>OY740719.1:33735303-35031448 GCA_963513945.1 Hydrotaea diabolus | reverse complement strand
TCAACAGCAGCAGGTGGGTGCCTGTACAAAGCAGACTCTGACTGTTCCTTTTGCAAAAAAATGTTGGTCGACATTTGCCAAGAAACTTAAGAATTTGAACAAGAACATGCGGCAATCGCGTAAAGTTCGGCTGGGCCGAATCTTGTATACCCTCCAACATAGGAGGGTATACGTTCAGCCACAGCTCTTTTATCTCTTGTTCGCATAAAAAATGACTACTCGTTTAGTTTATACACGCAGAAAAAAAGTCTGTTACAAATTGGTCTGATTAACCAAAACTACGAGTACTTTGGACGATCAGACTTAAAGTTGAAATCACCGATGAAATATAATCTTGATAGAAATTCAGTTCAAAGTACCATAATATGGTTGCCATTGATTTATTATGGTACATAAAACCAGTAATTCGGCTATATTAATTTCATGCAGTGAAAATTATTGGCTACCACAACCGCCCATTGTGTGTTATTATTCGTTGGTATCAACAATTGGAAATGACAACAAATATTTTTGTTCTAACTACCAGAAAATGTGTAGTTTATTACACATTAAAGACTGTTCATTCTTACGAGTAAATTTATTCTTTAAATGACTAAAACACAAACCCTACGCACAGAGAAAAAAAATGTGTTGGAAATCGGCACATAAATTCCGTTGGAAATAAGGAATTTTCGTTGCTGTAACCAAATTTTTATAATCTTAATGGATATTCGGTTCGGCATACCACACGATGATAAATACTACAATATTATAAACTGGAAGTTGTAGCAACCAATAATTTAGCACACATATTGTTGTTGTAACCAATTATTGGTGATGATAACTAAAATGTCATTGTAATCAAAAAGATCATAAATAGCACAATATGATAAACTGGTGGTTGTGGCAACCATTAGTTTTACACGCATATTATTGTTGTTACCAATTATTGGTGATGATAACTAAAATTTCATTATTATCGGGCTGTTTACTGTAAATAATTTTCCAGTTTGTATAGGCATTAGTACTTAGTAGAGACATAAATACTGTTACACGCGTTTTATGCTGTAAAATAGAAAGTACTGAATGTTTTTGGACCAAATAATCTACTTATTCGAAATGTCTGCCTTTTGCCTTTACAAACGCCTTAAGTCGCACTGGACAATCGTCAATAGCTGCACGAACCTCGCCCATTGGAAAATTGGCCACAGCTCGAACCAAAGCAGTCCTAAGAGATTCAATGTTGGGGTATCTTTTGTGACAAACCTTGTTCTCTAAAACCGTCTACAATTTGTAATCCAATGGGTTCAAATCTGGACTACCTCAGGGTCATTCTTCAGAGGAAATGAACCCTGGCAAATTGTTTCGAAGACAGGCCTGGGACGTTTTAGCCTTATGGGCCGGCGCAGAAAGCTGCTGGAAAGTCCATGGCTGGTTTTGGGACCGGAAATTGTTAGGAGGCTTCACAACAGCTTCCAAAACGGTTTCTTGGTAAACTTTGGCCGATGTTTTGACTCCTTGTTCGCAGAAATGCAGGTCAGTGATCCATCGTAAGAGACACCCACCAAACCATGACCCTTTTCCAGCCTTGGGGTCAGTTCAGACGCTTCCTTAGATAACCGCGCATACACTCTATCATTTTGTTTGTTCAATTTTTCCTGAATGGTAAAGATTTTTTTAACGGCGAACAAAATTTTTCTGTGCAAGTTATCAGCGTGCTTCAACAAAAGACGTTTGCATTTTTCAATCCCATTTTTTTTAAAGCTGCAGTCAATAAAGCCCCAAGTCTTGTTTAATGATTCGACTCATGGACTTTTGCGTGATATTCATCTCACGGGCCATTTCTGTGAGCAGATTTCTGTGAATTCTTGATTTAACGGCTTTGATAACATGCGGTGTTCGAACAGAGCGTGAGCGGCCCGATCAGTGGCGGTCTTTTACATCTTCAGTCTCGTCAAATCGTATTATGCATCAGTAGACGAACATGCGGCTAATCTCCAGTGGCCGGAGCGTTTTGAAAATATTCATTTCACACTTGAATAGCGCCATTACAGCGATACGGTTCTCATCATCTGATCACTCCATGATGAAAGTTGAAACAATTTTAAAATCCCGTTGCAGACTAACGCTATTGAGGTTAGCTTTCAAAACCCATATGACATTAACGGGGTATGTTCAGTTCTACTATTGAAATGGGTGTGTTCAATGTTGTAACAGTGTTTATGACCATACTAGGTATATTTATTAATGATCAACGTGTGACCATCCGTTCGATTTCTGCTCACATAAGCCGGATTGTCTATAAATTGCGCAGTTTTAATTTCTTAAAGGTGCGTTTCAATTAATACGAGCTGCTACGCAAATACTCAAAAAACTGTGTTTTTCTCGTAGGTGGATTATTCTTTTAACAATCCCAAACATCTTATGACAATAAGACATCTTGAACGAATATTTCAGGGTCGTAGGTCAGTTCGTTTAAACGTTATTGTGCTTTCAACAGCAAAACGAAAAAAGGGCAAGGGAAAGGACTGACGGACATGACTAGTGCCTAATAATTCTACTGAGATCAAAAATATATAGGGTAATCCATCGGAGTTATTTTTTCAAAACAAATAATAAGAGACAAATTCAAATCAGTTGTGGAATCTTTATTGGTAATTTGAAAGGACATCTTATGGCATTTATTTTTTGAATATAATTTCCTTCTAACGTTGGCCGCAACTACGCCTCAGGGTCCATTCTGAGGGTTCAATTTTGGATAATTCGTTTGAACATTTTGACCGGTATTGCTTTAATGACACGCGTAATGTTGGCTTCCAAAACCTAAATCGTAGCTGAGTTTTCAGCATAGACTTTGGACTCTACGTAACCCCAAAGAAAAATGTCTATAGGTGTGATACCACTCGATCTAGGCGGCCAACTCACCTGTCCAATACGTTAAACTAGCTGCTCTTCGAAATGGCCTCTCAATAGATCCATTGTTTGATCAGCTGTATGGCAAGTGGCACCGCCCTGTTGAAACCAAGTGTCGTTTAGATTACGGGTTTCAATTTCAGGTAGCATAAAGATCGATGTTATGGCGCGTTAGCGGTTACGTTCCTGTCATCATCATTTTTGAAAAAATGTGCACCGATGATTTCACCAGCCTATAAGTCGCACCAAACCGTGATTTTCTCTGGGTATAATGGCACCTCTTGAACTTCTTCTTGTTGCTTTTCAGACCAAAGGTGGCAATTTTGTTTATTGACTTTGCCGTTGAGCCAGAAATGGGCCTTTTCACTGAACAGAATGTTGGTCGAAAACTCCGGATCTTTCCGTTTCTCGCCGAACGCTCATTTCCATAATACAGCTGCCAACATTTAAAGAAAATTATTTTCAAAAAATAAATGCCATAAAATGTCCTTTCAAATTACCAATTAAGATTCCACACTTGATTTGAGTTTTTATATATTTTTTTGTTCTGAAAAAATACCTCTAGATGGATCACCCTATATATACTTTAAAGGATTTCCGATCAATGTTAGGTTAGAATGAAAAGGTAGCTCGCCATGAAGAAATGGCGAGTTCACTCGGGGGCTTAAAAGGACCATTGTGGCAACCTGATGAAAGGGAGAGATCGAAAGAGTGAAGAGTTATAGAAAGGAGAGAGAGTGTATATTCATAAGAGAGATGTGTGTTATCCGATTTTATTTTGCTATCCATTATGGTTTATCAAGTGGTTCGAGTAGTTCGAAACCAGCCCGATTGTTCAATAAATTTCATAAATGATTTAATAGGTACGTACATCGGCTATTTCTGCTTGGTCATCAAAGTGTTTATTAGGTTAGTCTCTATTCATTTAGACCGCTCATGTGCGTAGCAAATGCTCCACTGACTGCTGTTCTTCTGCGGCATGACAACTTCTACAAATGTCTACAGAAGTCAGTGCCCCGAGAGGACTCCTATGATAGTTAACATCGATTGTTTGAGTAGACCATATCGGTCTATGTTTTTATATAGCCCCAACGAAATATGTCCATTCAGTTTAAAAAAAGTAACGCTGTAGTCTGTACGAAATCCCCAAGCCATTCGAAACTGTCATAAAACTGTAGTTACCGATCCTTAAGCTTAGAAAATGTATCGCGCATAGGTCAAGGACTTGCGAGGAGTTCGCCAAAGGTATCTTAAAGGAAATAAGTTCCTATTTTAAAGTTCATAAATAAATTACTTTAATTCAATCCCACATTAAATAACTTTGCATACCATTTCGCATTTTGACCCTAGAATAATTATTGTCCTATAGAGCAAACTAAAAATGCAAGCATGGCAAAATTTGTTTTAAAACAAAACTCAGTGGAAGTGCCATAATGAAATTCTGCTACTTTTGCATTTTAATTAATTTGTTCGGTTCTGTTCAGTTATTTTGTTTTTGTTTGCGCGTCCATATGAATTTTCAATTCTATGTTAATTATTTATTTCAAGTGCAAAAAACAGATGCAAAACAGAAACAGAACAAATTTGCATCTTGCGCTTACTTCTAAAAGTCAGTCGACATTTTCGTTCCCTTGAATTCATTAGCATCATTTTTCAAAATTGAATTTGTAAACAAATTAATTGCGCTTTCAAATCAAACAGCGTTGACAACGACAGCAAAAGCTCATTACACTTCTGAAAGACTTTAAAGAAGACGAGGGGCTACATGGCGGGTTGGGTTCAACATGAAAGGGAATTTAAACAAGATTCACATGCTATTTATTGTTATTGTAAATTATGACTAATCTTATTGTATTTTATTGTTAATATCTCGCTATACACATTAGTTGTATAGAATCTTGAAAAGCTGGGAAAAAAAACAAAATTAAGTGTCACTTGGCTTTTTGTACGAAATGCTTATGTCCGTCCGTCCATCCACCTTTTCAAAGTTGTAGGCAATGGCCCCAGATGACATCACCTTTTCTTGTGTTTTTTTTTTTGGGGGGTGAGGGGCCACGTTTTCTCGATATAGACGACACTCACCGTGTTCGACAACATTTTTATGACAGAAGTTTATTTTTTTTCTCCGTTCGTATTTCGAAATCAACAACAATCATTTGTCAGTATTTACATACGGATGGATGCGCTTAATGGCAGAGACAAACAAGCGTCAATTTTTCTCATGTGAGTGAGGGCAGCATGCCAGATAAGCGGATTGCTGTTTTTTTTTGTCTGTTCCGCGCGATGTTGGCAATAAATTCTGCGAGATTACTCAGAAGTAATAGACGTGAATTAAGACCGACGAACTGGCTACGGCAGGATGTAAACAGTTTTACTCAGGTTTCCCAGAATGGAATGGAGTTACTTAGGGGGAGGTTATGGTAGGTAAGGCGACTTAAAGGATTTTGAAACGTACTTACAATTGGAAGAGGGAGCGATGGATAACATCTTGAATAAGGTGCAAAGGAAGTAAGGCTGCATTTTGCAATTAAATTCCAGAGGATTTTTTTTGGTAGCGAAATAAACAAACGAGCTAAAATATAGGGTGATCCACCTAGAGGTATTTTTTTCAGAACAAAAGAAATATAAAAATTCAAATCAAGCGTGGAATCTTTATTGGTAATTTGAAAGGACATTTTATGGCACTTATTTTTTGAATATAATTTCCTTCACATGTTCGCCGTAACTACGCCACAGGGTTTCCATTTGGAGGGTCCAATTTTGGATGACTCGTTCGAGCATTTCGACTGGTATGGCTTTAATGGCACGCGTTATGTTGGCTTGCAAAACCTGAATCGTAGCTGGTTTGCCAGCATAGACTTTGGACTTTACGTAAAGGTGTGATATCACTCGATCTAGGCGGCCAACTCACCTGTCCAAAACGTGAAATAAGCTGCTTTTCGAAATGCCCTCTCACGGATAGATCCATTGTTTAAGCAGCTGTATGGCAAATGGCACCATCCTGTTGAAACCAAGTGTCGCCAAGATTACGTGCCTCAATTTCAGGTAGCATAAAGATCGATACCATGGCGCTTTAGCGAGCAACATTTACGGTTACGTGCCGGCCTTTATCATTTTTGAAAAAATACGGACCCATGATTTCACCAGCTTATAAACCGCACCAAACCGTGTTTTTCTCTGGGTATAATGGCACCTCTTGAACCTCTTCTTGTTTCTCTTCAGCCCAAATGCGGCAATTTTGTTTATTGGCTTTGCCGTGAAGCCAGAATAGGGTCTTATCACTGAACAAAATTGTGGTCGAAAACAGCGGATCTTCCCGTTTCTCACCGAACGCTCATTTCCATAATACAGTTGCCAACACTTGAAGGTAATTATTTTCAAAAAAATAAATGGCATAAAATGTCCTTTCAAATTACCAATAACGATTCCACACTTAATGTGAATTTTTATATTTTTTTTTTTGTTCTGAAAAAATACCTCTAGATGGATGACCCCATATAAATGAAGCCGCAAACCAAATTAGATTAAAATGTGACGAAATTTGTTGCTTTTAGCTCGTGGGTACATTTGTGTGGGGGCTATATCAGAACTTTGATTGATTTATCCCATTTTCAGATTCAACCACCTTTAGTCGAAAACAAAAAAAATAGAACGTCTCATAGAGACCGTTTGCGACCTAGACTTTGATTACCTAAACAGATGGAAAGGCGGACTAGTCTCAATCGATTTAGGAAACAAATCTACGTGAATCAGTATAATTATATTCACACCACGCTGTGGTACAGGTGTATTATTTTTTATAATTCTATCTAAATTTTTTTGAGTGCTTTTAACATCTGCTCAAACTCATAATATCCCTGTTGAACAGTGTGGTCGAAACTAACAATCATCATATTTATAGTCCCTAGAGTCACTCGTTTCAATCTGAAGTTACTGAAGAACGTGTGCAATGCTTCGAAACATAGAGGATATGCACTAAAATCAATTGGACTTATCAAAGCTCAGAACTATAGCTTTAAGTGCAGGGTGCTTATCAGAGGCTTGCCATACCATATAAGGAGTAATTCACGGTATTTTAATATAACCTATTTTTATTGCTTATCACATGAAACCTTTACAACCAACTATAGGATCTGACATGCGCAGATTGCATAATTATCAAGTAATTTCTTTAAAAGATAGCAAGATAAAATCACCGCCCTTACAACTGAATCTATTGGTGTAGGTCTGTAGCTTTATTCAGCGATGACCAAAGCACTAATAAGGGCGACCAACCCTGCCGAAATTTTTGTTTTCCAAGAGAATATCAGTTCATTCACCTACCTTGAAAGTGTTATTTTCTCAGTCTTAGTAGATATTCTTAGTAGAAAAATCCAAGAACGATTTTAACCACCTTTAACAGCTTTGGAAAAATTAAGAGTTCGTCATCGATCTAGCCCAATACCAAATTCCGAATCTTCAACTCCAATCCAAAATTGGATGGAAATCATTTCAGAATTCGAGTTGGTTCGGCTCAGTGGTTTAGAGCAGTTATTTTCGATTTATTTCTTGGCTCGAGATCTGTTTAGTGTGTACCCCAGTCTAATGTGGGTGTGAGACTTGGCTGATAAAAGCTGAAAAAACTTGTGAAATTTGAATTATCATCAGCAAATGACTAAGAACAATTTCCAAGAACTAGTGGTAAAATTAAAATAAAAATCTTCTTTATAAATGTAACCAAGTATCGATACAAATTGAAAGTAAGAAGAGAACTGTAAGATGATACTTGATTGGACATACCTTGCAAAAGCCACCAAAGGAAATTGGTGGATAAGCCTAAGAAAACAAGCTGCAAAGCAATAGGCGAGAAAACCCATAAAAAGCATGGCGCCAAAGAATTAAGGAAGAAATTAAACGAATGACATAACAAATTACACAAATACAATTCACCCCACGAAACTGAAGTGAATGGTGAAAATTTGGGAGTGAAAGAAATTTAGAAGAAAGTTTTCACTCCTTATATCAAATCTGATAAAAAAAATCCATATTTGAGTAGTTCATCTTTACCTGACCTTATAGTGACCATGATGGTCTTTTTTGTGCCCCTTTGACCTGTACCTATTTTCCGCCAAATATCTGAAATACATCCGTATTTGAATGCGCAGTTAAAGTTGCTTTAGCCATACGTCCATATTTATGACTGGTAGTACGTTTGGATCCATTTACCAATCTCACCAAAAACTGCATAGTTAAAAAAAAATAAGTTGATTGTCTTCATTGTCCTTTTTTGGTCCACCCTTCTGCTTATGAGTCTTGGTCTAGTCTCCGCTAAAACTTTAAAATAAATGCTTATTTAGATTTGCAGTAAAATCCGCTTTTATTTGTAGTCTCATATGTCAGAATAAATACTAATCATACGTTTGGACCATTCGCGTAATGTTTTGGACTCTGGGACCCATGGTGTCTCAATCCGTCGAGTCTCTAGGATCCATGAAGTCTCAATCTCAGCCACATCGTCAATAGAAGTGAATTTTTTGTTGATCTGGTAGAGAAATATTTTTCATTTTGATCAACTTATATCCAAAGTGAACAATAATCGCTTCGTTTGAGCATGATGGCCGTTTTTTGGGGCCCTAGGGTACGTAAGTTCGGACCCAACCTCAGACAATTATTCGAGGTAAATACCTGTATAAAAACATAGGCAGGCATAAGGAAATAAACGCAAATTAAAATATCGATCAGTTTGGCCTTTCTGGCAATTGTAAGAGCAAGATTTACGTGAATGAAAATTTGAATAATCAACAAAAAAATAAGCCGGACAATATTGGAATTTAATATATAAGTATATTGTATGAGATTGCCAAGAGAAAATATTATAATTTGGAGAGGAATGTTTTATGCTGTTAATGTTAGTGCTGAATCGTCCCATGGAAGTTACATTCAATCCTGCATTCAGAGAAATAATATAGTTCTCCGCAATAAAAGTATGTTCGTCGCAACCATAGTTTAGTTTATTGAATATAATTGTGACAATAGTATGATTGCCGAAATATTAATATTGATGAAATGTTAACACTAGTATTGTTGCCAAATTTAAAAATGAAAATATAGTTGTAGGAACAATATAAATATGGTTGGTGCGACAGAAGTATTATTTTTTTGGGTTTAATGTAAACTATATTATGATAACGGCAATCATACTGTATGATTGTAATTTTTCTTCGTTTGAACCATGTTAATGTTACGGATCTAATGCATTAATAGTACTTTTTGAATGGAAATTAAAATTTTTCAAACATACTGCTTTGGCTTTGCTTAACTGAAATATTTTTAATAAAAACGCTTACGATTTTTAAACTGATTTGTTCTACTGTAAAATAAATCACTCCTCTTATTTTGAATTTGACCCATGAATTTTTAAATGGGGAGAGCCTGGCCTAATAGAGTTCGGTTTTACTTTCAACAATTGCAGCAAGGCTTTCTGAAGAGGGTTGCCACGGACCCGAAATCATGATAAAAGTAGTGTGCAGCCACGAAAATCAATGTCACTAAATATAGAAGCAAGAGGTCTTGAGCCGGTTTAATCCCTGTTCAATGTGTAATAGCAACAGACCGAAATAAAACAAACGAGCTAAACATTTTTAAATAATTTTCATAATTCAAATTTTTTGCTGACAACTTAACCCAATTCTGATAAATAATTTTGGAGATCATAGTATAATTGTGATCATACTATGGTTGTTGGGATCATAACTTGGTTGCGTGTAGATCAAACTATGATTGTGAGAATCATACTATGGGTTTATGTGCAGCATACTATGGTTGTGAGGATTATTATATGGTTATGGAGATCATAGTAAGTTGAGTGTTAATTATATTATGGTTGTGGGGATCATAGATAGTATGGTTATGTATGAATCATGCTATTGTTGCGAGGACTATAATGTTGAAGGACCATTCAATAGTTGTATGTAAAACACACTATGGTTGTGAGGTACATGATATGGTTATAAGGAACATAGTGTGTTTAAGCGTGATTCATTCTTTGTTTACGGGGATCATAGTATGGTTATGTGTGAATCATAATATTGTTGTAAGAACCGTAATATTGTTGTAAGGATCATAGTATGGTTGTAAGGATCATAATATTGGTGTACCATATACCCATCAACAGTATTATTTTTGAATATTGTTATCCCAACCGTACTGTTTTTCTACGCATGAGTTGGGACTAAGACCGTGACGTGATTAAAGTGCTTTTAGTAGATATGAATTAACCAGCACCTAGGGTGGTTAATTCTTTTGATGGAACATACAAAATGCTCCTTATTGTATTGGTTATAAGATTGATTCTTGTTCAACGTTTAATCTTACTTACTGATGATCCTTTTGGCAATGTTGCTACATAAGCAAAGTGTGGCCCACACAGCTAAAACTTCCACTGAATTGGAAAACGACCGACAAACTATTATAAAATTGAATAGAATTGATAAAAAAGATGAAGACACTAACCTGCTTTGATGGCACAACATTTTCGCAACAATTAAAATACTAAAGATAATATTTAAAAAAATTTGATTCCACTCGACTTTTCGTTCAGTCACCGGTTCAAATTGCACTCCCAAGGACTATGGATGTTCTGATTCCAGGCGACTTTCCGTTCCAATTTTTGCTGGCTTAAACACCGGTTCAACATGTACTCACAATGATAGTATCCATAAATAAGCACGTAACATTAGGTTTAAGGACCAGCATAGTGGGCCGGGTTCAGCTTATTAACATATCTAAATCTGACTGGTCCCAAGGCCAACTTGGTTTTTAAAACCAATTGAATTCGTTTAATTACTTTCAAACTAACTATGGGGAAGACTTAAATTAAAAACACAGATAGCCATAAACATGGCATTACGAGAAAATAATTAAAGATGTCGCTGGCAACACATTTCACAGATAGTCTAGCCTCCCGTACAATCACATTTCCCTTCCCTTCTATTTTATACTTTTTTATATCCAATATAAACTAATAAACAATTTTTATTGTTTTTCAGTTGACCAATACCTAAACAAATCAACCAACAAACGATTTACTTCCATTTTATTAATCAAAACTTTATGGCCTTTTTTATGAGGCTTACGCACCGTTGCTCCCCTCCATCACAGGAAATTACGCAAATTGGTTACGAAATTTCTAATAAATAAAGAAAAAAACATGACTAATACTGACTATTGGTTATATTGTTCCAATAAAATTTGTAATAAAAGTAAGTATAAAATTCAATTAGACAACAATTTGCTATGGCAAACCAAAAAAAGTCAATAGAAGGGAAACTAGCCAATGCAGAATAACAGGGTAATCTCCCAATCACTGGTAAAAAAAACTTGTGAGCTTTGAGACCTTTAAAATCATTAAGGACAACTGAGAATTACTCAAATTCGTTAGGAACTTTCAAATAAATAAAAAACCAAACACACAACAAAAAACATGACTAATATGTCCTGGCTATTGTTTATTTTGTTTCAATAAAATTTCTAATAAAAGTATAAAATTCAATTAGGCCACAACCAACCTCTGATAACCAAAAGAAAAATTCAATAAAAGGGAAACTAAAAATTTAAACCAACGTCTGCAGTTTTAAAGGGTAAAGGGAGTGGTGGGCGAAAACTCACAATCACTGGTTAGAAAGTTGTAAGCTTTGAACCCTTTTAGCTCATAAAGGACAATTGAATTTTTTTTATTGATGCTCTCTCCTGTTTGCTGCAGTATTTGCCAAGTTATTGAAAACCACAAAAGAAAATTAAAAATCTGTCAATATTCGAGTTAGCATAGATTGCAACCTTCTTGGTGTTCTGATTGAAGCTCTTTTAATGCATGATTGTGCTTTTGCTGAGCTTGCATCCAGTAGCAGTTTTTGGCCACTTCAAAGGACCTGTTCGTTGTCGTTGAAGGCCGTCACAGTTGTGTTGGTGTTTCCCCTTTAAAAAACTGAAACCCCTGTTAGAATATAGATTTTTCTTCTTCTTTTACTTATATATCAGTGTTTGTCGTCGTCGGTGTATATGGAAATCTTAATAAAAACTCTCAAGTCAAGTGGAAAAATGCTACAATTCATTTGCAAAAACAAAATAGAAGGAAATACACAAAGTGAACCTCCAGCACCAAGAGTCAAGCAGACACAAAGTTTTGTACGCAAAATAAATTTTGTTTGGTGCTTTCTTTTTAGTATTTTTCTTTTTGCAAAAGGAGACCTTGACTTTTTTGTTATTGTAATATTTTAGAAGAAAAAAACAACAAAAGATACAGATGGTAGAAAAAAAAATAAATAAAAACTTTAGATGAGAAATAATATTAAAATTAAAAATCGTAAGTCCTTGGGCAGAAAGTAAAAGTTTTTTGTCTGTGATCGTTTTGAATCCTTTTTACCCTACACCAAAAATTACCAGACATAATAGATATATCGTTCCTGATAAGAGATGATGGTGCTCACCAGGAACGAGACGGAAAGTCTGCCTTCTAATGAGATCAACTGTAGGTTACCCACCAACTGTATCATGCCCTTTCAGCATATAACCTTATAACTTAATTATGTTGCGCCTATTTCCCTCTTGGTGGGGAATCCAGAACTATTTAATACCCTATCTATGGATCTGAGCACACTGTTTCGAAGAAACTCCACACTGAGAATAAGCTCTTCCGTCGATGTGCTATCACAATTAAATCAAATCTGACAAATATAAGTTTTAATCGATTTAGAACGTTTTTTGAGTAGATCACACACTCTGTGCTTTTGCATCTTTGCACGCAAAGAAAAAATATGGTTACTAAATGGTCATGGCAATAATAATATGTTCTTTGTAATAATAGTATGTTCGTCACAACCATAGTGTTGTTTTTTGAATTTCATGTTGACAAAAGTAACAATATTAATATTGTTGAAATGTAACAAAAGTATTATTGCCAAATTTAAAAATGAAACTTTGGTTGCAGCAACAATATAAATATGATTAGTGCGACAAAATTATTGTTTTTTTGGGTTTTATGTTAACAATATTAATATAATTGGTGCGACAAAATTATTGTTTTTTGGGTTTTATGTTAACAATAGTATGATAACAGCTATCATACTGTATTATTGTAATTTTTCTTAAATAATTTGAATATGGGCTTTACAACAATGTTTTTGTTATGAATCCTATGAAACAATAATGGGAATTAAAATTTTACAAAAAAACTGCTTCGGATTTGTTTAACTGAAATCGTTCTAATAAAAAATCTTCCCTTTTTTAAATGGATGTTTTCTACTGTTTAATAAACTCTCCTTTTATTTTAAATTTAATGTATTTTTAATTTATTTACTTAATAAAAATCTCCATTGTTGACAACATAACCCAATCCTAAAAAATAATTTAGAGGACCATAGTATGGTTGAGTGGGATCATACTATGGTTGCGTGTAAACCATTCTATGATTGGTATGATCATACTATGGTTGTGTATTAACTATTGTTGTGAGAATTATAATATGGTTGTGGGGATCATAGTATGGTTGAGTGGGATCATACTATCGTTGAGTGTGAACCATACTATTGTTGTTGGGATCGTACTATAGTTGTATGTCAAACATACTATTGTTGTGAGGATCATAATATGGTTGTGGGGATCATAGTATGGTGGTGAGGATCATAGCATGGTTGAGTGTGAATCACACTATGATTGTGAGGTTCATAGTATTGTTGTGTGTGGTTGTCACAGTGGTCAGATAATGAGAACCGTATCGCTGTAATAGCGCTTTTCAAGTGTGAAATGAAAACAAAGATATTTTCAAACGCTCCGGCTACTAGGGATTAGCCGCATGTTCGTCTACCGATGCATAAAATTGTTTGAGGAGACTGGAGATGTAAATGACCACCACCGGTCGGGCCGCCCACGCTCTGTTCGAACACCGCATGTCATCAAAGCCGTTAAATCAAGAATTCACAGAAATCCGCTCAGAAAACAGAAAATCATGGCCCGTGAGATGAATATCACACAAAACTCCATGAGTCGAATCACTAAAAAAGACTTGGGACGAGGGGCTTTCAAACGACGCACCGGACATTTGTTGACTGCAGCTTTAAAAAAAAATAGGATTGAAAACTGCAAACGTCTTTAGGTGAAGCACGCTGATAACTTGCACAGAAAAATTTTGTTCACCTATGAAAAAATTTTTACCGTTCAGGATAAATTTAACAAGCAAAATGATAGAGTGTATGCGCGGTCATCTAAGGAAGCATCTGAACTGATCCCAAGGGTGGAAAAGGGTCATCATCCAGCTTCAGTCATGGGGTTACTGACCTGCATTTCTGCGAACAAGGAGTCAAAGCATCGGCCAAAGTTTACCAAGAAACCGTTTTGGAAGCTGTTTTGAAGCCTCTTAACAATTCCCTGTTTCAAAACTAGCCATGGACTTTCCAGCAGGATTCTAAGGCTGAAACGTCCTAGGCCTGGCTTCGAAACAATTTGCCAGCGTTCATGAGGCAACAAATTTATTCTCTTTGTGCATGAACAAATAAAATTAATTTTTGACTTGTTAATTTGTTTTAAAACAATACTCGTTCAAAGATAATTATAAGACTGAAATCATATGTTGTCATAATCAATTGTTGGTACCAATGACCAATTGGAAACAAACCTATTAATAGCCGCATTAGCGATTCTGACAAAAATTTATGCCCACTTTATTTCATCAGTGCAACCGAAAAGTTAGTACACAGTGTAATAATTTATCAAGTCTATCTTTTTATGGTGTTCCGAACCAAGCTTTTTTGAGCTTATTACCACTTGGAGATTGCAATAGAATATCCTGTCATCCAACGCAATTTTTATAATCCAAACCGATTGCAAACTGACCTTTTCTTTGAGTTATGGAATTTGTGAACATTTTGAAAGCGATCTAACGCCTAAGGACCGTAAGACACATTTTGAGGCATCTACGATGGCGACCGCAACAGTAACTGGCCTAACATAAAAAGAACCGTTTTTTTTTTGGAATTATTATTATTTTTTTTCAACATAATCTCCTTCCAACTCAATACACTTCATCAAACGTTTTTCAAGTTTTTTAATTCCATCCGAAAAATAAGATTTTTTCAAGACCTTCAAAATATGCCTCATTTTCAGCAATAACCTCGCTATTGGACGAACATTTTTTGCCACCGAGAATTTTTTTTATAATTTGGAAACAAGAAATAATCAGAAGGAGCTAAATCTGGACTATATGGTGGATGCGGAGCAATTTCAAATCGTAATTCGGCCAGTTTTTGTTGAGTTAAAAATGCAGTGTGTGAAGGAGCATTATCTTGATGAAAAAGAACTTTTTTTTCTAAATGCGGTCGTTTTATCTTGATTTCTTCACTCAACCGATCCAATAATGCACAATAATATTCACTATTTATAGTTTTTCTTTTCTTTAGATAATCAATAAATATTATACCCCTTGCATCCCAAAATACTGTGGCCATTACTTTTCCTGCTGACTTAACAGTTTTCGCCTTCTTGGAACCACTTTTACCAGCTTCTATCCATTGTTTTGACTGTTCTTTGCATTCTGGGATGTAGTGATGGATCCATGTTTCATCAACAGTTATGAATCGGCGCAAGAACTCTATTGGATTACGCTGATAAAACGCTAAAAGCTACTCGGAATTGGTCGAACGGACGATTTTTTGGGGTTAAAGTCAACAAACGCGGCACATATCTTGCGGATAGCTTTTTCATGTGGAGTCATCAAGTTAAATACTCTAAACTTGTTTTTCGTGTATTTTAACAATATCAGCAAGTTCTCTGAGCTTTATTCGTCTATCTTTAGTCACTTCATTAAATATTTTTCTAATGTTTTCAATACTAGTAGCAGTTTTCGGTCTTCCAGAGCGTTGTGCATCTTCCGTACTTGAACGACCCATTTTAAATTGTTGAACCCAGGAGTTCACGGTGGAGTATGATGGTGCCTTATCACCATGAACAGAATCCAATTCATCTTTGATTAATTGTGGCGTATAATCTTTCATATAAAATTGTTTAATTACCGCACGAAACTCTTTATTTTCCATTTTTCAAAAATTATAAAACTTGTTTACTTCAATCACCTGTAACAAAGAAAATAATCATTAAATATTTCGGAAATTTTGACAGATGGCTTATAAAAGATTGCTTTTAAAAAACAAAAAACAAAAAAAGTTGCTAGTAAAACAGAAAATGTGCCAGGCCAGTTAGTTTTGCGGTCGCCCTCGTAATGAGGCATTATGTCTGTAAACGTTATGATACGCTACCGCAACATGTACAAATGTCTGACAAGTAGTTTTATGTGACTCATGACGGTTTAAACGTTTGAAAACCTGTTATCTCTATTTAAAACAGTTTTAGTTGACAGTTACAAATCGAAGTAGAAGCTGACAGTTCGAGACGCTCAGTTTAAACATATCAAATGCCACATTTAATGGCTAATGATATATCTTGGAAGCAGAAGATATTTAAAGGCCCCATAATTTCAATAGACGCGGAGGGTAAACGTCTTCGATTTATCGAAGCTACCAAAAAACCAAAAAAACTTAGTTGAAACCAGTTTCAACTAAATTCACGTGCTTACTTATCAACATAGCAAACTATTTAATATACTTGAAATTGCATTTAAATTTGCCACAGTCTCTGTACTTATATTCAAATTTATTTTCAAATGTTTTCTGTTTTGTTTTTATTCTCGAATGCATTTCATTTGCTAAGTACGAACTAACAACGCTGCTAAATGAAATCATACAACGACTTTGTACTTCAACACGGTGGCGTGCTGTCAGTTTTAGAAACTTTTTGTTCATTGAAGCTAACAAACTGATAAACAGAAAACACAAAAACACTGAAACACTTCAATATTTTTGCATCTTTAACACTTATGCAAATTTGTTGACGACACTCGAGCGTTAAAACGTTGCACTAAAGCAACACGCAAAATAGAAGGAAAACAAACAAAAAAAAAATTGAAAACAAATCACAATCAGGTAAAACTAGTTTGCTGGTATAACGTGGTAATGTGGTTACACTGAAAAAAATAGTAAATAAGTCCTTAGGACAAAATTTCTAACTTAGGCAGTTGAAGAACAGCTTTCAACGTCCAATGGGAAGAAAGGTTCGGAAAAGCATCGACGCGGCTAAAGCTAAATTAAGGAAAAATGTCCTTCTTCGTAGAACATTTCTCAGTAGTTCTAGTTTTAACGCAATCTTTGCTCTAAATTCATTATATTCTGATGTTATTTGCATTCTTCTGAATTTCTGCGGACTTCATGTTGCTGTTCACGAGGGCTGCTATATATATTTCTGGCCTAGTAATAAAAATGCGAATATTTATCATCAAAAATGGTTTTATTGTTTTTCAAAGTATTATCCTAAGCAGTTTTAGTTTTAACGCAATCTTTGGTCTAAATTCATCATTTTCTGATGTTATTTGCATTTTTTTGACTTTATGCGGACTTCATGTTCCTGTTTACGAGGGCTGCTATATATTTCTGGCCTAATAATGAAAATGCATCATCAAATGGTTTTATTGTTTTTCAAAGTATTCTCCAACATGATTTAATACACTTTTGCATGCGCTTAAACCAATTGTCGAAGCACGTTTTCCACACCGATTGAGACACCTCCAAAACATGGTTTTTAAACGCTTCAACAGCATCTTCTGGCGACGAAAATCGTTGACCACGTATTTTTTTCTTGATGAGCGGGAATAAAAAGAAGTCATTGGCTGCCAAGTCAGGGCTGTTCGGCGGATGACCCATCAATTCGACGTTTTGGCCGGTCAAAAAGGCGCTGGTTTGAGCCGATGTGTGAGAGCTCGCACTGTCATGGTGCACAATAATTCGTCTTCTCTTGTTCGTTTTTCGAATTTCTCCGAAGACTTCAGGCAAACAAATTGTGCTGCATCACTCAGAATTGACCGTCCTGAGTTGCTTAAGCGAAACAGTCGCCCCATGATGAGTTTTGCCGAAGAAAAACGAGACCATTTGCTTCGAAGTGATTCTTCCACGAACAACTTTCGTTGGATTTGGCTCGTCTTCGAAGACCCACACGGTCCATGGCTGTTTTGTTTCGGGCTCATGTGCACAGATCCATGATTCGTCACCTGTGACGATCTTATAAACGTCCCTTGAAGCACCGCGATCGTGTTTTTTCAAAATTTCTTTGCTCTAATCGATACGAGCCTTTTTTTGAGCGATTCTCAAATTATGTGGGTTCCAACGAGAACAAATTTTTTTTACGGCCAAATGAACATGCAATTTCTTATTGATGCTTGTCATACTAATGCGCAAGGATGCCTCTATCTCACGGTATGTCACATGTCGGTCTTGATTAATCAGTTTAGGCACAGAATCGATGGTTTCTGGCAAAGTGACAGAACAAGGACGCCCTTCACGAAATTTATCCTGGAGCGAAAGGCGTCCGAGACTGAACTCTTGGCACCAGCGATTAACAGTGGTTTTTGATGGTGCTTCTTCGCCAAAAGTGGAAACAAGTTGATTTAAACACTCTTGTCTCGATAACCCACGCCGATAAACGTAAAAAATTAAGCACAGAAATGTTCACGGGATAATTCCTTATTTTGACTGTGATGAATTTTTCAAAACACTGCACGCAGAAAAAAAGTATGGTTGGGGTGACAATATTCGAAGAGGATCATACTATTGTTGGGTATATGGTTGTGACACAACAATATTATGATCCTTACAACAATAGTATGATTCACACATAACCATACTATGATCCCCACAACCATAGTATGATTCACACATAACCATACTATGATCCCCACAACCATAGTATGATCCTCACAACCATAGTATGTTTCTCATACAACCATAATATGATCCTCACAACCATAGTATGATTCACACGCAACCATACTATGATCCCCACAACCATAGTATGATTCACACTCAACCATATTATGATCCCCAAAATTATTTATTAGGATTGGTTATTGTTGTTATTCAAAAATAGAGGTTTTTATTAAATTGTTTTTATTAAATTAAATTGCATTACTATTAATTCATAGCCAGAATTGAAGTTTTTATTTAACATTTCATTCAAGAAACAAATATATATATTTCAACGGTCAAAAATACTTTTGGTTGCCAGCAGGGGTGAATGCTACTTCACCATCCGTAGACACCAAGTAACGAATGTGATTAAACCATGATCAATGGCTATATACTTAAGTGCAGTCAGATTTTAAATAAACGAGAACCAGTCGGCTGTAGAGTATTTCACCGAACAAAGTAAATACAATAAAAATCCCTCGAACTACCTTCCGATTGTTGTTGTTTTTTTTAATGGACAGCAACCACTCACTTTATGGTGTGTATGTGTTTTTTTTTTGTATATCAAAAAAACATACGCACACACAAACATATATGCTCTACAAAACCCGTTTTGTTATGTTCATAGTCACAACCATACTGTATGATTGCCGTAATCATATTTTTGTTAACGTAAATTTTAAACAACAATACTTTTGTTGCACCAACCATGTTTATATGGTTGCTACAACCATATTTCCATTTCTAAATTTGGCAATGATACTATTGTTACATTTCAACAATAGCAATATTGTCGAAATCATACTATTGTCAAAATTAAATTCAAAAAACAATACTATGGTTGCGACGAACATGCTTTTATTGGAGAGAACATATTATTGTTGCGGTGACCATAGTGTAACCATATCTTTTCTCTGCGTGTGTAAACAAAACGATTCGCCCTCAAATGACAAAATGTTCTAGTTTCCAATGGAAGTTCCAGTTTGCATCTGGGAACACTAGTATTGCTAGGACCCGAAATATAAATAGCAGCTCTCGTATTATAAGTTTGTGATTTTTATTGTTTATGCTGAAGTGTGTACTTTGTTTTTATAAGTTTTAAGAATTTAGAGATGTTCCTCAATGAGAGACAAAACCTTGAATAAATAAACTAAACTAATTTAGCAAAACAATCCCGACATCGAGGTTAAGTTTTAATTATTAAAAAAAATATTGTGTGAGTAGGGTGCTCCGAATTGTCGCCAACGAAACCTGTTGTTCGCTTCCTAGAGAAAAACCTCACGAGATGATTTGTGTACTTAGTTTTTAAAAGTTTTTAGAATTTCTGAAGATGTTTCTCAATGAGGGACAAAACATTTAATAAATAAACTAAACTAATTCAGAAAAAATAACCCATATGTGACGCGCAAAATAGAAAGGGACCTAAGGTTAAAAACCAGTTTTGTTCAGGAGAGCCATTTTTATGGATTAGGTCCCTTTCTATTTGCGCTTAGAATCGTCGACTTCACTTTCATAAAGCGCGCATATCTCTGCGAGGGAACACTGTTGGAGCATGGGATCGATCGATGGTCAGATGTTGTCCACATCAAAAAATAAAAGTGAAAAGTTGATGAAAAGTTTTGTTCAGGAGAGCCATTTTAAAGATTAGGTACCTTTCTATTTGCGCTTAGAATCGTCGACTTCACTTTCATATAACGCGCATATCTCTGGGAGGGAACACTTTTGGGGCATGGGATTGGTCTCATTCGATGCTCAGATGTTGTCCACATCAAAAAAAAGAAGAAAAAAAACTAAATATTGAGGTTGACTTTTTATTATTAAACTAAAGCATTAAAGCTATATTTGCGAGTGCTTCGAATTGTCTCCACCAAAACCTGTTATTAGCTTCCCAGAGGAACCCCTCACGAAATACCTGTGAAATTCGATCGCCGAAAGATAGGTTCTCAGGCAGCAAATCACGTGTTTTAATCTAATTTTTTTCCCAACCGAATGTTTGAGGTTTCACCTACTATCAACTTTACAACCAAAACCAAATATTAATTGCTGTTCTGCCATATTCAGTAAAGCATCTGCGAACACTAGTATTGCTAGGACCCAAAATATAAATAGCAATAGGATTGGCGGGGATTCCCAGAAGAAACTCCTCCTCATTTTCGAAAGCAAAAAAAAAGAAAATTTTTGGGTACGAGCTAAATATTTTGACTCAACTCTAAACATTTACTGCTAACTACCAAATTAAAAGGGAATTGGGGAATATTGATATTAGTCTGGCTATTTCTCGCAATCACCGTACACAAAACCTAAACCTCCCTGTCAACTACTTTGGAATTTTCGCCTCAAGCCTACCTTTTCTCTTCTCTGTGTCAACTATTGTAACACTTTTTCGCCAATATTTTTTTTCTGTCAGTGTATATTATTGCGTGTCTGATCACAATTACTTTAATTGAATTCTTAAAGAGTTCTTGAAATCGAAGCAGCAAACACCACAACCACAAAAGTAACAACAAAACAAACTCTTTAAAAACTAACTTTTTGCCGTCTCTAGCAAAATCCTTTGCTGTATCTCCTGTTTCTGCAATTGCGGATTTAATTTTTTTTCTGTTCAAAAAGATGCTTGTATTTTGTTTAACTTTTTTCCTTTTGGTTTGCCAGAAAAAAGAACAGTCGAATCTTAAGCTACACGTATATTTAAAATTCAAATCTAAATCCAAAAAAAATAAATAAAATAATCGTGCTGATGTCATGTGAGTTTAATAGAATCTGATGTTAGTAGTACAAACGTATACTTTAAACGTCTTTGGATTATTGCAGTTATCTTGGTGTATTCTGAGATTTTGTTATTGAAAATATTCTCGTACATAGAAAATCAACAGATAACCGAATCGATTCGAAGCATTCATTCACTCGCTCTCATTGATTCATATAATATCGTACGAGTATGTGTAGAATACGTACAATACCATCTAAGGTCAATTGTATGCAAATCATTTTAATAAAATGTCAAAAGAAACACAATTGAATTTTGGACATACTCGTACGTACGTACAGGGGCTTATGGACATACGAGCGAATACTTGGATGGTGGAACACCGTTGGGAATGTTAATACAAACGAGAATGGCTGAATGAATGCATCGCATTGAATAGGAATTTGAAGACGAAAAGTTCAGCTACATGAACCCGGTTGGGAAAAGAATGGAGAACAAGGTTTTGTGGTTATTTTGTTGGCGAAAATATTGGCAAATGAAATGAAATAAAATTTGAGTAGTTGGACATTTTGAAATATGTATTAAGAAGTGTTTTGGTGTTAGCAGGTGGATGAGAAATTACTCTGTCATTTATATTGGATTTTTTAATGCAGTGCGGAAAGTGATAACTTGTTTTATTGACACATTTATTAATGTTATTTAGTTAAGGGGTAAAACATGATGTGGGGAGTTGGATTTAGAGTCAGGTTTTAAAAATTTAACCATAATCGAAGCACTTAATTCCTGAGTTTTTGGATTTTTTTTCTAGCCAAAACGCTAAGTACACACAGCAAAAAACAAAAGTTGAAATTCGGTCGGAACTACAAATATTTAGTTTGGTACACATACTATCAGTTGTTATTATTAACATTCCATGGTATTGACGGTTCCCTGGTTAGACTTTTTTTTAATAACTAACACTCAGGGTATGCTCCCTACACATGCGGTGTGTAGGGAGCATAGTTGGCATGTGGAAAGTAAAGGATCGGAGAAGGAAAGAGGGAGTAATGATTGTCGGGAGTAATGATGCCGCAATTAGTGGGAAATACATTCGCCGGAAGTCGTTTCCACTTACGGACGGTACGAGCGAAAAAACGAATTTGATCTGTAGTGTATAGTGCGGTTAACTGGCCAATCAATAAGAAACGGGTGTGAATTCTTAGAAAGTCGCCTATCCCTGTCAAACATCCTCACGTCAGAAATAAGGCGACGGATGTCGGATGATCACACATTATGAAAGTAACGATAGAACAGCGTTACGCAACCCATAATCCGACGATGCTCAAGATGGATGATTTTGGAGCACCTGCCCATGTATTGGAGTTTAAAAAGTCTATGCGCTTGAGTGCTTCTTTCGACAGTTCAAATACATGTCTCGCCTAACGAGCGTCACATTGTATTTTCATGCCCAGAACATCAAGAGCTTCTGATTGTTCTAAAGGGTGTCCCAAGAAGAACGCAATTTTTAAATCTGGCAACATTCGAAGTGTCATTGTTTGACATTTGAACAATTGTTATTGTTTGTTAGTAGAAGGTACGAGGTTAGTAAAAATGGAACGCTACACGAATGAACAACACATTCTCATTGTGAAATTGTTTTACCAAAATGGTGAAAGTTTTGCGGCTACAGTTCGCCAATTGCGATCAATTTGGGGTCACAATAATGCTCCAAAAGAGTCAACTGTAAAGAGATTAATGGATAAATTTGCCGAAACTGGGTCTGTTAGTGATGTAAAGACAACAACGCGCCATCGACCAGGTCGGTCGACCGAAAATGTCGCAGCTGTACGTGATGATGTCGCTCAAACTCCATCCACCTCAATTCGACATCGAGCTCAGCAAATTGGTGTCTCCAAATCCACTTTGCAGCGAATTTTGACGAAAGATTTGCATCTTCATGCATACAAAATTCAATTGGCTCAGGAACTGAATTGGGTATTGGAGAGACAACATGAAAATGCTGATTTTGCCGATAAAATCATCTTCAGTGACGAGGCCCATTTTCATCTTGATGGCTTCGTCAATAGGCAGAATTGTCGCATTTGGGGTGCAAGCAAATGCATCCTCAACGTGTCACTGTGTGGTATGGTTTTTGGGCTGGAGGAATCATTGGACCTTTTTTTATGAAAATGAGGCAGGTCAAGCGCAAACAGTCAATGGTGTTTGGTATCGTGAAATGATAACCAGTTTTTTCTTGCCTAGAATTGAAGAAATGAATGTGGAGGGCATGTGGTTCCAACAAGACGGCGCCACATGTCATACAGCCAGAGAAACAATTCAATTGCTGCATCAGTCATTTCCCGGTCGTGTTATTTCGCGTTTTGGAGATCAGAATTGGCCGTCTAGATCGTGCGATTTAACACCATTAGATTTTTTTCTTTGGGGTTTTTTGAAGTCGATGTTTTACGCGAAGAAGCCGACGACGACTCAAGCCTTAAAAGACGAAATTGGACGCTGCATTAATGAAATACCGCAGCATTCATGCAAAACGGTCATTGAAAATTTCATTAAAAGATCGCGTGCATGCCAGCAAAGCCGCGGCGGCCATCTGCACGATATATTGTTCCATACATAACCTCATTCTGTCTACTTTACGATATAATAAAGTTTCACGATTTTTTCTTAAATATCTGTGTTTTATTTAAAATTTAAAAATTGCGCTCTTCTTAGGACACCCATTATATGTGTACCATCTTATAAAAAATTGCCAAAACTGGTGGTTTTGACAATCAACCAATTTGTTAGTACATGTTACTTTGGTACCTATAATTGGTGGTACCTATAATTTTGGTACCTATAATTTATGGGCCCAGTAAATTTTTAGTTTGCGACGTACTACTATATGATGCAAGTTAAAAAGTACACACAGAGAATAGATTCGTTGTCACAACCGATTTTTGTTGCCAACCGAATGATTGAGGTAACAGGCACTTCGAGTATACCAACAGCACAAACGAATGTTAGTTGGTGCTCTGTAATTTTCAATTATTGCAACTGTAGTAACGGTGCAGCATACAAAGTATCTAAACTTACAGAACATAATTTTTGGATCTAAAAATCTACATGCCACACTTGTTCAAGGAAAAAATTAAAATCTTAGTTGGTTTACACTGTCTCACTTAACACCAACTGTAGTGCTACAGCTGCCAATATTGACGATTTATCGTTATACGTATTGATAATTTTAAAACTGAAATATGATTAAATGACGATTGACGACATTCTTAGAAAATGGCGATTTCCGAAAAGCTCCTAAAATGTTTGAAATAAAGAGGAAACCATAGGTATATTTGCAAATGATTAGCTCGAGAAACCATTGGATTCGAAATGTAAGTGATTTACGTGTTTTTGCCATAATTTATTAAGGCAAATATTGACATCTCAACCAGATCAAGGAAAAGAAAAAAGGAAAGTATTTTTGATTTCTTCTTACTTCTTATAGGCAAAATCGATGTAATTATGTTTTTTTAGTTTACTCACATTCAATATAAGTGGACAGACATTCTGAAGCTTTTTTCCTACGCTGAGTATTTTTCGACATCCGGCAATCTGAAAACTATTGATATAATCGTCCAAATCCCACAGAGAGTGTATGACAGTTTTTTTTTTGTATATTGCCGACAATCCAATTCTATATCCATCTAGAGGTATTTTTTTAGAACAAAAATAAATATAAAAATTCAAATCAAGTGTAGAATCCTTATTAGTAATTTGAAAGGACATTTCATGGCATTTAGTTTTTAAAAATAATTTCTTTCAAATGTTGGCCGCAACTACGCCTCAGGGTTTCCATTGTGAGGGTCCAATTTTGGATGACTCGTTCGAGCATTTCGACCGGTATGGCTTTAATGACACGCGTAATCTTGGCTTATAAATCCTGAATCGTACCTGGTTTGTCAGCTTAGACTTTGGACTTTTCGTAACCCCAAAGAAAAATGTCTAAAGGTGTGATATTACGATCTAATAATAATTCAAAATTCAAAAAATAAGTGCCATGAAATGTCCTTTCAAATAACAATAAAGATTCCACACTTGATTTGAGTTTTTATATTTTTTTTGTTCTGAAAAAATACCTCTAGATGGATCACCCTCTAGTATTGGATTGTCGGCATATACATATTTAAAAAAAAAACTGTCATATGGATCAGCCATTCTTTACTTTTTGTAAATTTTCAGCGTGTATTTCAGATGTTTTCAGACTACAGGAATTTAGGAAAAACGCAGCGTAACGCTATAACTTGTGCATATAGCTCGGAAAATGAGTGTAGAAAAGCTCGACTTATACCGCATATAATATAAACTGAGACTAAATGCTAAAGTTATTTAGTCCTAAATGAAGTAAACTTTCGATGTGGAAATTGCCTAACTTGTGTGTGACGATTTATATTTTTAAAAATGACGATTTTGACTTTAAAAATCAAAGGTTTTTTAATTGATATTGGTTGGCAGCTCAGCTCTAGCAGCCTGCCTCTTTAAAATATTTATGGGCAGCACATGCCACATTTAATTCAGTGCCTTAGACCCTCGATATAAACAGACTATCCATTCTTTGTTACTCACAGAATCGCAAAATTATTTATAAAATTCGCAGCGGAAGTAACGCTGCCTTACACAAGACTTTGTGCCGCGTGCAGGGGACGCAACGCAAAATCGATTTATTTGGTTGACCGGCTTAATACTGCCCTCTTTGCCATGTCAACCACTTGTTGCTGTCAAAATCAGTGATGCCAATTTGATGATTTTCCTACTACTTGTGGAGATTTTTCATATTCAAAAAAAACGCTGTTTTGGAAAAATAGCGATTTTTTATGAGCCTGTAGCGATTATCACTTAATAAACTATTATTTCGTTTTTAACAACAACTGCTCTTATAGCGATTTTTTACTCGCCTGTGACTATTTTCACTTTAAAACTTTTATTCGTTTTTACATCAACTGTCCTTGGAATTTTCGAGGTAGTAACTTGTCCCTTTAAAAATAACTTTTAAAATTGTTGATGCAGAAAAACGTGAGAATTTTTTGAACTTTTGCCCTCACAAGGTTTGAAAAATCTAAACATTTGTTGTATTATTTTAATTATCACTCGAAGCAATATTATTTCTACAATAGGGTTGTTTTTTTAGGCTCGACGAATAATACTGGATAGCAAAACCACAATAGTTATGTTTTTTGTTGACAAAAAGTTTAAATTTTTAACAGGTGTATAGAAAATTATTGCTTTATTGAATTTTTAAAAAAACTGTTTAAAAAAATAATTTCTTGTAGTGGCCTTAGTACTAATCTAGGGTAGAAACTAATACCCGATAGTTGTTCAGGCTTAGTACTTCATTTATAGCACAAAACAAAAGTGCCACTTTTTGTTAACAAATAACTAAACTAATTAGGTTTTGCTGCACAGTCTTAGTTAACGCGGCTTAACCGAAAAACATTCTATTTTTTTGATTTCGTATCGAATTTTTTTAAATGGTTTTTCTTCAAGCTGTGTACCAATTTATAGCGTTTTTTTGTACATTTTATCCTTAGCGACTTTTGCTTCGGAGCAGTTGGCGACACTGGGAAACTCTTACAAATGTAATCGATCAATATTATATTTCTGCCATTTCATAGCGAAATGAAAAAATATTTCCCCTCATAATACTAGGGTGCGGAAAATTATATTGTTCTAAGCTTCAATTCCTATTGAGCATCTACTAATCAGAATTCCGTCATTCTTTCGTTCAGTCATCAACGGCCATCAATCTTCATTTAAGCGGCTTAATTTCCTTCGAGGAAAATTTCATGCCAAAGTCTATGAAATGAAATAATGTTGATCGTTTGTCGCAGGCATTTGAGTGTGAATTTGAATGTGCAAATGCCGGTTGACAGTTTAAATTAACAAATCATTTTTCGTGTTCATTTAAATTTTTTCGTTTACGGAAATCATAAAGACAAATCAATTAACACTTCATTGCCACGTAATAAACACTAAACAGAGTGCAGCAGTGTGAACGGTGGTTATGCAGATGTGTTAGATGCAGAAGTGTTAGAGGAAGGGGTGTGACAATGTATGGTTTCTTGGAAATTTACACATGAGGCAAATATTGAATCTATATTTAGTAGGAAAGGCAACCAGACATGACTTGTGATGTGGACGTTAATTGTCTAAAACTGATGTACGTCAGTCTGTAAGTTTAGATTAAGTTTTTGGGGGTTTCGATCCCATATAAGGAATGTTGTGAAAATAAGCCTAAGCTAAGGGCGTGAAACAAGAAGAAAAAAGTTTCGATAATGCGATCTAAGCGGCAACGATATATGCCACATCTACCACAAATAATCTAAGGCGTTTTGAACTAGCCTAAGATTATTTTTATGTATTTTTATGTATAGAATATGTGTTTCTTTGAGGCAGAAAATTTTAAACTAAAATGCAATGAGATTAATAAATTTAAAAAAAAAAACAAGTAAAAATGCAAACGTCGTGACTGGCCAACTATAATATATTCTGTATTTCTGAATATTAGGAAAATTCTAGTGGAAATAGATTTTTGGACCCCGTTAGACAGAATCTAAATAATCCTCTTCGTGATTTTTTTGGTCAGCATAATCGAACAAATGTGTCCACAGTGGATTGGTTAAAAAGCAGAATTGATGCATTTGGGCAAATTAGGGTTCACGAGTGATTGTTTAAAAGCCTGTGCATTTACAAAGAGTGTTTGTTTTTTTTTTTTTAAATAACCAACACTCAGGGGATGCCCCCTATACATGCGGTGCATTGCGTTGGCGAGTGGAAATTAATGGATCGGAGGGGGGAAAGAGGGAGTAATGTTTGTTGATGTTTGTTGACGTTTGCCTTGAACTTCTGGATGTCGCAATTAGTGGGAAATACATTTGCCGGAAGTCGATTCCACATACGGACTGTACGAGCGAAAAAACGAATCTGTAGTGTATAGTGCGGTCAACTGGCCAATCGATAACAAACGGGTGTGAATTCCTAGAAAGTCGCGTATCCCTGCCGAACATCCTCACGTCAGGAATAAGGCGACGGATGTCTGATGAACACACACCATGAAAGTAACGATAGAACAGCGTCACGCAACCCACATTCCGACGATACTCAAGGGAAACAATAGAGTTGGATACCCTACTGTCACCTATCAGCACCATCGCTCTCCTTTGAACACGGTCAAGTAGCTACAAGGATGATTTTGGAGCACCTGCCCATATATGGGAGTTGTAGTCCATCTTTGGCCTGATGTAAGTTGTATAGATATTGAAAATATCAGAAGGAGTGAAATATTTCTTGCACCGCTTTAAAAAGCCTATGCACTTGAGTGCTTCTTTCGACACTTCGAATACATGTCTCGCCCAACGAGCGTCACATTGTATTTTCATGCCTAGAACATCGAGGGCTTCTGATTGTTCAATATCCGTACCATCGAGAGAAATTGACGATATTGTTGGGTCAGCGAATCGCTTGTGAGACAACAAGCAGCACTGTGTCTTACGTGCATTAAAATCTACTCTATTCACTCGACCCCATTCGGAAATGGCCAGTAGATCCCCGCCAAGTGTCTCATCCATAATTCGCCTTTTGTCTTCAATATCTTGAAGGCTCGGCCTACGGTCGAATGAATATGAATGACAGAGGTTACTATCATCTGCGAAAGAGTAGATTGGATTCACGGTCTGACCCAATAGATCTTCAATGAAAATAAGAAATAAAGAGGGAGAAAGGACAGAGCCCTGTGCTACACCTGCGGTCAGCCTATGTGTGTTGGATGAGAACCCATCTACAACAACTCTAATAGTGCGATCTCTAAGAAAGCTCGATATAAACCGAGCAAACGTATTACCGACATCAAAAGCGATCAGCTTTGATATGAGTGCACCGTGCCAGACTCTATCAAAGGCCTTGGAGATATCTAGAGCCACGACCTTACTCTCACCAAACTGGTGGATAGACCGACTCCAACGCTCCGACAAGTACACCAACAGGTCTCCCGTAGAGCGGTTTCTACGGAAGCCATACTGTCGATCACTTAGCAAGTCGTTGGTCTCTAAATACCTCACAAGATGGTGGTTTACCATGCTCTCCATTACCTTGGAGAGCGCAGAGCAAATCGCAATTGGCCGATAATTTGCAGGATTATTGGCTTCACCCTTTTTAGGGATCGGCTGGACCTTCGCAACCTTCCAACACGCTGGGAAAACTCCCGCACGGTAAGCAAGGTTGAAAGGGTTGCGTAATGGACGGGCTAGCGTCGACGAGCACTTGCATAGGACAAGTGCAGAGATACCATCCGGGCCCGGAGATTTATTTACATCGATAAGGAACCTCTATTATGTCTCAGGTGCAATGAAAAAAAATTAACCATCGGATAGAGGTATGCCACCGAAGCCGTGGGAAGCATTTGACTTATACATATACTGTGTTGCACATACTTGCCATGGATTCTTCTATCATAATAGAAAATATTGATAATTCTGCGTGTTAGTTGGACCACTCTTTATATGGCATCTTAAAGTAAAAACCTAAAATCTAATGAACATAGGCTTGAAAGATATACATAAATCAGAACCGATTTCTTCTCATACTCGTATATCGATAACTTTGGTGCTTGGTTCAAAAAACTGACTTCTGCCAAAATTCTTTGAGATTGCACGCAGAAAAAACGTAAGGTTGGGTTGAAAATATTTGAAGAGCGTGTGGCATAACATTATTAAGATTCTCCCAACAATATTATGATTCACATACAACCATAGTTTGATTACACGAAAACATGCTATGGTCAATTGTCTGCCGTAATCATGAGAAGTGGCTCACCTCCGTTATTATTTGTGGGCTCGCGTTGGTTCTGCAGATAACACGGCTAGAGCTCGACCTCCTATATTGGTCGAGCTTGAGGCCAACATTTAAAAATCAATTAAAAGTGTATCTTTAACCTGCTTTTATAACTGGAGTCTCGGTTGATAGATTCAAATCATGATTATTATCCTCCACTTGCTATTTTCTAACACGATTTCAACGTTTCAAATTGAAAAATGTTGTAAAGTAGTTTTTATAGTGTCTTAATGAACGAATTCGTATGATTTGCAAAAACGCAAATTATTTGATTTAGGTCTATGAATTGTTCGCTTTCACTCAGAAGAATTTGTTTAAAAAAAAACGAGACTGTTATTGAATTTTACGTATTTCGATGGTGTGATCCGTACTTGAGCTCTTTCCCGAGCCCAAAATAGCACGTATTCGCACCAATACACAATCCTTTGTTTTACACACTTCCCCCAAACTTACGATCAAAAAACAAACGGGCAACTTCTCTTAGATCATTGAGTTATACAGGATATAATTCAAACACTTAATAAAAGGCAGCCTTTTTTTTTAGAGAATCTCGTATATGGTTTAAATAGCCAAGGCAACAGCCATTTTGTCCAAACAATATTTTCTGGTGTACTTTGGTGATCTGAATTCAAAAAAATATTTATGTACAGGGTGGGCCAAAAGTTACTATGGGGTCTTAAAATTCGATCTCTTTTTCGTTTATATATTTTTTTTAGATTATATAAATTACACTTGGAGAATAAATAATGGAGAGATTCACAACAAATCAAAGAACCAGAATAATAGAATTTCAATTATAATTATATATAAATATCCATGTTATCTTTGTGAATGTGATAGTCGTGCACCAAATCGCTACGATCGCAAGGTATGGCCATCTCGTCACACATATCTAATAGGCAGGAAAAACGCTTTAAACGCCCCATTAGTTACAGCTGATAAGGTTGTTCTGCCACCACTGCATCTAAAATTAGGATACATGCATGAAACAATTTGTAAAAAAACTTGATGTAAACGGTAAAGCTTCTCCTAGAGCGGTGTTCCCAAAACTAAGCGAAGCCAAAATAAAAGAAGGTACTAATTTTTTCACAGATCTTATATTTGCTATCGCATTTATCAGTTCTGATAAATTTCAGGTATATTCATTGGACCTAAAATTCGTAAAGTTATGAGGGATGAGAATTTTATAACCAAGCTTAGTTCCATTGAAAAAAGCGCATGGAAGAGTTTTGTTGCACTATGTGATAAATTACTTGGTAATCACTGAAGCGACAACTATGTCGCGATTGTTGATGAATTTTTGAGTGCGTATGGTGAAATGGGCTGCAACATATCAATTACAATTAATTTCCTCCATTCACATCTAGACTTCTTCCCAGAAAACCTAGGCCAGTTCAGTGATGAACAAGGCGAACTCTTTTATCAAGAAATAGTTACAATGGAAAAACGTTTTGAAGGAAAAGATAAAATAAAAAGGATTTCCGAACATTGCTGGTCACTTAAACGGGATACTGATGATGTTCAATTACAAAGAAAACGGTCAAACAAACATTTCAAAGTACTTAGAGTATTGCCAATAATTATATTTTTTCAAAAAATGTTGTTTTAATAAAAATTGAATAACTCAATCAGTTTCTAACGCAAAAAATGACACCGAATTGTATTCGTAAACACACTCTTTTTATTATTCAGTTCAATAATTGTTCGCTTTCTTTTAAAAAATTCTGTGTAAAAACGCATCCAAAGTTAAAAAATTACAAAAAAATTTTAAAAAAAATGAGTTTACATGAAAAGTACACAGATTTGTTTCAGTGTGATTTTAAAAGTGTATACACCATTCGAAATGCATCATTTCCCAGTTTTTATTAACGCAAAGTGATGGGTGATGAAGCTCATTTTCATTTGAATGGCTTTGTTAATAAGCAGAGCTATAGGTTCTGGGGTTCTGAAAATCCAAGAGCCATTCATCAACGCCAATTGCACCCCATTAGGTGTACAGTATGGTGTGGGATCACATCTGAAAATGGAGTGCGGTATCGGTTTATGATAAAAAATGTTTACGTCCTGCTCTTAATAACAGACCTGAGATGTGGTTTCAGAAGGATGGAGCCACTGAGTGTGAATAATTTACAGAAATTCGGAAATTATTTGGCCAGCACGATGGCCAGATTTGTCACCTCCCGACTATTTTCTTTGGGGTTATTTGAAGAAGCGAGTATATGTAAACAAGCCCGAGACAATCCTTCAACTCAAGACCAACTTTGTTGCAGAAATTCGAAAGCTACAGCCACAAATTTTGAAAGGTAATGCTCTAAAACGAGCCCCTCATTACGAAGCTGAAAACGGGGGTCATTAAACAGACATTATTTTTATACTTAGTGTGAACAAATTTCCATTTTGTATATTATACAATCTGCGAAAAAAATAAAAAAAAATAATAAACGAAAAAGTTACTAACCCTTGGTAACTTTTGGCCTACCCTGTATATAGATAAATGTAGAAGCTATAGTTTTTTTTTGTAAATGTATTAACATTTTAAAAAAAAACGATAATTTTAATTTCTTCTACATTTACTCGTAACTAATGCATTGCCTGTGTTGATTTGTATACCCTCCACCAAAGTATTGAGGTGCATTTAATTTGTCATTCCGTTTGCAACACTTCGAAAAATAGATATGCGACTCTATAATGTATATATATTCTGTATCGGCATGAAATTCTAAGATAATTTAGCCACGTCCGTCCGTCTGACACTGTTTTCTTTATAAGGATCAGCTAGCTATTTAGAAATAATAATAATAGTTTATACTTTTTTTTCAATTTTTTATGAATTAACAAAATTTGAAAAATTTAATTGACGTATGTGTCAACAAAAAGCAGTTTTTTTTAATAACAAAACATTTCTTGTAGTCTTTTTACCCACTGTACCTAAAGCATTTCTACATTGAAGTTCTGCATAAGAACTGTAGTAGGCATAATTACCTTTAATTTTGTATATTGTGTTGTTTGATCGGGCGTCTTCTTCCAAAATTATAGTCAAAATAATTAAGGTACATCCGACGTATATGACAATATTAAAGAAAAACATTTTTTAAAAAATGTTTATCCATAAAAAAATTGTTTTTGCTGATTTTTAGAAACTGAATGCCTCAATGCACACAAACAAATCGGTTGTCTTCTTCCAAAATTATATAAAATAAAAAATATAATAAAATTAATATAATATAATAAATATAATATAATAAAATTATATAAATAAAATAATAAAAGTTTATCCGAGAGGTGGCAAAAGTGAGTTGTATTTTCGTGGGCAATTGTGTGAGGAAAACTTGAAAAGTAAGTTTTACAACAGTAGTTCTCATTCGTTTGGGGAGAGCCTGGCCTTATAGAGTTCGGTTTTACATTCAACAATTGCAGCAAGGCTTTCTGAAGAGGGTTGTCACGGACCCGAAATCATGATAAAAGTAGTGTGCAGCCACGAAAATCAATGTCACTTTGCCATTCTGTTAACAACTTGTCTTCTATTTAAATATAGAAGCAAGAGGTCTTGAGCCGGTTTAATCTCTGTTCAAAAACTTTTTTTTAAAAAAAAATGTATCCATTAAATTTTTTTTTCTGATTTTTGGAAACTGTATGCCTCAATGCATACAAAAAATAGCTTTTTAGTTTCCGGACTACAATTTTTATGTCGCCTAGTGTAATCTGTTATTAATGAAGTCACCTTCATTTACCAAAATAATTTCCCCAATATTCTATTAAGGATTAAACGAGGAACTTTAATTATAATAAAGTAAAGTACAGCTTAACACCAACTACGAACGTTTAAAGTATTTTACAGAGTAGCTTTTAAATGGTTTAAAGATAAATCTCCTACTTTCGGAGTCCAGTTTTGGATGTTCTTACTTCGATTGAAATCTGGGTCTGGTTAGTCGTATGCGCTAAACATCGTATGCGCTAAACAGCCCAAGTCGCCGGCATTTACGAGGCGGAAAATGTCGCTGCTGGTTTAGTTAGTTCGTTCCAGATATAAACCTGGGTTATTTGTGTGATAGTCTTGCATACAAACAATTACACCATGGCGGCCTGTAACTTAGTTTACATTTAATTATATTTTTATATTTTATTAGCGTATTTTTTACGAGTATTTAAATTTATTTTTCTGTCGTTATTATCTGGTCACTTTGCACTTTACATAAGTTCAACCTAATGATAATATCCTATTGTTTTTGCCTGCTTACCCAGAACCTTACATCGGTTTAAACTATAAAACATTATTGACATTCGACTGATTTAAGCTTTAATCTTTAGTACATTTCTAGATGACTACTTGCGAATGACACATCCATTCTCACATCCTATTTTCGTATGTAGGTTCCATTAAAAAAACGGTCCCCTGCAGCTGCTATGAAATCAAAGCTGGGCAAAATTTTAATCAGATCATACCAAACACACACACAACCTGTCAGAACGACATTAACAGCCAACAACCAGCCAGCCAGCCAGCCAGCCAGCCAGCCAGCCGGCCAAAGGATGAACACGAAGAACGGTAAAGAGAACGCAAGACAACATTTCTAAATCAAAGCAAACAAACATCGCAAATAATGTTTGTTACAGCGAATGGAGCATTAGGAAATGTCAAATGCACCAAAAGCCTAGAGTCGACCCCGAACTAAAGCAGAGCCAAGCAAACGGTATTCAAACAAGAAAAACAACAAAGTTTACCTAAACGAAACGACGACACGACCAAAAAAAGATGAAGAAAAAAAAAACGCCAAAGGGGAAACAGACAAATAAATCTGAAAGATAGAGACAGTTAAAACAGTCTCAGATACCACCGAAACAACAAAAACTCGGGCTAGAAACAAACTATGAATGCGCCATAAAAAAGGCCAAAAAAAACAGACCAACAAACAAACAAGCGGCCGAATTGAAACTAAAACTATGCCAGGTTTAAAGTGAGCCCCATACTCCATTACTCTGCCATAACTAACTCCGCTACCCCGGCACCCACCACCACCAACAACAACAATTACAAAAACAAAAGCCAAGTGTTGGGGTCCACGGAAAAAAAACCGCTAGCAAAGTTTTTGCTTTCAAAAAGAGTTGCCCCTCGAGTACCCTGAAAAGTGACACCAACAAATAACCTTACATAGCAACCAGAGATATTGACAATGTTCCTAGAGACAGAGAAGACAGGCAGGCAGGCAACCAACCAAGCAAACCGACCAAACTGCCAATGGTGGCAAAAGTGTCTATGCTACACATTCATTCACTCGTGGACTCACTCACTCCTTGCCTTTATGGGGCAGATCTTCCTTCCATCTAAACACATATTGCAGGGTTATATATTTTCCAGCACATTCGGCTGATTCTTTTTTTTTGGAAAAATTTCTTCTTTTTGTTTTTCCCATTTTCTAATGTATGTGAGTGTGTGTGTGTGTGGAGAGATGGCATAATGCATGAATATGCATGTTGAAATCTAATACCCTCAAGATTGTTAGCTTGCGGAGATGCAACTCAAATGCCCGCACGCACCGTGCCTGTGCCCAGCCGTGCTTTCAAATACAGCAGAGTGCAACACATCCATACGTACTTCCGAGTTGACTGCGACATAGCCATAGACACTCACTCGTATGCGCTTAATGGCTATGAATGTTGCATAAAGTGGAGATCTCTTCGCATTTATGGTGAATGCTGAAATGTATGCCGCATACGGAAGTGGCATGAAGAGTTCGGGGTGAAATTTGCCTGACCAATAATTTTCCCAAAAAATGAGGTAATTGTGATAATTGTAAAGTAAATTTCTTTTAAGGACCATCTACAACAACTATAACAGATTAGTGTCAGGGTTAAAGGGGGGTGGTCTCCATAAGAGAAGGGTTTAGCCAATAGGCACTACCCTAGCCAATGAAGTTCCTTATTGCCACCAATTTAAAAAAAAGCTGTAAGAAAATAAAAATCCCACTCCTACTTACCCTAAATATCAGAATGTCTGTTAGTAAAGGGTTTTATTTGGACGTGTGGTTTTCAATATGGCCGCAATTTTTTCGGCGTCAGCTGTCACTTGATTTATGCTCAGTTTGGTTTGCCATTTCATGATGAATAGATTTACTCCGGAACAACGTTTGCAAATCGTGGTGAATGGGTCCAAAACGAGATGGCCACCGATCACGCAGAGAAAAAATATGGTTACTATATCGTCATTGCAACAATAGTATATTCTCTGCAATAAAAGTATGATCGTCGCAACCATAGCATTGTTTTTTGAATGCCGCAATATTAATATTGTTGAAATGCAACAATAGTATTGTTGCCAAATTTAAAAATAAAAATATGGATGTAGCAACAATGTAAACATGGTTGGTGCGACAAAAGTATTGTTTTTTTGGGTTTAATGTTAACCATAATATGATTACGACAATCATACCAGCAAAATCGTAATATTTTTTTATTTGACAATGTTATTGTAACGAGTCTTACGCAATAATAGCATATTTTATATGTAAATTATTTTTTTTCAAAACAAACTACTTTGGATTAGTAACAGTACGAGGGCGGTTCGGAAACTTCTTAGCCTAGCACAAAAAGCGCGGCATAAACAGAAAAAAGTTAAGTGTTTTGGAAACTTCCATCTCTGCTATGAACACATGTTTTTTCAATCTGGCAACTCCTTCATATAGAAACAGGTGTTCACAAAAGACTCATCCGCGATTTTTTTACAATGGAAAAATTAGAAATGCGTGGTGTCATTAAATATTTACATAAAAAAGGTTTATCGGGACAAGAAATTCAAAATGATATGGTGAATGTGTTAGGTGAAAGTGCTCCTTCATATGCAACAGTAAAAAATTGGGTTGCTGAATTTAAACGTGGTCGTACAAGCATTAAAGATGAACCACGTAGTGGACGTCCAAAAACAGCAACAACAACAGAAATTGTAGCAAAAGCGCATGATATGGTATTAAATGATCGACGAATAAAAGTGCGTCAAATAGCTAATATCATGGGCATCTCAAATGATCGAGTCCATTTAATTTTGCATGAAGAACTACAGATGAAAAAGCTTTCTGCAAGATGGGTGCCGGACTTGTTAACAGTCGACCAAAAACGCATAAGAATGAACATTTCTCAAGCTTGTTTGGATCGTTTTCAGCGAAATAAAATGGATTTTAAGCGTCGTTTCATAACTGCTGATGAGACATGGATCCACCACTATACTCCAGAGACAAAAGAACAATCCAAACAATGGACTGAAGCTGGAGGAAGTGCCCCAAAGAAGGCAAAAACAATTCAATTGGCTGGTAAGGTTATGGCAACGGTTTTTTGGGACTCCAAAGGTATTTTATTGATTGACTATCTGCAAAAGGGCAAAACCATAAATTAAGAGTACTATTGCAACCTTTTAGATCAATTAAATGTACAAATTCGAGAAAAACGTCCTGGCTTACAGCACAAAAAAATAATTTTTCATCAAGACAACGCACCAGCGCACAAGAGTGTTTGAACAATGCCTAAAATCAACGAATTAAAGTACGAGTTGCTTGACCACCCACCTTATTCTCCTGATTTAGCTCCCAGTGACTTTTACCTGTTCCCAAATCTAAAAAAAATCTTTGCTGGCAAGCGTTTTACCTCAAATGAAGATGCAATTACAGTTGTAAACCACTATTTTGAAGACCTTAAGGAAAACTATTTTAATCAAGGGATAGAATTGCTAGATAAGCGTTGGACTAAGTGTATTGAAGTTTCAGGAGATTATATTGAAAAATAAAAATATTTTTGAAAAACTAACTATTCTCTTTCATAAATAGGCTAAGAACGTTCCTAAGAACCGCCCTCGTATGATGGGCCTATTTTGTCAATAATAATATTAAGTGGATTCCTGAACAGAAATAAACCGTATGTCCTCGAAAATATAAGAAGAGAAAACTAAGACGTTTATAAAAAGTACCTCAAGATATCAAGAATACTAATATGTTTAACTGGCAGCCATCTAAAGCATAGTAGGTCTAGTTGCGATACAGAATAATTACACTTAAGGATTTATAGTCCCACTTTCGATCAGATCAAGTCAAACATAAGACCATATGTGACGCGCAAAATAGAAAGGGACCTAAGGCTAAAACCAGTTTTGTTCAGGAGAGCCATTTTAAATATTAGGTCCTTTTCTCATTGCGCTTAGAATCGTCGACTTCACTTTCATAAAACGCGCATATCTCTGGGAGGGAACACTTTTGGGCATGGGATCGGTCTCATTCGATGCTCAGATGTTGTCCACATCAAAAAAAGAAAAAGAAAATGAAAATTTTTGGTAGAATCTTCTGAGTGGAGTGACAACCACAAGAATTTTTGCGATCAGCTAGAAGAATTTTTGCGTTTGGTATATCATTAGGTATGCGCACAGCTTAAATACTGTTAACTTCTATTTAAAGAATCTTCAGACTCCTAGTGCATCAACGCTAAAATTGGGGTACAATGGTCCGATATATTTCGGCAGCGTTCTAAACCATTAACCTTTTACATTTTGTTTCAATACTTTAACATTATAAAAAAATCATTGAAATATGTTTTAGTGGGCTTCGAAAAAAGTTGAAGTTATCAAAATTTCAATAGCAGGTCAATTAGTGCAGTACAACATTGGAGAGAACAGGTACGAGAATTGTTTTTTCCAAATGTTCATTTCAAGGTTGACTCTGAACTGAAATGGGATTATAATTAAAATACTATCAGGTCATTTCACTAAAAAGCCTTCAATATATTCCAAGTGAAACCAATTTGTTATTCTTTTAAAAATCGCCCACAAATTATCAATTACCATCATTTTCAGACGTGCCTCTGTTCTCTTGGCCAACTGTTTGCATCTGTCATGACCATTGTATGCACAGCAGTTTTTATGTTTTTTTCCCCCCTGCCAGTCTTTTTTTCGGCAAAAGCAATATTTGGTCATTTTGAAGTGCTCATAGACATCTCCGACCACGACAAAATGGAGTGGTCTAATGTTTGCTGGCTCGGTTTGCCTTGAAGGCAATGCTCGTTCGTGCTGCAGTTGCCTCAGGCTTCCATTCATTCCCCGAAACACAGCTCCGGTGCGGCAGGATTGAAAGTATTTGTAACATTTTTGGAAAGATTCAGGCATTTGTTGCTATGACCAGCCCATGTTGTTGGTGGTGTTTTGTATTCCGAATGGATTTCAGTTTTTTTTTTTGAAAATTTCTGGAGAAGAGAACAGAAAAAAAACTAAAACAGAGCCTTGATATGGAAATCGGCTGGAGTTGAGTGTGGAGTAGCGTCAATGTTTGGAGTGAGAGCTAAAACTTCTCGTTGGTAAAGAAGTGAATGGAATGATTTGTTCTATTGCGGGATTGAAAAAGTTATGAAAACTTTAGCGAGAAAAAAAACCGAGTTGGATTTTCATGGAATCCCCCGAAAAAAAAGAATGTGGACAGTATTGATTTTCAGGAGTATAAGCATTGACTGGAGTATTTGTCTTTTTGATTTCCGCCAAGGGTGGCTTTGGGAAAAATTTATTTGGCATTTGGTAATGGAGTAAGTGAGTTGCTAGGGGATAGTTTTTCTGTGGAGTCTTTTAGATCGGGTTATCTTTAAATTTAGGGAAAGTTTAGATTAAAGTCTTTCTCAATGAGGCTTAACATTTTGGTAATAAAAAAACTCTATATTAAGTTATTGCCTGCTTTCAGTAAATCAATCCCCTTTAATATTCTAATTGAATACTGGTCCCCTCTCCTTCATTTGTGTTCTTTAAATTTTAAGCCAATAGTTTGAACCAAAATTCCATTAAATCGTGTTTATATGCAAACATGCGAACAATCATCATGTGACCCCTTGTTAACTTTTAATTGCATTTTCCCGGCTAACACCCAGTTTGAATGTCTGCCCTCTCATATTTTTGTTGTTGCACATTTTGAAGTATCATTGCTGTGATAATAAAATAAACTCGACACGTACAGTTTATCGATGTAATAAAAATACATATGCATGCCAACATATATAGGATGTCGTGTATCTTATGGATACCCGGTGCATGAACATGAGAATTATCAGTGAGTACGTATTTGTGTGTGTGTGTTTTGGTTTGATCGCATGGGTGTGAATGTGTTTTAAGTATCTATAACGTGCTAAATTTAATTGCCAACAAATTGTTCGAACAGAAAATGAAACGAAAACAACAGACAACTGAAAGAGAGCAGCAGCAAAAACAACACAAAAAGTGGCAACAAACGAGCTAAAAGAAAAAAGAATACGAACAGAAAATATGACAATCAATTTGTAAATGCTTCAATACCTTTTGTGCCACCGGACAGGGTGACAGAGATATAAAAGTACAAGTTTAGGAAAATTTACTTGAGTTAGAAAAAATTCAAGAAATATGAGAAAATATTTTAAGTCCCTAAGAATTTTTTTTTGGGATACCTGCTCAGGCCTTTGGTCTGCCAAATTTTATTTGCAAACCATTGATGTGATGCTTTACTTTGTGACGACCCCTACAAATAAGTGTAGAAAACTAATCTGGCCCAAGTCAAAGATTTAAAAAAGGGTCTCTTTTTTTGCTTTTAAACCGATGGGTTTGCGAATAGATGTTATTCAAAAGTCCCTGAACATTCCCCTCATTTTCATAGAAACATAGAAATGATTTTAAGAAAATGTTAGTAAAAAAACTGGTTAAATAAGACAAAGTCAAGCGTGACCGACTAAGAGATACCATACACCACTCAGCTTTTTGGTAGATTCTATCTAGAGCTTTAGAAAGGTCTAACTTAATATGTAGTTTCTTTGTAGGTCAAATATCACTAGGGTCAATTATAGGTCCCGCCGAATGCACTAAGTTTAATTTGGGCTTTACAGGTTGTCATTTAGAGGGTCAGCTCCTCAAATCGGGAGGGACCTTTGTAAAGAACCAAATTGAAATAATGGACCGATATGGTCCGTTGTCAACAGAGATTTGTTGTCTATCTATGAGAAATTTGGTCGAAATTAAATAAAAACAGTTGGCTTCCAAAGCTGCAGGTTCTGAAATCAAGAAGAATCTTTGCAGAGATTTGTTTCTGGTCCCTACTAAAGCTCCATGCCAAATTTGGTCGAAATAAACAGAGGTTTGTTGTTTATCTATGAGAAATTTGGTCGAAATCAAATAAAAATATTTGGCTTCTAAAGTTGCAGGTTCTGAAGTCGGATTCTTGCAGAAATTTGTTGTTGGTCACTAGTAAAGCTCCATGTGAAATTTGGAAATTTGGATCGAATGGAATATTTGGCTTCTAGGGCTGCTATTTCTAAAATTAAGTAAGACTCTTATATAGGAGCTATACGGAAATATTAATCTATATGGTCCCGTTTTATCAGGACTATTTACATAATAGCGATAACCTGTCATGCAATATTTTAGACTGAACGGGTTCAATTTGTGATTTCTAGAGCTGCAAGACTTCGGATCAGAAGGTCCCTCCTGATTATGTGGAACTAAACTTTGATCGATATGGTACAATTTCATTAAAGATTTGAGCTGGTTGCTCGTTACTCTCCGTACGAAAAGCAGCTGTTGTAGCTGTACATTCTGAAATCGGGGAAAAATGTATGTATGATATCACAATGTAGACCGCTGTTGACCAATAGGCTAAAACCTAAAAAAGTTTTATAAAAAATCTTTATAATTGCGACCTGTTATATCATTACTATCATTACGATAGATAACAGATGAGCGTATGCACACCGGTGTGATAAGACAACAAAAACCAGTAATAAACTTAATTAATATTACTTATGCGCTAGGGTTAACATATCAGCCTGTAGGATATGCTACGCTTTTTTAAATTTTATGGTAATTAATATCAATCATACGCCAGATGAACTGAACTGTAAAAAAATTTAAATAATCGAGAAATAATATGAAGAATATAAGTCATTATAAATATTTTCTGCAATATAATGATTAACGTACATATAAATCTTCTATATTAAATATAGTTTTAAAAAAAAAATTTGTTATATGGACTCTCATAGATAATAAAGTATATGAAGCAGAAAAAGACTGCCAATGAAGAATAGTGGCTTTTGCTGGAAACAACGTGTTTCCAAATATTAAGAAGAATATTGTTTTGCTGCAGGACGAACTAGTAAAAGTTAACTAAAGCAAACAGATTAACATCAAGGGCTGTACGCACGAACGCCATTGCAGATTTGGAGAACATTCTATACTTATTAGTGCCAGTAATCCACCAGCGACAATCTTCAGCATCGATTCGCCAATATAGCTGGCTATGGAACAATTATATTAACTTCGATTACTAGGGACGCATTTTAAGCAATGTTGAGTCTTAATAATTCCACCCAAAAGGTAATAAACTAGTCAAAATAGGGATTATTTTACTCGCACGAAGTAGGATTAGATCTTTGTACTAGACTTTCAATTATAGAATTTTTAGACCAAAAATAGTGAAGATCGGAAAAGTTGCTTGGTGATATCGACTAAAAGTAAAAAGCGCCGTCAGTAACAATACTTTGCCTGTTATATAGGCCGCAATCAAATCTCAGCTATCGGTATCGTTGAATGTCATGCTCTTCTTAAGAAGATGGCCAACAAATTCAATTTACAGTAAGACGACATGGCTTTTAGGGGGTTGTTCACAAAGCATTAATGAAAAAGCCCATGTCAAGGAAAGCGATTGAGATCGCTATTTCATTTAGTCATATTTCTTGACAATGTTAGGTTTAGGAATAATCTGCGCTCATGTTTTGGTACCTACCTTCAGACACTCTCAGTGACTCAGGAATGGTTTGGTCGAGAAAAGTCTATGATTAACCAATTTTTCGTGAAGGAAATTTTTGGACATAATAGACCGCTTGCAAAGTCCTAAATATTGTCTTAAAAATTCCTATTGAAATGAAAATATATAGAATAATATAATTGATTTAATATTACGTTTATAACAATATTTTACGCCTAAGGCTTCAATTTTGCTATCAGGAATGAATTAATATCAATCATACGCCCACTTGGAAATATTTCTTCCATATTTTGCTACACCCTGTGCAGTGGCACATTACCTAGCCTTTAACAAACATATATCTATGAATATATGTATATATTTTAAAAACAAATATTTATTCACTCATGTGTAATGCTATTTATTTTTTTATGCTTGTAAATGCTCATATGCAAATTGCATATATGCCATTTATTTCTTTTGTTCGTTTCCTCTTATCACCCCGTGTATTTCATAACCCTCCCTTAGTGGTGTTTTATTCTTCTCGACATGTTCACAGTTTTCAATGTTATTGTTTTGATATCGAGCTATACAGTAAAACGTGCAGTTTTCAAAGTTTTTTATTTTAAGTTTTTTTCTGGTTTTTGTTACGACTGTTGAAGTTTTTTTTGCCAAAGTTTGTTGTGCCACAAATGGGTAAAATAGAAGACGAAAAAAATATGGAAGAATATCGAACAAACTGTTGTAGATTTATTGTAAATATTTATTAAAATTGTTACTTTGATTTATGTGGGAAGATATGTGGAATTTAAAATTAAGGAAGTTTAAACAATTTATAATAAAAACTTAAAATGATATTGGTGATTTAAGTTGTAAAAATATCTAAATACTAAAATAAAATTGAAGAAATGCTAAGAATCTATGTTACTTGTAGACCTTTGCCATAAGACTTTACATACAAAATTATTTTCGCACTTATTAAACACTTGGATTTTCTCGAATTTCATAATTAAATATTTCTACAGCACTTCTGTCAAGGTTATCCATATTATTATTAATCATACGTCACGTAGTACGCAAACGCATGCAATATATGCTATAAATATTCTTGTAATAACTTAATTAGAAATATGTTCTCTTATGCAATTTGATGTGGTGCCTAGTAATCAAAGGAAGATTAATATGCATCTGCCTCCGCAGCAATGAAACTGCAAGGATATCAAGGAAATTTATTTAGCTTTTTTGAACTCTTTGGAAAGGAGGAAAAAATGGAGAAGCAAAAAAATTATATTTTCTCATTGAACATTAAAGGGTAAATTCTTAAACCTACACTAACATCACTTTAAGGACTGCCTTCACCTATCTATTATTTTAAAAACTACATGCTGGTTTGTTACCTTAGCCTAACGTTCCTCTTTCATTATATTTACTCTTCGAATTCAAAGCTAATTTAATCCAATCCCCCATCTCTAAAGGCCAAGACAAAATTAATATTACTCATATGACACCAGGTACAATAATATCACATACAACGCCTACCACATATGCTACATATTTTCCTGTAATAATAGAATTAATAAGAAGTAGACGCCACAGGGGATATCATTTCATCAACAAGACAAATTATAAGGAAACCTTTAAAAATTTGACGTTTTTTTAATAAATTATAGTTAAATTTAAACGAAAACTTAAGGAATAAAACCTAGGGGAATAAATGATAAAAAAAAGGCTTACCTTTTTATTAATTATATGTTTGCTTTTTGTTTGTAATCTGTAAATAAAAAAGGAAATATTATTATTTCTGAAAAATTATTATTTTTATTTCTTATTTATTTTATTTTTAATTTTTTTAAATTTCTTATCAACCATTCCCTTTCTATACCTTTAGTGAATGGTTTCTCTCAGTTGTATTAACGAAACCCTACAACACTAAAAAGCCAACTTGTTTTAAAGCTAGTAAGGTTTCCTCCTTAGCAATTTACTGGCTACTGTCGTGAATTAGTCATCTTAAGTTTTTTGCTCTTTATTTGATGTGAACTTTTGCAGCAAACATTATTCACAGCCACAAAAGCAATTCAATTCTTAAGGTTTCTTTGAATTTAACATGCAATGTCCCACTTTTCTCTTTATTCCTTTTGTTTTCTGTTGTACACATCATTTAATTCTTAAAGAATTCGTTACGACATTTCACTCACTGCGAACTTTGCTAAGGTAATAAAACACCTTGTGCCAGTACAAACAATAGAAGAGGACAACATCAAGAGCAGCAGCAGCAACACAAACAAAAGTTTTATGTGCTGGTCCACAAACTTAATGGTGGACAATTTATTTTAGGCCTGCCTTTTTTCTCCGACTATTGTTCGGGTCGTGTTCTTCTCCGCTCTGCAGGTTTCTTTTGTTCTTTTTTCTTTTTGAGGTATTTTGACAGAGAATGAGAGACACATGTTTCCTCTTAGAATGTGATGTGGTACAAAGTAATCAAAAGAGGGCAAACCTGCAACTCCCTCCACAAGAATTGAACTACTAGCATGACTAGAACTAGCTGGAACTTTGTTCGTGGTCTTGGCTATTTTTCGGGGGGGCTAGGAAAAACTACAACAAAAAACACAAATGCCAGGACAAGAAAATGAATATTTATTTAAGGTAAATTTATAGCTATTTTCCCAACATTCTGCATATACATATTACTTTTGTCATGGACAGCTGAGGGCAAGGATATAGCATATGTACAACTGCCCAGAGCAAAGAAAGCAATATCTCTACCTACTCTAAGGCAAATAAAGTTAAACTTAACCGAATTAATATTGCTTATACGCTGGTTGTAAATTAACTCTAATTCCAACGCCTGCGGGATATGCAGTGAAATTCAAATTGATATCAATCATACGCCATAATAGACTCATAAGAGATTTCCCGTAAGTAGATCATACAATTCTAAGACCCATTTTTGAATGCAAGTTCCGAACAACTTAGATTGATAAGTCACAATGCTTATTAAACAAAGGCCATCCACGCAGATCATACGTTCAAGTAAAACTAAACTACGCTTTTAATCCCAAGTGACATAAGACAGCGCTAAAAAATAAATTAAATATTAAACCGTATTTCTGACAGGATTAGGCAAAAACTATTTATCAGGGAGAACTCTAGGAAACTGTCATATTAAATCATTTTTTACGTTTTCTATAGATAAATCATAAATCTATAAAAAGGTACCTATGATAAATGGTGTACCACTTAATTTCCACAATATCCCATTATGGAACTAGGGGAAATTTCTCTCAAACTAGTTGGTTTGAAACGCTCTAAAGTTTTCTTATACTCACTGACAGGGACCTACTGTTTAATGCCGACTCCGAACGGCTACTACATTTCATAGACATTTTTACAGAGCTTATGCAAAATTTTGTTGCCAATACATGTTTCCTAAATTAAAACTGTATTGCTAATGCATATCTTAGTGTATTTACACACACACACATATATACCTATATTTATATATGTTTATTTATACATATACATATACATTAATACGTTGTTTTTTAATTTGAATATAAGTAAATTCTGACGCCTACCAGGTATGCTATATATTTTTGAGTAGTAATTGAATTAATATCAATCATACGACACAGAAATTGAATTAAATTAAAACAAATAAAATTTAATAAGAATAAAACAAATGGATTATAAATAACTCTTAAGACAAGTAGATGTTTTTTTTTATAAATACAGAAAGAAAGAAGTGTGTATAATCTTTGGAACTATTTTATTATAAGTATCTTCAAGCTAGAAGTTTTTCAAGCTTTTAAAAAGAACGAGGAATTTATTAGTCAGAATTTTAGTGACCTAAGAACAGATATGCTGAAAACTATTACACCTAACTAACTAAAGCCATTCTTTAATTCGATTAATATTGGTATATTAGCTCAACAATTTTTTTTTTGCTTTTTCAGTTATTTTTCTTTATATAAATGATCAAAATAAGTACGACTCATTAAAAAATGAATTAGCTATTGTGATTTCGCTCCTCGGCCTTTATGAGCTAGACTTTTTAAACAACGTCACCAATATTAGGTATACGCCTCATGACCTTAAGGGTATGCTATGATTTCTAAACGGTGGTTAAGTTTTAAGGGCCCCTGTTGAATGTAAACCTCATCTAAACGTCAAACTTGTTTCTGCATTTCATTTGTTATTTCACAATTTCAGATTTACTCAATTTGAACCATGGAAAGATACACAAGCTAGCAACGCTTTCAAGTTATTCAGGCAAATTATGATCAATTTTTGAAGAAAAAAAACATTTTCAGTGATGAGGCACATTTTCACCTCAGTTTTTGTTTTATTAAAATCAAAACACCTTTATAAATTATCAAAATAAGTACGATTCGTTAAAAAATTAATTAGCAATTGTGGTTTTGCTCTTCGGTCTTAATTACCTAGACTTTTTAGACAACGCCAAAAATATTACGTATACGCACATGATTGCCTTAAGGGTATGCTATGATTTCTACTTGTAGAAGAACAAATCAATATCACTCATACGCCTCCACTAATTTTAAGATTAGAGTGCATTAAGCGGTTTCAATGTCATTTTAGAAACAAAACAAAAATCCTAATACTCACAATGAATAAACGCTAAGTTTAAATAAATAATTATAAGTTATTTTTGAGTGAAGGACCTTAGAAGACTTTATATTCTGAGAAGACTGTGCAACCTAACGCTATTATGAGCCATATATGTATGTACTATGACGTTCGTTCTAGAGCACACTAACTAATATGAAAGCTAATAAAAAATGCAATAATTGTCTGTAATTTTGATTGTTAAAAATATAGAAGATTATGACAAACAAAACTGCATGAACTGTTATGGAGCTAAATACTACACAATTTAAATAATGCTCTTAAAATTGTTTATTTATAATATCTTTCAGGTCTACTTGTTCTTCCATACCTTGAGTATTAAGCGGTTAAGATTTATTTGACAATTCTGTATATAAAAAGTCATATGTCCCACAAATCTCAACCTTTCATAGTGCTATTAAATCTTCCATCACTGTGCTGACTCACGTAAGTATCTCCGGTGTATAGTACATGAGTCATTCACACACAAAAATTAAGAAATGACAATGATACCACTACTAGTACAACATACGAGAAGCCGAACATCTACTGGTACCTAGTGTAAGTAGGAGCATATATCTAAATATATATATTTACACGTATATGTACATAATATATTTTTTGCCTTTTCCTTTGGCTTCGCTACGGGTAGCGAAAGAAAATAGTAAATAGACCGACCTTTTCATATAATTTTCATTTTCTGTTTTTTGTGTGTCTGTGTGTATGTGTGGACTTCAATGAAATCAGGTAATAATAGGTAGGTAGCTTGAATATCTTCTTTCCTAAATTGGAGACTTTCATGCCACCCCTGTGCTGGCGGTGGCGCTGAACTGTAATGAAATAAATGTCGGTTTCTTTTTTCGTGTCCTATGCGGTGGCGTTTCCTTTACTGGCATTTGCTAAAATAGGATCTTATTAGGGAAATGAGATATTATTATTTATAAATAGTAAGTAGGTTTTTTTTGGGTCACTGTTATGGTAGGTGCAAACGATAAATGTGGGCCCATTAAGTGTCTGTGAAATGGCCAAGATTTAAAGTTCTCATGGGCGCAGAGAGCACAAAAAAGAAATGTTTAATGGCTAATTTGAAAGCTTAAAAGCAAAAGAATTTAAAAATATTTGTCACAATTTAAAGTACTTAAGTTGTGATTTCGTTGCTCATTAATTAAAATTAATCATACGTCGTGTGGCTCACACATTTTTTTGTGACACATGAGTACCTTATTAAAAACAATCATACGCCTTGGATGATAAACTTTTTGAGCCAATATTCGTTAACATTTTTTTCTGTTTTACAAAGCTAGTAGTAGTTTTCATGCTCCTTTTTCCTATATAAAAAATTGAGTTGCAAACAATTTGTAGAATGTGTATGGGAAAAAGACCTGGAGAACTATTTGTTTTTGTCAGTCTGAATACGTTCTAGTTTAATGTAGACAGCAGAATTTAATGTAATTTACAAAACCAGTCCTACGGAAGTCACATATTGCATCTAGACTTGTTGTCAGTCCACTAACATGTCAACATCTGAAATGCGCAGTGAAAAAAAAACAATTGTTTAAAGAAAAAAAGTATTTAACATATGCATTTGCAAAAACAGTTTAATATTACAAAACTATACTTAAAAGGTGGTCCAACCATAATGCACGATGTTAGTTGTGAGTCACACTTTAACGTCAAGTTTTTTTTTCCAACTTTATTTGACAAATTCAACCATGGAGAGGTACACAATTGAGCAGAGCATACACAATTGGCAAATATTGGCGTTCAATCCAAAAAGCATTTCGTGCACTTCCTGATTTTTTTGGTCAGAATAATCAACCCCATTTGTCCATAATCGAAAGAATTGTGCGCAAGTTTTAAAAAACCGGGTTGGAAATTTAAAAACACCTGTGCATGCTTGCCTACTACTTTCTGCAGAAAATATTGATGTTGATCGCGATAGTGAGCCAGGAGAGCTGTCAACCTTGACTCGTGAATGGTGTTCGCTATGGCAAGATGACACGGAGGATAGTGACCTGGGTGCTATGTGATTCCAAGAGGTGACATTTGCCACACAGCCAACGAAACAATGGCATATTTTAAAGAAAAAAATGTACGTCAATAAGCAAAGCACTATCCAATTCACAGACATTGAATCGCCATTATTTCTCAGAGTCATTGAAACTATAAATCAGTAAGAGGTATGCCACCGAGGCCGTGGCAAGCAATTGGCTGATATTTTGTTTCACACATAAATGTCATAGATTCTTGTATGATAATAAAAAATATTTATTAATAATGCTCTGACAACTTGTTGTTTTATTTTTAATTAACATAGTGAGTTTTAGTTGGCCCACCCTTTCTACTTTTATTCATATTAACTAAATTCGAATGTGGAAAAACTTAATTATTTTCTGTAATTCTCATTGCAGTAAAAAATATCTTCAATTCCATAGATTGGCGCTTCTTAAAATAAGTATAGGGTGATCCGTCTAGAGGTATTTTTTCCGAACAAAAAAATATAAAAATTGAAATCAAGTGTGGAATCTTTATTGGTAATTCGCAAGGTCACTTTATGGCATTTATTTTGTGAAAAAATTACCTTCAAATGTTGGCAACTGTATTATGGAAATGAGCGTTCGGTGAGAAACGGGAAGATCCGCGGTTTTCAGCCAAACTTTTGTTCAGTGTTTTGTTCAGGCCCATTTCTAGCTCAACGGCAAAGTCAATCAACAAAAATTGCCACATTTGGGCTGAAGCGCAACATGAAGAGGTTCAAGAGCTGCCCTTATACCTAGGTACGGTATAATGGCATCGGTGCATATTATTCTTAAAAATGATGATGGCCGGAACGTAACCGTGAATGGGACTCGCTATCGCGCCATGATATCCATCGTTATGCACCTGAGATTGAAAACCGTAATCTTGACGACACTTGGTTTTAACAGGACGGTGCCACTTGTCATACAACTGCTCAAACAATGGATCCCTCCCAGAGATATGCGCGTTTTATGAAAGTGAAGTCGACGATTCTAAGCGCAAACAGAAAGGGACCTTATCTTTAAAATGGCTCTCCTGAACAACACTTTTCATCAACTTTTAACTTTTTTTTTAATGTGGACAATATCTGAGCATCGAATGAGATCGATCCCATGCCCCGAAAGTGTTTCCTCCCAGAGATATGCGCGTTTTATGAAAGTGAAGTCGACGATTCTAAGCGAAAATAGAAAGGGACCTAATCTTTAAAATGGCTCTCCTGATCAAAACTGGTTTTTAGCCTTAGGTGCCTTTCTATTTTGCGCGTCACATATGCTGGTTTTATGCAAATCTCCATTTTGAATAAAATATGCAAAAAATTAGATTATCAAAAGGGTTTTTTGACCTTCCAGTAAAAATATGCGATTGCATATAATTTTGCTGTCCAGTTATTACAATATGCTAACGGGAATACGTGTGAACTCTCGCCCACTTGAGGAAGGCCCATCCCTTTTAATCTCCCCCGCTTGCTATATTTTCCTAGTAAAACTCTTTACGTTGTTTAAATGCAAAAATCCTATTTTGTTTCTAGCAACTGTTTTCGATTGGCTTCCGCCCATCAATCCACTAGCATTCATCTATCAAGAAATTCGCAATTTAACATATTAAATTGTCTATCGATTTCAGTAAAATACAGCCGAAAAAATCTTAATGGACCGAAAACAAAGAATGCAAAAAAAAACATTTCATTCATTGTCGTCCAGTTCAGCGCAAGTCCACTGTGACTTCGGATCATTTCAGATTTTTTTTTTGCTTTACAATTTGCTGAAAAATATATGCGGGCCTTTCTGAAAAGAACACAACAACACATTGTCTGTTATTTATGAGCGTTTTACTAAATTGGGCAAAACAAAAGCACAATAAACCAAACAAAAAATAAAAGACGCAAAAAACCTGAAAAAAAAACAACCAGAAATCGCAAACAACAGTGGCACGCCGAAAAACAACCATAACATAAACGCCCATAATTCTATTTTAGCAAAACATTCGCAGCAACAACAAACGGCAGATGATCGTTTCGTACAGCAACAACAAAAAATGTCTATAAGTTATATATTGTAGTGTGTATATTTATATTTAATAAATTATATTTAACAGCAGCCACTCGTAAAGAGTGGAACACACATACGGCTACTTGGCAAATCGGCCATAGATATGCGCTGTCAACCTTGAATTGATGTACCCATCCCCATCTGTTCATAAATTCTCGACCACCGTAGCCTTGGCTAGAAGAGGCCGCCGCCGCCGCTGTGATGCGAGGAGACACCCAAAATCAATTACTTGAATCACTTTAAAATAGCTGGTACACATGTTTGCAATTTAGATTTCTCCTTGAGGGGTTGGCCTGTTCCATGAAATTCTAGGGAATGTATCGATATGTATTGACTGGATAGAGGAAGAATATTCCAGGCATGTTATAGAAATATATTTAGACAAATCGACAATATTCTTTTAGGCAACCCAGATGTTTTTATTTGAAAAAGTATCAACTTCTTGGAGATTGAGCCGAATGACCATTTACATGAGAGGATTATTTTAAAAAATTACGAAGAAGCAAAAAATGTCAATTGCGTGTAAGGTACGAGTACCAAAGAGGCTAGTCTAAATTTCTTATTTTCTATAAGTATAATCATAGTAATCTGCTTAAAATAATTCTACACACATTGAAAAAAATCAGTAGGAAATCGGTCCGAACTACGAGGGCGACCGCAAAACTAACTGGCCTGGCACATTTTCGTTTTACTAGCAACTTTTTTATTTTTGGTTTTTAAAAGCAATCTTTTATAAGCCATCTGTCAAAATTTCCGAAATATTTAATGATTATTTTCTTTGTTACAGGTGATTAAAGTAAACAAGTTTTATAATTTTTGAAAAATGGAAAATAAAGAGTTTCGTGCGGTAATTAAACACTTTTATATGAAAGGTTATACGCCACAATTAATCAAAGATGAATTGGATTCTGCTCATGGTGATAATTCACCATCAAACTCCACCGTGAAATCCTGGGTTCAACAATTTAAAATGGGTCGTTCAAGTACGGAAGGTGAACAACGCTCTGGAAAAATATTTAATGAAGTGACTAAAGATAGACGAATAAAGCTCAGAGAACTTGCTGATGTTGTTAAAATACACGAAAAACAAGTTTGGATTATTTTACATGATGAATTCCACATGAAAAAGCTATCCGCAAGATGGGTGCCGCGTTTGTTGACTTTGCCCCAAAAAATCGTCCGTTGGACCAATTTCGAGGAGCTTTTAGCGATTTATCAGCGTAATCCAATAGAGTTCTTGCGCCGATTCATAACTGTTGATGAAACATGGACCCATCACTACATCCCAGAATGCAAAGAACAGTCAAAACAATGGATAGAAGCTGGTAAAAGTGATCCCAAGAAGGCGAAAACTGTTAAGTCAGCAGGAAAAGTAATGGCCACAGTAGTTTGGGATGCAAGGGGTATAATATTTATTGATTGTCTTGAGAAAGGAAAAACTATCAATAGTGAATATTATTGTGCATTATTGGATCGGTTGAGTGAAGAAATCAAGATAAAACGACCGCATTTAGAAAAAAAAAGTTCTTTTTCATCAAGATAATGCTCCTTCACACACTGCATTTTTAACTCAACAACAACTGGCCGAATTACGATTTGAACTTGCTCCGCGTCCACCATATTATCCAGATTTAGCTCCTTCTGATTATTTCTTGTTTCCAAATTTAAAAATAATTCTCGGTGGCAAACAATTTTCGTCCAATAGCGAGGTTATTGCTGAAACTGAGGCATATTTTGAAGGTCTTGAAAAAATCTAATTTTTCGGATGGAATTAAAAAACTTAAAAAACGTTTGATGAAGTGTATTGATTTGGAAGGAGATTATGTTGAAAAATAAATAATAATAATCCAAAAAAACGGTTCTTTTTATGTTAGGCCAGTTACTTTTGCGGTCGCCCTCGTACATATATTCGGTTGGATAAAAGTATTTTCTTTTGCAATCACCAACATTTCATTATATGTGACGCGCAAAATAGAAAGGGACCTAAGGTTAAAACCCAGTTTTGTTCAGGAGAGCCATGTTAAAGATTAGGTCCCTTTCTATTTGCACTTTCATAAAACGCGCATATCTCTGGGAGGGAACACAAGTTCCAATTGGCACAGGAATAGCATTTGCTAATAAATATAAGAAAAGAGATAACGTGGTATTCAAGTATTTTGGTGACGTTGCTGCAAATCAAGGTATAAAGTATATGAATCATTTAATATGGAATCTTTGTGGAAGTTGGGGCATGGCATCGGTCTCATTCGATGCTCAGATGTTGTCCACATCAAAAAAAAATGAAAAGTTGATGAAAACATTTGTTCAGGAGAGCCATTTTAAAGATTAGGTCCCTTTCTATTTGCGCTTAGAATCGTCGACTTTACTTTCATTAAACGCGCATATCTCTGAGAGGGAACACTTTTGGGGCATGGGATCAGTCTCATTCGATGCCCAGATGTTGTCCACATCAAAAAAAGAAAATAAATGAAAATTGATTTTTTACCCTTAGGTCCCTTTCTCTATGCACTGTCATATATTGTTGGTTACATGGTTCCACTTACCATAACACGCTAGCTACAACAATATTATGTTTATAACACCCAATAAGTCGGTGTTATCAACCGAACTCACTAAAACAGCTGGTGGTTGTGACAACCAACCAATTATGAAGTACCTATTGATTTGGTACCAATAATTGATGGTGACAACACATACACTTTCTGTAGTAACCAAAGGACTTAGGTGATTATAGTAAATTTCCAAAAGGACGTCCCTTGTAAGACATTTATATTTTGCAATGCTATATATAAGAAATCATTAAAAAAGTAGTAAATATTCGTACGTGATGAGATGTCTAAAATGAAGTCGTATAGAGTTTATTTTCGAAGAACGATTCAACATCAGCATAGAACGTTTCATGGTTGGAGTGTTCTCTTTTTCAAAAAATTTAGGGAAAGTAAAAAAATGTCGGGTAATTAATTTCTATTGGGGCGTGTTTTTTTTTTTTTTTTGATGAAATTGTATAAAACTTTTTAAAAAGGATCGATTTTGGTTTTAAGTTTTTTACCAAATTACAATTATTATCATTTTAGTATTGATCGTCTAATATAAAATTCGGATTCAGGCCTAAACGCGGTACTTCCCAAGAGATTCATCGAATTGTTCATTTTATAACCGATGCCTTAGAAATTACTGGTCGGCTGGTTTTCTTGACCTACAACAAGCCTTCAACAGAGTCTGCCACCACGGACTACTTTACAAGATTAAAACTTATTTGCCAGCGCCTTTTTATCTTTTCTTTAGAAATTATTTGAGTGATTTATAAAAAGTTAATGGCGAAATATAAGAAATGTATTAACGCAGAAATATCAAGCGCACTGTGCTGGGACTAGTACAGGGTGGCTGATGAAAGCCGCTACCAAAAAAATTTAATAACTTTTTTTTTATTTAATGAATCCGGTTAATTTTTATTTTAATTTGCAGATTGATTTAAAGACTGAAAAAAATGAATATTGAAAACTGGGATACTGAAACAAGAATTTTGATTGTCCGCCGCTATCACGCACTGGAGTCCGCAGTTTCGTTTCAAAGAGAGTATAGGCACACGTTTGGAGGCATTCCTTACCATCGAAACCCTTCAGTTCGGACGGAGGAAACAATCGCTGCTGTATCTTCTGCCATACAACACAAACAAAGAGTTTCGACAAGAGGCTTATCTGCTCAAATGGGTATAAGCAGACGGTCATTGCAGTCAATTACGAGGGTTGCTATATATATTTCTGGCCTAGGCAACAATTAGTAATGTCTGGCACCATCTGACATTTCCAGTGGAAAGTTTGACATTTTTTAGCATCACCGTACTCAGAACGTTTTGACGTACGACCATCACTTGTGTTGTTTACACTGACTTGAAAAAATTAATTTGGCAAAAATGGAATTTACTCGTGAACATTTTCGTGCCATCATTTTTCACAAGTTTCGACGTGGATTATCACGACAAGAGTGCATCGATGAACTTAAATCTTTGTTTGGCGATGAAGCACCATCCTAAAGCACTATGAAAAACTGTTTAAATGCATTCAATCGACGCTCGCTCAAAGACGAAGTCCGTGAAGGTCGTCCAAAAACGACAGTTGTGCCAGAGAACGTTGATGCCGTGCGTGAACTGATAAAGCAAGATCGTCATGTGACATACCGTGAGATAGAGGCATCCTTGGGCATTTCTTCCACCAGCAAACATTCGATACATCATAAACACCTGACCGTAAAAAGGTTTGTTTTCGTTGGACCCCGAATAATTTGACAAACACTCAAAAAAAGGATCGTGTCGATTGCTGCAAACAATTTTTTATAAAATACGATCGCCTTGCTTCTAAAGGCGTTTATAAGATGGTCACAGGCGACGAATCATGGACCTATGTCTTTCAGCCCGAAACAAAACAGCAATCGACCATGTGGGTCTTCGAAGACCAAATCCAACGAAAGTTTTCGTGGAAGAAGCACTCGAAGCAACTGGTCGCCTGTATATTCGGCAAAACTTGTCATATGGCGACTGTTCCGCTTGAGCAACGTAGGACGGTCAATTCTAAGTGGTACACCACAATTTGTTTGCCTGTAGTCTTCGGAGAAATTTGAAAAACGAACAAGAAAAGACGAATCATTGTGCACCATGACAATGCGAGCTCTGACACATCGGCTCAAACCAGCGCCTTTTTTGCCGGCCAAAACGTCGAATTGATGGGTCATCCGCCGTACAGCCCTGACTTGGCACCCAATGACCTTCTTATTCCCTAGCATCAAGAAAAAAATCGTAGTCAACGTTTTTCGTCGCCAGAAGATGCTGTTGAAGCGTTTAAAAAACCATGTGTTGGAGCTGTCTCAATCGGAGTGGAAAAAGTGTTTCGACAATTGGTTTGAGCGCATGCAAAAGTGTATAAATCATGCTGGAGAATACTTTGAAAAACAATAAAACCATTTTTGATGATAAATATTCACATTTTCATCATAAGGCCAGAAATATATATAGCAGCCCTCGTATGCACCAAGATTTAGACTTATTCCTATATAAAACTTAAGTTGCCAACAACCTAAAAGCAGCAGACTTCCCGATAGACAGAAGATGCTTCAAATGGTGGAAGAGGACGGAAACTTGTTAAGATGTCTTTTAATGTCTAACGAGGCCCATTTTGATTGAAACGGCAACATAAACAAACAAAATTGTCGAATATGGAGTGCTTCCAATCCACAGATACTCCATGAGATGGAATTGCATCCACTGCGTGTCATAGTGTGATGTGCAGTTTTATCACGCTGCATTGTCGGGCCCTTCTTCTTTGATGAAAAGAGTCACACTGCTACAGTTACTGGATACCATTACTTTTTTATGTCCAGCCTTTTTATACCCTCCACCATACAATGGAGGGTATATTAGATTTGTCATTCTGTCTGTAACACTTTGAAATAATCATCGGACACCCAACAAAGTATATATATTCTTGATCCTCGTAATTCTAAGACGATCTAGCCATGTTCTCCGGCTGTCCGTCTGTTGAAAACAAGATAGAGCCTAGCTAGGGATATGTGTAGTTAGCCTAGCATGGTTGGTATTGAAAATGGGCTATATAGCTCTACGGGAAAGTTGGTGTTGGAGACCCTCAACCGACACTACCTCATAAAATTTAGTTTTTTATTTGGAAATATCCGTTCAGTTTTTTGAGCAAAATCACTGAAATTTTGCAAATAATAAACTCTTTATAGGCGCAATCATCTATGTAAAAATGGTTTAGATTGGGCGACCATTTCTTGTACCTCCCATACAAACGGCCTTATGGGCCTTGAGAAATAATATGACTATAACTCACCACAAACTTGACCTATCGAAATGAAATTTTACAAATCAAGATTTCTATATACAGCACACTTCTACGCTGAATTCGGTTGAGATCGGAATAGTCATACTGGTACCTCCCACACTAACGGTCTCATGGGCCTTGAGAAATAATAGGACAATATCTCACCAGACACTTGACCTATCGAGATGAAATTTTCGGCATAAAGATTAATATATACAGACTTTTGCGCTAAATTTGGCTAAGATCGGAAAGGCCCTACTGGTACCTCCCACACAAACGGTCTCATGGGCCTTGAGAAATAATAGGACAATAACTCACCAGACACTTGACCTATCGAGACGAAATTTTCGGCATAAAGATTTTTATATAGAACACACCTCTGCACCAAATTCTGTTGAGATCGGAAAAATCCTACTGGTACCTCCCAACAAACGGTCCCATGGGCTTTGAGAAATAATATGACGATAACTCACCACAAGCTTGACCTATCGAAATGAAATTTTGACCATAAAGATTTCTATATAGAACCCACTTCCGCACCAAATTTGGTCTTATTTGGGAATCTGGTGGTGGGTATCCAAAGTTCGGCACAGCCAAACTTAACATTTTTTACTTGTTTCTATTGAGAATTACGCCGAATGAGAATTTCTTTCAACTCGATGTGTTTTTGCAAGATGGTGCAACTCCTCCCATAGCCCGGCCTGTTATGACAGAATTGCTACACAAATTTCCCTATAAGCTGATATCCAGAAAATCCACATTCTGTTAGCATCCCAGGTCGCCTGACCTTACTGCACCTGACTTTTTCTTGTAAAGTTATTGCTAACATGAAGTCTACAAAGCAAATCTAACAATTTTTTTTTTACCCAAAAACGACCATGCCCTGATCGTTAGTTACCACCCTTTAAATTTCTTGCGACTTAATACACTGTTCCAGCGATACCTTTTTAGAGTACCCTTGCAAATGTTTAAAGCAAATTCCGTAATAAAATTGTTGCGGCAACTCGTAAGTTCATCTTTGCATACCCTTCGTAATACAATGTCGGGGAAACTGCCAGCAGGAAAGCTTTTCGCTGGCGCTTAGCAAAACGTTTAAAGGAAACTTGGAAAATATGAACGCCATCAAATTCCGGTATATAATTAGCGTTTCATAATGGAACGCGAAAAAAAGAGATTGTTATAAATACCTTTAATCATAACCAAAAACACTAATGACAACATTTTTCTTCTTTTGGCGACTGCAAAAAGGTCACTAGGTGGCCCCGCGCCTAGGGGACATGATAAACGACAGGCAGGCCAGCAACAGAAAAAACATTAAACCAAAACACGAAGGTAAGTTAGACCGATATCACTTTTTTGGGTCATCGCCACCAAAAAAAAAAAAACGGAAGACAAAAAAGGAAAAACGTCAGCAACGTCAAGTCAACAACGACGGCACAAGCTTAAGTAACGCCCGTTTTTGAAACTTAATTCAATTATGTTTTATTAATTGTTGCGTTATTATTTTAATTAACTCGTCGCCAGTGCGAACGCCGCAATGAACGATAGCCAATGTTTGAAAGAATCTTAAGGCAAGTTCAGAACCCAAACAAAAGGGAAAAATGATAGTCTTTTTTTATGCCGCCTTTGTTACAAATTAAATATTAAAATCCCATCGAAGCTGTTCCAATAAATAAACACAAGGTGTTTTTTTCCAAAAATCCAATTTTGTTGATATTCGATGGTCTGACACGATAACAAAGGCTAAAGTAATTGTCAGTGCTAGGCAAAGAAAAAAAAACTATACAAACGCTTTGAAAGCTAGAGCTTGTAGTCGCAATGCCTCAAGACTCTACGGCGTGTCATAATTTGACGAAAACAAAAACCCTGTGCCAGGCGGTATTTTTTTCTCGTTTCTTTTATTTGTTTGTTCATTTGGCTTTTGTACGCGTATTTGTCGTTTCATATGCTGCTGATATTTGTAGTATTTAAATAATTTATCGTCTATTGTTTGGTCTAACTCCCTCTGAGAGCTAGTGTATTTGAGTGTGTGTGTTTTTGTATCTGTGTAAAATTATGGATTAAACTCATTTCGTAAATCAACGGAGAAACAATCATATTTACAGCGTTTTGTTTTCTATTTTGGCTTTGTTTTATTCACTTTTGTTTAGTTAAGGCGCACCTTAAAAAGCGTTTTCTGTTGTTTTTGTTAATTTACTTACAGCCACATGACTTACACAATCATTTCCATCTAATGACGCTAGAAAACAAACGTTTCTTGAACAAACATATCTGGTAAAAGCTTCTCTAATTGATCGGTAGCTAGCTTCTACCTACCACATGGCAGCGATTATGACGTTTATGGGGTCTAAGAGATGGAAATCTTCTAAATTATGACCACCCAGTAGCTGAAGGTGGTTTAAATAATGGGCGAATAGTGTGCTTTAATCTATAATAAATATTAAGATATCACTGGCATCCCAGTGATGTTACGACCATATTTCAACAGGTCTGGGGACAAAGAAAACTCTAATTCTTTTTAAAAGGTTTTCAGCGTTGCATTATCTTTATTTTCTAGGCTGACAGTTTCTTCCAGTAAAATCCAGAGATCTTCTAAGCAATGATTGTTCCCTTTATTTTCACGGATAATGATTCAAAGCATGTTATATAGCCTTTATATCATACCCAAAGAAATCATAAACAGACCATGTCTACACGCAGAAAAAAAGTATGGTTGAGGTAACAATATTCGAAGAGCATCATACTATTGTTAGTTATATGGTTGTGGCACAACAATTTATGATCATCACAACAATAGTATGGTTCACACACAACCATACTATAATCCCCATAACAATATTATGGTCCTCACGACGAAAGAATTATCACAAACAACCATACTATGATCCCCGCAACCATAGTATGATTCACACTCAAACATACTATTATCTCCATAACCATATAATGATACTCACAACCATACTATGTTGCACATACAACCACAGTATGATCCTTAGAACCATAGTATGACTTACACACAACCATGCTATGATCCCCAATTTTTTTTTTGTAAAGATTGGGTTAAGTTGTTATTCAACAATAGAGATTTTTATTAAATAAGTTTTGTAAAAATGCATAAAACTCTTTATAAAGGGAGCGGTTCATTAAACAGTAGAAACCATTCATTTATTTAAAATATTTCAGTTTTACTAATCCGTAGTTTTAATTTATATATAGAAACGACTATTATTGCGTAAGATTCGTAAAAATAACATTGTCAAATTAAAAATAAATTACGATTTTGCCTGTATGATTGCCGTAATCATGTAATTGAAAAAAAACGATATTTTCAAAACGCTTCGGCCACTAGGGATTAGCCGCATGTTCGTCTACCATGCATAAAACTGTTTGAGGAGACTGGAGATATGAAAGACCGCCACCGGTCGGGCCGCCCACGCTCTGTTCGAATACCGCATGTCATCAAAGCCGTTAAATCAAGAATTCACAGAAATCCGCTCCGAAAACAGAAAATCATGGACCGTGAGATGAATATCACGCAAACGTCCATGAGTCGAATCATTAAAAAAGACTTGAGACTTGGGGCTTTCCAACGACGTGCCGGACTTTTTTTGACTGTAGCTTTAAAAAGAATAGGATTGAAAAATGCAAACGTCTTTTGGTGAAGCACGCTGATAACTTGCACAAAAAAAATTTGTTCTCCGATGAAAAAGGTCATCTAAGGAAGCATCTGAACTGATCCCATGGGTGGAAAAGGGTCATCACCCAGCTTCAGTCATGGTTTGGTAGGGTGTCTCTTACGATGGGGTGACTGACCTGCATTTCTGCGAACAAGGAGTTAAAACAGCGGCTAAAGTTTACTAAGAAACCGTTTTGGAAGCTGTTGTGAAGCCTCTTAACAATTCCCTGTTCCAAAACCAGCCATGGACTTTCCAGCAGGATTCTACGCCGGCGCATAAGGCAAAAACGTCCCAGGCCTGGCTTCGAAACAATTTGCCAGCGTTCATTTCATTTGAAGAATGGCCCTCAGGCAGCCCAGATTGGAACCCATTGGATTACAAATTGTGGACGGTTTTAGAGGACAAGGTTTGTCACAAAAGATACACCAATATTGGATCTCTTAAGACTGCTTTGGTTCGAGCTGTGGCCAATTTTCCAATGGACGAGGTTCGTGCAGCTATTGACGATTGGCCAGTGCGACTTAAGGAGTGTGTAAAGGCAAAATACGGGCATTTCGAATAAGTAGATTCTTTTTGGATACCATATACATCAATAAATATATAAAAAAAAAACATTTAGTACTTTTTATTTTACAGCATTAAACGTGTGTAACAGTACTTATGTCCCTACTAAGTATTTGTACAATACGGGGCGGGCGTTGTTTCTCAATAGTCACGTCTGGGTTCTCTAAACCCTATACGAGACAATTTTGCTTACTGACATTATTAGCTTTATCTGAACACACGATTTTTTGGTAAAATTTATCATCTCCAACCAAAAAATCTTCAGCCCATTGGGCGAAGCGAAAACGCATCAGTTGGTGTTCCATTATTAAATGAAAAAGCTCAACCAAAAATAGAAATTTGAAAAAATTATTAGTACATTTTTACAGCCGATTCAGATTTAAAAATCGGCCATCCCATATATTCACAAACCATATCTTGAATATCTTGGAGTACTGATCGATATATGATTATGGTCTGAATTAATGAAAAGGCTAGAATGACTTTCACGGCTCTAAGTCGTATATTTCCAAAACTTACAACCCAAAGTACTCACAACGGAGGTTGTAAGCAGGGGTTGTAAGCATTTTCGTAGCAGCTCCGGTGCGTAGCAGCTCCGGTGCATAGTACACAGGCTGGCCTTGCTAAGAGTATATTTTGCCTACCGGACGGTATCGGAAACGTCAGCACTAGTAATGGCTAGTGCGACAGCCGGTTCTATGGACCGGATTGACCCGAAGAGCAATTCTTCGGCCAAGGGCTGTCACCCCGGCACATAGTTGCTGCTGCAACAACAACAACAACAACAACATGTCTAGTATGATTCCAATTGATCTGCAGGCTAGTGAGACGAAAAAAGCGAATTATCTGTGTAAACCGACGTCAAATTCAACATATGTGACGCGCAAAATAGAAAGGGGCCTAAGGTTAAAAACCAGTTTTCTTCAGGAGAGCCATTTTAAATATTAGGTCCTTTCTATTTGCGCTTATAATCGTCGACTATACTTTTATAAAACGCGCATATCTCTGGGAGGGAACACTTTTGGGGCATGGCATCGGTCTCATTCGATGCTCAAATGTTGTCCACATCAAAAAAAGAAAATTGATTTTTTTTACCCTTAGGTCCCTTTCTCTATGCGCTGTCACATATGCCGAGGACCAAAAAATCGCCAGGAACAACATGGATGTTTCGTCATAAGGTCCATTATGACCGAAATATGCGAGCAAGAAAACCTACGACAAAGATTTCTAGGTAGTGGTTAATGGAGTAGATCATCCCCACTGTGTGAAGTAATAAAAAATGGTGGTTCCACAGGGTTGTATCTACCAGTGTAGAGGTGTTTTTAGCGGTTTTAAGTCATGCACTGTTTGCCAATTCCATCAGGCAAATGTCCTTAGACGAATTTCACCTTAAAGAGCAAAAAACCTACATTTATAACATCGAAATCTCCCTTGCCAACAATTTTTTGAACGCCTCCAATGAAGTTATGTACTTGCCAAATTATACCTTAAATTCAAGAAATTCATGTTTCAAAGTAATCCGGAAATTAGTCTATAACCTGGTGAGTAAGAAGATGCCGTTTTAGGTCTACGATATAATGAGTATGAAGTTGTTAAGTGCCCTTCTTCACCTAGAAGTGGCAAAAATTTACATATTTTCTTTTGTTTTTTTTTTATAACGCTTTGCACATTTTCACCCATTAGTAATAATGTTTTGCAGTATAGTTCCATTCCATTAAACCTAATGATGTGCGATTAAGACCAACAAAAAACAGCAAAGGCACAAAAGAGGAACGAACAAAACACACAAAAAGAAAAATCATAATGATTTGTCATTAGCCTGAAGCACATGCTCAGCCAAGCGGTGGCAACACCACCACCTCCTCTCGCTCTTTCTCTCTCTCTGTCTTATGCATTCAACACCCGGCCACGGTCCAAAGTTTCTCTGTTTATTTGCCTCGTCAATGAATGCAGCTTAAACGTTTGACGGTGGACAACATCAAAGCAGCAGCACCAGTATATTTGTCCACATTGTGCAATGACAGCTACGAGTAGCTGTCCGTCAGTACCACCAGCCAGTCAACCATCCATGTGTCCGTTCAATCCGCACTTACACAAAGAGAAAGAGCACATTTTAGTTGTTCAAATAAAAAAAGAAAAGAGGAGAAAAAAACCTCATAATTAGCACCACTTATGATTACTTTGGTTAAATACGCTCTTGTTGTTGCTGTTGTTCTTCGGGTCTCAGTCTTACCGAGCTGTATTAGCTGTTGTTGCTTTTGCTATGCTTGTTCATTATGTTTACAGTACATTTGCTCACAACAACAGCAAAACCAACAACATTAGCTATCGGCAATAAGCGAGGCAAAAAGTGAGGTTAATCAAATACTCATTCATGGAAATATTTGTTTGTTTGTTGGTTCGTCGTACTTCTGAGCTGCGCTGGGGTTTGTTGTTGTTATTATAACCCCAGAAATGAGAGCCCTCACCCCTACGAGTGCACATCATCGTCATCATCACTCTTGTACACTGGCTGGCATACATTTTTCACTCTGACTCTCTTGATATTAGCTGAGTATGGTTGTTTGTTTATTTGTTTAAGTACGTGTAGGGGTGTGTGCGTGCTCATGTGTTTATTTGCATTTGGCTAACGGTCTAAAAATCTCTCATGTGTGTGTTGATTTGTTCTCAACTGCCAACACATACACACGAGTTCTTATCATCTCGACACATACTGTTCCAGTGGAAAATTGCAAGGCCTCTCTTAAAATTCCTTTAGAAAGTTTTTCTTAAATACCCCCTAGAATACATTCCTTTTAAAATCAACTTTCATTCTTTCACTTATGTACTTACTTAAGTATTACAACATGCCATTTAGGAACCAGGAGGGAAATTCTCCCAAATCTGTGAGCTGAGAGCTCAATTAAGTATAAGTATTATTCTCACTGATCGGGATCTACTGTCTAACGACGGCTCCGAAAGGCATATGCAATTTTTTTTAATTTCTTTTTTTACATGGCTTATAAATAAATCTCTTACTTGTAAAGTCACCGACATTGACAAGGTGGAAAGCCGCTGTTGAAAAATGTTCAGATGTTCTTACCGGCGTTGAACCTGGTATCACTAGCACGATACCCGTAAACCACGGCACCCACACATTCTTTAATACCTTATTAAAATAAGTATTCCAGAAGGACTTCTTCGTAGATGAAAAATGAACCCGATGTCGGTCTTCTTCAAGATATTTTATTCTACAGGGTGGAGCGCGATAATTTGTTTTTTTGCACTATGTGCTGTGGCGGCACACTTGATCCAAAAGAGTGAAGAGTGTTCGTGGCTTATACTGGCTGACGGGAGATTTGTTTCGTCTGCCTTTGAGTTACCATCATGCATCGGACACGTAAGGAGAGGTCATTTTGTGTTGAAGTGTATTTTATAAATGCGCACTCGATCATTGCAGTGCAGCGTGCTTTTCTTTAAATATTCGCTGTTCCCCCACGTGTACGTCAATCAATTGTAAATTGGGTAACTTCTTTGATAAACAGCAGGGAATGTGTCATGTGTACGAAGGGGACCTGAGAGAAGGATTACAACACCACTTAGACATCGAGAGAGTTAGAGCAGCGGTACTGCAATATCCGAAACGCTCTGATCGGAGGCAATCACTTGCCCTTGGCATTTGCAGACGTTCTCTCCACCGCCTTCTTCATGATGAACTGAATTTTTACCCGTATAAAATGTGCGTGGTCCAATAATTATCAGCACGGGACTATTTGCCAAGGCGGATCTCTTGTGAAGGCATTCTTGCAACTATACCCCGTGACGCAATTGTGTTCTTTTCTGATGATGCACATTTTCACCTCAGTGGGTATGTAAATAAATACAATATGCGGTACTGCAGTGAAACAAAACCCCAGAGAACTTCACCAGACACCTCTGCATTCAGACCGCGTCACTGTGTGGTGCGCCATATCGCGAGTAGGCATCATTGGCCCTTACTTTTACCAGGATAACCGTCTTGTCGTAACTGAGAACTCCGAACGATACTTAACTATGATACAGGATTTTCTTCAGCCGGCTCTTGAGGCAATGCATTTAGAGGAAACATGGTTACCATGAATTGTTTGAGGCAAATGTTTCCTGGGCGGCTTATCTCTTTGAGGGGGTGGTGTGAACTGGCCGGCACGTTCACCAGACTTACCCCTTTGGCGTTACCTAAAGTCGAAGGTGTATATCAACCGTCCCAACACCTTGTAAGACTTTATTAACAATATTGAGGCTTAAATTGGCAGAATTCGAGTCGACATGCTTGTTAAAGTTATGAAAACTTCAGAAAACGTCTGCGGCAGTGTGTGGATAGCGAAGGTCGACATTTGCCAGATACACAATTAAAAACCATGTAATTTAAAAATTCCCTTACTGTTCAATATAACTAAAATATAAAATACAATTTTCTAAGGTTCATAATTTTTTATTTCATTCCCACATAAGCAAAATTCGCGCTCCACCCTGTATAAGACCCTTACATAGAAGTAAACGAGGAACCACTTCATCCATATCCTGTGTTAATTCTCAATGAGTTTAGAATACAGCTAGCTCATCTTGAAGCTCCCATAGAAGGCCCACTAAAAGGCCTAGCAGAGACCACTCTTTTTACCACTGGCGTTAAGCATTGGTTAAATAAATACCTCTGTATGGCTGGATAGATGTCAGGATATGTGCATGTGTTTTCGTCGGTGTGGTTGTAATTCCTACCATGTTGAAATGTTCACACATATGTACGTGATTTTGTGAGAGTGAGGGTGATTATAGTTTTTGCTATGAAAAGTTCAGTTTTCAATATTCCTACCTATCGTTGGGGTTTTTCACTTTTCAAAGTTGTGCTGATGAATATTCATTTACCAATTTATTTACATGTGTGCGTGTGTCTGTGTACGAGTATATGAGTTAGCTTCAAAAAGGTGCCTGCCAGTATTCATATGTCAAGGGTGGTTAAATTTTAAGGGCACTAAAACCTCAAGCTTTTTTGCATTTAATTTGATATTTCTTAATCACAGACTAACTCAATTTGAACCATAGACAGATGCTCAAGCGACCAACGCTTATTATGATCAATTTTCGAAGAAAATTATCTTCAGTGATGAGGCACATTTTCACATCAGTGGATTTGTCAATAAGCAAATTAACAGAGTTTGGGCGAATGATAATACAAGAGTGATTGTCGAAAAACAACGCACCCCCAAAGAGTGACTGTTTGGTGCGGTTTATGGGCTGGCGGCATCATTGGCCGTATTTTTTTCCAAAATGCGGCCGGTCAGGCAGTTACTGTGAATGGTGTTCGCTATTGTGAGATGATAGCGAACTTTTTATGGACCGAATTGGAAGATATGGATGTGGACGATATGTGTTTTCAACAGGACGGTGCCATTTGCCACACAGCTAACGAAACAATGGCTCTTTTGCGCGACAAATGCAATGGCCCTGTTATCTCACGTCGTGGGGATGTTAATTGTCTGCCAAGATCATGTGATTTGACACCGTAGGACTTCTTTCTTTTGGGTTATTTGAAAGAACAGGTGTACTTCGATAAGCCAGCAACAATGCAACAGCTAAAGGATGAGATAATTCGGCATATTAACGGCATAGAACCTCAATTATGCCTCAGTGTCATCGAAAATGTGAACCATCGGATAAAGGTGTTCCGCGGAGGTCGCGGCGTCCATTTGGCCGATAATTTGTGCCACCCATAATTGAACCATACCAATATTATCGTAGTAAAAAGAAATAGCAATAATTTCCTAAATAATTTGTGTTTTATTCAAAATCAACATCGGCCCTTACAATTTAACCACCCTTTATTATATTGCTGCAACAACTTTAATTTTACTTTTAAAATTTGGCAATAATACTATAGTAACATTATAATAATAAAGTTGCTATATGAAATAAATAGTATGCCGCAACCATAATTTTGTCAAATTCATAAAAAAAGCTAAACAATGGTTGTGACAAATATACCTTTATTACAGGGAACATATTATTGTTGCCTTGACCATATAGCAACCATAACATTTCTCTGCGTGTAGTGTACAGCACATTGATTTGAGAATAGACTCTCTATTGTTATCTAATAGAATGTTAAAGGAGATATGTCTGTCATGAAATCATATTTAGCATTGCTGTAGGGCACCATCTAGACGTTCGCCCCTCAAGTTAAAGCTTCACATTATTGGATTTCCAATTAAGAAAACACATGTAGGACTTGACTTTTCTCACCCACTAGTCAGGGTTATTATAAGTAATCTAGCAATTGCAAATAGCACTTTTGTGGTATATACACACGAGTGTTTTACCATATGCGGCAGACATGCCTTTCCGTTCTTGTATTCAAAGAAATATGCCGAACAACAAAACCTATCAATTACCAACACACTCACGCAGTAGTTTTGTGGAAACCAAATTCATATGTTTAAAACGGAAGAACATAATATACAACAACAAGGCCAATACCGATAAAAACGCACACACCCGCACATACTCGTACATCAACTTCGATCCCCTGTTATTATATTAATGTGTATGTAAGTAAAGTTCAATATAAACTCATTCCATGTTAAATGCATGCATGCACTGAAAGCGAACCCTGCACCATACCATGAGCAGCAAAAGTTGGGGGAAAAATAAATTTCCAACATCAATCAATGAAAGTTTAACAGGACCTGTTTAGTTAAAGTATACGAGTAGATTCGGCGGGAAAGAGTATGTGTGTGTGTGTAAAACTACTGTGAGGGAGAAAAGCTTTAAATGGTGAAAGAGATCTATGGGGAGAGGCAAACAAACAACAACAAAAAACTACGCATTCCGGTGGGATCAATAGAATAGAACAACAATAAAAACAACAAGTTGTGCCAACATGAGGGCAAATGATGCTGAATGCCAACCAATCATCGTGCATAACCAAAACGCTCTTCCTTGTTGCTGCTCTCCGGGTGAGCGACGACATCGTTCTCATTCAAATTCAGGCTGACAGTGAGGATATGAAAGCAAATGTGCGTGTGTTAACGTACATACAAAACAAACATACGAGGGCTGCTATTTATATTGCTGGCCTAATAATAAAATGCGAATATTTATCATCAAAAATGGTTTTATTGCTTTTCGAAGTATTCTCCAGCATGATTTATACACTTTTGCATGCGCTCAAACCAATTGTCGAAGCACTTCTTCCACTTCGATTGGGACACCTCCAAAACATGGCGACGAAAATCGTTGACCACGCATTTTTTTCTTGATGTGCGGGAATAAAAAGAAGTCATTGGGTGCCAGGGTCAGGGCTGTACGGCGGATGACCCATCAATTCTATGTTTTGGCCGGTCAAAAAGGCGACGATTTGAGCCGATGTGTGAGAGCTCGCATTGTCAGGGTGCAGAATCATTTGTCTTATCTTGTTCGTTTAGCGAATTTCTCCAAAGACTTCATTCAGGCAAACAAATTGTGGTGTATCACCCAGTTTTGCCAAAGAAACAGGCGACCATTTGCTTCGAAGTGCTTCTTCCACACGCAGAAAAAAAGTATGGTTGGGGTGACAATATTCGAAGAGGATCATACTATTGTTGGGTATATTCTGATCCTCACAACAATAGTATGATTCACACATAACCATACTATGATCCCAACAAACATAGTATGATTCACACTCAACCACACTACGATCCTCACAACAATAGTATGATTCACACTCAACCATACTATTATCTCCACAACCATATTATGATCCTCACAACCATAGTATGTTTCTCATACAACATAGTATGATCCTCACAACCATAATATGATTCGCACTCAACCATACTATGATCCCCACAACCATAATATGATTCACACTCAACCATACTATGATTCTCAAAATTATTTCTTAGGATTGGGTTGTAATTTGAAAATAAGATTTTTATCAAGCAAGTTATTTTAAATCTCATTACACTTAGTTCATAGCCAGATTTGAGGCCATGTTTTTATTGAAAATTTCATTCAAAAAACCAAAATATATTTTCCAACGGCAGTCGAAAATACTTTTAGTTGCCAGCAGTTACTTCACCATCCGTAGACCCAAGGTAACGAATGTTACTACGAGTATTTGTTTGTTTAGTATGCATGTATGCTTTATAAAACCTGTTTTGTTATGTTCATTCTCGCAACCATTCGGTATGATTGCCGTAATCATATTATTGTTAACGTAAATTTTAAACAGCAACACTTTTCTAACACCAACCATGTTTATATATTTGCTACAACCATATTTTCATTTCTAAATTTGACAATAATTCTATTGTTACATTTCAACAATATTAATATTGCCGCAATCATACTGTATTCAAAATAAAATTTAAAAAACGATACTATGGTAGCGACGAACATGGTTTTATTGTAGAGAACATACTATTGTTGCGGTGACCATATAGTAACCATATCTTTTCTCTGCGTGCACGAAGAACTTTCGTTGGATTTGGCTCGTCTTCGAAGACCCACACGGACGATTGCTGTTTTGTTTCGGGCTCATACGCATAGATCCATGATTCGTTACCTGTGGCGATCATATAAACGTCTTTCGAAGCACCGCGATCGTATTTTTTCAAAATTTCTTTGCACCAATCTACACGAGCCTTTTTTTGAGCGATTGTCAAATTGTGTGGGATCCAAAGAGATCAATGCTTTTTGACGGCCAGGTGTTCATGCAATATCGAATGTAAGCTGGTGGAAGAAATGCCCAAGGATGCCTTTATCTCACGGAATGTCACATGAAAATCTTGCATTATCAGTTTACGAACAACGGCCGTTTTTGAACGACCTTCACGACCTTCGTCTTTGAGCGAGCGTCGGCCACGATTAAATTTATTAAACCAGTTTTCCACAGTGCTATAGGATGGTGCTTCATCGTCATACAAAGATTTAAGTTGATTGATGCACTCTTGTCTCGATAATTCACGTCGAAAGTTGTGAACAATTATCGCACAAAAATGTTCACGAGTTTATTCCATTTGTTTGCCAAATTGATGTTTTCAAGTCACTGTAAACAACACAAATGATGGTCGTACGTCAAAACGTTCGGAGTACGTTTTGAAGGCGCCAGGCAACACTTAGTGTTGCTTAGGTCAGTAATATATATAACAACCCTCGTATTCATATGAACATTAATATTGGAGTATTCCAGAGTACACCCTCTCCCCGCAGAAACGAGAAAAAACAATTTTTTTTGAACTTTTCTGGTTCATATTGATTTTCGGAGATAAATTCCTGTTCCGTCAATGTCGTAGTGATTTGTCCCCCTTCATCGCCCAACCATCAATCCATGCATCCACCCACCCCGCCCAAGCACTGTTGTTATATGAAGCTGCTGTTGAATTTAGAGGGTAAGCACACAATCATGCGAGTATGTGTTCGCACGAGTACATCAATTTATAAACATAGCAGTGTGTGCGTGTGTGTGTGTGCGGGTACATATCCAGTGGGGGTTGGGGCTTTGCTGCTGCAGTGCTCTGTACTTGTATGACTGACTGCAAGGAGGGGAATGAATGTTAATACGATATGTTTCGCTGGGCTGCTGTACGTACATATGTTTCGATGAATTGGTGCGCTTGATTTGCTCCGTACGGTACGGCTCAGTTCGGTTCGGTTTGCTATGGCCTGGGTGGGTTTGGGTAGTATGTTTGCATTTGATTTCTCTGAAACTGATTTTGAGTTGTTTATAGGTTTTATTTAACGTTTTTATATGGCTCAAAAATTATTTGGGTTAAATCAACAGCAACAACAGCAGCAGCAACAACCAAATAAATTCTATAAAATGTAATCAATGCATATCATGCTACACACACACATACACGTACATACATACGTATGTACATACAACCAAACAAACAATTGTGTGTTTGTACATTTTTGCTGTGTGTGTGTTTGGTTTTTTTTTGTTTCAAAGCCACCCAGTTAACGTTGCATACAGGGAAAAGACCGCTTTCAAAGCACAAAGTGTTTTCTGCGAAAGCCTGGTACCTAACTTCATTCATGTGAAAATCATTAACCGCTAAAAATCGCCAGTGTGCCAGCTTTTGATCAAAAGCACTTTTAATAAAAATTTCGCAGAAATTTTGATTTTGTTTATACTCCCTACCGAATGGTGGATGCTATACTAAAATTGTAATTCCGTTTAAAAAAAACATACATATAGAAACACACAAAATAGAAAGGGGACTAAGGGTAAAAACCAGTTTTGTTTAGGAGAGCCATTTTAAAGATTTAAATACGTGTATCTTTGGTGTACCATCACTTTCATAAAACGCGCATATCTCTGGGAGGGAATACTTGTGTGGCATGAGATCGGTCTCATTCGATGCTCAGATGTTGTCCACACTAAAAAAAGAAAAAAAAATGAAAATTGATTTTTTTACCCTTTGGTCCCTTTCTCTATGCGCTGTCACATATGGGAATTTCCAGAGATAGATCAACGATGAACGAAAAATAATATAAAGGGTGGTTAAATCTTAAGGGCCGATGTTGAATGTTGCCCGCATCTAAACGTCAAGTTTTTTTCTGCATTTCGTTTGATATTTCTCATTTTCAGACTAATTCAATTTGAACCATGGAAAGATACACAAGCTAGAAACGCGTTAAAGTTATTCAGGCTTCGGGCGACAGTGGATAATCAATTTTCGAAGAAAATCATCTTTAGTGATGAGACACATTTTCGACTCAGTGGATTCGTCAATAAGCAGAATTGCCGCATTTGGGCGAATGAAAATCCAAGAGTGATTGTCGAAAAAAACAATGCACCCACAAAGAGTTACTGTTTGGTGCGGTTTATGGGCTGTCGGCATCATCGGGCCGTATTTTTTCCAAATTGAGGCCGTTCAGGCAGTTACTGTGTGTGAATGGGGTTCGCTATCGTGAGATGATAACGAACATTTTAGGGCCCGAATTAGAAGATATGGATGTGGACGATATGTGGTTTCAACAAGACGGCACTTGCCACACAGCAAACGAAACAATGGCTCTTTTGCGCCACAAATCAAGATTGGCCCTTTAAATATAAACACGATATTAAATTTAACCATTATAACAAACAGATATGGTCCAGTTTTCCATAGTGGTAAACCAAAGCAAGAGATAAATCTCTAATCCATGGAACAACTTCGCCATAAGAATGCATTGATCCTCCAGAACCGGCTTCAAGTTGTAGATTCCAGCCTGTAAGTACAGAGTGGAGCGCGAAAATTTGCTTTTTTGCACTACAGGCTGTGGCGGCATTGTTGGTCGAAGAAAGTGGAAAGTGTACGTGGCTGATAGTGGCTGACGAGAGATTTGCATTCGTCTGCCTTTCAGTTGCCACCATGCATTGGACACATGAAGAGAGGTCATTTTGTGTTGAAGCGTATTTTTCAAATGCGGGATCGATCATAGCACTGCAGCGTGCTTTTCGTGTACGATTCGATGTGCCCCCCTCCACGCGGACGTGTTCCTGGACGGCAATCAATTGTAAATTGGGTAACTTCATTGAGAAGAGCAGGGAATGTGTTATGTGTACGAAGGGGACCTGAGAGAAGGATTGCAACACCAGCAGTTAGAGCAGCAGTAATGCAATCTCCAAAATGCTCTACTCGAAAGCAATCACTTGCTCTTGGCTTTCCCTTGGTTTCTTGGGGTCTACGGATGGTGAAGTAGCATTCACCCCTGCTGGGAACTAAAAGTATTTTCGACTGCCGTTGGAATATATATTTTTGTTTCTTAAATGAAATGTTCAATAAAAACATGGCCTAAATTCTCGCTATTAACTTATTGTAATGCAATTTAATATTACTTGCTTGATAAAAATCCTAAATGAATAATTTTGGGGATCATACTCGTAGTATGGTTGAGTGAATCATACTATGGTCATAGGGATAATAGCATGGTTGCGTGTGAATCATACTATGGTTGTGAAGATCATACTATGGTTGTATAAGAAAAATACTATGGTTGTGAGGATCATAATATGATTGTAGAGATAATAGTAGGGTTGAGTGTGAATCACACAATGGTTGTGTGGATCATATTATGGTTGCATGTGAATCATACTATAGTTGTAAGTATCATACTATGGCTGTATGAAAAACATACTATGGTTGTGAGGATCATAATATGGTTGTGAAGATAATAGTATGGTTGAGTGTGAATCATACTATTGTTGTGAGGATCAATGTATGGTTGTGGAGATCATAGTATGGTTGATTGTGAATCATAGTATGGTTGTGGAAATCATAGTATGGTTATGTGTGAATCATACTATTGTTGTGAGGATCATAATATTGTTGTGCCACAACCATATACCCAACAATAGTATAATCCTCTTCGAATATTGTCACCCCAACCATACTTTTGTTCTGCGTGCTCTTTTCACAAGGTTTAATCCAAATCTGGTTTCAAATTCTCAGTTATGTGAACGCTCTAAGGACTAAAGTAGTATGTACAGTACCGCGCATAAAAAAATTCGGTCTACAAATCAACAGTTTTATAAAACAAGAGCACTCCATTCCACAAGCCTAGAGTTCTTTACTCTGCAATCAGAAATATCAAACTAACACAGCACTGAACAAATTAATTCAAATCCTGCTAAAGAGACGCAGAGAACCGCATAACGCAGACATATATGTCAGTATTCTTCTTCTTGTTAGGATCCTCTGGAGCAGATCCTATAAAAAAACTCTCGAAGCCGTGAGAAGTTCACCTTTTGTTGTTTGCATAGGATTTTAAGACAACGAGGTATGACTCCTCACAAGTTTTGCTGGGTTAGCCGGCAAATACGCCTGGATATACCCACAGGGGGTAATGCAGTATATTCGTATGTGTACACGTGTATTTAAATTAAAGTGCATACAAGAACGTACATGCAAGTATAAAATTGATTTCAGTTAAATACATATTGAGAGAATGTGACATTTTAAAGGCAAATCAGAGAGAGAAAAAAACCGAAATACTGATGAACTTTTCCAAACAAGATGGTTTGCAGGCATTGCATGGAGAGGAAAAGTTTCAGTGAAAACGATTCAATACATCATTGGAAAGAAGCAGGATAATTGAGCTGGAAGAATATGTGGGCTAAGACCTAAAGGCCAATACGAACGAAAAATGTAAGGGGGAAAATTTCGAAATGTTAAGGTAAAAAAAGAGTAAAATAATTTGGGACTTAAATCTGTGTTGAAAATTCAAGGCTGATAAATTTAATTACTTCAAGGCGAATAATAAGAAAACTTAATTTAAAATAATCAATGTAGGGTTAGATTAAATGGCTCTGACAGTCGGAGGAAATATGAGACTATTTTAGAACAAGTGCAGAAATTTTCCGGGCCGAAGGATTTATACTCCCCAACATGGACTGCGTTGCTGTGTACGAGTACAACTGGTAATATTGGGAGAAGAGATTGTTTGAGGGTTATTCTTAATTAAAATAAATTCCCTTAACCATTTTACAGTCCAATATGGAATTGGATTCATGTACGTAATGGAAGGCACATTTTTCCTTAAGGAACCTTGGACCATGGTTTTAAATTTAGCAAAATCCTAAAAATTCTTGGGTTCGTAAGATTAATTTGTGCTTTTTGGGAAAGTCTGTTCCTTGGCTTAGACTTAGTTTAGGTGTCCATGAGTCCAATATTAAATACTCTGTCATGACCCTGTGGCAGAATTCAAATGTAGGCAAAACGTACAAACAACAGCATTTTTCAGAATCCTGATGTTTTTTTTGTGGATTTTGAATTGCTATAAAAGCTTAGTGGACTACTTGATCCGGTGGTTGAAGTTTGTCTTTTCTTAATAAGTAGGATCATGACTGGATTCATAAAAAAATTTCCTTATTTTTAGAGTATTCAAATGTCCTTAGTTAAAGCAACCGATTTTTGAAAATTAAACGAAATTTTTAAGATAAGTACATATATGGGGTTTTTAGGATTTTCATTAATTATGATTTTCAATAAGTTTTAGTAATTATCAATTCAATATTAACTGAGGCCGGTATTAGGGCTCCAAAGGCTCAGTACGCACGTAAGCTGGGACCCAAATTCACTCAAATCTTAAGAGGGGATCATGCGAATTATCACCAACAAGCGCCTATGCATTACCTATCAGAGCAGCTCAGGATTGAGCTTCATGATAATGAGAGATAAATCCAACAATACCAGCAAGAACCTTAAGACCATCGTATCTACCTGTCAGCTCTGACCGCCATTCATTATAATACAATCGCCAAAAACTTCAAAGTGAAAGTCGTGCTAGGAGATCATCTGCCAGAGGTAGGACTAGAGAAAGAGGAGTACAGTAAGCGTGGGAGGACTTCATCCTGAGTTTACTTACTTACTTAAATCACTCGACATTTCATTATGGACTAAAAGGGGGCTTTTGAAAGCAAAAGAAAACTTTAGACTACAATTTAATGTCGGCTCCGAGAGGTTAATCTCTTACTCGAAACTTCGCCGCTATTGACGAGGTGGAACTTACCCGGAGAAAATTATGTCTGCTGACATAATACTTGTTCAATACTAAGGAAATGGGACCTGCTCTGCCGAAACTCTATAATGGACCTGTGTACATACATATAATTTACCAGCCACCTCTTAACGGTGTTAGGAAAACTGTTTTAGAACAACAGTTTTGGGGACTTTTACCACCAGGCTAGTCTCCGGTACGACCTGGTAGAACATGATTACTTCTAATTCGAGCTTCAGACACTCTTACTAGTAGTATCGATGTCGCTTATAGCTCATGGAGGATGAATATGACCATCAGAGATGTCTTTTAATCTTGCAGGGGAGCTATCGATTCAAGGAGAATACAGAAGTTCTCAGAAGCCTTTTCAACTGACGGACTGCCAGGCTGCATGAGTATCAGCTATATAATCATTAGTTGTATACTTAGTAGGGACATAAATAATGTTACAACATCGAACACACCCATTTCAATAGTAGAACTAAACATACCCAGTTAATGTCATATGGGCTCTAAAAGCTAACCTCAGTGGAGTCGTCAGATATTGAGAACCGTATCGCTGTAATAGCGCTTTTCAAGTGTGAAATGAAAAAAAAGCGATATTTCCAAAACGCTCCGGCCACTAGGGATTAGCCGCATGTTCGTCTACCGATGCATAAAACTGTTTGAGGAGACTGGAGATGTAAAAGACTGCCACCGCTCGGGCCGCCCACGCTCTGTTCGAACACCGATTGTCATCAAAGCCGTTAAATCAAGAATTCACAGAAATCCGCTCCGAAAACAGAAAATCATGGCCCGTGAGATGAATATCACGCAATCATTAAAATCATTAAAAAATACTTGCGACTTGGGGCTTTCAAACGGCGTACCGGACATTTATTGACTGCAGCTTTAAAAAAAAATAGGATTGAAAAATGCAAACGTCTTTCGGTGAGGCACGCTGATAACTTGCACAGAAAAATTTTGTTTACCGATGAAAAAATTTTTACCGTTCAGGAAAAATTTAACAAACAAAATGATAGAGTGTATGCGCGATCATCTTAGGAAGCATCTAAACTGATCCCAAGGGTGGAAGAGGGTCATCACCCAGCTTCAGTCATGGTTTGGTGGGGTGTCTCTTACGATGGGGTCACTGACCTGTATTTCTGCGAACAAGGAGTCAAAACATCACCCATAGTTTACCAAGAAACCGTTTTGGAAGCTTTTGTGAAGCCTCTTAAAAATTCCCTGTTCTAAAACCAGCCATGGACTTTCCAGCAGGACTCTGCGCAGGCCCATAAGGCTAAAACGCCCCAAGCCTGGCTTCGAAACAATTTGCCAGCGTTAAGTTCCTCTGAATAATGGCCCTCAGTCAGTCCAGATTTGAACCCATTGGACTACAAATTGTGGACGGTTTTAGAGGACAAGGTTTGTCACAAAAGATACCCCAACATTGGATCTCTTAAGACTGCTTTGGTTTGAGCTGTGGCTCATATTCCAATGGAGATGGAGATTCGTGCAGCTATTGACGATTGGCCAGTGCGACTTAAGGCGCACTGGATTCTGCGCCGGCCTTACAATGCGGTGGAGGCTTAAATGATGCTGTCGGTGACTTGGAGTTTTAAAGAGTTAAGGAGTAGCATCCTTTCCTCAGCTTCTATAACACCGTTCAACACGCTTTTGCACACATGAAGAAGACCTATATATTCGGAATCTACGTCGAAAAATAAACTACCCGTGTGTCCCAGTTTTTCTAGATCAATTCGTATTTTTGCGAAAAATGTGAATATATATTTGGTTAAAAACCACTTATATAGACATATTTTGTAGTCCATATCCATACATTTTTTGCAAAATATACGAATTGATGCAGAAAAAGTGGAATACACGTGTATTTTATTTTTTCCTCCTCTTTCAGAATATACTAATTTTTTTCATGTGTGCAACCAAAAGCTTAAATTTGTCATACAGTGTAATATATCATTTTTGATTAAAGCCTTAAAAACTCTCCAAAGATTTTTCCTTAATGGGTTGATGCCATTTTTGGTAAGTCATATATTTTTTTAAAGTTGGGGTAAATATTCTCCCTGCATTTGCCTTACTAGCCTCTGACGTTTGAGGAGAGTACAGGCATCCTTACCGAACCTCCTCTAACATTTTTTTTCGTTATTAGGCTAAAATTCAAGGTCATATATTTAATTTCTTTATAAAACTCATCTGCATCACCCAATGATAGATTCAATAGAAATTTAAATGTTGGAAATCCATAGAATCTAGGCAATTTCAAGGAGGTGTTCCTTGCACACCTTATCCTTAGCACGTATGTAGGAGAAACATTTTTATATATTCCCCACCAGAGAACAGAAAAATCACTCCCTGCCAAAGCCTCCCATACACCTTATTGCCCGCCTATCTTTTCCTGAGCTAAGACATTCTTCTTTGATTTCCTGAATAAGTATTTCAAATATTTTTCTGTCATTTCCATCCATCATATCCATCATCATATTTCAAAGGCATTGTGTTGTTTGTATATATTGTCTTCTTCTTTTTCTGCTTCCAGGAAACCTTTTAAATGCTTCGCAGTTCGAAATTCCACAAATTGTTGGTTGTTTGTCTCTCCATCACCTCAAACATGCATGCAGCGGCGGCACACGATGCCGATGTGGCAGATTAAAGTCGTCACATTTTACAGCGACATCTTACAGGGCCAGACTTTAAAATCTTCAAACGGCTGGTGCTGGTGCTGCTGCTGGTACTGGGTCTGGTGTCTCTGGCTTCGTATCTGTTGCTGTGTTGACTGTCACTTTAGATTTGCGCTCAGATTCGAAGAATGACAGCAACATATTTAACTACGTTTTTGGGGTTTCTGTCTGTTCGGTGTTGCTATAGCCATCGAAGTAGTAGATGTGGAAGATGTTGCTGCTGCCGTTGTAGGCATTCTTGTTGTTCATATTTGCCTTCTCTGTGATGAATAAATAAAATAACTCACATTCATACGAGTATCGTAAAAAGTTAAAAATAATATTCAACAAAACCCTGAAACTCACACACTTACGCACTCACCCGAATCACTCACACACGCGGTGACTCTACCTCAGTCACTCACTGACACGCTCATCGCTTCGTAGTCTCGCATTAATGTTCACTTCAGTTTGTCTCAGCAACATCCGCATGCAGTAACCACAACTGTGACTTTAAGACGCGTTGTTAATTAAATATTTACACTGCTTATTTGCAACACCATCATGTGGGGAGGGGAAAGGTTAACACACACACACACACAACAGAGGTGGCAAAGACAACAGCGACGGCTCCACTACGAGCTGCAGCACCAGTCCGTAGCGCAGCGTTTCACTGGCTAAGCGAATGGTTGGAAATGTCTTCGCTGCTAGCAATGGTTCAAGAAATTCAATCCATTACGAGAAGTAGAGATTTTCTTAAATAATTTCTTACTGGTTTTAAGGTAAAATCTTGTACAGTGAGAGCAATTTAAATAGGGACACTCAATAGATAAATAAATCATTGAACAACATCGTTGAGGCAAAAATAATTTTTGGCATATGCAACCACAGCTTGGGGTTATTTGGGTCACAGGACCAAAAAGCTAAACAAATGGGAGGGCTCTTATAAGGATATTATTAACCTGAACAACGGGAACACTTACAGGCCATCCGATTTACATTGGCACCGTGGGCTGAGAAAACACATACCAGAGCATATCGATCATTAACGGTGGAATACGAGTACACGATAGAAACTTTATGCAATCCCACGATAGCCAGTTCTATGTACCGGATTGACTTAAAGCAGCAATATTCGTCTAAGAGCTGTCACTCAGCAACATTAAAACTTTACGAGGGGACTACGGCTACAAAGAAGCACCAACCTAGGGACTTATTCCCGGTTTTGCGTCACTTAATTAAGGAAGGTCGTCAGGAGCTTCGTTAATTTTTCAGGCAATCTAAATTAATCTAGTGGACAAACGCTTCCTGTACCGTAAAAAAAGAAACCACTCATGGGTTAATTTGAGAGTGGGCTTAAATGGCTTTTCAATTACAAGGTGGCGCAAAATTAAGCAAATGGTGTTGTACGTCAATCAAATTAGACATTTGTAAACTAGACAGCTACAGAAAAGAAACCGACAAAAAGACCATAAATAAACTCTCTGAAATGGACCTAAAGGCTTAACATAATTGCGAAAGCTCTAATATGGATACCATTGACGAGGATACCGGGAAGCCTTAAGGGCCATCCCAGCCGAATTCGCACAACACATACCAGAACATAGAGATCATCAATCGGGGGATACGCTATTAAAACTTTATGTGGGGATTCCGGCTACGAAAAGGCAAGGAAGCTCTTTAGCGAGAATTAAGCACCAGCCTAGGAATTTTTTCCCGGCCTTGAGTCATTTAACTGAGCGAGGTCGTCTGGAGCGTACGGCAATCATATTTGGCACTTGAGAACTCGACAGCTACAGAACAAACCGAAAAGCAATAGAGCGAAAGTTCGCAAGTGCATGAAATAATCGTGCTGATTTTTTTTAAGCAACATTTGGTCGGTGGTGTTGGTACATGGTGAGTTTCCACGTCGATTTCCTTATCGTGTCGCGCCAACTGGTCAAGCATTCCGGCGCTTATCTGCTCAGCACTAAAATCAGCTTGTGATGCACGAAGAGTTTTACATTCTCTCAAAGCTACTGCGTGGTGCGGCTTTCACGCGGGAGGAGTGATTGGGCCCTAAGCTCGCAGGCTTGAAAATCTGTATCAAATGCTTGCAGGGTTACAAGTCGAAACTTTTTTCGATTTTTCTTGATGTAATGTTAACATGTATTGTTTTTTGAGTAATTAAATTTTCAGCATTTTTCTGACACAAATGACAGCATGGACGAATTAAAAATCAAAGTTTCACGGGCGTAAAACGAAGTCTAATCAAATATTTTGTTTTTTATATATTAACATGGTGGAGCGCCGCATTTTGCTTTTTTGCACTGCAGGCTGTGGAGGCATTGTTAGTCGAAAAGAGTGGAGAGTATGCGTGGATTAAAGCGGCTGACGGGAGATTTGTACTCGCCTGTCTTTAATGCATTGGGCCCGTGAGGAGAGCTCATTTTGTGTTGAAGTGTATTTTTCAAATGTGCACTCGATCATTGCAGTGCAGCGTTCTTTTCGTTTACGTTTCGCTGTTCCTCCTCGCGGACGAGTTTCTGGACGACAATCAATTGCAAATTGGGTAACTTCATTGAGAACAGCAGGAAATGTGTCATGTGTACAAAGGTGACTTGAGAGAAGGATTACAACACCCCAAAACATCTGCTCGGAAGCAATCAATTGCTCTTGGCATTTACAGACTTTTTCAGCCAGCTCTTGAGGCGATGCAATTAGAGGATACATAGTTCCAACAGGATGGTGCCACTGCACACACAGTGAGGGTTACCGTGAATTGTTAAAGGCAAATGTATCCTGCTTATATCTTTGAGGGGTGATGTGAACTGGCCGACACGCTCACCAGACTTAGCCCCATGCGATTTTTTTCCTTTGGGGTTACCTGAAGTCGTAGGTGTATACCTACTAGAGCGCCCATAAAACAAAAAACGTTATTTTTTCCGCTCCCCGCTCATTTTCTAGTATATTGGGCATCAAAAATAATATCCGTGCAAAAATTGTTTCAATCGCGTAGAAACCGGCCAGTCCGTCACGACTTTTAGCACTAAAAATGGAGTAAAACTAGTTGCAAGCTTTGATGAGCTATAACTCGTAAGCCAGACGACTTTCGAAAAATACAGCTTAAGCATTTGTGTTGCAAATATACAGGCAAACATTTTCCTCTTGCACAATTGTTGACCTAGCTATGACCCTTCATGGCAATATCAGAGATCAAACTTAAAATATGAGTCAACATTATTTTCAAACGTAAATTAGTAATTTTGTGTATAAACGTTTGAAAAAAAATTCAAGAAAACTTCAGAAAACTTATGCAGCAGTGTGAAGCAGTAGCGAAGGTCGACTTTTGCCAGATACATTATTTAAAACCATGTTATTTAAAAATATCCTTACTGTTCAATTTAATTAATATATAAAACAAATTTGTCTAAGGTTCGTAATTTTTGATCTCATTCCCAAATAAGCAAATTATCGCGCTCCACCCTTTATATCAACATAAACACATATACTAAATTTTATTAACGATCATTTGGATTATTCTCCTTTTTAAAACTTTCAAAAATCCTTTAATAGCGTATAAAAAATCATCCCTATTATGGTCTTACCTTTTTTGGCGATTCATTTATATGTGGTATATAATTATACTAACCTGCAAGAAAAGAAGAGATATTTTAATTAATACATGTTGAAAAATCAATTCAAATCTACATATTGCGATGAGCTTTTTATGAGAAAGACGACAATATAAAAACTTCACATTTATGCCAGTAGTACAGATAATATTAAACAAAACAAAAAAAAAACATATTCAAAATATGCGGGTTGTATTTAATTAACTTTAAGACATAATTATGGTCCTATGCTCCACATTGGAACGACGGGTATAAATATCAGATGTAATTGCAATTCGGACACTCGAATCATAAAATTTGTGGGAAAATGACATTTCCTTCATACTCGAATACTCGGAATGCTTTGAAGAGCTCCAATTACCACAAGCCTATACTTAACGAGTGACCATTCAGTTGACAGACTTGCGTCTAAGTTTTCAATTATATTCTTCGTTACTGGTTAACAGCAAACACCATAGAGGCCCTTAGTTAAATTTCCCCTGCTGTAGCCAATATGTCATCATTTTTATGATACTCTGCCATAAGAAATATCTGTCGCTCTGGTGTGCGTTTGGGTGTTTCTATACATACAAACACATCCGTAAGTATGTGTGTGTGTTAAAATGCTGTCATTTGCGGTGAAGATGTTAATTTACTTTACTTGACTCGTAAAACGCATAACTGGCGCACAGAGTGCTAAAGATCTTCAGATAAGCAACAGCATAATACGATGACGAACTGGCAATCGAAGCAAAACAGGCAAAATGTCAATATTTAAGATGGCTTTGTGGAAAACTAAATTTAATACTCGCAGGCACAAAAGTAACAGTAAGAAAATATTATAGAAATTCATTTTTTTCCCAAATGAAATTTGATATCCCACAAAGTAGGCATATTTAAGAAATCAATGAAAGAGGAATGTAAAGTGTCAAGCTGTGAGTTGGGGGTCTTTGCATACATTTGATTATGTGAAGGTACAATGTAGAAATAATTCACTTAAGTCGTTTTATGTTAATACATTTTTGGATTTAAATATTGATTTTTTGAAAAACAAAAATAACACAAAAGTTTTTAAAATCATCAACAAAATGTTGGTTATCAGATGAGCTACTGAATGTGCTAAAGTAAATATGTAAAGGGTGGCCATAAAGTCATTTAGCTTTAGAGCAATCAACAATATTTTATGCAAAATCAAAAAGCATTAGCAGAACGATTTTTATTGCATTGATTTTTTCGATAGAATAATCTGCTGCTAGAAATTCTTATTTGAACAGTGTAGCTATACCACCGTAGGATATACAGGGGGGCTGATAAAAATCGCTACCAAACCTATATTTAATAACTTTTTTTCTATTTAATAAATCTGGTTATTTTTTTTTACTTTGCAGATTAATTTTTAGATTTAACAAAAATGGAAAACTGGGACACGGAAACAAGAATTTGCCGCCATCACGCACTGGAGTCCGTAATTTTGGTTCAAAGAAAGTATAGGCGCACGTTTAGCGGCAATCCTCCGAGCAGATGAACCATAATGAGACTTGTTAACAATTTTGCCTACACGCAGAAAAAAAGTATGGTTGGGGTAGCTATATACGAAGAGCATATGGTTGTGGCACAACAATATTATAATCATCACAACAATAGTATGGTTGACACACAACCATACTATGATCCCCATAACAATATTATTGTCCTCACAACAATAGAATCACTCACACACAACCATACTATGCTCCCCACAACCATATTATTATTCACATTCAACCATACTATGATCTCCACAACCATATTATGATCCTCATAACCATAGTTTGTTTAACGTACAACCATAGTATGATCCTCACAACCATAGTATGACTTAAGCACAACCATACTATGATCCCCAAAATTGTTTGTATAGACTGGAATACGTTGTTATTCAACAGTAAAGAATTTTAGTAAGTAAGTTATGTAACAATAGTAGTGATTTATTTAACAGTAAAAAAAATCATTTATTTAAAATATTTTAGTTTTACTAATCCGTAGTTTTTTTTTTTTAAATATAATTTTTATTACTATTATTGCGTAAGAATCGTAAATATAACATTGTCAAATTAAAAAAAATAAGGTTTTGCCGGTATAATTGCCGTAATTATGTTATTGTTAACTTAAAACCCAGGAAAACAATACTTTTGTCCCACCAACCATATTTAGATTGTTGCTACAACCATATTTTCATTTTTAAATTTGGCAACAATACTTTTGTTACATTTCAACAATATTAATATTGCCGCAATTATACTATTGTCAAAATGAAATTCAAAAAACCATACTATGGTTGCGACGACCATACTTTTACTGCAGAGAACATACTATTGTTGCTGTGACCCTATAGTAACCATATATTTTCTCTGGGTGTAGCATGGGGCAGTCAACAGAAGACCTTACCATCGACATCCTTCAGTTCGGACAGAAGAAACAATCGCTATACAAAACAATCCAAGAGTTTCGACAAGCAGCTTATCTGCTCAAATGGGTATAAAATTCAAATGGCCAACAAACTAAAGCCAAATGGGACAGATCGGAAAAGAGATATAAAATTTCCTTACCGATGATGTTTTGAAAATATGATTTTGGCTTGCATTAAACACACAACAGAAGGAAAAGTGGGCGGTGCTACGCCCACGTTATACAATTTTAACAGAATCAAATCAATTATTAGCATATTATAAAAGACTTTGTGCACCATAATTCCGCGACTTTTCCAACTTCCCTCGTAGTTATATGAAATGCAACAATGTTCCCATCAAGTACCATCTTTTAATATAACCTCGTAGATTTTGTTAAAAATGGAAAAAAGTCAAGTCAACCAAACCAAGGAAAAGTTTTACACATACTTGGGGACTCTGCACCATCGATTGAAAAAAGTGGTTTACTGACATTCGTTGTGCCAGGAAATTAGTTTTTTTAAATTTTTTTCATACGTGTTAAAATCAATTCAACAGTTTTGACGTTGGAGGCATTTAAAATTTAAAAAAATGTTTTATTTTGGGCAAAATTCACGATTTTATGTTATGGTCCAAAAAGCTGAGACATTTCATAAAAAACTGTACAAACATCTAAAATATTCTATCTTGAAAACTCATCAGGGGAATATTTTTTAAAATTTTTTTTCGTGTTTAGGAGGCCAAAATCTATAGAAAAAAATATTCAGAACCTTGGACCAGGAAAAAAACCGTAGTTTGTAAACTAGTGAAATAATTGTTCCCATGTATAAACACTATCATCAGGTACTGATGATGACTTTTCCTATAGACGAATACCAATCATTAGGCACTTGTGATGACTTATGATATATAGGAATACTATTTTAAAGAAATACAATACAGCTATTTTTTCTGGGTTCATTGGAACGTTGAACTAGTTAGTGACAGTTTTCAAAGCGAATAATGAAACAAACATACGAAATTAAAATTGTTTTATAAGCTGTGCTTTTGTCATAAGATTGCTAGTAAGTAGTCTAATATTTCAGACAAGGAAGTCTGATTATCCATTTATTTTAATTAGATACAGCTAGCAGGAATCTAGACATTGCCTCCACGCCATAACGTTTCTGCTAACCATCGCAACTACACCGACATCAAAGAGTTCTTCCCTGTTGTTCGCCTTCTTCAGTTCTATGTCGTAGGGTGACTTAAGAGCACCACCACACTGGTTTCCTCCTTGGCTTGGTTATTTTCATGCTAGCCTCACATATAGACTTGTTGTGGTTCTTGTTTGCCAATTGCCACTAGCCAGCCGCTTTGGCCACTGAGTCCAGTGTATAATAGACCTCTAATTAAAGAAATGTCAAACAATAAACAAAGATGTGACTTCAAGAACAGCAACAACAGCCACTGCAACTACACTTCTAAAGCAAACTTCAATAGTACGAGTATTATTAAAAGCAACACGAGAGGAGCAACAAAACAACAACCAGCAACAACCGACCACAACAGCAACAGAGCAGAGCAAACAAGTTGTTGTTGGCAAAGGCAACAGGAAAAAAACACACAGAAGAAGTGCACTCTCCAAAGAACGCAACGGTCAAATAAACAGAAATACAAGTTTTCTGCACTGCACAGTGGTGGGTAAATTTATAGCAGAAAAATAAGAATGGAAAAAAGAATGTTACAGATGACATCAGTGCATGATACCGTCTTAAGTGACCCCTAGAATCTTGAGGTGATTCACAGTCGGAATTGTTTCACCGTCGACTATCACATTTACACTGAGTATCACTACCCTCGTACAATTGATGAAGAGTGTGGCCGATGACTTCGTGGATGATATCTCCATATGTGACGCGCAAAATAGAAAGGGACCTAAGGTTAAAAACCAGAGTAGTTCAGGAGAGCCATTTTAAAGATTAGGTCCCTTTCTATTTGCGCTTAGAATCGTCGACTTCACTTTCATAAAACGCGCATATCTCTGGGAGGGAACACTCTTGGGGCATGGGATCGCTCTCATTCGATGCTCAGATGTTGTCCACATCAAAAAAAGAAAACAAATGAAAATTGATTTTTTTACCCTTAGGTCCCTTTCTCTATGCGCTGTCACATATGACTCTCCTTGAAGAATTTGACAAGATCGTACAGTCGGTGACTCGTCATCAAGATCATGCAGTCACCTTCATTATATCTCAGACCCGTTGAAAATATGGCCTATGGGATAGAGGTATGCAACCGAAGCCGTGGCACGCTTTTGACCGATATTTTGTTTCACACATCACTGTAATAGATCCTTCTATCATAGTAATAAATATTAAGATAAGTTTTTGTTTTATTTAGAATTAAACATTGTGAGTTCTATTTTGACCATGCTTTCGTTGTGAAAACTAATCAGCAGTCCACTATAGCCACTAGGTTGCCACGTGGGTTGCTTTAAATATTTTTGACCTAGGCACCACTTAGTGTTGGCGCCATCCGACGTTTCCATTAAAATGTTTGACATTTTTTTAGCATAACCGTTGTCAGAAATTTTTGACGTACGATCATTTGTGTTGTTTGCAATGACTTGAAAAAATCTATTTCGAAAAAAAGGGAAAAAATGAAATGGAAACTCATGAACATTTTCGTGCGATCATTTTTCACAACTTTCACGACAAGAGTGCATCGATGAACTTAAATCTTTGTATGACGATGAAGAACCATCCTCTAGCACTGTGAAAAACTGGTTTAATGAATTCTATCGTGGCCGAAGCTCGCTCAAAGACGAAAGTCATGCAGGTCGTCCAAAAACGGCCGTTGTGCCAGAGAACATTGATGCCGTACGTAATCTGATAAATTCACGATCGTCATGTGATATACCGTAAGATCGAGGCACTCTTGAGCATTTATTCCCTAGCATACATTCAATATTGCATGAACACCTGGCCGTAAAAAAGGTTTGTTCTCGTTGGATCCCGCACAATTGTCCCCAGCAATTGTCAAGCTTAAATAAGGCTCGTGTCGATTGCTGCATATAAATTTTGAAAAAATACGATAGCGGTGCTTTAAAAGACGTTTATAAGATCGTCACAGGTGACGAATCATGGATCTATGCGTATGAGCCCGAAACAGCAATCGACCGTGTGGATCTCCGAAGACGAGCCAAATCCAACGAAAGTTGTTCGTGGAAGAAGCACTTCTAGGCAAATGGTCGCCTGCTTCTTTGGCAAAAATGGTCATGTAAAGACTTTTTCACTTGAACAACGTAGGAGGTCAATTCTGAATGGTGCACCATAATTTGTTGGCCTGAAGTCTTCGGAGAAATTCGAAATTCTATCGAACAAGAGAAGTCGAATCATTGTGCACCATGACAATTCGAGCTCTCACACATCGGCTCAAACCAGCGGCTTTTTGACCGGTCAAAACGTCGAATTGATGTGTCATCTGCCATATAGCCCTGACTTGGCTCCGAATGACTTCTTTTTATTCCCGCACATCAAGAAAAAAATGAGTGGTCAAGGATTTCGTCGCCAGAAGATGCTGTTGAAGCGTTCAAAAACCAAGTTTTGGAGGTGTCTCAATCGGAGTGAAAATAGTGCTTCGACAATTGCAAAAGTGTATAAATCATGCTAAGGAGAATACTTTGGAAAACAGTAAAACCATTTTTGATGATAAATATTCGCATTTTCATTATTAGGCCAGAAATATATATAGCAGCCCTCGTAAGATTCCATCGTCGGCCGGAAAACGGAATCCTTTTAAAGGAAGGGATTTTCAAATATGGATTGAAAGAAGAGTAATCCTACACCAAATCACTTTAATTCGATTAACGAATATAAAAATGCTGAGCTCTTTTGTTTTTTTTTCGGACCCCTTTGAGAACCCTTGCATAAAAATTTTAATGGAAGGCAAGTTTTTTACAAAAAATTAAAACGGAAAACTTTTAAAGGAGGGGATTTTTAAATATGGATTGAAAGAAGAGTTATCCTACATTAAATCAGTTTAATTCGATTAACGGATATAAAAATGTTGAGATCGTTTGTTTTTTCGAACCCCTTTGAGAACCCTTGCATAAAAATTTTAATGGAAGGCAAGCTTTTTACAAAAGAGGTCATACATTTTCGTGGCTGGCCACTGCTTTATCGCGACTTTAGATGCGTGACTGCCTAATATCTAATAATATTTTTTTTAGTTGTAGACGAACTCAAATAACATCACAAACTGTTGATGGCTCGTTAGGTTGGTAAAAACAAGTCGAAGTAAGCCGCATCTACAGTTTGTCAGTTTCTCTTTACTAGTCTTAATTTTAAAAAGATTTTTCAATCTTGTGGGACTTCTTAACAAGAAGTCATTAAAGAAGTCATTGTTTAATATTCGTGTTTGAGATTCTCCGGAAAAATGCCCCTGCTATTTTTCTGTTCATTAATATTTTCTTTTCTTTCAACTTGTTCTTCTTGTCTGGATCTTTAAAGATTTTCTGCTCCTCTCTGTTGTTTTCTGCCTCCTCTTGTTCAGGCCACATCTTATTTTTATGACATGCTAAAGACCACAATGTCTGAATGAACATAATTAAATTTCTTGTAAGTAAAGTTTTTCTTTCCAGCATTTTCAGTTCAAAAGCGAGAAAAACTCAAGCCGTAAGACTGAAAACCGAACTCGAAACTTAAAACTTGTTCCAATGCTTCAAAAATAAAAGTTCACCCAAACCCTAATCAGCTAGTGTATGGTACCCATGCGACTCCTCATGGGAACAAGATCTTAATTTCGAATTTATTCACAAAATACAAACACAAAAAGAAAAGAAAACCCCCCTTTTCCCCCAAAAAAAACTAAACGCATCATAAATTAATAATTTATGATCATATAATTTCCATTTCTATAAAGAATATATCGCCGAGCGACTGAGTGCCCAGCTCGGTGTTTGTTTATGTTTCCAATGAACCGACAACTTTTATTGAGTGTACGTGGTGGAGGAACCCCACTCAAACTCAGCCACCGTAGGAAAACACTAGCCGCAGCACCGCTAGTCACTAGAGTCTAGTGACTTGTAGAGTCTCAGCAATCAGCGATATATTAATTGTTGTTGTGACGACATGTTGTTGCATATTAGGGGTCATTTTAATAGATGTGTTTTCTAATAAACTCAGATAACCCAATTTTCTATGTCGTTTAGTTTGTTTTGGAGGAACAACACAGAACAACAAGCGAAGAACATCGACTTTGAAGCTTCTGTTAATCGTTGTTCTACCATCGACATTTGGTAATTTGAGCTGACTGTGCCTGAGCTCAGCCAACAGTCAGTCAGCCAGTATGTCTGTCTGTCCCTCCCTACCTTTGGAAATTAAAAGTAAACGTGATGTGGAATTATTGATGATGAATGATTTAGTGTTTACACTTTCACTTGTAAGTCTAGATGGCGGCGGCAGATCTTATCAGATGTAATCTTAAGCATGCACATGATATTGGGAAAGTGGAAACGTAACGAAAATCAACCTCTTGTGGAAGACACTATGTTGACTATATTGGAATTAGGATTACGATCAAGTGGTGCTTTGAAATTTGATATTTAATTCTAGATATGTGGAGCGCAAAATGGAAAGGGACCTAAGGGTAAAAACCACTTTTGTTCAGGAGAGCCATTTTAAAGATTTAAATACGTGCATCTTTGGTGTAGAATCGTCGACTTCACTTTCTCTGGAAGGGAACACTTTTGGCTCATTCGATGCTCAGATGTTGTCCACATCAAAAAAAAAGTGAAAATTGATTTTTTTTTACCCTTAGGTCCCTCTTTCTATGCACTGTCACATATGGAATTATATAATGGGATTTTCAACTTAGGTACGCTGCACAGACAATTAAGGAGTGAAGATCAGCTATTGAAATTTCAGTCGATTTTTGTATTTCAACATTTAAGCAATAGGCAATACAATACTTAGTAGGCACATAAATACTGTTACAACATTGAACACACCCATTTCAATAAAATAACTGAACAAACCCGGTTAATGTCACAAGGGTTTTGAAAGCTAACCTCATTAGCGTAAGTCTGTAAAGGGATTTTAAAATTGTTTCAACTTTCATCATGGAGTGGCCAGATAATGAGAACCGTATCGCGGTAATAGCGCTTTTCAAGTGTGAAATGAAAAAAAGCGATATTTTCAAAACGCTACGGCCACTAGGGATTAGCTGCATGTTCGTCTACCGATGCATAAAACTGTTTGAGGAGACTGGCGATGTAAATCAAGAATTCACAGAAATCCGCTCCGAAAACAGAAAATCATGGCACGTGAGATGAATATCACGCAAAAGTCCATGAGTCGAATCATTAAAAAAAACTTGGGACTTGGGGCTTTCAAATGACGTACCGGACATTTATTGACAGCAGCTTTAAAAAAAAAGGATTGAAAAATACAAACGTCTTTTGGTGAAGCACGCTGATAACTTGCGCCGAAAAATTTGGTTCTCCGGTGAAAAAATTTTTACCGTTCAGGAAAAATTTAACAAGCAAAATGATAGAGTGTATGTGCGGTCATCTAAGGAAGCATCTGAACTGATCCCAAGGGTGGAAAAGGGTCATCACCCAGCTTCAGTCATGGTTTGGTGGGGTGTCTCTTACAATAGGGTCACTGACCTGCATTTCTGCGAACAAGGAGTCAAAACATCGGCCAAAGTTTACCAAGAAACCGTTTGTGAAGGCTCTAACCAATTTCCTGTTCCAAAACCAGCCATGGACTTTTTAGCAGGATTCTGCGCCGGCCCATAAGGCTAAAACGTCCCAGGCCTGGCTTCGAAACAATTTGCCAGCGTTCATTTCCTCTAAAGAATGGCCCTCAGGCAGTCCAGATTTGAACCCATTGGTTTACAAACTGTGGACGGTTTTAGAGGACCAGGTTTGTCACAAGAAATACCCCAACATTGGATCTCTTAAGACTGCTTTGGTTCGAGCTGTGGCCAATTTTCCAATGAACGAGGTTCGTGCAGCTATTGACGATTGGCCAGTGCGACTTAAGGCGTGTTTAAAGTTAAAAGGCGGACATTTCGAATAAGTAGATTCTTTTTGGATACAATATATGTGACAGCGCATAGAGAAAGGGACCTAAGGGTAAAAAAAAAAATCATTTTTTTTCTTTTTTTGATGTGGGCAACATCTGGTCATCGCATGAGACCGATCCCATGGCCCAAAAGTGTTGCCTCCCAGAGATATGCGCGTTTTATGAAAGTGAAGTCGACGATTCTAAGCGCAAATAGAAAGGGACCTTATCTTTAAAATGGCTCTCCTGAACAAAACTGGTTTTTAATCTTCGGTCCCTTTTTATTTTGCGCGTCACCTATATCAATAAATATATTTAAAAATATTTGGCCCAAAAACATTCAGTACTTTTTATTTTACAGCATGAAACGTGTGTGACAGTATCTATGTCCCTACTAAGTAAAATCCGATTATTATAGTTTAAGAGTTGCATTTTATTTTGGTTTTCTCCCTGTCTGTTGTCTGACGACTACTCGTATATGGGAAGTCTCTAGATTAAGTTCAGGAGTCCTCCTAACTCCCTTAAGTAGCACTTTTTAAAAAACCACAATCGTGACGAGTAATTAAAACATATTCCCTACCATTTCTTTAAAGCCTTTTTTTTATCACTTCCAATAGATTTAGCCGCCAATCTTGTATAACTTTTCTTATACTTTTTTAAAGAACTTTTCTAGGCCTATATAAATCTTATTCATGTCCGCCATTGAGCTCTTCTCCGACAGGTACTCACAGACGTCTAATGAAAGACATAAATTTCTTCAAACTATTTCAGAGCAAATCATTCGATTATTACACTAAAATGGAACCACGAAAAAAAACCATAACATAAAACATATTGACCAGCTTATATCGATTTATTTTAAAAATTCGAGGCAGTTTTACACAAGAGACAATTTTCAGTGGACAATATATCACTTTCTCTCAAAATATATTTTTCTTTTTTTTTTGAAAAACAAAAAAGAAAATAATAATTTTTTTATCACAAGGAAAAGAAACTACCCACAGCATTTGTATGTCCCAAGAAGCTATACCACTGGGCCATGATTCATCGACGCCCAAGAAGAAGAAAAAAAACATAGATATTCGTTAGGTAACATCAAAAATCGCTCTAAATTTGTTAAATTTATGGTCGAAACAAATTAGAACACGAAAAACGCATTCAAAGCATTAAACGAAACATTTGATAAGACATTTTTTAGGGAATACAAAAACCTAAAATAACATAATTAAAATTGTGGGCCAAAAAGAAAGCATCATTTCTTCTTAGAGAAAAAATAAAAATTAAAAACTTTTGATAAACCCCAAACTTTAATTATATGCGAGTGTGTGTTCGTGTGTGTGTTGGGAAGACGCCAGCAGGTCTCATGGCAACCCAGATGTCACATTCAATGATAACCGAGACCATGACATGTACACCCACTTAAACACAATGCACGGTGGCCCTCTTCCAAATGCCTGAATTCGTAAAGCAGCGATGGGTATGTGTGAGTGCGGCCTCTTTTAATATCCATGGTGGCAGCGTCCAAAGGTAGAGTGTGCCAATGACAGTGGTTGTGGTGGCGTCATAGCATTTCAGTCGTTGCATCCACCTTGGCCGCCTGGCTTTCTTTACCGTTCTAATGTGACATTTATGGTCTTCATTATCAGCTCCACAATCATTGTTATTAGCATTGTCATCGTAATCGTCTTCGTCATGATGATGATGATGATGATGTTATACTCCAAATGCATATCCGAACAATGTTGAAATTTTCGCCCATATTCTGATAAAATGTTGAATGGTTAATGCGACCGTGGAGGAGGATGAGCTGTTCTGCCTCCCTCAGGCAGAAAATTTATTTAAAATGCATAAAACGAACGTGAGCTCAAGTCGTTGGCAATACTTGGCTAAGACGGAGACCGGCCTCCTCGGCGGGTCATAAAACGCCCGTCTGTGTGTCGGTTGATAAAGTTATTAAAGTTTATTTATACTTCATAATAATTTCAACATTTTCCTACAGAGATTTTGTGTACAATTCGTTGAAAAGTTTTCTTTTGTTTTCGATTACTTTCGATTTTCATTAATTGTTAATAAGCTTGACAAAGTTTACGGTTTAACGGCCATCGAAATGGGCAGTGGTGTAGTTTGGAGGAGGGCAGTGCAACGGCTGAGGGGATCAGTGGTTTAAAAATATATTGGGTTCATTGATTCAAGAACAAAGATTTGGCGGGAACCGATTGAACATCGAAATATAAAAAAGCTTTCGGATTTTATAATCAAAAACGATAAACGAGAAATCGAAAAACACAAGATGAGCATCAGTCATTATGGGAATGCTGTTTCCTTGCCTTTAAACTGTGCGAATTTAGTGTTTTCTGTTGTTTTTGTGTTTCAATTTTGACATTCTAGCGTTGTGATTGGGCCCAATCGAATGTGAAAAAAATAAACAGAGAATTTGTTCGTTACTGAAGTGCTGTTTTTCTACATAACTCGTATCCGCCTTATACGAGTTATGTAGAAAAGTTTGCTTTTTTGCACTGCAGGCTGTGGCGGCACTATTGCTCGAAGAGAGTGGAGAGTGTGCGTGGTTAATAGTGGCTGAAGGGAGATTTTTATTCGTCTGCCTTTCAGTTGCCATTATGCATGCATTGGGTACATGAGGAGAGATCATTTTGTGTTGAAGCGTATTTTTCAAATGCGCAATCAATCACTGCAGTGCAGCGTGCTTTTGTGTAAACAAACAAAATATGCGGTACTGCAGTGAAACAAACCCCAGAGACCTCTGCATTCGGACCGCCATACTGTGTAGTACCCCATATCACGAGTAAGCACCATTGGCCCTTTCTTTTTCCAGGACAATCGTCTTGCCGTAACTGTGAACTCCGAGCCGAGCCGGCTGAAAAAATCTGGTTGAAAAAAATCCTGTATCATAGTCAAGTACCGGACTATGGATGGACAGGATATTTTTCAGCCGGCTCTTGAGGCAATGCAATTACAGGATACATGATTCCAACGGGATAGTGCGACTGCATCCACAGCAAGGGTTACCATGAATTGTTTGAGCAAAATTTTCCTCGGCGGCTTATCTCTGGCCGTGAACTGGCCGGCACGCTCACCAGACTTAGCCTCATGTCTTTGGGGTTACCTGAAGTCGAAGGTGTATATCAACTGTCCCAACACCTTGGAAGAACCAATTAACAGTATTGAGGCTTAAATTGGCTGAATACCAGTCGACGTGCTTGTTAGAGTTCATGATATGCAGCAGTGTGTGGATAGCGAAGGTCGAAATTTGCCAGATACACTATTTAAAACCATGTAATATAAAAATTCCCTTACTGCTCAATACTACAATTAAAATATAAAATACATTTCTCTAAGGTTCATAATTTTTTATTACATTCACAAATAAGCAAATTTTTGCGCTCCACCCTGCATTTTGTTGGCTAGACCTAACAAATATCATTAAAGCAATTTTAAGGGAGTAAGTCTATGGCCGGGATGAAAAAAGCCAACTCTTTTAAATAAGTCTTGAGCTGTTCTATCCATGAAGTTATTTAACAGGCTGCCTAGTGCTTAGACTATAAAAATAACAAACATCTGTGAAGTCTTTGAGTTGCGCAAGGAAAACATATCTCTATATGTCCCAGCGCATAGAGAAAGGGACCTAAGGTTAAAAAAAATCAGTTTTCAGTTTTTTTCTTTTTTTGATGTGGACAACATCTGAGCATCGAATGAGAACGATAATAGAAATGGACCTAGTCTTTAAAATGGCTCTCCTGAACAAAACTTTTCATTAACTTTTCACTTTTTTTTTGATGTGGACAACATCTGAGCGTCGAATGAGACCGATCCCATGCCCCAAAAGTGTTCCCTCCCAGAGATATGCGCGTTTTATGAAAGTGAAGTCGACGATTCTAAGCGCAAATAGAAAGGGACCTAATCTTTAAAATGGCTCTCCTGAACAAAACTGGTTTTTAACCTTAGGTCTCTTTCTATTTTGCGCGTCACATATATTTATTATCCTTTTAGATCATTCGACAAAACATTCAGCTAGAAATGCCTTTTTCAACCAAGATTCTAATCCTCACAAACAAAACTTTCGCACTTAAACGTTTTTATGAGCCTTTCTGTTTATTGTAGTGCATCTACATGAAATAGCAACATTTTCCTCTTTTATTCACTTAATATTCATCACATTTATTTCCGCTTTTTATGTGAGGCTTTTTTCGATCTTTTCTTATTGAGACCTTCTGCAGGTACGCGTATCTCATGTCTTTACCTTGTCCCTTTGCAATAAAACAAAAGTTCAAAGCTAATCTCATAAAAAACAACCGAAGTAAAAGATAATAAAAAGAAACCGAATACGTTCAACGAATGAGGCGGTAGAGAGGGAGGGGGCATTAAAAAATCATACAAAATTTAAAAGCCGATAATTTGCATGCAAAGCTGACAAACGATTTCAATTCCCAAGATTTTTTTTGCATATTCACCGCAGGAAGGCAAATACAAAACAGACTTTGAGACTACAATCGAGCTTATTGTGTAACCTAATGGAACGGGTATGGCCGTTCTAAGGCACGCTTCAAGTAAACACGTGTCGTTTGAACACCCACAGTTTCAGTCGAAAAATGTTGAGGCTTACACCCACAAAAATTTCGCCGTTCATTTGTTTGTTTAAGGTTTCTTAATATCTTTATTGTTATTATCAATATCATCATCAAAATCATCGTCATCATCATGGTGCTCATTATGGATTACTCATTTAAGTTAAAGCTTTCTTTTGGCTTTCATCCAAATGGTTATTGGGTTTTTGTTTCGTTTGCCTACCTCTGGTTTATTGAGTGTTTGTTTTAGTTTTTTTTTATTTGAGACGTCGACATCGCCTATGCCAGCCAACCTGCCCCGGCCTTACCATAACGTCTGTTTCTATTCATTTATTCAAATATTGAGCGTAATTTCAAGTCATGCAAAAGTAATTAAAATATAATTTATTTTTATTTCTTTTCGGTGAGCTAAATGGGCTGGCTGGCTGCTTGGCTGTTGTCGTCGCTGGTGTTGTTGCCTGCCGCCGTACTGTATGCGAACTGTATTAACAGTTTAAACGGAAACTTTTTAATTAACATTTTATTATTATTATTACACCTTGTGGAATAAAAATACATACATACTAAATGTATGGACACAAACAAAATGGCAAGAAAAGTGTGCTCTTAAAAATAGGGGGTAGGCTTGCAAGTAGGGTCAGAGGTGGGTGGTAACCTTGAGCAAGCCATAAGTATTTTGTGTCAAAATGTTAAAGCTGATGTTATTATGTTGCACATAGAAAAACTACGGGTAGTTGAAATTGATAAATGAAGTTTTTAAATCAGTAAAATAAGAATCATTACATTTACCGGGCTCCTCTTATGAATATCAGTTCAAAAATCCTTAATTTTTTTTGCAAGTCAAAACTTCATCGTCACTTTTTAGGTGGCCATTTAAATTTTTTTTTGTGAAACAGACGGGGACTTCTCTCAAATCAGGTTGCTGTGTAGGATATAAATTATATACAGATTCAAAGTGAATTTTATAACAACTCAATTAGAAATTCCGTAAAAAGGTTAAACTATTTATCAGATATTGCAATGATATTTAATTAATGGAAACAATAATAAAATTCATAAAATGTATGCACTGCATCGTGAGTGTGTGTGTGTTTTAGTATGCATGCTGTGCAGGGGATTTTTATTGTGTTCGGTGGAAAACTCTACTGCTGGCAGTTCTCGTTAAATGTGAAACTGCCTGCCCTTAATTGTATAGCCGCTAAATCTTCCCCCGTAGGAAATGCCCTGCAGAAACTGTACTGATTCACTATTAACTTTGCCAACAGTACTACTGACCAAATATAACCTAGGCAATGATTTCTGCTATAGACATTTAACATGTGCTGGTCATTGAGAATCCACTAATGACATTGGATCCAGTGATTCACTACACACAGAGAAAAAAGGTCAGTTGGAAATCGGTCCGATCTAAATAAATTGGTTGAATATTGCAATGATATTTAATTAATGGAAACAATAATAAAATTCATAAAATGTATGCACTGCATCGTGAGAGTGTATGTGTTTTAGTATGCATGCTGTGAAAGGGATTTTTATTGTGTTCGGTGGAAAACTCTACTGTTGGCAGTTCTCGTTAAATGTGAAACTGCCTGCCCTTAACTGTATAGCCGCTAAATCTTCCCCCGTAGGAAATGCCCTGCAGAAACTGTACTGATTCACTATTAACTTTACCAACAGTACTACTGACCAAATATAACCTAGGCAATGCTTTCTGCTATAGACATTTAACATGAGCTTGTCATTGAGAATCCACTAATGACTTTGGAACCAGTGATTCACTACACACAGAGAAAAAATCAGTTGGAAATCGGTCCGATCTAAATAAATTGGGTTGGATTAACCGAATTTCTGTTGCAATAAGCAATCATAGTGTTGATGGTATTATGGTTCGAGATATCATATGATGGTTGCTACAACCACATCACTGAATTTACAGCCAATAATACAGTTATACAAACCAAGTTTAGTTTAACTTTTGGTTGCGACAACTGGCGGTTATGACAGCCAACCAATTGTGATGAACATGTTACTTTGGTACTAACAATTGGTGGTGACAACAGATTAGTTTTTTGTAGTGACCAATCCCTGTTTCGTTGGCTGTTGTAACACAATATCACTCGTAGTTATTCCAACATCAACATTTAAAACCTATAATATTCTATCGGTTTTATTGACAACAAAAACTTTTTTTACGACGAAAAAACCACCAAAAAATGTATAAAAACAACAGTTCGACAGTTTAGGTTTCTCGTATTAGACAGTTAAATCTTCCAAACGATACTGCCTTATAAATAAACGAACGATAAATAAAAATAAAATAATATAAATAAAAAACAATATTTTCCAGAATATAGAAACAGGCTTATCTGTAAATTAGACTTTTTTAGATTTTTAGCCATAGATAAATAGACCACCTTATTATTCAAAACAACCAATTTTTCGGTTTTTCCCCGAGTTACAGCCATCCAAAGCTTGATAGTAAATATTGTAATATCTTTTAAATAATTCTTTTCCGGCTGGGGCATCTCTACAATTCTTATCAAGACATTTATCCAACGACGTATTTATTTCACTGATCCGATGACCCATTGCAAGACGGTAAATACCTACTGAAAATTGCTGTGTACCCAATCAACATTCGGCTGTAACAATGGAATACATGGATATTACGTGCAACCACCAACATTCGGTTGTGGCAACAAATCTGTCCTCTGTGTGTACTTCTTTGTCATAATTGCTGTCTACATTGGGAATTTTAAATCAATTGTCACACTATTGACTGTGTAGTTCTTATGGGCTCATATTGAAGCATTGGAATTTGGTATTCAGTGGAACAATTTAATAAACGTAGTTAACTCTTTTGGCTTTTTTCGATAGATGCCCAAACTAAAATAATTAGAGAGGATAATATTAACATAATTTTTTTTCGAATTTTAATTTCCTCCCGCCCCAAAAAAGTAAAAAATCGAAGCTGTATCCGTGAACTATATCTGTCCCCTTCCGATGCAATGTGTACTCTTAGAGACAAAAAAAAAGTGTAGACGTTTCGTTGACAATGTCAACAAAAAGTCAACCAAAATAGTAGACAATAGTGTTGACTTGAAGATACTTGACCTCAGGCTTCCTACAGGGTTGTTATAGCACATTCGATGATTGGGGTTTTATGATGATGAAGTGGCGGTCACCGAAACCCCTGATTGTAACTAATAGTCTTTTTGAGAATTTCATTTATGTTAAAACTAATAAATAAACCAAACGTAGTTTAAATGCTCTATTTCGAAATTCTTAAAACACCTTATATAAAAACCTACAAGATTTAATTGCGGAAAAACTTGGCTATAGCAGCTTCCAGCCCTATTTCACATGGTTTAAATCAAATTCTGTTTGAATTTCTTAATAATGAAAAAGGTGTGTGGATACAGTCGTGCGAACACAGCTATGTGGAAACAGCCTTTTGTGGGTCTCCAATAAGACAGATTTAATAATTCAAATAAAGCATATGTGACGCGCAAACTAGAAAGGGTCCTAAGGTTAAAAACCAGTTTTGTTCAGGAGAGCGATTTTAAAGATAAGGTCCCGTTCTATTTGCGCTTAGAATCGTCGACTTCACTTTCATAAAACGCGCATATATGTGGGAGGGCACATTTTTGGGGCATGGGATCGGTCTCATTCGATGCTCAGATGTTGTCCACATCAAAAAAAAAGTGAAAAGTTGATGAAAAGTTTTGTTCAGGAGAGCCATTTTAAAGATTAGGTCCCTTTCTATTTGCGCTTAGAATCGTCTTCACTTTCATAAAACGCGCATATCTCTGGGAGGGAACACTTTTGGGGCAAATGAAAAAATAAGCGGTCTCATTCGATGCTCAGATGTTGTCCATATCAAAAAAAGAAAAAAAAAGAAAATTGATTTTTGTTACCCTTAGGTCCCTTTCTCTATGCGCTGTCGCATATAAATGTTGGTCCAACCATAATGCACGATGTTAATTATGAGTCTCACCTTAACTACAAGTGTTTTTGCCTAACTTAAGTTACTGAAACCTTGTTTCAGTATTTGGCAAATTCAATCATAAAGACGTACACAATCAAAAAATTTGTTGTTGTGGACCTAGACGTTATGTAGTTCCAACAGAATTGTGTCACTTGGCATACAGCCAACGAAACAATGGCGAGAAATTCAATGGTCGTGTTAAATTATATCGTGGCAAAGTTAATTTGACACCGTGATCATGAGATTTAACTCGGTTGAACTTCATACTTTGGGGATATTTAAAAGAAAAAGTGTACGTCAATAAGCCACGAACAAGTCAAGAGATAAAGGATGAGAAAAATCGGGACATTGTCGACATTAAACCTCCATTATGTTTCAGAATGATTGAAAATATGGAGATCGGATAGAATTATACCACCGAAGCCGTATCGTATGCATAACAATAATTTTAAATAACAAAAATTTTAAACGAATAGACTACCTCAGATAAATAGTTCAGAATTCGTTGCGAGTTTGATAAGAGAAGTCTGAACAAAAAATTTATAAAAATCCCACTGACAAGTCTAACAGAATTCGGACCGAATTCTTTCAGATAATTCTTAACATAATAAATAAAAAATCCTCAGACAAATCGAACAGAATTTGTAACGATTTCGGTAAGAATTCTCGATAGAGTTCAGATATTGTTCAGAATTGTCTGATATCAGACATTGTCGGCAAATTTAGTTCACTGGCTTAACACTTTATTGAAAAACATTTTTATGTTTGCAGAATTATCTCTTACCCTGCGTTAACACCAGACAATTGGCAGAAGACAATTGAGAATATGTATTATATGTCGGAAAAGGGAAAAACTGTCTGTGTGACGTAGGCGTCCAGACAATTATGAAGACAACACACTTTTAGGCAACCGTCGATAGTGTCGGTTCGTGCTCTGATTTTGTTTTGTTTACATTTGACTGACATCAATCATACTTACAGTGGATAAAAGCCAAACTCGTACATCAAGTATTTTTTTTCTTTTTGTAAATATCTGCTGACTATGAAATGGTACAAAAATGTTTTCCCCCATATTTGGTAGCTTCTTCACTACTTTAATGAAGCACCGCTTATAAATATTGATTTAATGTGTATTGGTAAATTTGAGTTAGAGTAAACAAAAAAGAGTCGAAAATTACAGCAAAAGCCAAACTCGTACACACAGACTTTCTTCAAATAATCTTTTTTTAATCCTAGCAAACTTTGATTTAAATGTCAGATTTGTTGTCATTCCACTTCGTAATCAGTGACAAACAGTCGTGGAAAAGATTTTCAATAAAATTTGTCGCCATGAGCCGCCAAAATGGGCAAACAAGTGTTGAATGCAGAAAACTTGCAATAAAGCTTTCCGCGGAGGGAAAATACATTCGAGATATTTCCAAAATATTGGACAGAAGTCCGTCTACAATTCAATATATTCTAAAACGCTATAAAAGTTCAAATCAAATAGAAAATAAGGTCAAAACTGCACATAACAAAATATTTTCTGCAGCTGAAGAGCAATATATTGTCAGATATTCGAAATAAACCCCGTTCCTCAGTGCCCCTAAACTGACAGTTTTCGTGGAAAACTCAATTGGACACCAAGTCAGCCTACAAACAATCAGAAATGTTCTCCACAGAGCAGATTTGAATGGAAGACGAGCTAGGAAGATGCCATTGATAACGGACAATAACAAGAAAGTGAGGTTAGATTTTGCAAAAGCCCACAAAGACAAGGATTTTTCGTTTTAGAAGGATGTGCTTTTCATGGACGAAAGCAAATTCAATATTTTTGGATCGGATGGGAAACCTTATGTAACCAAACGAAGAGCTTCTGTCCAAGCACGTTCAACCAACTGTGAAACATGGTGGGGGGTCCGTAATAGTTTGGGGCTCCTTTTCCGCAGCTGGGACCGGATCTCTACATTTTATCGAAGGAATAGTGGATTAGAAAGCATATTTAAAAATTTTGAAAGCCAATTTGCCAATATCGAGGGAGAAGTTGCGTCTTACCAATAACTACCAATTTTGCCAGGACAACGATCCTAAGCACAAAGCTCACAGTGTAAGGTCATGGTTGTTATACAACTGCCTACGTGTAATGGAAACACCTCCCCAGAGCTCGGATTTGAATCCTATCGAGAATCTTTTGGAATTATCTGGATAAAAAAGTAAGGCAACATCACATTTCCTCCAAATCTGAGTTGAAGCGCATTCTTTTAGAGAAATGGGAACAGATTGAACCTAGCTTTTGCCAAAAGCTAGTGGAAAGTATCCCTAGGAGGTTAGAGTTGGTAATACAAGCTAAAGGTTTGCATACAAAATACTAAATAGTCTTAAATAGTATTAATATATATGAAATCACTAACTGTAACTGTGTTTTAACTTACTGAAGCTAAATATTTTAATTTTGATTTTTATTTTTAATAAAGGCTTAAATAAGCTAAACATTTCCCAAAAAGACTTTGAATAAATAATTGATAGAATACCCCAAATATTGAGATATTTGTAAAATTTCTTGGTGTATGAGTTTCGCTTTTACCTACTGTACATTTAATTCTGATAAAAGCCAATTTATATTTTGTGTTGCATATTGTGTCGGTGTTTTTAATTTTTCCAGAAACGTGCAGTTACATAAGAGGGCGGTTCGGAAACTTCTTAGCCTACAAAAAGCGCGGTATAAACAGAAAAAAGTCTGGCAACTCCTTCATATAGAAACAGGTGTTCACAAAAGACGCATCCGCGATTTTTAAACAATGGAAAAATTAGAAATGCGTGGTGTCATTAAATATTTACATAAAAAAGGTTTATCGGGACAAGAAATGCATAATGATATAGTGAATGTGTTAGGTGAAAGTGCTCCTTCATATGCAACAGTAAGAAATTAGGTTGCTGAATTTAAACGTGGTCATACAAGCATTGAAGATGAACCACGAAGTGGACGTCCAAAAACAGCAAAAACAACAGAAATTGTAGCCAAAGTGCATGATATGGTATTAAATGATCGACGAATAAAAGCGTGTAAAATAGCTAATATCATGGCCATCTCAAAACGACCGAGTCCATTTAATTTTGCATGAAGAGCTACAGATGAAAAAGCTTTCTTCAAGATGGGTGCCGCACTTGTTAACAGTCGACCAAAAACGCATAAGAATGAACATTTCTCAAGCTTGTTTGGATCGTTTTCAGCGAAATAAAATGGATTGTAAGCGTCGTTTCATAACTGTTGATGAGACATGGATCCACCACTATACTCCAGAGACAAAAGAACAATCCAAACAATGGACTGAAGCTGGAGGAAGTGCCCCAAAGAAGGCAAAACCAATTCAATCGGCTGGTAAGGTTGTGGCAACGGTTTTTTGGGACTTCAAAGGAATTTTATCGATTGACTATCTGCAAAAGGGTAAAACAATAAATTCAGAGTACTATTGCAACCTTTTAGATCAATTAAATGAACAAATTCGAGAAAAACGTCCTGGCTTACAACACAAAAAAATAATTTTTCATCAAGACAACGCACCAGCGCACAAGAGTGTTTTAACAATGGCTAAAATCAACGAATTAAAGTACGAGTTGCTTGACCACCCGCCTTATTCTCCTGATTTAGCTCCCAGTGACTTTTACCTGTTCCCAAATCTAAAAGAATTCCTTGCTGGCAAGCGTTTTACCTCAAATGAAGATGCAATTACAGTTTAAACCACTATTTTGCAGACCTTGAGGAAAACTATTTTAATCAAGGGATAGAATTGCTAGATAAGCGTTGGACTTAGTGTATTGAAGTTTCAGGAGATTATATTGAAAAATAAAAATATTTTTGAAAAGCTAACTATTCTCTTTCATTGATAGGCTAAGAACTTTCCGAACCGCCCTCGTAATGAAAAATGTCTTTTGTCGCAAGGCAAATAGCTCCAATACAGCTATTGTGTGAGCTATACATCCGTAATGCGAAAATCGCAAAAAAAAACAAATATCGTTGTTAGGACGTGTTGGGTGAAACTGCTGTTGCTAAAAAGAAATGAACATAGCCTGGAGGCGCATTATTTTTTTTCTTTTTCGTCTCCTTCCCCATAAAGTGCACTTCTGCCGAAAATTTCTATGTAAACACTTTTTGAAGAAAATTTCGCTAACAATTCCGTTGTGCTAAAACAACTGTCAATAGCTACCTCCTTCTTCAGGTCGTTGCGGCGATACGAAAATCTGTTCGTATTCCACAGCAACTTCTGGAACAGGGAAATTATTTTCAGCGTTTCTTCCTGCTTTTTCTGTTTGTCCATTTAAAGTTATCTGTAAAATTATAATCAATATTATTATTTGTGCTAACAAATAATATTTCAATAACATTTACCAAAATCTCAAATAAAAATAAATTCTGGATTTTATTGCGGTCATTGCGATTGTTTTGTTTTTTCATAAATTTCTACGAAACGTCATCGAATTGGCCGCCTACGTCAAATCACTTGCCGAATTTACTGTCTTCAAAAAAACCAGAAACAGTGATGAAGACAATGAGAGACGTGTATTTGCTACTGTTTTCGCAAAACTTTTCTGTGTAAACGCCAGGTTTGAGATGGCCTATTTACGAGTATTAATGAATCCGAGCAGGGCGAAATTGACAAACAAAATCGAGACCTTATGTTTTAAAAATAGCGTAACTGAATTAAAATGGAGCAATTTTCAAAAAACAGAGACAAAACATCAGAGACAACGATATAAATTGTTTAAAGATGCCAAAATTTTTAGCAGGTTACCCTTTTAAATTTGGATTTCTTTTAACAAAACCTTAAATTTTATTAAACACTTTTCAATTAAAGCGCGTAATTTTATCAGCAATCAGTTTAAATTTTACGACCAATCAATAACATTTACGAGACGGAGTACGGCAATAATGCTGGAGACAGGTGGCCGGTTCGGTTAGGCGGTCAATCGTTCGTACGGTCCGGCCTGTTGCTATGTCGAACCCAAAAAAAGACCTTGCCTTAATGAAAAGAATGCTAAGTCCCTATCATGACTTCTCTTGTTGTACTTATATTGAGTGGTTGTTTGGTAGATACGAGTATCATTTTACTAAAAATCAATATGAAATATTCTTAACGTAAAATATTAACGTCAATACGAGTACCCAACTTGAATCGAACCAAACCTGTTTTCATGTAAATTTTACATTAAAATACAAACCCCAACATAAGTCCATTGTTGTTGACCAAAAAAAAAACAACAACAGCAGTTAGCTTTTTCAGGTTTTTTTTTTTGGGAGGGGAATTTGTTTTTTTTTATTGGCAAAACACCTCAGACAAATTTGTTTAGTAAGTAGCGGCGGGTAGTGGTGTACGTACCTACCCACCTACCGTACCATCAAAACCTGCACGTGGTGACGGTGATGTTGTGTTTATTTCGAAGATAACCTTGCCTCTGGTTTTTTCATTTTGTTTAAATGCCACCACCACCCAGTATTAAACGGCGGTCCGTCCATCAGTTGGTTTGGTCGTCATCATCATACGCCGTCTTTTGATAAATACCCTAAACATTTATTGTATGTCTGTCTGGCTGGCTCCGTGTTAATTGTATCTATGAAATACATACTTTTTTGTCTTCATTGTTGTTGCAGTCCCAGCTTCTTTGGAAGTTGTTTTTTCGTTGTTGTTGCTGATGCTTTGTTTGTTGTTGTTTTTTCGGCAGGGACTTAATATCTATTCAGCGGTAGTTTTTAATTGCTACTGCCACTTAGATAATGTAATTTTTATTACACCTAGGCCATGATAATGCTCGATATAAAAGTCGCAAGTAGCCAACTTAGCAAAGAAAAATAGAAAAAAATAATAATCTTTGGAGATAGAAAACAGAATGGAGAAGAAAAAAAAACTTTAGGATTTTATTTCTCTTCATTTTATATGGAACATTGGTGGGTATAACAGTAGCATCAGGGGAAATTATAACAGGTGGGTTAAAGTCTGTGGAGAAGGCAGCCATTGGAACTATGAAAGGGTTGGTGTAAATAGAATTTTTATTATAAGAAAGAAAAATTGATTGTTAGGGAGATGTAAAAAAAACACGATACTTCCCAAAGGGACACGCTTACAAGGCAAATGGGAACAATAGATCTGGGGGCTCCCTACTGCATATGGAAGCAGATAAAACTTAGTATAGACTCTCTTAGAGGTCACTGAAACAGTGCAAAGATATAACCATATACGGAAACCACGATGTGATAAAAGACCAAAGAAACAAGACACGTGTCTCCCAGTTTTGCCCCAACTCAGGTACTTTTTTATAAGCCCACAAAGATTGCAAAAAATTTATCATTTTCTCAGGCTCATATCTTGCGAACCGTTCGGAATTTGGTTTACTCTCTGAGGCAAAGTTGTAGCTCTTGTCATAAAGAACAAAACAATGTTTCTATGACTTAAAATAGTGGTATACCATGCACAATGTTGAAATGTAACATAAAGTGTGTTGTTCTTAAGGGCAATAGAAATTAAATAGTAAAAACTAACAAGACAAAATTCAATTTTACCTAAAGAAATGCTTTTAATTGCATTCTGAACATCGAAATGTGTGTCATCCCACTTCCTGCAACTGACGAAAATTAGATAAATTTTGGATTTTTATCTACACTTAAAAAAAGTATAGTTGCAAAATTTTCTTCATAAATTTATTTCTAATTGCAAAAATGTTTATTTGGTAGAGAAACAGTATATTAATGGATTAAAGAAAATGTAATTATTAATTTTTCTCAATTTATTTCAGCAAAATCGAACTAGTCGTTCTCGAGTTATGTCAAACTACGTTTTTGCCAACATTTTACAACTAAGCGAAAAAACATCAAGATAAGATAAAACTGGCACATACGAACGCAAAACCCTTTGAGGGTTTTAATATACTGACGTAGTACCATCACCCTGACTTGGAATTTCTCACCCCCCAGACAATAACCCCAAAAATGTTCCACAGTGAATTTTTTAAATGTTCTTAAACTGAGTTAAACCTAGAGCTAACCTTCAAAGTAGGGTGGCGCACTTTCCTCTTAATATGCAAGGTTGGATATGTCCTGGATATGGAAAAAAACCAGGCTAAGTTAGCCCGCGAACGATTTAAATCGTTTGAAATCCTTATAACAGGCCTCTGGAGTCGACATCTCCATGTCAGCGACCGTGATTATGGACACTGCTTGAAAAGCAGTCAAGAAGCCAAACAGAGGGCAATAGCTGATGTCGGGGAGTGGATGAGAGGGTTGGCGATTATGCTCGGCGTTGTATGCTATAACATTATAAGGTGGACGATATTCGAGACGACTGGTAGACTGAAAAGCAGCAGAACCCAAGTACTCTGCGGCTAGCAGAAATTAACTTAGCGGCTTTTTAGGTCTAAACTTCATCCGTATGAAATCCCACTAACCTAGGAGCTGAAGCAGATCGATCAAAGACTACGCCTTTTGCCGGTTAACTACATTCGAAAGCCGTTAAAGGCGGATAACAATTTCAGCATAATCTTAAGCTTAAGCGATTAGACTCATTTTTCTTGCAATTGTTAGATGTAAGACGATACGACACAAATTCACCAATGGTCTTCCTAGTGAGACTGAACCAGCTGAGAGCCATTAGTTGTTTCAAACTTAGGCTGCTGCGGCAACATTGATCTAAATTTTTTTGCACTGCTATCGTCGTCAACGGTAAGTGCCGCAAAAAAAATAATTCTTTGTATATCACACACACACAAAATATGCTCCATCTTTTATAAGCCTTAACATCAACCGTAAAAAATCCAACTAACCTAGGAGCTGAGGCAGCTCGATCAAAGACAACGCCTTGTATCCGCAGAGTACGTTCTGAACCTACTGAAAGGGGATGAAAAGTTCAGCATAATCTTAAGTTTAAGCGATTAGACTCATTTTTATTGCAATTGTTGGATTTTAGAGGAAACAATTCACCAGTGGTCTATGTAGTGAGACTAAACCAGCTAAAGTCATTATTTGCTAAAAATTTAGGCTACTGCTGCATCAACGGCCCGAATTTTATTGCACTGTTATCGTAGTCAATGATGAGTGCCGCAAAAAAATCCTTGGATATCTCATTCACAAAATCAGCTCTCTTTAACAGATAAGAAAACAAATCCTGAAAGCCTATATAATTTAGGACACATAAGAATGCCATGCCACCCGATTGCTTAAATGTGATGAGATTGAGATATTAGGGGTATAAAACGAAACTATGTCGTCCTCTGGCTTATTAAAACACTAGGAAACCTCACGATTTGCGTTAGCTATAGCGGCAAAAGTTTAACTTAATCTGCTTACCAGGTCCTCGTTTTACAAAAACGAATGAAGCCTCATCGAAAGAACAACATTGGCATAGTCCCTATTAGAGACATAATGTAAGTTTTGATGGAAATTTGGTTAAACTAAAGCATAATTCCTTATTTTAGTGTATCCGAAGTGATCTTCTTGGGTCTGAACTCCATATTAAACAATTAACAGGATTTAATTCGACAACGTGACTTTATAATTGAATATGTGGGATTTGGTCCAACGTGAAACGGCACTGGATCGTATGCATCACATTTGCCAGATATCTTTAGTAAACCAAGCGATGTGTTTTTGCTTTCTTTACTAATGAGAACGAGGACCTTCCACCAGTGTGAAACAGGTCCTAGTTTATTCTGGTGGTGAATAAAAACTACTGGTTACCTCATCCACATGAAGGCCACATCCCCAAGTCAAAATTGTACCAGGGCAGGAAAATTTCCCCCAACTTTGCTCTTTCATTGCTCACACCTGTCCCTCGCCTCACGGGCTACGTTTGCCTTTGTTTACCTAACATTGTACTTGAAAATGAAGCACGAAACGCCAGGAAATAGAAGTTTTACTAAAGTTATGTATGCCTATAAATATTTGCTTTTAGCCCCCAAACAATTCCACCAAACACACACAGACACTCAGTTATGGCAAGTTTAAATGCCTTTGTGGGTGGTGAGAGGGGCCCAACATTCTAGGCAAACTCTGCCGCCACGATAGAAACAAAAGTTATACCTTTCCAAGTTCGAAGTGTAAATGGGTGTTGTTGGGTGTTGGGGTCTTTGGTGTGTGTTTACTTAAGGCATAAACAAATTCACAGAGCGCTAATGGATGAAAATTAGTCGGGAAAACAAAAAAAAAACGCACAACCAGCAGCAAAATGTTTACACACAAAAAAAACAGCGACACAATAACGCCTAGGAAAATACAAAACAGATTCTCGTAGACTAACAGACAGACACCAACTCGTAAACCTCTAGGTAAACCTCTGCTAACAGAACAAACCAAAATTATGGGTATGAGTTATAAAGTCATTTAAAAAACGCCATCTTCTGCGTAAAAACACGAACAAACGACATAAACCAGACGAGGCGACCGATGGCAGCCGCCTCATCATCATCATCCATGCAGGCCCATCACCAGCTATCGTCAGCAGGGCAGAGGATGAGTAAATGAAATGTGTTAAAAAAAAGTGTGCTTCTTACGAGGTGAGGAGGAAACCTTGAACACCGGAGTCTTGGAGCCGCTTGATAAACAGCCAGAACACAACAAGAGCAACAACAAAATGGTAGATATTTTTTGTTTACACTGTATTTAGCAAAACACGAAAAAGTTACTTTAGACTTATTTTTGCTTTCTTCAATCTTAGGCTGCGTAGTACCCACTTGCACTTTTTCTGATTTTTTTTATGTTTTTTTTTTGTTTAAAGTTTCCAAATCATAAACGTTGTCATAAATTTGTTGTACGTTAACTTTGGTGAGTTGTCTGTATGAGCAGTCAGGTGGGTTGTCCACAATTAAGATTAAAGCAGTGTCAAGACCAATGCGATACGAAGCGATTTCGCTGCGACATTTGTTTAATTACAGATTGTATGCTTTCTGCCGATCTAAAAGTAAAGTTGTGTACTTGTACAATTGCTACGATCCTTCAAGCTAGAGGCCAGGTCTTGATCGTAGTTATCAGGTCTTGCTAGTTGCAACGCGATACGAAGCGATGTCGCTGCGATATTTGTGCAATTACTTTCGGTATACTAGTTTACTTTCGTACAATCAAAATATATAGGCTATAGGCTTAAAACTGCTACGATTTTCCAAGCTGGTCGCACGGGGAATTTTAAAAGAAGCTGGAAGACCTAATTGCTGCCCTAGGCTAAGATCACAAATACTGATAGCTGTGGAGCTTAGACACTTGAATGACGCGACAGAAACACGAGTCTAAGAGAACCCAGCCTGCAAACGATTTTTGACAAACTAGACATACTTTTGACCCACAACGTAGGAAACAAATCCTTTAGGAATGCAGGATATGGTTTAGTTATAGACGTAACATTTTTAAGCAAGTATCTCGGCTAGTCCACCAGGTGGCGTGTATATACAAATAGCAACCACCAGACTATACTGTTTGAAACAAAGCGCATTCCACAGCGAAATATTCAAAGAGGTTATTTGTTCACAGCAACTTGCAACTGGCGCAGCGGAGCAGCTTTCACAGTATTTTGGCACCATGATTACCGACGCACGTGGCTCCTCGATGCCGAGGAGGATCGTATGCAAACAGGGTGCACCTTGATGGAACGAAGAAATACAGTTGTTGCAAGCTAACTGCCCAAAAGCAAGACGCCAGATCCAATGATTTAGGGGAAAACTAAATGTATAGGAAATGTTGGCCTGTTTCAAGAACCAAAAGATGAAATTGAAAAAAACGATCGCAAACAGAAAAATAAAGGGTGTTTAAATGTTAAGGGCCGATGTTGATTGTGAATAAAACACAAATTATTTAGCAAATTATTATCATTTATTTTCTGGTATGGTTTAATTATGCATGGAACAAAATATTGGCCAAATGGCCGCCGCGACCTCGGTGGCACACCTCCATCCGATGGTCAAAATTTTCGATGACGGTGAGGCATAATTGAAGTTCTATGCCGTTAATGTGCCGAATTACCTCAACCTTTAGCTCTTGAGCTGTTGCTAGCTTGTCGACGTACGCCTTTTCTTTCAAATAACCTTAAAGAAAGAAGTCCAACGGTGTCAAATCACATGATATTGGCGGCCAATTAACATCGCCACGACGTGAGATACCACGGCAATTGAATTTGTCGCGCAAAAGAGCTATTGTTTCGAAAGCTGTAGCAAGTGGTTGAAACCACATATCGTACACATTTATATCTTCCAATTCGGGCTATAAAAAGTTCGTTATCATCTCACGATAGCGAACAGCATTCACAGTAACTGCCTGACCGGCCTCATTTTGGAAAAAATACGGCCCTATGATGCCACCAGCCCGTAAACCGCACCAAACAGTCACTTTTTGTGGGTGCTTTGTTTTTTCGACAATCACTATTGGATTATCATTCGCTCAAATGCAGCAATTCTGCTTATTGACGAGTCCACTGAGGTGAAAATGTGTCTCATCACTGAAGATGATTTTCTTCGAAAATTGATTTTTCATAATAAGCCTGAATAACTTTAACGCGTTGCTCGCTTGTATATCTCTTCATTATTCAAATTGAATTAGACTGAAATTGAGATATTTCGAATGAAATGCAAAAAAATTAACCACCCTTTTAAAAACAGCGAAAAGTGACGGGTAAGCCCCTCATGCTGCGTAAAATAATCAAAACTTTGGTCCTACGCCGCCCATTGTCGGAAACCAATACCTGAACAAATAAAACTGAGAAGACGATTCCCGAACTTACAGTTCAGGAAATCTTCGAAGTACTAGTACTACTATTCGAAACCTTCGAATAATGCATTAACGAGAAACTGTACCTCTTACTATTCCCAAGAAAGATAATTTTGCGGACGAACTATCGTCGTTTTGTCAAATTTCTCTTCGAGATACGATCAGAGTTCTCCACAAACGTCCTTTAAAAAAAAAGACGTTTGTAGTGGTATCAGATTACGAGTTTGGTTTCAGAAAGTCTCGTTCCACAATAAACACGGTCGAATCAGTATTCAAAACCTTCCAAGAATCCATTAACGAGAAACTGTTCCCAGACTGATGGCAAGTGTAGAGACTCGTACTTACTCCAAGGAACTTATACCACTTGACGAGACATCGTCGTATTGACCAATCTTTCTTCTAGATACGAAAAGTCATACAGGAACGCATTCTCTACAAATGTCTTCTGAGAATAACAGAAGACAAATGGGAGCTTTAAGACCACGAGTTTGGTTTTAGAAAGTCTAGTTTCAAACTTGAATTTATTTTTAAGGTAGGTAAACCACTGGAACAACCATCTTCGTATTGACTTACTCCTCTTAGATACGATGAGAGTAATACAGGAACTCGTTCTCTAAAAACGTCTTCCAGAGTCTCGCTCCAACATTTACGCATTTGAATCAGTATTCAATAAGACTTCATATGGTAAACGCTGGAAGGGTGGCTCTAAGCAGTATTGTACAAGTACAATAGTAACACTAGATGTGAGGAACTTATTTAATTTGGATGATTGGGGAAAAATAAAAGGCGCGATGGTAGCAATCAAGGCAATATCGAAGGAGAGCTATATACTGAGCTACGTGACAGCCAGTGTTGGACAGCGATCAGAGCTCGGCTTACTTTTATGGGGTAACATGTATGACGGAGTCTTACTCTTAAGTTCAACATGGAACCAAACAAAAGGTTTCTCTGATGACTTTACCATTGTCACTGTTGCCAAGCTTACTGACTTCCCTGTTCCCGCAACATGCCCTTAAGGAACAAGGCTAAACCTTTCCTAAATCAGTGAGCTATGCACGATATAATTCTTATACTAAGGAAAAAGGCTAAACCTTTCCCAAATCAGAGAGCTATGCGCGATATAATTCTTCTACTCACTCAGCAGAACTTTCTGCTGAACGCTGACTGTCTAATGAATTTTATAGAGAAGTTTTAACAAGGTTTAGAGATAAATCTCTTAGTCGTAAAGTCGTAGGCATTTCGAGGAGGAAACCCCGCCATTGAAAAAATTGTTAGATGTTCTTACTATGAGTTATCCTGGGTTCATTGGCATGATAGTCATTTACACAACTATCACACCATGGCGGCCCACAGTTACCACAAAACAGAGGAAGAGCTGATTAGTAGCAGGGAAAATATAGACACTTTGAGAACACTTTGTTTGAAATTACCCAAGCTTAGGACATCCCTGGTGGCTATCCCGTCAGAGACGGAGCTGATTAGTAGTAGAAAAACATGGACTTTATGAGAACACTTTGTTTTAACTGCCCTAGGCTCAGGCATCCCTGATGGCCATTCCGAGCCTCAAACATGTTTTTGAATTTATGCTTCAATGTATGAAAAATAGGGCAAAGATCAAAGCACACGAGGCAACAGTCCTAAAAGAGCTGAGGAGAGCAGATTGCATTAGATATTTATAGAAAGCAGGATACAAGATAGCGTAAATTCTAACCAGCCCTTGCGATGTAAAACCTAACGCTAGTCCGATGGGGGAAGAATGGTCAAAGTTCTTAAAGGTGTGGTTTGGGAGGTAAGTACCAGCAATGACAAATCGTACATGCTAGTGGAGCAGTCCACTGGTATTTTTGAAAATTCCAAACGATGGGTTTGCAAAAATATTGTGTACTTTATTAAGCTAATGAAAACGGCGGCACTGCTGACATAACGAGAGCGAAATTGCTGTCGTGTCGCGTTGGCTGTTAAAGTCTGTTTTGATTTAGGATATTCCTAAAATATTTCAGAGCTACTAGCTAAAGCGGACAGCGCACGACTAGAGATTTAACTTCGTCGCGATAATGTATGATGTGATTTGATGGATTTTAAGCTGGGTTTGTTGTGTGAAATACAAGCACACAAACTACTATCAGCCACGACAGCACACGAGAAGTGCATTATCTAGACACTTTTTTACATGAATAGAGATTTAACGCTATCAGGATAATGTATGATAGGATAGGATGGATTTAAAACTGGTTTTGTTGTGTGAAAGACACGCACACAAACTACTATAGCACAGTCAGCCACAATAGCTACGTATGAGAATATTCATACAACACCAGAAAACTTAAGCTAAGTTGCAAACAAATTCGACTTTTTTCGTTCTGCCTTTCAAATCGTCCCGCTTCAATGTACAGTCGTGTACATAAGTATGTACACATACCTTGGTTTGTATTTGCGCGTATGTTTTTCGTTTCTGGAATTTTTTGATGGCGTCGAGTTGAAGGTAAGTTAAGGGCGAACTTAAGATAAATTGCTATCATTTTATGTATACGAGTATGTTGGCTTGTTCTTATCTTTGCTCTGTTCTGTTTGTTTACGGGGATAATAATGAGTGGGCCGGTTGGCGGTTGGGACGAATTTTGGGTGGGGTTGGCTGTAGAAAATCTGTTAAGGTATTTTCCTTAAATTGATTGAAATTGAGCATACAAGTTTGGTGTTGGTTGGTAATTTGCATATGGGTTAACGAAGCGTATATAAACGGTTTGACTGATCATTTCATTTAGAGTTAAGGAAAAGGATCTTTAGTTCAAGGAGAGCAGTGGACTGTTTAATAAGCCTTGTGAATAAAGAAATGTTTTGTGAATGCTTTTATATCACAGATTTTCGGTATTTATTCGGGAGTGGTAGATTACAAGTTTTAATAAATACCAAATATGGTTTAAACATTTTTGTAAGCAAGCACTTCCAACTATATCTTAATATATAAAAAATTCTCGTGTCACAATGTTAGTTACCTTACTACTCCGAAACGGCTTTACCAATTTTTACGAAATTTTAAACGCATAATAAATGGGTCTGAGAATCGGCTACTATCTATTTTTCAAACGCTTCCCGTCATTCGGAAATCTACGTCTGAAATCGTCGACTTAGTGGCGGCAAGTCAAGAAGTTGAAATTTACTCTGAGCATGACAGTCGCGTTGCAGAACGACTCATCGACTCTTGAATTCTCGAGACAACTGCTAGCGCTTGGCAATGGCCAAATTCCTGTAGATCTTTCCACTGGATTGATATCATTCCCGCAAAAATTTTTTAAGTACACATTGTCGAAGGAGGAAGTCATCACCAAAGTGTTCCCGGCATCGCACAAACTGTAAAAATGTCGATTGCATTATTGAACCGGCAATAAAAGCAGAGTAACCTACGAGGGTGAGGCGACAAATGATTGCTATTCCATTTAAATAAATCGCATTGAAATCTAAACTATCTGTGTTTTATTATCACTCTGGAGTTTATCTGAAGGCGAGTCGAAGTTCGCCGGGTCCGCAGATTTCGCTTTAGTTGTGTTCAACTTTATTTTTTTTCTTTTCCGTATTGTTTGCCATTTTATCATGAAAAGACATACACCGAAACAACGTCTCAAATTTGTGCAACTGTATAATGGAAATGAGCGTTCGGTGAGAAACTGTTTTCGACCACAATTTTGTTCAGTGATGAGGCACATTTCTGAAAACGTCAATAAACATAACTGCCGCATTTAGGCTAAATAGCAACCAGAATATGTTCTGGTTGAGAAAACCAGAACCAATGGATCTATTGAGAGGTCATTTCGAAGAGCAGCTAATTTCACGTTTGCGACCGGTGAGTTGGCCGCCTAGATCGTGTAACATCACAACTATAGACTTTTTTCTTTGGAGCTACGCAAAGTCCAAATTCTATGCTGATAGATCAGCTACGATTCAGGTTTTGGAAGCATTACAACATTACGCGTGTCATTAAAGCCATACCGGTCGAAATTCCGAATAAGTCATCCAAAATTGGACCCCCAGAATGGACACCCTGAAGCGTAGTTGTGGCCAACAATTAAAGGAAATTATATTCACAAAAATAAATGCAATAAAATACCCTTTCGAAAGAACCACAAATATTTCACATTTTATTAGATTTTTTGAATTTTTTTTTTTATTTTGAAAAAATACCTTTAGATTGATCACCCGATAAAAACAAGAAACTGTACAATTTATTTCAAATAATCACAGTAAACATTAAGCGATGTGGAGCGGTGTATAAATATTAACAAATGACTATGTTCAGGGGAATTGCGAGTACTACGCAATGCTTTGATACATATAATTTTTCCTGCCTATGACTAATGCAAATATGTTTACCTTTTTCACCCCCTAACTAATCTATAGAATGGGGTGGTAGGGGGTACTTCTCATTTTACTCTACAAAGAAACTCGAAATCGATAAGGATTGCATACAATACGATCGAGTGTAAAATTTTCATCATTGTTAAAAGCACGTACAGACATATTTTCTATATTTAGTCCATATCGGTAGTTGAATTGGTAAACGTTTCGGTATTATTTTTTTTCATTTCATTTTCTACGTATCGCATGTGAGCGCGTAAACACACACATGGCTTATCTTATCTGTGGCGTTCTTATTTCCAGTATGATTTATCATTAAATCAATAAAGACAATTACGAGTTATGCCATTCGATAGCCCCATATGGGTCTTTCTTTCTTTATGTTTTGTTTTGTCGTCGTATGTCATTACAAAATTATTTCTGACTAAAGGCAGTAAACGCATCGTTTTCCTTTCTTTTTTTTATTATACAGAAGAAAAAAAATATATGAAGCATTTATTGGCTTTTAAAGCAAAACAACAAAAAAAACGGAAACGATTTAATGGAAGTTATTATTGTGTCGGCAGATGTTCAAGTGGTATTTATCCAAACAGGGAGGAAAACTCTTTTGTAGTCGTTTATGCGACATGTGAAGAAGTCAAGCAATGAAAGCTTACATGCAGTTCTACTTTAGATTTAAACGACACAAATATAATGATAGGCTCTCCTTAACTTCTATGGATTAATTTCGAAAAACTCAGGGGCTTCGATTTTAAGAACCTTTAGTTGAATTTGCTGTTATACATAAATATATTATTGTGATATAAGTTTTACAGAAATGAAAAAAATATTTCGTGCAAAGTAAATCTGTTAAAAGCAATACTAGTGCAACAATTAACTAGGGATTAATCGGCTCGAGGCCTACAATTCATTCACCTTTAACACCTCTACAGAGACTCCACATTCAGATGTGTTAAATCAAAAGACCGAAATAAACAAACGAGCTAAACACATGTTAATGCACGGAATGGCAAAATAGTTGGCAACGCCAACTAAACTGTTTTCACCACACACGTTGTAAAAGGTAATCTATAGATGGCTCTGAATGAGAAGCCTCTGTAGAGATAATGAGGGTAAACTGTATTTTCTTGGGTCTTTTGGTCAAAAGCTGGTCTTAAAGAGTTCAGTTTTCAACAATTGATGCTAAGCGTTCGTAAGGTCGTAAGGAGCTTAACATACATATGTTAATGCACGGCACAACAAAGTAGTTGGCAACGCCAACTTAATTTAACGTGGAGTCTCTGGTAAAAGTGAATTTTATTTTCGTGGGTAATTGTTTGTAGAAAACTTGAAAAGTGAGATTTACAACAGTAGTTATCAAACGTTGGGTGGGAACCAGGTCTTAAAGAGTCCACTTGCCATTTGAACTGTAGACGCAAGAGGTCTCGAGCCGGTTAATCCCTGTTCAATATGTTCAAAACCGAAAGAAATTCATGAGCTTAACATTAATTATAATTTATGACTACACGCAGAAAAAAAGTATGTTTGTGGTGACAATATTCGAAGAGGATAATATTATTGTTGGGTATATGGTTGTGCTACAACAATATTATGATCCTCACAACAATAGTATGATTCAAATACAACCATACTATGATCCTCACAACAATAGTATGATTCGCACATAACCATACTATGATCCCCACAACCATAGCATGATTCACACTCAGCCATACTATGGTCTCCACAACCATAGTATGTTTCATATACAACCATAGTATGTTCCACACAACTATAGTATGATTCACACGCAACCATGTTATGATCCCTACAACCATAGTATGATCACATACAATTATACTATGATCCCCAATATTATTTATTAGAATTTGTTTAAGTTGTCGACAATAGATTTGATCCCCAATATTATTTATTAGAATTGGTTTAAGTTGTCAACAATAGATTTGAATTATGAAAATTATTCAAAATACATTAAATTCAAAATAATAAGAGTGATTTATTTCACAGTAGAAAAAATAAGTTTTAATAAACGTCAGCGTTTTTATTAAAAATATTTCAGTTAAACAAAGCCAAAGCAGCTTTTTTAAAAAATTTTAATTTCGATAAAAAAAATACAATTATTGCATTAGATCCGTACCGTACATTTGTTCTTAAAAGCATATTTAAATGAAGAAAAATTACAATCATACAGTATGATTGCCTTAATCATATTATTGTTAACATAAATTGCAAAACACAATACTTTTGTCGCACCAACCGTATTTATATTGTTACATTGTTACATTTCAACAATATTAATATTGCAGCAATTATACTATTGTCAAAAATAAATTCAGTTAACAATGCTATGGTTGCAAAGAACATACTTTTATTGTGGAGAACATATTATTATTGCCGTGACCATGTATTAACCATTTTTTTTCTCTGCGTGTATTTGACTGAAATGCTGCAATTTTTTTTTGGAAGCGAAACACCTGCAAACATTAATTCGTTTTTCTACATTAATACAAAAACAATTTTGCATTTCAGTCAAATAGTCATACCTTTGGAGCGGTGGGACCCCTGGGCTGCGTTTATGTAAGAAGCTAGGGCTATCTTTTAAGAGAAAAAAAACAAAAAATTAGAACACGGGGTCAGAACTTAGCAATTTTACCCTCCGACCACCAATCAGAAAATTTTCAAACCGCTGCCACTTCGCATTTTCGGAAATGCGCGCTAACTTTAATAATCAACGTTTATTAGGACTTATGGGCCAACACTTTCGTTTTGTTCAAAATAGTTAGACTACGAAAAGCAAAAACTTAACCATTTTTCGCGGTAAGGTAAAAATAAAACTGGGCCACCATATTTGAAAAAAAAATTGTTTGATAGTCAACTACAGTTGATTTGGGACTGTTGATCACGTATCTGGCCTCCGATTTGCCAGAATAGCTCTAGTTTAAGAAATATTCACATAAACCTTTATTTTCGGTTTTTTGAACAAAAGCCCGCCTTACTGCCTCATTTGTGAACCGAGTTTCATTCTTATTTTATTTTGAATAAGAATTGTTGAAGTCATAGGCAAAATTCTACTGAAATTTTGAATTTTTGTTATAAAAAAATTACTTAGAGCTGCCTACATTTTTTGGATTCTTTAAAAATAATTCGGTTAAAGCGTATTGAAATCCGCTTCAGCTTAAGTACACTACCAAACCTTCTGCCGCAATTTTAGTGTTGACCAGTGTATTTAAAATCTGTAACTAAGATCTAAAATCATTAGCCATTTTTTTTTTCGTCCACCGACATTTTCTGTACGCAATCAAAACTGTATATTGAAAATAAAGTTATGATATACATTTAAGTCATAAAACCAATCTGGACTTATGGAACACCCTTATGGGGATGCGCGAAGAAATCCGTAACAAAAACAATTCAAAAATATCAAAATAAAATCCTGAGAAGTATAGTAAATGCTTCCTGGTATGTTCGTAACTGTGACTTCCATCGTGATTAAAATATTGACACAGTTCGCGAAACGATAACAACGAATGCTACACCTCATCAAAATAAGTTATTGCACCACACAAATGATGAAACCAGAGCTCTCTCCAGCGGGACTAACCAACGCAGAAGACTGCAACGTAGCAGGCAACTGGAACTAGTGACGCCTGATCAATAAGAGTCTAGCCAATGATTCTTTTCTTAAATAATATATTTATCATATACTTATACAATATGCTCGTTAGCCGAACAAAGACTAATTGCATAGTTATTTAAAACTGCTGTAATAAAAACGTTTTAAATGAAGAGAAACAAAAATGTATTGAATTTGGCCGAACAGCAATTAATATTTGGTTGTACTGCTAGAAAGTTGGTAGTAGATGAAACTTCAAACATTCGGTTGGCAAAAAATAGATTAAAACACGTGATTTGTTGCCTGAGGACCTATCTTTCGGATATCGAATCTTGTAGGTATTTTGTGAGGAGTTTCTCTGGGAAGCTAATAACAGGTTTTAGTGAAGACAATTCGAAGCCCTAGCAAATATAGCTTTAACGCTTTAGTTTAATAATTAAACTCAACCTCGATATCTGGGTTGTTTTGCTGAATTAGTTTTAATTTATTTATTTAGTTTGTTTATTCAATGTTTTGTCCCTCTTTGAGGAACATCTTCAAGAATTCTAAAATCATCTAAAAATAAATACACAAATCATCTCGTAATGGTTTTTTCTGGGATGCGAATAACAGGTTTGGGTGGCGACAATTCGGTGCACCCTACTCGCACACTATAGCGTTACCACTTTTTTACTATTAAAACTCAACCTCGATATCTGGGTTCTTTTGCCGAATTAGTTTAGTTATTCAAGGTTTTGTCCCTCATTGAGGAACATCTTGAAGAATTCTAAAATCATATCAAAAATAAATACACAAATCATCTCGTCAAATCGAAGCACTCGCAAATATACATAGCTTTAATGCTTTAGTTAATAATTAAAACTCGATATCTGTGTTGTTTTGCTGTATTAGTTTAGTTTATTTATTTTATATTTTGTCCCGCATTGTGGAATCATAAAACAATAAAAATCATCATAAACAATAATATTTACAAACTTACAATACGAGGGTTGCTATTTATATTTCGGGTCCTGACAATACTAGTGTTCCCAGATGCAAACTGGAACTTCCATTGGAAACTTTGACATTTTTTAGCATAACTTCACTCAGAACGTTTTGTCAGTTGAGAGCGAATTGTTTTATTTACAGTGCGTTGAAAATTCATCTCAGTCAAAAAATGGAATTACCCCGTGAACAATTTCGTGCGATGATTTTTTACAATTTTCGGCGTGGGTTATCAAGACAAGAGTTTTTAAATCAACTTGTTTCGACTTAAGGCGATGAAAAACCATCGAAAACCACTGAGTTCAGTCTCGGACTCCGTGCACTCCAGGATGAAATTCGTGAAGGACGTCCAACTTCGGTCCCTTTGCCAGAAACCATCGATGCTCTGCGTGAACTGATTAAGCAAGACCGACAAGAGTGGCATACCGTGAGATTGAGGCATCCTTGGGCATTAGTATGACAAGCATCAATAAGATATTGCATGTTCATTTGGCCGTGAAAAAAAATGTTCTCGTTGGATTCCACACAATTTGACGAATGTTCAAAAAAAGGCTCGTATAGATTGTTGCACAGAGAAGTTGAAAAAGTATAACTCCGGTAGCTCAAAGGCAGTGTATAACATTGTCACAGGTGACGAATCATGGATCTATGCATATGAACCCGACACAAAACAGCAATCGACCTATGGGTCTTCCAAGATGAGCCAAATCCAACAAAAGTTGTTCGTGGATGAAGTACATCGATTGCGTTTTTTTCGGTATAACCGGCCACAGTGCCTTTAGTGGAACGTAGCACGATCAATTCTGAGTGGTATACAATCATCTACTTGCCAACAGTGTTCGAAGAAATAAGGACAGATAATAAGAGAAGACGGATCATTTTGCATCACGACAATGCGAGCCTTCGCACATTAGCTGAAACGATGAGCTATTTGACCTATCAAGATGTCGAATTGATGGTCCATCCACCGTACAGCCCTGATTTGGCACCCAATGACTTCTTCTTATTCCCTAGCATCAAGAAAATAATGTGAGGTGAACGTTTTTCATCGCCTGAAGCAGCTTTTAAAGCGTTCAAAAGTCATGTTTTAGCGGTGTCCTAAACGGTGTGGAAAAAGTGCTTCGACAATTGGTTTGTGGGCATGCAAAAGTGTTTTGATCTTAAGGGAGAATATTTTGAAAAGCAATAAAACCATGTCCAATGATAAATTATTTTGTTTTAATGGCGGACCCGAAAAATAAATAGCATCCCTCGTAAAACACAAATTTAAATCTAAAACTCGATTACATACGACGTTTTCGTATATTTAAAAATTTCTTATTGTCTTCGTTTTAGTTAAGGGAGAATATTTTGAAAAGCAATAAAACCATGTCCAATGATAAATCATTTTGTTTTAATGGCGGACCCGAAAAATAAATAGCAACCCTCGTAAAAACACAAATTTAAATCTAAAATTCGATTACATACGACGTTGTCGTATATTTAAAAATGTCTTATTGTCTTCGTTTTAGTTATCCTTAAAACTTTTACCGTTCCGATTTTATTCAAACACGTTATATTTCGATATTCAGTTCAGACTTATTCCAAATTAATGTCTTTAAGAAACCGATAATTTTACTCTTCAGCCAGAGCCTCAATGGCGCCATAACCGCGCCAAAAACAATTTATTTGAAAACAAAAACCAGTTGCGACTCAATAACGGCGTAGTACAAACTCATATAACAAGGGATGAATATTGGAGAATAATTTATGTAAACAACAACTACAACAACGAAAAAACCGGGTACAATTTATCATAAAGCGAATCTTTTTAGATTTATGACAACAACAACGCAAACAGCAACAACTTTATCTGCATGCTTAAGTTCGAAAAACACAGCGAAGAAAGAGAGAAAAAAACTCAAATGTTAAGTTTCAAATACTCACACGCCATAAAACCGAAACGAGGCACGTACTGCCTTAATAAGGCACATAAGGGAATCTAATTGGAATGGCGGGGAATTCACATTAGCATTTAACGTAAGTACGTAAGTGACACCTTGTCAGGTATGCCGTATACGACAAGCTACGGCAGCAGTACAACCAAAAAAGGGGTTGCTTACATTTTGCCCCTCCTAATGATCAATGAATGTATTATGGATAATTATGAATAAATTTAAAATCGACTTAAACACAAATAGTAGTTTTGCCAGACAGTGTGCCAAACCGGGGGGAGGGGAAAGTATTAAGGGTTAATGCTTAAAAAGTCAAGGGGACTGACTCAACTTACCTTTTGACTTTGTGAGCTTGGTGTGAACGACGGTATTAACAACAGCAATATAAAGGGGGTGCTTTAAACCTAATCCGCAGCTAATAGCAATTGGTTGAGAAAGGGTGGTGTGCTCTGCTAAATTAACTGAAAACTTGACTTTACTTTAAAAAGGGGAAAACACTTTTTTGTATTTCTAATTTTTTTACTTCTTTTGGTTAACGACACGAAAGCTTAACAGCAAAATTGACAAAAACCGGTTGCAAATTTCGTTTTGAAGGCTTAAGGGTTATCGCACGTACGCTAAGTTTGACAAGAGTTGCGGCCGGATTATTTCAGGTGTTAAATTTTTATTTGCACGTTACACTTAGCTTGACGATTTATTTTTTGCTTGCAAATTTTGCTAAACTTTTTATAGATATTTTTTTAATCTTTTTTCACTTAGGTTTTTACACTTTTTTTAATTTATTATTTTTTATTAGGTCGGCAATTTTTTTTTTTTATTTTTTCCAAATTTTGCTCCAAATTCTTTGCGATGGTCGTTGTCGTTGATTATTGTTTAACCCCAATGCATGAAACAGCGTGAGTGAGTTTCTGTGGCCTAGGTTTTGCTTAAAACTAACGGCGTTTTGTTTTTACCGTAAAGGCGTTTACGCGAAATTCCTTAAGACCACGTTTTACGCGTTTGCAAATTTTTCTTTCCAAACCTAGTGTTTTGGTTTCTTTTTTTCTTCACTTCACTTTGGCGATTATTTATTTTTTTTTCTGTTGTTGCTCTGCGGCGAGGGTGAATTTTCTTTGCCCAATATGTACACATATACACGTTATTACGGTATGCGCTTACGTTTCAATACGATGAGTGCTTGCTACACGTTGAACACGTCCAAACACGCTAACGTTCTCGTCTCAACTACAGACTCACCAGAGTTTTTGCCCATAAAACGAATGGCATGCCCATTTAACGAGCATGGGTGAGAAAGAGAGAAGAGGAGCGCACAAACGAAACACACGCACAAGAAATAATACTAAAGAAGAAGAAGCAGAGCAACATAAACAGCTGGGATTTCGTAGAATAAGCGAATGGGAGAGCACTGACTAAACTCACACAAGAAACAAAAGCAGGCACAATTCCCACTAATATGGGAGAGAGAGAAAAGTAAAATCAAATGTTCAACAAACAACAAACGGTAAATGAGATTCTGCAAAATATGCATTCTCGTTTATGTTCTCTCTCGCATATGTACTCACTATATTTGTTTATGCTCGTATACGAGTTTTTTTTTGCTTAAAATTATCTCATAGATAATTTTGTGTTCAAAGACCTTAAGGTTGATGTCTAGGCTGAATTAGATGTCACATGCTCTGAGAAACCAGAAAACTGGCACTTGTGTAGCAAAACGCCACAAGGTAGAAAATATATTAAATAACAAAAAAACTTTACACTGGAGTCTTGAACATATTTATTTAAAAACTAGTAAAAATAAGTTAAAGTTGGGCGTTATTGACTATACTATATCCTGCTGGATATTCAGAAAGGACAACTGAAAATAGGGTTTTAGACTCCCTTGGATGTGCTCTAAATATACAAAGTTTTTTACAACTTGACATGACATATTAAAATTTGTAAGAAAATTTCATTGTTTTTGGTAAAATTGGTTGCACATTCTAGATGTATTTACAATCTAGAGGTATTTGTTTTTCAAAATAAAAAAAAATCAAATCAACTGTGGAATCCTTATTGTTCAATCGAAAGGACATTTTATGCCTTTTATTTCTTGAACATAATTTCATTCAAATATTAGTCGCATGGACGCCTCGGGATGGCAATTCTGAGTGTTCAAGTTTGGATGAGCAACGATAACCAAAAAAAAAGCATTTCGACCGGTATAGCGTTAATACACGCGTAATGTTGGCTTCCAAAACCTGCATTGTAGCTGGTAGCACCAATAAAAAAAACACGATCTAGAAGTCCAACTCACCAGTCCAAAACGTAAAATTAGCTCCTATTTGAAAACACCTCTCAATATATCTTTTGTTTTGAGCAGATGTATGGCTTTAGCTACCGACATGTAGAAACCAAATGTCGACAAGATCACGAGCTTCAATTTCAGGTAGCAAAAAGTCCGATAACATGGCGTGATAGTGAGCACCGTTCACAGTTACGTTCCGGACATCATCTTTTTTAAAAAAACATGGACCGATGATTTCTCCAGCTCATAAACCGCACCTGGTTTTCGCGGTGTAACACAACCCACGCGTTATCCGTAAAAAAACCATGTTGAAAAAACCCTTAGCTTGATCACACTATATGTGTGAAATAATACATGGAACTTACCTGTCCCAAATTTCATCAAATTGTATTTTATATGTAGGTTTTTGAACTAAACAAACCGGAACATATGTCTGGAAGCTATATCTAAATCTGAAACGATTTTCTTCAATTTCCATAGCTTCGGGGCTAGGTTTTATAAAACTGACTTGTTTCAAATTTCATCTCGATTGGATGCCTTAAATAGAGCTGCCACTTAAAATCGGATGTACATACATATGTGTGTGCGAGCTTTATCTAAATCTGAACAGATTTTATTCAGGTTCACTTAAGTCCTTCCTTGATCCAAAAAAAAAATAGCTCTTGCTTAATTTCGTCAATGTTAGATGCATTATGTGGCTTTCAGAGCATAAGACATAAAATAGGGTGAACGTATATGTATGGGAGCTATATCTTTATCTGAACCGATTTATTTAATTTCAATGTACTGTAATGTAAAATATGGTTTTTAGAGCTTAAGCAGAAAAATCGTATGAACATGTATGTGGGGCTATATCCTTGGTCCAATAAAGTAACGTGTACCAACTTTTATCAATCATGGATGTAATATTTGGCATCTAGAGCTAAAAACTGATTTTGTTCGATCTAGCTAAAGTCTGTCCTTGATCCCAAAAACTTAATCGCGATTAATTTCAGCAAGATTAGATGTAAAATGTGGATTCTAGAGCTAAAAACAGAAAAATCGGAGGAACATATGAGCAGGAGCTATATCTAAATATGAATCCATATTTTTAAGTTTGAATGACGTCCTTCCTTGGTCCAAGAATGTAATGTGTGCCAAATTCCATCAAGATTAGATGTGATATGTGGCACCTACAGCTAAGGACAATGTCGGTTAAGCATATATGTGTGGAAACTTTAAATAAATCTGAACAGATTTTCTTTAATTTGACTAACGTTCCTTCTTGGTTAAAAAAAACTAACATGTGCCAAATTCCATCAAGATTGGATGTAAAATGTGGGTTCTAGAGCTAAAGACATACAAATCGAATGGACATATATTTGGGAGCTATATCTAAATCTGGACCTATTTTATATTAATTTCAATAGCGGTCCAAAAACTTACTTTTAATAATCTTCGTGAAGATCGGAAAACAATTGCTTCCTGTATTTATTAGAAGCGTTAGAAGGACAATCAGACATCGATAAATAGATTCAGCTAGTGAGTCTGAGAAAACATTTCCCATAAACCTGACTTATAATACTCTGGGTGGTGCAGGGTATAAATAGGTGTAAAAATACCCAAAAAGTTTAATAAGCCCAGAAAAAATTCTGAAGTTTTGTGAAACAACATCCCAAAAATATCTTCTAATTTGACTTAAAAATGTTATCTCTTCGAAAAGTTTACAATACTCTTATATTTCAGCAATAGATAATTTTCTCAGCAACGTTGTTTTGCTTTCTTTGTAGTTCATACAATTTCCGCAAGAGGACGCTGCTATAAAAGTAACCCAGTGGAGCTCTCAGACAAAGTTTGTCCGAGAGATAATCTGACAACGAAATAACCAAGAGACAACGAAATAACCATTCACTCTCATTTGAAAAAAATTAAAATTTTTGAGCGTAATGTTGGTTGGCAAAATTTCTCTCGCACATACACTCTTGCTCTTTCGTCTGCTCTTATTTCAACTCTCATTTATTATTGTTTATTTACATTTCAGTTAGTGTTGTATTTTCGCACTCCGCTTTCACAGCAAAATAACGCGCTTGGGGTAGAGTCTAGTATCTGTAAGTCCATGAGAGACAGCGGTGCTCCATAGCGGCGCTAGTAGGATAACCGCGTGTCAAAGCGCCACGGTCCTCAAAAGCGAATAATGACCGACATAGACGTAAATAGGAAAAAGATGAAATATAACTAGAAAAACATATCTCAAACTATAGACATCATAAAAAGGGGGTAGCAAAGATTTTTATTATTACACATTTTGATTTTCACAATGTCATTATTCGACCAGGAAATAGCGTGAGGGCATAGATGAAGCCATGGCATGGCGCACAGGCCGGCCGCCGCCACATGGTATTTAGGGAACATAAACAAAGACAATTCATCAACAGATTTTGCTTGAGGCAACGAATGAGACTGGGCCAGTTGCTTGCCTCAGTCTATCTATCGTTTTGGCAAACAAGCCACCCTGCCTACATTTGTGAAACCCTAACTCGTTTTCTACTTTAAACACCCACTTGACTAGGCTGTGTTGTGTACTGACATAACTTTTGCCTTCTTCCATGTTTTTGAGATTTGGTCTTGAATTTTTTCGGTTTTTTTCCATCGTCAGTCTTTACATTCTCCTTGTAATGCCACACATACGATTTTATTTTTTAATTACTTTCTCTGTCGTTTGCTCTTAAATAAAAGCTTGAGTCCTTTTTTCTTAACGATTTCGTTTTTTACTCGAGTATGTTGTACTCGTAAAAGGAAATCATTTGTTTTGTTATTAAGAGGTCCTTTTGTTTGATACTTCCTCCCCAAAATCAAAAGAAAGGAATTGAAAAAAAGTGGTAGTCATTTTACTGATTTGTCGTTTGGAGTGTCCTATACATGTATTTTAATTTTTTAAAATGTTTTATGATTTTCGTATACGAGAAAGCGGCATACAAAGTCTGTAAAGACATTGGTAACGTGAGCATAATGCAAGTTCTGATTCATCTCGTTCTAGATTAATACGGGGAAAAAATCAATTTTCTTGTTCGGTTTGTATAGTCCAGATATTCTTCTGTCCTACAAAAAAAACCATCTTTCTATTGCTCCTCCATCCTCTACCTATCCATGTAACAGCATATACCAAGTATAGTTTCAATCCAGATTTCCTTTGCCCAGGATCCTTTCTCAGATATTTTTGTTGAGATGTTAGCTATGCTTGTTTTCCTTGAATCCAATCAACCTCTTTCGCAAAAAGGAAAGGGATTCTGAAAACCCTCTTATTTTTTTGCTAGAATTTATCCATGGGCTTTATTTTGCATAGCAGATTTTGGTCTTGTCCCAGATGAGTATGTTGCACCAGTTCAACAAAAGTGTATTATCTCAAAAAAGTTAAATATCGAAATTTCTTGAACATAGAAAGAATTTGATGAAATTTAGAAAAAACGATGACAGATTTTGTATGTGGGAAAATATATTACAGTACTTTAAAATTTTATCAAAAAGGTTCAACCTTGGGTAAAAACATAGAACAATTTTTTAGCGGCAGGTTTTCATGTTGTAAATGCCGGCGACTTTATATGTCAAAGATTTATCTCTAAGCCATGTAAAAACTTCTCTACAGAAATGCATTAGCCGTTCGGAGTTGGCACGAAACAGTAGGATCCGGTCAGCGAATATAAAAATTTAATGGTGCACTGCTCTCTGATTTGAGAGAAGTTCCCCCGTGTTTCATAAAGTTATGTTGTAAGTCAGTAACATTTTTAACTTTTATTTTTTTTTGTTGCAAGTTCCTTCTTAGCCAAAACTATAGCCAATTACAGAAAATCATTACTATTCGGAAGCTTGTGGAAATGTGAGACATTTATCTTCTACCAATTGCAATGATATTAAAAATAATCATGTATTTCAAGGTATTTTCTTTTTTTTTATTGGACTAGTACAGAGTCGACTTGCTAATGAAGTCCTTGAAATAGAGTGTCTGGGCTTAGTGTTATACCTTATACTGACAAGCTCAACTTTGAATAAGCTTAAAACATTGTTTGAAAAAGCAACGACAGTTGGCTTTGCTATAAACCCATTTTGTCTACTAAAAACTGTCTTAAAATTGATACCTATCGGCTTTTCGCTCGCATTGACTAAGCGAAAAAAAATCGTTTCAAATTGTAGCTGGTATTTTTCCTTAATAAATACCTGAGATTGGGATCAGAACATTTAATACGTACCCATAATATTATCTTCTTTTTATAATCGTATAGTTGCTATTAAGAGGGCTGCTACATATATATTTCTTGCCTAATAATCGAAATGCAAATATTTATCATCAAAAATGGTTTTATTGTTTTTCAAAGTATACTCCAGCATGATTTATACTCTTTTGCTTGCGCTCAAACTAATTGTCGAAGCACTTTTTCCACTCTGATTGAGACACCTCCAAAACATGGTGTTTGAACGCTTCAACAGCATCTTCTGGCGTCGAAAATCGTTTTTTTTCATGATGTGCAGGAATAAAAAGAAGTCATTTATTGCTAAGTCAGGGCTGTACGGCGGATGAACCACCAATTCAAAATTTTGGCCGGTCAAAAATGCACTGGTTTGAGCCGATGTGTGAGAGCTCGCATTGCCATGGTGCACAATGATTCGCCTTCTCTTGTTCGTTTTTCGAATTTCTCCGAAGACTTCAGGCAAGCAAACTGTGGTGTACCACTCAAAATTGACAGCCCTACGTTACTCATACGGAACAATCGCCTCATGACCAGTTTTGCCGAAGAAACAGGCGACCATTTGCTTCGAAGTACTTCTTCCACGAACAACTTTCGTTGGATTTGGCTCGTCTTCGAAGACCCACACAGTCGATTGCTGTTTTGTTTCGGGATCTTACGCATAGATCCATGATTCGTCACCTGTGACGATCTTATTAATGTCTTTTGAAGCACCGCGATTGTATTTTTCCAAAATTTCTTTGCACCAATCGACAAGAGCCTTTTTGAGCGATTGTCAAATTGAGAGAACAATGAGAACAAACCGTTTTTACAGCCAGTTGTTCAAACAATATCGAATGTATGACATATCTCACGATATGTCAAATGACGAACTTGCATTATCAGTTCACGCACGGCATCAATGTTCTCTGGCATAACGGCCGTTTTTGAATGACATTCGTCTATGAGTGAGCGTCGGCCACGATTGAATTCCTTAAAATAGTTTTTCATAGTGCGTTAGGATGGTGCTTCATCGCCATAGAAAGATATTAGTTCATCGATGCACTCTTGTGGTGATAATCCACGTCGAAAGTTGTTAAAAATGATCCCACGAAAATGTTCACGAGTTAAATTCATTTTGTTGCCAAATTGATTTTTTTAAGTCACTGTAAATAACACAAATCACGGTCGTACGTCAAAACGTTCTGAGAACGTTTACGCTAAAAAATGCCCAACTTTTCAATGGATATGTCAGATGGCCCCAGTCAACACTTAGTGTTGCATAGGCGAGATGAAGATATTGCAACCTCGTATTTTATTTAATTTTTTGTACATATAATTTTTTAAAAATTGTTTTTTAAAGGTCCGTTTTTGCTTATCGCCCACACTTATCTTCCTAATATCAGCCAGAATTATCAAATTAGATACCCTACCCAGTAGCAAAACTTGCTTTAATTTTAGTACTTGTATGTCCATATTGGCTATTGAGCAGCCGTTTTCATTATGCATGACTTTTTTTGGTCGCATGAGACAAATCGTCCAACCACTACTTATATGGTTTTTTTGAGGATTTAAGTGCGTCGCGTTTACTCATATTTAAAAGACACACGGACGGAAATGTTAAGATTGCCATAGAACTTTACGACGATCGGTAATAAACTCGTATATATAAATTTCGTGGTGTTGCAAACGGGATAACAAATTAAGTGTACCATCTACTCTTCAGTGGAAGGTGTAAAAACTACGACAGGAATAAAGAAATGAATTTATATTTAAAATTTTGCTAAATTTCCTAAATTTGAGCCGACTTTTAATCTCCATATATATTTTTTCCATTGGACTATGGTCCGAAGCGCCACAGCCCTTTTAGGGTACTCGCAGTCTATGAAATTTTAACACGAATTAATTTTTGCACCTGTAGACCTTAGTTTCTTTGAATTAGAATCTGAAAATACCAATAAATGTATAAACCACAACGCTGTGATTCTTCTGAAATGAACGTTTCTAGCTGAACAGGCTAGAATATAATTTTTGGGGGCTTCGATTATCCGTGGCTGAAGGTAACAGACTCTGGTCGGATTTTGTTCGTATTTTACTATAAGTTTGAGACACACACGCTCTGACTAGTGGTATGTATCTGCACCTAATATTTCCTCAATAATGTCGTCTAGACAGGGAGAAGTATTATGGCTAACGAAAATGGATTCAATCTATCTGCAATACTATGGTTTTAACAGCGATAGATCAGGTGATTCCAATTAATTCTGCTTAACCAAAATCCAGTCAAATAAAAAAACAAGTTGAAAACTTGTCTTGGATACCCTACACGTTTCTACAGTTCAGAGAAACTACATATGTGACAGCGCATAGAGAAAGTGACCTAAGGGTAAAAAAAATAATTTTCATTTTTTTCTTTTTTTGATGTGGACAACGTCTGAGCACCGAATGAGACCGATCCCATGACCCAAAAGTGTTCCCTCCCAGAGATATGCGCATTTTATGAATGTGAAGTCGATGAATCTAAGCGTAAATAGAAAGGGAACTTATCTTTAAAATGGCTCTCCTGAACAAAACTTTTCATCAACTTTTCACCTTTTTTTTATTGGACAACATCTGAGCATCGAATGAGACCGATCCCATGCCCCAAAAGTGTTCCCTCCCAGACATATGCGCGTTTTATGAATGTGAAATGAAGGGACCTAATCTTTAAAATGGCTCTCCTGAACAAAACTGGTTTTTAACCTTAGGTCCCTTTCTATTTTGCGCGTCATATATATGAAAACCTTGTCCGATATGTGCAATATAGAAAAGGAGCTTTCTACTAAGGCTATTTTAAAAGATGAATTACTATTATCGAGCTTCGGAAGGGTTGGTTATAAGTAGATAATAGCGCACTGTGCTTAGTTCGAGAAAGATTGTATAAAAAATGTGACTTGTAGAGCTGCAGAACCACAAATCGGGATGGACTTTAGTGTAAGGGCTATATGTAAACATTGGCCGATGTAATACAGTTTAAATAAGGTTAAATATAGATCTCATAAGACTCACTTTGCTTAATTTTAAGCATATCAATATTGAATATGATAAGCGACTTCTAGAGCGGCATGGCTTTGTATGGTAGGATTAAGAAAACATTCACCGATATGATTCAAGTTTAACTGGCTTGATTATAGATCTCCAAAAGCATACTACTCGTATACTAAATTGAAAACAGCTCGGAATTAAAATGAAACTTGTCAAGTGACAGAACCTTAAATCAATAAAAGCATTTGTTTTGGGGCTATTCGAAATAGTGTGTTCAGGCCCGAAAACCGACATTCTAGTTAATCTGTGCAAGCCCTACAGTCGGTTTCTCAAAAATAGCTTAAACCCGACATGTAGGTTTACCCGGGTCTTTGCTGTTGTGGTTTCCGGTTTTTGTTTGTTTGATTATTAATTTAAAAGCAAAGAAAATTCATAATTTTTAAGTACAGAATACATTCAAGAATATTTAAGCTAGACCCATCTTTATGTGAACTGCTCGAATCAGAATCACCAGTTGATTCAATTTTACGACATCTGTCTGCCCGTCTATGCATTCGTCTGCTGTTTTCCTAATGTTTTAAGTCCGATCATCATGAAATTTACAAAAGTAAGTTTTTTTTTATAAAAACTGTTGACTTTCATGAAAATTGGGTAATTGGATATATAAGTAGCTCCCATACATATGTTCAACCGAATTTATGGCTTTAGCTCTAGAATCCACATAGTGCTTCCAATATTAATGAAACTCGGTACATTTAATTGCGACAGTAATCAGCGCAGATAAAAATGGTTCATACTGGTCCACGTTTTGATATAGCCCAAGTGCAAAGATTTATCCCGATAAAGCATACAACTGCTCTAGAATATTCATTTTAATTCCGATTTCAATCAAATCTGGTATTTGTTTGACAAACAACTAATTCGCAACCGATTTAAGTGATATGGGCTTATTTTTTGACCCCCAAAAATTTTCTGGGGCATATACATAGCTTTAAAATAACTAGTAAAGCTATATACTTATAAAGAAATGCAATCATTTTTGCAGTTTGGCTAAATTTTGGTGGCGGTCCCTATGTCCAAAGGTCTACCCAATTTAAACATGGACATATTTTTTTTTTTTTTTTTTTTTTTTCCAATTTTATTTGCAATCTATTTTACAATAATAAGCAAATTTGATAAACTTAAAACATAACATGACTTATTGATTCCCATCGGAAGCAACAATATAATTTATATATATGTACAGATGTATGCGCATAAATAGTGCTAAACTAAAAAGAAAATATTAATTTACATAATATTTACTTATTCTTATTCATATAATTATATTATAAAAATGGAAGATCTAGAACATGGTTTCTTTTTAGTCTTCTTACTTCGTCAGTCTCATCTAATAGTGTGATTGCCAATATGTTTGTGTGATTACTTAGTCTATCTAAATAATTTGAACTAAACTTTTTGATTTCACATTTCACAAAAGGCATTTTGAGGTCTTTGTGCAATAAGTTGTTCGTAATGTAAAATGGAGCATTTGTAATTGATCGTAAGGCCTTAGACTGGAATCTTTGTAGAATTTCAATATTAGAGTTGCTGGCGGTTCCCCATAACTCTATACCGTATGTCCAGATAGGCTTTAATATAACTTTAAGCAGGAGAACTTTGTTTTCTAGTGACAGTTGAGATTTAGGCCCAAGTAACCAGTACATCTGTTTAAATTTTATGTCAAGCTGTTTTCTCTTGGCAAGTATGTGTGCTTTCCATGTAAGTCGTCGATCCAAGTAAAGTCCAAGGTATTTAACTTCATTACTCTCTGGAATTGTTGTGCCATTCAAAAGCACAGCCGGGCAGTTCTCCCTCCTTAGCGTAAATGTGATATGATTTGATTTTTGAGTGTTGACTAAAATATTCCACTTTTTAAGCCAAAGTTGCAGACTGATGGACATATGGGAACCAAAAATTTAAATAATACTTTAGTTTTTAAATCTGGGTAAATTTAGAGCTTTACTTCTAATTTGGTAGAGGCATAAAATCATAAACAGAGTTCGTCCCTGGTTTAAACCCTGTTTCAAACCTAAACTCGAAATCGATTGAATATTTGCTATCTGCATTCGGAATACAGTGATAGATGAACTCACGAACGGCCATCGCTCAATGGAAGTGATTTGAAACGATACCTGCGAACTCAGTGTAGTGCGTCTTACATATCGGCGATGTCCACCCTGTAAAAGTACTCCACTTTTTCATATTTTCAACGTCGTAAATCTTTTGTTCGAAATTAAGAGTCTACGTTTTACTCCCAAAAAAAAACAAGAAAAGAGTATTGAATTGTTCTCCTCGACACAAGTGTCATATGGTGTATTTAACAAACAATATTTTATGCCTTTAACCATATTTAATGAGTTTGCTGTTGCTGCTGCTGTTGTCTTTCATCCTGTGGCATTAAAAATGTATCAACCCCCCCTTTGGGGGCCGCGCTCAGCTCAATTCCTTTTCAATCATATGCAAATGTCTCGCTATATGCCTGCATGCACGCAGCCATATGCAAGTGTGTTTTTGTCTACGAGTATGAGAGTGTGTAAAATATGCGCGCCACCATGCAATTGTTTGTCATACAAGGTGACGGCGGCGTCAGACGGACATACAGCCAGATAGACAGACCGAAAAACAGACACACAGAGACAAATTATGCACACAAGTGTGCGCCTTTTTCCTCCTTGCCACATTGTTATGTGCATACACAAAGAGTGTGAGTGTAAGTCTCTTCAAGATGCTGGCGAGCGGGTGTGAGTGTGTTTTTGCGTGTTGCTGCCTCTCTGGTTGTGTGTGCTCCATGCCCGACCGTATCTGTTTGGTGTGGAGGATGGCTGTTAATATTCATACATGCATGATGCATCATGACGGAGTCATTCATCAAGATTACAAGTGTACATCATGTTTTCTGCTTTCGGTTTTCACTTGTTTTCGTGTTGGTGCGCCTTTTGTTTCTGCCTGTGTTTTAAGTATTCAATTATTGCCGATAATCAGATGCTTATGATACTCTCACACTCTTCACCATCTTCTCCGCCACCTCATACACCTTCTACTACTCCACCCCCACGACCAGAATGCGTTTGTTAAATGTTTGTTCTACAGATTTTCGTGTATGCGTGTGGGTATGTAAAGTGTAGAGCCTGAAGTGTTTCCTTTTGTTGTTGAATTTTGGTATGGCTTCGCAGACATTTGGACAGGGGGGTCTTCTTCTTCAGCCTCATTTGTGTGTAATGAGCAAAGGACCGACCATGTGTACGCCGTAACCACTTGACAGTGGCATTCAGTGCTGCAAAAGTGTGCCCAAAATTATGGGTTATGAAATTATTTCATAACATTATTTGAATAAAAGTGCAGCTGTTATGTGATCTGTGTTTTAGAATTCTAATATTCAAAAAAATCATGACTTATCTACCATAAATGACTTGTGATCTTACTCAGCGAATAACGATATTTGGAAGTTGATAGCGGCAGATGATGATTCTATTGTAATCCAGATTTGTCAGGTTGTGCGGTCGAAATTATTGCTGGTGTTGAGCAAAGTATGGACCTTGCAGCGACAATCTTAAATCACTGTCGTCGGGCACAGCTATAAAACTGTTTCAACAGCGTGATATCAAACTTTTAGATGGTGCAAGTAAGCCCAGGTTCAATTCTGGGTAAGCACATTTAACTGTGGCGGACTTCCGCCTCGTATGTGCCGGCGATTTTACGAGTAAGAGTTTTTTCTCTCAGCCATGGTTAACTTCTCTATACGAGGGCTGCTATATAAATTTCTGGCCTAATGGAATAATAATGCGAATACTTATCATCAAAAATGGTTTTGTTGTTTTTCAAAATATTCTCCAGCATGATTTACAGACTTTTGCATGAGCTCAAACCAATTGTCGAAGCACTTTTTCCACTCCGATTGATACACCTTCAAAACATGGTTTTTGAACGCTTCAACAGCATCTTCTGGCAGCGAAAATCGTTGACCAAGCATTTTTTTTCTTGATGTGCGGTAATAAAAAGAAGTCATTGAGTGCCAATTCAGGGCTGTATGGCGGATGACCCATCAATTCGACGTTTAGGCCGGTCAAAAAGGAGCTGTTTTAGCCGCATTATCATGGTGCACAATGATTCGTCTTCTCATGTTCGTTTTTGAATTTCTCCGAAGACTTTAGGTAAGCAAATTGTGGTGTACCACTCAGAATTGACGGTCCTACGTTACTCATACGGAACAGTCGCCACATGACCAGTATTGCTGAAGAAACAGGCGACCATTTGCTTCGAAAAACTTCTTCCACGAACAACTTTCGTTGGATTTGGCTAGTCTTCGAAGACCCACACGGTCGATTGCTATTTTGTTTTGGGGTCATACGCATAGATTCATGATTCGTCACCTGTGACGATCTCATAAACGTCTTTTGAAGCAACGCGATCGTATTTTTTCAAAATTTCTTTGCACCAATCGACACGAGCCTTTCAGGCACGGCATCAATGTTTTCTGGCATAACGGCCGCGATTGAATTGATTAAACCAGTTTTTACAGTGCTATAAGATGGTGTTTCATTGCCTTACAAAGATTTAAGTTCATCGATGCACTCTTGTCGTGCTAATCCACGTCAAATGTTGTGAAAAATGACCGCGCGAAAAAATTCACGAGTTAATTTAATTTTTTTTTGCCAAATTTGACAACACAAATGATGGTCGTACGTCAAAACGTTCTGAGTACTAAAAAATGTCAAACTTTCCAATGGAAATGTCAGATGGCGCCACTTAGTGTTGCAACACTTAGTGTAGCCTGTGCCATAAATATATATAGCAACCACCCTAATAAAATGCATGAGCTGTTCGGAGCCGGTGTCAAACAGTAGATTCCACTAAGTAAGTAACGGGATTTGCAACAATTTCTTAATTTTATGCTAACGCACCCTCAAACATTTTTGATAATCTTGCGGAGTCAGAACGTTAGTCGAAGTCAACATTTTCTCAATGGTAAAGTTCACTTACGAGCAACGTTTGGAAATCGTTAAAAATTACTACCGAAATTCTAAATCGGTGGTCGCAACTTTAAGAGCGCTTACTTCAATTTTCAGCCGTAATAATCCATCCACCCGACAGGCTGTGCGTGCAATAGTGGATAAATTTGGATCCAATTTTCACTTTTGGATGTTCCGTCGCCAAAGAGACGCCGTACCACTCGAAGCGTCGAAAATATCGCAGCCGTAAGTGTTTCCGTTTAAAATAAGCCAATTCAGCTCTCAAATCACATGCAGAGAAAAAATAAGGTTAATATGGTCACGGCAATAATAATATGTTCTCCTCCAAAAAATCATGTTCGTCCCAACCATAGTTTCGTTTACTGAAGTTAAAAGTATGATTGCCGCAATAATAATATTGTTAAATTGTAACAATAGTATTATTGCCAAATTTAAAATTAAACATATGGTTGTAGTAACAATATCAATATGCTTGCAGCAACATAAGTATTATTTTTTTGGTTTTATGTTAACAATAATATGATTCCCGCAATCATACTGCATGATTGTTATTTTTCCTCATTTGCATATGCTTTTAAGAATAATTTTATGTTATGGATCTAATGCCACAATAGAACTTTTTATATGGAAATTAAAATTTTTTAAACTGATTTGGCTTTGTTTAACTGAAATATTTTTATTAAAAGCGCTTAAGTTGTTTAAACTGTTTTTTTCTAGTATTATATAAAACAAATCACTCCTATTTTTTAGTTTGATTTATTTTTAAATGTTTTTCATAATTCAAATCTATTGTTGACAACTTAAGCGAATTCTAATAAATAACTTTAGGGATCATACTACAGGGTGTCCGTCGGGAAGGTATACTACTTTGATGTTTACAATTTGTGATTAAATGAAAGAGAATGGATCTTATATTGATAAATGTTTTTTTTAATGTCAGTAGATTGTCCACGTCTCTACTTCACGACTGTATGAACTGTCAAGACTACTGTTTACCATAATGACGGCAAAATAAAGTAGTATACCTTCCCGACGTATATCCTTCCCGACGTATATCCTATATGGATCATAACATGGTTGCGTGTGAATCAAACTATGGTTGTGAGGATCATACTATGGTTGTATGTGAAACATATATGGTGGTGAGGATCATAATATGGTTGTGGAGATAATACTATGATTGAATGAGAATCATACAATGGTTGTGGTTATGTGTGAATCATACTATTGTTATGAGGATTATAGTATGTATTGTTATGTATTGTATGTATAGTATTTGAATCATAATATTGTTGTGTCACTACCATATACCCAACAATAGTATGATGCTCTTCCGAAAATTGTTATCCCAACCATTCTTTTTTTCTACGTGCACACTGCAGCGAATTTCGCGAAACATCTTGGCATTCATCCTTAGTAGATCAAACTGACTCCAGAACTAAAGCCACTTGATCATTTTAAATGCCGAAACTTCACCGATTGGGCTCTGCAAAGTTTCACTAAAATCCAGAACATCAACGAAAAATGATCTCCAGCGTTGAAGCTCATTTCTGGCTGAGTGGTTTTGTCAGTAAACAAAATATGCCTTATTGGACGGCAACAAACCCACATGTGCTTCAAGAGACACAATTGCATCCGCAAAAAAATTACTGTGTGGTGTGGTTTTTATGCCGGAGGTGTGATTGGGCTGTATTTTCCAGTTAATAAAAACAATCGTCTTGTTACCGTCAATGGAGAGCGCTATCGTTCCAAGCAAGAAAATTATTTTTAGCCACAACAGGATGAGCTTGACATTGCCGATATGTGGTTTCAACAAGACGGTGCCACTAGCCACACAGCACGCGTTACAACCGATTTACTTAATAGCAAATTCGGTGAATGTGTTATGGTTCGTGAAAAAATTCGTCAAATAGTCCGGGCATGAATGGCCACCTCATTCATGTGATTTAATGCCATTGGATTTATTTTTATAGGACCACATCAAGTCATTGGTCAATGCTGACAAGCCAACAACTTTAGCCGAGCTCAGAGACAAAAACGCGAAATTGCCAACATTCCGGCCTAAATGTATGCAAGAGGTGTGGAAAATTGGGTCCAAAGAATAGACCGCTGTACAAGGAATCGGGTTGGTCCTATTACGACCGAAATTAAATTTCGTTTTTAAAACGTAACATTTTCACTACACCTGGAATAAATTTGAACTCTATATCATAAGTAGTCTGTGTTTTATTAATATATAAAATTGTTATGTCCTTAATGGAAAACTCTATATAAAGGGTGGTTAAATTTTAAGGGTCAATGTTGATTTTGAACAAAAGACATTTTTTTAGGAAATTATTGTCATTTCTTTTTATTATGATAATATTGGAATGGTTCAATTAAGTATGAAACAAAATATCGGCCAAATGGCCGCCAATACCTCGGCGGTACAGCTCCATCCGATGGTCACAATTTTCCTTGACGCCGAGGCATAATTGAGATTCTATGCCGTTAATGTGGCCGAATTATCTTATCCTTTAGCTCTTGAATTGTTGCTGGCTTATCGACATACACATTTTCTTTTAAATAACCCCAAAGAAAGAAGTCCAACGGTGTGAAGTTACACGATCTTGGACGAAATCAGATAACACTGCCATTGAATTTGTCGCGCAAAAGAGCGATAAATTCAATGGCCGTGTGGCAAGTGGTACCATCCTGTTGGCTGTGTGGCAAGTGGCACCATCCTGTTGAAACCACATATCGACCGCATCCATATCTTTCAATTCGGACTATAAAAACTTCGTTATCATCTCACGATAACGAACACCAATCACAGTAACAGCCTGACCGGCCTCATTTTGGGAAAAAATACGGCCGGATGATGCCGCCAGCCCATAAGCCGCACCAAACAGTCACGCTTGGTGGTTGCTCTTTGTGGTTGCGCCCACATGCGGCAATTCTGCTTATTGACGATCCCACTGAGGTGAAAATGTGCCTCATCACTGAAGATGATTTTCTTCGAAAATTGATCATCCACTTCATAATAAGCGTGAATAACTTTAACGCGTTGCTCGCTTGTGTGATTTTTCCATGGTTTAAATTGAGTTAGTCTGAATTTGAGAAATGAAATGCAGAAAAAAACTTGAGGTTTTGGTGTGGTTCACATTCAACATTGGCCCTTAAAATTTGACCACCCTATATAACGTCTTGTTCTGTAGGTTGAAGGTATAAATACTAGATAAACAACTGGGTAACATGGTTTTCCTAGCTATCCCATTTTCAGTACTAAATATTTTAGAAAATCGATATACATTTCAGTGAGGTTTAGTTACATGAGTTCAATATTTTGACCTGCAGTTTGCTCTTCACAGATGGAGAGGCGGATATGAATAGACCGTCTTAGATTCTACGTTGTATCAAAATTGTTGGCAAACCAAGACTTCGAGGTGCTACAAACGAAATGACAAAGTGAAAATACCATTCATCCCGTAGTATGCTGGAATATTCACATTGTATAAATATGAGTTTTCAATAGTATTCGATTGTGCCTAGTGAAATACCGGAAAATTTGAATACCTGCATACATTAGCTAGAGGCTTATTGCGATGACGATGTGAACATGGCCTTCAGTTAATAAATTAATGTCGTTCTTCACAAAATCTCTGAATTGCTATTGGAATTTAAGGTGTCATTATTTATTTTCCGCTTCGAAGAAATGCGAGTAATGATACATTCATTATTTTTCTCACAATTGTCAACAATTGGGGGTGGTGTTGGCTCTGGCAAATGATTTATCTTCGTTGTTCCCTCCTCCTTCTTCTCCACCTTCAGACGCAGAAGAGACTTAGAGATGAACGCCAACAAAAGTTACAAATAGTTTAACAAATTTATACTGAAAATCCTTAATCATAAGATGACACTTTTCTTACAGCATAACAGGCCATCACCACCAAACCACCAGCAGCCACACACAGCAAAGTCCCAACATATGTGAGCGAATGTGTGGCATGAAGACAAACGGAGCTATCCGAAAAAAAAACTGAAAGAAGGTGATGACAGCATGGGTCCTAATTGTGCCAGACGGCAACAGTAGCATCGTCATAGACACAAATACTTGAAGACATTTGGTTGGAATGTTCTCAGGAATCTTTATGGGTTTGTAGCCTACAACTAGATGTACGATGCATGTACTTGAGACAGAGATATATTTCATGGATGGATATAAGGGATCTCTGTGAAATCATACATAAGTGAATTTTCCTGAGTGCCTTGTGGCGAGGCTATGGAGCTCTAATATTGTACTTTGAAATCCTTGTGATAATATCAATACAATTATTATTGAAAATATGACAAGGCAATAAATGCTTCTTGCAGGCATTTTGAAAATGACATAAATTATGAGCAAAAGATCCAGATTTGATAAGCAACAAAAGTTTGATTTGGGTGAAGCTGTTCGCCGGAGACAAGTATTTAACGAAACAATTCGTTTTAGGGCACCTCGAATGAGTCCTGAGTTAGATCAAATATTAAAGTGGAAAGCATGATTTTTACCAAACATGTTGCACGGCTTTAACATTTCTAATGCCGCTTTCAAATTATTTAAACTTTTTTAATGGAAGTTTCAAAATGGTTGTCTTACACTTAATTTCTTTTCTTAAAATTCGCATTTTTAAGCAGGTCACCGGTTTTTACGATTATTTTTCCTTCACAAATATTCTCATTTGCAAAGAATTTTTCTTTTCCCTCAACCATCAGTATTTACATTTGTTTCTTTGGTTGAAAACTTTAGTTTTCTTTTTAAGAAAATTAAAATTTATGAACAAAAATGTTAAACACCACAATTCTTTTATGCTCAAAGTGAAGCCAAAATCAGAGCAGACAAACCGAATACCAACACCATCGTGGACACGGACTCGGACTCGGACATGGAAGTAGTTTTAAAGTTGCATTTTAAGTTAAGGTAAGAAATAACAAAAGGAATGTGTAATGTGCGAGGAAGGCGAAAAAGGCCAAGACAATTTCAGCAGGTTGACGTTGATGGCTGTGGAGAGACAGAACATATTTTCATTAAGCTGGTGCCACAAGGCTTCGAAGCTAAGCGTTGCACGTAACAAGTAATCACTAACCAACTCGAACAAACAAAACACACATATAGGATCAGACCACACGCAGAGAAAAAACATGGTTACTACATGGTCACGGCAATAATAATATGATCTCCGCAATAAAAGTATGTTCGTCGCAACCATAGCATTGTTCACTGAATTTATTTTTGACAATAGTATAAGTTCTGCAATATTTATATTGTTGAAATGTAACAATAGTATTATTGCCAAATTTAAAAATGAAAATATGGTTATAGCAACAATATAAATATGGTCGGTGCGACAAAAGTATTGTGTTGTATGATTGTAATTTTTCTTCATTTAAATATGCTTTTTAGAACAAATGTTATTGGAACGGATCTAATGCAATAATAGTACTTTTTTTTTATCGAAATTAAAATTTTTTAAACAAGCTGCTTTGGCTTTATTTAACTGAAGTATTTTTAATAAAAACGCTTACGTTTTTTTCAACTTATTTTTTCTACTGTAAAATAAAGCACTCGTATTATTTTGAATTTAATGTATTTTTAAATAATTATCATAATTTAACTTTAACCAATTCCAATAAATAATATTCGGGATCAAATCTATTGTCGACAACTTAAACAAATCCTGATAAATTAGATTGGAGATCATAGTAAAATTGTGTGTGTTTATACTATGGTTGTAGGGATCATAACATGGTTGCGTGTGAATCATACTATGATTGTGAGGATCATACTATGGTTGTATATAAAACATACTATGGTTGTGAGGATCATACTATGGTTGTGGAGATCATAGTACGGTTGAGTGTGAATCATACTATGGTTGTAGGGATCATAGAATGGTTATGTGTGAATCATACTATTGTTGTGAGGATCATAGTATGGTTGTATTTGAATCATACTATTGTTGTGAGGATCATTATATTGTTCTACCACAACCATATACCCAACAGTAGTATTATCCTCTTTGAATATTGTCACCACAACCATACTTTTTTTCTGCGTGCACCTTCCCATAATGCTAGCCATTAACAGATCTAAAGATGATTTTCTTTGTTGAGTCATTATTCACTTCGAAATGCATTTTGATTTACATAATTGAACGCCCATTTTCGTAAAAGGCTTCAAGAATCTTAACGCGCTGCTCAATTGTGTAACTCTCCATGGTTGAATTGTCAGACAGTTAAACAAAGTAATGTCAAATTAAGTTGGGCAAAAAACTTGACGTTAAGGTTGTGACTCACAACCTTAACGGTAACATCGTGCATTATAGTTGGACCACCCTTTATATTTAGTCCAGTTCCACCAGAGTTTATTATTGTTCGCTCATAACGTTCCATGCAAAATTAAAGCGTTATAGGGGTTAGTTTGTGGTTTCTAGTTCTGCAGGATCTCTTATCGCCAGAGACCTTGAGTGGGTGCTATACGAAATTATGGACCGATGTGGATCAATTCCACACAAGTGTGCCATAAGTACAGATCGATACAGACGGACAAACTGGTGGACGGTCATTACTATATAGGTACATGCACGGCACGGCACACAAGTTGACATTGTCAACTAAACTCTTTTTAACAACACACACACACACACGTTGTTGTAAAAGAAATCTATTGATGGCTCTCGATGTGGAGTCTCTTTAGAGCTGGCAAGAGTGAGTTGTATTTTCGTGGGCAATTGTGTGAAGAAAACTTGAAAAGTAAGGTTTACAACAGTAGTTCTCATTTGTTTGTGGAGAGCCTGGCCTTATAGAGTTCGGTTTTACTTTCAACAATAGCAGCAAGGCTTTCTGAAGAGGGTTGTCACGGACCCGAAATCATGATAAAAGTAGTGTGTAGCCACGAAAATCAATGTCACTTTGCCATTTTGTTAAAAACTTGTCTTCTATTTAAATATAGAAGCAAGAGGTCTTGAGCCGGTTTAATCCCTGTCCAATTAGATAGTTATTTATATTATATCGGTGTACTTCACATTAGGGGTATCTCCATTGCTTAAATGTTGTTCAAACATTAGCACTCAGTCATAATGTCCTGAACAATAGTGTGGTTTAGGGATATGAAAGCTTGGAGTTTATAGAAAAAGAGTTGTGAAGGAAGTTGTGTAAGCGAGTAGCTACCGAGTTTGCTAAAGCATTAATTTTAATAAACATAAATACTAACCTTGTACTTAGTAGGGACATAAATACTGTTATAACATTGAACACACCCATTTCAATAGTTAATGTCATATGTCATATGTTAATGTCATATGGGGTTTGAAAGCTAACCTCAATTGCGTTAGTCTATAGCCTATAGGATTTGAAATTGTTTCAACTTTCATCATGGAGTGGTCAAATAATGAGAACCGTATCGCTGTAATAGCGCTTTTCAAGTGTGAAATGAAAAAAGCGATATTTTCAAAACGCTCCGGCCACTAGGGATTAGCCGCATGTTCGTCTACCGATGCATAAAACTGTTTGAGGAGACTGGAGATGTAAAAGACCGCCACCGATCGGGCCGCCCTCGCTCTGTTCGAACACCGCATGTCATCAAAGCCGTTAAATTAAGAATTCACAGAAATCCGCTCCAAAAACAGAAAATCATGGCCCGTGAGATGAATATCACGCAAAAGTCCATGAGACGAATCATTAAAAAAGACTTGGGACTTGGGGCTTTCAAACGACGTACCGGACATTTATTGACTGCAGATTTAAAAAAAAAAATAGGATTGAAAAATGCAAACGCCTTTTGGTGAAGCACGCTGTTAACTTGCACAGAAAAATTTTGTTCACCGATGAAAAAATTTTTACCGTTCAGGAAAAATTTAACAAGCAAAATGTTAGAGTGTATGCGCGGTCATCTAAGGAATCATCTGAACTGATCAACCGTCCACAATTTTTAATCCAATGGGTTCAAATCTGGACTGCCTGAAGGTCATTCTTCAGAGGAAATTAACGCTGGCAAATTGTTTCGAAGTCAGGCCTGGGACGTTTTAGCCTTATGGGCCGGCGCAGAATCCTGCTTGAAAGTCCATGGCTGGTTTTGGAACAGGGAATTGTTAAGAGGCTTCACAGCAGCTTCCAAAACGGTTCCTTAGTAAACTTTGGCCGATGTTTTGACTCCTTGTTCGCAGAAATGCAGGTCAGTGACCCCATCGTAAGAAACAACCCACCAAACCATGACTGAAGCTGTGTGATGACCCTTTTCCGACCTTGGGATCAGTTCAGATGCTTCCTTAGATGACCGCGCATAAACTCTATCATTTTGCTTGTTAATTTTTTTCTGAACGGTAAAAATTAGCGTTATCAGCGTGCCTCACCAAAAGACGTATGCATTTTTCAATCCTATTTTTTTTGAAGCTGCAGTCAATAAATGTTCGGTACGTCGTTTGAAAGCGACGAAGTCTTTTTTAATGATTCGACTCATGGACTTTTGTGTGATATTCGACTCACGGGCCATGATTATCTGTTTTTGGAGCGAATTTCTATGAATTCTTGATTTAACGGTTTTGATGACATGCGGTGTTCGAACAGAGCGTGGGAGGCTCGACCGGTGGCGGTCTTTTACATCTCCAGTCTTCTCAAACAGTTTTATGCATCGGTGGACGAACATGCGGCTAATCCCTAGTGGCCGGAGCGTTTTGAAAATATTGCTTTTTTCATTTCACACTTGAAAAGCGCTATTACCGCGATACGGTTCTCATGATGAAAGTTGAAACAATTTTAAAATCCCGTTACAGATTAACGCTATTAAGGTTAGCTTTCAAAACCCATATGACATTAACGGGGTATGTTCAGTTCTGCTATTGAAATGTGTAAGTTCAACGTTGTAACAGTATTTATATCTCTACTAAGTACATATAGCTACGCCCCTTTTGACACATCCCACACAAATGTACCTAAATGCCTACTTTTAGTATTCTTAAAATATATTTAATCCTATTCATTCGATCTAATCCGAAATCAATACTTTAGAACAAGGCTAAAAACCTTAATAAGTGGCAAATAATTGCATTCCTAACCACGCCCCTTCTGGTACCACGCAAATGATTTTTCTTCATTGAAGATTAGAACCCACATAACTTGAAACCCAGTGCGGGAAATACGCTTAAATTGTGCATTCCTCACTATTTTTATAACGTCTTTGTACCTGCATATCAAAAAAGCAATTGACATGCCCCAATATTCTCAGTTATTCAAGTAAGACAGTCGAATAAGTCATTTGATTTGTAGCCGATGTAGCCGATCGGCTACAAATCTGGCGGGTTTATAAACAGCTGTACAGTCTGCCTGGCAACCGTAGCCAACACATTTCACCAATATTTTAGTTGATTCTGAAAAAGAAACAACGAAAAGGTCTCGAACCGTAATAAAAATAGTTCAAGTCCTAATAATGATAAAAGACCGAATACGAGGGCGACCGCAAAAGTAACTGGCCTAACATAAAAAAACCGTTTGTTTGGAATTATTATTATATATTTTTCAACAAAATCTCCTACCAACTTAATACACTTCATCAAACGTTTTTTAATTCCATCCGAAAAATAAGATTTTTCAAGACCTTCAAAATATGCCTCAGTCTCAGCAATAACTTCGCTATTGGACGAAAATTTTTTGCCACCGAGAATTTTTTTAAATTTGGAAACAAGAAATAATCAGAAGGAGCTAAATCTGGACTATATGGTGGATGCGGAGCAATTTCAAATCGTAATTCGGCCAGTTTTTGTTGAGTTAAAAATGCAGTGTGTGGAGGAGCATTATCTTGATGAAAAATAACTTTTTTTTCTAAATGCGGTCGTTTTATCCTGATTTCTTCACTCAACCGATCCAATAATGCACAATAATATTCACTATTTATAGTTTTTCCTTTCTCAAGATAATCAATAAATATTATACCCCTTGCAACCCAAACTACTGTGGGCATTACTTTTCCTGCTGATTTAACAGTTTTCGCCTTCTTGGGACCACTTTTACCAGCTTCTATCCATTGTTTTGACTGTTCTTTGCATTCTGGGATGTAGTGATGGATCCATGTTTCATCAACAGTTATGAATCGGCGCAAGAACTCTATTGGATTATGCTGATAAATCGCTAAAAGCTCCTCGGAATTGGTCCAACGGACGATTTTTTGGGGCAAAGTCAACAAACGCGGCACCCATCTTGCGGATAGCTTTTTCAGGTGGAGTTCATCATGTAAATTACTCCAAACTAGTTTTTCGTGTGTTTTAACAATATCAGCAAGTTCTCTGAGCTTTTTTCGTCTATCTTTAGTCACTTCATTAAATATTTTTCTAATGTTTTCAATAGTAGTAGCAGTTTTCGGTCTTCCAGAGCGTTGTGCATCTTCCGTACTTGAACGACCCATTTTAAATTGTTGAACCCAGGAGTTCACGGTGGAGTATGATGGTGCATTATCACCATGAACAGAATCCAATTCATCTTTGATTTATTGTGGCGTATAACCTTTCATATAAAAGTGTTTAATTACCGCAAGAAACTCTTTATTTTCCATTTTTTAAAAATTATAAAACTTGTTTACTTCAATCACCTGTAACAAAGAAAATAATCATTCAATATTTCGGAAACAGATGGTTTATAAAAGATTGCTTTTAAAAAACAAAAAAAGTTGCTAGTAAAACAGAAAATGTGCCAGGCCAGTTAGTTTTGCGGTCGCCCTCGTAAGTCGCTCGATTCGATGACTGATTGCCCAAGTAAATTACGCCCGATAAAATTTGCAAAAATAGCACAAAACAAGTGGGCAAATTAAGTTTGACCATGCCAAAACCAATAAAATTTGACTGTATTTAACGTTAATCCAATGACATTTGGGCCCAATAACATGTGGAATACGTGAATCGAGGTTGTTTGAAATGGCTATCCATACTCATTATTTTGACAGCTTCGTGTCAGTCTTTAGAAAGAGGATTTAAAAAGATCAAAAAGACTGTCTACCAGTCCTACTTGTTCTTCAATCGGATGTTAAGGTAAGTAATCAGGTAAGTTCAAGCTTCTTTTGCCTTACCTTCCTATGGGCTTAAATCCTTTCTGCCCCTTTCAACTGCCCTCGTTTGTTAAGATTTCCTTTAACTCTTTTTGCGGCCGGACTAAATATAAACCAGGAAATATTGCAACATTGCATAAAAAGTTAAAAATGCATTAAAAAGGTAAAACAGAAGACCGCTGTTGTTGCTGCTGCTGTTGGCCGTTGATGCGGTTGATGTTGCAACATACGAGCGCACAACATGAAATGTTAATACAAACAACGTGTTTCCTTGCTGGCGCTGTTCGGCTGTTGCCTCTTGTTGTGGAGAAACCTTAGGCTGCCGAAGCCTACTGACCGAATTCAAAACACTCACAAAAATACTTGTAAAGTGGTTTCAAACTAGCGAAACGGGGGGGAGAGGGGATTTAGGCGGGATTGAGGAGGCGGATTCAGGAGGAAAGATTTCTGGGGTCGGGGGAATTAAAGTAACGTAACCGAGGTTGCTTTGACAGAAAACGACTGGAAGGGGAGGAGGTAAAAGTAAATGCTGGTACTAGGACCAGTTGGGGCTGCTGATGCTGTTTCTTCTTGGTTACTTGTGCAACAGTTGTTGCCGTTTGCTACATTTGCATCTTGTTGCTAGTTGTGGCCTAATGTTGTTGTGGTAGCTGGCAGAGCTTCTGCTCGTTTGTTGGCTCGTTGTTAGGGCGTGAAATGTTAACCCCAGTAACATGCATCCGCAAAACATGTGAAAAGGAGTTGTAATTTTCAACTACAAGCACACCAGCATGCATGTACGAGTATGAACGACTTTTTTCCTTTCTTCTTCTTGTCTGCCATTTCACCAATTTGGTTTTTGCATCCCAAAGATGTTTGTAATGCATTTTATGCATTAAGTCAGCTTGGGGATCACTTTTTGTTTGCAGTGCTCCAAAACTCAAGAGTTTTCCATAGGTTTTGTCCGCCAGCAGGGTGGGATTTTTGTATTAACATCGGGCAAACCATAACGCTGAGATTTTTGTTTCTTAACGCTGCGCTTCTCCCCTTCTGTGAAAACAAATGGTGGATACACCCCATTCCCTCCCCAGGTCATTGCCACATTTTTATCCATTGTTCGTGTTTTTTTTTTGCGAAATGTGCAAATATGTTCGCCAAAAGAAGCCAGAAATGGCATGGAACATCTTAGAGATGTTTCAGCAATATTTGAATGGTTGTAGCCACATTGTTTGCTGTAGCTCTCGCTGTTCACTTTGGCCATAAATGTTGAACTTACAATCATATGCAAATTTATGTTTGGAATATGTTCTAAGCTGACTACTCAGCGAACATAAGATGGGTGGTTACCACTTCTTATGGAATATTTGTAGCTTTTGGGGATTTAATCGAGACGTGGTGGCAGAGAAATAGTCACTCAGTTTCCTGTCAAGCAACTGAAGTTATTCCAAAAAGCAGAGCAAACGCTTTAAAACCACTTGACATATTTAAGCCTGATTGTCACAAAAGTATAAATTATATTCAGGCCAAGGAAAGTTGGTAGGCTTGTTTTGATGGATGTAAAACGGGGTTTTGGCGTTTATTAGAATTTCAAATGAAATGCTGTTTTCTAAATATTATTCTCCACTGCTAGAAAATTTGCTGATTCTATTGTTAAGGACATTTTTAAGATGAAAGTTTTAACGATCATCCCATGTTTAAATGGACAACTCATTAATATGGATTGCTGACGCCTTGCACTTTAACTTACATGATTTTCACATGCTCTTTTACAAGGGTTGCTATATATATTTCTGTCACTTAGTGTTGCCTAGCGCCATCTGACATTTTCATTGTAAAGTCTGAAATTTTTTAGCAGAAACGTACTCAGAACGTTTTGACGTACGACCATTATTTGTGCTGTTTACAGCGACTTGAAAAAAATCAATTTGAAAAAAAATGGAATAAACTCGTAAACATTTTCGTGCGATCATTTTCCACAACTTTCGACGTGGATTATGGCGACAAGAGTGCATTGATGAACTTTAATCTTTGTATGGCGATGAAGCACCATCCTATAGAAATGTGAAAAACTGGTTTAATGAATTCAATCGTGGCCGACGCTCGCTCAAAGAAGAAGGTGGTAAAGGTTGCCCAAAAGCGGCCATTGTGCCTGAGAACATTGATGCCGTTCGTGAACTGATAATGCCAGATCGCCATGTGACATACCATTAGATAGAGGCATCCTTGGGCATTTCTTCCACTAGCATACATTCGATATTGCATGGAAACCTGGCCGTAAAAAAGGTTTGTTCGCACAATTTGACAATCGCTCAAAAAAAGGCTCGTGTCGATTGGTGCAAAGAAATTTTAAAAAAATTTGATCGCGGTGCTTTAAAAGCCGTTTATAAGATCGTCACAGGTTGCGAATCATGGATCTATGCGTATGAGCCCGAAACAAAACAGCAATCGACGGTGTGGAAGAAGCACTTCGAAGCAAATGATCGCTTGTTTCATCGGCAAAACTGATCATGTGGCGACTGTTCCGCTTGAGCAACGTAGAACGGTCAATTCTGAGTGGTACTCCACAATTTGTTTGCCTGAAGTCTTCGGAGAAATTCGAAAAACGAACAAGAAAAGACGAATCATTGTGCACCATGACAATGCGAGCTCTCACAAATCGGCTTAAACCAGCGCCTTTTTGACCGGCCAAAACGTCGAATTGATGGGTCATCCGCCTTACAGCCTTGACTTGGCACCCAATGATTTCTTTTTATTCCCGCACATCAAGAAAAAAAGGCGTGGTCAACGATTTTCGTCGCCAGAAGATGCTGTTGAAGCGTTCAACAACCATGTTTTGGAGGTGTCTCAATCGGAGTGGAAAAAGTGCTTCGACAATTGGTTTGAGTTCATGCAAAAGTATATAAATCATGCTGGAGCATACTTTGAAAAACAATAAAACTATTTTTGACGATAAATATTATAATAAAAATATAAGGCCAGAAATATATATAGCAGCCCTTGCAGCAGCTATAATATTTCATTCTAGAATATTTACTCATACATTCAGCAAAACTTGTAAGCATAGCCATGGTCAGGCTAAAATCGCCTGACTCCATTTGACGCGCTTTAAACGACTTCGGATTGACCCCAACTACAGACTTTTTCGAGTTTCTAAAAAAACAAATAAAATCCATTTTAGAACTTTTATTGTAATTGTAAGTTCTTTTATCAGGTCAAGACTTAAGGGATATCCCCTACATTGCGTCAGAACGAGAGAGCTTAGTTAAGTTGAAGAAATAATGTAAAAGGACATTTAATTTAAATCCGTCCATATTGTACATTGCCTCATTGCTGGGAGAAGTTTTGGTGTCTTGAGGTTTTCCTACAGAATTTGTTAGATTTTTGTTTAGTTTTGTCGTATGGTAGACTCAGTTTAGCCGGGTAATCCAAGTAGGATAAGTTTTACTTGGTGGCCCAACTGAAACGCACGATGTAAAGTGTACATTAAACAAAAACTTTTCGGACAATTATGTCAATACATTTTATTATCATAGAAGGGTATACGACAGTTATGTGTGAGGGCTTCGTTTACATACCTATATTCGCTGGTCACTATTTTCAATGACTCTGAGACTTAATGGAGGTTCAATGTCGTTTATGTGCCGAATGTGTCCTTTAGCTCTTAAATTGTTATTGACTTATTGACGTATACTATTTCATTAAAATATTCCTAAAGAAAAAAGTGCAATGGTGTCAAATCACATGATCGCGGCCAACTTACATCGTCACAACGAGATATAACATGGCCATTGAATTACTTGCGCAAAAGAGCCTTTGTTTCGTTGGCTGTGTGGCAGGTGGCACTATCCTGTTGGAACCACATATTGTCCAAGTCCATGTCCTTATATTCTGGCCACTAGAAGTCCGTTATCATCTTGCCATAGTGAACACCATTCACGCTAACTGAATACCTCTGCCAGCCCGTGAACCGCACCAAACAGTCAGTCTTTGTGGGTGCATCGGCTTTTCAACAATTACTCTTGGATTCTCATTTGCCTAAATGCGGTACATCTGCTTTTTAATGAATCCACAGCAGAAACTTGGTCGATTATGATGGCGGCTTTAACAATCTAAACGCTCTGCTCAATTGCGTACCTTTCCATGGTTTAATTGGTCAAACACTGAAGCAGAGAAGCGTCAAATTAAGTTTGGTAACTGAGTCGACGTTAAGGTGTGACGCCCAATTAACATTGAGCATTATTGTTGGACCACCCTTATATATCATATATCAAATGAAAGACTAGAATCCTTGCTGTTTGATACAAAAAGTAATTATTTATGCTTATACGGTTTTCCACTAAGGGCATTACAAGTTTCTATATTAATAAAACACAGAATATTTCAGATATGGAGTTCAAAGTTATTGCAGATGTAGTGCACGCAGAGAAAAGAAATGGTTACCATATGGTCACGGCAACAATAGTATGTTCTCTGCAATAAAAGTATGGTCGTCGCAACTATAGTATTGTTTTCTTGAATTTAATTTTGACAATAGTATGATTCCGGCAATACTAATATTGTTGAAATGAAACAATAGTATTGTTGCCAAATTTAAAAATGTAAATATGGTTGTAGCAACAATATAAATATGGTTGGTAGGAAAAAAGTATTGTTTTCATGAGTTTTATGTTAACAATAATGTGATTATAGCAATCATACCGGCAAAATCGTTTTTTTTTAATGTGACAATGTTATTTTTAAGAATCTTACGCAATTATAGTAATGACAATTTATTTTTTTCAAAACAAACTAAGGATTAGTATAACTGAATTATTTTTACTGTTAGATAAAACATTCCTTTATTAAGATTAATGTATTTTTACATAAAAATCTCTATTGTTGAAAAACAACTTATCCCAAATTTTACAAAAAATGAATGGAATCATAGTATGGTTGTGTGTAAGTCATACTATGGTTGTGAAGATCATACTATGGTTGTACGTTAAACATACAATGGTAATGAGGATCATAATATGGTTATGGTGATCATAGTATGGTTGTGCGTGAATAATTTTATTGTTGTGAGGACCATAGTATTGTTATGGGGATCACAGTATGGTTGTGTGTGAACCATACTATTGTTGTGATGATCATAATATTGTTGTGCCACAACCATATAACCAACAGTAGTATGAAGCTCTTCGAATATGGTTACCCCAACCATACTTTTTTTCTGCGTGTGCAAATGTTACATTTTAATAAAGAAATTCGATTTCTCTTGCACTCTTGCACACATTTCGAACGGAATGTTGGCAAAATAATATAATGTTTTTAAAAACATTTTAAAAATAATATAATGTTTTTAAAATATTGTGTTTTTAAAATGATTTCTAGCAAGTGGCCGCCGCAGCTAGCTCAAAAAAATCCAGCCGAAAGGCCCAATTTTCGACCACTTTTTGCAGCATTTAGGGTGGTATGTAAGCAATAAGCGATGAATATTCTCTTCCAAGGCGTGAGTCGTGTCAGGCTTATCTATGAAGACAAGCGACTGCACAAAATCCTACAAAAAATAGTCAAGCTGTGTTAAATCGCACGATCTTGGAGGCCACGCCACAGGCCCACGACACGAGATAATGCACTCACCTAGAGTTTTCTTCAATAAATTGATTGTTTCGTTGGCTGTATGGCATGTAGCACCGTCTTGTTGGAACCAAAGATCGTCCACATCGACATCCTTTAATTCAGACACTAAAATGTCATTAATCATGACGCTATAGCGTTCCCATTGACTGTAACATTATGGACGGCTTCATTTTTAAAGAAATATTGACCAATGGCTGGCTCCCTCTGCCCATAAAGCACAACAACAGCGACTTTTTGAGGATGCAACGGCGTCTCAACAACGGCTTGTGAATTTTCATCACTCCAAATTCAACCAAAAGTGAGATTCATCGTTTAACAAAATTGTTTTGTAAAAATCATTAACCGTGACCATCTCGTTTTGGGCCCTTTCACCGAACGTGCAACGCGCTTGATGTTCGTTCGGCTTCAATTTTTGCACGAGTTGGATTTTGTAAGTCACATCGGTCCTTATTTTATAGGGGTTCACCCGATTTCAGAACCTACAGTTCTAAAAGTCGTATATTGCATACGAGCAAATTTTGCACAGAGAACACTAATCTCCGGTAAAATTTGTCCATATTGGTCCATGTTTGCGAAAGCTTCCTCTCGATTTGAATTCCTGCAGCTCTAGAAGCCACAAAAACAGCCGATTAGGCCCAAATTTATCGATTTAAGGTTCTGCAGCTCTAGAAGCCACAAATCAGGGGTAAAACTGGATCACAAAGTTCCATATTTACCATTAGCTCCCAGAAAGGTCGCTCCCGTTTTAAGAATCTGCTGCTTTAGAAGCCACATTTCATAACCGATTCCCTCCAAAATGTACATGGAGCAGTACAAGCGACCAAAAGCCATTTCTTGCAACATGGGAACAGATCGGTCCATGTTTTTGAATATCTCCTATACTAATATCCCTGCCGCTTTTAGGTCCAGTAGCATATGATACGTAAAGAGAGACTTAGAGTTAACTCTAACATATTGAGTAAAACTCCAGACAGAGGTACTTAAGCCACGAAACAGCAGACTGGTGTAGGGTATCTTATAGTCGGCCACGCCAGAATTTAACTAGTTTTATTTGTTAAAGCTGGGCTTGGGCGGTCTGTGTTCAGCTAAAGCTTTTGTGGAAATGTTATTGTTTAAAGGTTCCTCCTAATATGAAATCTTATTTGAAAAATTTATTTTTATAAGTAAACACGTGCCCTTAGGAACAATGAATGTGACAATTACCAGCTTTCTATGAAAAAGGACATAGCAGACCATGCATTGTACAAAACTATCCTTTCTAAGGTAATTCTTTCCTTCTGCCTCCGAAGTTTGACGCCATCAATATGAGAACGAAATTCTTTGTCCATTGTAGATCCGCAAACATTCTCAATGACTATCGGAGACTTGGACACCAATAAATTGAAGGCTCCTCATTACGATTTACCATGAAGGCTTACTTTCATCCAACAGTGCCACTTGCCACAAATCCCCATCCTGTCGTTACTGAATTTATGAATGCCATGTAGACGACCCAAAACAACAGGACATCTAGCCACACTTAACAAAGGCGGAAAACGGCCGCAAATAAGGAGAAAGAATAAATTTCTGTTATGGTCATCTGTTTAACATTCCAATGTACGACGGCCGCGGTGACGACGGACGTAGACGTAATTGCCTCGTGGCACACACAAATGTTTGCGCCTGTTGTCCTTTTGCGGGGTGACCATAGCAAATGCAAAGGTATCGAACGAGCGGGCGGGCGACAAACGAGCGGCCGTGCCAAGGAACGACATCAGAGTGTTTTTGTCAGATGTCACATTGTGTGACAAAAGACGTAAAACGTAAATTTTAACAAATAATCGGATATTGTGGACAGGACATGGGTACAACGTAATGATTCACTTTTCGGTATGTCCTGTACTGTGCGTGTGAGAGTGTATGTGCGCCGTTTTGTTGTTGGCGCTGATGGTGTAGTCAAATGACAATTGTTTAGACGCATGCAATTAATTGCAAACAGCAGTTGTACTACACCAATAGGGTGTCATTCAAGAGGGGTGATAAGCAGAGAAATATCGGCTGATGGATTCATTCATACATACATACATACATAGACATATTTACCCATAACATTACATAAAGGAAGGGATCTTCTTTAAAATCAGTGAGCTGGCTGAGCGCTGTATAACTCGTCTGCTCTCTAACAGGGACCGACTGTTTAATGACGACTGCGAACGGCTAAGGCCTTTTGTAAAGAAATTTTACATGACCTAGAGGTTAATCTCTTACTTGTAAAGTTGTCGGCATTTAGAAGTGCAAACCCACCGCTAAGATTGTAGATATTTTTACCAGAATACGAGTCAGCTTTTATATGTATGATAGTCGCGCTCAGTAACCATTACACGACAGAGCTAGGGGCTTCATTCACAACTTGAAATTAAGAAAAAATGCACACAGCATACATTTTAAATGGCCCACCCTGTGTTTACGATTGTTTTGACCATTAGGCAATTTGTGTGACCCTATAGTTCATAAGTTCAAGCACATTTTGGAAAGTTGTTTTAAAAATAACTTCAAAATCGATTTAATTTGAGAACACATATGTTTTGTTTTGACAAGATGACCCAGTTTTGGCAGATCTGTAAACCTAAATATCGCACTTGTTTAAAATACCCAAAAAAGTTACTTTTCAACTACTTAGTAGGGACATAAATACTGTTACACACGTTTTATGCTGTAAAATAAAAAGTACTGAATGTTTTTGGACCAAATATTTTTTAATTTTTTATTGATTTCTCTTGTATCTAAAAAGAATCTACTTATTCGAAATGTCCGCCTTTTGCCTTTACACACGCCTTAAGTCGCACTGGCCAATCGTCAATAGCTGCACGAACCTCGTCCATCGGAAAATTGGCCACAGCTCGAACCAAAGCAGTCTTAAGAGATCCAATGTTGGGGGTATCTTTTGTGACAAACCTTGTCCTCTAAAACCGTCCACAATTTGTAATCCAATGGGTTCAAATCTGGAAATCTGCCTCAGGGCCATTCTTCAGAGGAAATGAACGCTGGCAAATTGTTTTGAAGCCAGGTCTGGGACGTTTAAGCCTTATGGGCCGGCGCAGAATCCTGCTGGAAATTCTTTGGCTGGTTTTGGGTCAGGGAATTGTTAAGAGGCTTCACAACGACTTCCAAAACGGTTTCTTGGTAAACTTTGACCGATGTTTTGACTCCTTGTTCCCAGAAATAGAGGTCAGTGACCCCATCGTAAGAGACACCCCACCAAACCATGACTGAAGCTGGGTTATGAATCTTTTCCACTCTTGGGAACAGTTCGCATGCTTCGTTAGATGACCGCGCATACACTCTATCATTTTGCTTGTTAAATTTTTCCTGAACGGTAAAAATTTTTTCATCGGTGAACAAAATTTTTCTGTGCAAGTTATCAGCGTGCTTCACCAAAAGACGTTTGCATTTTTCAATCCTATTTTTGCAGTCAATAAATGTCTGGTACGTCGTTTAAAAGCCCCAAGTCCCAAATCTTTTTTAATGATTCGACTCATGGACTTTTGTGTGATATTCATCTCACGGGCCATGATTTTCTGTTTTCGGAGCGGATTTCTGTGAATTCTTGATTTATCGGCTTTGATGACATGCGGTGTTCGATCACAGCGTGGGCGGCCCGACCGGTGGCGGTCTTTTACATCTCCAGTCTCCTCAAACAGTTTAGATGAACATGCGGCTAATCCCTAGTAGCCAGAGCGTTTTGAAAATCTCGCTTTTTTTCATTTCACACTTGAAAAGCGCTATTAAAGCGATACGGTTCTCATTATCTGAACACTCCATGATGGAAATTGAAACAATTTTAAAATCCCGATACAGGCTAACGCCATTGAGGTTAGCTTTCAAACCCCATATGACATTAACGGGGTATGTTCAGTTCTACTATTGAAATGGGTGTGTTCAATGTTGTAACAGTAGTTATGTCCCTACTAAGTATATTAAGCTCCGCACCACTGTATGACAACTAAAGACAAATGCAAACGTCGCTGTACTTCCCATCGGTCTTGTGGGACATAATCTCATTTTTGGTCCTATTTGGTCCATAAGTCCTACACTTATCTAAGCCAAAACTTCAAAATGAATCCGTTTGTAGAATCTTAGTAAAATTTGAATTAATTGTAGTACCGATATTGCTAGATTGATACGGGCCGAGAGAATCGCATCAATCGTATTTCTATTTTCAAGCGCTCATATGTTTTATTGTATCGTATGCGTTGTAAAGGGAGTTTTTTATTGGGGTATATAACTTTAAGTTGGCATCACTTTTTTAACTGGCGGCCATTTTGTCAGCTGTCAAGTGATTAATATTTAGTTTGGTTTGCCATTTCATCATGAACAGGTTGACAAAAGACCAACGCTTGCAAAATGGGCCGAAAATGAGATTCATCTCGATGCTGATTTTCATCACAAAATTTTGTTCAGTGATGAGGCTCATTTTTGGTTGAATGGCTACGTCAACAAGCAAAATTGCCGCATTTGGAGTGAAGAGAATCCACATGAGACCCTTGAGACGCCATTACATCCACAAAAACTGACTGTTTGGTGTGCTCTATGGGCTGGTGGAGTCATTGGGCCATACTTCTTCCGAAATAATGCTGGAGAGTCAGTTACCGTTAATGGAGACCGGTATAGAGCCATGATAACTGACTATGTTGTTCCCGAATTGGATGGCATGAATGTGGATGAGTTGTGGTTCCAACAAGACGGCGCTACATGCCACACAGCGCACGACACAATCGAATTATTGAAGGAAACATTCGATGAGCGCATAATTTCGCGGAATGGACCTGTCAATTGGCCACCAAGATCGTGTGATTTGACACCATTGTATTATTTTCTTTGGGGATATGTGAAGTCGCTCGTCTACGCCAACAAACCAGAAACGTTAGGGGACTTGGAAGCCAACATTCGTGGCGTTATTGCCAACATACGGCCCATATGCTCGAAAAAGTGGTTGAAAATTGGACCTGTATAATTGGCTTTATTCGAGCCAGCCGCGGCGGCCACATGCCCGAAATCATATTTAAACATTAATGGCATAAAATTATCCTTCCAATTAAGCCAAGTTGATGGACATTAAAACGATTTTCTTGTGTTTTATTTCAATTCGAAGTTCTTTACCTCATTAAAAACCACCCTTTATATCGCCCTAGAAAGGTAATATTTAAAAAATATTCTTTTTGTTACTTACCAAAAAAAAGTCTCAAAAATAATAGTGGAGAAAAAGCCAAAAAATTTAAATTTGTGGGCCACGAAAATAATTTTTTAGGGGAAAAATCTATGCCACAATATCGACAAATTTTTGTCCTCGTAAATCGGCCCAATCTAATAACTATACAGGGATTCATTCAGACTGGACAAATATCACCAGCGTATTCCTTAGCTCATTTCATGAAAATATGTCCATCTACGACCATGCCCGAAAATGCAAGGAGGCGAAATGGTAGAGCTTGGAAAATTTTCGTATTGGTGGTCGGAGGTTTTTCTCTCTTACCTCTAGCTCTTACCTTTCCAAAATTACCTAAACGAAGCCCAGAAGTCCTTCCGTTCCAAAGTTATGACTATTAGACTGAAATGCAAAAACATTTTTAGTGTTTAATTACAAAAACAAATAACAAATTCTGTTATTTCTCTTCTAAAAAAATTTAAATTTGTAGCTTTTAAAGCTAAAGATATAGAATCCTTTGAACTCATGTCAAAACGCTATATCTAAATCTGAAAAATTACTTTTACCAAATTTCATAAAGACTGAACCAAAATTGTGACTTGTAGTTTAAATGTAAGATTTAGATGGACAACTGACGAACGGACTTCGTTACATTGAATCAGCTCGTTATGTCGTGAGTTGATCGGTATATTAAAAGGTGGTTCTACCTCAAGGATTTTTGCTAACCATTAATATTTGCTATGAATCTAACATATAATATTCATGTAGTGGTGCAGGGTTTAATGATTTGAAACTGTTTACGTGTAAAAACTTCATAGAGTAAAAAAATAGTTTATGGCTCAGTTGAAAATTTATAAATGGTGAACTAGGCAATATTTTCGGTGGCATGTCATAACGTCTAAAGACATAATGTCTATAGACATAATGACACTCCAAAAGTGACATAATGTCTATAGACATTACAGCACTTTTGAAAGTGACATAAAGTCAAAAAAAAGTGTCACAAACTCTTTAGACATTGTAACACTTTTGGAAGTGACATAAAATCTTTAGACATTATAGCACTTTTGAAAGTGACATAATGGCTAAAGAATTCCCGGTAAAACAACGGGAATGCCTCAAAGTCTTTGCGGAATACTTCGAAAAACAATGGATGACGATGGTAAGTGGAATTTATTTAATTCTCAACAAAAAACAAAGGTTGTACACCGCAGGATTATACCTTGCGAAAAATTTGGTATATACAAAGTGAAATACTAAAGCGGCTTTAGTATTTCACTTTGTATATACCAAATTTTTCTTAATTCCCCATACATCTCCTCCGATATAGCATTTCACTTTCTACATCCCAAATTATTTTTGTTTTAGATTACACATTCTGGATTTTAAGTCAGCCAGGAACATGTGAGAACTACAAGTGCGCTGGAAGGTTTCAACTCGCAACTGTCGAGGAAACTGGAAAAACACGGGCGCTTTTTCAAGTTCCTTGAGGGCATCCGCGATGAGGACTTTGCTCACTCAGTTTCCCTAACCCAAGTGTGCGCTGGCGTTTTGAATGTTTTGCCAAAAAAGCGTAAACCACAGGCGGAAAAGGATGAAAAGATATACCAAATGACCCAAAAGCTTATTAGGGGACAGATGGCGCTGGCAGATTTTTTCCAACATATCATAAATAAAGATAACCACATTCTACAAGAGTGTCGCGTAATGGAGGAAGACGATGAATCTAATGCATCGGAAGCAGAGGATATTCCCGAAAATGAGGAACCATACACTCCGACAACAGAAGTGTTGCAATGCATAATTTGCACTGTTGAACCCAGGAATGTCCTTCTGCAGCCCTGCCGACATTTCAAAATTTGTACGGCGTGTTTGGATGTATTGCAGCAAAAATCTAAAACTAAAAATTCTTATTTGCTTTGTCCGTATTGCAAGCAAATTGTTGAAACCCACTTGAAAATATTTCAATAAATTGTAACTAGCATTGATTTAAAAATTGCAAGAAATTAATTTTCCACCTTAAAATAAGAAAAAATCTTGTTCTACAGTTCATAGGCATTGTGTCACAGCTGGAAGAGTCCTAATGTCTATTGACATTATGTCACTTTTGGAGTGACATAAGGTCTAAAAAAAAGTTTTTGGGGTGTCTTAAAATCTATAGGTATTATGTCACTTTCAAAAGTGCTGTAATGTCTATAGACATTATATCACTTTTGGAGTGTCACAATGTCTATAGACATTATTACCTTAGACGTTATGACATGCCACCATATTTTCAATAGCAAAGCAATGTGATGAGGTTCGAGTGGCCCTATGTACGTTTTAAATTGTGGTTAGATAGGGCTAGAACTCATTCAACTTCGTACGAACAAAATTTTTAATAAATTTATAGGGTGGCGGGTATATAATCCTTATAACTATAATATTATAACCATGCTATTTTGCACATAATTTTTAACTTTTTGGCAGTTTCTGTATCTTAATAATAGCCGAATGACCACATTGCCTAGATATTTTCCTAAACACATTTTTGTAATATTGAAAAAAAAAATTACTATATAGATGAAGAACGGTACACACTCGGGTGAATGAACATCCATCATGCCAAAACCATAACCCCCTTAGTCTCGGTAAACATAAACAATTATTGACAAAAATCAACAACAGAATCATTATATATGACTGTCGGCGACATATTGGAAACATGGTCACAGTCCAATGTACAACGGAAATAATTAAGATTAATGAAATTGACACCCTCCATTTGAAATCCTCTATAATACGAGTAGTACGCAGGACGGAGGTATGAACGTACGAACATATTGAACAATCAATAATTTTAATTGTTTTTTTTTCGCCACTCTATGTATGGCGACCAATTGTTATTTGCACAAAAATATTTAATGAAATGTTTATCCCTTTATTGCGAGCGAAACGACAATAGCAACAACAACGACAATAAAAGTCGACGTTGTCAAAAAAAAAGAAAATAACTGCTATGGAAATTAATACCACATTTTTACAGATTTGACTTTTTAAAGCGATGGTTGGTGGTGATATTTTTATGAAATATTTATAAATACACTCGTTTTATTTTAAATTTGCGGATTAAATTGTTGAGCAGGAGCATTTTTGGGAGGGCTTGCTTAAAAGGGGCCCTCAGCAGGCAGCCTGTCACTTCCATATGCATAATATACTAGTTGACCTCTTTCAACATCAGTATGGCCATTTTTGCCTGCATTCTCTAGGGTCCGATACAGGGTTCTGGATCATTTACTTGGAATTGCCTGGTAATAACTCCTGTAGAAGAGTTTCATATATAGATTGTCTACAAAGTTCCTACTGTATCGCAATAAATATAATTGGTTGTTCAAAGTTCTACGACAATTTTTAGAAAATCTTAGTTGAAGCTTTCTTTTGGATGGTTTAGAGGTTAATCTCCTACTTGTAAAGTGTACGGCAATAACGAGTGAGTTACCGACCGCTTAACATTTTTTATACTCTCCACTATAGGGTAGGCGGATATTAAAGTTTGTCACTCCGTTTGTTACACCTTATCTGCTACCATACAAAGTATATACTCGTATACGAGGGTGGTTCGGAAACAGAAAACAGAAAAAAATTAGGAGTTTTAGAAACTTCCATCTCTGCTATGAACACATGTTCAATTTTGTTTCGATCTGGCAACTCCTTCATATAGAAACAGGTGTTCACAAAAGACGCATCCGCAATTTTTTTACAATAGAAAAATTAGAAATGCGTGGTGTCATTAAATATTTACATAAAAAAGGTTTATCGGGACAAGAAATTCATAATGATATGGTGAATGTGTTAGGTGAAAGTGCTCCTTCATATGCAACAACTAGCATTGAATCAAAAAATTGGGTTGCTGAATTTAAACGTGAACGTACAAGCATTGAAGATGAACCACGTAGTGGACGTCCAAAAACAGCAACAACAACAGAAATTGTAGCCAAAGTGCATGATATGGTACTAAATGATCGACGAATAAAAGTGCGTGAAATAGCTAATATCATGGGCATCTCAAATGATCGAGTCCATTTAATTTTGCATGAAGAACTACAGATGAAAAAGCTTTCTGCAAGATGGGTGCCGCACTTGTTAACAGTCCACCAAAAACGCATAAGAGTGAACATTTCTCAAGCTTGTTTGGATCGTTTTCAGCGAAATAAAATGGATTTTAAGCGTCGTTTCATAACTGTTGATGAGACATGGATCCACCACTATACTCCAGAGACGAAAGAACAACCCAAACAATGGACTGAAGCTAAAGGAAGAGCCCCAAAGAAGGCAAAAACAATTCAATCGGCTGGTAAAGTTTGGTAACGGTTTTTTGGGACTTCAAAGGAATTTTATTGATTGACTATCTGCAAAAGGGTAAAACAATAAATTCAGAGTACTATTGCAACCTTTTAGATCAATTAAATGTATAAATTCGAGAAAAACCGTCCTGGCTTACAGCACAAAAAAATAATTTTTCATCAAGACAACGCACCAGCGCACAGGAGTGTTTTAACAATGGCTAAAATCAACGAATTAAAGTACGAGTTGCTTGACCACCCACCTTATTCTCCTGATTTAGCACCCAGTGACTTTTACCTGTTCCCAAATCTAAAAAAATCCTTGCTGGCAAGCGTTTTAACTCAAATGAAGATGCAATTACAGTTGTAAACCCCTATTTTGAAGACCTTGAGGAAAACTATTTTAATCAAGGGATAGAATTGCTAGATAAGCGTTGGACTAAGTGTATTGAAGTTTCAGGAGATTATATTGAAAAATAAAAATATTTTTGAAAACCTAGCTATTCTCTCTCATTGGTAGGCTAAGAACTTTCCGAACCGCCCTCGTAAGTATTGATCGTCATAAAGTTATAATCTTTAAGTAGATATGTTATACTGTTAAAAGCATAATTCTGTCAAAACGAAAAAGATCTAGAGTCTTTAAACTTGTATTGAATATGGGCCAAATCGGGCAAATGGGGAGAAAGTTCCCTTTTAAGGGACTAAAAAAGCTCCTGATCAAGCATTTTAATTTTTTGAAATGTTTTCTATGATTTTTTTTTTATAAAAATTTAAATCAGCTCTTTGTAAGTGAAACTCATAAATTCTTTAACCTTTTAATTAAATTTAAATCAGCTTTTTGTAAGTGAAACTCATAAATTCTTTAATCTTCCTTTAAATGGGCGCGGTCAATAGGACCTGAGGCCCAAAACACTTCATCTTATATTCGAGGACATATGGGTATACAGTAAATGTGAAATCTTCTCTTAAATCTAAATATGCACCTGTATTAAGGATTTGGACCGCTTTGTAATTAAGACCATATGTGAAGCGCAAATTAGAAAGGGACCTAAGGGTAAAAACCAGTTTTGTTCAGGAGAGCCATTTTAAAGATTTAAATACGTGTATCTTTTTTGTGCCATCACTGAGCGTGTTGGCGCATATCTCTGGGAGGGAACACTTTTGGGGCATGGGATCGGTCTCATTCGATGCTCAGATGTTGTCCACATCAAAAAAAAGTGAAAATTGTTTTTTTTACCCTTAGGTCCCTTTCTCTATGCGCTGTCACATATAGGCCCAAGGGGACCAAAAGTCGGTCTCATTGAACAATGTACAGGGTGTCCGCCAGGAAGGTATACTATTTTGTTTTGCTTAACATTAGTCTTGACAGTTCATATTTGGCAGTCTTGAAGTAGAGACGTGGCAAATTTAATATGGAAAAACATTCTATAAATCGTTGAACATTTTATCAAAATCAATCATCGATTACTGACTGTGACGATGAGATAGTTACGTGAAATTTTTGGGAGAAGCAACGTGCCAACAAAACGCACTATTTGTCGTGTAGTGGACGATTTCAAAGAGAGAGGGTCTGTAGCTGATAGGCCCAAGCATGAACAACAATGTAATGCAAGATCGGCTGAAAACACTACTTCTGCTCAAGAAAGTGCTCAAAACCATCCAGCAACCTCAATTCGACGTCGTGCTGAATGTAATGAAAAATGTGCTCAAAAGGGCTGGCATTTGTGAGGCTTACAGATGCGGGCATTTATCTGATATTGTATTCTATACATAATTGCCGACATAAAGTAAAACATTTATCAAAATAAGTTCCATTCTCTTTCATTTAATCAAAAATTATAAACAAACAAAGTAGTGATCCTTCCCGACGGACACCCTTTAATATACCTTCCCGGCGGACACCCTGTATATAAGTGCATTAAATAACAATATAATTTCGTAGCGAGTCAGAAAATAATATTCATTTTCATTCAGAAATGAAAATGAATATTAGTTCCTAGAGTCTAAAACTGGGCCTCTTTAACTATGGACATATGGGCATTAAAAACCAATATCTTATTTAGTTTACATTCGAGGCATTTGAGGCTATAACCCATGGGGGTAACGTCCCTAGGTCCTTTTAAAAGTGTGCATACAGGTACTAAGAAACTGTTGAACTTTTATGAAGAATCTAAATATGACAGTCATTTTAGGATTTGGCTAAATTTGTGGCCATGACCAATGGGGCTGGTCTATGGACCCTGGGGTCTCAAAACTGTCCCTATTATTCGGAAGCATTTCAAATTTTCTAACGAATTCAGATATGTGCCTATATTCAGGGTTTGTGCCAATTTTCAACTCGAACCGATATATTTGGTCCCAAAAATCTGTCTTCTAGAACATGAACATACGGCCAAAAACAAACATTAGAATTTCTGCACGAAGAAGAATAACACATACATTTTACGATTAGAAAAAATTTAAGGCCTTGACCCATTAGTCTAAGGTTTCTTGTGCTGCGAAAAATAGGTCCTTTTGAACATTGACATACGGGTACACAAAAACATTAAAATTTTCTGAATTGTCGGAATATGACATTAATTCTACAATGGACCACGACATCTGGGCGTTGACCCTTAGGCGGAAAAACCGGCCCTTAACGTTCGGTGACATATGGGAATCACAGATATTTTCTCACAATTACAAATATGTAACTAACGGGTGATCAATCTAAAGGTATTTTTTCAAAATACAAAAAATACAAAAATTCAAATCAAGTGTGGAATCATTATTGTTCATTCGGTAGGACATTTTATGCCGCAACTGTGCCTCAGGGTGTCTATTTTGAGGGTCCAATTTTGGATAACTCCTTTGGGCATTTCGACAGGTATGACGTTAATAACACCCGTAATGTTGGCTTCCAAAACCTGAATCGTAGCTAGTATGTCAGCATAGTCTTTGGACTTTACGCAGCCCTAAAAGAAAAAGTCTTAAGGTGTGATATTACACAATCTAGGTGGCCAACTCAACGGTCCAAAACGTAAAATTGGCTGCTCTTTGAAATGACATCTCAATGGATCCATTGTTTGAACAGCTGTATGGCAAGTGATCCTTTTGAAACCAAATGTCGTCAAGATTACAGGCTTCAATTTCAGGTAGCAAAAAGTCCGATATCACGGCGCGATAGCGAACACTATTCACGGTTATTTTTCGGCCATCATCATTTTTAAAAAATATGGACCGATGATTCCACCAGACCATGAACAGCACCAAACCTTGGTTTACGCCGTGTAATAGCAAACATTACTGAAAAGAAAAAAGATTAAAGTTTAACACAACTCTCACGTAATCTGTGAAAAAACCCTATTGAAAAAAAAAATACCCCTAGATTTATTACCCGTTATATTAAAAATGTGTTCTAATTTGGAACTCGAATAGCCCTTAGCCCTTAGGCCCTTACAGGCTTAAAAATCGGAAACCCTTTATTATGTAGACATGGTATTACAAAAACAATAAAAACTCGTCACGGATCTTAATATAATATTAATTTTGAATAATCCCTGTTCAACTATGTTATATATTCCATTTAAACGAACATGTAAATTCAAAAACAGTGGAATTTTCTAGAGAATTTGAATTTGACGAATTGGAGGCCTTAGCCAATGAACCCAAAAATCATCCCGTAATGTTCGGGGAGATATAGTTATCGAAAAAACAGTATAATTTGCTTACAAATCCAAATTTGGGACCCAAAAGCATCCCGTAATGTTCGGGGAGATATGGTTATCAAAAAAAACAGTAAAATTTGCTTACAAATCCAAATTTATACCTTTATTTAAATTTTGAGCCAATATTGTCTCGAACCGTTCCATAGGGGCCTAAAAATCGACCTCCCTTAACTATGGATATATAATTTACTTTATGTATTAGCTTTTACGATTTGTCTAAATTCAGGGCTCTTAATCAAGGCTCTTGGATCCCGCACAATTTGACAATTGCTCAAAAAAAGGCTCGTGTCGATTGATGCAAAGAAATTTAAAAAAAAATACGATCGCGGTGCTGCAAAAGACGTTTATAAGATCGTCACAGGTGACGAATCATGGATCTGTGCCTACGAGCCCGAAACAAAACAGCAATCGACCGCATGGGTCTTCCAAGACGAGCCAAATCCAACGAAGTTGTTCGTGGAAGAAGCACTTTAAGCTAGTGGTCGCCTGTTTCTTCGGCAAAACTGGTCGTGTGGCGACTGTTCCGCTTGAGCAACGTAGGACGGTCAATTCTGAGTGGTACACCACAATTTTTTGCCTGAAGTCTTCGGAGAAATTCGAAAAACGAACAAGAGAAGACGAATCATTGTGCACCATGACAATGCGAGCTCAAAACTCGGCTCAAAACAGCGCCCGTTTGACCGGCCACAACGTCGAATTGATGGGTTATCCGCCGTGCAGCCCTGACGTGGCACCCAATGACTTCTTTTTTTTCCCTCACATCAAGAAAAAAATTCGTGGTCAACGATTTTCGTCGCCAGAAGATGCTGTTGATGCGTTCAAAAACCATTTTGGAGGTGTCTAAATCGGAGCGCATGCAAAAGTGTATAAATCATGCTGGAGAATACTTTAAAAGACAATTTAACCATTTCTGATGATAAATATTCTCAGTTTCATGATTAGGCCAGAAATTTATATAGCAGCACTCGTATACCCTTTTGGCTTTATTCAACAATATACTTATGGATTCTCAAAAACCATTGAAATTTTCTTTACGAATGTGAATAGGACAGTTATAACCGAGCCCCAAAAGTGAAGTTCTGTCAAACATGGACCAACCAGCAAATAACCTAATCCTGCCAATGCCGTACTACAATGCAATCGATGGTACTTTAACCTGGCCGAAGTAGTATTTTCGTGGGCAATGGCTTGAAGAAAACTTAAAAAGCAAGACTCACAACAGTTATTATCATTTGTTTCGCGATAACCTGATCTTAAAGAGTTTACTTTTCCTTTCCACAATTGCTACGAAGCTTTTTGATGAAGGTCGTCACGGACCCGAAACCGCGATAAAAGCAGTGCGCAGCTACAAAAATCAATGTCAATTTGCTATTTTGTAAAAACACTTGTTCATTCCTGTTCGACGTTTATATTTTTTTTAGATACTTTTGAGCTTACTTTATTTAAACGAAGCTGCCAAAAATACTAATTTAATAAGATATTACTTAAACCTGCTTAAATACTCACTAGCTTAGACAAGGCCTCCTGGCTGCCAATCATCCATTTACCTTTCATCCGCCACTTTGTCACCACACCTACATGGTATATGCATTGCATGTGCATCTCTGTATGTGTCTGTCCCTGTGTGGGTGTACGAATGGTCAACTCTTTAGTGTACCATGATTCACATATCATTGGTTGTAATCTCTACAATTAATTTAATTAATCTGTGGCTTTTATACATCCATTGTTATCCGATGGCGATGGCGATGCCACCACCACCGCGATGAACATCGGCAGAACTTGATACTGCCGGTAAAAAAGGAGGTTGCTGACTAATTCGCGCCAGAAGAGTAGTGCCCAGAGCGCTTCCAGCACGTGTGGGTTCGCACTGGGGTATTTTCGCGAATATATGTATAACACATTAGTTTAATTTAACATTTAAGCTTAAATTTTAGAGAAGATTTCTATTCACATCTTATGAGATAGGGTTTGATTTTTTTTTAAATTGTATATAAATTACTTTATATAATGGATGATCCAAGTAGAGATACTTTTTCAATAGCTTTTTTTGACAGAACTCGTGTGAGTCGTGTCATGCCACCAAGACCGTGGATAATCGATTCGGCGCCGTTTGCAGCAACTCGGACTGATGTATGGAACGACTTGGCGCATTTTACGTCGAGATCTTAAATTTAAAGCGTACCAAATACAGCTTGTGTAAGAACTGAAGCCGCCCGACGTTCCCAAGCGACATGGCTTCTCTCTATGGGCTCTTGAAAAGTTCCAAGAAGATCCGACGTTTTCGAGCCATATTTTGTTCAGCGATGAGGCCCATTTCTGGCTCAATGGGTATGTAAACAAGCAAAATTGCCGCATTTTGGAAGAAGGGCAACCAGAAGAGGTTCAAGAGCTGCCACTTCATCCAGATAAAACAACTGTTTGGTGTGGTTTGTGAGCCGGTGGAATCATCGTTTCTTATTTTTTCAAAAAATGATGTCGGTCAATGGCGACCTTTATCGTGCCATGATAACCGACTCTTTGATGCCTGAAATTGAAACTCGTGATCTCGGCGCCACTTGCTACACATGGCATCAATCAATGGATTTATTGAGAGAACACTTCGGTGAGCGGTGACCAAGATCGTGTGATATCACAACCTTAGACATTTTCCTGGGGGAATATGTAAAGTGTAAGGTTCATGAGGACAAACTCGCTTCGATTCAGGCCTTGGAGCAAACTATCACGCGTGTAATTTCATTCGAGTAACCAGTCGAAATGCTCGAACGAGTTATCGACAATTGGACTCAACGGATGGACCATCTGAGACGAAGCCGCGGCCAACATTTGATAGACATAATCTTCAAAAAATAAATGCCAAAGAATGTTCTTTCAAATGATAATAAACATTCCCCATTCAATTTGAAGTTTATGTGTTTTTTCTTTAAAAAAGTACGGAACCTCGAAATGGATCGGGCGTTAGAATTGGATGTCAAAATCGTTGTTATAATCTAAGGAGCCTAATTTGGCATTTGCCTTTTTAAGACAGTTTAGCCGCCCTAGGTAGTCTATTCGAAAGGTAAATTTTTTGATCGCTTTTTGAAAATTTCTTAGAAAAAAGGTCATTGTATGACACGCTACGATATTTATCATCGTCTAGCTGAAACCAAATGTCAGGCTTTAATTGCAGACAATAAAAAACTTAATTATCGAGGTGCGAATCTTACGCCATTGATGGTTTTATCGTGTCCATTGAGATTCCACTAGCCCATAAACAATACCAGCTCATTTTTATAGACGTAACGATAGTTAAAGAATCTCTTCGGTTTACTTATTAGCACTAAAGCTGCTTTTTAGAGTAAGAAATGTTCCTCTTCACTTCGGCGCAAAAGCAGCAGATCTTCACTGAGCGGTTGCAATTGTCTTTCCATTATTGATTATCAAATAATACTTCTTACTTAATTCCGACAAAATGCCATTAACGAACCTAGGGAAACTTTTGTCAAATCAGTGAGCTGAGCACTATATAATTCTTATACAGGGTGGCGCAAAACTACCGTTGTGGTTTGAATGTTTAATAGCTTTTTAAATTTATTTATTTTATTTTTATTTCAGAATTCTATGGAGCAAACTTGGGGAATTTGAAATGGAACACTACACAACAGAATAGCGATCAGAAATTGTTGAATTTTATTTTAAAAATCAAGTCAATTGTTTGGACGTAGCGTGCTCATCGTCGCTTTTTTAATGTGCGTACTGGATCTTCAGAACCAACAATAAACCGCTTGGTTGGAAATTTTCGACAACATGGTAGAGTAAGACAACTTCCATGTACCGGAAGTCCACGTAAGGTCCACACTGATGAAAATATCCAAAGTGTTGTGGATAGTGTGCAGGGCAGTCCAGAAACATCAACAAGAAGACGCGGAAAGAGCACGAATTTGCGCAGCCGAAAATGACCAGCACTTGCGGGATGTAATTTTTCGTACTTTCGCTTAAAATATTCCCCATTAATAATACTATATAACAAAATATAATTATAATAATAATTAACCAATAAATAAAAAAATTATTAAACATTCAAACCACAACGGTAGATTTGCGCCACCCTGTATAAACTCACTGACTGGGACCTATTGTTTAACGCCGGCTACAGAGATAAATCTCTTACTCGTTAAGTAGCCGTTATTAACGAGGTGGAAACCCACCGCTGAAAATGAATATGTAACTAATATGACTTATTTCGAGTATAGTTATAGTTATAGGTTGCATATAAACTTCATTTGAAATAGAGTGAATTTAAAATTTCACTTTAAGGGAGGCAGATCTTCAACTCGATGAATCAATTGAATGGGAGCACCTATAAGCACAGAATGATGTGATTTTATTTAACCAAGTTTCAAGTTGGGCAAGATTTGATTTAACCGAATTTTGACTTTTGACTTAAAAACGACATGCGGCCAGGCAAAACTTTTTTAACCCCAACTCCCTGGTAATGCACAGGTATAAATTGGTCTCTTTTGTGGCCATTTCGGCCCATGTAGCTGATCCTTATCCCCGCCAAAAACTCAAAATAAATCTATATTAGGATTCGTAGACAACTTTTCTTTAATTTGTGTACCGATTTGTTTTCATATTGACTTTTGATCATGCGTAACGTTTTTGGGCCACATCAGCCAATAGGTTCTCTACTATGCTCTTTTTTGAGGTACTTAGTACGTCTTAACTAATGGTATCCATTTAAATCATTGTTCGTCCAAAAACAAGTATGATTTGTAAAGAAAATACCCCAAAAAATTGAATTTCTTCCGAGGTAAGTGTAGTCGCTTAAAGGAAAACTTTTGCTCCCTCGATCAACTGTTTCCATTTACAATCCCAAACAGCTTATGGCCATAAGCCATTATCATAAAAACGTTTACGATCCTACATTAACTTATTTTGGCAGCTAACAAACACACGGCCCGATGGACACACGGCGGGAGGAAATGTCGTAGAATTTTACGTCGGTCAATAATGTATAGGGTGATCCACCTACAGGTTTTTTTTCAGTAAAAAAATATAAAAATTCAAATCTAGTGTGGAATCTTTATTGGTAGTTTGAAAGAACATTTTATGGCATTTATTTTTGGAATATAATTTTCTTCAAGTGTTGGCCGCAACTAAGCCTTAGGGTTTCCATTCTTAGAGTCCAATTTTGGATTACTCGTTCCAGCATTTCGACTGGTATGGCTTTAATGACACGCGTAATGGTGGCTTCCAAAACCTGAATCGTAGCTGGTTTGTCAGCATAGACTTTGGACTTTACGTAACCCCAAAGAAAAATGTCTAAAGGTGTGATATCACTTGATCTAGGCGGCCAACTCCCCTGTCCAAGACGTGAAATTAGCAGCTTTTCGAAATGACCTCTCAATAGATTCATTGTTTGAGTGGCACCGTCCTGGCGCAACCAAGTGCCGTCAAGAATACCGGCTTCAATTTCAGGTAGCATAAAGATCGATATCATGGCGCGATAGCGAGCACCATTCATGCACCAAACCGTGGTTTTCTCTGGGTATAATGGCACCTCTTCAACCTCTTCTTGTTGCTCTTCAGTCCAAATGTGACAGTTTTGTTTATTGACTTTACCGTTGAGCCAGAAATGGTCCTCATCACCTAACAAAATTTTGGTCGAAAACAGCGGATCTTCCTTCCCATTTCTCACCGAATACAGTTGCCGTTTCCGTAATACAGTTGCCAAAAGTACAGTTGAAGGAACATTTTTTCAAAAAATAAATGCCTTAAAATGTCCTCTCAAACTACCAATAAAGATTCCTTGATTGATTTGAATTTTCATATTTTTTTTTGTTCTGAAAAAATACCTCTAGATGGGTCACCCTTTATACTGTATAATAGGGCGGGTCCTTGTTTTGGCGACAAAGCATATTCGCCAAAGAACCCATTTTTCTAAAATCGCTTTTGAGCTTGCCAATTTTGCAAACAAAGTCCGTCCTGCCTACTCGTATATTAGACAAAGTGGAGGATGGAGGAAATGTTACTGTCATTAAAGGACAAAATTCTAGAATCTCATCTTCAACTCCCGCAGGACGAATAGAAGAAAGTTGTGTAAATTTCTTGTCATTAGAAAAAATGTTAAAAAAATGTTTCCATATTTCATTCTCAACTCGAAAATTATTTTAGACAAATAGTTTCTCTGCTAAATATGATTGACAATTTTCATGAAATTGCATGAGGGGTACGCTTTGTTGAGTTTTTTTTAACCAAACAAATTGACCCGCCATACTGTGTAGGCTATTCGATCATTATTTCGTGGTGTTGCTTACGAAATGATAAATAGAGTTAATTTGTGCTTTGTAGAGCTGGAGGACCTCAAGTCGTGATTGTCATTTGTTTGCGAAATATATTAGAAGTTGGTATTGGTGCCCGTAACGCTCCATACGAAATTAAGTCAGAATCCGATGTTATACGAGGCTGGCCTAATAATGAAAATTCGAATATTTATCATCAAATATTGTTTTATGGGTTTTCAAAGTATTCTCCAGCCTGATTTTTACTCTTTTGCATGCGCTCAAACCAATTGTCGAAGCACTTGTTCCACTCCGATTGAGACACCTACAAAACATGGGTTTTGAATGCGTTAACAGCATCGATGAAAATCGTTGATCACGCATTTTTATTGATGTGCGGGAATAAAAAGAAGTCATTGTGTGCCGATTAGGACACCTCCAAAATATGGTTTTTGAATGCTTCAACAGCATCTTCTGGCGATGAATTTCGTTGACCACACATTTTTTTCTTGTTGTGCGGGAATATAAAGAATTCATTGGGTGCCAAGTCAGGGCTGTACGGCGGATGACCCCTCAATTCGACGTTTTGGCCGGTCAAAAAGGCGCTGCTTTGAACCGATGTGTGAGAGCTCGCATTGTCATGGTGCACAATGATTCGTCTTCTCTTGTTCGTTTTTCGAATTTCTCCGAAGACTTCAGGCAAACAAATTGTGGTGTACCACATAGAATTGGCTGTCCTACTTTGCTCAAGCGAACAGTCGCTACATTACCAGTTTTGCCGAAGAAACAGGCGACCATTTGCTTCGAAGTGCTTCTTCCATGAACAACATTCGTTGGATTTAGCTCGCCTTCGAAGCTCTTACGCATAGATCCATGATTCGTCACCTGTGATGAGCTTTTAATCGTCTTTTCAAGCACCGCGATCGTATTTTTTCCAAAATTTCTTTACACCAATCGACACGAGCCTTTTTTTGAGCGATTGTCAAATTGTGCGGGATCCTAAGATCAACCTTTTTTACGGCCAGGTGTTCATGTAATATCGAATGTATGTTGGTGGAAGAAATGCCCAAGGATGCCTCTATCTCACAGTATGTCACATGACGATCTTGCATTATCAGTTCATGCATGGCACCAATGTTCTCTGGGCCAATGGCTGTTTTAGACGACCTTCACTACCTTTCTCTTTGAGCGAGTGTCGGCCACGATTGAATTCATTAAACCAGTTTTTCACAGTGCTGTATGATGGTGCTTTATCGCTGTACAAAGGTTCTACATTTTAATCCACGTCGAAAGTTGTGAAAAATAATCGCACGCAAATGTTCACGCGTTAATTCCATTTTTTGCCAAATTGATTTTTTCAAGTCACTGTAAACAATAAAAATGATGGTCGTATGTCAAAACGTTCTGAGTTCGTTTACGAGTCTAAAAAAAATGTCAAACTTTCCAATGGCAATGTCAGATGGCGCCAGGCAACAGTCGTAAGCATGGATTGTATTTCCAGTCCTTTGAAGTGTCATCAGCACTTATAATACCCTGTCCCACAGTGTGTTGAAGGGAATAATAAATAATAAGAAGGTTTTTAAGTCCCTTAATTTTTGCCCTTTTGACCCTATTTAGAACAATTTAAATAGTATAAGTAATCAATCTACAAGCAACCTATTTTTTAGGCTGTTTCGCTCGCCCTTCGTATTTTGTAGTAGCTTCACTTTCTCTACGCCCATGTAAATATGTTTCGCATTTACATATAAACCGAATATGTATCCAGTAATTTACAGTTTTTGCTCTTATAACCCCACGCCAGCGACAAAAATTTAATATGTTCTACGTATGAAGTGCGCCCATAAAATAGAACTCGCTCGTAGCAGACAAAGTAACCAATATTTATTTACGCATACGGCAAATACCAGGAGTACTGAAAGCATTTTGGCCAACCATTGCGCTGTGCTGCAGAGCTGATACAGACAACATGAAATGCGTCAATAGCGACGTCGGTGACAACGACACCAACACCAACAACTTAACGATGACAACTTTTTCAATAGATTTTCAGCAACAACAAGTCTACTGCAGAATTCCAGGAATTTTGATTATATGAGTTTAAAATATTTATGATAACAGAAAATGTATGACACAGACAGGCAGAAGTGTTTACTTTTTCGCATCGCATAATTTTAAATAGAAACAAGCAAAAAAGCTTCAGTCAGGTTGATCCGACTTAAAAATACCCTCGCCCATATGTGACAGCGCATAGAGAAAGGGACCTAAGGGTAAAATAATCAATTTTCATTTGTTTTCTTTTTTTTGATGTGGACAACATCTGAGCATCGAATTAGACCGATCCCACGCCCCAAAAGTGTTCCCTCCCAGAGATATGAGCGTTTTATGAAAGTGAAGTCGACGATTCTAAGCGCAAATAGAAAGGGACCTAATCTTTAAAATGGCTCTCCTGAACAAAACTGGTTTTTAACCTTAGGTCCCTTTCTATTTTGCGCGTCACATATATGCAGTTTTATATTTCCCTTCGTTCTGTCCTTCATATAAAGCCGTTATAAAAATATTATGAAGTTCGCAATATAAAAGAATTTCATCCAGTAGGGTGTGGGTTCTGATCTACACTGAAATGAGGTCATTTGTGTGGGAGGTACCAGAGGGGGCGTGGCTAATAATCCAATTATTCCAAGTTAACCTTATATCTCTGTTTTTTAACAATTATTTTGAGTAAGGTCGTATGAAATGCATTCAAGAATGAATACTGCATATCATGATGGTACCAAAGGGGGTACCAAAGTGGGGAGTGTCATGCAAATTTTTGAAAGCGGGTATAAAGCAGTTGAAAAAAAATTATTTGAGTTCACAATTTATGCGAATTTCGTGCATTAGGTGAAAAGTTATGTGGGTTACGATTTTCAGTGGTACAGGGTAGTTTGTGACGGAGATACCAGAAGGGCATGGCGAGAACTCCAATTCTCTATCACGATATAAGGTAACCTACTAGCGTTGCTATATATTTATGGCCTAGGTAACACAAAGTGTTGCCTGGCGTCATCCGACATTTCCATTGGAAAGTTTGGCAATTTTTTTTTAGCAAAAACGTTCTCAGCACGACCATCATTTGTGTTGTTTACAGTGCTTGAAAAAAATCAATTTGGCAAAAAAAATGGAATTAACTCGTGAACATTTTCGTGTGATAATTTTTCACAGCTTTCAACGTGAATTATCACGACAACAATCGATAAACTTAAATCTTTGTATGGCGATGTAGCACCTCCCTAAAACACTGTGAAAAAAAAATCAATCGTGGCCGACGCTCGCTCAAAGACGAAGGTCGTCCAAAAACGCCCGTTGTGCCAGAGAACATTGAAGCCGAGCGTGAACTGATAATGCAAGATCGTCATGTGACATACCGTGAGATAGAGTCATACTTGGGCGTTTCTTTCACCAGCATACATTCGATATTGCATGAAAACTTGGCCGTAAAAAAGGTTTGTTCTCGTTGGAATCCGCACAATTTGACAATCGTTCGAAAAAAGGCTCGTGTCGATTGGTGCAAAGAAATTTTGAGAAAATACGATCACGTTGCTTCAAAAGACGTTTATAAGATCGTCACAGGTGACGAATCATGGATTTATGCGTATGAGCCTGAAACAAAACAGCAATCGACCGTGTGGGTCTTTGAAGACTAGCCAAAACCAACGAAAGTTGCTTGTTCACAGGTGACGAATCATGGATCCATTCGAATAAGCCGGAAACAAAACAGCAATCGACCGTGTGGGTCTTTAAAGACTAGGCAAAACCAATGAAAGTTGTTCGTGGAAGAAGCACTTCTAAGCAAATAGTCGCCTGTTTCTTCGGCAAAACTCGTCATGTGGCGACTGTTCCGCTTGAGCAACGTAGGACGGTCAATTCTGAGTGGTACAATACAATTTGTTTTCCTGCAGTCTTCGGAGAAATTCAAAAAACGAACAAGAGAAGACGAATCATTGTGCACCATGACAATGCGAGCTCTCACACATCGGCTCAAACCAGCGCCTTTTTGACTGGCCAAAACGTCGAATTGATAAGTCATTCGCCGTACAGCCCTGACTTGGCACCTAATGACTTCTTTTCACTCCCGCATATCAAGAAAAAAATGCCTGGTCAACGATTTTCGTCGCCAGAAGATGCTGTTGAGGCGTTCAAAAACCATGTTTTGGAGTTGTCTCAATCGGAGTGTAAAAAGTGCTTCGACAATTGGTTTGAGCGCATGCAAAAGTGTATAAATCAAGCTGGAGAATACTTTGAAAAACAATAAAACGATTTTTGATGATAAATATTCGCATTTTCATTTGTAGCCATTTTCATTATAAATAAGTAGCAGCCCTCGTATACCTCCATTTCTTAGCCTTGATTTTCAGTAAGTATTGAAAATATTACAGGAATGCCGAAAAGTGGGTGGTACCGGAAGAGTAGGAAGGGTGGGTGTTAGCGCCACTTTAAAAATCTCCCTGATTTGTTATTGTAGATGTGGCATCTCCACTTGATTAGTTTAGTTGTTAATTGCTATAAATATTTAACGAAACAGTAGAAATGTCAAGTAGCGTCCCTGAACCTTCGCCATTTTATTCGGAATTACTTACAATTTGTTTCATACGCTGTGCTCAGAAAAAAGTTATTACAATTTGTTAAAAGTTCGTAGTGTTTTTCGTACCAAAAAGTATGTTCGACTCATTGTCAATTATTTTCTTTTTATAATTAATTGGTTTTTCTTATATAGGAATTTTAATATAAGTACACATTGTGGAATTAATCAAATATTTTTATGAGACTTGTGTACTTTATTCAAAATCCCCGTGGAAGTTACTAGTACGGCCTCTCTGCCTTTCCAACAGTGGGAAATGCTAAATTTTAAAACAAAACCGACGGGCATGGTTCAAATGACTGAAAAGTCATAAAACAGATTTGGTCAAATCGAAAGTAGGGTCTAAAATGTTTTTTCGATGCGTTACACTTTTTTTCCGTACCAAATGATACTCGTATATACCCTCTTACCCAGTAGGTTGAGGGTATGAACAAGAAACAACAGCGATGAATGGCAATCGAGTGCTGCTGTTTCGTTCTGTTTTCATTTCAGACTAATTTCCAACAAAAAAGTCAACAAGAAAAAAACAAGGGAAACCTGAAACGTTATTGGAATTTTCCCTAGGAAATTTCAAAAATGCTGCATGTATCATGTTAACTACACAAATCGTTGCTGGCAATGCACTTGCATATGGAATGAGCAGTGTCGGTCGTGTCTCGGTGCGGCGCATCCATTGGTCAATGACCATAAATGGAACACTTGTATGTGGTGAACGTTGTTGTTCAATGGTTATGGTGTTGCTCACTAGTGTTGACGATATAAATAGGTAGTGTGTTGTGACAAAGATACGTATTGCTAGTGAAATCACTTCGATGTTGTGTAAGATAGGCGTGAATAATTCCGTTAAGCGGTAATAATTAAATTTAAATATATTTGATCCGCGTGTGGAGACTTTGAGAAGAAAATCGTCTAAGGAAAAATCTTGGTTTATTTTTAAAAGTACTAAAAATAGCGTAAAATTCTTTAAGATCGATTAGGCCGAATTTTTATATTTATATACTCTCAGTCATGGTTTGAGATTGACAATTATTTGGTCCTCTAGGGTGCTTAAGTCCGACCTTCATCCGAGCCAAACCTTTAAGATAGGTTTTGCCAAACATTTTACGTCTTAAGAACCTATTTTTTGTACATTTTATTTATTTGTGGAATCTTTCAGGGAATGATAATAACAACAGATATTCAAATCTTAAACCTAGTTTATTCTAAAGGTTGCTACCAGTCTAAACAACCCTGCTAGATTTGTACATGTACGAGTAATTTAATAAGACAGTATCCGAATCGGTTCATAAAGATTTTTACTTTAAGAGTATAGCAATAAATTGTATTTAAAATTATATAACTATTGTAAAGGGTGTTTTTTTTTTGGGGTATAGAACTTTAAGTTGGCATCACTTTTTTATCTGGCGGCCATTTTGTCAGCTGTCAAGTGATTAATATTTAGTTTGGTTTGCCATTTCATCATGAACAGGTTGACAAAAGAACAACGCTTGCAAAATGGGCCGAAAATGAGATTCATCTCGATGCTGATTTTCATCACAAAATTTTGTTCAGTGATGAGGCTCATTTTTGGTTGAATGGCTACGTCAACAAGCAAAATTGCCGCTTTTGGAGTAAAGAGAATCCACATGAGACCCTTGAGACGCCATTACATCCACAAAAACTGACTGTTTGGTGTGCTCTATGGGCTGGTGGAGTCATTGGGCCATACTTCTTCCGAAATAATGCTGGAGAGTCAGTTACCGTTAATGGAGACAGGTATAGAGCCATGATAACCGACTATTTTGTTCCCGAATTGGATGGCATGAATGTGGATGAGTTGTGGTTCCAACAAGACGGCGCTACATGCCACACAGCGCACGTCACAATCGAATTATTGAAGGAAACATTCGATGAGCGCATAATTTCGCGGAATGGACCTGTCAATTGGCCACCAAGATCGTGTAATTTGACACCGTTGGATTATTTTCTTTGGGGATATGTGAAGTCGCTCGTCTACGCCAACAAACCAGAAACGTTAGGGGACTTGGAAGCCAACATTCGTGGCGTTATTGCCAACATACGGCCCCATATGCTCGAAAAAGTGGTTGAAAATTGGACCTGTAGAATTGGCTTTATTCGAGCCAGCCGCGGCGGCCAGATGCCCGAAATCATATTTAAACATTAATGGCATAAAATTATCCTTCCAATAAAGCCAAATTGATGGACATTAAAACGATTTTCTTGTGTTTTATTTCAATTCGAAGTTCTATACCTCAATAAAAAACACCCTGTATAAGTAGTTGGCGGTCCTCAAGTTTCTATATCAGGTAAAAGGCGTTTCTTCTTCTGAAGCGTACATATCCTTTAAAATTAAAGGCCTCTGGCGAGGCTTTCGGATGGATTTCTTCTCTGACGGTTTTCGTATTAAGATCCTTGTAAATTCCTGATGTACCATGGAGCTCCGACGATCTACGAAGCGCGGTATTTTGCTTTTTTGCACTGCAGGCTGTGGCGGCACTGTTGGTCGAAGAGAAAGGAGAGTGTATGTGGCTTTTAGTGGCTGACGGGAGATTTGTATTTGTCTGCCTTTCAGTTTCCATCATACATTGAACACGTTAGGAGAGGTCATTTTGTGCTGAAGAGTATTTTTCTAATGCGCACTCAATCATTGCAGTGCAGCGTGATTTTCGTTAACGATTCGCTGTTCCCGCACGCGGACCGCAATAAATTGTAACTTGGGTAACTTCATTGAGAACAGCAGGGAATGTGTCATGTGTACGAAGGCCACCTGAGAGAAGGATTGCAACACTGCAATCTCCGAAACTTTCTCTTGGCACTTCCAGACGTTATCTCCACCGGATTCTTCATGATAAACTGAATTTTTACTGGTATAAAATGTGCGTGGTCCAATAATTGTCAACACAGGACTATTTGACAAGGCCGACCTACTACGAAGACATTCATGCAACTATACCCCGTGGCGCAATTGTATTCTTTTCTGATGAGGCTCATTTTCACCTCAGTGGGTGTATAAACAATCAAAATATGTAGTACTGAAGTGAAACAAACCTCAGAGAACTTCACCAGAGACCTTTGCATTCGGACCGCCTTATGTGTCTAAGGGTTACTATGAATTGTTTGAGGCAAATGTTTCCTGGACGGCTTATCTCTTTGAGGTGGGAGATGTGAACTGGTCGGCACGTTCACCAGACTTAGCCCCATGCGATTTTTTTCTTTGGGGTCTCCTGATGTCGAAGGTATACACGAGTACCAACCGTCCTAACACCTTAGAAGACCTAATTGACAATATTGAGGCTGAAGTTAGCAGAACTCTTAAGAATAAATCTGTATACAGATAAGGTTAGCTTTAGTTGGCATCCGCCCGAAGCATTGCTCACTTGGATCCATGAGTATGTTTCGTTGTGATACCGTATAGTCGGCGCGAAGAATTCGTTCCATGCTACCTGGCCACAGCCTCTTTAAGCCAAAAGCCGGCCTGTTGCCATAATAAAGGTTTGGATCCTTCAGGAACTATGCCGTTCTTTTGGGGCAGTAGACGCAAAATATCTTAAATTTGAATCGGCTGTAAAAATAAATTACTGGTAATTTGTTCATATTATTGGTTTTATTGTAAAGGTAGAACTTGTCAGTTATTTTTAAACGGCCCACCCTTTTAGAAACTAAGAAACTTTAAGAAATCCGCCTAGGAGAGAAAAAGTTGTCCTTTAAGAGACTTAAAGTTGTTTTAACTTTAAATCTCTTAAAGGACAACTTTTTCCGTCCTAGGCGGATTTCGCCTGTTGACAATTTCACAAATCTAACGACTATAAGCCATCATTGTGGGGTCTTAAATTAATTTGTTTGAATACTGCCTTTTTAATGCGAGCTACATGAAAACATGGACAGATTTTAGAAGAGTTGGTAAAAGATCTCTCATAGCACATCATCAATAATTTCGTCAAGATAATATAGAAGTGTGAGCGGTAGGACCAGAAATTGGAGTTCCCTATTTTCGTGGTTGCTCTAAAAAACATGAGCCAAAACGTATTTCTTGGCTCCTGCTTAATTTCATCAAGATTGGATGTAAAATGTGTCTTCTAGAGCTCTAGAGAACGGAAAATCGGATGAATACAAATCTGAATCTGAACCGATTTCTTCTATTTCCGTAATGTCTTTCATTGGTCCAAAAAAAAAAACGTGTGCCAAATTCCATCAAGATTGGATGTAATATGTAGCTGCTGGAGCTTAAGACATCAAGTCGGATGAACATATATGTTTTAAAGTTATATCTTAATTTGAACCGATTTAATTATATTTTAACAACGTCGTTCCGTAGTCAAAAAAAAGAAATAGTGTAGAATTTTTAAATATTGACACTAGTTAGTTTCTAGAGCTATAACCATAAAAACCGGATGAACATATATGTGGCACTATATCCAAATCTGGGAGCTATATCCAAAAAACTTACTTTTGCCAAATTTCATAAAAATCGGACAACAATTACGACCTGTAGTTTGTCCTAGAATTTTATGACATTCAAAAATGTAGTATACCTTCCCGGCGGACACCCTGTAGACATTCTTTATAGGTTCTCCGATCAATATTTCGTGTTGATGCGAACGGAATGACAAATTCAATATAGCATCCACGCTTAGGTAGATGTTTTTCCAATCAGAAGTGCTGTAACTACCTATATTTCAAGACTTTAGACAGCAATTAAATCACTTGCTGCGATGAGAGGTTTGTTTTTATATAACAATAAACTAGAGCAAAAGCTTAAAAATGACATGGCGCCTTTATTATGTCCTTCACTTCTGGGTGTGCAGAGAAGTTAATTGATAATAGGGCTTTGAACCCCTAAATACTTGAGGTCGTATTTAAATTGGCTTAGAGCCCGTCACCCAAACTTAGCCAAACTGCAAATATAATTCTATTTTTGGCTTCGTCAGAAAATATTATAGTTATTTGAAACCCACATGTCCATGTACAGGGTGGGCGATTTAACATTCGCCGTTGGTCCAAGAAACTAACTTCTGTCAAACTGTATCAAGATTGTACATATTTGTGAGCTATATCTAAAACTTAGCCAATTTTCTCCAGTTTTAAAGCGTTTTAGACAGACAACAGACAGACGGAGGAAGGATGGACATATATCTCATCAAATGGTGATTCTGGGCAGATCGGTACGCTTAAAGTTGGGGTAGCTCAAATGCTAACGGGTGATCGATCAATCTATAGGTATTTCTTCAATAGGGTTTTTTTTCACAGATTACGCGTGAGTTGTGTTAAACTTTGTTTTTTTAAGTATTGTTTGCCATTTTATCATAGATAGACTTAAACCGCCAAAACCACGGTTTGCTGCGGTTTATGGGCTGGTGAATCCACGGCCCATATTTTTTCAAAAATGATAATGGCAGGAACGTAACCGTGAATGGTGCTCGCTATCGCGCCATGATATCGGACTTTTTGCTACCTGAAATTGAAGCCCGTAATCTTGACGGTATTTGCTTTAAACAGGACGGTGCCGCTTGCCCGTTCAAACAATGGATCTATGAAGAGGTCATTTCGAAAAACGTTTTGGACAGGTGAGTTGGCCGCCTAGATCTCGTGATATCACACCTTTAGACTTTTTTCTTTGGCGCTACGTAAAGTTCAAAGTCAATGCTGACAAACCAGCTACGATTAAGGTTTTCATTAACGCCATATCGGTCTTAATGCTCGAACGATTCATCCAGAATTGGACCCATAGAATAGACACCCTTAGACGTAGTTGGGGCCAACATTTGAAGGAAATTATATTTAAAAAATAAATGGCATTACATGTTCTTTCGAATTTTTGTATATTTTTTTATTTTGACCTTTAGATAACCTCTAGATTACTATTCCGATACCTACGTTAACCTTAGATAAAATTAAGATTTTTCTTTAATTTTACTTTTAGCAGCACAAAGCAAACAGAGAAAACAGATAAACCGTCATATCGGGTTTAAGCTATTTTTAAAACCGACTGCTGGGTTTGGACATAAAAACGATATGTACGATATGGGTTTCAGGTTCGGTTTTCGACACTCGAGTATACAGTTTCCTCCTATTCTTAATACCAAGTATAAATTTACAAGTTTTAACTAGTCGTAGTTTTCGTTAAAGGCATTTCTAGTTAGAGTTTGATACATGGGCCAATACGGGTATTTATGGGTTATGGATATTGGTTGCAATTCTATTCGTATCTGATAAAGCCATTAGTGTTCGTATTTGCACATAAATCTCATTGTCCATATTTAAGGGTCTCAATTTGTGGCTTCCATTTGAAGCAGCTGATAAAAAGCTCAGTTAATATCTAGTTTTAGAATGTATCATCTGCCGGTTAGAATTGGCATAAGAACTTTCGATAATATTTACACCCCGCCAACACTGTGCTAAGGGAAAGCCAAACTTAAAAATGATCTCAAGAACTTTTAGTTTGTTTTCGCGTTATGCTTTTCATTTTTTGACGCATATTATTTTATTTATTTTTATCAACCGAAAACTTATTAAATTTAACACCATAAGATATAAACACACTTACAGACATACTCGCACAGACCTAAACGGAAGCAACTAATTAAGAGTGTTAATTAAGTTGTTGCAAACTTACGCACACACAGGCATGTATAGAAAATACAGTGTGACATTAGCAGCGGCGCAACTCGCGAGGCCTATTATGAAAACAGGCCTGTTACTAACTATTTCTGTCATTGCGGGGAGCATAAAATGAAAAAAATGGTTAAGAGTTTCAAAGTTTATGCTTTGTTAACATTACTTGCCCGCCATCAGATAACATTCCCAAAATCCAAAGTGCTGTCCATGATATATAAGTTAATGTATTTTTAAAAAATTCGAAAAATATAAACAAATATTTCTTGGCATTATAAAGGGTGTTTTTTATTGGGGTATAGAACTTTAAGTTGGCATCACTTTTTTAACTGGCGGCCATTTTGTCAGCTGTCAAGTGATTAATATTTAGTTTGGTTTGCCATTTCATCATGAACAGGTTGACAAAAGAACAACGCTTGCAAAATGGGCCGAAAATGAGATTCATCTCGATGCTGATTTTCATCACAAAATTTTGTTCAGTGATGAGGCTAATTTTTGGTTGAATGGCTACGTCAACAAGCAAAATTGCCGCATTTGGAGTGAAGAGAATCCACATGAGATCCTTGAGACGCCATTACATCCACAAAAACTGACTGTTTGGTGTGCTCTATGGGCTGGTGGAGTCATTGGGCCATACTTCTTCCGAAATAATGCTGGAGAGTCAGTTACCGTTAATGGAGACCGGTATAGAGCCATGATAACCGACTATTTTGTTCCCGAATTGGATGGCATGAATGTGGATGAGTTGTGGTTCCAACAAGACGGCGCTACATGCCACACAGCGCACGTCACAATCGAATTATTGAAGGAAACATTCGATGAGCGCATAATTTCGCGGAATGGACCTGTCAATTGGCCACCAAGATCGTGTGATTTGACACCATTGTATTATTTTCTTTGGGGATATGTGAAGTCGCTCGTCTACGCCAACAAACCAGAAACGTTAGGGGACTTGGAAGCCAACATTCGTGGCGTTATTGCCAACATACGACCCATATGCTCGAAAAAGTGGTTGAAAAGTGGACCTGTATAATTGGCTTTATTCGAGCCAGCCATATATTCAGCCATATATCATATTTAAACATTAATGGCATAAAATTATCCTTCCAATAAAGCCAAATTGATGGACATTAAAACGATTTCCTTGTGTTTTATTTCAATTCGAAGTTCTATACCTCAATAAAAAACACCCTTTACTAGTATGTTTTTTTAGAAGAGAAAACATTCCTATTATTAACGGAGATTATTGATCATAAAAACTTTTAAACAGCCGATGGCTAATTACAATGTGCGACAGCCACAATCGGTTTGGGATGAAACCACCGGGGAAAGTTATATCGGTCAAAAAAAGGTCATACGTGTCCCAGCGTTTCGTTGGGTCTCATCTAGGAATCGAGATATATCGATTTGAAGTTAGTAAGTATCGTATAGGGGAATTTGTCACGTTTTTGGCTCTTTTGTTTGACATAACTTGAGAACCACTCGTCCGATTTAGCTGAAATAAATTTTAAAAAACCAAGAATTACAATTCCCTTAATCTGTTTATATATTATTTTCCTTTACAAGTAATAGTTTCCAAGTTAAAAATAAGCGCATGAAAAAAAAATTTTAATTTTTAGGCAAAAATATTTTTTTTTTCATACATTTATTTATAATTGCGAAACTGTTGCTTAAGTAGGAAAACGGTTTAAGAACAGATTAGAGGAAATGTAATTCTTAATTTTTCTAAATTTGTTTCAGCTAAATCGGACGATTGGTTCTCGAGTTATGTCAAACAAAAGAGCCTAAAACGTGACAAATTCCCCTATACGATACTTACTAACTTCAAATCGATATATCTCGATTCCTAGATGAGACCCAGCGAAACGCTGGAACACGTATGACTTTTTTTTACCAATATAACTTTCCCCGGTGGTTTCATTCCAAACCGATCACTGACCCTTACCATTTGTCGCAGAGTGTTATCGGTGTTAGGCTCCATTTGATCTTATAGGTCTCTTAATAGGCACTAACATTTGCGGATTTTTCTACCCTGTTGGTGATGTGGTATTTTCACACCATTTAGTTGTCTAGAATGATAAATGTACATATTATTTGTGTACCGATTTGAATCTGCTTCCATTGAGCTGTAATCAAAGTACAGGTCGCAATAACGAACTTATTTTGTTGAAACTTTGTTACATTCTTCTAGAGTGCACCAAGAACAAACTCTATTGAAATTGGTCTACATTGGTCGACATTTTCATATCATTTATTGTTATTTCCTGATTTAAGGACCAACAGCTCTAAAGGACACATATTACATCCAATTTCTATCAAAGTTTTTAGAGAGCATGACGAAAAATTACCTATATCGCTCCTTGTTTACGAATAGACCCCATACAAAGGTCCCTTTCGATTTCAGATCCTGCTGCTTTATGTTTTGTATGGCACGTTATGAAAGACAAATAATTTATTATAGCATATTGAGTACGACCGTGTCATTAATCCATTGAAAAGCAGAGTGGTTTAGGATATCTTATAGATGGCCAGGCCGGACCATAACTTTTTTTTACTTATTTGACTTACGTTTATGGTTAATACTAACCTTACCAGGTATAAGGCCTCCATATGGCCGAAATTCTAAGTGATATTCCTTCAATAAGCCTAGAATTCCACGATCTTGATTATGAGCATGAAAGCTCCAGGGGGTTAGTCTTACCAAGATTCCTCTGGACTTTTTGGACTTAGTCTCCATAACGTCATTTCTCTCCTCCTTTTGCTCACACATATTTTTCGCCCCAGATTTTTGTGCCGGAGCTATCCTATCCATTCTTGAAATATGTCCAGCCTGCGCGTTCGTTGAAGTTCAATGTGCCCGACTAGGTCGATGTGCTACTCTCAGCCTGATAATTCTCCAGGAGAATATTTGCGCATACCGTTGTCGAATATAAGATTTAAGCAACTTTGGTCGCAAAACGCTAGTTGCAGTTAACATGGAGAAGAGTCTTTTTCCAGAATTGCAAAAACTGCACTAAGATTCATTACTCAGTCCAAGAAGACCTGAAAAATGTCGATGCATCTAAATAGAGGACTGGCATACAATTAAAGCACGTAAAATGCTTGTATTATAGCGAAAAAAATCTGTTAACCTTTTAAATAACTACTTAAATGAGATTAGCAGTAATTTTATCAGACTTAAAATGCAATATCATCATGGCATCGTAGGAGGGGACATTTTCAATGTTTAGTTTATACACCTGTGATGAATTATTGCATTACCAGTTATTTTCTTCAGAGATTTTCTAGATATTTTAAAGCACAACTGAGGTTATTAATAAAACTACTATATACAAAAATATCTACAGCCATAAATTCTTACCACAGCTTAAGAAGGCCTTCCCAAACCGCTGTCCATCCCTGTTTTCGAATTCTTATTGTTGTTGTCATTAAAGATGCTTGCGAGTTACACTCAATTAAAATTATGATGGGATTATAAGAAATATGATAAATGCAACACTCACTCGTTTTGAAAGTTTTTAATTAATTGAATGCGTTAAATGGTCTACGAAACCGGGAGGGTGTTGGTGGGTACGTGTAGGCCTTCTGTGCCTCTGTTAATAGCTGAGGAAGAGGTCATCTGTAATTAGGCATTGCAAATGCAATTAAGAATTTTCGATGTAATTAACTCAAATCCTTTTATAAAAAAATGTGACATGGAGGGAGAGAAGGAGAATTATTTTTATGTGTTTGTTGTCGAGATATGAATAAAATATTTAATATTTGAAAATTGTACATGGGTTTGGACAATATTTTGTTTGTTTTTAGAATTCAAATTTTAGTGTAAATGTTTTTGTAAACTGTCAAATTTCTTAATCATGGTACTTAGGTAAAGGAGAACTTAAATAAGGTTAAATTAATATTCGCAATAAATTCGGAATGTCTGTTTATAGTTCATGTTGCTAATCGTAATATATATATGTGACGCGCAAAATATAAAGGGACCTAAGGGTAAAAACCAGTTTTGTTCGGCAGAGCCATTTTAAAGATTTAAATACGTGTATCTTTGGTGTACCATCACTTTCATAAAACGCGAATATCTCTGGGGGGGGGGGACACTTTTGGGGCATGGGATCGGATTCGATGCTCAGATGTTGTCCACATCAAAAAAAGTGAAAATTGATTTTTTTTAGCCTTAGGTCCCTTTCTCAATGCGCTGTCACATATAACAAGATCTGGCCATATATCTACTAACATCTCAAGAACGGGTTGCTCGATATTCCAGGACGTAAGTGACCTTTTCTACCTATATCTCACTATTTGTTTGCTCGATATCCGTCTTAAATGACTGAATCGTTAATGTATTTTTCGCAAATCTTCGGTCCTTTACCCCAAAAAAAATCCAATGGCGCATAGTGGTCCAAAATCAATTTCCATCGGACAAAAGCCTATAAATTTCGATCTAGTTACCATTTTTGAGTTCTGTGAAACGGATGATATTAGCTAAGGACTCAAGGATTTTTATGATTATGCGCTCTTCTGAATGAATGAACTCCTAAAAGTCACTTATCCTCCAGTTATTCGATTTGATACATTTATTAGGTGTTTTTTGAGGCAAAGCACCGCCAAATGAACTCTAATAGGAATAAAATTAAGCATTTCGAGAAAGGAATTTGGCTCACATATTCAGCTGCGTGAATAGAGGTAACATTTTAAATTTGAATAGGCTTTTAAAATAAGTACTGATAATTTCTTAAAATTTCTAGTTTTGTTAGAAAAGTTGAACTTTTTACATTTATAATGGGACTCAATATCTACAACAACCGGGTTGGCAACACGCAGAAAAAAAGTATGGTTGGGATGACAATATTCGAAGAGGATCAGAAGAAAGTAAACACAATAAAAATACCTCGAACTTCCTTCCAATTATTGTTGCACTGTATCGTGTGTATGTGTTTTTTTGTATATCAAAAAACATACGCACACACATGCATGTATGCTCTATAAAACCTGTTTTGTTATGTTCATAGTCGCAACCATACTGTATGATTGCCGTAATCATATTATTGTTAAAGTAAATTTTAGACAAAAATACTTTTGTAGCACCAACCATGTTTATATGGTTGCTACAACCATATTTTCATTTCTAATTTTGGCAATAATACTATTGTTACATTTCAACAATAGTAATATTGTCGCAATCATACTATTGTCAAAATGAAATTCAAGAAACAATACTACTCTTGAATTTTTGTTGAGCATGGAGCGGTAACGTTCACCGTTGACGGTAAAGGCGGCTCCTTGCTCATCTTCGTAGAAAAATGGCCTAATGATGCCGCTAGCCCAAAATGCACCAAACCAAACAGTGACTCTTGGCGATGCATTGGCTTCTCAATAGTCACGTGTGGGTGCTCTTAACCCCATATGCGGCAATTTTGCTTATTGACATAGCCAGCCTGATGAAGATGAGGTTCATCTAAATATATGATTTTTGGTAAAGTCCTTTAGCACCTGCCAAACAATCATCAGTTCCATTACTAAATGACAAATTTTCCAATAAAACCATAAGTTTAAAAAAATTATAATCATTTTTTTACAGCCGATTCGAATTTAAAATCTTAAATTGCCTTCCCTACGAGTATGAGTAAAAAAATAAAAACTACGAGTATAAAACAAAAATTTTCGTTTTTTTAAAGTTTAATGTTTTTTTTTTATAATTATTATAATTGTTTATATTTTAGTTTCTAAAATATGAGTAGGACACAAAACATTTCTTGAATCCTTGGTTAGAGTTGTCCTTTTTTTAGAACTCATAAATGTTAAATGGATCAAATATTTGAACTTTTGGCCCACTGTGCGGCATCAAATCACATCGCCGAGGTGGCTAACTGACGTCGCCGACAAATACTAATCGTGACTCTACGGCATCCAAAATAGTTCATCATGTCTCTGTAGCTCTCACCGTTTACCGAAATTGTGTTTCAAGCCGCATTTTCAAAGTAAAGTAGGCCAATGATGCCACCGCTCTAAACCACAAAACTGTCACTCTTAGGATACATTGGCTTTTCGAAAATCACGTTGGGATTTTATGATTCCCAGATGCATCAGTTTCATGTTAAAAAAGTCTCTGAGTTAAAAACGATTAAAAATATGATTTATCGATACAAATCGTAGCCTTTTTCGAGCTCTAAGGCACACCCTAAGAAGCGGATGATCGAGTGCTTTCAAATGCCGACTCAATTATATCTTGTAGGAAATAGGTCGAGTTCGTTGTCAAAATTTCGCTAAAGGCTAGAACATTAAATGTTTTGTTTTTGAAATAGGCTACCACATTCCTTTGTAGAATGACACTGTGTGACATGAAATCCTCAGTAAAAATAGGAAGTAAATTCTCCGAAACATTCACTACTAACGGGTGATCAATCAGGAGGTATTGTTTTCAAAACAAAACAAAAAATACAAAAATTTAAATCAAGAGTGGAATCTCTATTGTTCATTCGAAAGGACATTTTATGTCATTTATTCTATGAAAATAATATCCTTCAAATATTGGCCACATTAACGCCTTAGGGTGTCCATTCTGAGGGTACAATTTTGAATGACTTGTTCGAGCATTTTGACCTCTATGGCGGTAAAAAAGAAAAAAAGGTGTGATATCACACTATCTCAATAGATCCATTGTTTGATCTGGGGTATGACAAGTGGCACCGTCCTGTTGAAACCAAATTTCATCAAGACTACAGGCTTCAATTTCAGGTAGCAAAAAGTCCGAAATCATGGCTCGGTAGCAAGTCCCATTCCCGCTTACGTTCGGGCCATAGTCATTTTTGAAAAATATGGACCGATGATCCCACCAGCCCATAAACCGTACCAAACCTTGGTTTTCGCTGGACGTAATGGCAACTCTTGAACCTTTTATGGTTGCCCAGTTGCGGCAATTTTGTTTATTGACGTTGCCATTTAGCCAGGAATGAGCCTTATCACTAAACAACATTTTGTTCGAAAACAGCAGATCCTCTCATTTTCATTTCCATAATACAGGGTCAAAGAGATAAACAAATAAAGTTAAACTCAACTTACCCGTAATCTGTGAAAAAGCCTATTGAAAAATATACCTCTTGATGGATCACCCTATACAAGAGATCTCGTCGATTTCTTAAACATCCTGATGAAGAAAATTTTGGAAATCGCAAAAGTTATTAAACCAGGTATAATCAACACCATGGACTACTTTCTCCTCGCGTTTGCGGACGACATTGACATCGTCGGAAGGACTGAAAGAGATGTTACTGGTGCGTTTTCTAAAATTGAGATAGAGTCGTCAAAAATAGGTCTGATGGTTAATGAGAACAAGACAAAGATGATGCTTGCCACTGCAAGAGTAGCGCCGCGACGAAATAAAGGCGAGATAGTTCCAGCCAGCAGTTGCAACGTAGAGGTAGTAGATGATTAATTATACCTCGGATCTGCCATAAACGAAAAGAACGATGCCAGCACCGAGATAAAAAAGGATCGTGCTGGCTAAAACATGCTTATTTGGGCTCGGTAAGCAGCTTCCGGAAGACGAAAAAACATTGTACAACACGCTGATAATACCTGTGCTTCGATATGGCGCCGAAAAATGGGTACTTGCTAAAGCGGATGAAGGCAGTGTTTGGTGTACTTGAGAGAAAGATCCTTCAGAAAATGTGTGGGCTCATCTGCTTGAAGGGAGAGCATAGTCGCTGAACGAACCGTGAGCTGTATCTTGACATGAATGTAGCGATTGCACTGGCTAGGGCATGTCGGTCGAATGGAAATGAAAATGCTCCAGCCAGAAACGCGTTAGATGACAACTACCACGGAAGGTGCCGACAGGGAAGGCCGAGACTCCGTGAAAGGATCAAGTTGAAGAAGATGTGAGAATCCTTCGTATTACAAACTGAAAACAGCACGCACAAGACCGAACTGTCTGGAGGTCATTTATGCAACAGGCTAAGACCAACAACGGGTTGTAGAGACAACTGAAGTAAGTAACATTCTGGTTTCTTCATTGCCCAACATTCTCAAGCGCTTTGGAAATTTTTCATCTCTTAGATAAACTCATTACCCAAATAAGATGGATAATCCTGCAACATCGAATAAATGCATGACTCCTTTCAAAAATATCTTCGTGTCATGGTCTGGTAATGGGAACTCCCAAATATCCTTCATGTCATTTTCCTCCATTTTTGGTGTTTTTCTATTTTCGCTTAATAATGCCCATATTTTACCAACTGAAAGTGAGTAAAAATATCAACAGATTGTGTTAAGTGGTTGTCGAAATTCGTAGTTTCAATAAGTTCTGCTTTATAGCGCCATATTTCAAGACACCGCCATGCACACCGACCCCATTAACTCAAGTTAAGCTAACCGCTGAAGTTGATTGCGAGTTCAGCTCAGTTCAATGGAGTCACATGAAGAGTCAGAGGGACTTGGGCTTGTTTCCGCGATTGTGTCATTGCATGTGTCGGACAAAGGCTAACAAATATTTCGGTCATTTAAACATTTGGAAAAGAGAAAAATGAACACCAATAAAATGACGAAAGGTTATATTTGGAATAGTGAGCATTTCAAATAAAATTATATAATTTCGTTAAACATTTTTTATAAACTTCAAGAAAGATAATTGTAATAGTGTGATATGAGATATTACTACAACAAACCTTCATTTAGTTTTAAGCATAACAATGATTTCTTGATTTAAAAAAAAAAGCCCGGAAGCAGACATGTTTGATATATAGGGTAATCCATCTAGAGGTATTTTTTCAGAACAAAAAAAAATATAAAACTTCAAATCAAGTGTGGAATCTTTATTGGTAATTTGAAAGCACATTTTATAGCATTTACTTTTTGTAAATAATTACCTTCAAATGTTGGCAACGTTTGGTGAGAAACGCTGTTTTCGACCAAAATCTTGTTCAATGATGAGGACCATTTCTGGCTGAACGGAAAAGTCAATAAACAAAATTGCCACATTTGGGCTGAAGAGCAAAAAGAAGAGGTTCAAGAGGTGCCATTATACCCAAAGAAAACCACGGTTTGGTGCGGCTTATAAGCTGGTGGAATCATCGGTGCATATTTTTTCACAAATGATGATGGCCGGAACGTAAACGTGAATGGTGCTCGCTATCGCGCCATGATATCGATCTTTATGCTTTCTGAAATTGAAGCCCGTAATTTTGACGACATTTGGCATAGAGCTGCTTAAACAATGGATGTATTGAGAGGTCATTTCGAAAAGCAGCTAATTTCACGTTTTGGACAGGTGAGTCGGTCGCCTAGATCGAGTGATATCACAACTTTAGACATTTTTCTTTGGGGTAACGTAATGTCCAAAGTCTATGCTGACAAACCAGCTACGATTCAGGTTTTGGAAGCCAACCTTACGAGTTGAAAGAGTCATTCAAATTGGACCCTCAGAATAGAAACCCTGAGGCGTAGTTGCGGCAAACATTTGAAGGAAATTATATTCAATAAATAAATGTCATAAAATGTCCTTTCAAACTACCAATAAATATTCCACACTTGATTTGAATTTTTCTATTTTTTTTTGTTTAGAAAAAATACCTCTAGATGGATCACCCTATATATTCTCAAAAAGTTTTTATTATGGTTTTTTTTTTTAATTTTTGCAGGAGTGTTTGGCCTCGGATCGCCTTGTGGTGGATGGTTTGCATGACTTTAATACAGGGTGGGCCAAAAGTTACCATGGAGTTTAAAAATTTAATTTGTTTATAAGTTTGTTTTCAGCTTATATAAAAAACGCTTAGAGAATAAATAATGGAGAGATTCAGAACTGATCAGAGAACGAGAATATTGGAATTTTATTATTTAAATCAGCTATCAATTATGATAAAGCATGAGGGATGAAGTTCATTTTCATTCGAACGGCTTTCTTAATAACCTGCACTCTAGGTTTTGGGGTTCTAAAAATCCAAAGGCCATTTATAAACGCCATTTGCATTACGTGTACAGTATGGTGTGGAATCACATCTGCAAAAATCATTGAGCCTAACTTCTTCGAGAATGAAGAAGGAAGTGCTGTAACCGTAAATGGAGAGCGGTATCGGTTTCTGATAGAAAAATTTAACGTCCTGCTCTTGAAAACAGACCTGGGATGTGGTTTCAGCAGGACGGAGCCACTGCCCACACTGCCCGAGACACAATGGCACTTTAAAGTCAAATTTTTGGAGAGCGAATAATTCGGAAATTATTTGGACAGCGCGATCGGTAGATTTATCAGCACCCGATTATTTTCTTTGGGGTTATTTGAAGGAGCGAGTATATGTGAACAAGCCCGAGACAATCCTTCAACTCAAGGCCAACATTGTTGCAGAAATTCGAACGCTACAGCCACAAATTTAGAAAGATGTTATGGAGAATGCTCTAAAACGAGCCGATCATTGCGAAGTTGACCCTTTTTTTGTATTTGTATAGTTGACCCTTTTGTTGTTTAGTTTTCAGTTATTGTTAGGCTTGAGGTCATAAGCAAAAAACAGATGTTGGTGTTTTTATAATTTATTTAATTTTAAATAACCCAATATTTCTAAATGACTTCGTCTTTCATCATCAGGGGTAATCACTTAAACAAAACCGAGAACATAAAATTACAACAATACACAATTTTCTTTCACGATTAACAGAATTTTTGTTAATAATTACATTTAAATAATTGTTTTACTTCTGCCCTCTTGTACTTTTAATATTCAACTCATGTATGTCTTTCCGCCGGTACTTATTAGCAATATGTCTGTATGTATGTGCACATCTATCCGTGTCAGTTTTAAAATACATTCTCTTAGATGTAGGAACGTCGTTGATGTAAAGCATCTCCAAGGTGCATCTTCTCTTATAATTCCTCTCTTGTGATAAAATTTCTACGTCGTCAAAGTTTGGCTTGTGTCCAGTCAAAGTACAGTGGTTCGCAAGGGCAGTCTTCTGCTCGATTGGTCTATAAACAGCTTTTTGGTCAGATTTGTAAGAAGGAAGTCTAGTCTTCAGTTTTGTCCAAGTAGTGCCAACATATACCTTTTGGCATACGTTGGACTTGTCACCATCACATTTAATCTTATAAACTAAACTGGACTTTTCTTCACTGTCCACCTTCGATTTTGTCTTACTAAATAATTCGTTAACTGCCCTTAACGTTCGGGGCGCTAATAAAAAATTTGTATTTATTATAAACGTCCGGTTTGTTGAACTTTTCGGAGAAACCAGGTATGTACGTCATTGCTTTATAAGTTATTGCTCTTTTTTCCTCTTTTTTGCTCTTTTTTCCTGTTTGGTCACAATTGGTTTTCGGTCGTCTAATTACGTCCTCTATGGTTTTTATTGGAAAGTCATTTTTCCTTAATACGTTCTTAATGCGTCTTTCATTGTCGCTATGGAAATTTCGTCACTTATGTTGAAAACTCTGTTAATAAAGTTTGTCACTGTATTAATTATAATTCGTCGGGGATGTTTGGAGTGAAAGTTTATTAATCGTAAACCGGAAGATGTTGGGTTTTGATACCAATCCAATTTTAACAAATTGCCTTGTCGGTGAATTATAGAGACAAGATAATGAAGTTTTCGGTCACATTTTTTCTCCATTGTGAATTGTATTCTATTGAATGAATCAGGTATTTGAAGAGTGTTGTCAATTTCACTTTTCTTTAAAATTACAAAAAAATCGTCAACATATTTAGTCATAAGTCTGGGCATTGTAGTCATTCTTTGTATTGAAACGTTCAGTAACTCTTCCATGATAATGTCGGCTATAACCGGCGATGCCGGTCAACCCATTGGCATCCCTTTCTTCTGTTCGAAAACTCTATCTTCATATTTGAAATATCTAGCGTCCTTTATACAGAAAGTCAGTAATTCAATAAACAAGTCTTTTGGGATTCTGGTGAATTCCTCTATATTAGTCCCTTTTTACTCTATAGTCTTAAAAGCTAGATTTACTGGTATGCTAGGGAATAAGGAAAAAATAAGTTTTTAACCCTATGGTAGCTTTTGGCCCACCCTGTACAAATATTATCAGTTTAAAATGCAGGCGATAACGGGTAGGGGATCAATCTCTAAGTAAAGAAAAATCTTCTTTATAAAATACATAAGCCTTTCGGAGCCGCCATTAAACCGCAGGTTATAGTCAGCAAGAAACAAATTATACTCGTATCGTGCACAGCGCAGCGTTAGTCTATTTATGGAATGAGGGAATTAAGCAAGTAAGAGTCCGAAGAAAATCCTTACGCAAACTTACTAAAACAATTCAAAAAATAGCTATTCAGCTGACTAGGATATAACGGTCATGTGATTCAAAACTCTTCAGCTAGAATGGAGCCAGCTGTGAATTACTACGGAAGAAATTAACAGCAATGAAGAGACTAAGTGGACAAACACAAATATCAAATTGGCATAATATTCAGAAGACAGGTTGTTCAGAATCAGAGGACTTGGAAAACCTTAATGTATAGGACAAAACGATCAACGACAACATATTTCATTAAGTTTTATATGACGCCAAAAAATAAACTCCAATTTCTTAACTCTTCTCATATCCTGGTGCTCCTATTCACTACCACTCTCTCTTACTCGTGGTTCATGTACTCGAGAGGATCCGTGTGTTTATTTTATTCTAAGGACTATTGCTTTAACTTATGTCTTTTCATAGCCAGTATTAAGTTATACTTTAAGTACACTGAAAAGAAAAATAATTTGGTAAATTTTTTCAATGAAAACAAATTAAGGTAAACATTTATTTATCGGGATAATGGCCTGGTATCGAACTTTCAGTAAAATATCCACCTCTCCAACTTTTTCGATGGGGTAAATTGTACAAATAGGTTAGGTTAGGCTCAATTGGCAGCCACCCGAAACATAGTTCTTTTAAAGTCCATAATAAGGTCCGGTTTGAAACCATATACTCGTAGCGGATAATACGACCTATTTTATCTGGCCTAAGCCTAGTTGATTTTTTAAACAACCTGTTGTTACGATACAAGAGTGAATCACCATCGGAAAGACAGGTTTTGTCTGTAAGTGGACAATTTAAAATTTTATATTTGAATCGGCTATGAAAAAAAGTACTGATAATCTTTTCAAATTTCTAGTTTAAATGGAAAGGTGGAACTTTGTCATTTAATAATGGAATGACAACCGATGCGTTTTCGCTTCGCCTAATGGGCTGAAGACTTTAGAAGAAGAATTTTACCGAAAAATCGTGTTTTCAGATGAAGCTCATTTTCATCTCGGTGGCTATGTCAATAAGCAAAATTGCCGCATATTAGGATTAGAGAACCTACACGTGGCTATTGAAAAGCCAATGCATCCACAACGAGTCACTGTTTAGTGTGTATTTCGCGCTGGCGGCATCATTGGGACATTTTTCTTTGAAAATGAGCAAGGGACAGCCGTTACCGTCAACTGTAAGCGTTGTCGCGACATGCTCAACTAATTTTTGTTTCCAAGAATTCAGCCGAATGAATGAGGTACTGCCAAGGCAGCTATGGTAGTCATATGAATGATATTGTCTTCCATTAATAAATGACACAGTTTAACCTTTCCAATAAAAACAGAAATTTGAAAAAATTATTAGAACTTTTCAAAATTACAATTTTAAATTGCTCACCCTTTATTTGTAGAGGATACAGTTGCCGTCTTAAGTCCACAAAAGCCGGGAAGTAACAGAAAATATGTTCAGTTGTCTACTCCTCTTCATTGTTGCAACTCCCACAGAAGTCGTTGTATGGCAGAGGTAGTCTCGTAGCATTTACGACAAAAGGCCAGTGATGACAGTGATGACCCAAAGGATATAAATCGCGGTTCTTTTGACCATCCACACCAGACCAGATATATTTAGTCTTTATTCGGAATTGTTTTGTTTCATACCTATCCTTGGCAATGAGACTAAGTTTCGGTGATAAAGGTTGCTTACCCTTCGCTGGAGAAATGCCAATATCACCACTATCCTCATTTGAATTCTGGGAGGTTCTAGCTCTCGGAAGTGTGTCAGCAGTACAATTACCATCAATGTCCACATATAAGGGTTTCCAAAATAAGTCGGCACTTAAAAAATTCACGATGCGGTAAATATAGCTATATATATTTCTGGCTTAATAATGATTTATATACTTTTTGCATGCGCTAAGACCAATTGTCGAAGCACTTTTTCCACTCCGATTGAGACACCTCCAAAATATGGTTTTTGAACGCTTCTTCTGGGGCCGAAAATTGTTGACCACGCATTTTTTTCTTGATGTACGGGAATAAAATGAAGTCATTGGGTGCCAAGTCATGGCTGTACGGTGGATGACTCACCAATTCGACGTTGTGGCCGGTCAAAAAGGCGCTGGTTTTGGCCGATGTAGGAGAGCTCGCATTGTCATGGTGCATAATTATTCGTCTTCTCTTGTTCATTTTTCGAATTTCTCCGAAGACTTCAGACAAACAAATTGTGGTGTACCACTCAGAATTGACCGTTCTACGTTGATCAAGCAGAACAGTCGCCACATGACCAGTTTTGCTGAAGAAACAGGCGACCATTTCCTTCGAAGTGCTTCTTCCACGAACAACTTTCGTTGGATTTGGCTCGTCTTCAAAGACCCACACGGTCGATTGTTGTTTTGTTTCGGGCTCATACGCATAGATTAATTATTCGTCACCTGTGACGATTTTATTAACGTCTTTTGAAGCCGCGATCGTATTTTTTCAATTTTTTTTGCTCCAATCGACACGAGCCTTTTTTTTGAGCGATTGTCAAGTTGTGCTGGATCCAACTGGAAGAAATGCCCAAGGATGCCACTCTCACACATCTCACGGTATGCCAAATGATGATCTTGCATTATCAGTTCACGCACGGGATCAATGTTCTCTGACAAAACGGCCGTTTTTGGAAGACCTTTACGACCGTCGTCTTTGTCCGAGCGTCGGCCACGATTGAAATCATTAAACCAGATTTTCACAGTGCTATAGGATGGTTCTTCATCGCCATACAAAGATTTAAGTTCATCGATGCACTCTTGTCTTGATAATTCACATCGAAAGTTGTGAAAAATGATCGCACGAAAATGTTCACGAGTTAATTCCATTTTTTTGCCAATTTGAATTTTCAAGTCATCATAAACAACACTAATGATTGACGTACGTCGTCAAAATGTTCTGAGTACGTTTATGCTAAAAAATGTCAAACTTTCCCATGGAAAGGTAAGATGGCGCCAGGCAACGCTTAGTCCCCGAAATATACACAGCAGACCTCATGTTTTGAACAACTTTTAAAATCTATTCACGCAGCTGAAAATGTTTTGAACAACTTTTAAAATCTATTCACGCAGCTGAAAATGTGAGTCAATTTCCTTTCTCCAAATGATAAATTTTATTCCAATCAGAGTTAATTTGGAGGTGCTAAGCCTCAAAAAACACTTTAATACATCAAAATTAAATAACTGCCTTCGCAGAAGTACGCATTATTAAAATAATCCTCGAGTTCTTGGCTAAAATCGTCCTTTTTACAGAACTCAAAAAAGGTGAGTAGTCAAAAGTTATAGATTTTTTGTTGTAAAAAAAAACTTAAAACGATAAAATAAAATTTTTTTTCTATTAAATCGAAAAAAGAAAAGTAGCTTTGGGCTAGTTTTTAAAATATTAAGAGCTCAAAATAGTCGTCGAGTCTTTGGTAAGAATTGTCCTTTTTAAAGAAGTCAAAAACTTTGACAAGTTTAAATATTATAGACTTTCGATTCTGGAAATTGAGTCTGGATGACTGTGCGGCATTAAATCGCATCACTGAGATCACCATCACTGGCGGCAGCAAGATTACCAAACTTGGACTCAAAAACCGATTGTGGCGTGGACTGTGTGGCATGTCTTGTCATCCTGCTTCAATACAAAATAATCCTAATACTAGTCGTCAATATCCGGCGTAAAAAAATAATTTATCATGCCCCTGTCACACTCATCGTTATTGGCCCGAAAGTAGGCCAATGATGCCACCGCTCCAAACCACAAAACTGATCACGTTGCGGTTTTCCGATTCCCAAAAGCATTAGATGCTTGTTGATGAAAATATGATCTTTCGATACAAATCGTAGCCTTTTTCGAGCTCTAAGGCACAAACTAAGAAGCGGATGATCGAATGTTTTCAATTGGTGTTTCAATTACATCTTGTAAGAGAATAAGGCGACTCTATATGTGAGGCGCAAAATTGAAAGGGACCTAAGGGTAAAAACCAGTTTTCTTCAGGAGAGCCATTGTAAAGATTTAAATACGTGTATCTTTCATAAAACGCGCATATATCTGGGAGGGAACACTTTTGGGGCATGGGATCGGTCTCATTCGATGCTCAGATGTTGTCCACATCAAAAAAATGAAAATTGATTCTTTTACCCTTAGGTCCTTTTCCCTATGCGCTGTCACACATGTAAAAAGTCGCTTCAGGTATAAAAGATATTGTTTTTGGGTTTAGCAATCACATCCTGGTTTCTTCATTGCCCAACATTCTTAAGCGCCTTGGAAATTTTTCAACTTTTAGATAAACTCATTACCCAAATAAAAGCATAATTCTACAATATCGAATAAATGCATGACCCCTTTAAAAAATATCTTCGTGTCATGGTCAGTTAATGGTTACTATCGCATATCATCGATGTCATTTTCCTCTATTTTTTGATAGTATTTTTTAACTTTTGCCATCAATGTTCCCATATAAAGGTTACCAAATCAAGTCGGCATTCATAAAAAAATTACCTATGTGGTTTATAGTACATTCTCCAGAGATCTTAAGCCTCCCTGCTGCATATAACTAAACTCATAGCTTGGCAGATTATGTATGGAACATGGGTTAGAAAAATTGTGTTTCGAAAAGTTTTATTCTAAGAATCCAATTTATGACCCTATTTTTCTCTCTGTATATACTCTCCACATATTTTACTAAATAACTGACACATAAACATTGGCAAACGAACACATACACACTCTTCCTTCCATATACTACTGGGTTCAGTATCATTATAGAGTAACACCAAAAACCAAACTCTTAAGCCCGCCCCCCTCCATGCTGACCATGGCACAGGAAACCGAATCGAATAGAAAACAACAATAACAAATATTTAAGGCTCAAGTTTATGGTACTTTAACTGGCGCAACGGAAACAATAGTATTAAATCAAATGATGCCTCCTGCTTTTAATGTTACTACTTTTGCCCCAAAAAAAAATTCTGCTGTCGAAATGTGAATAGGAAAATTGGTAACAGCCACAGCAACGGGTAAAGGCGACGGCAAAGGCAACAACAAAGACAGCCAACAAAACCAATCTATTTTCCGTGTTTTAGTTCATTGAAAGGATATGTAATATCCGTTTGGGTATTCTTCCATCACTCCGCGATTGCAGGCAAATAAAGGAGGTGGCAGCAACAGTAATGAACTGTTCTCGTATAGGTTGGTATAGGCGACTAGAGATGGGCGTAAGCAATAATTTTACCTAAAATTGCATAGGATCTTTGTACGGGAGCTGTATTATAAAAAAGGGACTAGACTTTGATTACAACGAGAGAAGGACAGCCGGTCATCGCTAAATGGCCTCATTCTTCTTTCCCTTGAGTTGTTTAGAACGCCAGCGGATAGTCATAATTACATCATCACAATGTGGTGTAGGGCATAAAAAGAAATTAGACTATTTCTAACTATCCATCAACTATTGGCAATACAATTGGTTTTGCTAGCCAGAGATTCCTCAGTTTTCTATCCCCGACACTCTTATCTCTTATAAAAGGTCCAATTTTGATTAAATTCTAGGGCGAATTTAAAATTTTATAGAGTTCCCACTGGTTTTTTTTTGATTTTTACTGACGAAGTTTCTTTTGCTATATGTATTTCTGAAGCCAGATTTCAGATGCAACACTATGTGTTGCCTGGCGTCATCTGACATTTCCATTGGAAAGTTTGACATTTTTTAGCATAAACGTACTCTGAACGTTTTGACGTACGACCATCATTTGTGTTGTTTACAGTGACTTGAAAAAATCAATTTGGCAAAAAAATGGAATTAACTCGTGAACATTTTCGAGCGATCATTTTTCACAATTTTCGACGTGGATTATCACGACAAGAGTGCATCGATGAACATAAATACATAAAAATTGTATGGCGATGAAGCACCATCCTTAAGCACTGTGAAAAACTGGTTTAATTAACTCAATCGTGGCCGACGCTCGTTCAAAGACGAAGGTCGTCCAAAAACGGCAGTTGTGCCAGAGAACATTGATGCCGTGCGTAAACTGATAATGCAAGATCATCATGTGACAAGCGTGATATAGAGGCATCCTTGGACATTTCTTTCACCAGCATACATTCGATATTGCATGAACACCTGGCCGTAAAAAAGGTTTGTTCTCTTTGGATCCCGCACAGTTTGACAATCGCTCAAAATATGATCGTGTCGATTGGTGCAAAGAAATTTAGACAAAATACGATCGCGGTGCTTCAAAAGACGTTTATAAGAACGTCACAGGTGACGAATCATGGATCTATGCGTATGAGCCCGAAACAATACAACAATCGACCGTGTGGGTCTTCGAAGACGAGCTAAATCCAACGAAAGTTGTTCGTGGAAGAAGCACTTTGAAGCGAATGGTCGCCTGATTTTTCGGCAAAATGGGTCATGTGGCGACTGTTCCGCTTGAGCAACAATTTTTCTGCCTGAAGTCTTTGGGGAAATTCGTAAAACGAACAAGAAAAGACGAATCATTGTGCACCATGACAATACAAGCTCTCACACATCGGCTTAAACCAACGCCTTTTTGACCGGCCAAAAGGTCGAATTGATAAGTCATCCGACGTACGAGTACAGCCCTGAGTTAGCACCCAATGAATTCTTTAACATTCTCACATCAAGAAAAAATTGCATGGTCAATGATTTTCGTCACCAGAAGATGCTTTTGAAGCGTTCAAAAACCATGTTTTGAAGGTGTCTCAATCGGAGTGGAAAAGGTGCTTCGACAATTGGTTTGAGCGCATGCAAAAGTGTACAAATCATGCTGAAGAATACTTTGAAAAACAATAAAAATATTTTTGATGATTAATATTCGCATCTGCATTATTAGACCAGAAATATATAAGTATACTCGTATATGTGACAGCGCATAGAGAAAGGGACCTAAGGATAAACAAATCAATTTTTATTTTTTTCTTTTTTTGATGTGGACAACATCTGAGCATCGAATGAGACTGATCCCATGCCCCAAAAGTGCTCCCTCCCAGAGATATGCGCGTTTTATGAAAGTGAAGTCGACGATTTTAAGCGCAAATAGAAAGGGACCTAATCTTTAAAATGGCTCTCCTGAACAAAACTTTTCATCAACTTTTCACTTTTTTTTTTGATGTGGACAACATCTGAGTATCGAATGATACCGATCCCATGCCCCAAAAGTGTTCCCTCACAGAGATATGCGCGTTTTATGAAAGTGAAATCGACGTTTCTAAAAGCAAATAGAAAGGGACCTAATCTTTAAAATAGCTCTCCTGAACAAAATTGGTTTTTAACCTTAGGTCCCTTTCTATTTTGCGCGTCACATATAGCAGCCGTACTCTGTAGACAAATCCAAAATTTAAAAACATTTAGGCTATTCCGATACGAAATTCAATTCAAAAGGCTGGACATCATAGAAACGAACAACTTCAGACATATCCCAACTACAACTACTACCGATTATAGGGCACTCGCCGAGCAACATCCTATAAATAACACCCAAAACAAAACTCCTTTACGGCTTGACAGACTCCTTATTCAAAGTACAAACGCAAAGCAGACACACATATACTTACTTACACATTCACTTACTCACAGACACGCACATGCTAACGCCCTAACACTCCACAGTTGCTCACGGGCGAAAATGAAGAAGGACGAAATGGAGGCGGAGAAGGAAATAGGAAAACTGACGATGGTCATCATTTATATTGAAATAAATATCGTCTGCCAAGGAAATAAACATCCAGCCGCAGAACAAAAAACGACAGCCAAAACCGGCTGGACACAGCCAATAGATATAGCCTTAATGCGTCGCGGCAGGACCGAGTATCTGTTGGCGTGTGTATGTCGTTGAGGATGAGTGTCCTGTCAGTGTCTAGAATGTATTGGCAAAATAAAATAATCATAAAACTGAAAGTGTTTCCGCTAAAAAATTATACGCAAATAAATAAATTACCGCAATTGTTGAAACATAAACTTTCTTTCGGTTGGCCGGAGAAGGAAGTATGCTTTTAAGGCAGGAAGGGCCAATGATACCAATGATGCTGGACATGGGCTACTTATTAGGTATTGGGTCATAAATTAAGAGGTTGAGGTTATGTATGAAAGTGCTTTGCAAATGGAGTAGTCTAGTTTTCTATGTTTTAGAGGAAAGCGTTTGGTTAGACTTTATGTGTGTGGCGTAGTAAATTATTTTTTAGATAATTAGAATGGCCGTTTGCTGTGATTACCATTAAGTGTACGTTGTGAATAACGATGGTGGATGATTTGTTTTTATTCCTTTATTGATTATTAATACTTAGTTGTGGGTTGGATCTATACAATCATCTGCTGTAGTAAGAAGTGTCTGCTAGGTTTTTTAAATAAGACCTCCAAAGTATTGATCTCGCGATCTATCAAAAGTGACAATAAATATTGGTTTTTATAAACAACTAGCTGAACCTGATCCGCTTTGTAATCCTTTGTTGTTGTATCGCCCCAGAGAATAAATCGTCATGGTAAATGGATTCATAACCTGAGACTGGACATGATTCAATAAAAAAATGCAAGTTGGTTGAAAGCCGAAGATCCCTGCTTTTGATCATTATCGTCAGTGTCTTGATTATTGTGCAAATCAGTCTTGGTAAGATCGAGTTCCTTCAATGTTTTTCCTCTTTTAATTTTTGAAATTTTTGCTACATTGCGGACCATTTGCCGTTTACAATGCAGCGGCATTCCCAATAGCCAGAGTAATTCGAAGTTGTGCACTAATTAAACCCATAATCAATCTTTTTGTCTGCTTTGTGCGAAGCATTTAGGTAGTATACAAATCTGGAGTCGACGTTACCTGTATTTTTGAACACTACTGTTCATTCAAAACTGGGGCATAGGTTCGAACTTATTGAATCAAGCACATTAAACATGCTGGAGTTTCCTTCAAATATTGGCCTCAACTACGCCTCAGGATTTCCTTTCTGAGGGTCCAATTTTGGATGACTCGTTCGAGCATTTCGACCGGTATGACTTTAATGACAAGCGTAATGTTGGCTTCCAAGACCTGAATCGTAACTGTTTTGTCAGCGCAGAATTCGGACTTTACGTAGCCCCAAAGAAAAAAGTCTAAAGGTGTGATATCACTCGATCTACACGCAGAGAAAAAATATGGTTCCTATGTGACCACGGCAATAATAATATGTTCTCCGCAATAAAAGTATGTTCGTCGCAACCATAGTATTGCTTATTGAATTTAATGTTGACCATAGTATGATTGCCGCAATATTAATATTGTTGCACTGTAACAATATTATTATTGCTAAATTTTTATAATGAAAATATGGTTGTATGAAAAATATAAATATGGTTGGTGTGACAAAAGTATTGTTTTTTGGGTTTTATGATAACAATAATATTATTACGGCAATCATACTGTATGTAATTTTTCTTCATTTAAATAAACTTTTCAGAACAATGTTATTGTTACGGATCTAATTCAATAATAGCGTTTTTTTATGGAAATTAAATTTTTTCGAACGAACTGCTTTGGCTTTGTTTAACTGAAATATTTTTAATAAAAACGCTTACGTTTTTTTAAACAGATTTAAACAGATTTTTTTCTACTGTTAAATAAATCACTCCTATTATTTTGCATTTAATGTATTTTTAAATATTTTTCATACTTCAATTCTATTGCTAACAACTGAAGGCAATTCTAATAAAAAAATTTGGAGAACATAGTATGGTTCAGGAGGATCATACTATGGTTGTAGGGATCATAGCATGGTTGCGTGTGAATCATACTATAGTTGTGAGGATTATACTATGGTTGTATGTAAAACATACTATGGTTGTAAGGGTCATAATATGGTTGTGGGGATCATAGTATGGTTATGTGTGAATCATACTATTGTTGTGAGCATCATAGTATGGTTGTGAGAATTATAATATGGTTGTATTTGAATCATACTATTGTTGTGAGGATCATAATATTGTTGTGCCACAACCATAAACCCAATAATAGTATGATCCTCTGCGAATATTGTTATCGGCGGCCAACTCACCGGTGCAAAACGTGAAATTAGCTCCTCTTCGGAATGAGCTTTCAAAAGATCCATTGTTTGAGTAAGTGCACCGTCCTGTTGAAACTATATGTCATCAAGATAAAGGGCATCCATTTAAGGTAGCTTGAAGTCCGATATAGCGAAGCGATAGTGAGCACCCTTCAAAATTATCTTCCGGCCATCATCATTTTTAAAAAAATGTGGACCGATAATGCCACCTTTCAATAAACCGCCAAACCATGGTTTTCTCTGGGTGTAATGCCTTTTGAACCTCTTCTGGTTGCTCTTCAGACCAAATGTCTTAATTTGGTTTATTGTCATTGCCGTTGAGCCAGAAATGGGCCTTATCAAACAGCGGATCTTGTCGAGCTTTTGAAGAGCCCAAACTCTGAACCGGCGGCGCGCAGGAAAATCGTAAGGCTGTATTTTGTACGCTTTCAAGCCAAGAACCTTCCGTGAAATGCGCCAAGTTGTTTCAAGCCAAGTTGTTGAGAATGGTGCCGAATCCTGGGAGTTTAACGTACACATTCAGCTACTGTCGCTATGTGAACACAACTCACGCGTAATCTGTGAAAAACCCTTATTGAAAAATACGTCTAGATTGATCACCCGTTATATTCCTCAGGACACTTATTTGAATCGTTTTTGTTTTCATACTAATAAGATTTCAATTGGACGCTATATATACAGTGAGGGTGTAGCATGATTGTTTTTCTTTACAGAATCTCCTATTTGTTTTAATATCATTCAAGATTCAAACAACACTTTCTTTGTGTTAAAGCAGACTGTCTCTCATTTAATTCAATAATATTTGCCATTGGTGATTTTTAACATATTTGTATTTCTCAACCATCTTCTCTGGTTTTAACAGAGCTAGTTGTAGTCCTTTTCATGCTTAATTTCAATATTTTTGTGTAATTACCGACACTCTACGGCAGTGCCCTCAGGGTCTACACTTAAAAGACCCCGAAGAAAGGGTAATTTTTAAATTTCCACATAAAAGACCCCGAAGAAAGGGCAAATTTATCATTAGTTTCGTGCCGTCGAGCAACTAAATTTGCTTGCCACTCGCCCCGGTTTAGAAGTTGTCATTGTTTCATTTTCCAAATTAACAATCCCTTTTTTTGCTGCTTTTAAGCCGACTATGTACGAGTATACCCAACAATAATGATGGGGTTATGCTTTTGAAACGGAAAATGTCTGGAAAGTTTTTATTGTCTGCGTGTAGACGATTCGCATGTTTTGCTAACAAATTGCATTTCATTATGATTCTTCAGTTTACGACTTTAAAAGTGTTCATCAAATATTTGAGCATTGTTTTAGTTGCGTACGAGTCGAGGGGGGTGGCAGAGGATGGCATAGTGAGTGAAAGAAAAGTCCTTAATAATAAAGTTTTTGAAGTGTTTTTCATTTGTTGCGAAAACTACTATTGCGAGTAAACATTCTGCATAAACAGATGAGAGGGGGTGCTAGCGAATAATGATTTTTGCTCTGAAAGGAAGTGGCAACATGGCTGGCACCTACCCCCTGACACCAGGGGGACTCGAGCACCTATTGTAGATATTGTTCAAGTAGCCTTTCAAAGTCAAAACAGAACCTAACTTTTTAATTTTTGTAATGGTTATTTATAAATAATAGAATTTTCTCTTTGGGAGGCTAATAACCACAGCACACGTTTATTTATGTTTATAAAATAAATTGCTCTACTAGTTTTTATTTGTCGCACGACACCTTATAAGCAAGAGCCCGATATGAAAAGCCTGAACATGAAATAAGTTTCATTAATCACAAATGCAATGATCAATCCAATGGCTTCAGAAATGAGTCTTGTGAAGCTTGCAGCATTCCGGATCAGGCTTTAAACCATCTCCAGTCTCACTTAGTGGCAGGCATATTACGCTACTGGTCTGTAGGCCTGCGGATCCTGCCCAGTATAATTCCGGAGCCCAGCGCAATATTATTTTCGGTCTTTTGTAGTACCTTTCATCTCTTGGCACTGCAAGAAGTGCGCAAAACCCTACACAATACCTTAGAAGAAGAAGATAATTTCTGATTTATGACAGAGAAACCACTCGAAAATGCCACAACACCGAACACAGTACAAAGATAGAGATGGAACTGCCATTAGTGGGCCAAAATCAATCTGGGCCAATCCAAATTCTTCGGCTAAGGGCACTGCGTGCTCAAAAAACACACAGCCAGAGTTACATATTGAAGTTCAAATAAAAATTGTCTAATTGCTTTGGCTAGCTCTAGATTTCTTTCTATGTGATTTTTATAAATTAGAAGTTTTTGTGAAGAAGATGCTCCAAAAGAGAATTTCCCATGAAAGTCGGAGATTTTGTGATAGGAACAAATTAATGTCGAATTTTACGTGATTATCCCCATTATGGACTGCACCACGGTGCGACATCGTACTGGGGCATGTGACTTTACCACGGCCAGCGCCCCGTTGGATCGATTCCGCAGGTACCAATTTGAAGCATGACATATAAAGTACTTATATGCTTCAAACTTTCATCTTAATGAGTGGTCGAGCGTGGCTTATCTCAATCATCAACGCTTATACATGAGTTACAGCACCCGGTTGCAATGTAACTCCTTACTTAATTGAAACTCTCCCCGCGATTTCGGTTAAAACCACACATACTCCTCAAGGGACCGCACCTACTAGTCAGACCAGAACAAGTTCTGGGAGCTCCTGACTACCCGTGGTACCAGATATAAGTCTTCGGTCAGATCTCTCAACCAAAGGGCTACTCCCAGTTTTTGTTCCATACAACATGGGACTGGCCACCCACACCCACCAACATCCTAAACTAGACCAACAATTAACCTATACTGTGAAACTTCTAAACTAACCCTTGTTCGCACTATCTGCCAACACTGCCATAAAGAGAGCATTCACAGAGAACATGCAACCAATCCTTATGATCGGCACCACAATAATACGATTATATATCACTCATGGCCTAAATTGTCATTTACAGTGGTATCATCTTAAATAGGTAAAAACGTCGTTAACTTCGAAACAAAACTTTTGGCTTAATCTGCTTTTATTGGTGACTTTGATGTTGCATAATTTGCTTTGTATGCAAGTATTGATCGCGCGTGCTGACAATGCAGGCCGTTTTTGGGGCATGTTAGCTAAAACGTCTAATAAATTCACCCTTTTTTAGTTATCAAGTAGGCCCTAACTAACAGTACTTAGTCACAACTTTTCGTCTACCAACAATTTTTTGTCCCCGAAAAATTATAATTTGTAAAGAAAATACTCAAGAAAGTGTACTATTTTCAGGGGTACCTTTAATCGCACAATGGGGAATTTTTTCTACCTGTGCCGATTTCTCGCATATACATCTCGTATGACCATGACTGCTATCGTGCTTTCAAGAGACTCAAGAACACGCGGACGGACGGACACATGGACCGACATTGATTGATCGTCTTAGAATTGAACGACGATCAATCATGTACTTATATAAGGGTGGAGCGCGGATTTAGCTTTTTTGCACTGCAGGCAGCAGTGCTCGCCGAAGAGAGCGGAGAGTGTGCGTGCCTTATAGTGACTCACGGGAGATTTGTACTCGTCTGCCTTTCGGTTGCCATCATGCATTAGACACGTGAGAAGAGGTCATTTTGTGTTAAAGCGTATTTTTCAAATGCGCACTCGATAATTGCAGTGCAGCGAGCTTTACGTTTACGACTCGCTGTTCCCCCAAGTGGACGTGTTCCTGGTGAAATAAACCCCAGAGACCTCTGCATTTGGACCGCGTTACTGTGCGGTGCGTTATATCTTTTTCCAGGATAACGGTCTTGCCGTAACTGTGAACTCCGAACGATACTTGAATATGATACAGGATTTTTTTCAGCCGGCTTTTGAGTCAATACAATTAGAGAATACATGGTGCCAACAGGATGGTGCCACTGGTGCGAGGGTTACCATGATATGTTTCAGGCAAATGTTTCCTGGACGGATTATCTCTTTGAGAAGTGATGTGGACAGGCCGGCACTCTCATCAGACTTAGCTCCATGCGATTTTTCCTTTGGGGTTACCTGAAGTCGAAGGTGTATATCAACCGTCATAACACCTTGAAAGACCTAATTAACAATATTAAGGCTGAAATACCAGTCGTCATGTTTGTTAGAGTTCATGATAGGAAAAGGTCGATATTTACCCGATACACTGTTTAAAATCATGTAGTGTTAGAATTTCATTTCCAAATAAGCAAATTACCGCGCTATACCCTTATGTACTTTACAGGGTCCCCGATCAATATTTCACTGTTGCAACCGGAATGACAAACTTAGTATACCATGCCTTCGGTATGATTCATTGCAACCATACAATCATACTATGGTCCCTGCAACAATATTATGCTTCACATTCAATCATTCTATGATCCCCACAACCACATTGTGATCCTCACAACTGTAGCATGTTTTACATACAGCCATAGTATGATGCCCTCAACCATAATTCACACGCAACCAGGTTATGATCGCAACAACTCGCCGGTGTTCACTTCTCAAAGCTCTTGACGTACTTGAAGTACATAAAAACTGCCTAGATAATATGTTGATGTGTCGCTCGAGCTTCTGTTTGTGTTTTTGCTCGTATGCGATATTTTAGAAGAATCTTAGGTAATTTGATGCGTCTAGTGCGACGCCCTTTTGATAAATAGTGTGCACAACTATCGCTCAAGTAGACCCAGGCCCAAATCCAAAAAGACAACTGAAACACATTTCAGCGGATAGTTTTAACTTGTAAATAGTAGCGACTTAATAGTAATCTGTCATATTTGCGACCTTTATTTCGATCATAATTTTAAATTTATAGACGGCCGAAAGTCCGGACATAGCTCAATAAAATGAGGTAGTGATTCTGAGTCTATCAGTGTAATTTTACAACCGGCAACTTAGTAGAGTTGGTTACACACAACTGACTCTCACTTATCAGTAAAGGAAATACAGGGTGGTTCAAAACAGACCAATTGATGTGAGATACAAGTGGTCATGATCCGGTTAATCCTTGTTCAATGTGTAAAAACAAAAGAACGAAATAAAACAAACGAGCTAAATCTTTTATAATTTCAAACACAATTTGTTTTTTCTTTTTGCTGTTTATAACTTAACTTAAATGCTAATAGAATAATCTTTCATATCTTGCATATCATATCTTTCACTTAATCACAATTTTATACTTATAGACGGTCGGACGGACGGGCATAGCTCAATTGAATGAGGCGTTGCTTTGGAGTCGTTCATTGTGGTTTTATAACTGGTAACTTAGTGGACGCTCCCTTATCAGTAAAGGACCAGTTAATGTAAAACACAAAAAACTTTTATATTTCCAAACATAATGTATTTTTTCTTTTCGCTGTTTATAATTGAAGTTTTGAAAATTTAGACTATAGATGGTGGGAATACAAAAGCATTAGACATTTCTAATCAGATGCACAAATTGCTGCTATTTTGTGGCCATAAATGTCAATGGCCCAGCTTTTATTTAGAATTAGTATTAAACGTTAGAAAAGGTATTTGGTGCTTCTACCGAACTATGATCTCCAACTTATTGCAGCCAATAAGGGTTTAAACAAGATAAAGGGACATGCTAGGTTTTATTTTGGGCCACCCTGTAAGATTAAATTTGATAAATATACCACTGAATACATTCTACCTATTTCTGCAGCAATCTTCGCACAAATCACTTCGATTTAATACATCACATTTAATTTAATCCATGCCAAGTGCTTTCAATACCCTCAATTGCATTTTCTAATAGTCGCAGCCAAAAACACAATGACACTTCATATCCTGCATTTTCCGCAGACACATACACACACACACACAATCCGCCGCACAATCACATGAATAATGTTAATAATGTTTTAAAGATCGTGTATTATGACGTTATTATTATGCAAAAATGTTTTCAAATTCAAATAACCGGAAGTGAAAAGTGTTACATCCGTTTTATGCAGCCAGCACACAGCCAAACGAACACAGATGCATTGCCAGCAACGCCACGCAAAGACACTTGTTCAAGTTGCACTCACCCATACACACACACAGCAAAACCAGCGTGTCTGTGTAATCACCGGATTGAAGTGCATCATTTATGTAAAAAGGATTATATTTCAATTGTTCGCACACATTCTACAGCGGATGGCGAATTAAAGAGGTGGAAGTGGAGAGTGAAAAAAGCGATTGGGAGACATAAAACCAACATTTAATTGAAGAATTAATTGATGGACAATTACACGTTTATGCTTTTTATGATTTCATGCAAATTTGCCTCTCAATGTGTGGAGGAATGTAAGTGTATGCGTGCTTTTGTGTTATTTTTAATGCTGTTTGTTATTCTTCCATTTATTTAAATATAAATTAATTAACCAAAAAACCACAATTTGTTTAATTGATTTTCATATTTCTTTTTGATAATTTTATGTGCAATGATTCTTTTTTTTTCCTCCTCGCACAGTATTAATGGTGAATGGCCTGGATTCGGAGGACAGGTAAGCATAGGTATGCGGAGTATGTTCTTGAACGTTGTATACAATTTTCGGTCGTCACCTATTAAATAATGTGTACAAATAATTACAAGTCTGATCTAATAAATTATTGACTATCCGATGCAAAATGGCAAGTCCTAATTAGGTGACCCAAATAGTGCTGACAATATATATATCAATGTTCGTCTGTAGCCATAAACTGCTTAGAATTAAAAAAATTTAACTGCTGCGTAAACACACGCAGAGAAAAGATATGGTTACTATATGGTCATGGCAACAATGGTATGTTCTCTGCAATAAAAGTATGGTCGTCGCAACCATAGTATTGTTTTTTGAATTTCGTTTTGACAAAAGTATGATTGCGGCAATATTAATATTATTGAAATGTAACAATAGTATTGTTGCCAAATTTAAAAATGAATATATGGTTGTAGCAACACTATTAATATGGTTGGTGGGACACAAGCACTGTTTTTATGGGTTTTATGTTAATAATAATATGATTACGGCAATAATACCAGCAAAATGGTAATTTTTTTTTAATTTGACAGTGCCATTTTTACGTATTTTACGCAATAATAGTATTACGGATTAGAGTAACTAAAATATTTTCAATACTTGAATTTTTTACTGTTAAATAAATCAGCCCTGTTATTAAGAGTTTAATGTATTTTTACATAACTTACTTAATAATAATCTCTATTGGTGAATAACAACTTAACCCTATATTTACAAAAAAATTTTGGGTTCATAGTATGATTGTGTGTTATTCATACTATGGTTGTGAGGATCATACTATGGTTGTAAGTTAAACATACTATAGTTATGAGGGTCATAATATAGTTGTGGGGATCATAGTATGGTTAAGTGTGAATAATAATATGGTTGTGGGGATAATAGTATGGTTGTGTGTGAATAATTCTATTGTTGTGAGAACCATAATATTGTTATGGGGATCATAGTATGGTTGTGTGTGAATCATACTATTGTTGTGATAATCATAATATTGTTGTGCCACAACTATATAACCTACCTATGATGCTCTTCGAATATTATTACCACAACCATACTTTTTTTCTGCGTGCAGGAAAGAACTTCGTATTCCAGAGTGCCTAGGCCTGAAAAATTTTTGCCCGAACAACGTTAACGTAAAAAGGTGCTTACTTCTGCCAAGGAAAGTAAGAGCTTTTGTTCTTTTGTTAGTAAAGTAAAGGTGAGTTCGTCATAAATGCCAACATTTGTTAAAGACGACCAGCCATTTACTGACACGGTTGATTAAGCTAACCTTTTAGCAAAAATGTAGGTGGCCAAATCAGCGGCCCAAAACGTGAAATTCACTGCTTTCGAAAAGGCCTCTCTCTATATGTATGGCAAGCGGCACCGTCCTGTCGAAACCAAATGTCGTCAAGATTACGGGCTTCAATTTTATGTACTTTAGTATAAAGTCCGATATCATGGTGCGATAGCGAGCACCATTCACTGTTACGTTCCGGCCATCATATTTTTTGAAAAAATACGAACCGATGATTTTACCAGCCCATAAACAGCACCAAACCCTGGTTTTCTCTGGGTATAATGGCACCTCTTTAATATCTTCTGGTTGCTCTTCAGCCCAAAAGCGGCAATATTGTTTATTTACTTTGCCGTTGAGCCAGAAATGGGCTCATCGAAAAAAATTTTGTTCAAAAACAGCGGATCTACTTTAAACTTTTGAAGAGTCCAAAAGCTGACGCGTAGAAACATCATTACGTTCCAATTCTCGCATTAGCTGTATTTTCTACTCTTTCAAAGCAAGATCCTTGAGTAAAATGCACCAAGTTGTTCCATACGGCATTCCAAGTTGTTGAGAACGGTGCCGAATCGATTCCTGGGGGGTTTTACGTAAACTCTCAGCTACTGCCGCTATGTTTTCAATACTTCGTGCTTTAAGTGGTCTTTTAGGCTAAGTATTATACTGTAGTGAAAATTGGGTTTCAATGTTGGCGATGGTAATCCGAATAGTGCGTTTGGTAGGCCGATTATGTCGGCCATAAAAAGGTATAAGCGTACGAAAAACTTTTCTGACCGAACACTCATTTCCATAATAATACAGTTGCACAATTTGGAGATTTTGCTGCGGTGTAAGTCTTTCCATAATGAATTGGCAATCAATACCGAATAAAAGTTTAACACAACTTACGCGAAATCTCTTAATGAACCCTATTGAAAAAAAATACCTCTAGATTAATAACAATTTCAAAAAGTGTCACAAAAAGGGGATTTTTGTGAAAAAGTGGCAAATTGTTTTTGAATGAATTTTATTAAGAAAAAACCAACGAAATAAGTAAAAAAACAAGTAAGGTACAACATTACCGAGTTTTTCAAAAAGTCGCAGCAATTTAAAAAAGGGTATTTGCAAAAAGTGGCAGCAGAAAAGGGTCAAATTGACACTTTAGTCGCACAACGGTAACACTGATCGCTCGGACCCCAATAGATAACAAAGCTTACATTTCTGCGCATTTGTAGACTCAAGCTGAGAGTTTTTGCCAAAGTTTCGTTCATTACGAGGTTTAACTGTATTCGAACATTTTAATTCTTTTTATGCGAAATAAATAATATTTTTGTTGTTTGTTGTTTAATTAACAGCTTGTACAATATTAATAAATAATTAAATGATGAAATGTTTATATATACGTACATTTTAAAATAAAATTAATATTTTTTTCTTGCTAAAGCCCACAACCGCAGACTTACAATAAATATGTACACGGGACTGCTGATTAACGAAATCGCTGCGGGGGTTACAGGAAAAATTAAGCGATCATGCAAATGAAAGAGGAAAACAAACCGAAAAAAAACGCGCAGCTCAAACGCCAGAACATAAAGTTTAGGGTCAGAATCAAATTATTTACGAATGAATGGATTTACGGATTGTGATAGTTTACAGCAATCTAGCTGGCTGAGAAAGCGCCTCCACACACGCAGAGAAAAAACATGGTTACTACATGGTCACGGCAACAATAACATGTTCTTCGCAATAAAAGTATGTTCGTCGCAACCATAGCATCATTAACTGAATTTATTTTTGACAATAGTATAATAACTGCAATATTAATATTGTTAAAATGTAACAATAGTATTATTGCCAAATTTAAAAATGAAAATATGGTTATAGCAACAATATAAATATGGTTGGTTCGACAATAGTATTGTGTTTTGCGTTTTATGTTAACAATAATATAATTACGGCAATCATACTGTAAGATTGTAATATTTCTTCATTTAAATATGCTTTTAAGATCTAATATCCTTACGGATCTAATGCAATAATAGTACTTTTTTATCGAAATTAAATTTTTTAAACAAGCTGCTTTGGCTTTATTTAACTGAAATATTTTTAATAAAAACGCTTACGTTTATTTAAACTTATTTTTTCTATTGTGAAATAAATCATTCCTATTATTTTGAATAAACTGTATTTTTGAATAATTTTCATAGTTCAAATCTATTGTTGACAACATAAACAAATTCTAATTAATTATATTGGGGATGATAGTATAATTGTGTGTGATCATACTATGGTTGTAGGGATCCTCACATGGTTGCGTGTGAATCATACTATAGTTGTGAGGATCATTCTATGGTTGTTTATGAAACATACTATGGTTGTGAGGATCATACTATGGTTGTGGAGATCATAGTATGATTGAGTGTGAATCATACTATTGTTGTGCGGATCATAGTATGGTTGAATTTGAATCATACTATTTTTGTGAGGATCATAATATTGTTGTAGCACAACCATACACCCAACAATAGTATCATCCTCTTCGAATATTGTCACCACAACCATACTTTTTTTCTGCGTGCACGCAGAGAAAATATGTGGTTACTATATGGTCACGTCAACAATAACACTGTGCGACAGCCACAATCGGTTTGGGATGAAACCACCGGGGAAAGTTATATCGGTCAAAAAAGGTCATACGTGTCCCAGCGTTTCGTTGGGTCTCATCTAGGAATCGAGATATATCGATTTGAAGTTAGTAAGTATCGTATAGGGGAATTTGTCACGTTTTAGGCTCTTTTGTTTGACATAACTCGAGAACCACTCGTCCGATTTAGCTGAAATAAATTTTAAAAAACCAAGAATTACAATTCCCTTAATCTGTTCATATATTATTTTCCTTTACAAGTAATAGTTTCCAAGTAAAAATAAGCGCATAAAGAAAAAATTTTAATTTTTAGGCAAAAATAATTTTTTTTTTCATACATTTATTTATAATTGCGAAACTGTTGCTTAAGTAGGAAAACGGTTTAGAAACAGATTAGAGGAGTTGTAATTCTTAATTTTTCTAAATTTGTTTCAGCTAAATCGGACGAGTGGTTCTCGAGTTATGTCAAACAAAAGAGCCTAAAACGTGACAAATTCCCCTATACGATACTTACTAACTTCAAATCGATATATCTCGATTCCTAGATGAGACCCAGCGAAACGCTGGAACACGTATGACTTTTTTTTTACCAATATAACTTTCCCCGGTGGTTTCATTCCAAACCGATCACTGACCCTTACCATTTGTCGCAGAGTGTAATAAATTATTTGTAATAAAAGTATGTTTGTCGCTACAAAAGTATTGTTTATTTTAATTTAATATTGCCAAAATTTTGATTAAGGTGGAAAATTAAATTTAAAATGAAAATATGGTTGTAGCAAAGATTAAAACATGTATGATTCGACAAAAGTATTGTTTTTATTGTGTTGATGTCCGGCGCTGGGAAACTACAAAACGCTGTAAATGCGGTAACTGCATACTTCAAGAAATGTAAAATTGTGGTAAATACTAACAAAACTAAATCAATATTCTTTACCAGGAAAATAAAAAGTAATTTATCCGCAATCCAAAATTATGCTTCCCAATGTTTAAATAAACTGGGGGACAGGTGCCAAGTATCTGGGAGTTATTTTGAAAAGAAAAATGATTTTCAAACATGTGTCATGCAGGATACATAAAATTAATATGACAGCCAGGATTTTATATCATTTTCTTTATTATTTCCACTTAACTACCTGTGGAGCATAGGGGCTCCTAGAGGTTTCTAAGTACTGTCTAAACATTAATTGCTCCCACCCTGACACGTGGATCTTTCCGTTGAAACGGGAGAATATGACGAAAATCCGTGACCTCCTGTGACATGTATATTCTGTTAGTTAGTTTTGACGGGTTTGCCAGGATTTCTTCAATGCTTGTAAGGACAAAGGAGTGCTTGGAGGAGCCTGACACTCCTTCTTTGACTAAGCACGAGCGTTGGCTTTTTTGAAGCGAATATGCGCTGTAAGCATTTACACGCAGAGAAAAAATATGGTTAGTATATGGTCACGGCAATAATAATATGTTCTCCGCAATAAAAGTATGTTCGTCGCAACCATAGTATTGTTTTCTGAATTTAATTTTGACAATGGTATGATTGCCGCAATATACATATTGTTGAAATGTAACAGCAGTATTATTGCCAAATTTAGAAATGAAAATATTGTTATATCAACCATATAAACATGGTTGATGCAACAAAAGTATTGTTGTTTAAAATTTACGTTAACAATAATATGATTACGGCAATCATATCGTATGGTTGCGACTATAAACATAACAAAAGAGGTTTTATAGAGCATACATATATGTGTGTGCGTTTGTTTTTTTTTGGTATACCAAAAAAAAACACATGCACACGATACAGTGCATGGTCGTTGTCTATTTAAAAATCAACAACAATCGGAAGGTCGTTCGAGGGATTTTTATTGTCTTTATTTTGTTTGGTGAAATACTCTACTGCCGATTGGCTCTCCTTTTTTTAAAATCTGACTGCACTTAAGTATATAGCCATTGATCATGGTTTAATCACATTCGTTACTTGGGGTCTACGGTTGGTGAAGTAGCATTTTCCCAGCTGGCAACTAAAAGTATTTTCGACTGCCGTTGGAAAATATATTTTTGTTTCTTGAATGAAATGTTCAATTAAAGCAAGGCCACAAACTTGGCTATGAACTAATTGTAATGAAATTTAAAATAACTTGATTAAAATCTCTATTTTTGAATAACAACATTACCCAATCCTAATAAATAATTTTGGGGATCATAGTATGGTTGAGTGAATCATACTATGGTTGTATGAATAATAGCATGGTAGCGTGTGAAACATACCATGGTTGTGAAGATCATACTATGGTTGTTTGAGAAAAATACTATTATTGTGAGGATCATAATATGGTTGTGGAGATAATAGTATGGTTGAGTGTAAATCATACTATGGTTGTGAGGATCATAATATATACCATATACCCAACAATAGTATGATCCTCTTCGAATATTGTCACCACAACCATACTTTTTTCTGCGTGTACTAACACCACGTCTCATATGCACTCCACATAAAGAAACGAAGCAAAGATCAAATGACCAAACACTTCGATGGTTTTGAAAGAACTCCTGATCACGTTGGTGTCACCAAAATGGTGTTATATTATTATTATATGTTGACTACTGATATTTCCGATCTCGTCGGGGTCACCAAATTGTTAGTATCTACTAACACCGCGTTTAATATGCACTCCACATATGGAAACGGATCGGAGATCCGACATCCAAACACTCCACTTTTGAAAGAACTTATTTTATTTACTACAAATAATCTTACTCTACGAGGGCGACCGCAAAAGTAACTGGCCTAACATAAAAAGAACCGTTTTTTTGGAATTATTATTATTTATTTTTCAACATAATCTCCTTCCAACTCAGTACACTTCATCAAACCTTTTTCAAGTTTTTTAATCCATCCGAAAAATAAGATTTTTCAAGACCTTCAAAGTATGCCTCAGTATCAGCAATAACCTCGCTATTGGACGAAAATTTTTTGCCACCGATAATTTTTTTAAATTTGGAAACAAGAAATAATCAGAAGGAGCTAAATCTGGACTGTATGGTGGATGCGGAGCAATTTCAAATCGTAATTCGGCCAGTTTTTGTTGAGTTAAAAATGCAGTGTGTGAAGGAGCATTATCTTGATGAAAAAGAACTTTTTCTTCTAAATGCGGTCGTTTTATCTTGATTTCTTCACTCAACCGATCCAATAATGCACAATAATATTCACTATTTATAGTTTTTCCTTTCTCGAGACAATCAATAAATATTATACCCCTTGCACTCCAAAATACTGTGGCCATTACTTTTCCTGCTGACTTAACAGTTTTCGCCTTCTTGGGACCACTTTTACCAGCTTCTATCCATTGTTTTGACTGTTCTTTGCGTTCTGGGATGTAGTGATGGATCCATGTTTCATCAACAGTTATGATTCGGCGCAAGAACTCTATTGGATTACGCTGATAAATCGCTAAAAGCTCCTCGGAATTGGTCCAACGGACGATTTTTTTTAGGGCAAAGTCAACAAACGCGGCACCTTTTTCGCGGATAGTTTTTTCATGTGGAGTTCATCATGTTAAATACTCCAAACTTATTTTTCGTGTATTTTAACAATATCAGCAAGTTCTCTGAGCTTTATTCGTCTATCTTTAGTGACTTCATTAAATATTTTTCTAATGTTTTCAATAGTAGTAGCAGTTTTCGGTCTTCCAGAGCGTTGTGCATCTTCCGTACTTGAACGACCCATTTTAAATTGTTGAACCCAGGACTTCACGGTGGAGTATGATGGTGCATTATCACCATGAACAGAATCCAATTCATCTTTGATTAATAGTGGCGTATAACCTTTCATATAAATGTGTTTAATTGCCGCACGAAACTCTTTATTTTCCATTTTTCAAAAATTATAAAACTTGTTTACTTCAATCACCTGTAACAAAGAAAATAATCATTAAATATTTCGGAAATTTTGACGGATGGCTTATAAAAGATTGCTTTTAAAAAACAAAAATAAAAAGTTGCTAGTAAAACAGAAAATGTGCCAGGCCAGTTAGTTTTGCGGTCGCCCTCGTACTTAAACTAAATATACATACTGACGGAAAATGCATACTTATAACGGGTGGCCCAATTAGGAACAGCTGATGTGAAACACAAATAACTTTTTTATTTTTTAACATAATTTATTTTTTCTTTTTGCAGATCATAACTGAACTCTTGGAAATTTAAAATGAATACGTACAGTCCACAACAAAGCATTAAAATTATCGATTTTTTATTCTTCTCAATGATCAATAGTTCTGACGCAGCGAAATTATCGTCGTTTTTTTAATGTAAGATCAGCTCCCACATCTTCAACGATTACACGTTTAGTTCGCCGTTTTGAGGAACTGGGTTGCAGTTGGCAAAACATCAGCATCAGTTACACCCAATCAGATGCACTGTTTGGTGCGGTGTTATGGCCACAAAAATCGTCGGCCCATATTTCTTTGAGAATGAGGATGAAACGCCAGAAACGGTCTCCGGGGCTTCTTACAGAACAATGATCGACAACTTTTTGCGGCCAATAGCGGAGCAACATCCCATTTTGTGGTTTCAAAAGATATAGCCACTGCACATACTGCTAGGCAAACTACGTATGCACATTCTGGGTGAAATTTTTGGTGAACGCATAATTTCAAAAAATTACAGATTTCCCTTGGCCTCCTCGTTCACCAGATGTAAATGCGTCCGATTTTTTTATGGGTATATTTAAGAGACAAAGTGTATGTTTACAATCCACAGATACTTGGACAGCTCAAGCAGAATATTCGAGACAAAATACGGCGCCTGCAACCAGAAACATTACTCCATGTAATGAAAAATGCGCTAAAAAGAGCCAATGCCTGTATCGAGCAAAATGGTGGTAATTTGTCTGATGTCATATTTCACACATAGTCACGTTAAATTTCCGTAAAATGTATTTAACATATAAAAATAAATCATTTAAAAAAAGCGCTATTACAAGAGTCATACGTGTTTAACATCACTAGGTCTCATTTGGGCCACCCTGTACATACAATAAATGCAAATGGTACATAAAGCAAGCACATATATCTAACGCGCTAACCTCAATAGCGTTAGTCTGCAACTGGATTTTTAAAATTGTTTTAACTCAGATAATAAGAACCGTATCGTTGTAATAGCGCTTTTTAAGTGTGAAATAAAAAAAAGCGATATTTTCAAAACGCTCCGGCCACTAGGGATTAGTCGCATGTTCGTCTACCGATGCATAAAACTGTTTGAGGAGACTGGAGATGTAAAAGACCGCCACCGGTGGGGCTGCCCACGCTCTGTTCGAACACCGCATATCATCAAAGCCGTTAAATCAAGAATTCACAGAAATCCGCTCCGGAAACAGAAAATCATGGCCCGTGAGATGAATATCACGCAAAGTCCATGAGTCGAATCATTAAAAAAGACTTGGGACTTGGGGCTTTAAAACGACGTACCAGACATTTATTGACTACAGCTTTAAACAAAATAGGATTGAAAAATGCAAACGTCTTATGGTGAAGCCCGCTGATAACTTGCACAGAAAAATTTTGTTCACCGATAAACAAATGTTTACCGTTCAGGAAAAATTCAACTAGTAAAATGATAGAGTGTATGCGCGGTCATCTAAGGAAGCATCTTAACTGATCCCAAGGGTGGAAAAGGGTCATCACCCAGCTTCAGTCATGGTTTGGTGGGGTGTCTCTTACGATGGGGTCACTGACCTGCATTTCTGCGAACAAGGAGTCAAAACATCGGCCAAAGTTTACCAAGAAACCGTTTTGGAAGCTGTTGTGAAGCCTCCTAACAATTCCCTGTTCCAAAACCAGCCATGGACTTTTCAGCGCGATTCTGCGCCGGCCCATAAGGCTAAAACGTCCCAGGCCTGGCTTCGAAACAATTTACCAGCGTTCATTTCCTCTGAAGAATGGCCCTCAGGCAGTCCAGATTTGAACCCATTGGATTACAAATTGTGGACGGTCTTAGAGGACAAGGTTTGTCACAAAAGATACCCAACATTGGATCTCTTAAGACTGCTTTGGTTCCAGCTGTGGCCAATTTTCAAATGGACGAGGTTCGTGCAGCTATTGACGTTTGGCCAGTTCGATTTAAGGCGTGTGTATTTAACATATAAAAATAAATCATTTAAAAAAACGCTATTACAAGAATCATACGTGTTTAACATCACTAGGTCTCACTTGGGCCACCCTGTACTTAAATCCTAATAAAACGCCACAACATACATTACATGAAATTATGCTTCCTGGTGTTGTAATATTGAGATCATTTGTATTACTTCGATTTGTTTATTACTTTAAGCTCAAACAACAACAAGAAAAACAGCAGCAGTAGAAAATAACATGCACTAACATGCTTCGGTTGTGTCACTTGTCAACAACAGTACAGGACCTTAATTGATTTCTAACCCCCATAGAAACTACACAAAAATGCCAACAATAACTCTAATAATAACACCAGCAAACAGGAAATAAGTTCAGCAATGGGGAGTGTTGAATACCCTTCACCTAAGAGGAATAGGACAATAAGACAAAACTCCATTGAATTCAGTAAACTTCTCATATCCGTTGGACTCTACCTGGTATGCAATAAACGGCAAATATGTCAAAGATAAACGTGCAGACGAGGAGGACACCCTAGTACATACGAGTATGTGTGAAGTTTTTGTCTAAAACTAACATAGAAGTAGGAAACGCTGTTTACTAAATATATTATTTTTCCTAGCGTACGGTGTTTAATACTCGTACCAACTAACAATTGGTTATGTTTAACAATTTAACTGAGCCACTCTTAAGGTAATCTATGGAATGGGTACATGTCGCAATGAATGCTTGTAATGTTCTTCGCTCCCGTAACTTTGTACGAGCAGTTGCAAGTAATTGGTGTATTATGGTGTACTTATGGGTACCTAGACTGTTGTGTACTCAGTTACGGGTTTGAGTTCCATTGGGGGATATTAGTTGCAGTTATAACCGTAGGGGTCCTCATATTGACACTCAATCCAACCAACACCATTCGAATGTTTGTAATTGAATCTTTGGCACAAACGAAGGTGTTGTTTTGTGATTTTTAACACACCAATTTTGTTCGATTGAAGCTCAGTACTGTATTATGTGGCATAAATTAATGGTATGGAAGTGGGTGTTTGGGACACAATTATGAGTTGCTTGTTATGCAAGTTTTGTAAACGTCTACACTGAACACAACTTAAGAGGTATTCGATTAAAAGGAAAAAAATTGTGTTTGGCCAGGTCAAATATTGTATACAGTCCACTATAGATTGCAGTTCAGTATGGTTTTGGAAGCCAGCTGAAAGTAGGTTTTTGCATCGCCCTGAGCTGTCAATGTACACAGATGTACAAATTATGTCATATTTAAATTTGAAAAAATATTTGGTATCCATCTAGAGGTATTTTTTCAGAACAAAAAAAAATATATAATCAAGTGTGAAATCTTTATTGGTAATTTGAAAGGACATTTTATTGCATTTATTTTTTGAACATAATTTCCTTCAAATGTTAGCAGCAACTACGCCTCATTTTCCTCTGAGGGTCCAATTTTGGATGACTCGCTCGATATCCAACCAGAACAAAACTTTTTTACGGCCAGGTTGTCATGTAATATCGAATGTATGTTGGTGGAAGAAATGGCCAAGGATGTCTCTATCTTACGGTATGTCACATGACGATCTTGCATTATCAGTTCACGCACGGCATCAATGTTCTCTGGCACAACGGCCGTTTTTGGACGACCTTCGTCAATGAGCGAGCGTCGGCTACGATTGAATTCATTACCCCAGTTTTTCACAGTGCTATATGAAGGTGTTGCATCGCCATACAAAGATTTAAGTTCATCGATGCACTCTTGTCGTGATAATCCACGTCGAAAGTTGTGAAAAATTATCGCACGAAAATGTTCAAATGTTCAGTTAATTCCATTTTATTGCCAAATTGATTTTTACAAGTCACCTTAAACAACACAAGTGATGGTCGTACGTCAAAACGTTTTGAGTACGTTTATGCAAAAAAATGTCAAACTTTCGAATAGAAATGTCAGATGTCGCCAAGCAACACTTAGTGTTACCTAGGCCAGAAATGTTTTCAGCCACCCTCGTATCAAACGATCTAGACGCTCAACTCTCCGGTCCAATACGTGAAATAAGCTGTTTGTCGAAATGTCCTCTCAATAGATCCTTAGGTTGAGCATCTGTAGGGCAAGTGGCACCGTCCTGTTAAAACTAAGTGTAGTCATGATTACGGGCTTCAATTTCAGGTAGCAAAAAGTCCGATACCATGGCCCAATAGCGAGCATCATTCATGGTTCTGTTCCGGCCGTTTTCATTTTTGAAAAAAAATATGGACTGATGATGATATGGACCAGCCCATAAATAGCACAAAACCGTGATTTTTTCTAAGTGTAATGGCACCTCTTGAACCTCCTCTGGTTACACTCCAAAATGCCCCAATTTTGTTTATTGACGTTGTCGGTAAGCCAGAAATGGGTCGACCATAAAAAGGTCTTAGCGCACGTTGCGGTGTAAGTCTTTCCATGATGAAATGATAAACAATATTAAAAAGAAAAACAAATAAAGTTTAACACAACTCACGCGTAATCTGTGAAAAATACGCTTTTGAAAAAATACCTCTAGAGTGATCACCCGTTACTTCCAATATTTCTCCAGAGCACTTAAATATAGACGGCGAAGAGTAGAATAATGTCAGTTTAGACGCTTTGCCAGTCTTCAATTTTTCATCGTGTGCCACCACTTGCACCACCATGTTTTGGGCAGGGCCAACGGTTTGCCGTTTGTATTTTTATTGCAGCTGCGATGTCCGTAAAGTTACACCACCACCACCGTGCACAGTGTGCAGTGCACAACACTGAACTTGTGCATGATTGACAACGCACTCTTGCGGTCGATAGTAGTTGACAGTATATTGTACGAACTCATTCATAGATGGTGCTATAATTAGAGCAGAAGACAGCATTTTGGCATTGGTGTGCAGCAACTTGTGTGTTTTAGTCTAGCTAGAAGAGCAAGCGCACAACTGAATGGGCGTTTTTTAAGAGCTTGATATCTTTAAATGATAATAGATACTCGTAGTATCATGACATTTACTTAAAGGGTGGTCCAACTAAAAAGCACAATGTTAATTGTAAATAGAACAAAAAGTTTTCAAAGAATTATCTTAACATTTCTTGATCTGATAGAAGACATCTATGCGAGAAGCAAAATATCAGCTTAGACCCTGCCTTGACTTCAGCGGCATACCTTTATCTGAAGGTCCATATTTTCTATGTTTTTGAGACATAATGGAGGTTCAATGTCGTAAATGTGCCCAATTATTTAGCTCCTAAATTGTTTTAGGCTTACTGACGTACACTTTTTCCTTTAAATATTCCCAAAGAAAGAAGTCCAACGGAGTCAAATCTCATGATCGTGGCGGCCAATTAACATCATCACGACGTATGAAAACACGACCATTTAGTTTCTTGCACAAAAGAGCCATTATTTCTTTGGCCGTGGGACAAGTAGCACCATCCTGTTGGAATCACATATCGTCCAGGTCCATATTCTCAATTTTTAGCCACAAGAAGTTCGTTATCATTTCGGGATAGCGAACACCATTCACGTTATCTGCTTGGCTGATTTGGCTTATTTTGAAAGAAGTACGGCCCGATGAAGGCACAGACAGCCTCTCTGGATGCATCGGCTTTTCAACAATCACGCCTGGTTTCTCATTTGCCCAAATTCGGCAATTCTGCTTGTTTACGAATCCACTGTGAACAGATTTGGTTGATTATTCTGATTTATTTTAATTTGAACGTCCATTTTCCTAAAAGGCTTCAACAATCTTAACGCGCTGCTAGATTGTGTTCCTTTCCATGGTTGAATTTGTCAAATACTGAAACAAAGAAATGTAAAATTAAGTTAGTCAATTGACGTTAAGATTTCGCTTACAACTAACATCGTGCATTATTGTTGTCCCAGCGACCTTAGACCCATTGGTTCATGCATTTAATTTATTTGAAACGTTAAATCAATAATATGAGTAAATTCGGAAACATAGCGACTTTTATAGTACACATATAGCCATAGTTAATGAGGCTGAAAGTTGGGACCCTCGTGCTCATAGGGCCCGGGCCGAGTAGCAAATCTTTAATAGAGGCACCTATTCAGATTTGTGAGAAAATGTCACTGTCTCTGGATACCTATATGTCCCCATTCAGGCACACTTTTGGGCCCTACCAATAAACGAAATATATCTAGTAAGTAAGAAGACTTTAAATATTTTCGTTTGTACTGAATTGAGCTCCTAACAGACAGACTAAAATGTCTGAATGTTTTAGAATTTTACAAAGAGCAATAATGCATATACTTTACCTATATGAAAATGGAGTAGGTGTGGATGGTGCCAAATGCTATATATATTTCTGGCCTAGGCGACACTAAGTGTTGCCTGGCGCCATCTGACATTTCCATTGGAAAGTTCGAAATTTTCAGAACGTTTTGACGTACGACCATCATTTGTGTTGTTTACAGCGACTTGCAAAAAAATGAAATTAACTCGTGAACATTTTCGTGCGTGAATTTTTCACAACTTTCGACGTGGATCAAAGACGAACGTCGTCCAAAAACGGCCGTTGTGCCAAAGAACATTGATGCCGTGCGTGAACTGATAATGCAAGATCGACATGTGTGAGGCATCCTTAGGCATTTCTTCCACCAGCATACATTTGATATTGCAGGAACACCTGGCCGTAAGAAGGGTTTGTTCTCGTAGGATCCCGCACAATTTGGCGCAAATAAATTTTGAAAACATACGATCGCTGTGCTTCAAAATGCGTTTATACTTTAAGATCGTCACAGGTAACGAATCATGGATTTATGTGTATAATCCCGAAGCCAGAAAGTTGTTCGTGGAAAAAGCACTTCGAAGCAAATGGTCGCCTGTTTTTTTTTGGCAAAACTGGTCATGTGGCGACGGTTCCGCTTGAGCAACGTAGGACGGCCAATTCTGAGTAGTACACTACAATTTGTTTGCCTGATGTCTTCGGAGAAATTCGAAAAACGAACAAGAGAAGACGAATCATTGTGCACCATGGCTATGCGAGATCTCAGGCGTCGTCTTAAAAGAGCGCCTTTTGACCGGCCAAAACGTCGAATTGATGGGCCATCGGCCGTACAGCTCTGACTTGGCACCCAATGACTTTTTTTATTCTCGTCTATGCTTGGAAATGGCAACGCACATCTTATAATTTAAAAAAATATTGCTTCTTGAACATTTTGAAATATGAGGTTTCTCTCGAAATGTAGCACATTTTACAAAAAATTCTAATCTTAAAATATGTGGGGACTCAAAAACTCTCGGAACACAATACATTAATTATAGATAGCTCTTTGGATAACATTTCACTGTCTCTGGATACCCAAATGTTCTCACGAAGGCACGGTTTTGGGCCATACCGAATCGAGCTCCAAACAGACTGGCCGATATGACTAGATGTCTTAGAATTTTACATCGATCAATAACACATATACTTTACTTATATGAAAATGGATTGGCTGTAGGAGGTACTCAATGAAATATGGGTATTATCATAGCTGCCACCTAAAATGTCGGAAATACTTTTTAAAGAACACAATTTTAGCAACTTTCCGTCCGACCGAGAATAGGTAATAGGGGGTTTATTTAAGCCTAGTTATTAAAATTTGATAGACACTAGACGGGATGTAGCGGATAGGGTCTAAAATATTTTGTTTCCAAGTAGGATGTAATGGCAAATTGTAGAATTTTTAGATCAGAAGTTGTGTATATATATTTTTCTTCCTCTGATGTTCCCATTTTTTTTTTGTCTCATACGAGTACTATGTGCATATATAAAGAACTAGTCGCTTAACATACAGTCTGTTTTGATACATAAACTGTTATCATTCTTAGCTCAAACACTCCTCTTCGTTTGCTAGGGTAATGAAGGGTTACGTATAAATATCATCCAAGGATGTGTGTGCTAAAAATGCGAGTGTGTGTGAGTACCATCCTATATGATGGTGAGCTAGTATTAGTGGGTTTGCAGTTTCTTTAAGTCAGCAAGTATGAACTGTGAAATGCATTTTCTCTTTTTGCCTTTGGTTTGTTTTAAAAAGGAAATGGCACATTTTCACATTGTTTTCATAGATACGAGTATGAGTTCTAGAAACATTGTTGAAGATGCTGATGGGACGGACGGAGGATGTGCATTATCATTTTGTATGCGTTCGTTTACAGTGTAAATATAAATATATATTTTCGCATTTTATTCAAATTAAATACATTATTTGCTTTATGCATATTATATTTATCTAAAAGAAAGAAAACAAAGCATTGCAAATTTGGATGTATTTCTTTTCAAACAAGTAGCAATGTAAACTGAAGTTTCTAGGGAAATTTGAAGAAAAATATGAATGACCCCAATTAATATAGACGCTTTACTTGACATTCTAATTCTAACCTTACATATCAATCTTAGGAGAAGTGTAGCCAACTAGCTGTGTACAAAAGTTTGGGTTAGGTTGGTTATATCGGTAGGCAAATTTGCTTAGTCCGTTGTTTATGATTATTCAGGGGGATAAAAAACTGCCAAAGTTTTTTAATTTTTTATTAAATCTGTAAATGTAGTTTTCTTCTCTATCTTGTTTTGTTTGAACAGAAATAACAGCATTATTCCAAAATAAAATTTTACAAACTCATTTTTGGACTTAGCACTTTAGCTCTATATAATTTTCTATTTAATTTTCCATTATATGTGGAATTTTTTTAAACGTGTCACTTTTTGGGACCAAAGGGCCAACAAAATTGGACTGGTCTTCAAGAACAATAAAATTTTGAATATTACATTAATTTTACGATTCAGAGAAATTTAAGGCGCTGACCGAAGGGTGTAAGTTCCCTAAAACGCAGAAAAATTGGTCCTTTCGAACATGGACTAAGAAACAGAGAAATTAAAAAATCTGAGTATGACATAAACCCTACCATTTGGCTGAATTTTGGCCTTTGCCAATGGGCGTGGTATACAGTCAAAAACGTTTTTTAATGTTTAAAGACATATTCATATCCTGAAACAGTTAAATATTTTAACATTTTTTAATATGTTCCTCTATTTTAGATTTGTCATAAGTTGGAGCTCGAACTGATCCATATGAACCGCTGTAAACTGCTAACATATTAAAAAACATTAGAATTTCTACAAAGATCCAAATATCATTTTAATGTTAGTATTTAATAATTTAGGATGCCGCTCTTTCGAACATGGGTACTCAGAAACAGTGAAACTTTTAAAATAATCTAAATAAGACATTAATTTTACGATTTGGCTGAATTGGAGGACTTGACCTAAGGGCGTGAGACATATGGACATTAAAAAAAAACAATAAATTTTTTTCACAAATTAAAATATAGTACATATAAAGGGTGATCCATCTAGAGGTCTTTTTTGAGAACAAAAAAAAATATTAAAATTCAAATCAAGTGTTTATTGTTCATACGAAATTTCATTTTATGGCATTTATTTTTTGAAAATAATTACCTTTTTTCGTTTTTTGTTATTTATTCGGTCTTTTATCATTATGGAAATGATATTGCGCGTTGAAGATTGCTCTACGCACAGTTCGAAGACTATACACAAAGGGTAATTCTCATTAATAAAAATGAGTCTCCCGTATAAGTCATTTGATTTGTGGCCGAAGTAATCGTTGCCAAAGACTGCTGAAGAAAAACCTTGGCGGGTTTAGAAACAGCTGTACAGTCTGCCTGGCAACCGTAGCAAATACATTTCACCAATTTCTTCTTTTTAAGTTGATTCTGAAAAAGAAACAACATAAAGGTCTTGAACCAGAATAAAAAAAACTGCTCAAGTCATGAAAATAATTACCTTCAAATGCTGGCTACTGTATTATGGAAATGGGCGTTCTGTGAGAAACGGGAAGATCCGCTGTTTTCAACCAAAATTATGTTCTGTGATGAGGCCTTATTCTGGCTCAACGACTAAGTCAATAATCGAAATTTCCGCATTTGGGCTAAAGAGCAACAAGAAGAGGCTCAAGAGGTGCCATTATACCCAGAGAAAACCACGGTTTGGTGCTGTTTATAAACTGGTGGAATCATCGGTGCATATTTTTTCAAAAATGATAATGGCCGAAACGTAACCGTGATTGGTATCGATCTTTATGCTACCTGAAATTGAAGCCCGGAATCTAGACGACACTTGGTTTCAACAGGACGGTGCCACTTGCCATACAGCTTCTCAAACAATGGATCAATTGAGAGGTGATTTTGAAAAGCAGCTAATTTCACGTTTTTAACCGGTGAGTTGGCTGCCTAGATCGAGTGATATCACACCTTTAGACATTTTTTTGGGGTTACGTAAAGTTAAAAGTCTGTGCTGACAAACTAGCTACGATTAATTACGCGTGTCATTAAAGCCATACCGGTCGATATGCTCGAACGAGTCATCCAAAATTAGACCCTGAGGATGGAAACCCTAAGGCGTAGTTGCGGCCAAAATTTGAAAGAAATTATATTCAGAAAATAAATGTCATAAAATGTCCTTTCAAATTACCACTAAGGATTCCACACTTGATTTGAATTTTTATATTTTTTTTTGCTCTGAAAAAATACCTCTAGATTGATCACTCTATGTATTTGATATTTGGGCCAATTTCGCTATAGGCATATGGACACTAAAAAATAACAAAAATTTGTTGCAAATCCGAAACTTACATTAAAAGGGGCCCAACCATAATACACGATGTTAATTGTCACACCTTAACGTCGAGTAGTTTGGCCAACTTAATTTCACATTACCTTGTTTCAGTGTTTGACAGACATGGAGCAGCGCTTCGAGCACTTCGTGATTTTTTCTGTCGGCATAATAAACCAAATGTGTTTTTACCACAACCGGGAAAATTGTGTGCAAATTTTCGCAAACCGCGTCTTTAGGAAATGTGAAAACTCCTGTGCATGCTCGCCCAGTTCGTTCGTGCCCTACAATTGAACATCTCACAAACATCACTGATGCGAATTTTAAACAAGATTCAATTGACTCAAGAGCTAAGGCTTACAGCCGATTTCCAGCATTGTCAATACGCCGAATGGTTGGCTGAACAGACAGAAGGTGATTTTACAAAGAAAATCATCTTTAGGGACGAGGTACACTTTCAGCTCAGTAGATTCGTTAACAAGCACATTTGCAGCATTTGGGAAAAGAGAATCCACCAGTGATAGTTAAAAAGCCGATGCACCCACCAAGAGTGACTATTGATTTGCGGGCTGGTGCGTGGCTGGCCACGTCATCGGACCGTACTTCTTTGAGGTCCTCCAAGTAGTTAGCTTGAATGGTGTTCGTTATCGCGAGAAGAAAACGCACTTCCTGTGGCCAGAAATTGATGATAGGGACCTAGACTAAATGTGGTACCAACAGGATGTTGCAACTTGGCACACAGCCAAGGAAACAATTGTTCTTTTGCGCGAGAAATTCAAAGGTCGTGAAATCTTACATCGTGGCGATGTTAATTGGTCAAACGGTCAATTGTTTTGACACCGTTGGATTTCTTTCTTTGGGGATATGAAACAGAAAATGTGTACGTCAATAAGTCAGGAACAATTCAAGAGCTTAAGGATGAGATTGAAAATATTGACCATCGAATAGAGGTATCGTATGACACCGAAGCCGTGCGAGCATTTGGTCCATATTTTGCTTTACATGTAAATGCCATAGATCCTTCTGTCGCAAGACAATTCTCTACAAACTTATTATTCTATTTATAACTTACATCGTGCCTTCTATTTGCACCACCCATTATTTGCACTTATGACGAAAAGGTCTCTAGAGTGCCGAAAATGAGGTATCTGCGAACATCGACACGTGGTTACTCAGAAACGGTGGAATTTCTTGATTTATGTCAATACTCTTTAACTTTTAGGATTTGTTTTTAATGGGTGATCCAAGTAGAGTTACTTTTTTCAATCCTTTTTTTTGATAGATCACGTGTGAGTCGTGTCATGCTGTCATGTTACTTTTGTTTAGCATTGTTTGGCATTTCATCATGGAAAGAGTTACGCCTGAACAACGTTTACAAATCGTTCACCTTTATTACGAAAATTTACGTTCTCTGAGGAATGTGTTTCGTGCAATTCGTTCAACTTATGGTCAACATAATCGGCCTACTAAGCGTACTATTCACAACACCATAACTTATCTTGAGACCCCGCATTCATTATTGGATAATATTCGACCGAATAGACCACGTCCAGCACGCATTGAAGAAAATGCAACGGCCGTAGCTGAGAGTGTACACTAAGACCGTGGAGAGTCGATTCGGCGCCGTTCGCAGCAACTCGGACTGACGTATGGAATGACGGCGAATTTTACGTCGAGATCTTAAATTGAAGCATACAAAATACAGCTTTTGCAAAAACTGAAGCCGCCCGATGTTCCTAAGCGACATTGCTTCGCTCTATGGGCTCTTGAAAAGTTCCGACGTTTTCGAGCCAAATTTTGTTCGGTGATGAGGACCATTTCTGGCTCAATGGGTATGTAAACAAGCAAAATTGCAGCATTTGGGACGAAGAGCAACTAGAAGAGGTTCAAGAGCTGCCATTTCATCCAGAAAAAACAATGGTTTGGTGTGGTTCGTATACCGGTGGAATCATCGGTCCATATTTCTTCAAAACTGATGCCGGTGACAACGTAACCGTCAATGGCGACCGTTATCGTGCCATGATAACCGACTATTTAATGCCTGAAATTGAAGCTCGTGATCTCGGTTACATTTGGTTTCAATAACGGTCTTGATTTCGATTACATTTGGTTTTAAAGACGGCGCCTCTTCCCACACATCGCATGAATCAATGGATTTATTGTGAGAACACTTCAGTGCGCAGATAATTTTACGTTTTGGGCCGGTCGATTGGCCACCAAGATCGTGTGTTATCACATCGTTAGACTTTGTCCTGTGGGGATATGTAAAGTCTAAAGTTTATGCGGACAAACCCGCTTCGATTCAGGCTTTGGGGCAAAACATCACGCGTGTCATTCGCCAGTTACCAGTCGAAAATTGGACTCAACGGATGGAGCATCTGAGACGTAGCCGCGGCCAACATTTAATAGACAAAATCTTCAAAAAATAATTTCAAATGAAAATAAACATTCCCCTTTCAATTTGAATTTTCTGTGGTTTTGCCTTTAAAAAAGTAGGGAAACTCGAAATGGATCACGCGTTATTTAAGGCCCGAATGGGCTCCCTTGGGCACACTCAATAATGGTCATATATGTGACGCGCAAAATAGAAAGGGACCTAAGGTTAAAAACCAGTTTTGTTCAGGAGAGCCATTTTAAAGATTAGGTCCCTTTCTATTTGCGCTTAGAATCGTCGACTTCACTTTCATAAAACGCGCATATCTCTGGGAGGGACACTTTTGGGCATGGGATCGGCCTCATTCGATGCCAAAAAAGAAAAAAAAAATGAAAATTGATATTTTTTACCCTTAGGTCCCTTTCTCTATGTTTATCATAACAATAGAATTTACGAATCGGAACAGGACAAGGTTTGAAAGGTCTTTAAAAATGTAGTTCTGACAATCATGTCAAATCACCGCAAACAACCATAGTCCCCAATACTGGCAATACCATACTATGACGCAACACATGGTAGAGAGTATTTTCCACTTTTTTATTGGAACAGGTAATTTACCTCCGAATCTAGGGCACATGATGGGTCATAACTAAATAACACAAAAAAATCTCTTTAAAAAAACATTTCAAATTGATAACATGTGTTACCGCCATATCGGCGAGTCTTTTCATTATGGAAATTTCAAACATCACCACAATGTCAAAATATCCTAAACCACAATAATGATGCTGTCGAGCGGAACATAAAACTGATCCTTAATCCCCGCCGATATAAAACGCTTTAAATAAAATTAATTTATATTCTATTTGCTTTTTTGTTTCGCTTCGTTTGTGTGCCATGTTTTGTGTTGGCAATAAACCATATTTATTTAATGTTTTTCACCACAACGCCAAAGAGAACGAACGAGCAAGCGAGAAACATTCATATATTATTCCATTCCAGATAACATCAACAGGCAATAAAACACCCAAAAACAGAGAGAAAAAAACCTAGCAAAGCTTTCCATCCTACAATGGCCTCCTAGCCAAACCTAGCATCCAACACCTACCGCACCAAAGAGCAACTGGCGGCCTGTGCTGCTGGCAGGGCGCTGGAATAGCAGCGAAAAAAACGACATTTTTTAATGGGGTCATAAAAAACTTTTCTCATAAAAAATATTTTTAATCAGTTAAGAGTAAACAGAAATAAAATACGAACAAAAATTAAATGAAAAATAATAAAAGGCAAAACAGCAACAAAATACCAAAAAAAAACGAAAAAAAACATTTCGACAAATAGTACAACAAACTATTTCCGAACAACGGAAAACGCTAAAGCCTGCAAATGGTAGCCGGAGAGGCGTAACACGAAACATTTTAATGAGTTTTGCATCTCGCCTATTAGGTGGTGTTTGTTTCTTGTCCTCGTTCCTTTTTTTTTTGCAAGCAATCCATGTGTTTTTCTTTCAACTGGAGTGTTAAGTAAATTCCAAAACTATATTCATCATCTCTCGAAATGAAATCAGAAAAGTTCCCAAAATAAATAAAATGCACAAAAGCGAAGGAATGATATGGAAATGTTTAATTTGTAATGGGTTGCCGGCAGATCATGCAATGAAGCTAGAGGAGCAATATAAGGATGTAGCTAAACAATGAAGTAAGGACTCTTCTGGGATGAGTAGTTGACCGAAATTCACACATACCATACCAGGCAGAACAAGCTAAAAGGATATTCATTTCGGCCAGGCCTAATCTTATATACTCTCCACTTTGGATTCGCTATAGAAAGCGAACACTTATTTTTGTTATGAATCTGAAAATGCAGGGTCAGAATATGTAATATAGGGTCATTCGTCTAGAGGTATTGATTTATAAATAAAAAAAATACTAAAATTCAAATCAAGGGTTGAATCTTTATTGTTCATACGAAAGTTCATTTTATGCCATTTATTTTTTGAATATAATTCCCTTCAAATGTTGGCAACTATAATATGGAAATGAGCGTTAGGCGAAAAACAAGAAGATCCGCTGTTTTCGACTAAAATTGTGTTCAGTGATGAGTCCCATTTTTGCCGCAACGGCAACGTCAATAAACAAAATTGCCGCATTTGGGCTGAAGAGGAACCAGAAGTGGTTCAAGAGGTGTCATTTTATCCAGAGAAAACCACGGTTTGGTGCGGTTTATCAGCTGGTGGAATCATCGGTGCATATTTTTTCAAAATTGATGATGGTCGAAACGTAACCGTGAATAGCAAGCACTATTCACGGTTACGTTCCGTGAATGGTGCTCGGTTGATATGCAACCAAGTTACTGCGTAAGATCCGAAAAACCGGTTTTTTATCCGTAACTCTAAATTTTGGAGGTGTTTGGGAAATTTCAAATCCGGTTTTTTTGTTGTGTTCAGCAAGATCTACAAGAAAAATGATTTAAAATGACCGCATTTTATTCCTAAGAACACTCTCTTCATTATTCAAAAATTTTTCGCTTCCTTTAAAAAAATTCTGTGTAAAAACGCATCTAAAGTTAAAAATTACAAAAAAATTAAAAAAAATGAGTTTACAGGAAAAATACACAGATTTTTTTCAGTGTGATTTTAATAGTGTATACAACATTCGTAAGGCCGCAGTTTCTTCATTCCAAATCAGCCGAAAAACTAAAATCGGTTGATATTCAACCAAGTGACTGGTATATAAGTGCGTAAGATCCGAAAACCCGGTTTTTTACCCGTAACTCAAGATTTTGGAGGTGTTTGGGAAATTTCACAACCGGTTTCTTGTTGTACTCTGCAAGATATACAAGAAAAATAATATCATTTCCCAGGTATTTTCCTCTGTCACACTGTGTAATCCAAGAGTGATTGTCGAAAAAACAATGCACCCACAAAGAGTGACTGTTTAGTAGGGTTTATGGGCTGGCGGCGTCGTCGGGCCGTTTTTTTTTCCAAAATGTGACCGGCCTCATTTTGGAAAAAAAAACGGCCCGGCAGTTACTGTGAATGGTGTTTGCTATCGTAAAATGATAACGAACTTTTTATGGCCCGAATTGGAAGATATGGATGTGGGCGATATGTGGTTTCAACAGGACGGTGCCACTTGCCACACAGCTAACGGAACAATAGCTCTTTTGCGCGACAAATGCAATGGCCGTGTTATCTCACGTAGTGGAGATGTTAATTGGCCGCCAAGATCATGTGATTTGACACCGCTGGACTTCTTTATTTGGGGTTATTTAAAATAAAAGGTGTATGTCGATAAGCTAGCAACAATTCAAGAGCTAAAGAATGACATAATTCGACACATTAACGGCATAGAAACTTAATTATGCCTCAGCGTCATCGAAAATTTCGGATGGAGGTGTCCCGCCGAGGCCGCGGCTTCCATTTGGCCAATATTTTATTCTCCACGTAATTGAACCATACCAATATTATCATAATAAAAAGAAATGACAATAATTTTTTAAATAATTAAAAAGTTTAAAAAACGCTTCTTTATATTCGTAGAAATGGCAGCTCTTATTTTTTATTTTTGTAACATTTAAAATGGCCAAAAATGCATTTTTGGGCTTAATAAAAAATCCTACTGTTTTGGAACGGATTGACCGATTTGTACGACATGTGAATGAGAACGCTACAATATATATTAGGGATGCAAAAATTGATACCATTGTACTATTTTGATACATTTTCGGCCTCGAAAGTGCCCTGATACAACCGCAGCTTATTGGGGCTAATTTGATACATTTTGCAAACGTTCCGATCTGTTGTCCAACATCGGCATTATGATTTAATGTTGATATTTGTAACACCTCAAAACAATGAAGATAGCCTTCACTATTTTGAATACCGATCGATTAAGAATCACTATCTGATTATAAGGTATTATAAGGTATTGAGCGATGTCCGTTTTTGCCTTTCCATCAATCGTTATCAACATTGTTGAGGTCACAATTACGAACATATTTTGACTAATCTCCGTACATTGTTAAGGTTTGGGCCTAGGGCAAAATCTTTTGAAAGTGTCCATATCGCTCCATGTTTGGATACCATGTGATAGGTTTTTACAATTTGAGGACCTACAGCAACACAAATTAAAAACGATCTTCCTCAAATTTTGCAATGTACGTTATAAGCGACCAATAACTCTGGTGATATTACACCATGTATGTGCATATTTTCATATAAAGCATGTTCTTTTCAGACGAGTGGTTTTCAATTTAATGTTATGGCCAAGAATTTAACTTTTATAAAGATAGGGGTTTGTCATTATGTTCTAAGAATGATTTTGGTCAAGTGGCTGCCTCGAATGGCTCGAATAAATTCCAGCCGAGAGGCCCAATTTTTGACCTTTTTTGCAACATTTGGGGCCGTATATTCTCTCCAAAGCTCAAAACGTGTCGGGCTTATCTGCGTAAACAAGAGACTTCACAAAGCCCCACAGAAAATAGTCCAGCGGTGTTAAATCGCACGATTTTGGAGGCCACACCACAGGATCACGACGCGAGATAATGCGCTCACCAAAATTTTTCTTTAATAATTTGTCTGTTTCGTTGGTTGTATGGCATGTAGGTCCGTCTTGATAGCACCAGAGGTAGGCCACATCAATATCCTCCAATACAGGCACGAAAAAGTCATTAATCATGACTCTATAAGGTTCCCATTAACTGTAACATTATGGCCGGAATCATTTTTGAAGAAATGTGGACCAATGATACCCTCTGCCCCTAGAAACAGAGACTTTTTGAGGATGTAACGGCGTCTCAACAATGGCTTGTGGATTTTTCATACTCTACATGCGACAATTTTGGTTATTAACGTACCCATTCAACCAAAAGTGGTCATCGCATTTTGGTAACATTTGCCACGATTTGCAAATGTTATTGCGGACTACGACTATTCAATATAAAATGGCAAACCAAACTGAGCATAAATCAAGTGAAAGCTGTCAAAAAGACCAACTCCGAAAAAAGTGTGGTCAGATTGAAAACCACAAGTCTAAAAAACACCCTTTATTTACTAAACACAGGTCTATTTCCATGTAAGAACCTGCAGCTCTAGAAGCCACTTGGAGCGTTACGAGCTATTAATACCTATTTTTGGGGAGAGTGAACCATATCGGTCGACTCAACAAAGGTCATATATCGGTTCACACAACATAGTTTCCATCCGATTTGAGGACATGCAGCGTTATGAGCTGTTACAAAATAACTTCGTTAAAAATGGGCCATAAAGGTCATATCGCCTACTTCCACATTTGAGGACCTAACACTCTAGAAGTCACCTATTACTTTACATCCGTTTCCTGCCAAATTTTGTAGAGAGCGGTGAGAGCTATCAACCTCCATCTCTGGTGAAATTAGACCATATCTGTTCATGTTTTTCAATAGCCTCTATACAAGGTTGATTTGAGGTCTTACAGCTCTGCAATATTCGAAGATCATACTATTGTTGGGTATATGGTTGTGGTTAACAATATTATGGTTGTAAGTATCATAGTTTGATTGTGTGGGTTATAATATTGTTGTGCCACAATGTTGGCACCTCAACCATACTTTTTTCTGGCTGCACCTACCGACAATACTATGGTTGTTTGTGAAACATATGGTTGTGAGGTTCATAATAGGGTTTTGGGGTTCATAGTATAGTTTAGTGTGGTTCACAGTATGGTTGTGGGAATCATACTATTGTTGAGAGGATCATAATACTGTTGTGCCACAACGATATACCCAACAATAGTATGATGTTCTTCGAATATTATTATACTAACCATTCTTTTTTATGCTTGCATCAACTGGTTATTGTGAGCCTATCGTTACCTCTAGCTCGAAAACAAGTAACGTATTCCGTATGTGAAATTATGAACTTACTTTCCTTTTATATTCAACAACAAAACCGAAGAACCCGACAGCAAAAAACCGACATGCCGTGGTTTTGGCTATTTTTGAGAAACCGACTGTTGGGTTTGGACATAAAACTCGGATTTTCGGTTTTTGGCTTCGGTTTTGGAGACTCTAAGACACAGCCGTGATATTCTGGCCCAAACGACAAGCGCGGAGGCGGTCAAGCCCTGCAAGGTCTCGTGAGGTTCTAGTTTATTCAAGTCAAGCTGTTAAAATGGTTGCCCACTTGGTGCAAACTAAGTAATTAGGAAATTGACGTCAAAACTTACTCTTCGCCATCACCATCGCCTTAAATAATCGGCACAATTAATCAACGCTCTACCGAAGTATACCGCGCCACTGCTTGTCAGTTTCCAATCTGCAGCTGTCTAGTTCACAAATTTCAAAATCAATCGGCGTACGACGCCAATAGAATAACTATTAACATCTTCCGATAGGGTGATAAATTTTGCGCCACCTTGTATACTATTTTTCCTCGTAGAAATCTAAGACGATATAGCTAAGGCCGTCTGTCTGTTGAAAGCACGATTCATTCAACGAAAAAAACTCAAGACTTTTAGAAAAAAATTATTGCAATCGCTTTGGAGTTATAATTGCCGATTATTTCGCATCAAAATTAAATAAAGCTCGAAATATGACGCCGAAAAACTGGAATAATTTATAATCGGAATATTAATCACATCATTATTTGAAACATTAATCATATCGCAGAATACATTTACTCTTATAACTTCATCGTAATTGCAATGTTTGGTTTTTGGATACATTTTTTTTTTAAATTTCAGTTTCTATAGAATATTTTATTAAAATTATTTTTTATTTTAATTCTAGCATTAGTATTCTCAATTTCCATAATGTTATTTTAAGCTCACCGATATTTTTGGAGACTCGCATCGGCGTTCCATATGCACGTTCAAATAAAAATAAATGAAATAAAAATATAATAACCATTAAAATGGAATTAGGTTCAAAGCAGCAACGCATAAATATAAGTAAACATCACAGAAAAAAATCTGTTGAAATGTTTCAAATATATCGCATGTGTATGCACAGTAAGGCGAAGTGTTGAATATTTTGTTTGATTCTGAAAAAGAAACAACAAAACGTCTCGAAACAGAATACAAACATTTCAACTCATAATAATGACGGAGAACCGAATAAATATAAACAAAACAAAGAACAAAAGGATTGGTACGCCCTAATGTGCAACGCATGTACACTCAAAAAACACGCACTTTTTTTGCTTTTGCATCTGTGGTTTTCAACGAAAGTCCATGCGAAACGGAATTGGTAGAATGATATTACGCTTTGAAGGTTGCTCTTCTCACAGTTCGAAGATTATACGCAAAGGGTAATTCTCATTAATTCAAATGAGACTGCCGTATAAAGGCCCATTTAGTCTCGACGGTTGACGGTTGATTCTGCAACCTGCAGAAGTCTACCGTCGTCAACCGTCAAACTGTAGTTATCTCCCTCTAACACATGCAAAATGCAACCCTCAACTGAAATAGCTGATTGCCTACCGTCAACCGTCCACCGTCAACCGTCAAGACTAAATGGACCTTAAGTCATTTGATTTGTAGCCTAAGTTATTGTTGCCAAAGACTGCTAAAGAAAACCTTGGCGGGCTTAGAAACAGCTGTACAGTCTGCAGCAACCACAGCCAATAAATTTTATCAACTTTTTGGTTGATACTGGAAAAAAACAACAAAAAGTTCTCGAACCAGAATAAAAACTGCTCAAGTCATAATAGTGATAAAAGTCCAAATAAATGTAAACAAAAGAAATAACCAGAACTTATATGAAATATAATCTGTTTATAAAATGTTTTTACAAAAAAAGTCGAAAAAGAACTATAGGGCGATCCATCTAGAGGTATTTTTTCAGAACAAAAAAAATATAAAAATTCAAATTAAGTGTAGAATCTTTATTGGTAATTTGAAAAGACATTTTATGGTACTTATTTTTTGAAAATAATTTCCTTCAAATGTTGGCCGCAACTACGCCATAGGGTTTCCAATCTGAAGGTCTAATTTTGGACGACTCGTTTGAGCATTTCGACCGGTATGGCTTTAATGACACGGGTAATGTTGGCTTCCAAAACCTGAATCGTAGCTGGTTTGTCAGCTTAGAGTTGGGACTTTACGTAACCCCAAAGAAAAATGTCTAAAGGTGTGATATCACTCCTCGGTCGAATATTATCCAATAATGAATGCTGGGTCTCAAGATGGGTAATGGTGTTGCGAATAGTACGCTCAGGAGGGCGATTATGTTGAACGGAGTGCACGAAACACATTTCTCACAGAACGTGAATTTTCGTAATAAAGTTGAACGATTTGTAAACGTTGTTCAGACGTAAGTCTTTCCATGATAAAATGCCAAACAATACTAGACAACAATAACATGACAGCATGACACGACTCACACGTGATCTGCAAAAAAAGGCTATTGAAAAAAGTATCTCGACTTGGATTACTCATTACAAAAATGTATAAAAATAATTTTGTGTACAGGCCACTATCGACAATTTGGTTTTTGGGAAAAAGTTAAACAAGAATAACGTTTAGCTAGTTTAAGCGAAATCGATTAGTACTTGCTTATAGTATTTCTTGAATAATTTTTTTTCTACAAATTACATATTTAAATCAAACGGTTTATAATGCATAAAACTACTCTGTTCTTGTATACAAAGTTCTGGTATACAAATTCTCGTTAAGTTTTAAAGTTTTCGCTTTAGCGCCTACATACTCGTTCAATTAGCGAGTACCAATGGAACACACCTATTGTGTCCAAAAGTTCTTTCAACTCATACCACTGTGACTTTCTTTAGCCACTCCAAATAAATTCCGTATTTGGTGAAAACTCAATGAACATTTTAGCGACAGCCACTAATTGCTGCGTTATATTTGCATAATTATAGTGTTATGTTTTGAGATTTTATTTGTCGGCCTGCCCCCATGCCCCAGCGTAGCAAAAATTTAAAAATTTATTTCATTACTCTTTCAAGTGACGCTAATGGTAAAATCTAAAATTAGAGCAACAAATTTCCAACAGAAAAAACAAATAAATAAAAACATCAACGACAACCTTTAATTGCACCAGGGCATAAATGCGAAAGCGATGCGATGAAATTCGAGAATGAATTCATAGGCCCATATCGCGGTATGCATAAATTTATATCTGCAATCGTAGACTAGTGCTTGTGTACCAGGCGACACAATCATAAATTCAAGTTTACTCTGGCCGTTTCCTAAATTTTCCCATTCTCGTTTTATGCTAAAAGCGACACACATCCACATGTACGAGATCATGCAATCCAATTAAATGCATTTGCATAATAAATTATCATCCCCAAACTCGAACATTATCTGCATTCGTTGAGGTCGCTTTCACTGGCGGGCCATGCCGGACCAGTCGTCACCACCTCAAAATCACCATAACTGTGTCATTATTGCATTAGGCTTCGAAAGGTATCAAAGCGACCCAAACAAATTGCAATTGAATTGAAAACAGAAATCCGCCCAAATGACAACCAATTGAATTAAAACATATTTATTATCATTAGTTTTGTTTATGCCAAATCCCCTAAATTTAGTATTTCCACAGCGACAGAAAAAACTAAATAAGCAAATTTACAGAATTGTCCGTTTGTTTGCTGCGAAAACAAACAACGACTGTGGAAAGTGTAGATTTGACAAAAGGGGAGAAATTTTAAATATTACAATTAAATTAATTATATCATTTTATTTAAATTTTCAGCAATCCAGCGGAATTTCCGCATTGGAAAGTGTGAAATAGAACCAGTGATCGCCGTAATATGCCTCATACGAGTACGTACTGCAAGACAGAAAATCAATTTCGTTAACAGGTTTACCGTTCACAGGCCGTGACAGCGCATAGAGAAAGGGACCTAAGGGTAAAAAAATCAATTTTCATTTTTTTTTTTTTGATGTTGTCCATCTGAGCATCGAATGAGACCGATCCCATGCCCCAAAACTGTTCCCTCCCAGAGATATGCGCGTTTTATGAAAGTGAAGTCGATGATTATAAGCGCAAATAGAAAGGGACCTAATCTTTAAAATGGCTCTCCTGAACACCACTGGTTTTTAACCTTAGGTCCCTTTATATTTTGCGCGTCACAAATGGGCATACGGCCTGTGAACGGCAGTTCACACCCCATATGTTGTCTGTTCATCAATTTTTAAGAGCTTTAGAATTGTGGACGTTAAAAGAACGGACAGACCACAATATAGACCATATGGACTGGGACATGGAGTAAATCTCATTTTTTTGACGTCGACCTGACATCTCCTGACAGTGTAGACAAGTACAAATTTTTAAAAATATTGAATAGTAGAGGGAGTCCACTGCCCATTTATTCAGAGACGTCTGAATTCCGTGACTTTTCCAACTTCCCTCGTAGTTATATGAAATGCAGTACTGTTCCTTTCAACTACCATCTGTTAATAGACTACTGTCAAATTTAAAGAGAGTTCCGTCATTTAGTGTGTGTTTAATATCTGCTCAAAACATACAAGGGTTACTATTAACATTTCGGGTCCTGACAATGCTTGTGTTCCCAGATGCAAACTGGAACTTCCGTCGGAAACTTTGACATTTTTATCATAACTTCCGTCAGAACCGTTTGTCATTTGAGAGCGAATTGTTTTCTTTACAGTGTGTTGAAAATTTCATCTCAGTCAACCAATTGAATTATCCCGCGAACATTTTCGTGCGACAATTTTCGGCGTGGGTTATTGAGACAAGAGTGCTTAAATCAACTTGTTTCGATATTTGGCGATGAAGCACCATCAAAAACCACTGTTTATCGCTAGTACCAAGAGTTCAGTCTCGGACGCCGTTCACTCCAGGATGAATTTCGTGAAGGACGTCCAACTTGGGTCACTTTGCCAGAAACCATCGATGCCAGAAACCATCGATGCTGTGCGTGAACTGACTAAGCAAGACCGACATGTGACATACCGTGAGACTGACGCATCCTTGGGCATAAGTATGACAAGCATCAGTAAGATATTGCATGTTCATTTGGCCTTGAAGAGGGTTTTCCCCGTTGGATCCCATAGAATTTGATGATTGCTCAAACACGGCTCGTGTCGATTGGAGCTAAGAAATATTGAAAAAATACAACAGCGGCAGCTCAAAGGCAGTGTATAACATTGTCACAGGTGACGATTCATGAATTTATGTATATGAACCCGAAACAAAACAGCAATCGCCTGTGACAATGTTTGGCAGTGTATAACATTGTCACAGGTGACGAATCATGGATCTATGCATATGAACCCCCGAAACAAAACAGCAATCGACCGTATGGGTCTTTCAAGACGAGCAAAATCCAACAAAAGTTGTTCGTGGAAGAAGTACATCGAATGATTGCGTTTTCTTTTGGTATAACCGGCCATGTTGCCACGGTGCCTTTAGTGGAACAAAGGAGGTCAATTCTGAGTTATATAAAGTACAAACATCTGTTTGCCAACAGTTTTCGAAGAAATGAGGAAAGATAATAAGAGAAGACAGCTCATTTAGCATCACGACAGTGCGAGCTCTCACACATAAGCTGAAACGATGAGCTATTGGACCACTTAAGATGTCGAATTGATACACCGTACAGCCCTGATTTGGCACCCAATGACTTCTTATTATTCCCTAGCACCAAGAAAAAAAACGTGGTAGACGTTTTTCATCGCCCGAAGCAGCTGTTGAAGCTTTCAAAATAATCATGTTTTGGAGGTGTCGCAGTCGGAGTGGAAAAAATGCTTCGAAAATTGGATTGTGCGCATGCAAAAGTGTATTGATCTTAAAGTAGAATATTTTAAAAAACAATAAAACCGTTTCCAATGATAGATTATTGTGTTTTTATTGCCGGACCCGAAATATAAATGGCAACCCTCGTAATGCTTTCACCAAAACCTTTTTTCAATAAATTGATTGTTTCGTTGGTTGTAAGGCAACGGGCTTTAATTTCAGGAAACAGAAAGTCCGATAGCATTGCGCGATAGCGAGCACCATTCACAGTAAGGTTCCGGCCATTATCATTTTTAAATAAATATGGAACCATGATTCCATTATCTCTGGGTGCACTCGTAATGGCACCCTAAGGAACCTTTTCTGGTTTCTTTTCAGCTCAAATGTGGTAATTTTGTTTATTGGCGTTGCCGTCGCACCAGAAATGGATGGGCCTCATCGCTGAACAAAATATTTGTCGAAAACAGCGGATCTTCACGTTGCACGTTTCCATAAAGCAGTTATCAACGTTTGAAGGAAATAATACTAAAAAAAAATAAATGGAATAATTAATGAACAATAACTTTTCCAATTTTTTTTTGTTTTTTTTATTTTAAAAAGAAAATGCCTCTTATATTGATTAGTGGATAGTTTACAAAATATTGCCTTTTAAAGTTCAGGGTTGAGTGGGCGGTGCCAATCCAGGGTGCCAAATTCTGTCAATGGCCGAGGCCATGCAATGAGCGGCAAAGCGGTGAGCGGCAAAAAATTAAAACATATGAATTAGTATTGAATTGGCCAAGCACAGAGCGGCATGTAAGCGGAATGTCAGAAATGTAACTTTCTTTAATTTTCAGTTGGTTTCTGAGCGTTAAGGAAAAAATAAGCCAAAAGTCAATGCTGAGATTTTAATTTCCTCTGTGCAAAGTCGTCCGCTATTATGGCAAAATAAAAAAAAGAAGAGAAAACCAATGAACATTGATGCAGAATTTCATAAATTGAGAAAAGAAAGGATGGAAATACTTAAAAAGTAGGTGGAGAAAAGAGAGGACAATGACGACCTGCAGTTTTTCAAAAGTTTACCACCAGTTTGATAGTTTGGAAAAATTAGAAATTCGAGGAGAAATGCAAAATTTAATTTTACAAAAATTGAAATCTAAAGAAAACAATTAAAAAAACTAACCTCAAACTTAAAACAAGCCTGCAGAAATTGATTTTCTTTGTTTTTTCATCTGGGTTTAACTTTATCTTTTCAACAGTGCATCAAAGGATTCCATAGACATACGGTAGTATTGCCAAAATCTGTCTGGATATTTGCGTAGATTTCTATATAAATGGTTAAACTCGCCATAATTTAGCCTTGCTCGATTTATTGGATGAACACCAAATCATCTTTTTCTTAAACGCATTAACTTCTTATAATTAATAATACGATTTTCGCGTAATAACATAAAACAAACCTCAGTTGACAATGGCATTTTAACAACTAACTGCTTAGAAATGACGCTCAGTAATAAGCCACGTACCGCTCAAATTTGCCACTCAGCCGCTCACCGCTCGCCGCTTTGCCGCTCATTGCGTGCCTCGGTCTAAGGCTTGTTTTACATTTAAAATCAAATACAAAAAGCGCAGTTTTTTCTCCACGCTTTTTCTAATTGTTTTTACAATCCTAAGACACTGTTCAGGTGTACCATGGTTTTGTCGGAATCCAAATCGGTGGTCTGGAATTACATTTACTTCTTCATGGATAGGGTTCAGCCATTTTCGGAAATGTTTTTCAAATAATTTTGAGAAATTGGTAATAGACTTATTAGCCTATCTGACGATAATAGATTTTCTGGCTTTCTAGGTTTTGGGGAAATGATAAACAAAGAGGATGGCTATTCAAGGTGGAGATCTCTAAATATATTATACCCTGCACAATGGGACATGCAACTTACAACACCGTGTATGTGACGCGTAAAATAGAAAGGGACCATCACTTTCATAAAACGCGCATATCTCTGGGAGGGAACATTATAGGGGCATGGAATCGATCTCATTCGATGCTCAGGTGTTGTCCACATAAAAAAAAAGTGAAAATTGATTTTTTACCCTACCCTTTCTCTATGCGCTGTCACATATGCTGCTTAGACAATGGTGTGCAATTGGTGCTTTTTACTGTCTATTTGGTTATTACCTAAAGGGTGATCTAACTAAAACGCACGATGGTTATTATAAATAAAACAAAAAGGTTTTCGGGATATATCTAAATGTTTGTATTATTAGGATAGAAGGATCTATGACAATTATGTGTTTAGAAAATATTGGCTAAATGCTCGCCACGCCTTTGGTGACATACCTCTCTCCGATGGTCCATACTTTCAATGACTGTGATACTTAATGGATGTTCAATGTCGTTATTGTGTCGAATTATAAAGGGTGTCCCAAGAAGAACGCAATTTTTAAATCTGGCAACATTCGAAGTGTCATTGTTTGACATTTGAACAATTGTTATTGTTTGTTAGTAGAAGGTACGAGGTTAGTAAAAATGGAGCGCTACACGAAAGTGAGTTCGTTAATTGGGTATTGGAGAGACAACTCGCCATAATTTAGCCTTGCTCGATTTATTGGATGAACACCAAATCATCTTTTTCTTAAACGCATTAACTTCTTATAATTAATAATACGATTTTCGCGTAATAACATAAAACAAACCTCAGTTGACAATGGCATTTTAACAACTAACTGCTTAGAAATGACGCTCAGTAATAAGCCACGTACCGCTCAAATTTGCCACTCAGCCGCTCACCGCTCGCCGCTTTGCCGCTCATTGCGTGCCTCGGTCTAAGGCTTGTTTTACATTTAAAATCAAATACAAAAAGCGCAGTTTTTTCTCCACGCTTTTTCTAATTGTTTTTACAATCCTAAGACACTGTTCAGGTGTACCATGGTTTTGTCGGAATCCAAATCGGTGGTCTGGAATTACATTTACTTCTTCATGGATAGGGTTCAGCCATTTTCGGAAATGTTTTTCAAATAATTTTGAGAAATTGGTAATAGACTTATTAGCCTATCTGACGATAATAGATTTTCTGGCTTTCCAGGTTTTGGGGAAATGATAAACAAAGAGGATGGCTATTCAAGGTGGAGATCTCTAAATATATTATACCCTGCACAATGGGACATGCAACTTACAACACCGTGTATGTGACGCGTAAAATAGAAAGGGACCATCACTTTCATAAAACGCGCATATCTCTGGGAGGGAACATTATAGGGGCATGGAATCGATCTCATTCGATGCTCAGGTGTTGTCCACATAAAAAAAAGTGAAAATTGATTTTTTACCCTACCCTTTCTCTATGCGCTGTCACATATGCTGCTTAGACAATGGTGTGCAATTGGTGCTTTTTACTGTCTATTTGGTTATTACCTAAAGGGTGATCTAACTAAAACGCACGATGGTTATTATAAATAAAACAAAAAGGTTTTCGGGATATATCTAAATGTTTGTATTATTAGGATAGAAGGATCTATGACAATTATGTGTTTAGAAAATATTGGCTAAATGCTCGCCACGCCTTTGGTGACATACCTCTCTCCGATGGTCCATACTTTCAATGACTGTGATACTTAATGGATGTTCAATGTCGTTATTGTGTCGAATTATAAAGGGTGTCCCAAGAAGAACGCAATTTTTAAATCTGGCAACATTCGAAGTGTCATTGTTTGACATTTGAACAATTGTTATTGTTTGTTAGTAGAAGGTACGAGGTTAGTAAAAATGGAGCGCTACACGAAAGTGAGTTCGTTAATTGGGTATTGGAGAGACAACATGAAAATGCTGATTTTGCCGATAAAATCATCTTCAGTGACGAGGCCCATTTTCATCTTGATTGCTTCGTCAATAGGCAGAATTGTCGCATTTGGGGTGTTCTTTGCTTATTGAAGTATATTTTTTCCCTAAAATACCCCCAAAGGAGAAAGTCCTACGGTGTCAAATCATATGATTGTGGCGACCAATTAACATCACCACGACGTGAATTAACACGGCCATTGCATGTATTGAGCAAAATATCCCTTGTTTCGTCGCCTGTGTGGCAAGTGACATTGTCATGGTGGAACCATATATCGTCCAGGTTCATATCCCCAATTGCTGACCTCAAGAAATCCATTATTATATCGCGATAGCCAACACCATCCACGGTTACTTCTTGGCCGACCTCATTTTCAAAGAAGTATGAAGGCTGCTATATATATTTCTAGCCTAATAATGAAATTGCGAATATTTATCATCAAAAATTGTTTTATTGTTTTTCAAAGTATTCTTCAGCATGATTTATACACTTTTGCATGCGCTCAAACCAATTGTCGAAGCACTTTTCCACTACGACTGCGACACCTTCAAAACATGGTTTTTAAATGCTTCAGCAGCATATTCTGGCGACGAAAATCGTTGATTACGCATTTTTTTTCTTGATGTGCAGGAATAGAAAGAAGTCATTAGGTGCCAAGTCAGGGCTGTACGGCGGCTGACCCATCAACTCGACGTTTTGGCCGGTCAAAAAGGCGCTGGTTTGAGCCGATGTGTTAGAGCTCGCATTGTCATGGTGCACATTGATTCGTCTTCTCTTGTTCGTTTTTCGAATTTCTCCGAAGACTTCAGGCAAACAAATTGTGGTGTACCACTCAGAATTGCTCGTTGTACGTTGCTCAAGCGGAACAGTCGCCCCATGACCACTTTTGCCGAAGAAACAGGCGACCATTTGCTTCGAAGTGTTTTTTTCACGAACAACTTTCGTTGGATTTGGCTCGTCTTCGAAGACCCACACGGTCGATTGCTGTTTCTGGCTCATACGATAGATCCATAATTCGTCACCTGTGACGATCTTATAAATGTCGTTTGAAGCACCGCGATCGCACTTTTTCAAAGTTTCTTTGCACCAATCAACACGAGCCTTTTTTGAGCGATTGTCAAATTGTGAGGGATCCAACGAGAACAAACCATTTTTACGGCCAGGTTTTCATGCAATATCGAATGTATGCTGGTGGAAGAAATGCCCAAGGTATGTCACATCACAATCTTGCATTATCAGTTTACGCACGGCATCAATGTTCTTTGGCACAACGGCCGTTTTTGGACAACCTTCACGACCTTCGTCTTTGAGCGAGCGTCGGCCACGATTGAATTCATTAAAATAGTTTTTCATAGTGCTATAGGATGGTGCTTCATCGCCATACAAAGATTTAAGTTCAACGATGCACTCTTGTCGTGATAATCCACGTCGAAAGTTGTGAAAAATTATCGCACGAAAACGTTCACGAGTTAATTCCATTTTTTGCCAAATTGATTTTTTCAAGTCACTGTAAACAACACAAATGATGGTCGTACGTCAAAACGTTCTTTCTCAGTACGTTTATGCAAAAAAATGTCAAACTTTTCAATAGAAATTTGGGATGGCGCCAGGCAACACTTAGTGTTGCCTAGGCCAGAAATATATGTAGCAACCCTCGAACTGCCCGATGACGCCCCCAGCCAATAAAACGCACCAAACAGTCTGTGTTTGTGGATGTATCGGCTTTTAAGCAACCACCTGTGGATTCTAAATTGCCTAAATGCGACATTTCTAGCTTTAACAATCTCAACGATCTCCTGCTTAATTGTGAGCCTCTCCTTGGTTGAACTAAGTGTTTGTTCTAGGCAAACACTTAGTGTTGCCTAGGCCAGAAATATATGCAGCAACCCTCGAACTGCCCGATGCCGTCCCAGCCAATAAAACGCACCAAACAGTCTGTGTTTGTGGATGCATCGGCTTTTAAACAACCACTCGTGGAATCTAATTTGCCTAAATGCAACATTTCTGGCTTTAACAATCTCAACGATCTGCTGCTTAATTGTGAGCCTCTCCTTGGTTGAATTTGTCAAATACTAAAACAAAGAATTTTTATATTAAGATAGTCAAAAAAATTCACGTTACGGTGTGACTCTTAATTAACATCGTGCAATATGTTTGGACCATCCTTTATTTTTTTTCACTCTATAAAAATACTGAATAATTGAAAATCATACTTTCAGAAGAACTGACCAATTGTTGAGAGAATTAAGTAGATTTTTAGGGTTCCGGTTACGGTTATGGATTCTTAGGTTAAAATATCTACAACTCCTGAAACAGCAGCACGTTGTCGAGTTTTATGTCTCTTATGCTTACAAGCACGTCCATTCCAATCACACTTTATGACCCTTCTCCCTCTCCTTCATCAAGCAAAAGGTAATTAGGCCACAACTCTGTGTCACTCAAATACGGTTTTTATAGACGACTTAAAAATTTGTAACGTGTTGCTCTAAAACTTCTTAAGATTTTATAACTTTTGTTGGTTCTAAAAAAGTTTCGAGTTATAAAGCAATTTCACTATAAATGCATGTTTACTTTTCAGTTCACACATGGTCCTCCGTGCCATACACTAGCGTGCTGGCTCACACTAATATTTAGTTTTAAACTTGGCACCCTTAGAGTTGCTCCCTATGCCTGCACACCCCCTTTAAAACGTAAGTTTTTTTTATGAGCTCATTTACTGGAAAAACATTCGTTCGTGTTTTTTTTGTGTATGAGTGTGTGTGTGTGCGTGTAAAAAGGAAAATTTACTACTTTAGAAAATGTGCAAAATATGGTATATTACACTGAAAACTGTTTCACACATAACCATCGAGCCACCCATCATTTATGGACCCGGAGACCGAGCGACCCATTGTCCCAATGCCACCATGGCCAACGCTCAACTCGGTACACATCCATCCAGATAAGCGCAGTACACCCGTGGAGACATTCGCATTACTTCTTTTTACTGTGTAAAGTCCGTCTGTCAGTCCGTCGGTCGCTTCGCTCCATTCGGGTCACATCTGCTGAGCTAATAAAGTGTTAAAATAAATGGTGCATAAAATGTTAACGAAAAAGTTCTTTTCAGCGTGTCTGTGTGCAAGTGTGTGTGTATGTGTACTTTTGGTTATTGTCCCCGTTTGCCAAAAGACACCACGAGTGCATGTGTGTATGTGTATGAGTGTAGGGATGTGTATGTGTTTGTTCGTTTTGGCATCATTACGATTGACCTTATTTCCGAAGTTGTTTAAAGCAAATATATTATTTATATAGTAAATGTGAACATTTTCCAAAGAATGATTTTTAAACTTTGACAATTTAAAATTTATAAATTTTGCAACAGCATCTGAGATGACATAAAAGAACCGATTTTAAAGTACTTCGATTTGCAAATGTTTCTTAGAAAAGCACAAAGGATAGATAAAAATCAGATTGCTAGACACCTACTTTACCTGGAACGACATTGCATGTGAAAAGCGTTAGTGCAGAACCTTATTTCCAAAGTCAATGTTGAATAGCAAAAATTGCGTTGATGAAAAATATGTTTATGTCGAAATGAGGTACCCACCTCATCTGCTGTACGCAAGTTTGTGCAAAAAGTTTGCGAGACATGCATGCTAGTAGACAACAATCACTTTATTTCGTGAGGGGGAGAATCTTCATGAGATTCCCGATGTTTTTGGATATGTCAGTTTCTTACTGACTTAAAATCCTCCTCCATACGGTAATTCTTCTCGGGGAAAGCGGGAGGTCAGGTATCAGGGGGGGGAGGATTTCAGGTATCAGGCCATTCTTGATTCAGCCGACCTGTCACATTCAGGTGGCATCGCCACTTTTGGGCTGCTTCTTCGGCCCATAATTGCTTGTTCACACAAGTGTTGAAGGTATAAACCGCCCCCTCAGTTTCCCTCGCTGCTAAGCATCGTGTCGACCATGTTGTCAGCTGTCGCCCTTACACCGAACTGAGGACACCAAAATGTCACGGGCTCGGCTTCATCAGTAATACATGCTGAGCACATTGGGGATTTATCGCGCTCAAATCAATGCAGGTAGCTCCTGTATCCTCTATGTCCGATAATAAATTATTTCAGGTTGAATAATAAGACGGAACATAAACGGACAAACCGTCCATCGCTGTTGGAATGCGAGAAGGTGCCTGAGGCATAACACTGGAGGGTTGCCGACGGTCTTAAAGTTCTCGCATACGGATGGGAACAAGTTTTAAAAGACCTGGACGCATCGACCCCGACTGATGACTGTGACAACGTGACTTACGAAAGAGTGGAGCTGAAAATAAAGGATTGTGAAATGAATTGGATGGCGGCATAGAAACACGGATGACAAGTAAGCGAGCCGGGAAATATACCGGGAAATAGAGCACCTTGTAAGTAAAAAAAAAAGAGGTTCCATCGCGAATGGCAGCAAAATGGGTCACCAGCGGCCCGACTAAGACTGACTGAAGCTACTAAAAGTTTGCAAAGCGCACTTAGAAATGAAGACAGTAGACAGCATGCTAGTTTCATTGCAAGTTTAACTCCGACAGCTGCAACCAAATTCCCATTATGGAAAACATTAAGAAATACAAGTATGGCCACCGAAACGCAATTTCCAATACGCGACGCAAATGGCAAGTGGGCAATATCAGAAGAGGAAAAAGCCAATGTTTTTGCAAACCATCTGTCCTAGGTATTTCGCCCAAATCCTGCAAGTAGCGACCTCCTTTCATCTGATGATAAAATGTCTGCCGTAATTCCATTATTTACTAACGCAAATGAAGTTCTGAATGTCATTAAAGAAACCGTGAATCCAGGTAAAGCACCTGGATATGATCTGATCACGCCTAAATTGATCTTGGAACTTTCCTATATTGCTGTGAAGTTCCTGGCAAGATTATTTAACTCAATTTTGAGACATGGTTACTTTCCTAAAGTGTGGAAAATTTCTCTGATTCAAATGATTTTAAAGCCAGGAAAGGACAAATCAATACCTTCCTCATACAGGCCGATCAGTTTGCTTCCCTGCTTATCCAAACAATATGAAAAAGTTCTTTTATCGAAAATAAAACCGTTCCTCGTGTCAAATAACATAATGGGAAGGAAGGTCACAGCACCATCGAACAAATAAACCGTCTGACCCAAGCAATTGAAAAATCATTTGAACGGCGAGAATATTGATGCGACGTATTCCTGGATGTTGCTCAAGCATTTGACAAAGTCTGGCACTTTGGCTTGACCTACAAAATTTGCAAATACTTACCGGCAAATACGCATCGAATTCTTGAGTCTTACTTAGAAAACCGCAGATTCAGAGTCAAATGTGGGCAACACATCACCGATGACCGCGAAATACTAGCAGGTGTTCCCCAGGGAAAGCGTCCTAGGGCCTATCTTTTACCTTCTGTTTACCGCAGATATCCCTACCAGCCCAAACGTGCAAACATCCACTTTTGCCGACGATACCGCTATAATGGCAGCACATAAAAAGCAGGATATTGCATCTATGAATCTAGGTGTACATCTCAGACGAGTAGAATCTTGGCTCTCTGGCTGGAGAATAAAAGTCAATTAGGCTTAATGCACACAGGTAACTTTCACACTGAATTTTAGCACTTGTCCGACATTGAAACTAAACAATATCCCTTTTTCTCAATCTGATCATGTTACGTACGAGGGCGGTTCGGAAACTTCCTAGCACAAAAAGCGCGGTATAAACAAAAAAGGTTAAGTGTTTTGGAAACTTCCATCTCTGCTATGTTATGTTTTGTTTCGATCTGGCAACTCCTTCATATAGAAACAGGTGTTCACAAAAGACGCATCCGCGATTTTTTTACAATGGAAACATTAGAATTGCGAGGTGACATTAAATATTTACATAAAAAAGGTTTATCGGGACAAGAAATTCATAATGATATGGAGAATGTGTTAGGTGAAAGTGCCCCTTCATATGCAACAGTAAAAAATTGGGTTGCTGAATTTAAACGTGGTCGTACAAGCATTGAAGATGAACCACGTAGTGGACGTCCAAAAACAGCAACAACAACAGAAACTGTAGCCAAAGTGCATGATATGGTATTAAATGATCGACGAATAAAAGTGCGTGAAATAGCTAATATCATGGGCATCTCAAATGATCGAGTCCATTTAATTTTGCATGAAGAACTACAGATGAAAAAGCTTTCTGCAAGATGGGTGCCGCACTTGTTATCAGTCGACCAAAAACGCATAAGAATGAACATTTCTCAAGCTTGTTTGGATCGTTTTCAGCGAAATAAAAGGGATTTTAAGCGTCGTTTCATAACTGTTGATGAGACATGGATCCACCACTATACTCCAGAGACAAAAGAACAATCCAAACAATGGACTGAAGTGCCCCAAAGAAGGCAAAAACAATTCAATCGGCTGGTAAGGTTATGGCAATGGTTTTTTGGGACTTCAAAGGTATTTTATTGATTGACTATCTGCAGAAGGGTAAAACAATAAATTCAGAGTACTATTGCAATCTTTTTGATCAATTAAATGTACAAATTCGAGAAAAACATCCTGGCTTACAACACAAAAAAATAATTTTTCATCAAGACAACGCACCAGCGCACAAGAGTGTTTTAACAATGGCTAAAATCAACGAATTAAAGTACGAGTCCTTATTTTGCTGATTTAGCTCCCAGTGACTTTTACCTGTTCCCAAATCTACAACAATGCCTTGCTGGCAAGCGTTTTACCTCAAATGAAGATGCAATTACAGTTGTAAACCACTATTTTGAAGACCTTGAGGAAAACTATTTTAATCAAGGGATAGAATTGCTAGATAAGCGTTGGACTAAGTGTATTGAAGTTTCAGGAGATTATATTAAAAAATAAAAATATTTTTGAAAAACTAACTATTCTCTTTCATTGATTGGCTACGAACTTTCCAAACCACCCTCGTACCTTGGAATCTACCTGGATCGCCGACTCACCTGCAGAAGTCATATCGAAACCAAGAAAACTCAACTGAAACTTAAGGTCCATCAACTTCACTGGCTCCTAAACGCGAACTCAACACTAAGCCTTGAATATAAGGTCCTGCTATACAACAGTGCAATCAAACCTATCTGGTTATACGGTGCCCAGCTATGGAGCAAAGCAAGCTCGAGCAATCTCGTCAAAATCCAAAGAGTCCAATCGAAGACATTGCGGCTCATTACCGGTGCCCCTTGTTATATAAGGAATGAAAACATCCACCGAGACTTAGAAATTCCTCTCGTCAAAGAGGCAATTCAAAAAATCAATATAAAGCACAAAGAGAAGCTTGAACGTCATGAAAACATACTTGCTAGACAATTATTGTGCAGTCCAAGCTCTTTAAGACTTCGGAGAAACGAACGTCGTGTTTTCTAATCTACACTTGTGCTTCATCCGTAACAGAAATCGCGAACACACGCGCCCGAAAGACTGTGTAGAATTCTTTTTTCTTTGACACGTGGCCTAAATGCTCTTATACGTGATCTTTAAAACAGACAATATCAATCGCGGACGAACACTTGAAAAAAGACTGTGTAGAATCCTTTATTCTACAAATGCTCTCATACGTGATCCTTAAAACAGTCAACACGAAAAACCTACAAAACCTAAATTGCGTCGTCCACTCTGCTATTTTAGAGTAGTTTTAGAGTAACTAGAGTTCTTCACTCTACATAATATCGCAAACACTCTGTAAATGACTGTAAGGGTCCTCTGGCCCTTTATCACGAGGTTTAAGCTAAACCAGGTTTAAAATTCTCAAAACATATGATCCATACCAGTTATATACTATTTTAAGTCCCTGCCAAACCAGATCCACATTACAAGAAATCCATACTAGGACTCATTATTGAATTATACGTAAGATTAATATACTTATTGTTAGGCTCCTTTGGAGCAGATTCAATAGTTCAAATAAAGCTGATATAAAAGATAGTAAGTGAGCTGACCTGGTATTTAAGAGGGAAACATTATGTAGGGATGGCTCCAAGAAATGGGGCGCGAAGCCGTCACGGATAGGGGATCATGGCGGGTAGCAAAAGTTGCAAAAAGGAATTGAGAAGGAGAGGTACACAACAACTGTTGTTGGGACACACTAACTACCAAAAAAAAGTGCATAGTTTCTAAACGCCTTTGATCATGTGACCCAAAATACGGCCTGCAGAGTCACTAATATAAAATTTTGGCCAAAATTACGGACGGACTCATTGGCCGAAAGGGCCAAAAACCGAAAAATCTTCTTCGCGCTTTAGTTGCAGAGGTACGGTAGAGGGGATGTGAAAGTTCATCCTGGCTAATCTTAGCGACGTTTTTACTCGATTGAACTGCATCAATCTGTTATCAATTGATCGAAAGCAAAAAGGATCTCCTAGGCCACTTTTGCACACACCCATTCTAAACTAACTTATGGTCCATTTCCATTTGAGTTGTTTATTATTATTGCTTGCAATAAACTGTATCAAACTTCCTCTGGAGGGAACAATTTTTTGAAAACTATAACTTTGTCTAAACCATTTTTGTCAATTTTATTAGCGTCCATCTGTGGTCCAAGAAAAGAACATTCGGCCAAATTCATTACAATCGGACAACACTTGCGTTTGTAGTTCGATAACCACCTTTAGACGGTGGCGTCTCTCAATGTTATAATGGACACCACTATTGAACATAATGTCCATAGACGTTATGTCACTTTCAAAATTGTAGCATCGTCCATTAATGGGTTAAAACACTATGAATAGAAAGTTTTTTAGTGTTTCAAGTGATTTTTTTTATTTCGGAGAGTGAAATTTTGTTTCCCTCGTATCGATGATTTTTAGAAAACCGGTGAAAGTGATTATTTCAGAAGGGCCTTACTGTCCAAGTCCCTAGATTCGACCTGTTTGTGGTTAAAAGCCTTTAAGCTCGTCCCAAAGCAGGCAGCGAAGCATAGCGTTTAAATAAAGATAAACATGGAATTAAACAGGTGGTCAATCTCACAGGGAATTTCGTAATTGTTGGCTGATAAAGATCGAAGAAGCATTTATTATTTGACCTTACACTGGATACTGCTTACTTTTAATATTTGTCGGCTTTTAGTTTCTATTCCCCGATATAAAAAATCTTTACACTTGGACTATGTGAACTTTTAAAAATTGGTGTTGATACCACATTGTGTTACTTTTAAAAGTGTCATAATGTCTATACTTAGTAGGGACATAAATACTATTGCACACGTTTTATGCTGTAAAATAAAAAGTACTGAATGTTTTTGGACCAAATATTTTTTTATATATTTATTGATGTATATTGAATCCAAAATGAATCTACTTATTCGAAATGTCCGCCTTTTGCCTTTACACGCGCCTTAAGTCGCACTGGCCAATCGTCAATAGCTGCACGAACCTCGCCCATTGGAAAATTGGCCACAGTTCGAACCAAAGCAGTCTTAAGAGATCCAATGTTGGGGTATCTTTTGTGACAAGCCTTGTCCTCTAAAACCGTCCACAATTCGTAATCCAATGGGCTCAAATCTGAACTGCCTGAGGGCCATTCTTCAGAGGAACTGAACGCTGGCAAATTGGTTCGAAGCCAGGCCTGGGACGTTTTAGCCTTATAGGCCGGCTCAGAATCCCGCTGAAAAGTTCATGGCTGATTTTGGAACGGGGAATTGTTAAGAGGCTTCACAACAGCTTTCAAAATGGTTTCTTGGTAAACTTTTGCCGATGTGTTGACTCCTTGTTTGCAGAAATGCAGGTCAGTGACCCCATCGTAAGAAACAACCCACCAAACCATGACTAAAGCTGGGTGATGAGCCTTTTTACACCCTTGGGATCAGTTCAGATGCTTCCTTAGCTGACCGAGCATACACTCTATCATTTTGCTTGTTAAATTTTTCCTGAACGGTAAAATTTTTTTATCGGTGAACAAAATTTTTCTGTGCTTCACCAAAAGACGTTTGCACTTTTCAATCCTATTTTTTTTTTAAAGCTGCAGTCAATAAATGTCCGTTACGTCGTTTGAAAGCCACAAGTCCCAAGTCTATTTTAATGATTCGACTCATGGACTTTTGCGTGATATTCACGTGCGTGATTCTCACGGGCCATAATTTTGTTTTTTCGGAGCGGATTTTTGTGAATTCTTGATTTAACGGCTTTGATGACATGTGGTGTTCGAACAGAGCGTGGCCGGCCCGACCGGTGGCGGTCTTTTACATCTCCAGTCTCCTCAAACAGTTTTATGCATCGGTAGACGAACATGCGGCTAATCCCTAGTGGCCGAAACGTTTTAAAAATATCACTTTTTCATTTCACACTTGAAAACGCTATTACAGCGATACGGTTCTCATTATCTGACCACTCCATGGTGAAAGTTGAAACAATTTTAAAATCCCGTTACAGACTAACGCTATTAAAGGTTAGCTTTCAAAACCCATATGACATTAACGGGGTATGTTCAGTTCTACTATTGAAATGTGTGTGTTCAATGTTGTAACAGTATGTATGCCCTACTAAGTAGATATACCGCAGTTTGACAGGCGGTTAGTCAAGGTATTATTATCTTTTTTACCTTATTCCACAGAGGGGTACATCATCCAGTATACCCAATCCTGCCTGCTACTTTTGCTCCACCCTGTGCACTGATATGCGGGTGACATCCACGTCATGAGGGTTCAAACTGATTCCTCAGATCTTTCCCCTTTTCAGTTTGTTTCACAAACAAAAATCTCCACAAACAATTTTCAAATGTCCTTACGCTCTTCCCGCTTTGTGTGTATGTGTGTGTGTGTGTTTCCTTAACAAAACTTTGAGTTGTTTGCATCTTGTAAATCCATTTTGTTTGCTATACTCGTCCTGTGTCAAACAAGCAAATCTCCGTCGTCATTAATCCTTTCAAGCGGATGCAATTTAAACTTCCCCCGAAAAACAAAAAAACCGAAGCGCGAGAAGAAGAAAACTTTCATGTGCAGCTGTTCGAGTGACAGAAATGCCGGAACAAGAAGTAGTAGCTCTAATTAAAAGTTGTTTTTGCACTGAAACCCCCCACACCCACCCCAGTTACTTTCAGCGGAAATGTTTTGATGCGTTTTTTCTAAGCTCGCTCGCTTTTCTTTAACATTAATGCCAAAAAGAAGGTGTGTGTAATTAGCTAAGTATGGTAATTATGCAAAAGCTTCAACTTTTCTTGTGATTAAATTAGACAATTATCCGTTACGCCCCTCCTACCCTGGCAACCAGTCGTCGTAAAGGGAAATCATCACACCGTGCTTTTACAATACAGGGGCATCGCCATCATTATCTTAAATAAATATTGACAATCATTAAAAGTTTCCCAGTCGGGGTATGATCTAAAGTGGGGGTGATTTATGGGAGATTTTCTGTATTTTTCATATAAAACAACAGCGGAGCATCAAACACGCAAGCGAAGTTGGCAATTTGATGCTGGCATATGTAAATACTTGATGTCGCTGCCATGTTTAACATTTCTATTACTCAAGTAATAGAATCCTAATTAAACAAACATAAGGAGGATTTTAGTATACGAGCACATATTTGTCAGTCTCGCATGTCAACACGTTCTGCGTAAGAATGTTAAGAGTTGTGCGTCTCAAACATTTTCAAAGAATTGAAAATTCGAGTGTTTCAATTAAATTTTCATTTGAGAAAATTCTTCAACATCGCTCAGGTAGCGGCGTATCTATGCAATTAATGTAATATGCATATGTAGAGCATATCACTGCAATTTTCCTGGAAAATTATTTCAAGACATATGTAATTCTAGGTCCTTTTTAAGGTGACTCATTGGAGGAACAAGTATTTAAATTCGTTGTATTAGTTTGAGTTAGAACAGACTGTTTATTCTAAAACAAGGCAACAAGTAACGACTATAATATAAAATTGGGTTAGAAAATCTAACTTTTTTAAGCGAATGGAATCATTTTTCACAACTTCCGACGTTGGTTATCACGACAAGAGTGCATCGATGAACTTAAATCTTTGTATGGCGATGAAGCACCGTCCTATAGCTCTGTAAAAAACTGGTTTAATGAATTCAATAGTGGCCGATGCTAGTTCAAAGACGAAGGTCGTGAAGTTCGTCCAAAAACGTCCGTTGTGCCAGAGAACATTGATGCCGTGCGTGAACTGATAATGCAAGATCGTCAAGTTACATACCGTAAGATAGAGGCATCCTTGGGCATTTCTTCCACCAGCTTACAGTCGATATTGCATGAACACCTGGCCGTAAAAAAGGTTTGTTCTCGTTGGATCCCGCACAATTTGACCATCGCTTAAAAAAAGGCTCGTGTCGATTGGTGCAAAGAAATTTAAAAAAAAATTGATATGTCCGATCAATTAATGGTGTGCTCAATACAATGATCATATTTATTATCTTGTGGTGTTTCGAACCGAATATTTATTACGATTATAAACATTTAGCAACGGAAATTCTTCTTTTGCAACAGTTTTTTTTAGTTTCACTCGATTTCTAACAGTTCTTTTCTCTGAGTGTAGAATTATAAAGCTGCTGCTGCTGTTGGTCTGCTGGCTGAGCAGCACAGCGCTAGTGGGGATGAGTTGGTTAAAAGCGAAATCCGTCTGGGGTCAATTGTTAAATTAATTCCTGAATAAATTAATTCATTGTCAAACTTATCGTAGACTTGAAGAAGTAAATTTTTCAAACGTCTTCTCCAAATGAAGCATTTTATAATAGTTTTGCAGTAGACCGAAATATTGCACCATCCTTCCCGCCGCACACATGTCAAGTGGAAATTCTTCTCAAGGAGATGCCTTAAGAAAAATTAAAATGAAAAACTTTGCTAATAGTTTACACCGCACAGCACCATCTACCAGCCTCTACCAGCAGCAGCACAGGCACAATTAAGTATGAATGCCATTATTTAAAGAGGTTTTGTTGTAAATTAGTTTCTGTTGTTATTGCTAATGAAGAATTAATCCTTTTGTTTGGTCCCGGTGTGTGCGTGTGTGTGGGTTTTCCTTACAAGTTGCGGAAAAACGAATTAAATCTTTTTTTCGGTTGAGTTTCTTCAGAAGGAGTAGTGTCTGTTGTTGTGTAATTTACAGATGATGGAAGTTTGAGGCTATTTTAAAGCTGTAAATCTTTAGTTTCAGCGGAAGTTTTAGTAGAGTTATCTGGCGAGAGATAATGTGAAGTTGGGTGGGAGTTATGTCTATTGAACCCAGTGGATAAAGGTTGGCTATAACTACAAAATAAAGCTACTTAATTTGACCTTTTTTTTTGGAAATTTTGGCAATCTTCACAGTCTTCTTTGTCTTTTCGATGATGACATCGTTCAAGTGGCCGTCAGTGTTGCACTTGGATTTTTTCGGTTTCTTATCTCTGACTATCTTGAGAGTGTTTATATTCTATGTAAATCCGAGCCCTATATCTTTATGTGACATCGCATAGAGAAAGGGACCTAAGGGTAATAAAAATCAATTTTCTTTTTTTTTCTTTTTTTGATGTGGACAACATCTGAGCATCCAATGAGACCGATCTCATGCCCCAAAAGTGTTCCCTCCCAGAGATATGCGCGTTTTATGAATGTGAAGTCGACGATTCTAAGCGCAAATAATCTTTAAAATGGCTCTCCTGAACAAAACTGGTTTTTAACTGGTAGGTCCCTCTCTATTTTGCGCGTCACATATAGATCCGTAGCCCAAAACAATCCTCAAAAGGAAAATGGCTGGAGCATGTACCGGACACAATACAAGTAGTTTAGGGGACCCGAAATGACATTCATCAAAATATCGTCGTTTACAGCGTACTCCATAAAAATATGACTAATGAAAGCTAATGACGAACAATGCAGTGTCTTTAAGGGGTTATCATGACTCTTAGTAAATGTTCCGAGTCTCTAAAAGACAAATTTTGTCCATGTTACGAATAGAAGCGAAATAAATAACCAGGGGTTAGACTTTGGGTGACGGCTACAACTAAAGTTTGGAATAATCAGAAGGAGCTAAATAATCAGAAGGAGCTAAATCTGGACTATATGGTGGATGCGGAGCAATTTCAAATCGTAATTCGGCCAGTTTTTGTTGAGTTAAAAATGCAGTGTGTGAAGGAGCATTATCTTGATGAAAAAGAACTTTTTTTTCTAAATGCGGTCGTTTTATCTTGATTTCTTCACTCAACCGATCCAATAATGCACAATAATATTCACTATTTATAGTTTTTCCTTTCTCGAGATAATCAATAAATATTATACCCCTTGCATTCCAAAATACTGTGGCCATTACATTTCCTGCTGACTTAACAGTTAGCCTTCTTAGGAGCATTTTTACCAGCTTCTATCCATTGGTTTGACTGTTCTTTGCATTCTGGGATGTAGTGATGGATCCATGTTTCATCAACAGTTATGAATCGGCGCAAGAACTCTATTGGATTACGCTGATAAATCGCTAAAAGCTCCTCGGAATTGGTCCAACGGACGATTTTTTTGGGCAAAGTCAACAAACGCGGCAGCGTTCTTGAGGATAGCTTTTTCATGTGGAGTTTATCATGTAAAATACTCCAAACTTGTTTTACGTGTATTTTAACAATATCAGCAAGTTCTCTGAGTTTTATTCGTCTATCTTTAGTCACTTCATTAAATATTTTTCTAATGTTTTCAATAGTAGTGGCAGTTTTCGGTCTTCCAGAGCGTTGTTCATCCTCCGTACTTGAACGACCCATTTTAAATTGTTGAACCCAGGAGTTCACGGTGGAGTATGATGGTGCATTATCACCATGAACTGAATCCAATTCATCTTTGATTAATTGTGGCGTTTCATATAAAAGTGTTTAATTACCGCACGAAACTCTTTATTTTCCATTTTTCAAAAATTATAAAACTTGTTTACTTCAATCACCTGTAACAAAGAAAATAATCATTAAATATTTCAGATGGCTTATAAAAGATTGCTTTTAGAAAACAAAAAAAAAGTTGCTAGTAAAACAGAAAATGTGCCAGGCCAGTTAGTTTTGCGGTCGCCCTCGTAGATACGAATGGCTTACTCGACGGCATCAACCCTGCCAACATTTTCTATCGCGGAAGTGACTCAAGCAAGTATAAACTCATCGCCTGCAACACCATTTTCTAATCGCAGAAGTGTATACGGAAGTATAGAGATGTTGTACCCATTTTTACACTTCATCGTAAGAGTCACTTCTTAGAGCCTTCTTGGAAGTTACTTTTGATTCTAATTTTATTTCGCGGTCACTGCGACACGGCAGAAGTGTATAATGTTGTTGAATATATGTGACGCGCAAAATAGAAAGAGACCTAAGGGTAAAAACCAGTTTTGTTCAGGAGAGCCATTTTAAAGATTTAAATACGTGTATCTTTGGTGTAGAATCGTCAACTTTACTTTGATAAAACGCGCATATCTGTGGGAGGGGACACTTTTGGGGCATGGGATCGGTCTAATTCGATGCTCAGTTGTTGTCCACATCAAAAAAAGATTGGCTCTATGCGCTGTCACATATCCATGACAGCACATGTGATTTTCGGCTGAACAAACAATCTTGCAATTGCTGTCTGGATGATTTAAAGACGACTGTAAAGTAAATTGTTCTTGTAGAATTCAAACTATATTCCAATTATCGTCTGGAAATGACCAAAGCGTAACGCGTTTGACGATGGACGATGAAAGAAACTTTCAAATGTTGGGAGGGAATACTGTCCATGGTCATCAATGTAGTGGTAATTGGTAATGGCCTTGGGTAACCTCTGGTCGCATTGGCTTTGCTGAATGGCATTAGTTTTCAGTAGAAAATGGGTAGAGCACGGGGAACTAGCAGCTCCAAAAGGCACAACCACCATTTTGTATCCTTCGATTGCTTTATGTAGGTCATCCTGTATCCAGTTTTAGCAGGGTGTCTGAAAATAATTCGATGACCTGCATTAATTTTCAGTACAAAACGGGTAGAGCACGGGGAACTTGCAGCTCCAAAAGGCACTACCACTATTTCGTATCCTTCGATTGCTTTATGATGGCCATCCATACTCCAGTTTTAGCGATTTTTGCAGGATGTCTGAAAATGATTCGATGACCTGAGTACTTTTAAACAAGTATGGGTTGAGCGATACCCTATCGGCTTAGACGGCAGCTTGAAAAACAAGGCGATCTTTTTTCAGCTTGTTTGGGTTAAAAACTCCGAAATGCTGTAGGTACCATTTCTTGGCGCTACTTGTCCGAAGTTCTTCAAAAGACAGTTTTCGCCCTTATACCTTTTCAATAAATCCAGCGCTAGCTCCTTTATAGTATGATGAAAACTTTTCACACAACTACTTTTTAAGGTTTCAAAACCCCTCAATATTATTTTGTTATAAGATTTTAACACATTCAACAAATTCACATCACAGTATTATTTTCGCACCATTTAACAAATTTTCGAATCATTACAAATCATTGAAAATGGCCTGCAACATTGTATTCTGTTTTCTCATGTGAAAACGTATCCCAAGTTTATACACTTTTAATGTCACATTAAAGTACTTTGTGTTTTCGGGCGTTCTGCAATTTTGAGGTCCTTTCACATTTTGCATTTTGCCTGTGAGTCGACGACAACTCATTATAATTGTGTAAGTGAAAAATATACATTAGGGTTCATAACATGTCTCTTCAATAACCATCTAAAGACAATAACTAATGCGAGTCTATGTTTTAACTATTCACATGCATACGTCCAAGGAAGAATATGCGCACAGTGCGTTCTAGGAAATAGATAACGAGGAGAAAACGATTTCCTTAAAGGCAGGCGACTTATGCCTATTGTATGGTATATTCAAACTGAAGGTTTCACTTTGCGCGACTCTTCAATAGACCATTTAGTCCATAGCCTTTTCATTGTTCTCTACTTCAGCTACGCTTTAAATAACTTTTTGCGTCCAAATCTCTCTCCTCGTACAAGGGCTTTATCAGTGCGCTCAAAAATCATTTATACGTTGTGTAGAAGGTTCACATGCAGCGAATATACGAGGATTTCTATTTATATTTCGTTGTCCGGCAATAAAAACAAAATAATATATCATTGGATATGGTTTTATTGTTTTTCAAAATATTCTCCATTAAGATCAATATACTTTTGCATGCGCACAAACCAATTTCCATGCACTTTTCCACTCCGATTGAGACACCTCCAAAACATGATTTTTGAAAGCTTCAACAGCTGCTTCGAGCGATGAAAAACGTTGACCAAGTATTTTTTTTTTGATGCTAGGGAATAAGAAGATTCATTGGGTGCCAAATCAGGGATGCACGGTGGATGGCCCATCAATTCGACATCTTGAGTGGTGAAATTGCTCATCGTTTCAGCTGATGTGTGAGAGCTCTCATTGTAGTGGTGCAAAATGATCCGTCTTCTCTTATTATCCTTCCTCATTTCTTCGAACACTTTTGGCAAGCAGGTGGTTGTATAAGTATATCACTCAGAATTAACTGTCCTACGTTCCACAAAAGGCACTGTGGCAACATGACAGGTTATACCGAAAAAAATGCAATCATTGCTTCGATGTACTTCATCCACGAACACCATTTGTTGGATTTGGCTCGTCTTGAAAGACCATTACAGTCGATTGCTGTTTTGTTTCGGGTTCATATGCATAGATCAATGATTCGTCACCTGTGACAATGTTATACACAGCCTTTGAGCTAGCGCAGTTATACTTTTTCAACATCTCTTTGCACCAATCCATACGAGCCTTTTTTGAGCATTCGTCAAATTATGTGGGATCGAACGAGAACAAATTTCTTTCACGTCCAAATGAACATGCAATGTCTTGATGCTTGTCATAGTAATGTCCAAGTATGCCTCAATCTCACGGTATGGCACATGTCGGTCTTGCTTAATCAGTTCGCGCACAGCATCGATGGTTTCTGGCACAGTGTACGAAGTTGGACGTCCTTCGCGAAATTCATCCTGGAGCGAACGGCGTCCGTGACTGAACTCTTGGTACCAGCGATTGACAGTGTTTTTTGATGATGCTTCGCTAACAATTTGATTTAAACACTCTTGTCTCGATAACCCCCAATCGTAAAAAATCATCGCACAAAAATGTTCACGGGATAATTCCATTTTTTGACTGAGATGAATTTTTTAACACACTGTAAACAAAACAGTTCGCTCTCAAATGACAAAACTTTCTGAGTGAAGTTATTCTAAATAATGTTAAAGTTTCCAATGGAAGTTCCAATTTGCATCTGGGAACACTAGTCTTGCCAGAACCAGAAATTTAAATAGCAACCCTCGTATCTACTGTATTTTCATTACTCCAAATGCGACAATTTAAAGTATAATGGTGATTTTAACTGCTGACTTTAAATGTCTCTAACGTCAAAGCTGTTGAACTGATTTTAATACAGTTTTAACAACGTTAATTTCCTTTTATTTGCGACTACTCTTGATGAAATCGGTAATATCGTTTGGGAGTTATGGTACAAAAATCTGAGATATCTCATAAAAAAATCGTAAGAAAATACCAAAAATTCTTAAGTATATTCAAAACTTATTAGAGGAATTTTTTTATAATTCATTTTCGTGCTTAGGAGACCAAAATCTACTGCGTAGGCTACGAGTATCTTGTCATCGTCGACGACTCTCCCTATGAATTCCTCCGTGTACGATATGAGTAAAGCGAAGTCCTTATGTGATTGCTTCCATGGATAACATCTCGTGCGTAATGTCGCTCTTATTTTCCTGTTCGTTGCAGAATAGTATTCAGGAATTCAGTTTTGCCCTATTTATTGTCGCCTTGAAATCGTTTAAGGATTGGCTACAATATTATCTCTCTTTGCCCTGTTGAAGAGTTTTTCTACTTTTCTTTATTAACACCATAAGCTCCGCCATGTCTGGTTGGCTTTCCGGGCGGTCTGTGTTCTGGCCAGGTGTCTTTCAAAGCATCCGTCGAAGACTTAATCACGCGAACAACTGTCCATTCTAATGCGAATACGTATTGCAGCTGCTTTTCTCGGAGTGACAGTTACTGGAGACGATTCTTGCACTTGATCAAGTTTGTCACCAAATAGGAACTTCTCTAACATCAGTGAACTGTGTACATTAAAAGTGTTATACTAGCTGACTTAGACCTTTTGCTTTAAGCTGGCCTAGAGCGGATTGTAAAGCTTTAACGTAAGTTTGTGAATTATCTTTCTCAAGAAGTCCCCGATCTCAACGAGGTTGGATGTTCATAGCAGACTTTAGACCTGAATTAATACAAAGTATTTTATTGATATTACAAACAAAATTAAACAGCCTTTCTCATTGCATGCACTGTATGAGACCTAACATGTTTTTAAGATACTTCTTGACTAAAATATGCGGTGGCTATGTCATGAGTGAATATGAGTATGTGCCTGTGTACATTTCTTTTCTGGCTAAGGGCATTAGCTACTTAAATACACATACACACGCTTGCCATTTCCAAAAGTAAAGTGCGCACACAGTTATTCGCATTGAAAGAAGAGAGACTGTTTAAAGAAGAGAGAGAGAGAGTAAGCGAAACATAAATTATAGCATGTTACAAAAGACAAGAGAAAACGACTTAAGGATGCATGAAAGGATTAGGACTTTGTACACGCACACATTTTCACAGACAACACAACAAAACACACAGACGTAAAGCCATACATGGGAAAATGCGGCACTCTGCTACAGGCAGGCTAACACAGACGCACACACACACAGCCACACCGGCATAAAACAAATTCAGCTTGAAAGATGTTTTTGGCTGCGTCTCCTTCGTGTGAACGGCGTCCACACAACTACACGTGTATGTGTCGTCAATGCAGGTTTCCTTCGGCTTTCACTCAGCCAGCTACTGTCGCTATAAGTGTATGTAAGTGTTTGGTGTATATTTGAGTATGTGAGTATGGGTGAGTGTGTGTTCACATAAGGATCATCTTAAGCATAGAGAGCGTGCATAACAATCTATAACTTTAACGAGACAAGTAGATATTTTAATAATCATATACACATATACAGACACAGCCACAGACATATTTAAATATTGTATGTTATGAATAGCACAAGTGAATGAATGTCAGTCACACAGGCAAACACACACACTCAGGCACTCATGAGAGTGGATTGGAGTGAACACAGATGAACAAGTGAGCGCATGAAAGGTTACTACTACTCTAGTAAAAACGCAGTAGAAAATGTGTGGGGCCTTCACGAAACTGGTATCCAAAAGATATTCAAGTACCGCATTTTCTGGGAGATAAAAGATCTGGCCTTATATGCACGTTTGTCTCGACTGGCCCAAAAACCCTAACTACAGTCCATACTTGCTTCGTAAAATCAATGGAACACTCTAAAATAACCGATGTGAATGGCAGAATACCCTTCCAAATTTAAGATTTCCTGAGAGATTTCCATAAGCTTTCTTAACGATCCAAAAGACATGTACTCTCTTTTACTTTAGATATTCCTGTCTACAGTCTTACTTAAAGGGCTCAGAACTAATGGTTTGTTCTTGAAAATGTGATTACTCGTATGTACACACTTAGAAAAAGACAGTGTACAATCGGTTCAGACTTCCAAAATTCTGTTAACAGTCTTAATGGTTATTCGGTTCGACGTACCATAAGATGATAGATGTGATAATAATATAGTATATATTACCAACTATTTGGTTGTACTAATGGAATGAAATGTTAATCGGTTGGCAAAATGTCCTGTTATGGCAACTACTAGTTTTGTATACACACAGAAAAATAATTAGTTGAATGTCGGTAGGAACTACACTCATTTCGTTGAGAGATTCGGTTGCAATCACCCAATGGTTATAACCGTAATGGATTTTCTGTTCGACATACAGCAAGATACAAAATATGATCACCGTATTGTACACACGACTAATTAAACGGACATACAAACGAATCGCGGTACAGGTAATTTTTGCCACCAATTGTTAGTGATGGTTGCTAAAATTGCATAATAACGAACAACGGGTTGTTAAATGATATTTTTTTAGTTTGAATAGGCATTATTAAAATTATAAAATTCGATTACTTCTAATCAATTGATCCAATGTTTTTCAGTAAAAATCTTCCATCATCATTTCCTTCTATATTTAAGAGTACCTGAAGTGTTTAAGTAAACATTGTTTGTGCCTCTGATAAACATTCTAATTTTTTTCGTTAAACAATCTTCCACCATCATTTCCTTCTATATTTTAGAGTACCTGAAGTGTTTAAGCAAACATTGTTCGTGCCTCTGATAAACATTCTAATATTTTTCGTTAAACAAGTCCGGCATGTAGATAATTAGATCGAAAAATTTTTTTCTAGAGGCTCGGATACTTCTTATAATTTCACCAAAAATATACGAAGTATGTAACAGAACTTACAGAGCTGCACTTAATGTTCAATTGTACTGATGGAATGCTCGAGGTTCATGCAATCTCAATCATTCGGTTGGAAAAAATATTCGATGGTGGCAACAAATCTGTTCTGCGTTTGTACAGTTGTTCCTTTAAATTAACAATTGGTAATGCCAACATATAGTTTCGTTCATATATAAACACCAGAAATAAAAAAAAAAACAAAAAAAAAATTAATCGTAGTAGAATTTCAAGTATTACTTTTCTAACTGCCTTTTGAAAAGGAAAGCATAGTTCTCTCCAAGTCAAGCGGACCTAAAAAGTTGACCAAATGTTAAATTGGCCAAATTAATATATAAATTGATTTCATTACATAATTAGTTGACTTTCCTTTATTGAACCTTAAGCAAACTCAAAGCGCATGAGCGTTCGGCGTATTTGGAGAAGACGCAACCACAATCATTCATTTGGCAATTAATTTAAAATTTTTTTCGAAAAAAACTGTCAGAAGATACTTATTTACCGCCACTTCACCATCATAAGACACCAAGCAACGAATGTGCTGCAACTATGTTAGGCGACTATACACTTAAGGGCTGGCAGTTTCACATTTACCGAGAACTGCCGGCAGTAATATTTTCCACCCAACACAATAAAAATCCGTCTCACTGTATACATACAAGGTGGTCCAAAAGTTACCATGGGGTTAACAACTTTAATAACTTTTACGTTTATTAATTTTTTTTTATATTGTTTCTCAGATTACGAGTATAAAATATACAAAATGGATTTGTTTTAACACTAAGTATGAAAAATAATGTCCGTTGAATGACCAAGCTTCGCAATGATGAGCTCGCTTTAGAGTAATTTCCATAACATCTTTCAAAATTTGTAGCTGTAGCTGACGAATTTCTGTAGCAATGTTGGCCTAAAGTTGAAGGCTGGTCTCGGGCCTGTTCACATATACTCGCTTCATTGAATAACGAAAATAGTCGGATGCTGACAAATCTGGCGATCGTGCTGGCCAAATACTTTCCGAATTTTTGGATATTATTCGCTCTCCAAAAATTTGACTTATAAGTGTCATTGTATCTCAGGCGGTGTGGGCAGTGGCTCCGTCCTGATGAAACCACATCTCAGGTCTGTTTTCAAGAGCAGGACGTAAATAGTTTTCTATCACAAACCGATACCGCTCTCCATTTACGGTAACAGCACTTCCATCTTCATTCCCGAAGAAGTAAGTATGGTGTGATCCCACACCATACTTCACACCTTATGGGTTGCAGTTGGCGTTAATGAATGGCTTTTGGAGTTTCGGAACCACAGTTCGGAACCTACAGTTCTGCTTATTAACAAAGCCATTCAAATGAAAATGAGCTTTATCATTAATGCGTTTGCGTTGATCGTTGATTTAAATAGTAAAATTTTTTGGTTCTTTGCCCAGTTGTAATTCTCTCCATTATTTATTCTGCAATATATATATATATATATATATATACTTAGTAGGGACATAAATACTGTTACAACATTGAACACACCCATTTCAAAAGTAGAACTGAACATACCCCGTTAATGTCATTTGGTTTTGAGAGCTAACCTCAATAACCTTAGTCTGTAACGGGATTTTAAAATTGTTTCAACTTTCATCATGGAGTGGTCAGATTATGAGATCCGTATTGCTGTTATAGCTCTTTTCAAGTGTGAAACGAAAAAAGCGATATTTTCAAAACGCTCCGTCCACTAGGGATTAGTCGCATGTTCGTCTACCGAAGCATAAAACTGTTTGAGGAGACTGGAGATGTAAAAGACCGCCACCGTTAGGGCAGCCCACGCTCTGTTCGAACACCGCATGTCATCAAAGCCGTTAAATCAAGAATTCACAGAAATCCGCTCTACTTCTACAAAAATTATTTCACGTGTTACATTTGCGATCGACGACAATCTCCGGAATGTTCACATCGAGCTCATCCAGAGTGGTTGGGTTGTTAGCCTACATAGTTCCAGAAATTATAATCAAGATATGTGGAGGTTCATGATTGTCAAAGAAAAATTTCAGTAAAATTATTGCAGTTGGAACGCTATTTTGTTGGATCCACACCTTCGCTGCAATGTTGCTCTTTCAAGCTGTCGTACATTTCATTCACTCCACGAACGACAATTTTTCGGGTTGGCATTAGTGCCGAGCCCTAGATACGTCTCGTCCGAGAAGATAACTTATTGGCCATAATCCGTACTGTGGAAATCACTTTAACAATGCACAATAAAAAGGAAGGGCCTTCTTCCTGGCTATAGGGGCAAGCTAACAGGCATGCAAAACCCTTTTGTTTCTGGTGGATATATGCAAAATACATGTATGCGTATGTGAATGCATGAGTATAAGTGTGTCGCAAGTACATGTTGTAACTAAAAGATACAATATAATGATGCAAGGCCAAAACGTGAGATATCTTAAGATTACACAAATGATTACATTACACACACATTCATGCAAAAAAAAATATGAACCTTCATATTACAACCATCATATGCACAGTGTTTCAAAATAGTTTTTTAAATGTTGACTGAGGTTTATAAACATAAAAAAATCTTCAAAGCTCATTCCTATGTACATTTAGAAATTAGAGGTTTTCTCGGGAATTTCAGTTATTTACGTTTCCCGATTTTCCGGCAATATTTTTTGGAATCGCAGGTATTTTTAAATGCCTATCAAACAGTGGATTCAGTTTGACTTAGATCGTCCAGCAGTCATTAATAAGCTATTGCTTTGTGGTTTATTACTTAGTAGGGACATAAATACTGTTATACACGTTTTATGCTGTAAAATAAAAAGTACTGAATGTTCTTGGACCAAATATTTTTTAATATATTTATTGATGTATATTGTATCCAATAAAATCTACTTATTCGAAATGTCCCCCTTTTGACTTTAGTCGCACTGGTCAATCGTCAATAGCTGCACGAACCTCGTCCATTGGAAAATTGACCACATCTCCAACCAAAGCAGTCTTAAGAGATCCAATGTTGGGGTATTTTTTGTGACAAACCTTGTCCTCTAAAACCGTCCACAATTTGTAAGCCAAGGGGTCAAATCTGGACTGCCTGAGGGCCATTCTTTAGAGGAAATGAACGCTGGCAAATTGTTTCGAAGCCAGGCCTGGGAAGTTTTAGTTTTATGGGCCGGCGCAGATCCTGCTGGAAAGTCCATGGCTGGTTTTGAAACAAGGAATTGTTAAGAGGCTTCACAACAGCTTCCAAAATGGTTTCTTGGTAAACTTTGGCCGATGTTTTGACTCCTTGTTCGCAGAAATGCAGGTCAGTGACCCCATCGTAAGAGACACCCCACCAAACCATGACAGAAGCTGGGTGATGACCCTTTTTTACCCGTGGGGTCAGTTAAGATGCCTCCTTAGATGACCGCGCATACACTCTATGATTTAGCTTGTTAAGTTTTTGCTGAACGGTAAAATTTTTTTCGTCGATGAACAAAATTTTTCTGTGCAAGTTATCAGCGTGCTTCAACAAAAGACGTTTGCATTTTTCAATCCTATTTTTGTTAAAGCTGCAGTCAATAAACGTCCGGTACTTCGTTTGAAAGCCCCAAGTCTTTTTTAATGATTCGACTCATGGACTTTTGCGTGATATTCATCTCACGGGCCATGATTTTCTGTTTTCGGAGCGGATTTCTGTGAATTCTTGATTTAACGGCTTTGATGACATGCGGTGTTCGAACAGAGCGTGGGCGGCCCGACCGGTGGCGGTCTTTTACATCTCCAGTCCTCTCAAACAGTTTTAAGCATCGGTAGACAAACATGCGGCTAATCCCTAGTGGCCGGTGCGTTTTGAAAATTTTGCTTTTTTCATTTCACACTTGAAAAGCGCTATTAAGCGATACGGTTCTCATTATCTGACCACTCCATAATGAAAGTTGAAACAATTTTAAAATCCCGTTACAGACTAACGCTATTGAGGTTAGCTTTCAAAACCCATATGACATTAACGGGGTATGTTCACTTCTACTAGTGCAATGGGTGTGTTCAATATTGTAATAGTATTTATGTCCCTACTAAGTATTATTCGATGGTCCACGAAATGTACAGGATTGCCTGAAAGTCTGGGGACCAAACAATAGCAGAAAATAAAAATCTTTATTATCCAATTTCCAATAATTTATTAACCGCTTTTTTGGACTTGGTTGCACTGTGGTACATACATGTTCTAGCAATATCTGAAGTGTGCGACATTGAGTGTTCATACAAACCATATAATTAGTTATATAGACAGACACTTGTATATACACACTGTCGTATGCATCTTATTATAAGTACTTATATACTCGTACATACATATAAATAGCATTTCATGTACTAGCAGGTCTCTAATTTATGCTTGTTATTATTTCATATTGTCAAACCAAAACAAGAAAAAATCCCAAGAACAACAACAACAAAATAATGTCAAAGTTTCTGTGGATTTTCAATAACATCTTTAATGATTTCTATTCAGTGTAAAACTGCTTGGCAAAGCAGCTTTTCATTAAAGAGATTAGCATCTTTAATAACAATTAATTTAACATTAACCTATAAAATCAATGTTTAGTTTGATATTCTGGCATCGCTTGTTATTGCCAGCAAGATAAGGCTTGATTAGTTTTCATTATTTATTGTGAGGTCACACAATTAACTCCGGTGATTGCGACCTTAAATTGATTTTGGATATGTAATCGTAAAAATATGCGACTAGAAGGTGTATGTTCGAGTGCATGTAGAAATTATGATTTTTAAACTAGGTGAACTAAGGGCTGTCCCATATTCCTGGTACATAAGGGAGATATTCCCTTCCCCCTTTATTATACTGATCGTTAAAGAATCACTAACTGGATATTTTCAGCGGCGTCAGAACGTCTGTTTATTGTATCGTTCTAATCAAAGCACAGATCAGTTCATAACTCATCACAACTTTTTAATTAGTCAATATCGCTCCATGTTTTGATACAAGGTGGCGCACGAATTCTGGTGCAAAAACAAAACGTAATAACTTTTTTTCTGTGCGGTTTATTCTTTCTTTGATTTGGAAGGTTAGTACGATTTTTGCATTAGGAATGTAACAATTTTATGTAACGCGTGATCAATTTCGAGGTTCCCTGCTTTTTTAAAGAAAAAAGCACAGAAAATTCAAATTGAATGGGGAGTGTTTATTTTTATTTGAAAGAACATTCTTTAGCTTTTATTTTTTGAAGATTATGTCTATCAAATGTTGGCCGCGGCTACATCTCAGATGGTCCATCCGTTGAGTCCAACTTTCAATGACTCGTTTGAGCATTTCGACTATTTCAATTTCAGGCCACATATAGTCGGTTATCATAGCACGATAACGGTCGCCATTGACGGTTACATTCTCACCGGTATCATTTTTGAAGAAATATGGACCGATGATTCCACCGGCCCACAAACCACACCAAACCGTTGTTTTTCCTGGATGAAGTGGCAGCTCTTGAACCTCTTCTGGTTGCTCGTCGTCCCAAATGCGGCAATTTTGCTTAATTACATACTTTTATTTTTTGAATATTATGTCTATCAAATGTTGACCGTGGCTTCGTCTCTGATGGTCGATCCATTGAGTCAAATTTTCGATGACTCGTTCGTGCATTTCGACTGTTTACTGGCGAATGACACGCTGATGTTTTGCTCCAAGGCCTGAATCGAAGCGGGTTTGTCCGCATAAACTTTAGGGTATACATATTCCCACCGGAAAAAGTCTAACGGTTTGATATCACACGATCATGGTGGTCAAGCGACTGGCCCAAAACGTGAAATTATCTGCTCACCGAAGTGTTCTCTCAATAAATCCATTGATTGATGCGATGTTTGGGAAGTTGCGCCGTCTTGTTGAAACCAAATGTCGCCGGGATCACGAGCTTCAATTTCAGGCCACAAATAGTCGGTTATCATAGCACGATAACGGTCGCCATTGACTGTTACTATCTCACCTATATCATTTTTGAAGAAATATGGACCGATGATTCCACCGGCCCACAATCCACACCAAACCGTTTTTTTTCTGGATGAAGTGGCAGCTCTTGAACCTCTTCTGGTTGCTCTTCGTCCCATTGAGCCTAAAATGGGCCTTATGGCTGAACAAAATTTGGCTCGAAAACGTCGGATCTTCTTGGAACTTTTCAAGAGCCCGTAGAGCGAAGCGATGTCGCTTGGGAACGTCGGTCGGCTTCAGTTCTTGCACAAGCTGTATTTTGTACGCTTTCAATAAAATGCGCCAAGTCGTTCCATACGTCAATCCGAGTTGCTGCGGACGACGCCGAATCGACTCTCCATGGTCTTGGTGTACACTCTCAGCTACGGCCGCTACATTTTATTCACTGCGTGCTGGACATGGTCTATTCGGTCGAATATTATCCAATAATGAATGCTGGGTCTCAAGATGGGTAATGGTGTTGCAAATAGAATGCTCAGTAGACCGATTATGTTGACCGTAAGTTTAACGAAGTGCACGAAACACATTCCTCACAGAACGTAAATTATCGTAATAAATTTGAACGATTTGTAAACGAAACTGTTTATTGAGATAGAAGACTGACAATTGATAGAAAATTTTAAGGTACTTTGGGGATGGTCTTTAGATAGTTTAGATGTAGTTTGCATGAAATCTGCCCAGTGGGCGTGGTACCTTTCATACAAATCACAAATTAAATCTATTATTCCAGCTCTACATCTAAACTATCTAAAGACCATCCCCAAAGTACCCTTAAATTTTCTACCAATTGTCAGTCTTCTGTCTCATAAAACAGTTTCGTCACGCCTCATCCGGCCACAGTCCAAAATTTCGACTTTTCTTTTTTTCTAAACCTTCACGTAGCAATTATGAACAAACCTGAAGAAGGAGGTATCCAGTTTTCCCCAGTCGTTTTCAAGTTATAAGCGGTGTAACAAACATCATTTCATTTATATGTTTAATCAAATATTCAAATAATTTTTAAGTGTAGAGCAAATGTAAAATTTTAAGAATGAAATTCGATTTCGGTCATACGACCACGAGCCCGTGTACAGCGATCTATTCTTTAGACCCAACTTTCCACCAATCTAGCACACATTTCGACCGGAACGTTAGCCATTTCGCGTTGGATGTTGTCTCTGATCTCGTCTAAAGTTGTTGGCTTGTTCACTTCATGTGTCCCCATAAAAAGAAAAACAATGCACTAAAATCGCATGAACGAGGTAGCCATTCGATCGGACCATTTCTCGAGATAACACGTTTACCGAATTTACCACATTTCGCCGATGCCAAGATCATTCAATTCTGGACAAAAAAAGTTTCTAACATGGCCCGATACGCGCTCTCCATTGACGGCAACATGACGGTTGTTTTGATCGACGAAAAAATACAGCCCAATCACAACTCCGGCATGATAACTACACCACACAATAATTTTTTGCGAATGCAATTGTGTCTCTTAAAGCACATATGTGACGCGCAAAATAGAAAGGGACCTAAAGTTAAAAAACAGTTTTGTTCAGGAGAGCCATTTTAAAGATTAGGTCCCTTTCTATTTGCGCTTAGAATCGTTGACTTCACTTTCATAAAACGCGCATATCCCTGGGAGGGAACACTTTTGGGGCATGGGATCGGTCTCATTCGATGCTCAGATGTTGTCCACATCAAAAAAAGAAAATTGATTTTTTTACCCTTAGGTCCCTTTCTCTATGCGCTGCCACATATGGGTTTGTTGCAACCTTATTTTGTTTATTGACAAAACCACTCAGCCAGAAATGAGCTTCATCGCTGAAGATGATTTTTCGATGAAATTTTGGATTTTCGTAAAACTTTGCCAGAGCCCAATCGTACAAGTTTCTGCTTTTCAAACGATCAATTGGCTTTAGTTCTTGAGTCAGTTTGATCTTATTAGGATGAAGGACAAGATCTTTTCGCAAAATTCGACATAGTGTGGTTTAAGAGATGTCCAATTCCTGAGAACGACGTGGAATCGACTGATTTGGCTCATTTTGAATGGATACACTTACGGCTGCAAAAATTTCGTCCCTTCGAGCCGTACGTCGTCTCTTTGGCGCCTAAACATCCAAAAGTGTATAACTTTGGAGCCAAATATTTCCACTATAGCACGCACAGCCTGTAGAGTGGAACGATTATTACTGCCGAAATTTGGAGTACGCGCTCTTAAAGTTTCGACCACCGACTCAGAATTTCGGTAGTAATTTTTAATGATTTCCAAACGTTGCTCATAGGTGAACTTTACCACAATGAAAATGTTGACTTCGACTAATGTTTTGGCATAGTGCAGCAGTACCATGCTTTGTATGGTGCCGCTGCATTTCCGTTCAAAGGGAATTAAGCTGGAGTTTGGCAGAACTCCTCTGAATAGATGGAAAATTTAGAGGCTGGTAAACATGTTTGCCGGTTCTAGAAGCATCGCACGAAGACCGTAACATCGAGGTGTCTATGGTTCAGGTTCAAGGCACCATCGCGGCTGTAGCATCGTCAATTCAGGCAAATCCAAGCGTTCTACTCGAAGTTTATCGACGCGAATTGTAGTTACCAGACGGTCATTACAGCGGATAATTCATGTTGACTTTAACTTGTTTTCGTACAAAGTTCAAATAACAAGCAAGTTTAATACTTGTGATTTGCATATTCGAATGGAAATTTAAAAAAAAAGTTATTGAAATGACCAGCTTGATAAATTGCCTGTGTATGTTCAATGAGGCCCATTCTAATATAAACATTTAAAACTGCCGTATATGAAGTGAATTTAAGCCACAAATACTCCATAGAATTAAACTGCACCCAGAAAGAGTTACAGTGTGATGGGCAGCTTCATCAAGCTTCATTGTGGGCCATACCTCTTTGAAGAAAACGGTGTAACAGTGACTGTGTTTTTTTACCCAGAACTTAGCTAAAGACGTATCCGATTCACAGCATTTGGTTTCAGCAACGGCATATATGCCCCAACGAAAATGCCCAAACAAATTAATATCCTGAAATTTCTCTTTGCGCTGGCCCCAAGATTACCAGACCTGACTGCACCAGACATTTTTTTAGGGGGTTATGCCAAGCATGAGGTGTAAAAACGTAACCGACTAACACAATAATTGAAGCGAACCCAACTTCAAGTCGTTTGGCCGCTATGAATTTGTTTCTAACCAGGTATCGCAAATTCGGGGATGGTCATGGACCATTAACGGTGTATCGGCTTTTAATACAATCATATAAAATTAAATTGAATTTTTGGAACAACAACAAAAATATTATACGAAATACATGGATTTAAAAAAAGTTATTTGAATTTCTTATTGTAGCATAATTCGTGCTCCACTCTGTATTATACAAAGTTCCTTCACGATTTTAGCACTAGCAGCTATAGAAGTCGAATATTATATCAAATATCGCATTAACTACTATGAGCTACCAGAAGCTATGTCTGCTTAACATCGACCTTATTACACCCTTGCAATGAACACTCTCGATTTAAAGACTTTGTACTCCTCCAGCTACACTAACTCAAATTAGGCATAGTGTTTTTATAAAGCTTCCATTCAAAAGACCTTATCATCTGTTCTAAAACCTTATATGTGACAGCGCATAGAGAGAGGGACCTAAGGGTTAAAAAATGGATGTTCAATGTTGTTAATGTGCCTTATATTTCATGATATAGCTCTTAAATTGTCCCTGGCTCCTTAAAGCACTTTTTGTCTTTTTAATATGCCCAAAGAAAGAAGTCCAATGGTGTCAAATCGCATGATCGTGGTGGAGAATTTCCAAAGCAACGAAGTGAGATAACACGGCAATTGAATTCTACCGGCAAAGAGCCATTGTTCCGTTGGCTGTGTGGCAAGTGGTACCATCCTGTTCGAACCACATATTACCCAGCTCCATATCTCAATTGCTGGCCACAAGACGTCTGTTATCATCTTGCGATAGCAAACACCATTTACAGTAACTGCTATGCTGACCTCATTTTCGAAGAAGTACGGTCCGATGAGGCCGCCAGCCCATAAACCGCAATAAACAGTCACTCTTTGTATATGCATCGGCTTTTTAACAATAACTCGTGGTTTTATATTTTACTAAATCCACGAATCCACTGAGAAAAAAGTGTGCTAAAGATGATTTTCTTTTAAAGTCACCATTCGCTTCTGAATTTTCAACCAACTATTCGGCGTATTGACTACTCTTGGTCAGTAGGCTTCAGCTCTTAAGTCAATTGAACTTTAAACTGGAAAGCGTGTAAATTCAAATCTGTATTCAAAATAAACGTCGGTGATGTTGATGAGTTGTTCAATTGTTTGGCACGACGAAGAGTCGAGCTTGATGACTCTTCTGTCAGACTATTGCGAACAACATCAATCGTGTCCGCAGATCGAACCAGGCGAGCATGTACGTACTGGTATTTTTACATATCCTACAGGCCCGGTTAGCTGAAATTTGCGCACAATTCTCCCGAATGCAGACAAATTTGGTCGATTATGTTGACCAAAAATATATCGAAATGCATTTGATTTGAACACCCATTATCTTAAAAGCCTTCAACAATCTTAACGCGCGGGTTCAAATTCTCTCCTTTGTTGAATTTGCCAAACACTGAAACAATGAAATGCCAGTTTAAGTAGGGTAAAAAAAACTTGACGCTAAAGTGTGACTCACAAATCACATCGTGCATTATGGCTGGACAACACTTTATAAAAGTATAGCAGTTAAGTATATCTAGATGATGAGAGTGTGTTTATTGAATACAAAATACAAAATTATACTACCAAAACTAAAACCGTTGTTAAGTTCGGCCAGGTCGAATCTTATTAAACCTCCATCATTAGTTAAATACTCAAAAATGTATACCTTTTCCGAAAAACGTTAATTCCTTTCAAAACGAAACTTTTCCCTCCTTTGTCCGATTAAACCTGACATTGTGCTTTCAGCATTCAGACGGATGAGCAATAGCATATCGTCTACGAATATTATGACGAGCTATAATATTTTCAGTCTGGCCACACTTTTTTTGTAGTTGGTCTTTGTGACAGCTGTCCCTTGAATTATGGTCAGTTTGGTTTGCCATTTCAGAATGAATAGCATTTCTGAGGAATAACGTTTGCAAATCATGATGAATGGGCCCAAAACGAGATGACTACCGGTCCTTATTTGTACAATATTTTGTTTAGCGATGAAGCTCACTTTTGCTTGACTGCATACTTTAATAACCAAAATTGTCGCATTTGGAGTGATGAAAATCCACAAGCCATTGTTGATGTTATAGTCAATGGGGATCGCTATAGAGCCATGATTAATGACTTTTTCGTGCCTGAATTGGAGGATGTTGATGTTCCAACAAGACAGTGCTACACGCCATACAGCCAACGAAACAAGTAATTTTTTGCAGGAAACTTTTGGTGAGCGCATTATCTCTTGTCGTGGTCCTGTGGCGTAGGCTCCAAGATAGTGCGATTTAACACCGCTGGACTATTTTTTGTGGGGTTATTTGAAGTCGCTTGTCTATGCAGCTATTTTTCCCTTTAATATCGAAAAGACTTACTAACAGGAAACACAAATTAAGAGCTTGAATTGGGTATAGTAAGACTGGGTTTAAAATTTATGTTTACTTTTTATGAAAGTGATGGTACACCAAAGATACACGTATTTAAATCTTTAAAATGGCTCTCCTTGAATTGGAGGATGTTGATGTTCCAACAAGACAGTGCTACACGCCATACAGCCAACGAAACAAGTAATTTTTTGCAGGAAACTTTTGGTGAGCGCATTATCTCTTGTCGTGGTCCTGTGGCGTAGGCTCCAAGATAGTGCGATTTAACACCGCTGGACTATTTTTTGTGGGGTTATTTGAAGTCGCTTGTCTATGCAGCTATTTTTCCCTTTAATATCGAAAAGACTTACTAACAGGAAACACAAATTAAGAGCTTGAATTGGGTATAGTAAGACTGGGTTTAAAATTTATGTTTACTTTTCCCTAATTTTGATACACTTTGTTTAGAGTGGCGGTCGGAACCCTTTTGAAAATGTGCAACAACTTAAATTGTTTTAAAGCTGCTTTTTATGCCGAAAACTTAATAAAAATGTAAATTTTGGCCTGAGCTTGAAATGCTGTAGGTTTTTTTTATTGTAGGAACATATGCACGCAACTCTTTTAAAGCGTATCCTTAGCTCATTAAAAAAGCATAAAAATGCTGCCATGCCAGAGGGAAAACGAGAGAACCATGAACCCTGAACTGCTCTGAACACAGCAGGCGAAAGATTGCATTATGAAACATCCTCGTCGTTCATGTCTTTTTGTTCGCCCTTTTGATTCTACTTCAACAGTAATAAAATGTCAATTAGCAGCATATGTTGTTATGCTGGTGCTGCTGCTGTTGTTGTTGATGTTGCAACCTTACCAAAGTGCAGTTCGGAAGAACATTCACATTTCGACAACATTGAAAGTTTCCTACTTTTATATGCGTTATTATCAAAATCGTATATTAAAACGGGCAAACAAAAGAAAAAAAATAGGGTCATACTTGTATGTTCAAAACTCTCACTTTGAGCCGAAAACAAAGACTGAAAACACGCCCGTATTGAGACATTAACGCAGAAAGTTGTCTGTAATTTACTGTAAGTGCTTTGCATAAATATGAAATATATAGAACGAATATTACATAAGAGTGTATATAAGTAATGTAAATACATAAACGAGTATACGTATGCACCTTAGGTTGGAGTAAATAATTTAAATTACCTCTATCCAAATGCGGCTAGAGGTGGCCATTTGAATGATTGTCCAAAATATTTATCAATCATTGAAGGAATTAGCATAAAAATTTTAAAGTCGGATGGAGCTGCATCCTGATATTCATTCTGATATTCAGAACACCTTTGTCTGCAGTTTGAGCAATGTTGGATACAATATTTGACGCCTAGAGCTGGAGGGAAATATTTCGTTGGGGTCATATAAAAACACAGACCGATATGGTAAAATTTCACTAGGCCTAGTATCAGTTCGCACTTAACGCGATATTCTCTACTTGAGCTAGTTGAATTGTAGTGAGAAAGGTTATTTGTTTAGAGGCTATATCAAAATATGGACTAACATGATAGAGCTTCGGTAGAAATAGTCAAAAGTTGCTTCTATCGCATGATTTTAAAATCGAGAACAATCAGAACTATTTAATGACTTCTAGAGCGGAAATGTTATAACTAAGGTTGGACCTTTGTATGGGATAATAGGCATTGTCATCTTTGTGTGGGAGCTATTCCTATGGTTAAGTTTCACAAAAGTTAATCATTGATTGTTAGAACGAAACATGCTAAATTAAAGCAAGATCGGAGAAAATGTTTAACTGGACCTTAAATCGAGAGAGCCCTCTAAACGGCGTTTACTCGAAAATATTGACCAATATGGACTAGTTCTACTAGATGATCGATTTTTATATATCAAGCGAAATTGCAGCGCTATTAGAGTAAATAAATGACTTCTAGAACAACAGGACCTCAAATCCAACGAAATATGGTCAAATCGTAGGCAATGTGTGGCTTCTTCAGCTGCAGGTTCTGAAGCCATTAAAGTCCTCTGTATTACATCAGATGATCGGTTCCGATCAAAATACTCTGTATCGCAGCATGGGGTGATACGAAAATAATATTCTAGTGAAATTAAAATCCTGCAGAATATTTAAAAGGATAAAGGATATATAAAAGGATAATTATCGATTTTCGTTCGACTTTCAATCGAACAATCGACTTTTTCGTTCGTCTTTACCGGATAAACAAATATTTTTACCCTGCACCCTGTATTACAAGTTTGTTTCATGACAAATATTTGACCCAACTTTAAGTATGCTGGTCGACTCAGAATCACAAGCCGATCTGTCTATCTGTCCATCCGTTTGTCTGCTGTCCATATAAAGCTTGTTATCCAATAACAGGTGTCAGAATCACTGTCTAATTCGATTGTCTGTCTTTTAACTTTCCGTCCGTCTGCTGTATATCTAAAGCTTGTGATCAAACTTCTGTACGCAATTGTTGTTAATGAATTTACTTTTTTTGAACCAAGAATGGATGGTTTGAAATTTAAATAGTGATGATAAAACTTGGCACAAGTTAGCTTTTGGACCAAGGATTTGCTTAATTGAAAGTGAAAGATGTAACATACAGGCTGGAGCGCAGAAATTTTCTTTTATAGTGACGGACGGCAGATTTGTATTTGTCTGCCTTTCAGTTGCCATCATTCAGTGAACACGTGAGGAGAGGTCATTTTGTATTGAAGCGTATTTTTCAAATTCGCACTCGATCATTGCAGTGCTGAGTGCTTTACGGTAGCGATTCGCTGATGCCCCACAGGGGTAAGTAAACAAACAAAATATGCGGTAATGGAGTGAAACAAACCCCAGAGATTTCTGCATTCGGACCGCTTCTCTGTGTTGAGCACCATATCACGAGTAGGCATCATTGGCTCTTACTTTTTCCAGGATAACCGTCTTGCCGTAACTGTGAACTCCGAACGGTACTTGTCTATGATACAGGATTTTTTCAGCCGTCTCTTGAGGCAATGAAATTAGAGGCAAATGTTTCCTGGACGGCTTATCTCATTGGGGGGTAATATGAAAGGGCCGGCACGCTTACCAGATTTAGCCCCGTGCGATTTTTTTCTTTTGGGGTTAGCTGAAGTCGAAGTTGTTCAATTATATCAACTGTCCCAACACCTAGAAAGAGCTAATTAACAATGCTGAGGCTAAAATTGGCAGAATACCGACATGCTTGTCAGAGTTCAAAAAAAATGCAGAAAACGTATGCAGCAGTGTGTGGCTAGCAAAGGTCAACATTTTCTATATACACTATTAAAATGATTTAATATAAAAATTCCGTTACTGTACACTATTTAAACCCATGTTATTTAAATATTCTTATTCTGTTTAATATACTCGCAATTAAAATATAAAATAAATTTTTCTTAGGTTCAAGATTTTTGTATTTCATTCCCAAATAAGCACCCTGTATAACATCAAATCTATATGAACTTTGGCACTGTTCATAACGATTGACCAGGAAAAATTCGGATTTAAAATTTTACGTTTTGATAAAGCCCAAGTAAGGGGTGTTTTTTATTGGGGTATAGAACTTTAAGTTGGCATCACTTTTTTAACTGGCGGCCATTTTGTCAGCTGTCAAGTGATTAATATTTAGTTTGGTTTGCCATTTCATTATGAACAGGTTGACAAAAGAACAACGCTTGCAAATCGTGCAAATTTATTTCGAAACTAATGGTTCAGTTCGCGAAGTTCACCGCAAGCTCCGTCCATTTTATGGTCGACATAATCGTCCATCAGAGCAATTAATTCGGTTAACCATGGATCGGTTAATATGGACCATTGGATTATTTTCTTTGGGGATATGTGAAGTCGCTCGTCTACGCCAACAAACCAGAAACACGTTAGGGGACTTGGAAGCCAACATTCGTGGCGTTATTGCCAACATACGGCCCCATATGCTCGAAAAAGTGGTTGAAAATTGGACCTGTAGAATTGGCTTTATTCGAGCCAGCCGCGGCGGCCACATGCCTGAAATCATATTTAAACATTAATGGCATAAAATTATCCTTCCAATAAAGCCAAATTGATGGACATTAAAACGATTTTCTTGTGTTTTATTTCAATTCGAAGTTCTATACCTCAATAAAAAACAGCCTTTATAAAGGTAACTCCACATTTTACACACAACCGCTCTAGAACAGCATTTTTAATTGGACCAGTTCAAAACTGGACATTAAGTCCCATTAGGCTTTTAGGGCCCCAAACCATACAAATGGTTTTGGCTCTTGAAAAGAGGCATCCACATGAACATATGGAAGGATGGGTAGCAAATAACATTGACATTTCTCTCGACGTCAAAAATAAACTAATTTTTTCAAAATTTGGCTTAATTTGGTGAAAGAATATTCAGCCCACTTAATATGGCCAAATGCGTAAAAAATTAAAACATGCAAAATAATAATGAAAATATCCCAAAAATCCAACTGTGACATTGCTTTAAAAATCCAGGATAGTTTAAAATCCGTCTAAGGGGTCCATAAAACTGTTTCATTTGGCCTTTCTGCACATTTAGAATTAATAGTCGCTACGCTAAAACTAAGCATTTTTACCGGTTTAATCTACATTCTACATGATTTTCTTTGTACACTACACCAAAGGTGGATGGCATATTAAATTTGTCATTATGTTTCCAACACTACGAAATATTGGTCTTCGACCCAATGAAGTAAATACATTCCTGATCGTCGTAAATTTCTAAGTCAATCTCGCCATGCCCATGTGTCTGTAGAATGCGCGATGGCGGTCAAATGAATCAACCTAGGATCTAGAAATTTAGTATGGCTTATGCCCACAAAAAGTAATGCTTTGTACTGAAGTTCGTTAAAGAGCAGTTTTATTCCCCAGGATCGATTTGCATATTTACAATCACGAACAGTTAATGAAGTTTAGCCATAATCGTGTAAATTTTAGGGGTTCTTGGTTAATTCCTTTGACCGCTTTCAGCAGCCACACGGACCGACGGACAGGGCTAAATCGTCTAAGAATCACGACGATCAATATTATAATATTTTATAGAGTATCCATTTTACCCATTTATAGTGGTGTTGCAAACGTAATGACAACTTTAGTATACAATCTACCCATTGTGGAATGGTATACGAGCCACCGAGAAATTATTTAAATTTGGAAACAAGAAATAATCAGAAGGAGCTAAATCTGGAGCGATTTCAAATCGTAATTCGGCCAGTTTTTGTTGAGTTAAAAATGCAGTGTGTGAAGGAGCATTATCTTGATGTTAAAGAACTTTTTGTTTCTAAATGCGGTCGTTTTATCTTGATTTCTTCACTCAACCGATCCAATAATGCACAATAATATTAACTATTTATAGTTTTTCCTTTCTCAAGATAATCAATAAATATTATACCCCTTGCAACCCAAAATACTGTGGCCATTACTTTTCCTGCTGACTTAACAGTTTTCGCCTTCTTGGGACAACTTTTACCAGCTTCTATCCATTGTTTTGACTGTTCTTTGCATTCTGGGATGTAGTGATGGATCCATGTTTCATCAACAGTTATGAATCGGCGCAAGAACTATATTGGATTACGCTGATAAATCGCTAAAAGATCCTCGGAATTGGTCCAACCGATTTTTTGGGGCAAACTCAACCAACTCGGCACCCATTTTGCGGATAGCTTTTTCATGTGGAGTTCATCATGTAAAATACTCCAAACTTGTTTTTCGTGTATTTTAACAATATCAGCAAGTTCTCTGAGCTTTATTCCTCTATCTTTAGTTACTTCATTAAATATTTTTCTAATATTTTCAATAGTAGTAGCAGTTTTCGGTCTTCCAGAGCGTTGTTCAACTTCCGTACTTGAACGACCCATTTTAAATAGTTGAACCCAGGATTTCACGGTGGAGTATGATGGTGCATTATCACCATGAACAGAATCCAATTCATCTTTGATTAATTGTAGCGTATAAACTTTCATATAAAAGTGTTTAATTACCGCACGAAACTCTTTATTTTCCATTTTTCAAAAATTATAAAACTTGTTTACTTCAATCACCTGTAACAAAGAAAATAATCATTAAATATTTCGGAAATTTTGAGAGATGGCTTATAAAAGATTGCTTTTAAAAAACTTTTAAAAACAAAAAAAGTTGCTAGTAAAACAGAAAATGTGGCAGGCCAGTTAGTTTTGCGGTCGCCCTCATACAAATTGTGTTGAGTTACTAAATTTTCATTAAGGAAAAGTCGTAAAAAGTCGACTTATCTACCACTTTCGTAGGATTTACTACGTACTAAATTTATCAGTTTACTTTCAGCTCCTCGAAATATTGATTACTTTCAACTCCTCGAAATATTGATTAGCTACTCTGTAATGTAGAAAGGTACATTCTAACACAAGCTAGCCCTGAAGGTCATTTTTTTGTGAACCTGTAGCAAGCAAGATAGCCGTCGAATGAAAAAAGGTAGGAACCTAAAATAATACCTTAGGGTTATAAACTGCTGGAGTCTCTAGATTACCTAAAGCGGACAAGAGGGAAAAGTTTCTATCCAAAAAACTAAAAGTCCCTCTTAAAAAGACCCAATTACCATCTTCTAAAGGACATGGTTGTCGCACACATGTGCACAAGAAACTGGACCCATGATTCTAACAAACTTGGTAACTCAAAATTGATTTGAATTCCTTACTCTCTTTTAAATTTCACTAGCTAATTGATGCATGGGCTCGTAACATTGGCCTAAGGTCATATAAGTAAAAATATTCAAAAAGTCGTCAGCCAGAGAAGGCGCTATATACGATGCCCTACATCAATGCTGTAAACTACGGATTAAGTGATGGGTGTAATGGGAGATGTGTATTCGAGCATGGTCTATGTGAACCATATCGGTATTAATTGCTTCTGTATTGAATTTTAAAAGGATCAGAATTAAAATTTGTATAACTACTCGTATAGCTAGGGGAGATTTTTAATGGGAGAGCTTTGCGGAATCACAGGTGGTTTACCTTTAGCAATAGGTCCATATAAAAATATTGGCCGATTTGCACCAGTTTTACTGACGCTGGTTGTTAATCTCTCCTAACTTACTGTACCATAAATTTGAAAAATATTTGATGAGCAACACAGCTTTTCGAGCAACAGGACATAAAATCGGGCTAGTCATTTGCAGTGATGCTTTACGTAAGCCTAATTTCAAAGTGGTTAATTTCTGGTCGCATATAACGCACCAAAGCAATTCTGACGCATTAGTTACAACGCACTAAGCTCATCTTGAGCAAGATCAGGGCGGGTGATCCATTGTTTTCTTTTTGGTTTCACAATCGTGTTTGGAAGAGGGTGCTGATTTTTGTCGAAGATTGCAAAGAATTTATTTGTGAACAAAGAACATTTTCCCATCTAATGTATTTTAAATATAAGAAGATGTTAATTAAGTTACTTTTCGCCCCCACCCTAATGTAAGAATTATCAGCTGTTTTGCTGAGTATTTAAGTACGTGATGACATCGATGTGAAATGAAAAGTTTACTTATCCTATATAATGCTAATACCAGTTTAATGCATAATAGCAGCACTAACTGCGTAGTTAGCAAGTATCAGTGACTATTCAAACTCTTAAGTTTAAAATTACAATGATAATCATTTGATAAGCTAGGTCGTTACGAAAATGTTGGAAACTTTTTATTAAGTGAAACACAAATAACACTGAGCGAAACGATTTCCACTGTCAGTAGGTGCACGCAGAAAAAAAATATGGTTGGGGTGACAATATTCGAAAAGTATCCTACTATATGGTTGGGGCACAGCAATATTATGATCCACATAGAAAACTACACCCACACAATCTTCAAACTTTCTTAAACAAAATAATGGGTGATCCAAGCAGCGATACTTTTTTCAATAGCCTTATTTTGACAGATCATGTGTGAGTCGTGTCATGCTGTTATGTTATTTTTGTTTTTTATTCTTTGGCATTTCATCATGGAAAGACCTACGCCTGAACAACGTTTACAAATCGTTCAACTTTATGACGAAAATTCACGTTCTCTGAAGAATGTGTTTCGTGCACTTCGTTCAACTTATGGTCAACATAATCTGCATATTGAGCGCACTATTCGCAACACCATCACCCATCTTGAGATCAATATTGGATAATATTCGGCCGAATAGACCACGTCCAGTAGGCAGTGAAGAAAATGTAGCGGCCGTAGCTGAGACTGTACACCAAGACCGTGGAGAGTCCATTCGGCGCCGTTCGCAGCAATTCGGACTGACGTATGGAGCTACTTGGCGCATTTTACTTCGAGATCTTAAATTGAAAGCGTACAAAATACAGCTTTTGCAAGAACAAAAGCCACCCGACGTTCCCAAGCGACATCGCTACGCTCTATGGGCTCTTGAAAAGTTCCAAGAAGATCCGACGTTTTTGAGCCAAATTTTGTTCAGCGATGAGGCCCATTCCTGGCTCAATAGGTATGTAAACAAGCAAAATTACCGCATTTGGGACAAAGGGCAACCAGAAGAGGTTCAAAAGCTGCCACTTCATCCAGAGAAAACTACGGTTTGGTGTGGTTTGTGGGCCGGTAGAATCATCGGTCCATATTTCTTCAAAAACAATGCCGGTGAGAACGTAATCGTCAATGGCGACCGTTATCGTGCCATGATAACCGACTATTTGTGGCCTGAAATTGAAGCTGGTGATCCCGGCGACATTTGGTTTCAACAAGACGGCGCCACTTCCCAAACATCGCATCAATCAATGGATTTATTGAGAGAACATTTCGGTAAGCAGATAATTTTACGTTTTGGACCGGTCTAATGGCCACCAAGATCGTGTGATATCACACCGTTAGACTTTTTCCTGTGGGGATATGTAAAGTCAAAAGTTTATGCGGACAAACCCGCTTCGATTCAGGCCTTGGAGCAAAACATCACACGTGTCATTCACCGGTCTAATGGCCACCAAGATCGTGTGATATCACACCGTTAGATTTTTTCCTGTGGGGATATGTAAAGTCAAAAGTTTATGAGGACAAACCCGCTTCGATTCAGGCCTTGGAGCAAAACATCACACGTGTCATTCGCCAGTACCAGTCGAAATGCTCGAATGAGTCACCGAAACATAGCCGCGGCCAGAATTTGATAGACATAATCTTCAAAAAAATAAATGTCAAATATTTTAAATGATAATAAACATTCCCTATTCAATTTGAACTTTCTGTGCTTTTTTTTCTTAAAAAAAGTAGGAAACCTTGAAATGGATCACGCGCTATGTAGCGGTCTAAGTCTCAAATTATTAAATCTTTTAAGAAATTAAAAATCGGTAGGTAATCAACTTCGTTACAGGCTTATAAGTGCGCAAAAGTACGCATTCAAACCTGATTTTTTTTTATCGGATTTCCAGATTTGGGGAGTGTCTAGGAAATTATTGTTTGGTGTTATTGGTTCACAGCACCTATCAAAACACATCTATCTTTCACAACAAGTACTCAATAATTTACATTCAATTTGTAAATATCCTAAAACTTCTTAAACAGCCCTCGCCTATAGTATGCAGTTGTACAACTTTTGAACTTAAATCTATGACTAGTCATCTCTTTCTCCTTGTTCCTCTGATGGCAATTTAACGAGTTCAACTCTCTGCCCATGTACGAGTACGTATGCATGCATCAAAATGAGGACATTATATTCAGATGTGCACCATATCAACAGCTCATTAGTATGAAAATGATATTACGAGGTAGTGGCAGTAATTGCCATTTACGTGCATGTTGCTATGCCTGAATTTGAAAGTTTAAATTTACGACCAACATCAATTCATAATTAAAGATAATTTGTCATTTTGTTTTATTTTGTTCTTCTTACAACAAATGGTCGCAGCATTTTTTTTTTGGGTTAAAATTTCCTGCAAGTTTAAAGAAATGTGTGAATAGATGTTTTAATGACTCTCATTCTAGTAAAGGATTCAAAGCAATATTAGAGGAACTATTCCAAAGTAAAAATAAACTGCAGTAGATTTGCAAAACATCGATGCTCACAGATCGGAAAGTAACGATACTCGTATTTTTGATTAAAATTTGTATTTGTAATGACAAAAATAGCAATGCTCAGCACACAAATTATAATCCCGACTGATATAAAGACCGAACTTTTGGCAACTTAAGATATTAAAATCCAATTGTGATCTATGGGAATGCTATCTAACAGCCACGTATTATATTCAAAATTGCTGAAACTTCGCATTGCGTCAATAAATGACCTTGATGATGTTTGACTACCTTTTTCTATAATTTTCTTTAGCAGAAATTAAGGTCCTTTCGCTGTACGAGAAACATTTTACATCCGGTTTTGCTACACATAAGCATACATGTGCTATAACTACCATTGGTAAAGTTGGACCATATCGATTCATTGGTGCATATAGCACCTAATAATTTCTCCCGATTTAAGGTCCTGTCATCCTAAAACCCACCTTATAAATCAAGTATTCGTCAAATTCTGTGGTGTAATTCGTAGTCAGTCATATCCGACAGTAGACATTTTCTCCGTCTCTGAGTCTCTAAAAAGAATTATAAATGGCCAAGACATTTTTATGATGATGGCGTATAGTCATAAGCGACACACTTCATATGACAGACGTACACTAATTGATTTTCGTCGCAGATATGTGTTTCGAGATGTTAAATTTGCTTATATGGGAATGAAATAAAAAAATTATGAACCTCAGAATTTTTTTTTATATTTTAATTATATAAAACAATAAGGGAATTTTTAATTTACATTCGCTATCCACACACTGCTGCATACGTTTTCTGAAGTTTTCTTGAACTTTTACAAGCATGTCGACTGGTATTTAGCCGATTTTAGCCTTAGTATTAGTATTTAGGTCTTCCAAGGAGTTGGGACGGTTGATATACTCCTTCGACTTCAGGTAACCCCAAAGGAAAAAATCGCATGGGGCTAAGTCTGGTAAGCGGCCAAGGTGCCGGCCAGTTCACATCACCCCTCAAAGAGATAAGCCGTCCAGGAAACATTAGCCTCAAACAGTTCATGGTAACCCTCGCTGTGTGTGCAGTGGCACCATCCTGTTGAAACCATTTATCCTTAAATTGCACTGCCTCAAGAGCCGGCTGAAAAAATGCTGTATCACACTCAAGTACCGTTCGGAGCTCACAGTTACGGAACGACGGTTATCTTGAAAAAAGTAAGCGCCAATGATGCCTACTCGTGATATGGCGCACCACACGATGACGCGGTCCTAATGCAGAGGTCTCTAGTGAAGTCTTCTGGGGTTTGTTTCGCTCTAGTGCCACACTGCTTTTCCACTGAGGAAAAGCACGATGCACTGCAATGATCGAGTGCGCTTTTGGAAAATACGCTTCAACACAAAATGATCTCTACTCATGTGTCTAGTGCAAGATGGCAACTGGAAGGCAGACGAATACAAATCTTCCGTCAGCCACTAGAAGCCTATGCTCTCTACTCTCTTCGATCAACAGTGCCGCCACAGCCTGCAGTGCAAAAAAGCAATATTAAAGTGCTCCACCCTGTACTTCCATCCTTTAGCGGAGAGTATTAAAAGCCAGTTACGAGGGTTGCTATTTATATTCCTGACAATATTAGTGTTCCCAGATGCAAACTGCAACTCCCATTGGAAACTTTGGCATTTTTTAGCATAACTTCACTCAGAACGTTTTGTCATTTGAGGGCGAATTGTTTTGTTTACAGTGTGTTGAAAAATCCATTTCAGTCAAAAAATGGAATTATCCCGTGAACATTTTCATGCGATGATTTTTTTATTTTCGGCGTGGAACTTACACTTCCATTCGAAACTTTCAAATTTTTTTAGCATAACTTCACTCAGAACGTTTTGTCATTTAAGGGCGAATTGTTTTCTTTACAGTGTGTTGAAAAATTCACTTTAGTCAAAAAATAGAATTATCCCGTGAACATTTTCGTGCGATGATTTTTTACGATTTTCAGCGAGGGCTATCGAGACAAGAGTGTTTAAATCAACTTGTTTTGACTTTTGGCGATGAAGCAACATCAAAAACCACTGTTATTCGCTGGTACCAAGAGTTCAATCTCGGACGCCGTTCGGTCCAGGATGAATTCCATGAAGGTCTGCCAACTTCGGTCACTTTGCCAGAAACCATCGATGTTGTGCGTGAACCGGTCAAGCACGACCGACATGTGACATACCGTGAGATTGAGGCATCCTTGGGCTTTAGTATGACAAGCATCAATAAGATATTGCATGTGAAAAAAAGTTGTTCTCATTGGATCCCACATGATTTGACGAATGCTCAAAAAAGGCTCGTATGGATTGGTACAAAGAGATGTTGGAAAAGTATAACTGCGGTAGCTCAAAGGCAGTGTATAACATTGTCACAGGTGACGAATCATGAATCTATGCATATTAACCCGAAACAAAACAGCAATCGACCGTAGACGAGCCAAATCCAACAAAAGTTGTTCGAGGAAGAATTGCATCGAAGCAAATGCCTGCGTTTTTTTTCGGTATAACCGGCCATGTTGCCACAGTAACTTTAGTGGAACGTAGGACGGTCAATTCTGAGTGGTGTACAACCATCTGTTTGTTAACAGTGTTCAAAGAAATGAGGAAAGATAATAAGAGAAGACGGATCATTTTGCATCACGGCAATGCGAGTTCTCTCACATCAGCTCAAACGATGAGCTATTTGACCACTCAAGATGTCGAATTGATAAACCATCCACCGTACAGCCCGGACTTGGCACCCAATGACTTCTTCATATTCTATAGCATCAAAAAAAAATGGGTAGTCAACGTTTTTCATCGCCCGAAAATCATGTTTTGGCGGTGTCGCAGTCGGAGTGGAAAAAGTGCTTCGAAAATTGGATTGTGCAAATGCAAAAGTGTATTGATCATTATGGAGAATATTTTGAAAAACAATAAAACCATTTCCAATGATAAATTATTGTGTTTTAACTGCCGGACCAAAAATATAAATAGTAACCCTCGTATATACAAAATCTCGAAACCTATAAACCCAATGTGATTTTTCTAAATCTGTTGTCCAGTGTATATGTATCCATTAAATCAAATTAAATATTTTGCATGTACATTTTAAAATGGCTTTGGAGCTTTTGTACCTAAAAAAGACTTATTTCTAATCCCATATCCAGATGGCCAATCATCTAAAATCAATAAGTTTATTTTTTATTTTTTTGGCACAAATCTGCCCCATCCTTAACCAAAGGACACAGCTGCAACCAACCCACCGACGTTGAAGAAAGTGGATGGGTAGGTGGTGTCGCCTTGACTTATTTCTGCAACGATTTGTCACAACTGAAGGAAAGAAATCTCTTCCCTTCCGGCCGGGACTAATCTAATTTATAGCAATTACCTTTTTTACTGCACAAATATTTTAACAACCATTTGTTGTTGGTGTTTTGTTTTATTTTTTCCAAAATCTCTAAAACAAAAATAGCAAGACAAAAAAAAGAAAAAATTCAATAATAAATTATCCAATTTTAAGCAATACTTAACAGCAGATGGTGCTCACGGGCTACACAAACAAACCAAAAAAAGGACAGATTCAACAAAAAATATATCATCAATTTTGCACATCATTCCCAATATCAATAACATAAAAATTGGCATTATAGATTTCGGGTATTAGATAAACAACATGCAGAAGGGAGCCGGTCCAATGAATGATGAAGCGGACAAAACAAACACTGAACTGAGCATAGCAAAACTGAACAGAATAGAATAGCACAGAAAGCAAATCATCAAATAAAATATTGTAAATTTACAAATGGTCATAGGAAATACTTTTCAGCACAATGTGATGACAGAAATCTTTGTGTGGGTTCAAGTGTGAACGAGAGATACAGTTCAACAGCAGCAGCAGCAGCCCAACTAGCACTGGTCCTGGCACCGGCAACGGCAACAGCAGTGTTAGCAACAATTTTTTCCCTGACTCTGCTCGGCTAACATTTCGTCGGTTGGGATTTGGTAGTAAATGATGAAACATATTTTTGATTGATTTATGTATCTTTAATGCATGTCAAAAATATACAAGAAAACCCAAACAGAAAAAATGGCAGCAACATGCTCACATAGATACAGGACATAAAATCAAACGATTTAGTTCGACTATAAGGGGGATGGATGGATGCACAGAAGTGTTCATTTGATATTCAACCCCAAGAAAACCCAGCGAACGATTTGTTACGATTAAATGGAGTTTCATGCCCTCTATACGTGAAGAGGGAATACGATGCGATTTGTACACCACAATCGGGAAAATCATCCCCTCTAATGATCCGAACTACAAATATTTGCTTAAAATAAACATTCTTTCTGTTATACTTCAACAGTTTTTCTCTGAATCGAGTCCTTTTTTGTTTCTTTTCTAGAAACAACGCAAAAATTGGTGAAATGTACTGACTTAAATGACTTATACTGGAGTCTCATTTGAATTACTGAGAATTATCCTTTGCATATAATCCTAGAGCTGTGCGTAGAACAGTCGTCATAGCACAATACGAATCGTTTCATTTCCTTCTGTTGCTATTACCAACATTCTATGGTATCAATGGTTATATGGTCCGCCTTACCATAAAATGGTAACTACAATACGAGAACTGCTATATATATTTCTGGCCTAATAATGAAAATGCGAATATTTATCATGAAAAATGGTTTTATGGATTTTTTAAAATATTCTCCAGCATGATTTGTACACTTTTGCATGCGCTCAAACCAATCAATTTTCCACTCCGATTGAGACACCCCCAAAACATGGTTTCTGAACTCTTCAACAGCATATTCTGGCGACGAAAATTGTTGAGCACTATTTTTTTTCTGATGTGCGGGAATTAGAAGAAGTCACTGTGTGCCAAGTTAGGGCTGTACGGCGGATGACCCATCAGTTCGACGTTTTGACCGGTTAAAAAGGCGCTGGTTTGAGCCGATGTGTGAGTGCTCGCATTGTTATAGTGCACAATGATTCGTCTTCTTTTGTTCGTTTTTTGAATTTCTCCGAAGACTTCAGGCAAACAAATTGTGGTGTACCTTTCAGAATTGACCGTCCTACGTTGCTCAAGCGAAACAGTCGCCACATGACCAGTTTTGCTGAAGAAACAGGCGATCATTTGATTCGACGTGCTTCTTCCACGAACAACTTTCGTTGGATTTAGCTCGTCTTTGAAAACCCACTCGGTCGATTGCTGTTTGTTTCAGGCTCATACCCATAGATCCATGATTCGTCACCTGCTACGATTTTATAAACGTCTTTTGAAGCACCGCGATCGTATTTTTTCAAAATTTCTTTATCATCAATCGGCGGGATCCAACGAGAACAAACCTTTTTTATGGCCAGGTTCATGCAATATTGAATGTATGCTGGTGAAAGAAATGCCCAAGGTTGCCTCTACCTCATGGTATGTAACATGACGATCTTGCAGTGTCAGTTCACGCACGACATCAATGTTCTCTGGCACAACGGCCGTTTTTGGGCGACCTTCACGACCTTTGTCTTTGAGCGAGCGTCGGCCACGATTGAATTAATTAAACCAATTTTTCACAGTTCTTTGGGATGGAACTTCATTGCCATACACATATTTAAGTTCATCGATGCACTCTTGTCGTAATAATCCACTTCAAAAGCTGTGAAAAATGATCGCACAAAAAGGTTCAAGAGTTAAATCAATTTTTTTCCCAAATTGATTTTTTCAAGTCACTGTAAACAACACAATGACGGTCGTACGTCAAAACGTTCTGAGTACGTTTATGCCAAAAAATGTCAAACCTTCCGATGGAAATGTCAGATGGCGCCAGGCAACACCTAGTGTCATAGCAATCCTCGTTTTATTTCGATTACTACAGCCAACAAGTCGATTAAACCAAACGAATTCAGTAAAACTATTGGTTGCCACAAGTTTTGTCTTTGTTGGATTAAAATGTTCCACTAAAATTCTGCTATATAATATTATTTTAATGTATATCGTCTAAAATAAAATCAGTATATTTTTCTAAGATAAGAATTCTCTTATCTTCCTTTAAAAAATATCGTTTACAAAATTTGACGAGTAAACAAGCAACATGCGGTTGTAGCGATATAATACAGGGCGGAACGCCGATTTTTGCTTATTTGGGAATGAAATAAAATAATTATGAACCTTAGAAAAATTTATTTTATATTTGAATTATATTGAACTGTAAAGGAGTTTTCAAATTACATGGTTTTAAATAGTGAATCTGGCAAATATCGATCTTCGCTATCCACACTTTGCTGCATACGTTTTCTGAAGTTTTCATGAACTCTAACAAGCCTGTCGACTGGTATTCTGCCAATTTCAGCCTCAATTTTGATAATGAGGTCTTCTAAGGTGGTGGGACGGTTGATGTACACTGTAGACTTCAGGTAACCTTAAAGGAAAAAATCGCGCGGGGCTAAGCCTGGGTATACCGGCCAGTTCACATCACCCCTCAAAGAGATAAGCCGTCCAGGAAACATTTGCCTCAAAAGTTCACAGTTACGATAGTTACGGCCGAGCAGAGCATTTCGGAGATTGCAGATCTGCTCTCGATGTTTTGTGGTGTTGTTATCCTGTTCTCAGGTCCCCTCATACACATGACACATTCCCTGCCTTTTTCAATGAAGTTACCCAATTTAAAATTAATTGTCGTCCAGGAAAACGTCCGCGTGGTTGAATAGCGAATCGTAAACGAAAAGCACGCTGCACTGCAATGATCGAGTGCGTATTTGAAAAATACGCTTCAACACAAAATGACCTCGCCTGACGTGTCCAATGCATGATGACAACTGAAGACGAATACAACTCTCCCGTCAGTCACTATACGCCAGTCACACTCTTCGAACAACAGTGCCGCCACAGCCTGAAGGGCAAAAAAGCAAATTACCGCGTTCAACCCTGTACGTGGATAGTACGTGCAACCATCAACAATCTTCTGCATTTACGGCCGGGTCTTAACCAATCTTAACCAATTTTTCTGTTTTTAAAGACATTGAACTAAAGAACCCCTACTTATAATTTTTCATCATATCTTAACTTATACAACAATGATTAACAAAATTAAGGTAAAATGAAACAATAAAAATTGTCATACCACCATATTTCCATTTAATCTTCGAGACAACAACATCGATGTATGACACTTTAAGATCCGGCTGCAAATGCAGAAGATGTTAAGAAAAATGTAAAAGCGCGATCCCTACGTTCCTACATCGCAATCCTATACGTGTGGTTTTAAACCTGGACATACTTTTCTCGGAGTTGGTCCATTTGGCAGCTATCACTTGATTTATGCTTAGTTTGGTTTGACCTTTCATTACTTTGGAACAACGTTTGCAAATCTTGGTGATACGTGGTGATCGCACCGATCCTGATTTTTACAAGAATTTTTTTTTTGCGATGAAGCTCACTTGGGTTGAACAATCAAAATTGTCGCATTTGGAGTAATGAAAATCCAAAAGCCATTTTTGAGACGACGTTACATCCTCAAAAAGTCACCGCTTGGTGTGTTCTATGGGCGTAGGGAATCATTGGTCCACATTTCTTCAAAAATAAAGCCGGTCATTACGTTACAGTGAATGGGAACGCTTTTGAGATTTCCACCCTTTACCATGACACTTCAACTAAAACTGTACACTGGGTTATGTCATCCATCTAAATATTCCCTGCGTTGCTGCACATGGCGACTATGATCAGACCGATGAGACGATGATGTACAAATGCCGGTTGCTGGCTGGTTTGGTTATTTCGAATGAAATGTTGTTACATTTCGGCCACATACTGTTAAACGGAAGTGGAACAAACTAAAAAAAGGAGAAGCAACAAACAAACGACCCAACCGTATTGCTGCCCGGCTAGCATCGCTGATCCTGTTGTAGAATTTTTCGGCTACAACTGTGACCCTCCGTGAACAAACAGCTTAACGGGTGGTAAAATACTCACGCTTTTGATTTGCCAACCAGACACACTAAACTGTGTAACAATGCGATTCCATGTTGCCAATGTGAATATGGAATGATAGGATGGTTGATGATGATGCTTCTGCTGCTGCCACTGCTGCAACATCTTTCCGTTGGTTATTCCACATACATGACATCCATCCATTCATGCAGACATACATAAATACGAGAACGTTTCACCACTGGGTGCTTCATTCATTATCAACGGTAGCAATGGTGTTGGTGGTGGAGTTGGCGGCGGTGGTGTGTGTTGAGAAGGAATGCTGGAATTCGGTTATGGTAACTGACAGCGTATGACAACAATCGTATGTTTAAAAATAATAATGTGCCCGGTCCGCTCGTTACTGTTGTTGTTTGCTAAAAATGATAAATGATCCTTAAAGTAGTGATGGTAGCTGTGGCGGCAGGGTGGCATTTTGATGGCGTTGGAGCTGGTGTCAGCGTTGGCAATGCTGCTGGGGTGACGTGGGTGTTGTAAACCTTTGTCTCTACGTCGCATCGTTGTGGGGTAATATGCGTTTATGTTGCAAAACAAAGAATGCCACGCTATGCGGCGAAGTGGTGTGAGTGTGGTGGGGTGAGTCCTGGAAATGGGCGAGGACATAAAGCTTTTGCTTGCCACTTAACTAAATCCTTGATGAATGATGTCTCACAAGTGATAAAGCATAAAAACTAATATTAAATGTTATTAATGTTTGTGCTCGCACACACTTACACATCCGTGTAGTTATACAAAGGACTTTATACAGACATAAATTCATATATGAAGTCTTAGCCTTGCCAAGACATCTGATACTTGTAGAGATGTACTCACGTGTATTACTGTCGATGCAACCAAAAGAAGAAAAAAAAACAAAAACTGTCAAAAATCCTTAAATGAAATACTATTTATTTAAAATATCATCCGAGTCTGCAAAATCCAAAACACTTGATGTGTGATGCTTAGTGTCAAAGTTGCATAGAATTTATGGATTATATATGTTTACGAAAGAAAGCTGCAGAATCTAAGATAATGCCTGCAGAGCAGTAACAGAAGTAGACGAGCAAATAATGCGTATGTATCAGGTAGTTTTCACTTCTAGGAAGACCGAACCATGCCCAATTATTGAAACCTCAGCTTAAAATTTACAAAAGGGAACGTACCGCCAACTACCAGCCAACTACCGTGGAATAACTCTCCTATCTATCGCGACTGCTATAAGTCGACTACTCTACTACTACTATTTTAAGGCAATATATATAGGGTGATCAATATAGAGGTATTCTTTCAAAATAAAAAAATACAAAAATTCATATTAAGTGTGCAATCTTTATTGTTCTTCGAAAGGACATTTTATGTTATTTTTGTTTTGAATATAATTCCCTTCAAATTTTAGCAATTGTTTTATGGAAATGAGCGTTCGTTGAGAAACGGGAAGATCCGCTGTTTTCAGCAAAAATTTTGTTCAGTGATGAGGTCCATTTCTGGCGCAACGGCAACGTCAATAAACAAAATCGCCGTAGTTCAGCTAAAGAACAACCACAAGAGGTGCTATTATATCCATAAAACCAATAAAACCACGGTTTGGTGAGATTTATGGGATGGTTGAGTCAACGGTGCATATTTTTCCAAAAATGATGATGGCCGGAACGTTACTGTGAATGGTGCTCTCCATTACGCCATGATATCTGACATTTTGCTACCTGAAATTGACGACATTTGGTTCGAACAAGACATACCATACAGCCAACGAAATAATCAATTTATTGAAGGAAATTTTTATCTCAGCACTATCTCGCGTCGTGAACCTTGGGTGTGGCCTCCGAGATCGTGCAATTTAACACCGCTAGTCTACTTTTTGTAGGGTTATATAAAGTAGCATGTCTACGCAGATAAGCCCGACACGATTGACGCCTTGAAAGAGAATATGCGGTGCGTTATTGCTGACATACGTCCCCAAATGCTGCAAAAAGTGGTCGAAAATTTGGCCTCTGGGATGGATCTTTTTCGAGCCAGCCGTGATGGCCAATTGCCCTAAATTAATTTTAAAATAGAATGGCAAACCCCTGTCCTTAGAATAAAACTAAGTTCTTAGCCATAACATTAAATTATATGCGTGTTATTTCTTCTGGAAAACTACACGTCTAAAAAAACCCCTTTGTAAGTCTGCTCGTATTCATTGCATATAAAATGCAATTGCATATAATATACGAGGGTTGCTATATATATTTCTTGCCGAGGCAACACTAAGTGTTGCCTGGCGCCTTATCACATTTCCATTGGAAAGTTTGACATTTTTTTTATCATAAACGTACTCAGAACGTTTTGACGTATGACCATCATTTCTGTTGTTTACAGTGACTTGAAAAAGTCAATTTGGCACAACAAAATGGAATTAACGCGTGAACATTTTCGTGCTATCATTTTTCACAACTTTCGACGTAGATTATCACGATAAGAGTGTATTGATGAACTTAAATCTTTATATGGCGATGAAGCACCATCCTATAGCACTGTGAAAAACTGGTTTAGTGAATTCAATCGTGGCCAACGCTCGTTCAAAGACGAAGGTCATGAAGGTCGTCCAAAAACGGCCGTTGTGCCAGAGAACATTGATGCCGTGCGTGAGCTGATAATGCAAGATCGTCATGTGACATACCGTGAGATAGAGGTATCCTTGGGCATTTCTCGCACCAGCATACATTCGATATTGCATGAACACCTGACCGTAAAGAAGGTTTGTTCTCGTTGGATACCGCATAATTTGACCATCGCTCAAAACAAGAAATTTTGAAAAAATACGATCGCGGTGCTTCAAAAGAGGTTTATCTTATCATTATTTCACAGTTTACGAATCATGAATCTATGCGTATGAGCCCGAAACAAAACAGCAATCGACCGTATGGGTCTTCGAAGACGAGCCAAATCCAACGAAAGTTGTTCGTGGAAGAAGCACTTCGTAGCAAATGGTCGCCTGTTTCTTTGGCAAAACTGGTCATGTGGTGACTGCTCCACTTGCGCAACGCAGGACGGTCAATTCTGACTGGTACACCACAATTTGTTTGTCTGAAGTACATTTTTTCCTTATCTTGATGTTTTTTCGCTTAGTTGTAAAATGTTGGCAAAAACGTAGTTTGACATAACTCGAGAACGACTAGTTCGATTTTGCTGAAATAAATTGAGAAAAATTAATAATTACATTTTCTTTAATCCATTAATATACTGTTTCTCTACCAAATCAACATTTTTGCAATTAGAAATAAATTTATGAAGAAAATTTTGTCAAAAAATTTTTTTTTTAAAACATATAAATCCCAAACGGAAAAACGTGTAGAGTCTTATAACTTTCACGTAAAGTCACATAACCTATAAACAAAATGCGACATAGATCATAGAAATCGATTAACGCGTTCTGCTTTTATTTACAATTAAGTGAAGGTATCCCATTTCGACAAGAATATTTTTTTTATTCAAAAAAGTGTCATTTATCGCCTTTTTTTTATAAATTTTCCCCAATAACTCCAAACTTCTGGCCATAAAAAATAATAAAAATAAAAAAAAACAAAACATTTTTTTTTTGGCAAAATTTTCTTCATAAATTTATTTCTAATTGCAAAAATGTTGATTTGGTAGAGAAACAGTATATTAATGGATTAAAGAAAATATAATTATTAATTTTTCTCAATTTATTTCAGCAAAATCGAACTAGTTGTTCTCGAGTTATGTCAAACTACGTTTTTGCCAACATTTTACAACTAAGCGAAAAAACATCAAGATAAGGAAAAAATGTAAAAGGACATAAAAAAACTGGCACATACGAACGCAAAACCCTTTGAGGGTTTTAATATACTGACCTAGTACCATCACCCTGACTTGGAATTTCTCACCCCCCAGACAATAACCCCAAAAATGTTCCACAGTGTTATTAGGCCACAAATATTGATAACAGCCCTGGTATTGAAAAAAATACCGCTAGATTAATCACCAGTTATATCAAAATTTGAAACGATTTTCTTAAATTTTCGTTCCTTGGCATAAGAAAATTAATTTTGTCAAATTTGATTAAGATTGGATTTATAATGTGGCTTCTAAAGCTAAAAACATAAAATCAAATACATACATGTGTGGCAGCCCTCACCTTCCGCCAAAATCACCTGATCCAAAAAACTTACTTATGCCAAATTGCATCAAAATTGGATCTAATAGTCTCGTGACATATTCGAAATATTGCATGTCCCTCTTCGGCTAATTAGCTCTTAATTAGATCTACAAGTTTTGCCTTGAGATAAAATCAAAAAAACAACAACATCTTACTCAATCAAAACAACAAAACTGTCAAAAAATCTTAAAATTTAGTCATATTTTACTATGGTTGTTCATAAGAGTATACGAGTATATTTCAGAAATTGCTACGAACTCGACCAGAAAATATATATGTGACGCGCAAAATAGAAAGGGAGCTAAGGGTAAAAACCAGTTTTGTTCAGGAGAGCCGTTTTAAAGATTTAAATACGTGTATCTTTAATGTACCATCACTTTCATAAAACGCGCATATCTCTGGGAGGGAACACTTTTGGGGCATGGGATCGGTCTCATTCGTTGCTCAGATGTTGTCCACATCAAAAAAATAAAAAGTGAAAATTGATTATTTTACCCTTAGGTCCCTTTCTGTATGCGCTGTCACATATATGAAAAAAGATAGCCCAAAGCAAAACAAACAACTCTTCTCAATTAGCCGATTTCTTCTTCACATAGTTATAGGCACACAAAATCATCATAAATTCAATAAAGGACCAAGAAATCACATTCATTATCAACCATAAAAAAGCATAGCATGTTTAATTTCGATTGACATACGGTTGAAAGGGAGTTCTTGGTCCTTTTTTGAATTTTTGATGACTTTGAGGAGCTATAACTATGTGAAGGAGCCATCAAGTGAAATCGGCTTGTTAAGAAGAGTTGAATAGTTCGAATAGTTCATGAGATATAGACTTAAGAATCAGTACATGTTTTTCAAAATTGTACTAAAATCCACCCCCCAGTCGAAACCTCAAATATGAATTAAAAAAACCTTAGCTAATAATTTAAAACCCAGCTAGGGGTTTTCTTCTTATATTATAAGCTGTCAGGTTTTGGGTGTTCTCAAGTGGTTCAAGATTTTGAAGTTGGAAAATGTGCTACAGAAAGAAAGGGATAGCTCAAGTATTTTTTTTAGTTACAAATATTTGCCATCAAACTAACTTATAATACTCTATTCCACAGTGTGGTGCAGTGTATAAAAAGGTGGATCCTAGTGAAGCTTTTTTTTTTAACACCGCCCACACAAATAGCCCACTTCGCTTCTTTATAATAACAAGTTTTAGATGAGGTATCAAAATATGCCTTTTCTAATCACGGACTTGTTAAATGAAAAGCCCTTTAACTACGAAATGACTACATTTCCTGCTCTAATAGTGCACTTCCCATTTAAACCAATTAAGCTTTATTAAGAAAGTGATGCTCTCTTTTTTATATCAATGAAGGCCATCCCTTCATTGAATTTCTGCTTTGGCCATTTCCCTCAACCGATTGAAAGACAATTGTTGGTTATATTAAAATTCAACAATTAAGAAATTCTATCTCCTCTGACGGCAGACATATTTCAACCAAACTATTAGCCAAATTAACCCCATCGCCATAGTACCGCGATGACGCTGACGGCCATGATGATCACTTTATTCAAATTGCTCTGGCAGTCATGTCAACCACTTAACTTTGGCAATATACCATCACAAAACAAGGACTTAAACAATTCCCGGGCAACAACACTTGGCTTATGCCAGCCACTCGTGGAGGTTTAGGGTTACCAAAAGTATACGGATGCGAAAGGGGACAAACGAGTGAGCGAGGGGAAAACACAAGAACAAAACGTTTCACTGAATTACAAGCAATTATCCCCTTAACACGGTTTGAATGAATAAAAGGATACTCCCTAACACCGCCATTCTCGTATAGTTTAGTTACAACGTATACCGAATAACTTCATCATCGCCGATGTATCACCTGAAATCATAAACTAGAATTTGAATCAGTAAAACAAAAAAACAACACCAGGTTTGTTTGAGACAAGTTCATCATCATCAACCCTTGCACTCGAAAAAAAAACAAAAAGAAAACCTGAAACCAGTCTGAATGTAAATCCAAATATCATTGACCTCGTCGGACCAAAAATGACATGGAGTCAGTTCATAAAATATAACACCAGACAACATTTAGACAGACGAAATTTAATCATATTATCATTTAAATGCTCAGCGACAACAAACACACGCTCTGTCTGTTGTCATCGTCACCAGCGACATTGGCAGCAGGAAAGGGATGAGCATCGGTAGTATCAACATCCCAGTCACCATCAGTTCAGAGTAACAACAGATTCAACGATTCACCAAAAAAAAACAACGAATCTGAAAAAACAACAAAAACTACGCACAGTATTTTAAAACTAAAGTGAATGTATACTTTTTTATGCCCTCGGCCTAAATATTGAATGAAAATAGATTGGTCCGAATCCTGTATTAACCGTAAAAATGCTCTTTACATACTGCTATTGGAATCAGTGCGCTGTGCAAGAAATAACGATATTTAAAGTTATTACGAGTGCGACCGCAAAAGTAACTGGCCTAACATAAAAAACCGTTTTTTTGGAATTATTATTATTTATTTTTCCACATAATCTCCTTCCAACTCAATACACTTCATCAAACGTTTTTCAAGTTTTTTAATTCCATCCAAAAAATAAGATTTTTCAAGACCTTCAAAATATGCCTCAGTTTCAGCAATAACCTCGCTATTGGACGAACATTTTTTGCCACCGAAATTTTTTTTTAAATTCGGAAACAGGAAATAATCAGAAGGAGCTAAATCTGGACTATATGGTGGATGCGGAGCAATTTTAAATCGTAATTCGGCCAGTTTTTGTTGAGTTAAAAATGCAGTGTGTGAAGGAGCATTATCTTAATGAAAAAGATTTTTTTTTCTAAATGCGGTCGTTTTATCTTGATTTCTTCACTCAACCGATCTAATAATGGACAATAATATTCACTATTTATAGTTTTTTCTTTCTCAAGATAATCAATAAATATTATATTGTATCCCAAAATACTGTGGCCATTACTTTTCCTGCTGACTTAACAGTTTTCGCCTTCTTGGGACCACTTTTACCAGCTTCTATCCATTGTTTTGACTGTTTTTTGCATTCTGGGATGTAGTGATGGATCCATGTTCCATCAACAGTTATGAATCGGCGCAAGAACTCTATTGGATTGCGCTGATAAAAAGCTAAAATCTCCTCGGAATTGGTCCAACCGACGATTTTTTGGGGCAAAGTCAACAAACGCGGCACCCATCTTGCGGATAGCTTTTTCATGTGGAGTTCATCATGTAAAATACTCCAAACTTGTTTTTCATGTATTTTAACAATATCAGCAAGTTCTCTGAGCTTTATTCGTCTATCTTTAGTCACTTCTTCATCTTTGATTAATTGTGGCGTATAACCTTTCATATAAAAGTGTTTAATTACCGCACGAAACTCTTTATTTTCCATTTTCCAAAAATTATAAAACTTGTTTACTTCAATCACCTGTAACAAAGAAAATAACCATTAAATATTTCGGAAATTATGACAGATGGCTTTTAAAAACAAAAAAAAAAAGTTGCTAGTAAAACAGAAAATGTGCCAGGCCAGTTAGTTTCGCGGTCGCCCTCGTATTTATAACACCTCTGTGTATAATATGAAATTCATTCTGAATCTTTCTGAAGCTTCATTTTTACCGCTATTAAGAGAATATCACATCATTCAACTGACGCAACAACAAATTGATGGGCGGTCTATGTAAGATGACCCAGTCTACAATTTGTTTACTCTGTGGAACAGAGAGTTTCAAGGCAAATGTTTGTAACTACCAAATATATTTGAGCTATATCCACCCTTAAGTATACCGACCGACGTATAATCACCGGCTGATTTCACTTGAAAGTGTCTGTCTGTCCGTCCGTTCGTCTATCCAAAACTTGTAATCAAACAACCGGTCGCAATTGTTGTCCGATTTTCATAAAATTTGGCAGAAGCGAGTTTTCTGGACCAAGGATGGACTGTTAAGAAACTCAAGAAAATCAGTTTAAAAGTAGATATAGATAAACCCGATTATTACGTTTTTAGCTCTAGCCGCGACATCTTACATTCCATCTTGATAAAACTTAACATAAGTAATTTTTTGGCCAAAAAAAACGTTATTAAAATTGAGAAATCGGTGTTGATTAAAATATATTTCCCGCCTATATATTTATCCGTATTCATTCCTCTAGCTCTAGAATCCAATCATACAGTCTTGATGATCTTTTGTGAACGTTTTTTTAGACCAAGGGTGGATGTTATTAAAATTATAGAAAATCGGTTATGATTTGACGTAACTCCCACATTTATCTTCATCCGATGTTTCTGTTTTTTTTTATTGAAATTTAGCATAAGTAAGTTTTTTTTGGCGATAGAGAAAGCTATTGAAATTTAAAAAAAAATCGTTTGAAATTTGGACATAGCTTCCACACATGTGTTTATCCCATTTTATGTTTTTAGCTCTAGAAGTATATAACAACTAACTTTGATAAAATTTGGCACAAATGAGTTCCTCGCTTGAATGACTGACGATGTTAAAATTGGAGAAAATCAGTTCAGGTTAGCTTTACATATGTGACGCGCAAAAAGAAAGGGACCTAAGGTTAAAAATCAGTTTTGTTCAGGAGAGTCATTTTAAAGATTAGGTCCCTTTCTATTTGCGCTTAGAATCGTCGACTTCACTTTCATAAAACGCGCATATCTCTGGGAGGGAACACTTTTGAAGCATGGGAACGGTCTCATTCGATGCTCAGATGTTGTCCACATCAAAAAAAAATGATTTTTTTACCCTTAGGTCCCTTTCTCTATGCGCTGTCACATATATGATCAACCGATTTTACCAAATATAAATGAAATTTTCCCACGAATGTAAATATGACATTAGTTTTTAAATCTGGGCTTATAGGGTACAAAAACATATTTTTATTTGGCTTTTCTGAAATTCAGTTTTTTTACTAGTATTTTTTAAGTTTGAGTGTTGCGTTGCTAAAATGTCGCCCCTCTCGTTGGGAAGTAGGTTACGTCGTTCTCACATACTGACAAAATGGTGGCCCTTTTTTCAAAAAATCCACTCTTTGGGATTTCTTCTTCCATTTAAAGAATTTCAAGATTTTTTCCAGAGGTGTCGCAAAACTAGTTTTTTCATCATTTACAATAAAGTAAGCCCGCGCTGGGCTTCATCAGCTTCAAAAGTTATTTAATTACTTAACATAAATTATTTGCCAAAACTAGAAAAATGTTAATTTCGACGAAATTCGGAAAATTTTATTCCATCAAATATCGAGGGAAATTGAAAATTAATCTTTAGGTAAAAAAAATAATTTCACACAATTTTGAAAGCAGCACTATCGATTTTCAAACAGACAAATGCCATTCAAACTGAATAAAAAGGTTACCAACGTTGAAAAGGGCCTCAAGACACCTATTTTGGCTAGTAGCTGGAAATGACTGCATTTTCTCTATAGCTGCTTAAAATTTTATGCATTTACGACAAATACAATAAAAATTATCGATTTATTTTCCAAATATTTTGTTTTTCAACCACTGTGCGGAGGACCAATGACGGTAAGGGTGTCTCAATTGTCGTATTGAAAAAAGAAATTTCATTGATTTGAAAAGAATGAAAATAAGATTGTTTGTTAAATATTTTGCTATAGTTTTAGGGGGTTAAACTTATATCTCCTGTATTGTACTTATACAGTGCAATATTTGAGCAAGATCAGAAGTAGCGTACCATTAAAAATATTAACACGATTGGAATTAGTAGGTGACAGCACCTCAAATCAGGATGGTTCGTTAGGTGAGGTTTATTCCAAAACATAGACCAATAAAGTCCAAATTTACCAGAGTAATAAATAGGTCGCTCATGCCGTGCCGTTCGAGATTTTGTCATGAATACACTTTGTGTCTTCTAGAGACAGTTTAGCAATGACCATATGTCCGTCCGACCATCTGGTCATCTTTCTATTAAAAGCACGATTTATTCCAACGAAAAGAATTCCCAGATTTTATTAAATTTCGATCTTTTTGTAGTTAAATTTATATATTTCTAGATATATTCTATATATTCTAGGCGGACTTTTAAGGTACTCTTTCTCAATGCAAATAAAAAAGTATTTATTTCATTTTTCACCGCCGTTTCGTTGGGGGTCTTCCAATAGCTTCTGGTATGAATTTTATTGAATATTTAATCTAACGTCATTTTCACATTTATAAGTATAATTTAATTGAAAATATTTTCAAAGTTAGTCCCAATTTACACGACGCAACTTTACTCGCGTCAATTGTCACGATTTCCTTTTTGTTTCCTCTTATGTTTACACAAGGCAATTCGGTTACGGCAATTTTTGTTTTCGTTCGTACTGATTTTTGTGTGAAAAAATACCAAAATAATCTGCAGCCAACTTCACACTACGAAAAACACAAGAAAGAAATTGACAATACGGGCAAGTTTTTTCCCTTTCCGTTCCCCTTACCTCTCCAACAAACTGACAGTTGCGGCAATTAAAGTTGCCTCGTGTAAATGGGTACTCACTGGAAACGCACAACACTTAATATTAATTATTAAAATAGTTGCAAAAAATAAATATAAAATGTCAGAATTCTTTTCTTGGGCTAAGATTACAGTTGCACTATAACATAATTCATAATTTGACGTGAGAAATACCGATAGACTATGAATCGCCAGTTCATGCGATTTAACGATATCTGTCTATCCGTCCCTCCGCCCGTCTGCTATCTATCTAAAGCTTGATATAAAATGTTAAGTCCCAACTGTCTTCATTAAAGTTGGTACAACTAACATTTTTGGTCGGACACTATTAAATGAACATATGTTCATCTGATTTTAAGCTTTTTTGAATCTAGAAGCCACATACTAAATTCAATCTTCATAAAATTTGGCAGAAGTATTTTTTTTTTGGACCATGGTATGAGACTGTTGATTTAAAAAATGTAGTTCCCACACAAAAGTTCAACAAAAGGTATGCCTTTAGCTCTTGAAGCCACTTAAATAATTTCTTTTAATTGGCAAAAAGCTAAAACCGGAATGTCGGTTTTTTGCTTAAAGAAAAACTTGAACGACGGTTTTTTAAACACGGTTGTGAAAAAATCCGTAAAGTTGGTTTTCTGAAAACCCCGGTTTTATGGACACTCTTAATCTAACTTCGATTAAGCATGTCTTTACGTAAAATTTGACGTAAAAACAAAATTGAATAAGATGGTTGACGGCCAACTCACAGACATGCTAGTCTGCACTCCATTTGGCGCAATATTTCAATTCCGTCCAAACACAATCGCTATTAAAAGTATACGAACTTGGTTCACGGTTTGATATAGCCTCCATACAAATCAGATACTAAATATGGGACTCACCGACCAAAGGGTAAGATATTTCATCAGTATGTTTTCTGACCTTATATTGCATAATAGACGCATGTTAGAAAATTGGACCTTGTCGGTCTTAAATTTGTTTTAACCCACAAATGAACTAAATGATTTAGGTAAAAGCGGCAAAACTACTAGAAATTGTCACAGATTTTAATGACGGTTTGAAATTTTCCATCATAAAGGACAACCTACGCAGTAAATTGTCTGAACTGGCCCATGCTTTGACTTATTCCTGTATTCCTTTGATTGCTGATTCTCTATTTTGAACCACTGTGCATGGGTCGTTACGATGAAAATGTGAAAACAGAAGGGATATAAAACAACAACTGAACAAATTTGTAGGTGTTTTTTGTAAGTGAATCCCTCTCCATGGTATTGGTGTCCGTAACTATACCCAGCGGGGAAATTGACAAGGCCTTCTCATAAGAAGACCATCTAGAAGGCATCATTTTAAAATTAAAACACATTCGGTAATGTTTTCTAAAATTTGACATTTCAAAAGGCCTTGTCTGCAAATGAAAAATCATTCTCTTTACATTCTCACGTCGTTTCTCTAAGAAGGCCTGCAAGAAGGTATTTTCATAAATCCTCACATATTCGTTGGGGAAGCCCGCAAGAAGGCCTTCAAATTTTTAATGAGAGATATTTAATAAATATTCTTGGCCTCCTTCTTGTGAAAGGCACGCTACTATGCCTGGTAAGTGAAGGCATTACGGAAGAAGTTCGCCTCTGCGATAGACATTGAAGATAAATAATCCATTTGACATTAAAGCAGAATTTGGTTCTAGCCAACCAAACGTAGCACACGTAGCAGATCGGAGTAGCAACAAGAAGGTCGTAGGTTCGAACTTTAATAAAGGCAAATCCAAAAATAATACAACTGAAAATTATATAATTTAAAAAGAATTTCTCATTAAGCAAATTTTTTTTTTAATATTTTTTCTCATTAAGCAATTTTAATTTTATATTTTTTATAAACCATTTTATACAGGCCTTATGAAAGGCCTTTTAATAGAAAGGAGCATGGAAGGCCCTTGCTCCGCAATCTAATCCTTTCAGTAGAACGTAGCGTTAAAGACCCTGCTCTGCAATCTAACCCTGTAATAATTTAAAATAAAAGTAGATTGCGGCAATCATGCCTCCGATCATACTAAGAAGGGCACCATTTTATACAGGCCTTCTGATAGGCCTTTTAATAGAAAGGAGCATTGAAGGCCCTTGCTCTCCAATCTAATCCTTTTAGTAGAACGGAGAGTGGAAGGCCATGTTTTGCAATCTAAGCCTGTGTTAGTTTAAGATAAAAGTAGAATGCTGCAGTCATGCCTCCAATCATTCTAAGAAGGGCACCTAAAAGGCCTTTGTGGGCCCTTCTTGTTCACGGATGCACGAGTTTAAATGTGTGTGTCTACACAGAATTACTTCCAAACATACAAACATACACACACAATATTCTCACCTCAGCATACACTCTTACACTTTTCACTATTTCTGTATGTGTGAGTATCAGCGTTTATGTAGTTTATATTGTCACTTTGGCGAAAAAAGCTTACAAAAAGGTGACAAAGACCAGAGTATCACACTCACTCACACACACACAGACACAGAGTCAACAAACAGCATCAGAAAAATTCCTTTTAATGGTTATATCCTGACACTCTCGGGTGTACACCGAGATGATGATGGTGATGACTGCGATTAAGTTAAAATCCATTCAAAAAGCTATCACTGTGTTTGTGTGTGTCACTATGAATTTGGTCCTTCTCCTCTTAATGTCTGCTGCTGTGTCTGAGTATTGATGTACCCGTGTAACTGTATGTGTGCGTTAGCGTTTGGCTCAAGTGAAAAGGTAATAAAATGCCATTTTATCCAGCTGTCTATCTCTATTCGCCAATGTTAACAACGCTTTTGGCCCCATCCAACGTAGATTCCAGAAGTTGTTAAAGTGTATTTTAGTTGGTTGTTTGTTGTAACGAAGGGACATTTCCTATTATAGAAATTACGGTTTTATTGATAGTGGAAACAAGTATCATTTGGAGTCAAAGACCAGTGAACGATTTGGTGGCAAATCTATGATAGGGACTATTTGGGGTGCCGTGGTGTGATGTTTAAAATGCAGGAACTGCTCACAAATAATGAAAATATCTTGGCGGCTAAAAATTGCAAATATATAGTGCGAGTGTGTCTATGGTGACCGGGGTCATTATACTTATAGAGGCAAAAAGGACCCCGCTTAAAAAAGTAGTATAGCATGGATATCAATACGAGCATAGTGTTTAAAAACGCCCATTCTTCGCCCCCTATTTAGCCAAATATTAAAGGCAATGGCATTATTTGGCTTGTGACAAATTCACAAAGCTTTTGGGTTTCTATAAGTCCATGTTTGAAGGGGCACATGAATTCGTCAGGAAATTTTAATACAATGTTCACAGAACGCCATCGTAGGAACTAGAAAATTTAATGACTTTGGGAACTATTGTAGATTTTAATTGAACAGGAATAATTCGGTCCGAAACCTCCTGCATCTACATTTTAATAGAAGATCATTTTTTAAGAAAAGACCAACATGAAGTGGATTTTCGTGACGACTTTCCTTAGAAAGCTTTACAGCAATTGTTGAAGGAAAAGTGAACTCTTTAAGACTTCAAATAATTGCCCACAAAAATAAAATTCACCTTTATCACCTCTACAGAGACTTCCATTCAGAGAGTTTAGCTGGCAATGCTTTCTGAGGAAGGTCGTCACGGACCCGAAATCGCTATATAAGCACTATGCAGACACGAAAATCAATGCCACTTTGACATTTTACACAAACCTGCCTTTTTTTAAATATATATATATATATATATATATATATATATATATATATATATATATATATATATATATATATATATATATATATATATATATATATATATATATATATATATATATATATATATATATATATATATATATATATATATATATATATATATATATATATATATATGTATATATATATATATATATATATATATATGCTAGAGGTCTCGATCAAGTTAATCCCTGTTCAATATGTTAAAGCAAAATATCATAATAAACAAACGAGCTGTAGATTTCTTGAAATGTAGACATAATCAGAACATTTCGGCCTATTTGTTTTATGGATTATCAGCTTAGTCGATAAAATCGTCTGACACGTTGTAAGTCAATGCTTGAAATTAAAGTCGGTGTAGGCTCCAGCCTACTTAAAGCTACATGACTAGCCACTGCGCTCAATGGAAACAGATGTAACAAACAGAAGCACTAAGTATTTTTGCCTGTGTGTAGTGTAAGGATTTAAAATCAGCAGTCGGTAAGGGCTCCCTATATAAATTATATAAATATCAGCACTAAGTCATAATACACTGTATCACTCTGTCATGTCGAGGGTATACAAATTAGATTTAGTTTGTATTCACGCTCAAAATATATTGATCGATACTGTCCAATTTCGGTGAGATAGGAGACCGAGTTAAGCATATTAGATTAGAAAGTCCACTTCCAATTGCGGTGAGGTAGGAGACCGAGTTAAGCATATTAGATTAGAAAGTTAATTTAGTTAAATTGTACCCATCTCTTCTTTAAGGGGGTACAGCAAGGTTCTATAGATCTTGCAGGACTTGTTCTTTGTACCAGTGCATCGGTCGACCTCGCCTTGGCGCGCCCACGAAGTCACCTTCAAAAATTGTATGTGCGGGAGCATTTTTATTTGTTCGCATCACAAGTGGCAATTTGATGCTCCCGATTACGTCGATGTCGGCATACAGCTCACATTTTATTACCCATCGATTTTTGCCGGTCCAGCAAAGGTTTTCTCATATTTTTTCAAATTAACTTCCTCTCGGACATTGCCTCTCGGACACGCAGAGAAAAAATATTTTTACTATATGGTCACGGCAGTAATAAAATGTTCTTCGCAATAAGAGTATGTTCGTCACAACCATACTCGTAGTAGTCTTTTTTGAATTTAATTCTGACAATAGTATGATTGCCGCAATATTAATATTGTTCAAATGTAACAATATTGTTATTGCCAAATTAAAAAAATGAAAATATGGTTGTTGCAACAATATAAATACGTTCTTGGCATAAGTAAATTGTGCCAAAATTTATAAGATTAGATAGAATATGTGGCTTCTTGAGCTAGAATCGTTAAATTGGATATACATATGTGTAAACTCTATAAGTAAATCCGAACAGATTTTCTTCAATTTCCCTACTTCCGTGCTTTGTCCACAAAAGTGACTTGAGCTAAATTTCATCGAGATTGGATAAGTAGAGATAGGTATGGACTCTAACCCTCATCAGTGGCACTCATAATATTATTCTGTATTTATTATTAACCACAATATTTGTTGGGTTACACTCTCAAAATATTGGAAATTTTTAAGGGATTTACTTAAAGACCGTAAGTATTAGTTCTCCTTTTTTACATTGATGGTGATGCTGTTGTCGTTGCTATTCATGCTGCTGCCGCTGCGGTTGTTGCTGTTGCTATTGTTTTTGTCTGACATTACCGGAAACCAAAGCAAATGGATTGCTGCTTTTGTTGTTCTTTGCATCGAATAGAAATCGCCTTTTTGTGGGGATGTCTGGCTTTTTTGTTCTAGTTCACGGCATTGTTTGGCTATGATAAAATATTCCCTTATGCTGTCTGTGAGTCGAGTGAGTCTGGGTGTGTTCGAGTTTTAGCCCTTTCTATTAGAACAGACATCAGACGGGAGGGATGCTTCTGTATTGCAGCTGATGTAAAAAATTCTTTGGGAAAAAGCCCCTTCTCATCTCTTTCGAAATCTCAATCGAAATATTTATGGTTTAAAGTTGGAGTTGTTGGCCCTTTGTAGTCGTTGTGGCTGGTATCCGTTTTCTTGTTGCTGTTCTAAACTTAAAACACAAATATTTTCATATTTCTAACACTGTGTCTGTTAAGTAGGGGGAGAAAATAAGGAAACTGGGGCGAAGACGACCCAAGGATACTCTTTATGGAATTGTGTAACGAGCAAGGGCATTGGTTGGGTTTAATTCAACGAAAATTTTCTTCATACAGAATATTTCTTCAAGTTCAAGGAAGTCCTCACACTGTATGCCGTCTGTGTCTAGAGTGCAAATTAAGAGGGGGAACTCGGTCCATTCTCCTTCGCCCATTAGTTTTCTTTTGACAGCTTGCAGCTGGTACTGCACACAGAGATCAGATTCGTTGCTACAACCGAATTTATTTGCCAGCCAAATTATTGAGGTTGCATGTACCTCGAGTATGCAATCAGTGCAACCGAATGTTAGTTAATGATCCGTTACGTACAGCAATTGTAAGTGAAGTATCGGTAGAAAACACAAATAATCCGAACCTTAATTAAAGAGTTTTCAGATTTTAAAGTACATGTTAAAGTGACGCGCAAAATAGAAAGGGACCTAAGGTAAAAACCTGTTTTGTTCAGGAGAGCCATTCTAAAGATTAGGTCCCTTTCTATTTGCGCTTAGAATCGTCGATTTCACTTTCATAAAACGCGCATATCTCTGGGAGGGAATACTTTTGGGGCATGGGATCGGTCTCATTCGATGCTCAGATGTTGTCCACATCAAAAAAAGTTAAAAGTTGATGAAAAGTTTTGTTCAGGAGAGCCATTTTAAAGATTAGGACCCTTTCTATTTGCGCTTAGAATCGTCGACTTCACTTTCATAAAACGCGCATATCTCTGGGAGGGAACACTTTTGGGGCATGGGATCGATCTCATTCGATGCTCAGATGTTGTCCACATCAAAATGAAAATTAATTTTTTTACCATAAGGTCCCTTTCTCTGTGCGCAATCACATATACTAGAAGTACTCTTACGCATAGGGAGGATCATTTCGAGGAAAAAGAGGAAAAGATGAAAAAAATTATATTAACCGATTTGCATTAAGCAGTGATAATAGGATTATTTCCGATTGTGGTTAAGAAAAAATTGGTTGCCACAACAACCGAGTTATGATGATCATATTTATTTTCTTGTGGTATGTTGAACCTAGTATCCATTAGGATTTAATGTTTGGTGATTGCAACCGAAATTCTTATTTTCAACGGAATTTTAGTAGTTCTAGCCTATTTACAAAGAATTTTTTCTCTGTGTGTAGGTATTCTTTATGCTGATGTTACACCTACCGCGAAACGCAAAAGAATCTCCTATAAACTCCAAAGTACTACCTGTTTAATTTGAGTGCGGCTCTAGAAGCTAATATATTAAATTCGACTCTGCCCCAATTTTGCACAAAAAAGAATAACGACCGATCTAGCCAAAATTTAGTATAGGGTGGGAGATGTATAACCATGAGTTGTAAAACTAGACCATAACGGTTGGTATTTTCATATAAGCCCTGCACAGATGTTCCAACCGAGTTTATGAATCGAAGCTTCAAAGTTTACAATTTTCATCCGATATTACAAAAATTTTATATTGTGCTATTATACTAACCCTGGTAAAATTGATGCCCGGTTTAATATAATACACAGGTCTTTTCCGAGTTACAAATTTGCTGCTTCAGAAGCCACAAATAACATTTGAGTCTGACCAGACGATCTAGACGTCTCCGCCCGATCGTGTTGTTAATAAATGTTTGATAGTGTTAAACGAATTAACCTAGGATCCAAAAATTTTGTAATTAAGAAAAAAAAAACGTTTGGGATTGTAATTTAGCGTAATGGTATCAGGGGGATATAGCTTCCCTTTAAATACGAAATGGAAAAAGTACATCTTATTGAGTATTTTCCAAAACAAATCATATTTTTTGGAGACCACAAAACCATGTTTTTTTAAAAGGAGAGACTTGCTCAACATTTTAGCTCTTATGGTCCAAAAAATCGGATCGTATATGCAAAACGAGCGATCAATATGAAACACAGACTAAATACTATATGTATTGGACCCATGGACCGATGGGAAACAAACACGACCTTTAAAATCAAAAGAAGTGACCACTTCTAAATATAGGTATACATACTTATATACTGACTTTTAAACTAATTTTGCAACGAATTCAAATGAAGGTTTATTTTGAAAATAAGACCGTGTAAGAGGTCGAACTCATGAATCCAAAGGGCCCGTAAAAGCAAGCACTAATAAATATAGACATTTTCGAGTAGTTATTCAAATTCAAACAAATTTCACTTTAAATCGAAATTTATTTTGAAGATTTGGCTAAATTTGAGGCAAAGTATCATGGAACCTAAATCACGTCCCGTATGGTCAAAACTAGGGACCTACAAGTCGTCCCGTATGGTCTAAATGGGCGAATAATATTACACATTAAGGTAAGATATTAAAGCCAAATAAGGAGTTATTTTGAAGTATTTTCGAAGATTTGGACTGAATTCTTGGTCCCTTTGGTCCAAGAGTTCAAAAAAATTGGCCACTTCTATAGCGAATTCAAAAAGGGGATATAAAATTCTGCTTGGCCGAACTAAATGAAGTTTTTTTTTTGTTCTTATACCCTCCACCGAAGGGTATATTTAATTTGTCATTCCGTTTGCAACACCACGAAATATTGATCGTAGACCCTATAAAGCATATATACTTAATTATTGACCTTCGTTAAGTTCTATGACAATCTAGCCATGTCCGTCAGTGTGTCTGTTTAAAGCACGATAGTGGTCAAAGGCATTAACCTAGGGTGCAATTTAACATGAGGATGGCTTATGGTCATAAGAAGTTTGGGATTGTAAATGGGCGAAATCGGAAAAAAGTTTCCTTTTCTTTAAGGGACTAAAGGGACCTCGGTAAAAAGTACACCTTTTTGTTGTATTTTGAAGTCCTGTTCGTCTTTAGGGGATCTGCATCGATATCCAGGTGGAGGAAACGTGCTATTTGAACTGGATGTGTCAATAATATAATAGGGTGTCAGCTCAGTGGGCTTGGCCGGACAATTCAAGAGGTCCACCACGTCATGTGGTTCCTGATGGCAGGCGGGACAGATGTCCGAATCGTTAGAATCAATTTGTGCCCAATGAAAATTAAGGCGGCTGCACCATCCAGATCTCAGCTGAGCCAGAAACACGCGCGTCTATCATACTTTCTCCTCTGGTGAAATCTTCGGGTGATGTTGCCCTAGCACTACATTCACACTGTAGCTGGATACTGCTGCTGCGACTTCATCAGCGTGAATGTTGTTCATACCTGCCTGATAGTTTCGATGATCGTACCTGATCTGCTGGGCGAAGGCATCCTGCCCAAGAGATGGTGGTTAGGATGACTACTGCGAAAACACCTTTGCAGGTATTGCTTAGACAACAGGATTAAGAAATTATAATTGTTGGTTAAAGGACAATGGTTAAAATGTGTACCATTATTTGGTACGCGCTTGATACCTAAAAAATAATGTAGCTGCTGCATGTTTTGTTTCATGTGGCCCAAAAATGTCCCGCATGGTCAAAACGGGCAGTGAATAGTCAATATGGACATATGTGTACTCAAATTTAAACAAGTTTTGCTACGATTCTGAGTATAGATTAGTTTTTCAGTTTTACCTATGATAAGAGTATGACGCTGACCAAACTGAACATTTCAAGATCTCTATGATAGAATGGAGCTTATATTTATATTGTCATTCCTTTTACAACACGTCGAAATACTGGTCCGAGACCCCCAAAAGTATGTATGGCTGAAATTTTGGAGAAACATGTGTTGATAGACTGAAACGAATGGTATTATAAATCGGCTAGATCGGTTAAGAGGTAAAAATTTTGACCTCACATGGACAGGGCCCACTTCTGAAAAAATCAACATTACTGAAATCGAAAATACAATACATCATGAACTGTAAGAGATATGACGATGATGATATTCGATGTGTCAAGATTTAAAAAAAGTTGACCACACAAGGACAGGGTCCACTTATGAAAAAATCAACATTACTGAAATTGAAAATACAATATCTCATGAACTGTAAGAGATATGACGATGATGATATTTGATGATTTATATGATATTGGCATGGATGGAAACACATCCTGAAGAAACAGTGGTCGGTACCACGCACCCTTAAAAAAATGGCATATATGGCTAAACTAAAATTCTAAAATTTTAACAGTAAAATTTTAAATGAAATCAGTAAATAGAAAAAAAATTGGGCAATAAGTCGTGGCACCGCCCCACAAAACTGAACATAAAAAGGCAATTTCTCTTTAACTATTAGATTTATGACGATTATATATAAAACATATGATGTTGGGTGGATCAAAACACATAGGGCCGTGCCACGCCCCCTTTCTCCATAGGCCGGAGGAATGCCAACTTCGTTCCAAATTTAACAGAATGAAATCAATGACTAGGCAATTATTATAGACGCTATTATGGAAAAATTGGACAAGTTGGAGTGACACCGCCCACTTAACCCCGAACTTTAAAAGGATATATTTCGTAAACTAATACTACTATGACAATAGTATTTGCTATATATGATGTAGGTACTAAAAGAAACACACACAGTTAAAAAAGAGTTCCTTGTCACGCGCACTTGACAAAATTATCATTTTGGACTGTAATCCATAATGCAGGCTATATAAGCTTCGGCGCGGCCGAACTTAATTTTTCAACTTGTTTTTTTTTTGTATGGACGGTGGAGAGTATGTAAGGTTAGGTCTGGCCGAACTTAACGACAGGATTACTTGTTAAAGGTTCTAACAATACGGCTAGCGTAAAATTATGTACGATCAAATGGCAAGCCTAACTAGACTTTATTATGGTTAAATTGGACTAGGGGGCGTGGCACACCCCACACAACTCTGAGCATAAAAAGGTAATATCTCTTAAACTATTAGATTTATGACCATGATATTTGAAACATAAGATGTTGGGTGCATCGAAACAGATTTCGGAGGAATAGTGGGCGGTACCAAGCCCCTTAAAATCTCATTTATGGCCAAGTGTACGGATCGCTCGATCGAAACAAATTTCGGAGGAATAGCGGGTGGTACTACGCCGCCTATAAAAATCGCATTTACGGGCAAAATTATGAACCGATCGTTCTACAATTTTAAAAGAATGAAATTAATTACTAGACTGTTGTTATAGACTATAGTATTAAAAAAAATTTAAAAGGGGGCGTGGCACCACCAACTCAACCCTGAACTTTAAAAGGTTTTATTTCGTAAACTTTCTGAATAGCCGATAGTCTATATGTGTTTTTTCTAAAAATAAAAAAAATACAAAAATTGAAATGAAGTATTGAATCTTTATTGTTTATTCGAAAGGTCATTTTATGCCATTTATTTTGTGAATATAATTTCCTTCAAATGTTGGCCACATCTACTCTTCAGGGTGTCTATTCTGTGGGTCCAATTTTAGATGAATCGTTCGAGCATTTCGAGCAATATGCTTCAAAACTGTGATTTTCGCGGTGTAATTCTTTCCATGATGAAATACAATACTGAAAAAAAAATAAAGTTGAATAAAACTCACGCGTAATCAGTGAAAAAACCCTATTGAAAAAAATACCTCCAGATTGATCATGATTGAAAACTGTGATTTTCGCGGTGTAAGTCTTTCCATGATGGAATACAATACTGAAAAAAGAATAAAGTTAAATACAACTCACGCGTAATCAGTGAAAAAACCCTATTGAAAAAAATACCTCCAGATTGATCACCCGTTACAACTTTGAAAAAATATGGACCGATGATTCCACCAGCCCATGATTCCACCAACCGCACTAATTCGTGGTGTTTACGGTGTAAGTATTTTCATGATAAAATGGAAAACAATACTGAAAAGAAAAAATATAAGGTTTAACACAACTAACGCGTAATTTGTGGAAAACAACCCTATTAGAAAAAAATACCTTTAGATTGATGACTCGTTAATACTGATATGACAACTGTAGTTGGTACATATCGTCCCTTAACCGCAAAAAAGACTTATGAGCCAAAAACGAAATTGTTCAGGAGAAGGTTTTTTTTAAATATCTCCGTATTGAGGCATGCTGTTGACATGAAATTTAGTATGCAACCGTTATTTAGACCGAAATACATAGTATGTTAAAAAAACTGACAAATCTATTCTAAATCATATTATGATGTTAGTACTTAATGAAACACACCCTGATAGATATGAGGCCGGTGCCACACCCCCTTGACAACATTTTCATATTGGATAACAATCCATGATAAAGGGTACAAATGCTTCGGCGTGGCTGAACTAGTTTGTCCACTTTTTTGGACTTAAGTGGTGTTTGATAATTGTTCTAACAATACGGTTAGAATAAAATTATGCACGATGAAATGGCAAACCTTACTGAATATTCGGACAGCTTGAAAACATTATTAACTAAAAGACAACTGTTAAAAAAACTATTGTTACTATTTAGATACCTTTTAGTGCATACCAGCTTTAAAACTGTAGTTTAAGGGCTTAACCTTGCACTGCCACGTTGCTTACGTGGAAGGGCACCATGATTTCCATATGATTTCTTATATCTTCTCTATCCCAGTTAATGCCAGGGCCAAAAGCTAGACGCCATCCACTCCGTTCAGCTCGTATTGCCGTTGCAAATGTCACTACCAACTGATAATAAATATTCATTGCACTGTAGTGTGGTCCTGGTTTATGATATAAAACTTTGTCATGATTAATTTGCTGCTTTTTCTCCATGCAAAACTAAATGAAATATTGAGGAAGTTACGAGAACTGGCAAAAAAGCCCCCTCCCTGTAATTTATGACAAATTTTACTCTTCAGAAAAAAAAGTTTGAAATAAAAACTAAACCTTTTCATATGAAATTGTGCAACAACAAAAGAAATATCACTATTAAACATTTTATCATCAATTTTCACATTTACTTGAAAAAAAAACTGAGCAAAGGGGAGAGGGGGGGGGGGCGAAAAAAAGTTGTAACTTTAAATTTTCTTTTTTCGATTCAAAAAACTTGGAAACTTTAGACGTTCAATACTTTTTTTATTTGCAATACTATCACACTTTTTCATAAATTGCAATATTTTTTTTAGTTTTTTTCGTTTGGCAAAGTTCCGTCATCGTTATTACAGTTCACTGAACAAATTGTTATAATGATTTGTTAAAGGTGTATTTAAATTTGCTGTGTCTTGAAGGATGATGACTTCTCTGCCTGGCATCTGGCCCTGGAAAAGTGATTAATGTCTTGCTTTTCCTGCGTCTTGATGATGGTGACTTCAATCATTCCGTTCGAAATAAAACCAATTCCAAGTAACGTAACACAAAACTGCCAAAGAGAAACAAAAACGAAGAAAAAGAAGAGCTGGAAAAAACTTTAAAATGTTTTGCCTTCACGAGAAGTTTGAAACTGTTTTCAACTCTGCTGGTGTTGATGGAACGTAGCACGGCGAGGGAAGGCGGAAAAATCAATGTCTATTGCCTAAAGTGTTTCCGTTTTTTTTCGCTCCCTCTCTCTTGCAAAAGTTTGAAGTACATAGTTGATATTTAGGTCACAGGATTGAAAGGTATGCTTCAAACACATTGCACAGCATCATTTCTTAGCTACGACCAAACATGCGAAACATTCATCATTTTACCCGGGGACAAAAAGGTGACAAATGATGAAGTGTTGGCCATATTAATGCATATAATTGCAGTTAACTTATTTTTAACATTTTAAAAACGGCCGTTTTTAGCTAGAGATGTACTGAAAGGTTTTATTTGTGACGGAATTGCTTGGATGGACTTGTAATCCATCTCAATAATTGCCAAACTTAATAAAATAAATGCCATTGAGAAACATTTAAATAGAAATTTGCAGATAGAAAGGCAATCTAGTGACAAGGAAAACTCAGATTTTTAATGAGAGGTACATAGTTAAGCTTTTCGAGTCTAGCAGCAGCATGTGTTATCACTCAGACAGCATTCACAGGGACACGATGTAAGCGGCCAGACAATCGCAGCGTTTGAATGCTGTCCCCAAAGCCCAGCCCCCAGAAAATGCTCTCACGGAAAGAAGTCTTCCCAGAAAGACCCGTATCGTGGTGGCACAGCTGAGGTCTGGGTGGTGCAGCCGTTTTAATTCGTATAGGTCCATAACTGAGACAACCACATAGAAAATCGGCTCGGCATGTGGTCAGCTGCTCAGCAAAGCTCACGTCTCTTATGGTTAGGTCTCTTATGGTTAGGTTCAGGTCCAGTTTCTGCACCTGAACCTAGACGACGCAGCATAAGTAGCGGATTCCGATGAAGATTAAGGTAATGAAACATTGTAGCTGCTACAACTACAACATCACTCAAACAATGGCGTTCTAAATCCAAAACCACGCAAAGTGGTTGAAAAAACTTATTTTCAATATAAGTTTCTAATTACACGAGTTTGCCAGGAATATCAAACAAGCGGTACTGCGACCATTTTTGGGATAGCCAACCTTAAAACGTACTTACTTCATTTAGGTGTTCAGCTGTTTTATGGTACATGCCCTAACAAAATACATCCAGGCATTGTGAGGATAATATAGTGGTGGCTGAATCCCTTGACCAATCGATTCCACGTCGTGCACGCATAAAAAAAGTATGGTTGGGGTAACAATATTCGAAGAGAACCATACTATTGTTGGTTATATGGTTGTGGCACAACAATATTATGATCATCACAACAATGGTATGGTTCACACACAACCATACTATGACCCCCATAACAATATTAATCTCTTCACAACAATAGAATTATTCACACACAACCATACTGATCCCCACAACCATATTATTATTTACATTTAACCATACTATGATCCCCACAACCAAATTATGATCCTCATAACTATAGTATGTTTAACGTACAACCATAGTATGCTCTTTACAACCATAGTATGACGTACGCACAACCATACTATGGTCCCTAAACTTTTTTGTAAAGACTGGATTACGTTGTTATTCAACAATAAAGAATTTTATTAAGTAAGTTATGTAATAATAGGAGTGATTTACTTAACAGCAAAAAAAATTCATTTATTAAAAATATTTTAGTTATACTAATCCGTAGTTTTTTTTGAAAAAAAATAATTATTATTACTATTATTGCGTTAGATTCGTTAAATAACATTGTCATATTAAAAAAATAAGATTTTGCCTTTATGATTGCCGTAATCATGTTATTGTTAACATAAAACCCATGAAAACAATACTTTTGTCTCACCAACCATATTTATATTGTTGGTACAACCATATTTTCATTTTTAAATTTGGCAACAATACTATTGTTACATTTCAACAATATTAATATTGCCGCAATCATACTATTGTCAAAATGAAATTCAGAAAACAATCATGCTTTTACTACAGAGAACACATACTAATGTTGCCGTGACCATATAGTAACCATATCTTTTCTCTGCGTGTGTGCAGAGGATTACGTGGATTACAAAATCCAACTCGTCCAAGAAAAGAAGCCGCCAGACATAGATTATATTATAAATTTAGTATATTTTTGCAATGGTGTGATTTTATACAGGGTGGGCCAAAAGTTACCATGGGGTTAAAAACTTTAACAACATTTTCGTTAATTCTTGAGCCGGTTTAATCCCTGTTCAATGTGTAATCCCTGTTCAATGTTTAAATGAAGTAAAACAAACGAGCTTCACATTTTCCTTAATTTTTTTTCAGATTTATAGCAGATTATATAATATACAAAATGGCAACTTTTTCAAAAAAGTATGAAAAATAATGTCACTAAAATGCCTCCCGTTTTCAGCTTCGCAATAATGTGCCAGTTTTAGAGCATTTTCCATAATATCTTTCAAAATTTGTGGCTGAAGAGTTCGAATTTCGGCAACAATGTTGGCTTTGAAATGTAGGATTGTCTTAGGCTTGTTCACATATAATCGCTTCTTTACATAACCTCAAATAAAATAGTCGGGTGCTAAAATAATAATTTCCGAATTTCTGCAAATTATTCGCTCTCAAAAAACTTTACTTAAAAATGTCAGTGTGTCTCGGGCAGTGGCTCAGTCCTGCTAAAACCACATCTAAGGTCTGTTTTTAAGGGAAGGACGTAAAAAAATTCAATCATGAACCGATACCGCTCTTCATTTACGGTTACAGCACTTTCATCTTTACTCTCGAAGAAGTAAGGCCCAGTGATATTTGCAGATGTGATCCCACACCATACTGTACACCTAATGGGGTACAATTGGCGTTTATAAATGGCTCTTCTGTTTTCAGTACCCCAGAACCTACAGAACAATATTAATGTATATATTTTTATATCACATCTGTAGGTAAAAATTTCAAGCATTCATTTAAGGTATTTTGTGTCACATTGTGAAGTAGCCGCAAAGATTTAGGTTTAATTACGAGTATTACTACCAGCATAAACTTTATCTTATCAAAAATCTATAGCAACAACCAAGGTTGATCCATGGTTGCAGAATACTGCAATGTAGAAAATATGCCGCATTTGAATTCCTCCCTCACGTATATAATCCGAGTTTAATCAAATTTGGCATAGGGCGTTTCGAGCGCCTCTAGCGAAATTATACCAAATCGGCCGATGGCTAGATTTGAAACCGTTGCTACAACCGAAAGATGTTGGATTTAAAGCTGTGCTACTTTCGTGATAGTCGTGCACACTACTGTGGTCAATATATGTTTAGAGCCACCATTAAAAATACGCCATTGAAATTAAATTTTTATTGCATGCGATACGAAGGTGTCAAGTCTTCTGAACACCAAAGTTTTGTACCAAAGTCGACCCGGAATGGCGTAATGCTTTTTTCTTGTTTTAACGAAGACAGATCAATAATTTTGTGATTTTTCGAATAAAACACCGTTGTTTTTGCAAAAAAAAAATATTATTTCTCAACATAATCTCCTTCTAGCTCAATACACTCAGTCCAACGTTTCTCCAATTTTTGTATCCCTTCCAAAAACTTGGATTTTTTGAGGTCCATAAAGTAGACATTTGTCCCATCAATAATTTTATCATTGGAGCTAAATCTCCTTTCACCGAGCCATTTCTTTAGGTTTAGAAATAGGAAAAAGTCACAGGCGGCTAAGAAGAATATGGCGGTACCAATTCTTAACCCAATTTATGCAATTTTGCCATTGAGACTTCACACGCGTGCACCCGTGCATTATCTTGATGAAAAATAACTTTTTTCTTGGCCATATGCGGACGTTTTTTTTAAATCCTCATTAATCATAATATTCGCCGTTTATTGTTTATTCCTTTTCGAATTCAATCGATGTGGATTTTCCAGCTCGCATCCCAGAGAACTGTTGCCCTCACCTTATTGGCCGACAAAGTCACCTTGGCATTCTTCGGAGCCAGTTCACATGGAGAAACCAATTGGGTAAACTGCTTCTTGGTCTCTGTAATGTTGATATGGATCCATGTTTCATCCACAGTTAAAAAACACCACAACATCTCATTTAAATTGCTGTTAAAAAACTCCAAACAATTCTTTGAAGTTGTCACACGATAACGTTTATGGACAATTGAGAGCAAACGCGGCAGACATATTGCAGGCAGCTTTCTTAAAACCAACTAATCATGTAAAATTGAAACTATAAGTGCACTGCCATATGAAATGCGAATGGCATCAAGAATCTCACGAAGTTTTACTCTTCTATCCGCCAACACCATATCGTTGGTTTTTCGGGTGTATTGACTTTAATAGGCCGTCCAGAACATTAAGCGTTATTTGTACTTGTGCGACCACAACGAAATTCAGTAAACCACATTTTTACCATAGAAATCGATGATGAAGAGTCCCCATAGTATTTATCAAGCTTATCCTTGGTTCGAATGACGTTGAAAAAATAATATTTAATAAGCACTCGAAATTCACTTTTTTTTAATTTTTTACACAATCCTCGAGGTTTGAACAGCTGTTAAACACAAAATAAATGATGGAATTAGACAGAAGTATACGAGTATTGACAGTTGGTACTTGATGGAAGCAGTGTTGCATTTAATATAACTAAGAGGAAAATTGGAAAAGTCACAGAATTATTTATATGCCCTCTTACAATAAGGTCGGCTCGAAATGCCGTTAAGCTTTTTATTTTAGAATTTTTTCGTATACGAGTATCATTTCAACAAAGGATCACAATAAAATTATTTCCCGCTAATAATAAATACCCTTTTTTCTATGGCAAAATCCAATTAAACGTGTCCTATCTTTTCATCAAAAAAGCGCTTTTTTAATTTCACAATAAATTTGTAAGTTATTGCACAAAAAAAAATATGAAAATTCTCTCCACCATAAACAATACTCGTCGTCCCTAAGATACTTTCGCGTGTAATTGACTTTTCAACCAAATCGAAAGCCATAGAAAAATATATTAAAAAATTTAAATAAAAAGAAATCATTTTGTGTTATAATTCCATTTTCAATTCCTGCTACGTCCATCGGCGACTTCTCCAGAAAAAGTTGTAATAATAACTAGACGTTGAAAAGGAAAAGATCAAAACGTAACTAATTGCAACAAACGCCGAAATATTTCAAACAATCGCCCGTTTGTTTGCAGCCAAAAGAAAACAAATTGCGGCAGAAGTAAACCTTTCTTTTCGTCCGTCAAACGTCGAGACGTTACCACATGGGCAACAGCAACTTTTCTCATAGCCTTATGGCTGATCTACAAGATGTTTTTTTTTTTTGTATCGTTAAGGGGCACCTTCTTTCTTACCTTCCTTTTGTCTTAGAGAAAAACTTTAAATCACATCATCGTCGTCGTCGTCATCATCACTGCCGGAGTCATAGTCGAAGTCTTGTCTGCTTGCGCTGCTGTTGTTGTTGCCCGTCATTGTCATCGCATGATCTTTGCATTCCCGCGATCATTTCTTAGAGTTCATGTCGTGACTTTTGTTGCTGGCGTTGAAGAAACAAGAGTCAACATCACAAAAAAGAGACGAAAAACTGTTTTTTGCTGGTCGTACAAGTTGGTTACCATTTTATTAATGCATGTGTCTGTGTGTGTTTTGGTTTAGTTACAGTTTAGTTTTCTTTATTAACCCATTGCGGTGTTATGTGGTAATTATCGAAAAGCTGAGTAGACCTAATAAATGTTGTTCACGACAGTGTGGCAGAAGAGCCGTCAACCTCGACTCGTGAATGGAGTTCGCTATAGCGAGAAATTGAGGATATAAATCTTGACGATATCTGGTTCCAAAAGGATGGTGCCCACTGCCCTCCATTATGGCTCAGGAGTCATTAAAAATAAGGATCATCGGATATAGGTATGCCACTGCCCACTCAGCCCTCAAAACAATGAATTTTTTTAAGTGAGAAATTCATTGGCCTTGCTATCTCACGTCGTGGCATTGATAATTGGTAGCCACGATTATGTGATTTATGAGACATAGTTGGACTTTGTTCTTTGGGAATAAGAACATTTCAAGAGCTTAAGGATGAGATAATTCGGAACATTAACGACATATGGCTCAGAATTCATTGAAAATAAGGATCGTCGGATATAGGTATGCCTCTGAAGCCGTGAAGAGCATTTGGCTGATATTTTCTTTCACTCATAATTGCCAAAGATCCTTCTACCAAAGTAAAAAAGATTGAAATAAGCCGAAAACTTTTTTTACTTTTAATAAAGATAAGTCATTTGATTTGTAGCCAAAGTAATCGTTGCCGAAGTACTCGTTGCCAAAGACAGCAGAAAAAAGCGGGTTGGCAACCATACCAATACATTCACCAAGTTTTTAGTTGATTCTGAAAAAGAAACAACAAAAAAGTCTCGAACCGAAATAAAAACTGTTCAAGTCATAAAGATTAATTAACGTTTTATTAACAATTAGCATCGTGCGTTTAAGATGGGCCTCCCTTTACATCATATTCTGAGCGAATTTCGCATAAAGCGTTATGAACGACATGTTTGTTGCTCGAATTGCCCCCGCCAAGTTAGGTAACGTCCGTTTCATAACGAAAACACGAGCCAAAAAGGTAAAGCCGGATCGGGCCGACTAAAGCATAACCTGCATACTAGGCCATATCAATAATTCAGTGACTTTTCCAACTTCCCTCGTAGTTATATAAAATGCAACACTGCTCCCATCAAGTACCATCTGTTAATAGAGTACTGTCAAATTTGGAGAGAGTTCCTTCATTCAGTTTAAGTTTAACAACTGTTCAAGACATACAACCTCGTGGATTTTGTTAAAAATGGAAAAAAGTGAATTTCTTATTTGAATATTTATTGAATTTTCTTATTAAACATAGTTTTTTGCGGAAAAAACATCAATCCAACCAAGTAAAATCTTGATAAATATTATGGGCACTCTTCACCATAGATTTCTATGGTTAAAATGTTGTTTACTGAATTTCGTTGTGGTCGCACAGGTACAAATGGCGCTGAACATTCTGGACTGCCAATTGAGGTCGATACACCCGAATATGTCGAAATCCACGATATGGTGTTGGCCGATCGAGGAGTAAAAGTGCGTGAGGTTGTTGATGCCATACGCATTTAATATGGAAATGTGGTTTCGATTTTACCTGCTCAGTTGGATTTAAGAAAGCGGTCTGCCGCGTTTGCTCTCAAATGACCACAAACGTAATCGTGTGACAACTTCAAAGGATTGGCTAAGATGTTTAACTATTTTTAGCGTCATTTTGTAACTGAGGATGAGGCACGGATCCATTACAACATGCTACAGACTAAGCAGCAGTGCTGGGAACCAAGGTCAATAAGACTTTGTCATATCAACGTATCAATTACAACACGCTGGAGACCAACAAATGGGTTTCTCAGGGTGAACCAAGGCCAAGGTGACTTTGTTGGCCAATAAGGTGATGGCAACAGTTTTTTCGGATGCAAGCGGGATAATCCACATCGATTGCCCTCAAAAAGGGAAAAACAATAAACGGACAACTTATCGGACTAATTTAACGAGGATGTAAAAAAAGACCACATAAGGCCAAAAAGTTATTTTTCATTAAGATAATGCACGGATGCACTCATGTGCATGAGCAATGGCAAAATTGCATGAATTGGGTTTCGAATTTGTACCTCATTCTCCGGATTTAGCCGCCAGTGGCTATTTTATATTTCCAAACCTAATGAAATGTCTCGGTGGAAAGAGATGCAGCTCCAACGATAAAATTAATGGTCAAACATATGCATGTTTTATGGACCCCGAAAAAATCCTATTTTTTGGAAGGGATACAAAGGAAAACTTTTGACTAATTGTATTGAGCAAAAGGGAGATAATGTTGAAAAATATTTTTGTTTTTTGCAACAAAAAAACTTTGTTTTAAAGTTGCAGAATTATTTATCTGCCCTCGCATATTTGTTTGTGATGGTTCTACAATGCGGTCGAAAAAATGGGTCGGGGTATGGTTTCGAATGGCTAATGCATTTTAGTACAGAAGTTTTTAAATACAGGCGACTTTACGAGTAAGATAGATCTCTAACTCGAGTTTACGAGTAAGATAGATCTCTAACTCGAGTTTACGAGTAAGATAGATATCTAACTCTTAAAGTCGCCAGTATTAATGAGGTGAAAACCTGCCGCTAAAAAATTGTTAAATATTCGTATTTGTTCTTGAAACTGGGCTTACTGGCAAGATAGTCGTGCACACATAGAAAACACCTCGGGGACCCACCCCTTCAAATGATTCTGATTCAGTGCAGATTATAATACACATAGATTATCTCGTAGTGCATGAAATTTACATAAAATGCGAAATTAGGTGAAGGTTTTTGTAAGTCGGATCGACCGAATGAAACTTCCTTACTTGGTTTTAGATGCAATTTATATGTACTACTAAAAAGAAGAAATTTTCCAACAGCAGTTGTAGTAATGACGATATTTTCAGCTTCCACCACATTATTGTGTAGGGGAATAACTATTTTTTGGACTTTATAATCCCCGGAAATAAATGTGACAGAACCATTTAAAATTAAACCGATTGACTTTGAATTATTTTCCGAGTCGATTTAGACATATCCGTATATCCATTTACCATCTCCCGTCCAGCTATCTCGATTTAGCTTTAAAAATTATTTGATTTTTGGCCAATTTTTAGATATTATAATTTGGAAAAGTTAGTTCACATTCTGATAAAGCCCCAGAACAAAAACACCTCACGACATGTATTAATCAAATTTCAACAAAATTTGGTTTGTGGCGTTTTTTGCACACAGAATAAAAAAGTCAATTAAAATCGACCAGATCGAACCGTCGTTAATATAAATGTACCTTGAGATTTAGGGCCCTACCGACATAGCAGCCGAAGATACAACGAATTTTAAACTTTGGCATTATTACTATTAAGCATGCGGGTTCAGCAGCATCAGATTTCAATGACACCATCTGACATTTCCATTGGAAAGTTTGACATTTTTTAGCATAAACGTACTCAGCACGTTTTTAAGTACGACCCCATTATTTGTGATGTTTACAGTGACTTGAAAAAATCAATTTGGCAAAAAATGGCATTAACTCGTAAACATTTTCGTGTGATCATTTTTTACAACTTTTGACGTAGATTATCACGACAAGAGCGCCTTGATGAACTAAAATCTTTGTATGGCGATGAAGCACCATCCTATAGCACTGTGAAAAACTGGTTTAATGAATTCGATCGTGGCCGACGCTCGCTCAAAGGCCAAGGTCATAAAGGTCGTCCAAAAACGGCCGTTGTGCCAGAGAACATTGATGCCGTGCGTGAACTGATACTGCAAGATCTTCAGGTGACATACCATGAGATAGAGGCAACCTTAAGCATTTCTTCCACCAGCATACATTCGATATGCTCTCGTTGGATCCCGCACAATTTGACAATCTCTCAAAAAAAGGCTTGTGTCGATTGGTGAATTAAAAGGCGTCACTCCATGTTGAGTATTTGTAAGATACTCCGAGTCTCATACCACTGATGGGGGAAAACGCGTTGGTTTTTAAACCTCAGGCGGTAGAAAAGACTTCTTTAGCTCTGACGCTAAAGATCCGATTTTTTTAACTTAGAGTCTCTTACCTTGGGTAGGGGAAAACTCTTCGTCTTTAAGTCTCGAATCGACCAAAAATGAATTAAAAGACGTCATGTTGAGTATTTGTAAGATTTCAAGTCAACTAGTATAAGTCATCTAGTATAACCTCCAGCAAAGATTGCAAGTCAAAGCGGAGGCAAAATATACTCGTACAATACAAAATATACATTTCAATTTTTAATAGCATGTGAACATCCCAAAGGCTGGTATTCGTCACAAGTACTCGAAAAGTGTCACATTTCTTGTGTTTGCGGGCTGCTCTTATCACAGGCCATTATCACCATGCGGAGTAGCATGCTCTTGTGCTAGAGTACAAATAGTATCTAATGTACAATTTTATGGGTTGCACTTAAGAACTAACTTTGAACATTCTGCCAGCGGAAAAAGTTCTTAAGGTTTTCTTTATTTTTCGTTTCTTAAAACGTGTTCACCTTTGGTGCAAAGAAGTTTTGAAAAAACGCTATCGCGGTGCTTCAAAAGACGTTTGTAAGATCGTCACAGGTGACGAATCATGGATTTATGCGTATGAGCCCAAAACAAAACAGCAATCGACAGAGTGGGTCTTCTAAGACGAGCCAAATCCAAAGAAAGTTGTTCGTGAAAGAAGCACATCGAAGAAAATGGTCGCCTGTTTCTTCAGCAAAATTGGTCATGTGGCGATTATTCCGCTTAAGCAACGTAGGACGGTCAATTATGAGTGGTACACCACAAATTGTTTGCCTGAAGTCTTCGGAGATATTCGAAAAACGAACAAGAGAAGACGAATTATTGTGTACCATGACAATACGAGCTCTCACACATCGGCTCAATCCAAAGCCTTTTTGACCAGCTTCGAATTGATGGGTTATTCGTCGTACAGCCCTGACTTAGGACCCAATGACTTCTTTTTATTCCCGCACATCAGGAAAAAAATGCGTGGTCAACGATTTTCGTCGCTTTTTTTTCGTTCAAAAACCATGTTTTGGAGGTGTCCTAATCGGAGTGGAAAAAGAGCTTCGACAATTGGTTTAAGCACGCGCAAAAGTGTATAAATCATGCTGGAAAACACTTTGAAAAACAATAAAATCATTTTTGATGATAAATATTCGCATTTTCATTATTGGTCGGAAATAAACATAGCAGCCCTCGCATTAACTTTAAAAAGAGATGGAAAGGGTATCATATTGTAGGTCCTGCCTGACATTAAATTTTTACCTACCTTTTTTTTTGCACTTTTTAGAGTTCTCATCGTAGGAAAAGTTCTTTATTTTGATAGCAGGGAAAACAATAGTTCGTACCACACTCCTACCAAGGGTACCCTCTTGTTATATGTCCATATCGAATTCGTCCGGCCCCGTCAAGGATTAAACCTTACCCATGTACTAACTATTTGCCGTTGTGTATTTTAATGTTGCACAATCTTGTTGTTTTAATATTGGACATATTGTCATGCCAACACGATTCATTCGCTAAATTTCGCTAAAGGGAAAGAAAAATTTCCAAAGTTTTTCTGCTTCGTCTTCTAGATCTGGCTGTTGCTCTAAGTTTTCCCAACTAATGAGAAAATGTTCAGTATTTTGTTTTTTTTTTTATTGCCAAGAAATTTATGCCATTTATTACCCAAAAAGCGGCAACAAAGCATTAGGAGGCATCCTAGAAGATTTGTTTAAACCGAACGGTTATTTGCTTAAGGGGCGAGGAGTTTCTGTCACAAATCGCAAAAAGGGACTGATTTTTGCAAAACGAAACCAAAAAATAGAAGAAGAAAAAAAAACAAACGATACCAAAGGCAATAACAATATTTGGATAATGATGATGATGACGACGAGATATTGAAAACCGATGATGTCAACGATACTCGTACCTTTGTGTTGGGGATAATGATGATGGTGTACGAGTATTTAATGTTAAATGATATTTTCAACATTTTATGTTGTACGATGTTGTAGTTGTTTGTACGAGTATTTATGCCAATTGCCGATGTTGCTGTTTAAGAGCAATATCATCATGGCATTACTTAATACGAAATGCAATTTTCGTTTTTCAGTTAATACAATTTTAAGTATTATTATTTTATGAGTCCCTGGCGACTACAGTCAATTTGGCCATTTTCTGCCTTTCGGCCATTCGCTGACAGTGTTATACAACCTGGAACGTGTCCATTGTGTCATTGGAGTTGGATTTCTACTCCTCATTTTCGTGGAGGGAGTAGTTCTTTTTACTGCAGACCTGAGAAAATATTGTAGAGTTAGAGTGTCCTAAGAAATCATGGAGAATAGGAAATAGTTTCTTTCATAATCGTAGATTGAGCAAGACGCTGCTGTTTAAAAAAGTTCAATGATCTGAAAAACGTCAAAAGGTTTTAAAAAAGTACAATAATAAGATTTATAGACTAGCAAAATATTGTATGTCGCCTATACTAAGGGGACATTAGGAGCATTTTTGGTAATAAACTTGATCCGATTGTAGACCAATTTTACAACGGCCTAGGAAAACTGTATTGTACAGGGAGGAGCGCGGAATTTTGCTTATTTGGGAATAAAACAAAAAAATTATGACCTTTAGAAAAATTTATTTTATATTTTATTTATATTGAAGTGTAAAGAAATTTTTAAATTGCATGGTCTCAAAAAGTGTATCTAACAAATGTCGACCTTCGCTATCCACACACTGCTGCATACACGCAGAGAAAAAACATGGTTACTACATGGTCACGGTAATAATAATATGTTCTCTACAACAAAAGTTGGTTTGTCGCAACCATAGCATTGTTAACTGAATTTATTTTTGACAATAGTATAATTGCTGCAATATAAATATTTTGGAAATGTAACAATAGTATTATTGCCAAATTTAAAAATGAAAATATGGTTATAGCAACAATATAAATATGGTTAGTGCGAAAAAAGTAATGTGTTTTGCGTTTTATGTTAACAATCATATGATTACGGCAATCATACTGTATGATTCTAATTTTTCTTCATTTGAATATGCTTTTTAGAACAAATGTTATTGGTACCAATCTAATGCAACAATAGTACTTTTTTTATCGAAATTAAAATTTTTTAAACAAGCTGCTTTGGCTTTGTTTATCTGAAATATTTAAAAAAACGATTACGTTTATTTAAACTTATTTTTTCTGCTGTGAAATAAATCATTCCTATTATTTTTTTTTGAATAATTTTCATAATTACAATCTATTGTTGACACTTAAATCAATTTTAATAAATAATATTGGGGATCAAATCTATTGTGTGTGATCATACTATGGTTGTAGGGATCATAACATGGTTGCGTGTGAGTCATACTATGGTTGTGAGGACCATACTATGGTTGTGAGGACCATACTATGGTTGTATGTGAAACATACTATGGCTGTGAGGATCATACTATGGTTGTGAAGATCATAGTATGGTTGAGTGTGAATCATACTATGGTTGTGGGGATCATAGTATGGTTATGTGTGAATCATACTTTTGTTGTGAGGATCATAGTATGGTTGTATTTGAATCATACTATTGTTGTGAGGACCATAATATTGTTGCAGCACAACCATATACCCAACAATAGTATTATCCTCTTCGAATATTGTCATCACAACCATACTATTTTTCTGCGTGTACGTTTTCTGAAGTTTTCACGCTAACAAGGATGTCGACTGGTATGGTAAATTAGGTCTTCCAGGGTGTTGGGACGGTGATATACTCCTTCGACTTCAGGTAACCCCAAAGGAAAAAAATCGCAAGGGGCTAAGTCTGGTGAGCGTGCCGGCCAGTTTACATCACCCCTCAAAGATATAAGGACGGTTGATATACATCTTCGACTTCAGGTAACCCCAAAGGAAAAAAACGCAAGGGGCTAAGTCTGGTGAGCGTGCCGGCCAGTTTACATCACCCCTCAAAGAGATAAGGAAACATTTGCCTTAAACAATTCTTCGTTACCCACGCTGTGTGCAGTGGCACCATCTTGTTGAAACCATGTATCCTCTAATTGTATCGCCTCAAGAGCCGGCTGAAAAAAAGTCTGGAAATACCAAGAGCAATTTATTGCTTCCGAGCAGAGCGTTTCGGAGATTGCAGGACTGCTGCTCTAACTCTCTCGATGTTTTGTGGTGTTTTAAACCCTTTCTCAGGTCCCCTCAGGACACATTCCCTGCTGTTCTCAATGAAGTTATTCAATTTACAATTGATTGCCGTCCAGGAATACGTCCGCGTGGAGAAACAGCGAAAAGTAAACGAAAAGCACGCTGCATTGCAATGATCGAGTGCGCATTTGAAAAATACGCTTCAACACAAAATGACCTCTCCTCACGTGTCCAATGCATGATGGCACTGAAAGGTAAACGAATACAAATCTCCAGTCAGCCACTATAAGCCATGCACATTCCTTACTCTCTTTGACCAACAGTGACGCCACAGCCTGCAGTACAAATAGCAAAATTCCTTGCTCCACCCTGTATATGACTAGTAAAACATCAATGGTACCATTTCAACTGATTTTGAGCAGAGATGAATTTTTCCTCATCCTGCTTCCCATTTTATCAAAATTTCTTGTAGTTTCTTGTAATTTTCGAGGTATTATGTTGAACAGCTAGTATGTGCACAATAAAAAAAACATTGCTTAATCATTGGAAATAGATTTACTATTTTTAAAAATATTCTCTGTAAAGATCAATATGCTTTTGAATGAGCTCAAACCAATTTTCAAAGCATTTTCTCGCTCCGACTGAGTCACCTCCAAAACGTGGATTTTGAACGCTTCAGGCGTCGAAATAATTGACCACGCAGTTTTTTCTTGATGTTAGCCAATAAAAGGAAAGAATCAAATGACAAATCACGGCAAAAACGAAAGATGCCCCATCAATTCGACATCTTGAGTGCTTAAAAGCAAACTCAAGTGTACTCTTCGATAAGCGTTAGCTTTAAGATTAGGAAGTCAAAGAAAGAGCCATTCTATGTTGGACCTTTCAAAAAGAGCCCGACTTGAAGTTGAATGAAGCTGCCTGTTTCAAGTTACTTATTATATCGGCTGGACGGAAACTTATATTTACTTCACCCTATTCGGACTAATATAAATTTTTGTTGTGGGGCATGGTACCGCCTCCTTTCCATAATCTGTTATGCCAACCTCATATATATAGCAAGTACAAAAATAAAAGTCTGGCGTGGCCGACTATAAGATACCCTAGACTATCCAGAGGATTAAACACCTCTCTTTGGAGCCTGAGCTAGGCCGAACTCAATATGTTAGAGTTGATTATTTGTCGCTAATGCAACATATAAGTGTGATCGTATATAATTTATGGGTTCTATAACAGCAGTGCGCCTGCACTGCTTCATTCTAAATTTGGTACTAATCAAATTATATTTTTATGGCTGCAGATTTTGAAACCTGGAAGGACCGTTGTGTGGCGGATATACGACAATATGGACAATATGAAAGTTCAGTTTCACTTCATTAAATTAATGGTCTCTCATAACGTACCATGTAAGATTTGGAAGTTATTGAGTGTAATTTGTGTCTTCTAGAACTGGAGGACCTCAAATCGGAACCGACCTTTGTGTAGGAGCTATTCGAAAACATAGACCGATAATGACCACTATTGCAGCACATTGGTGTTGGTCGCTCATAACGCTCCATGGACAATTTAGTTGAAATCGGATGTAAAATGAGATTTTAAGACTTGCAGATTCTGAAATCGGGAATGGCATTGTGTGGGGGCTATTCGAAAATTTGTACCTATGAAGTCCAGTTTATCTAGAGTTTATTAATGCTCGCTTATAACGCGCAGTGCATAATTTAAGAGTGATCGGGTAAGATTTGTAGCTTTTAGAGCTGAAGGGCCTTAAACTGAGAGGAACCTATCAAAAACATAGATCGATTTCACCACAGATATCTGTTGGTTGGTTTGCAACGCTTTTTCTGAACTTTGGCAGGAATCGGTTGTAATGTGTGGTTTTAAGCGCTGTAAGTTCTGAAATCGGGAATATCCTTTGTATGGGGCCTATACAAAGGTGTAGACATATTTAGTCCAGTTTCATTCTGGTTAGTTTTTTGTTTAGAAAATACTCAAAAAAGTGTATTTTTTACCGAGGTATCTATAGTTCCTTTGATTTAAAGTTTTCTTTCCATGAGCCGATTTCACCCATTAACAATCCCAGACAGCTTATGACCATAAGCCATTATCATATAAAATTTCAGGATCCTATGTTGACTCGTTTGACCGCTATCGTTCTTTTAAGAGACTAATGTATATGGGTATAATTATATATTAGTATATGTGACAGCGCATAGAGAAAGGGACCTAAGGGTCAAAAAATCAATTTTCATTTTTTTTTCTTTTTTTGATGTGGACAATATCTGAGCATCGAATGAGACCTATCCCATGCCCCAAAAGTGTTCCCTCCCAGAGATATGCGCGTTTTATGAAAGTGAAGTCGACGATTCTTAGCGCAAATAGAAAGGGACCTAATCTTTAAAATGGCTCTCCTGAACAAAACTGGGTTTTAACCTTAGGTCCCTTTCTATTTTGCGCGTCACATATAAGAATATCAGCTGTTGCAAACGGAATGACCAATTTAATGTATCATATTTTTAGTAGATACATAAATACTGTTACAACATTGAACACAACCATTTCAATAGTAGACCTGAACATACCCCGTTAATATCATATGGGTTTTGAAAGCTAACCAATAGCGTTAGTCTGTAACGGGATTTTAAAATTGTTTCAACTTTCATCATGGAGTGGTCAGACGATGAGAACCATATCGCTGTAATAGCGCTTTTCAAGTGTGAAGTGAAAAAAGCGATATTTTCAAAACGTACCGGCCACTAAGGATTAGACGCATGTTCATATACCGATGCATAAAACTGTTTGAGGAGACTGGAGATGTAAAAGACGGCCACCGGTCGGGCCGCCCCACGCTCTGTTCGAACACACCATGTCATCAAAGCCGTTAAATCAATAATTCACAGAAATCCGCTTCGAAAACAGAAAATCATAAATATCACGCAAAAGTCCATGAGTCGAATCATTAAACAGACTTGGGGCTTTCAAACGACGTACAGGACTGCAGTTTTAAAAAAAATAGGATTGAAAAATGTAAACGTCTTTTGGTGAAGCACGCTGATAACTTGCACAAAAAAATTTTGTTCACCGATGAAAAATTTGTTACCGTTCAGGAAAAATTTAACAAGCAAATTGATAGAGTGTATGCGCGGTCATCTAAGGAAGCATCTGAACTGATCCCAAGGGTGGAAAAGGGTCATCAGCCAGCTTCAGTCATGGTTTAGTGGGGTGTCTCTTACGAAGGGGTCACTGAGGGAGGTAAGAAGTCAAAACATCTTCCAAAGTTTACCATGAAACCGTTTTGGAAGCTGTTGTGAAGCTTCTTAACAATTCCCTGTTCCAAAACTAGCCATAGACTTTCCAGCTGGATTCTGCACCGATAAGGTTAAAACGTCCCAGGCCTGGCTTCGAAACAATTTGCCAGCGTTAATTTCCTCTGAAGAATGGCCCTCAGGCAGTCCAGATTTGAACCCATTGGATTACAAATTGTGGACGGTTTTAGAGGACAAGGTTTGTCACAAAAGATACCCCAACATTGGATCCCTTAAGACTGCTTTGGTTCGAGCTGTGGCCAATTTTCCAATGGACGAGGTTCGTGAAGCTATTGACGTTGGCCAGTGCGTCTTAAGGCGTGTGTAAAGGCAAAAGGCGGACATTTCGAATAAGTAGATTATTTTTGGATACAATATTCATCAATAAATATATTTAAAAATATTTGGTCCAAAAAATTTAGTACTTTTTATTTTACAGCATAAAATGTGTGTAACAGTATTTATGTCCCTACTAAGTAGAGATTTTTCCTGAGGTTGACTCTATCCTAATCTTTTGACCAATGTTTTGTCCAATAGTTTCAAAGCATCAATACATATTTCTGCAGAATATAGCTTCAAGAGAGGGACCGTCCCAACGCTACTAAAAAAATACGTTTCGGGCCATGCGCTTTTCCTAATCTCAGCCAAATCTTTAAATTTTATATTCTTTAGCGCTCCATATTTAAATTGGTATTTAACTTTGGCACTCATATGTCCATTTTGACTACGAATATCGAAAATTTAATATAATCTTCGGTATAGGGTATAAAAATAGTATGACAGAATACGAGTTACCTTTTATGTACGTCAATATCAGATTTTTGTGGTCCAAAAATGTTTTTGGCTACGCCTCGACATAAATTTTGACTTTTATCTATCACGCCGTCAATACTCTTTTACCGGCGTTAGTTAACACATTTTTAGCTTTCTGGTCGTTAGAACTAACCACTTATGCCTTGAAACCCTCATCTTCATCTATGTTTCTATTTAAAGTGATTATATTTCACGATGGATCTAACCTCAATGATCTATAACTCCGGGTTGCGTCGCAAAGCAATGTACATCGGGTCGGTCTGTTTTTATCTGTGAGAAATCAATGACAGCATTGAGACTTTCCCGTCTCCTTGGCTACTTGAACTTCCTTAGTCTAGTCGGTAGTCTATCAAATAAGTAGGCCCAGGTTCAAATTCAGGATTTGAATCGAAGACTTTCTGAGTAAGAGACTACTATATAAGTCATGTAAACTTTTCCTTTTTAAAGTGCAGTAGCTGTTCGAAGCCGTCGTTTAAACGTAGGTCCTTAACAATGAATATACAAATTATATCGTGCTTAGCTTATTGATTTGAGTGTACGTTTGTACGGGTGGAGAGCGGGAATTTGCTTTTTCGCACTGCAGGCTGTGGCTGTTGGTCGAAGAGAGTGGAGAGTGTGCGTGGCTAATAGTGGCTGACGGGAGATATGTATTCGTCTGCCTTTCAGTTGTCATCATTCGTTTGACGCGTGAGGAGAGGTCATTTTGTGTTGAAGCGTATTTTTTAAATGCGCACATTTTCACCTCAGTGGGTGTATAAACAAACAAAATATGCGTTACTGGAGTGAAACAACCCCCAGAGAACTTTACCAGAGCCCTCTGCATTCGGACCGCGTCACTGTGTGGTGTGCCATATCACGAGTAGGCACCTATGACCCTCACTTTTTCCATGATAACCATTTTGCCGTAACTATGAACTCCGAACGGTACTTGACTAAGATTCTGAATTATCAGAGGATACATGGTTCCAACAGGATGGTGACCTGTATTGTGACCTCTGCATTCAGACCGCGTCACTGTGTGGTGTGCCATATCACGAGATGGCACCATTGGCCCTTACTTTTTCCGGGATAGCCGTCTTGCCGTAACTATAAACTCCGAACGGTACTTCACTATGATACCGGATTATTAGAGGATACATGGTTCCAACAGGATGGTGCCACTGCACTCGCGGCGAGGTTACCATAAATGGGTTGAGGCCAATGTTTCCTGGACGGCTTATCTCTTTGAGGGGGTGATGTAAACTGACCGCCACGCTCACCAGACTTAGCCCCATGTGTTTTTCTTTTGGGGTTACCTGAAGTCGTAGGTGTATATCAACCGTCCCAACCCCTTGGAATTAGCAATGTTGAGGCTAAAATTGGCAGAATACCAGTCGACATGATTGTTAGAGTTCAAGAAAACTTCCGAAAATGTATACAGAAGTATGTGGATAGCGAAGGTCGATATTTGCCAGATACACTCTTTAAGACCATGTAATTTAAAAATTCCTTTACTGTTCAATATAACTATAATATAAAATAATTTTTTCTAAGGTTCATAATTTTTTTATTTCATTTGCAAATAAGCAAATTATTGCGCTTCACATACCTAGTTTGTTCCTTAATGGAAAATATGTGTTATCCGAATGGTTCCTTATTAAATCATTCCTATGTAAATGTTTTGTTTTTACTATTAGGCTGTCTTCCATTTAGATCTAGGCACAAATCAGTACCTGCTGAGTTGTTTTCCCCAAGAACACGTTTTTAAAGCTTTCCACTCCCGTTCCTTTTGGAAAAAAAAGAATTCGTCTCCTTTTCTTTTAAATTGAACACTGTCATATTATCTCATTTCCCCTCTAGCACTTGCTGTGGGGCACTGTCGTTTCTTGTTGTTCTTAAAAAGGAAATAAATAAAAATTACTTCCTTCCTTGAGGTCTCAAAACACACATAAAAAATTAAACGTCCTACATTTCCCCACGGTTCAATTTAAATGAAACGAAAAAATACCCAATTTCGTTTGCCCTTACGACGCGTTTCATCAAAACAGCCAGACGAGCAATAAGCAGTACCACAACAACAGCAGGAGCAGCAGCAGCAGCTACAGCAACCGAGCCCCAAATAAGAACAATTCACATGGATTTAATAAAAATCTCGCCGTTTTATGTCTAAACCACAACAATAGTTAGTGGCAGTAGCAATGGCAACCACTTGAACAACATGAACAACAATACATTATATTCCCAAATAGAAATCGGAGAAGCGAACACAATATATAGGCAGTTTTGCAAGTGACACTACCCTCCTACTAGAAATGTACAAGTAAGAATGACTATAACAACACGCTGGAACAACATTTCATTGTATTTCATGGGTCGTTGCCCGCTCATAATGTTAAAACATTAACGACATGATTTTCAGCACAAAACAAAATGTGTAACAGCAGCAGTAGCGAGTACCGAGTCCATAGAAGGACTAACACACTCTAACACAGAGCAATACCTCCTTTATTCAGGCGTATACGATGTAGCAGAGACCACATAACACTCACACTTACAAAAAAACGCAGAGTTGTATTGTAAGTGAAATTTATGCGCCCAAATGCATTGGGTGTTGTCACTCCTACACTCATGAAAATCGGCATTACATATGGCCATAGTGGAAAGAAAACTACATGAAGCTTGGTCCAACCATAATGCATGATGCTAATTGTGAGTCACTCCTTAACGTCAAGTTTTTTACCTAACTTAGCCAGTTCTTTGTTTCAGTGTTTGACAAATTTAAACAACCTGCGCGTTAAGATTTTTAAAGCCTTTTGCGAAAAAAGTGTGCAAATCCGTGAACTTTCTGATTTTTTTGGGCAGCATAAACGACCAAATACTAGAAACCGTAATTGCCGCATTTGGGCAAATTAGAATCCACGAGTGATTGTTGAAAAGCTGATGCATCCTCAAAGAGTGACTGTTTGGTGCGGTTTATGGGCTGGCGGCGTCATCGGGCCGTACTTCTTCGAAAATGAGGTCGGCCAAGCAGTTACTGTGAATGGTGTTCGCTATTGCGAGATGATAACAGACTTCTTGTGGCCAAAAATTTATGATATGGATCTGGACGATATGTGGTCCCAACAGAATGGTGCCACTTGCCACACAGCCAACGAAACCATGGCTCTTTTGCGAGAGAAATTAACGGCCGTGTTATCACACATCGTGGCGAAGTTAATTGGCCGATCATGTGAATTGACACCGTTGGTCTTCTTTCCTTGGGGATATTTAAAAGAAAAAGTGTACGTCAATAAGACAAGAAAAATTCAAGAGATAATTTGCACAATAACGATATTAAACAGCCATAATGTCTCAGATTCATTGTGCGTTGTAGTTGGACCACTCTTAATGTGCGAGCTATATCTTAACCTGAACCGATTTTCTTAAATTTTTGGTGGAAAAAACCAGAGCAGTTGTGCTCTGAGCTTATAGGAAGTAAAAAAATTGTCACATGTGATGTTTCGAGATTTGAAGTCTTCCACTAAATCCAACACAACATGACGTCCTTGATCTTTTTCCGGTTTGCGGTTTCGTCCCTTTCCAGCATATACTTGAAATCAGCTTACATAGTTGTTTAATGTGTTACTGAGTGCCCAAATTTGTATACCATATTTTCCGGGCTTGACGCAACGGCATCTCAACAAAGGCTTGTGAATTTTCCTTACTCCAAATGCGACAATTTTGGCTATTAACGTACTAATTCAACCAAAAGTGAGCTTCATCGCTGAACAAAGTTTTCTTGTCAAAATCAAGATCGATGGCCTTCTCGTTATGGGCCCATTCACCGAACGCGCGAGGACTTGATGGTCGTTCGGCTTCAATTCATGCACGAGTTGGATTCTTCCGCAGAATCCTTCCGCTAAATCTTCCATAAAGTGGATGGACACAGCTTCAATTACGGCGTTCGACAGCGGATGTGCTCATTCAGGTCTTTTTCGATACTTTGCTCCACAGCAGCAATAGCGCCTTCGGTGCGCACTGTACGGCGTCTCTGAGGATGCACATTATCGACTATAGTAAACGTGGTGAGAAGCCGATCAATGGTGGTTCGAATTACTCTGCTGGGCGATTATGTCGAATTTCGGATGCAGCGCGCGATGCGTCGCTAAAACCGAACCTTGTTTAGTAATACGAGTACGATTAAATTTCCACTAATTTCAAACGTTGTTCCGGAGTAAGTCTATACATTATGAAATGATAAACCAAACGGAGCATAAGTCAAATGACAGCTGTCAAAAAAATTGAAACCCACACGTCTTAAAGAAACACCCGTTACAATGATGTGAAGTTATCGCGTTACCAAAAGCCTAGGAGCGTTTTCAATAGAACACGGCCAAAGTCGGCTCAAGGCAACATCCTTATTAAACTCCAGAACTAATTCTTTTTTCTCGAGTGTATTGCCTTCGAATGTTAGAAACATTTTGTTATTCAAACAATTTTCAAATCTTTTGTATACATAAGTGTCATGCCATGTTCTGTGTGTTCATATTTGCATGTATTGCTAGCTGTCTACACGTTATATGCGTATCTACGCTTTTGTGTGTTTGTGTATGTGCGCGTATTTGTATGTGTTTTTGCAACAGCGAAAGAAAAAAAAAACATATTCAATGCATCGTTTACATTATGTCATTTGTGTAAATAGTCATATGCAAATAACATACATTTACTCTCAACTCTACCACACACTCACCCACAGACACACACATGCTGATGTTAACGCATATATCGTACATGCAATGACAAATACTACAGCTACCACTACACACACACACACGAGCGCAAATGCATTTTCACGCACACACTGACGCAGACAAATATTACCATAACAACAATGTGAAATAAACAACAATTGCAATAACATCAGAAAATATCAATTGTACCACTAACAACACCAGCAGCAGCAGGAGCAACATCAACATCAGCTCCGCCACCATCACTTCCGTTTCCACCACACTACCGCCAACGGAGTCTATGTAAATATGCGTAACTTTGTGTGTGTGTGTGCGTGCGTACAAGTACATATGTATGCGATGGAATACATCATTGCCAACAACAAATATAGCTGGCATGCAATAACGCCGTTTGAACAGGGAGGGCCAAATAGGGTGACATTTTTGAATCATTATTGTGATTTTGAAATTTTCCTCTCGAAAGCTGGGCACTTCGTTGTTATCAATTCACCGGTCTATCTTGAAATCTTTTTAAAATAATCTGGATATTTCATTATAAACTAAATTTAACTGACTATGGATTCTGATCGGATGTTTCGAAGCTTTGAAAGTTATTAAATAAATTCTCTTAAACTAGCTGGTTTGCATAAGGGTTAATAAAGAATAGTCAACTGATTTTATAATCCAATCAATTTGGAACGGTAGGACCTCTGGTCTTCGTTTGGGTAACTTCGCCCCCTTGCATTTCAGCCATGCATTGAAATTTGGGCAGTCGTGAATGAATTGGTCTATGAATGCATTTGGTCTACTTTTACGGGTCCGCTTGACGTGTAGAGGACGATGCTTTGCTTTTCAATAGGCATTAAGAATGGAAATTCTGCTCCGCTTTATTTTTTTTTATATCTGGTTTTTGTGTTGTGGTCGTCAATACTAGATGGCAATAAGAACGAAACTAATTGTTGGCATAGCCAATAGTTGGTTTAAAGGAACAACTTAATATAAGCACAAAACTATTATTTGCCATAATAGCCCTTTCTGGCAACCGATTTTTTACACTTCATTCCATTAGTACAACCAACTGGTTGGTAATATATTATCCATACCATAATATTATCACAGCTATCATCTAATGGTACGTCGAACCGGTTATCCATCAAGGCTGTTAACATTTGGTGATTGCAACAGTAAATCTTTCGTTCAACTGCACTTTTGTAATCCGACCCGATTGTCAACTGACTTTTTCTCAGTGTGTGGCTTTAAGAACTGCAGGATCTGAGATAATTTGTGATTTCTAGACCGCCAGGTTGACAAATCCAGAAGAACCTTTGTAAAGGGTGTTTTTTTAGACGTCTGGTTTTCAAGAAGAAATAAAGGGTGTTTTTTTAGACATGTGGTTTTGAAGAATAAATTAAACGCATATAATTTAATGTTATGGCCAAGAATAAAGCTTTATTATATTGTTAAGGGTTTGCCATTATGTTTTAAAATGATTTCGGGCAAGTGGCCGCCGCGACTGGCTCGAATTAATTCCAGCCGAAAGGCTCAATTTTTGCAGCATTTGGTGCAGTCAGCAATAACGCGTCGAATATTCTCTTCCAAGGAGTCAATCGTGTCGAGCTTATCTGCGTAGACAAGTGACTTCACATAACCACACAAAAAATAGATCACCTGTGTTAAATCGAACGATCTTGACGGTCACACCACAGGCCCTGGACACTGGATTATGCGCTCATCAAAAGTTTCCTTCAATAAAATGGTTGTTTCGTTGGCTGTACGGCATGTAGCGCCGTCTTGTTGGAACCAAAGCTCGTCCACATCAACATCCTCTAATTCTGGCACAAAAAGGTCCTTAATCATGGCTCTATAGCGTTCCACATTGACTGAACATTATGGCCGGTTTTATTTTTGAAGAAATATGGACCAAAGATTAACTCTGGCCATAAAGCACACCAAACTGTGACTCCTTGAGGATGTGACGGCGTATCAACTATGGCTTGTGGATGATCATTACCCCAACTGCGACAATTTTGGTTATTAACGTACCCATTCAACCAAAAGTGAGCTTTATCGCTGAAAAAAATAGCTTGTAAAAATCAGGATCGGTGGCTATCTCTTTTTGGCGCCATTCACAACGATTTGCAAACGTAGTTGAGGAAAACGTCCACTCGTTATGAATTGGCAAACCAAACTGAGCATAAATCAAAGGACAAAAAGACCAACTCCAAAAAAGGGTGGCCAGATTGAAAACAACACGTCTAAAAATCACTCTTTATGAGGTGTATATTAAAATATGAATCGATATGGTCCACTCTCAGTTCATGTTTGGTCGAAAGTAAATTTGGAGGGGCAATTCAAAAACATAAACCAACTGCGTTACCGGTTCGCTTCCCCCAACCATGCTTTTACTGAAATTAGTAGAAGTAATACGTATCGTTAATACAGTTATTAGTACAGTATACTGATAAAATTAATCTTACTATCTGATTTGGTACATTTGAGCAGTTTTATACGAATTATTAATTTGACAGTGTATTTATATAAGTATACTCGTAGCTCAAAGTTATTATTTAGGGTTCAAAGATATTATGTGTACAACTGAAACGATCTGCCTATTGTTTGGGCATTAAAGCGCTTTAAAAAAAGATGCGTCGAGCAGCCTAATTTTGCCTAAGATTTATTTCTTAACACATTATTTAATAATTTGATTGTGATATTCCTTAATCAAATACTTTGCTAATTTGTATAAGTGTATACTCTGTGAAAATCAGATTTTGAATATACTCTCTCAAAGTAAACAAAAAGTTCGGGTAAAAGGTAGGCGGTGCCAAGCCCGTTTTCAAAATCGTAAAGATATACGATATGCACCGTAAGATATATTGATATACAATAAAATACTGTGTAAATTTCTAGAAGATATACTGATATGCTGTAAAATACAGAGTAAATATCAAGACGACCTGACTATAATTCTGTTCATTACATTGCTTTAAAAACGGGTCGCAGAATTTATTGCTTTCACTTAAGTAGATGTATCCCAAATTCGATGTTTCTAACTTTAATAATTAATAAGTACTGCACACAGAGAAAAGATATGGTTACACTATGGTCACCACAGCAATAATATGTTCTCTACAATAAAAGCATGTTCGTCGCAACCACAGTATAGTTTTTTGAATTTCATTTTGACAATAGTATGATTGCGACAATATTGCTATTGTTGAAATTTAACAATAGTATTATTGCCAAATTAAGAAATAAAAATATGGTTGTAGCAATCATATAAACATGGTTGGTGCAACAAAAGTATTGTTGTTTTAAATTTACGTTAACAATAATTTGATTACGGCAATCATACAGTATGGTTGCGACTATGAACATAACAAAACAGGTTTTATAGAGCATACATGAATGTGTGTGCGTATGTTTTTTTGATATATGTACAAAAAAAAAACACATACACACGATACAGTGAATGGTTGCTGTCTATTAAAAAAACAAGAGTCGGAAGGTAGTTCGAGGGATTTTAATTGTACTTTATTCGGTGAAATACTCTAATACCGACTGGTTCTCGTTTATTTAAAATCAGCCAGCACTTAAGTATATAGCCATTGTCATGGTTTAATCACATTCATTACTTGGTGTCTCCGGATTGTGAAGTAGCATTCACCCCTGCTGGCAACTAAAAGTATTTTCGGCCGTTGGAATATATATTTTTGTTTCTTAAATGAAATGTTTAATACAAATCTGGACTAATAGTAATGCAATTTAAAACAACATACTTAATAAAAATCTCTATTTTTGAAAAGCAACAATAACCAATCCTAATAATTAATTTTGGGGATCATAGTTTGGTTGAGTGTGAATCATACAATGGTTGTGGGGATCATAGTGTGGTTGTGTGTGAATCATACTATGGGTATAAGGATCATACTATGGTTGTATGAGAAACATACTATGGTGGTGAGGATCATAATATGGTTGTGAGGATAATAGTATGGTTGAGTGTGAATCATACTATTATTGTGAGGATCATAGTATGGTTGTGGAGATCATAGTATGGTTATTTCTGAATCACACCATTGTTGTGAGGATCATAATATTGTTGTGTCACAACCATATACCCAATAATAGTATGGTCCTCTTCGAATATTTTCACCCCAACCATATTTTTTTTTCTGCGTGTGGCCGTAAGCATTTCTGGATGTGGGGCTGCCACTTCCATCAGTATAAACACATACGTGTTTATGCATCCACAATGAGTGAATATATGGTGCGGTTTACAGCCTGGCGGCGCCATCGGTCCGTGCTTCTTTGAAAATAAGGTTGGCCAAGCAGTAACCATGAATAGCGTTCGCTAGGTTAAGATGATAATGGAATTCTTGTGGACCTGGGCGACACCATTTATTATATACTGAGAGAAACATGATGTTTTAAGCTATTGTAATTCATGAGCTGTGGGTGTTTTAGATTTTTGGATATGTGGGCGGTGCCACGCACCCTTTAAAATTGTATCCATGTGACAGTAATTTTCAGAATACTGGGCAATTGCTATTGGAGTTACACACTCTACTTATTCCGATTCTGATGTTCCTATACCAGTGAAACTAGTTGGCCAGTGAAACACCCCTCTTTAAAATCCTATCCGTTTATTATATTACTTACAATCTTCTGACCCACAGAGGCATTCTTTTTAAATATTAGGACACTTGGCATATAATTAGTATAGGAGCTTCGCTTTTAAAAAAGCAGCCTATCTTATCATAAATTTTGCCCGATGCGATGACCCAAAACATGTTGCACTATTTTGTACAAGTTGCTAAAGATGCATTCTCACCAACGAACATAGCTTAACCGCAGATGTACCGCAGGGTTCTGTCCTTTCTCGCTCTCTTTTTCCTATTTTCATGGACGATGTTTTGGGTCAGACAGTGAATCCAATCTATTCATTCGCGGACAAAAGCAATTTTCATTCGGCCGTAGCCCTAGGACCGAGACACTTGGTTGAGAGCTTCTTAAAATAGGTTTCAATGCACGTAAGACACAATGTGCTTTTTTTTGTCTCACAATGATGCTCTTGATGTTCTGGGTATGAAAATACCATGTCACGCTCGTTGGGCGAGACATGTATTCGAATATCGAAAGAACCACTCATTTGTATAAACTTTCTAAAAAGTTGCAAGAAATAGTCCACTTCTGATTTTTTTAATATCTCTTCAACTAACTTCAGGTCCAAGATGGAATACAACTCCTATACTATATCGTCAAATGCTGCAAAATCATGCTTGAACCTGTCCAAAGCAGGGCGATAGTGCTAATGGCAGTAGGGCTTCCAACTCAATTGTCTACCTTGGCCATCGTCGGAATGTGGGTTGTGTGACCCTGTTGTATCGTTACTTTCATGGTGTGTATTCACTAGACATCCATCGCCTTATTCCTGACTTAAGGATGTTCGTCAGGAATACGCGACTTTTTAGAAAAACACTCCCGTTTTTTTCGATGGAACGGTTGAACGCACTAATCCTATAGGCTAAGTTCGTTTTTCGCCTATTCAGTGAGTATGTGGAATTTACTTTCGGCTAGTGTACTAATTACGACATTCAGTGACTCAAGGCAAGAGTTAAAGAACACTTTCCTCTCACCAACGAAATGCACCGCTTGCCTTGGGGGCATCCCCTGAAATAAAAAAATATTAAATAAAAAATGTTGGATCTGACAGAAAAGAAACCTCAAATAAGAACCAAACAATTAGACTTTAAACTGTGAATCCTTCAATTGAAAACCTTACTCACTTGAGTCACCCTATAAATGTTTGCAAAACCTACATTTGCATTGAACTGTTTACACACACGCACACATACGTATTTGTACTTGTTATTCGATTTTAAAATGTACGTGTGTGTTCGCATCTGCATCTGTAGTTGTGTCCATAGCGTTGAGTCAGACACATGAGCTCACACAGCATGCATCATGGACGCGTTTATTGGAGTATAAATTAAGTTTTAGTTTAATTTTACACACAATCGAATGTGATAGCTGCGGGGCGTATAAATATTATTGCTGCTATTGTTATTTTTTTGGTCTAGGCTAAGCTCCTTAATGCTAATGAAATGCTTCTCAACCAGCTGGTAAAAGGCTGTTTAGATGCAAAAAAAACAGCTCTAACATAAATACATTTATTTGAATGTGATATATTCACAAAATTAACGTGAAAAACACAAAGACCGATTATACTGTGTGATGGATTCTAAATACTTTGGGCTGAATTAAACAGCGATCGACCAAATCTACACGCAACGACTATTCCTAGAAAAACTGCTCAATAATTAAATCGGTGGTAATGCCGAATTTTATACTCCAAAAACAAAGGAGCTGTTGAAACCTTGAGAGGAATGGAATCATTTATCCCATGGGTTGAAACCTTAGAGATACCATAGACCACTTCGCTGTTTGGAGGATAAAGCACCTACCTCTGTCAGGAGCATAAGCAAGATCGGAGTCAATATGTTAGATTTGACTACTTGTCTCCAGTTCCGTACCATTAATATTTAGGCTTAATCGTTTATAATTTCGTGTCTTCCAGAGCTGCAGGACCTTAAATTGTAAGGACGTTGTGTGGAAACTATTTGAAAACATGGACCGATATGGTCCAATGTTACAGAACATAGGAGTTTGTCGCTCGTCACGCTTTGGATGTAAAAACTGACACCGGAATCTGCAGGTTATGAAATCGGAAAGGATCTTTGTGTATAGCAGCATTTTCAAATTTAAATGTCACCAAATCATTTTTTGAGATTTTTTTCACGACTCACATAAAAAATATTTTAAACATAGGGTGATACAAATAGATGTATTTTTTAGAACCAGAAAAGAATATAAAAATTCAAATCAAGTATGGAATTTTTATTGGTAATTTAAAAGGACATATTATGGACATATATTTTTTAAAAATAATTGACAGCGATAATCAGACGGACGACATTCATTTGTTAATTGACAACCCCTGAAGACGATTGGTGAAGTCAATCGAAATATTGGGATAAATAAAGATTAAACAACACATAGAACAACGAGGTTAAATAAATGACCTCAAGCCGAAAAATAATTTTATAAAATAACAACACTAAAGATCAACTATTCGCTTACAACAAAAAATAATTAAGTCCAAATGTTGGCAACTGTATTATGGAAATGAGCCTTCGATGAGAAACGGAAAGATCCGCTGTTTTCGGCCAAAAATTTTGTTCAGTGATGAGGCCCATTACTGGCTTAACGGCAAAGTCAATAAACAAAAATGCCGCATTTGGTTTGAAGAGCAAAAAGAAGAGGCTAAAGAGGTGTCATTATACCCAGAGAAAACCACGGTTTGGTGCGGTTTATAAGCTGGTGAAATCATCGGTGCAATATTTTTTCAAAAATGATGATGGCCGGAACGTAACCGTGACTGGTGCTCGCTATCGCGCCATGATACAGGACTTTTTGCTACCTGAAATTGACGACACTTGGTTTGCACAGGACGGTGCCACTTGCCATAGAGCTGTTCAGACAATGCACTGTGGGTAATTTATCCCATTTTTTTGGCCAAAATTAATAACTGCCAGTCTGGAAAGTTTTTCCAACTGAAAAATACGTTTTTGGAGTAATAGGACCCTTATTGAATGATTTGGGAAGATCTAAAAAAAAATATCAACCCTACACTCAAAAAAATTAGTTAGTAAAAAAGATAGTTAACTGACTTTTAACTATCTAATTTTTTTACACGTATGTATAATAAAAGATTTTTTGACATTATTTTAATTCAGTTTTTATTATCTTAAAAAATTACGAACTCGTATATACAGATTTATATTTTAAAAATGGCTGTTTTCTTCTATTCAATTGTAATATTAAAGTCATTTTGTAAATTAATATCATCTAAAACATTTGTGTACATAAAGTCTGTTATAGTATTGACATCATCTTCGCATTCGTCGTCTTCAATTGCGCTTAGGTCCTCAATGCTTTCAAAACTACATGGATGAACTTCTGGACTGCATTGCATATCAATCACTTCTCGTGGAAGCTGGAGACGTTTTCTAGTATCCATTCTCGTCTTTAGATTTATAGAAGAAACAAGTGGGTCAGACATATCCATGGCTCGGTTAAAAATATCTGACATATTATTTTTGCGGCTAGATTTTCTGGCATGAAGCAGTCTATCAGATTTGTAAATTCTATGGTGTGCCTCAGCAGCATCTTCTCCAAAACAGCCAATTGGAAGAATTGTATTTTCTACTATTTCTTTTGAATGAATTAATAGTTTATGAACAGTCGGTGTCATTGGAAGCCAAGAATATTTTGTTTGTATGATTTTTGCGGTATTAAATCAAAAAGTTTTGAATTTTTCTAAATCCAAGGGGAACTGGCAACATATACAAATCAAAATAATTTTTAGTGAATATATTAACTCTTCATCAATACCAGTTATATGGGAAAAAAGGGCATGATCTGCGAAAGCCCGACGAGCAGTAATTCCATCATTCGTGCTGCCAAATCCACCCGTTTTTGGCTTGTCTACATGAAGAGACATTTTTTCCCAAAACAATTTCTGAATTTTTCTTTTTTTCTCCAATACGGCCTTTCGTTCCTCTTCTTTTCTAATTTGCCACTTCTTTATTTCGCACTTGTAGCCTGCGTGCAATATGAACTCAAAAACACGAATCCAACAATGTAAAGGACTTAATCCGTATTTTAGGTTACCTTCTTTCGCATGAAATTTTTCACTCTCAAAGTTTGTGATTTTCATAAAGTCTTTTGGATTTGCTCCACATATAGGGCAGGTTTGACTTGATTTAGTGTTGGTTAACACGTTCAAAACTTTTCCGTCAATTAAGGTGAGAGATAACTTAAAACATATTTTAATGATCCTTGTTTCATCAACTTGTATTCTTATATTCTTCAACTCTGCAATTTGTCTTTTCAAATCCAAATCTTCTTCTAAAATAATCTCTCTTGTCTCTTTTACGTACTGAAGCTTTATGGGGCGACAAAACCTGATCGACTGAGGAGTACGGTTATTCCAAAGAGGTTTTCCGAAAGAGTCGATAAGCCTCAAAGGAATGAGGGTGGTTGCAAATAAAGACAAATCGAAGTCGCCAGAAGTACCGGGCTCGTCAAACCGCTGTTTATATAATGATTGGCCTGTACTGCCATCAAAGCCATAACTTACAATTAGATCTGCTTTAAGAACAACTACATTTTTGGCCATTGCCGCCGCTACAACCTCCCTTTGCATCTCAACAATCCTGTTGGCAGTGTGCGTTAGCAACATTTGAAGTGAAACTTTGGCACATTTTTCAGTTACCTCTATACCATCTGGTCTGCATTTTAACTTTGAAAGTGCAACATCGTTGTACAGCGGATAAATATCACAATTTCTTGACTTACTTTCGCTTCTAATATTAAGATATTGCGCCTTTGTAAAGTTGTTTTCTAATATAAAGGATAGTGCCTCTTCTGTCGTAAATCTGACTGGCTTCTTTGTCGCACTCTCTGATATTTTCCTCAATTTAGAGGGCCTTGTTGGGCTTGCTAGACTTTCTTTGAGAACCACTGCTTAGTCTACCTGTTTTTGCTTTCGAGCAGATTTTGTTGCTGCGCGAACACACAGCTCCGTTTCATGTTGTACCGATTTTGAGAGCTCATCAGCATCCCTTCTTTTCGAACGTTCGCTTTTCTCTCCAAATTTTTTTTTTGGGCGTCCAACTGCGGATGTACTCGTCTCAATGGAAAACTTTTAAATTTCAATTTTGAACTGAGCATTTAACCATTCTGAATTTTTCGTCTCAAACACAACACGTTTTCTATGTGAATTTTGCCATTTCTGAGACAAATAAAGACAAAAATTTGTGATCTTTCGTTTAAGAACAATCATTTCTTCACTCAACGTTTCGCCATCACCAATTTTGCTAAGCATATACTTCAAAACAACAGTTTCTTTCTCTCCTTTGTTTCTTTCTTCGAACCAAACCTCAGCAAGTTCGCTATGAGCGAAGTAGAGGTTGCCTACAAAAAATGGCATATATCAAAAAACGCAAAAAATCGCAGCATGAAATTGATGAAATAAACTCAAAATTAAATACTTAATAAAACTTTATTAATTCCAGCATTAAAAAATATTAAGCTTTTTTTAAAAGCTTATCCAAAGTTGGAGAAGAATTTTTTTTTTTGGAAAAGTGAGGTTAGGCCGAAAGAATGAGTTTTTTTCACCAATAAATTATTTTATTTCTAAAATGATTATTTATTTATTTACCACTTACCACTATTATTGTTGTCCATGTCTTACTTTATTTTTCAAGCGTTTTTTTATTAGGAAATATTGCCTTGTATTGTCATCAAAAAATCACATGAAGCACGTTTCACTTAAATTGTTGTTTGTGAACAATGACTTTGAGAGTCAGCTGATTAGCAGTAGTTGGTTTTTTGCAAAAACAAAATTTACTTCTAAATGCTTTGAAGTATTCTTAATTAAACTGCAACAACAAAAGCTTGCTTTTCAAAAGTGCGAAATTTGAATTTTGGCCAAAAAAAATTATTAAATTACCTATAGTGCAATAAATCTATTGACAGGTCATTTCGAAAAGCAGCTAATTACACGTTTTGGACAGGTGAGTTGGCCGCCTAGATCGAGTGATTTCATAACTTAAGACATTTTTCTTCGGGGTTACGTAGAGTCTAAAAAGCTATGCTGACAAGCCATTTACGATTCAGGTTTTGGAGGCCAACATTACCCGTGTTATTAAAGCCATACCGGTCGAAATTATCGAACTAGTCATCCAAAATTTGACCCTGAGGCGTAGTTGCGGCCAACATTTGAAGGAAATTATAGTCAAAAAATAAATGCCATAAAATTGTCTTTCAAATTACCAATAACGATTCCACAAGATTTGACATAGAATGACTCACATGTATGATAGTCGTACACGCTATCCATTACTGTACGGCTTACTAGAAACTAAAGGTAACCACGAAAAGAGGTACATATTTTAAGTATTTGTTCACAAAAAAAAACCTTAAAGGATATTTTGAATAGACATGCACTATATACCTAAAATGGGGATGGGGATGACCATTTTAGGACCATATAGCCCTAACATATAAACAAACACAAGTGATCAATTGTAAATCTTAAAATGGCGTACTCATATTAAAGCGGATTTCAATACAAATCCAAATTTGAGTATTTCTATGTCTTAACTGAGACTTGTGTCGGTACCGTGGACCTTTACGGCCCAAAAAACGATCGTTTTTGTCAATTTACATTGCCTTTAGCCAGCAGCTCGTCGCTCTCTTGCTACGAGGGCGACCGCAAAACTAACTGGCCTGGCTCATTTTCTGTTTTACTTGCAACTTTTTTTGTTTTTTGTTTTTTAAAAGCAATCTTTTATAAGCCATCTGTCAAAATTTCCGAAATATTTAATGATTACTCGTATTTTCTTTGTTACAGGTGATTGAAGAAAACAATTTTTATAATGTTTGAAAAATGGAAAATAAAGAGTTTCGTGCGGTAATTAAACACTTTTATATGAAAGGTTATACGCCATCAAAAATGAATTGGATTCTGTTTATGGTGATAATGCACCATCATACTTCACCGTGAAATCCTGGGTTCAACAATTTAAAACGGGTCGTTCAAGTACGGAAGATGAACAACGCTCTGGAAGACCGAAAACTGCTACTACTATTGAAAGCATTAAAAGAATTTTACTAAATAATTTTTATATCGAGCTCGATAGTAAAATTTAATATAAAGGCCGAAAACAAAAATTAAAATTACATAACATTAGAAAAATATTTAATGAAGTGACTAAAGAGAGACGAATAAAGCTCAGAGAACTTGCTGATATTGTTAAAATACACGAAAAACAAGTTTGGAGTATTTTACATGATGAAATCCACATGAAAAAGCTATCCGCAAGATGGATGCCGCGTTTGTTGACTTTGCCCCAAAAAAATCGTCCGTTGGACCAATTCCGAGGAGCTTTTAGCGATCTATCAGCGTAATCCAATAGAGTTCTTGCGCCGATTCATAACTGTTGATGAAACATGGATCCATCACTACATCCCAGAATGCTAAGATCAGTCAAAACAATGGATAGAAAGAAGCTGGTAAAAGTGGTCCCAAGAAGGCGAAAACGGTTAAGTCAGCAGGAAAAGTAATGGCCACAGTATTTTGGGATGCAAGGGGTTCAATATTTATTGATTATCTTAAAAAGGAAAAACTATAAATTGTGAATATTATTGTGCATTATTGGATCGGTTGAGTGAAGAAATCAAAATAAAACGACCGCATCTAGAAAAAAAGAGTTATTTTTCATCAAGATAATGCTCCTTCACACACTGCATTTTTAACTCAACAAAAACTGGCCGAATTACGATTTGAATTGCTCCGCATTCCCATATAGTCCAGATTTAGTTCCTTCTGATTATTTCTTGTTTCCAAATTTAAAAAAAATTTCTCGGTGGCAAAAAATTTTCGTCCAATAGCGAGGTTATTGCTGATACTGAGGCATAGTTTGAAGGTCTTGAAAAATCTTATTTTTCGGATGGAATTAAAAAACTTGAAAAAAAACTTGATGAAGTGTATTGAGTTGGAAGGAGATTATGTTGAAAAACAAATAATAATAATTCCAAAAAAACGGTTCTTTTTATGTTAGGCCAGTTACTTATGCGGTCGCCCTCGTATATTCATCCAACCTCCATTTTAAGATTTTGCAAAAACGCAAATTAAAAAAGAATTATTTTCTAGCTGAGCCGATGTTATAGCATTGTCGTTGTCATTTTATCTCGATAAAAGTCTCTTTATTTTTCATTTGAGATTTCACCGAATATCTGTAGAAAATAAATAAGTTATAGTCAAATTCGTAACATTTAAATATTCCAAAACAAATGACATTTGAATCAGAATTACATGAGAGCGACAAGCTGTGGTAAAATTTTAAAATTTTCGTATAAAATTGAAAAGATTTTGAAATTTTAGTGGCCCATTCTTTTTCTTATTTCAAATTATTGTAGTACAATATTCACCTGCTAGCAAAATACTTCTACCAAATACAAGTTGCTAATTAATTCATCACTTTCAGTGTTACCTCTCCTTAGACTTCCTCTTCTGTCTGTTACAAATTCTCTTTAATAATACAACGTTTTATGCAATTATTTTCTTTATCAAAAGAATAACACAAATACAGACATGATAATGTTAAATGTTAACTTTTTTCCCATTCGCAGCTTAATTATAAATGCTCGTATACCATACAGTATGAAGAGGTTAACACAAATGATTTTCATAATCCATGACAAAAGGTTACCGGCAAAAGTTAAAAGTTAACGCCCATGTATAGTGAATTTTCAACATGAAAAAAATTGGAGCAATGTTACAACTAAATGAACGATAACGCTTTAGCGTTTTTTTGTTCGTTTTGTTCATAATTTGTTAAACCTAAAATGTTTTTTAGAATAAAAACTACACGACTGATACTACTGCTGCTTTAATAAGATACGACAGCATATATATGAATAAAATCCATGAAAGGGTAAACTCAGAGAAAAAAACAGTAAGTACAATTTTTAATTTCATTTGTAAGTACCTTGCTAATCATTTATGTGACAGCGCATAGAGAAAGGGACCTAAGGGTGAAAAACAATTTTAATTTTTTTTCATTTTTTGATGTGGACAACATCTGAGCATCGAATGAGACCGATCCCATGCCATAAAAGTGTTCCCTCCTAGAGATATGCGCGTTTAATGAAAGTGAAGTGGACGATTCTAAGCGCTAATAGAAAGGGACCTTATCTTTAAAATGGCTCTCCTGAACAAAACTGGTTTTTAGCCTTAGGTCCCTTTCTATTTTGCGCGTCACATATGCTATTTAGACTGCTTAGTTCCTCTTGGAATCTTGCCAGAATATAAGTATCATATTTCCGTGAAAACAAACGAGTCACTTAAAGCTCAAACTGTGTTTTTAGATGTTGCAAACTTGTTTCCAACGACTATGCTACGAAGTCCATACAATAGTACCAGTTGTACGTAAGATTGTGGAATAAGTTCGTAAGTCTGGATTGCTTTGGATCCTTTTCCCCGTCGCCGTACGGTAAGCACTGTGAAATGGGTGTGCGACTCCATCCTGAAATGTCGCCTCGCCATAGACCTTCTATAGCTTAACATTTCCCGGACCAACCTGATGCGATTTCTCATAATTCGCTTACAATGTCCAATTCTTAACGGTGGACACTCGACGTATAGAAAAGCATATTGAACAGGGATTAACCGGCTCAAGACCTCTTGCTTCTATATATAATTAGAAGACAAGTTTTTAACAAAATGGCAAAGTGACATTGATTTTCGTGGCTGCACACTGCTTTTATCATGATTTCGGGTCCGTGACAACCCTCTTTAGAAAGCTACGATAAAAGCAGTGTGCAGCCACGAAAATCAATGGCACTTTGCCATTTTGTTAAAAACTAGTCTTCTAATTATATATAGAAGCAAGAGATCTTGAGCCGGTTAATCCCTGTTCAATGTGTAAAAGCAAAAGACCGAAATAAAACAAACGAGCTAAACAAAAGGATATTGCTTTAAACCTCATATTTACTGACAAATAGCATTTTCATCCTGTCGGCTTCGTCAGCAAGCAAAACTCCCTTATTCGTGCATTACGAGGTCTGCTATATATATATTTCTGGCCTAATAATGAATAGGCGAATATTTATCATCAAAAATGGTTTTATTGTTTTTTAAAATATTTTCCAGCAAGGTTTATACACTTTTGCATGCGCTCAAACCAATATACATAGTGACCTAGTATTTTATAGGGTGATCCATCTAGAGGTATTTTTCAGAACAAAAAAATATAAAAATTCAAATCAACTGTGGAACCTTTATTAGTAATTTGAAAGGACATTTTATGGCATTTATTTTTTGAATATAATTTCCTTCAAATGCTGGCGGCAAATACGCCGCAGGATTTCCATTCTGAGGGTTCAATTTTGGGTAGCTCGTTCGAGCATTTCGACCGGTATGGCTTTAATGACACTCGTAATGTTGGCTTCCAAAACCCAATTCGTAGCTGGTTTGTCAGCATAGACTTTGGACTTTACGTAACCCCAAAGAAAAATGTCTAAGGTGTGATATCACTCGATCTAGGCAGTCAACTCACCTGTCCAAAACGTGTAATAAGCTGCTTTTTGAAATGATCTCTCAATTGAGCCATTGTTTGAGCAGCTGTATGGTAAGTGGCACCGTATTGTTAAAACCAAGTGTTGTCGTCAAGATTACGGGCTTCAATTTCAGGTAGCATAAAGATAGATATCATGGCGCGATAGCGAGCCATTGAAGGTTACGTTCCGGCCATCATTATTTTTGAAAAAATATGCACCGATGATTCCACCAGCTTATAAACCGCGCCAAGCCGTGGTGCGGTTCTCTGGGTATAATGGCACCTCTTGAACCTCTTCTAGTTGCTCTTTATCCCAAACTTCGAAAAATAGAAAATAGAAAAATTCGAAAATAGAAAAATTTTGGTTAAAAACAGCGGATCTTCCCGTTTCTGACCAAACGCTCATTTCCATAATATAGTTGCCAACATTTGAAGGTGACTATTTTCAAAAAATAAATGCCATAAAATATCCTTTCAAATTACCAATAAAGATTCCACACTTGTTTGAATTTTTAAATATTTTTTTTTGTTCTAAAAAAATACCTCTAGATTGATCACCATATACTTCTATTTTCATTTTGTTCTCAATGCAATCCCGCACAAAGTTATGTTTTGAATTTCCAAAATTTGACGAATTTTTTGTTGGATTTTCTCAAAGTTTTCCTTTACACAAAACTTTAGATAACAATTGTGAACACAGCAAATAAAATATACGGCACATGTTTACTCTGAAGCTTATGTAATTTTTCGTAATTATCCCAAATTTCGAAAAATTCTATTGATCATGTCAAGCAAAATTGTCGCATTTTGGGATGAAGAGCAACTAGAAGAGGTTCAAGAGCTGCCGCTTCATCTAGAAAATACAACAGTTTGGAGTGATTTGTTTACCGGTGGAATCATCGGTCTATATTTCTTCAAAAATGATGCCGGTGAAAACCGACCGATAACCGACTATTTGACGCCTGAAATTAAAGCTCGTGATCTCGGCGACATTTGGTTTCAACAAGACGGCGCCACTTTCCACACATCGCATCAATCAATGGGTTTATTGAGAGAACACTTCGGTGAGCAGATAATTTCACGTTATGGGCCAGTCGATTGACCACCAAGATCGTGCGATATCTCACCGTTAGACTTTTTCTGTGGGGATATGTAAAGTCTAAAGTTTATGCGGACAAACCCACTTCGATTCAGGCCTTGGAGCAAAACATCACGCGTGTCATTCGCCAGTTACCAGTCGAAATGCTCGGGCGAGTCATCGAAAATTGGACTCAACGGAAGGACCATCTGAGACGTAGCCGTGGCCAACATTTGATAGACTTAATCTTCAAGAATAAATGCCAAAAAATGTTCTTTCTAATGATAATAAACATTCCCCATTTGAATTATTTGTGTTTTTTTTTTGTCTTTAAAAAAGGTAGGGAACCTCATATTTTCATCCGATTTTGTGTTTTTTTGCTTTTATTACATCCAATCTTGATAAAATTGGCTCAAGTATGTTTTTTGGCCTTAATCTTCAAAAATAAATGGCAAAGAATGTTCTTTCAAATGATATTAAACGTTCCAAAATCAATTTGAAGTTTCTGTGTTTTTTTCATTAAAAAAAGTAGGGACCTCGAAATGGATCACGCGTTTTATGTTGTTTGCTTTTATTACATCCAATCTTGATGAAATTGGCTCAAGTATGTTTTTTTATCTTAATCTTCAAAAATAAATGCCAAAGAATGTTCCTTCAAATGATAATAAACATTCCCCATTTGAATTTTCTGTGTTTTTTTTTCTTTAAAAAAGTCGGGAACCTCGAAGTGTATCACGGGTGAGATATGTTCTTCCGATTTCATGTCTTTTTGCTTTTATAACATCCAATCTTGATGAAACTGGCTCAAGTAAATTTTTTGGTCTTGTGAAAATGGGGAAATATCGGTTCAGATTTAGATACAGCTTCCAGATTTGTGTTTAACAGATTTTACCACACAAGGACATTTTCTCACGATTTTAAATGTGACTTTAGTTTTAAAATCTGGGTTAATTTAGAGCCCATCTAAAGGAGTTTAAATACCTATGTTCAGTTGGCTTTGCGAATATCCAAAAGTGTTGTGTATATTTGTAATAAAGTCAGCCAAGCTCGAAATTCCTTATTTATTAGTTTTATTTTTAGGAAAGTGGCCAGTCAAACTCTCATGCACCTTTTTTCGAGTGATCCCTAGTAGTCTGAATAAAACCTCGGCGTATTTTTAAAGTAAGATGCATAAATGCGATTTTTTTCCTGTGAGCCCGCACTTTTCAACTTAAAACACAACGAAATGTGTTAAACTAGACAAGGGGCAAGAGAGAGAAAAAGGTACTATTCCAGCTGCAACAACGTGAAAAAATCAACGGCAACAAAGGGCACCAACAAACACGAGTGTAATTGTATGCAAAATAACTCATTTGATACACTTTACCTACCCGGCCACAGTCCATGGTCTATTGTTTGATGTTCCACTATTATGTGAATACGAACAAGTACTTTTTGCCACAATTTATTCTTCGGTACAGAGAAACCGAACGAAACAATTTCCGTGCCTCAAGATAATTTCTCATTATGTGGAACACTTCACACAAAAAAAGCACAGAAATTGTAACTCATCGCACCGTGAATGGAATGAACGAGAAGAGACAAGGTCTGGCCAGGCCCGACCCGGCCTGGCCGCTTGGGCTATGACGGTGGAAAGCAAATAAAAACGCAACCACAACTGACATGCCATTGTTTACACCTATAAGTGGTTTTACAAGCCATCATGTGGAAAATCTTGAATGGCATGACTCAAAAACGATGAAAAAATAATCTAAATTATGAACTTATGGCTTTATGGCACCGGCAAACAAAACGTGCGAATATGAGGCCAAAACAAAATCAAGGAAGAGCCGGCAACAACGCTACAACAGACAAAGTAATAAAGCAAAGTAAGTACCCGTACTTTACACCTCAACTGATAAGATGACACTCGAGGATGTATATAATGACTTTATATTGACGTGATAAAATGTAATTTCTTTGCCAGACTCCTGGTGTCCGCTTTTAACATTTCAGCAAGAAAGTAGACATTTTTTTTTAGGATTTGTTGTTACAAAAAGATCAAATGGGGCAAGAAGGAGAATGGATAGAGATTAAAAGGACGAGCTTCTCTTTATGTAAGGTCGTTTGCGGCACATGATTCATATTTGGCAATAGCTTCGATGTAACTTGGAAGTAATTGATGGAGGTTGTAAATGAGTGGCCATCAACCATTTCAATGGGAATTGTTTATGCCCGTGGCTAAACTGGATTGGATAAAATAGGTCAAGGTTGAACTGTAGCTGATACTCAGACGTAATCGATGTAAATTAAAGTTGCCAGAATTAATCCAGGTAGTGACAAATATTAATCCAGGCAGTGACATTTTAATAAATTTTATATTTATTTATTTTCCATTATAGGATAGAGAAGATAGTCACTGTGTCATTTCGATTGTAACACCTAGCAATACAGGTCGAATACTCTATCAAGTACACGAGGGTTGCGATATACATTTCTGGCCTAGTCTGGCAGCTGACTCCATCTGACATTTCCATTTGAAAGTTTGAAATTTTTTAGCATAAACTTACTCAGAACGTTTTTACGTACGACCATCATTTGTGTTGTTTACAGTGACTTAAAAAAATCAATTTGGCAAAAAATTGGAATTAACCCGTGAAAATTTTCGTGCTATCATTTTTCACAACATTTCACGACGTGGATTATCGATGAACTTAAATCTTTGTATGTCGATGAAGCACCATCCTTAAGCACTGCGAAAAACTGGTTTAATGAATTCAAGTGTGGCCGACGATCGTTCAAAGACGAGGGTGGTGAAGGTCGACCAAAAACGCCCGTTGATGCCGTGCGTGAACTGATAATGCAACATCGTCATGTGACATACAGTGTCATCCTTGAGCATTTCTTCTACCAGCATACATTCGATATTGCATGAACGCCTGGCCGTAAAAGGCTTATTCTCGTTGGATCCCGCACAATTTGACAATCGCTCAAAATAAGGCTCGTGTCGATTGGTGAAAAGAAATTTCAAAGAAAAATACGATCACAGTGCTTCAAAAGACGTTTATAAGATCGTCACAGGTGACGAATCATCGATCTATGCATATGAGCCCGAAACAAAACAGCAATCAACCGTGTGGGTATTCGAAGACGAGCCAAATCTAACAATAGTTGTTCGTGGAAAAAGCACTTCGAAGCAAATGGTCGCCTGTTTCTTCGGCAAATTTGGTCAAGTGGCGACTGTTACGCTTGAGCAAGTTAGGATGGTCACTTCTGAGTGGTACATCACAATTTGTTTGCCTGAAGTCTTGGGAGAATTTTAAAAAACGAACAAGAGAAGACGAATCATTGAAACCATAGCAATGCGAGCTCTCGCGCATCGGTTCAAACGAGTGCCTTTTTGACCGGCCAGAACGTCGAATTGGTGGGTCATCCGCCGTACAGCCCTGATTTGGCACCCAAATGACTTGTTTTTGTTCCCGCACATCAAGTAAAAAAAGCGTGGTAAACAATTTTTGTCGCCAGAAGGTGCTGTTGAAGCATTCAAAAACCATGTTTTGGAGGTCTCTCAATCGGAGTGGAAAAAGTGCTTCGATAATTGGTTTGAGCGCATGCAAAAAAAAAGTATATAAATCATGCTGGAGAACACTTTGAAAAACAATAAAACCATTTTTAATGATAAATATTCGCATTTTCATAATTAGGCCAGAAATATTTATAGCAGCACTTTTACATGGTTCTTCTTCTGTTCTAGAATAAATGTAAATCAACGTTATCGCCCCGTTACCCCTAATAACTCATAATTACATACCTGCATATCTTGACATATTTATTCAAGAACTCATTGCCATTCACTCTGGCTTATTGTCCATCATCAGATCCCTACCGTACATTCTAGTTTTTCTTTACCTCATTTCATATATGGCCAAGTGCTAAGTTTCAGGTATCATTTTCAACATAATTATACTTTATGCCTATAAGGCATAATTTTCTCATTTAAAAACCTATAAAATTTTATTAACTTCCATAACAATCTCCACCCATTTTGTTAAGAAGGCAACGAGGTAACTGCTAATCTTTGCCTTTCTTTCTTGGCTCGTTTTATGTTTAAGATTTTTCAAAGCAGCAAACCAACAATCCAGCCAACGTTCAAATAGAAAGTGCTTTCGAAAGAATGGAAGGAATGGAAAGAAATTGGAATCACACCAAATTGAACTGACCTTTTGCAATATAATCTAAACTCGGCCAAACATTCTATTTTGTAAGACTCAGAGGCTCTTGGTAAACTGTATCTCTTTCCTCTTACCCTACAATTGCTGGCCACAGTCGGCTGCAGTTGCAACAATTCCACATACCATTGCACCAAGTGCAGCAGTGTGGCCCACAATGTTGCGGCAGCTTGACAGGCAGCAGCCCAAACCTAAAAAAAAACAAAATATCCTCTTACCCTACAATTGCTGGCCACAGTCGGCTGCAGTTGCAACAATTCCACATACCATTGCACCAAGTGCAGCAGTGTGGCCCACAATGTTGCGGCAGCTTGACAGGCAGCAGCCCAAACCTAAAAAAAAACAAAATATCTTCTGCTGTTGCCAAATAGCAAAACGTGCTTTTACTTAAAGATCACTGTTTAACGATCTTTACGAAGAACGATACAAGCAAAATCCCCCATTGGAGCAAATGTTGATGCAGTCAGCGTGTCTCATATCTGCCACGAATTGTTTTCGCCACTTGGTGAGAAACGAACCAACGGACGGGTATGCCTGTTGAAAGGCCGCACTGTCTTGGTCGTCTAACTTTGCCTTGCTCTGGCTACGAGCTGAACAGTTTGCTCTGATTTCTTAACTCTTACTGCCAAGTCACCTTTGTTGCAATGTTGCTGGTGTTGTTTTGCTGTAGCCGTTGCTGTTCCTGTGGCGGCTGTTGCTGCTGCAATCGTTGTTGTTGAGATCATGATCGTGTACTGGACAATCACTTTTATTAACCTGACTTTTCGTTTACATTGTAAACTCTTCAGCTATGACATTTCTGCTGTTTATGCTGCTCCGTCTGGTAAGGTGGAAATGAAAGGCGGAGATTTACTTTCTAATGTGTTCTAGTTTTGCGTTTAATGGGAATTTTAGGTTACTTTTCTAAGATTCCGAAATATGCAAGCATGTCTTTAACTTCGTACAACTTTTGAAGGATATCTAGGACTACGAGGGCTGCTATATATATATTTCTGGCCTAATAATTAAAATACAAAATTATCTCCAGCATGATTTATACACTTTTGTCCAATTGTCGAAGCACTTTTTTCACTTCGATTAAGATACCTTTAAAACATGGGTTTTGAACGCTTGAACAGCGTCTCCTGGTGACGAAAATCGTTGACCACGCATTTTTTGTTGATGTGCGGTAATACAAAATAAGTAATTGGGTGCCAAGTCAGGGCTGAATGGCGGATGACCCATCAATTTGACGGTTTGGTCGGTCAAAAAGGCGCTGGTTTGAGCCGATGTGTTAGCTATGTGTGGTGCTCAATGATTCGTCTTCTCTTGTTCGTTTTTCGAATTTCTCCGAAGACTTCCCGCAAACAAATTGTGGTGTACCACTCATGATTGAACATCGTATGTTGTTCAAGCGGAACAGTCGCCGAAGAAAGAGGCGACCATTTGCTTCGAAGTGCTTCTTTCACGAACAACTTTCGTTGCATTTGGCTCGTCTTCGAAGACCCACACGGTCGGTTGCTGTTTTGTTTCGGGCTCATGCGCATAGATCCATGATTCGTCACCTGTGACGATCTTTTAAGCGTCTTTTGAAGCACTGCGATCGTATATTTTCAAAATTTCTTTGCACCAATCGACACGAGCATATTTTTGAGCGCTTGTCTAATCAACGAGAACAAACCTTTTCAACGACCAGGTGTTCATGCAATATCGAATGTATGCTGCTTTCCACCAAGGATGCCTTTATCTCATGGTATGTCACATGACGATCTTGCATTATCAGTTCACGCGCGCCATTAATGTTCTCTGGCACAACGGCCGTTTTTGGACGACCTTCGTCTTTGAACGAGCGTCGGCCACGATTGAATTCATTAAACCAGTTTTTCATAGTGCTATAGAATGGTGCTTCATCGCCATACAAAGATTTAAGTTAATTTTTGGAGCCTGCCCCATCAAAAATTACAAATGCCAAAGTCGGGAAGGTATCTCATAAAAATAGTCTTGGCTCCTGCTAAAAATAGTCTTGGCTCATGTCCTTATTCAACAAAGCTTAATATTTCGGATTTGTACAGGACAGTTAGGGCCCAAGGCATGCCTAGGACTATGGTTGGAAAAAAATATATGGAGTGTAGTTTATATCGGCCTTCTTCCTGTTGACTATGTTTTGTACGATTCCAAAAACGATAACAGTTTTATGAAGAGTATGCCGGATGGATCGAACTACTTAAATGGAAATACTCTCCCAGATTAGTATTCTTGATATTGCTACAAACAACTGACGAGGAATATACTAAAAAGAGCTGGTTGTGTTATCTATCAGAATCAGCTTAATTTAAGATTGTTTATTATGCTTCCAGAATAGTAAAGCGCAATTTGCAACAAAATCACGGACGTAGAAACTGATACGTGGCAAGTTCAGTATTAAGGCTGGTACACGAAAAAAAATAGAGTTGGGGTGGCAATGTCGAAGAGCATCATAAAGTACTATTTTTGGGGATATGGTCGTGACACAACAACATTACGATTATCATAATAATGATATGATTCACACATAATTAATATTTAAAATTACATTAAATTCCATATAAAGGGTCTTTTTTCAAACGTATGGCTTTCAAGAAGAAATAAAACGCATATAATTTAATGTTATGGCCAAGAATTTATATTTATTTTAAAGATACGGGTTAGCCATAATGTTTAAAAAATGATTTTGGGCCGTATGTCAGCAATAACTCGCCGGATATTCCCTTCAAGGCGTCAATCGTGTCGGGCTTATCTGCGTAGACAAACGACTTTATATAAGTACACAAAAAATAGTCCAGGGGTGTTAAATCACACGATCTTGGAAATTATCGTTCGGTGAGAAACGCAAAGATCCGCTGTTTTCGACCAAAATTTTGTTCAGAGATGAGGCCTATTTCTGGCTCAACGGCAAACTCAATAAACAAAATTGCCGCATTTGGGCTGAAGAGCAACAAGAAGAGGTTCAAGAGGTGTCATTATACCCAGAGAAAACCACGGTTTGTTCGGTTTATAAGCTGGTGGAATCAGCGGTGCATATATTTGATGATGATGATGATGATGGCCGGGACGTAACCCGGACTGGTGCTCGCTATCGCGCCATGGTATCGATCTTTTTGATACCTGAGATTAAAGCCCGCAATCTTGGCGACACTTGGTTTCAACAGGACGGTGCCACTTGCCATACAGCTGCTCAAACAATGGATCTATTGAGAGGCATTTCGAAAAGCAGCTAATTTCACGTTATGGACAAGTGAGTTTGCCCCAGATCGAGTAATACCACATCTTTAGACATTTTTCTTAAAGTCCAAAGTCTTTGCTGATAAGCCAGCTACGATTCAGGTTTTGGAGGCCAACATTACGCGTGTCATTAAAGCCATACCGGTCAAAATTCTAGAACGAGTCATCCAAAATTGGACCCTCAGAATGGAAACCCTGAGGCGTAGTTGCGGCCAACATTTGAAGGAAGTTATGTTCAAAAAATATATGTCATAAAATATCCTTTCAAATTACCAATAAAGATTCTCCACTTAATTTGAATTTTTATATTTTTTTGTGGATCTATAGCGTTCCCCATTGACTTAACATTGTGGCTGGCTTCATTTTTGAAAGAAGAAATATGGACCACTGATTCCCTCTGCCCATTGAGCGCACTAAACGGTGACTTTTTGAGAATGTAACGGCGTCTCAACAATGGCTTGTGAAATTTCTTTACTCCAAATGCAACAATTTGGCTATTAACGTACCCAATCACCCAAAAGTGAGCTTCATCGCTGAACAAAATTTACTTGTAAAAACTTGGATCGCTGGCCATCTCGTTTTGAGCCCATTCATCACGATTTATAAACGTTGTTCCGGAGAAGGTCTATTTATTATGAAATTGCAAACGAAACTGAGCTTAATCAAGTTACAGCTGTCAAAAAGACCAATTCCGAAAAAAATGTGGCCAGATCGCAAACCACACGCCTAAAAAAATACCCTTTACTTTTGTAACTTATGATCAGGGAAAATAATGGACCTCGGAGAATGTGTACAACACCAGAGTATATTTTAAGAATTCCGGTTGCCTCTGCGGGAGATATTACGACAATGATGGTATGTGCGCAGCTGATACAGTTGCCAAAGTTGGAACATCCTTCTTGCGGGTCTGAGAGGTTTATCAAGGACAGATGGTAAGAGGAACCCACCAGCAAGGAGAACAACAACATAAATGGCTTAGTAACATACAGTTAATTAGTTGGAAATCGTTCGAAACTGCAGTGATTCGGTTGCAAAAGAATAATTTCGGTTGATATCACCGAATGTTTATAATCGTACTGGATACTCGGTTGGAAATACCACATGATAATAAGTATGATAATCGTTCAACTTATTAATCGATTATACCAATAAAACACGAAAATATTATTTACTTGTCTCACCTGGCGGTTGTGGCAGCAATAGTTTTGCAAAATTTTGTTGTTGTAACCAATTTTTTGTGATAATAACTAAAACTTCATCATAACCAAAAGGGTGTGGTTTAATTGTATTTCTTAAAAAATAAAATAATTCGATTATGACTGAATAAAAACCTTCCATTATATTTTCCACTTCTTCCTCTTCATCGCCGTTTCTATGAGTAATTGTGTAAGCAAAAAGTTTTTTGCCACTGACTAACATTATATTTTTTTAATGAGTGTGGTAAGTGGATTTTTAGATCCAAAAAGTCTCTTCTGAAGGTTCGGAAACTTGGTATGTTGCACCTATACTACAGTTATACGATTAATAATTGAAAATTACAGAGCCATATCTAACATTCTGTTGTACTGAAGAAATACTAGAGGTGCATGAAACCTCAATTATTCGGTTGTCAAAAAATAGCAGTTGTGGCAACGAATCTTTTCTCTATGTGTAGCAAAAGATGTGATCGCGATTATTCTTTATATGTGACACGCAAAATAGAAAGGGACCTAAGGGTAAAAACCAGTTTTATTCAGGAGAGCCATTTTAAAGATTAGGTCCCTCTCTATTTGCGCTTAGAATCGTCGACTTCACTTTCATAAAACGCGCATATCTTTGGGAGGGAACACTTTTGGGGCATGGGATGTTGTCCACATCAAAAAAAAGTGAAAAGTTGATGAAAACTGTTCCCATTAAAAAAAGAAAAAAATGAAAATTAATTTTTTACCCTTAGTTCCCTTTTTCTATGCGCTGTCACATATGCTCCATTTTAGATTAGAATTTATCCTTGTTTGTCATTTCGTTTGCAATACCTTAAAATACAGGGTGTCCGTCGGGAAGGTATACTACTTTATTTGTTTATAATTTTTGATTAAATGAAAGAGAAAGGATCTTATATTGATAAATGTTTTATTTATAGTCGGCAATTATGTATGGAATACAATATCAGATAAATGTCCGTCTCTGTTAGCCTCACAAATTCCAGCCTTTTTGAGCTCATTTTTCATTACATTCTCACACATTTCACGCGGTATTTCATTAGTTTCATCACGAATATTTTGTTTGAGTTGCTCAAGCGTTTCTGGTTTGTTTGCATAAACCTTGCTTTTCCGATATCCCCACAAAAAGAAGTCCGGAGCATTCAACTCAGGCGACTGTGGAGGCCAATCATCATCACCATTTCTTGAAATAACTTGTTGTGGAAATGCTATGTGGCACCGATGTGGTTGTATGCGATGTGGCACCGTCTTGTTGATACCACATGTTAATCAAGCCCAAAGCATGCAGTGCTGGCGTTAAAAAGTTTTCAATCATATCACGATATCGCTTCCCATTGGCAGTTACGCCGTTTTAATTTTCAAAGAAGTAAGGTCCAATGATTCCTCCTGGCTAAATTGCACACCAGACTGTCATTTTTAATGGATGCATAGGTGTCTGATTAATAATTTTAGGGTTTTCTTTTGCCCAGAACCGACTAATCTCTTGTTAGTCACATATTCATTCAAATGAATATGATTTTTTCAGGAAAATCGGGGTTGTCTTGGGCGAGCTGTAACGTCCTATTGACATATGTGCGGTGGCATAACTGCTCTTGTGGAAGAAGCTCCTGTGTCAACTGATTCTTAAATGAAAAAAATGGAAATCCTTGTGCGAAATTGTGACCAAAGTTGTTCTTTGACGAATGTATTGTTTTGAACACTTTTTTGAGCAGCAGTAATGTTTTCAGCCGATCTTGCAGTACGTTGTATTCCATGCTTGGGCCTATCAGCTACAGACCCTGTTTCTTCGAAATTATTCACTACATGATAAATAGTGAGTTTTGCTGACACGTTGTTTCTCCCAAAAATTTCACGTAACTTTTTCATCGTCACAGAAATCGATGATTGATTTTGATAAAATGTTTAACGATTAATCGAATATTTTTCCATAATTAAATTGTCACGTCTCTACTTTACGACTGCCGAATATGAACTCTCAAGACTAATATTTACCAAAATGGCGGCAAAACAAAGTGGTATAACTTTCCGGCGAACACCCTGTATTAATCTTCGTAATATGCTTAGACTATCTTAGTTGTGTTTGTCCGTCCATCCGTGTGTCTATTAAAGGCACGATAGTTGTCTAACAATGGCTTATAGTCATATGGAGTCTGAACTTGTATTATGTGAAAGAAATAAATCGACCTTGGAAAAGAGTTTTCCTTTTTTCCCATATTAAACAGATTTTTTTTGTTTTTCACAGAAAAACTGTTTTAGTAGGATAAAGTCGACTACACGCAACAATCCTAAAATTCCTTAAACTTCACACTAAACTAAGTCAATAATTTTGAAAAAAAACGTTTCTACTCCATACAGTTCCCTGTCGTAAGTGTTCTCCTCCCAATCCTCTTAAAACTAAGCCATAATTTGGCATTTGTCGAAAACGAATTGTTCCTAAGAAATCATAAAAATCATCGACTTCATAAGCCATAAGAATCTTGGTTGCTTTTCGTCTATTTCGTTTTTATATCAAAAATCTGACAGCCCATCTGCAATAGCTCCGTACACACATAGCCAAACTTTGTATACGCGACCGGAGAGAAGAAATTGGAATGAAAATAACAGCGAAAATCTATGAGGAATTGTGAGGGAGCCAACGTTTTTCTCCTTGTCAAAAGGAAAATCATCTAGAGAAAGACAAATATGTCATACGCGTAAGTCACGTACAAGTCGCACGCGATGAACAAAAATCAAATTGTTCCATCGATAACAGAGGCAGCAGCACTAGAACAGGAATATTCTCCATCATATAGCCTTTTATGGCCAAACGACAACAACAGCAGCAGCCGAAGGATCGAACAAGAAACGTGGAAAGGAAACGATAAAGAAAAGAAATCACAAGCGAGACTTATCGGTGCTGAGGTATGTAAGCGCATACTGGGCTAAGAAGAATGTACTAGGCTGGCGATGCTGTGGCATAAGGCCACCCAAATGGGTGCCAGATTCTTGGGTTAGCCAGACTAGGAGAATGTCTCTGCACTCCTCCATCAGAGACATACATGAAGAGCTTGTATAGTCATTTAGACGTACGTTCAGTTATGGTCTTAGTATAGACTTGCGCGACATTTGCTGCTTCTCAATGGGGTAACACATCTAGCGCCAGCTGAAAGTCAATGTCGTCGTCGCGTTTATTTGCTGCTCGCACATGTGGGTATTCTCTTCTATTTATCCTTGGTGTGCTTTGGTTGTATTTCCACTTTTTGCTGTCTTTGTATAGCAAAATTCTGCTTTTCGTTTTTATCCATTTTCAGTTGTCATCATTGTACAAGTTTTGAAGACATTGAGTTATTGTTAGAAATTGTTATACAAGTTTTAGTTATTGCTGTACGAGTGGATCTATAGTTTCAGCGCTTGTTTGCCCAAAGTCAGAGACATGCCGAAACGACTGTCAGATTTTGGTGAAACGAGTGGCAGCACAGTGGGGTAAAAAAGTTGATTTTCATCAAAAGTATGCACTTTTGCAAACGTGAGTATCATCGTCACATCTTCACAAAAAATAAGAATGGTTGGGGTAATATTGTTGCGGCACATCAATATTATGATTCTCGCAACAATAGTAAAAAGGGTGTTTAAATTGTAAGGGTCATATAAAGGGAGGTTAACTTTTAAGGGTCATTTGAAGGGTGGCTAACTTTTAAGGGCCATTTAAAAGGTGGTTAACTTTTAAGGACCGATGTTGATTTTGAATATAGCACAAATCGTTTAGGAAATTATTGTCATTTCCTTTTATTATGATAATATTGGTATAGTTCAATTATGTAAGGAACAAAATATCGGCCGCGACCTCGGTGGCACCCCTCCATCCGATGGTTTAGATTTTCGATGACGCTGAGGCATAATTGAAGTTCTATGTCGTTAATGTGCCCAATTATTTCATCCTTTCGCTCTTGAATTGTTGCTGGCTTATCGACGTACACCTTTTCTTTCAAATAACCCCAAAGAAAGAAGTCCAGCGGTGTCAAATAACATCGCCACAACGTGAGATAACACGGCCATTGAGTACATTTAATTTGTAGCGCAAAAGAGCCATTGTTTCGTTAGCTGAGTGGCAAGTGGCACCGTCCACATCCATATCATCCAATTTGGCCCAAAAAAAGATCGTTGTCATCTCACGATAGCGAACACCATTCACAGTAACTGCCTGACCGGCCTCATTTTGGAAAAAAACATGGCCCTATGATGCCTCCAGCCCATTAACCGCACCAAACAATCGCTCTTTGTGGGTGCATTGTTTTTTCGGCAATGACTCTTGGATTATCATTCGCCTAAATGCGAAGCAATTCCCCTTATTGATGAATCCACAGAGGTGAAAATATGGCTCATCACTGAAGATGATTTTCTTCGAAAATTGATCATCCGCTGTTGCCGAAGCCTGAATAACTTTAACGCGTTGCTCGCTTGTGTATCTTTCCATGGTTCAAATTGAATTAGTCTGAAATAAAGAAATATCAAATGAAATGCAGAAAAAAACTTGAGGTTTAGAAGTGGTTCACATTCAACATCGGCCGTTAAAATTTAACCACCCTTAACAACAGACTATGGGGTAACTGCAGTTTGGTGAACGCTACTTCACCAGACTCAGACCCTAAGCAACGATCGTGATTACCAATGCCTATATACTCGTACTTAAATGCTGGTAGATGCTAAATAAGCAAGCAATAAGTAGTCCACCAAACAAAAAAAAACACAATAAAAATATCTGCTTTTATTGCTGAGAGCTCATTATTGTTGCCGTGACCATATCATTTCTCTGCGTGTACACCATCTACCACACTAAAAGAAATCAACATAAAACCTTGTGAAATCAGTTCTTGTTTTCGAAGAGCCACTAAACAGTAGACATCCCAGTTCGACATCCAGTCGCTTAATAGCTTTAGACTAAATCCGATTGTCCTTCAATTTAGCATAGGAGCTTTAGACTAAATCCGATTGTCCTCCAATTTAGCATAGGACATTAAGAGCAATCAGTCAAAATTTTCAAACAGCAAACAAAGGTCCTCACCGATTTGAGGCCCTGCCGTTCCAAACATCTGATATTACATGCGATCTTGCTCAAATTTAGCGTACGAGGGCTGTAATATATATTTCTGGCCTAATAATGAAAATGCGAATATTTATCATCAAAAATAGCTTTATTGTTTTTCAAAGTATTCTCCGGCACGATTTATACACTTTTGACGAAGCACTTTTTCCACTCCGATTGAGATACCTCCAAAACATGGCTTTTGAACGCTTCAACAGCATCTTCTGTGGCCGAAAATCGATAACCACGCAATTTTTCTTGATTTGCGGGAATAAAAAAAGTCATTGGGTCATCAATTCGACGTTTTGGTCGGTCAAAAAGGCGCCGGTTTGAGCCGATGTGTGAGGGCTCGCATTGTAATGGTGCACAATAGTTCGTCTTTTCTTGTTCGTTTTTCGAAATTTTCCGAAGACTTCAGGCAAACAAATTGTGGTGTACCACTCAGAATTGACCTCCTACGTTGTTTAAGCGGAACAGTCGCCACACGACCAGTTTTGCCGAAGAAACAGGCGACCATTTGCTTCGATTTGGCGAGGTCCCAAACAGTCGATTGCTGTTTTGTTTCAGGCTCATACGCATAGATCCACGATCTTATAAACGGCTTTTGAAGCACCGCCTTTGTATTTTTTTTTGTTATATCTTTGCACCAATCGACACGAGCCTTTTTTGAGCGATTGTCAAATTGTGCGGGATCCAACGAGAACAAACCTTTTTACGACCAGGTGTTCAAGCACGGCATCAATGTTCCCTGGCACAACGGCCATTTTTTGACGACCTTCGTCTTTAAGCAAGCGTCGGCCACGATTGAAGTTATTTAACCAATTTTTCACAGTGCTATAGGATGGTGCTTTATCTCCATACAACGATTTACGTTCATCAATGCATTCTTGTTGTGATAATCCTTGTCGAAAGTTGTGAAATATGATCGCACGAAAATTTTCACGAGTTAATTCCATTTTTTTGCCAAATTGATTTTTTCAAGTCACTGTAAACAACACAAGTGATGGTCGTTCGTCAAAACGTTCTAAGTACGTTTATGCTAAAAATGTCAAACTTTTCAATGGAAATGTCAAATGGCGCCAGGCAACACTTAGTGTTGTTCATCACTGAACAACAAAACCGTTGTGGTTTGAATGTTTAGTGTTTAGTTTTTTATTTAGTGGTTGTTATTCGAATATTTTTAGCTTAAGTAAGCTAACTTTATACGGGGATAAGTCCAATGTGGCCAAAATCCTCTGAACGGACCTCCTCGATAGCCCCAGTTGTGCCGGCCGTCTTCTTGTTGATGTTTCTTGACTGTCCTGCACACTATTCACAACACGTTGGATATTTTTAGTCCTTGTGGACCGTTCGTGGTCTTCCGGTACATGAAAGGTGTCTTACCGTACCATGTTGTCGAAAATTTCCAACCAAGCGGTTTATTGTTGGTTCTGAAGGTCCAGTGAGCACATTAAAAAGGCGACGATAAGCACGCGTCGAACAATTCACTATTGATTTTAAAAATAAAATTCAACAATTGCTGATTGTCGCTGGTGTAGTATTTCATGTCAAATTCCCCAAGTTTACTTCTCAAAATTCTGAAATAAAAATAAAAAATATAAATAAATTTAAAATGTTATTAAACATTTAAACCACAACGGTAGTTTTGAGCCACCCTGTATAAAAATCCACATATGTAGTACATCCAATATTTTTGAAATTGGATACAGTTCATCAGAGATCGATGAGTAATAAGCTCAGAAAAAATGGGTCTTTTGTTTTATTTACAATTAACATCGTGCGTTTTAGTTGGACCATCCTTTATTTTCAATACTATTCATTTCATTCTGCCGAAAAGCAGTAATTAACCTTAACCACGCCCTCTCTTGTACCTCCCGCACAAATGACTCTTTTAGAGCGTAGATTAAAACCTACACAACTTTTAACCTAATTCACGAATTTCGCTTGTATTCTTCAGTATGTTTTTTCATCCTTGTATACGCATAATGCTAAAAGGATGCCAAGCCCCATTTAAGTACCTCCTATATAAACGACTGTTCATTAGATTTCATTGAAAGCGGTACGCTTCCGACAAAGGTAGTGAAAATGAGTGGTTACGGAAATTGATGTTAGAATAAATTAACGATAGGAAATTATAAATCTGGCCATGCCCCTAAAGTCTGAGGCTAGATTAAGATCGGACCAGCCGACTGAAAGTTGCTCACTTGTCTAGAATTTAAACGCTTTTGATACAAGGTGGATTAATATGGATACTAGAACTAGACTATCTTCTATACTTGTCACTTGCGTGCAAATGACGAAGATAATATGCTGAAAATGTCAGGGCGGTGAAATTCGATTTCGGTCATATGACCATCACGGGCTACTGTACATCGATCTATTCTTTGACCCAATTTTCCACCACTATTGCACACATTTCAACCAAAACGTTGGTAATTTTGCGTTGGATGTTGTCTCTGAGCTCGTCTAAAATTGTTAGCTTGTAGGCATAGACCAAGGACTTGATATGTCCCAATAAAAAGAAACCCAATGGCGTTAAATCGCATGAACGGGGTGGTCATTCGACGGGACAATTTCTCGAGATAGCACGTTCACCGAATTTGCTTTTCAGTAAATCGATTGCAACGCAAGCTGTGTGGCATGTGGCACCGTCTTGTTGAAACCACATATGGGCGATGTCAAGCTCATCCAATTCTGGTTAAAAATATTTTTCTAACATGGTACGACAGCGCTCTCCATTGATGGAAATTGGCAACATTACTTTTGAATCGTGGTATTCTAGGTCCCTGATAAGGGCAGACTAACTAATACAAAAGGTGACTCTTCAACTACGTACATTTCTTGCTAAGAAAGTTTTATTTAGAACTAAATTGGTGATCTAGGAGGGGTGAATACTATCTATAGCAATTTCCTATCATCCTCGATGACTAAACTATTTTAGTAAATTCATAAATATTTTAGTACAAAGTTTCAAACTATTTTTATCCCACTGTATATTCTTAAGATGCCTGCATATATGAATGACGGTTATTGAAACTGAAGAAATCCCAGGCAAGAAAAAAACGAAACGTGGCAAATAAGTTATAAATATAAAACAAATATAAACTCAAACACACACACACACACCGAGAGTGCTTACAGCGAGCACAGATACACTGCATCGATACTCCCATACATGCACGGATGGATGTGTGTTCATAGGAGCGTGTCTAAAAGTCAATAAAAAAAGAAGAAAAAAAAACAACAACAAGCCAATAAGCATCAGGCCCCTTCCCAGCAGCCATATCCTGTTCCTGCTCATATGTACCTACTCCAGCTAATCCAAAAAGGAATTCCATAATTTTTACTTATTTCGTGACAGTTTCACACAACCATATAAAATTCAGATTTTCCTCTCATAGTTACGTATGTATGAATGTACGTACATGCGATGCTTGCTCCAGTATTAGATATCATAGAAGCTGTCATTTGAGTTTTTTCCTCTAGAGCTTCTTAAAACAGAGGAAGAAGATAAAGTAGACCAAGTGTGTTTCGAATAAACAACAGCGGCACTACACCATTTCCAGTTTTTTAATATTTTTGGGATCTGCGTTACTATTCAGCGCATGGAGTTGTTGGTGGTGTATATCGTAAGGTAAAGCATCTGATCGGTTCAACTTGGTGAACCTAGTACGATCCTTACTGACTATACTACAAGGCGTCTCACATACCAAAGCGTGGTAACTCCTGGGCAACGGTGTTTTGACATCCATCAAAGCAACGGCTAACGTGTGAGAGGCGTCCTGGCCTCTGGTTAAATAGGTTGAAGTTGGGTTTGTAGAACGCTTCGGAAAAAAACAAAATAAAAACAACAATTAATTAAAAAAAAACGTTCTAATGGATTTTAATTAGTGTCAAAAAACCGGATTTTTTAATGTAAAAGTACGGCACTAACCAACATTCAAGCTTAAGCATCTTGGTAAGGAATCGAAAATATTTCCCCAATCAAAAGTGAAGTAATTGTCTCTATTTCTAGACTAAATAAATTAGTTAAATAGCTTAAGATGGACATTAAATCATTCACTAATTTAAAACAGGTTTCGCAACCCCTTAAACGGTTTTTTTAATTCAGGTTTTATGTGAAATTTTTTCTAGTGCCCGTTAGGTTTGTCGATGATCAAATGGGTTTAGGGCCCGTCAGCCAAATATAGTCGAACTGCAAATATAATTCTATTTTTGGCTTCTAAGAAAATTTTATAACTGTAAGTATTTTAAAGTCATATGTTCATGTATATTGAAAGCAATTTTTGCAAAATTTTTCGTAAAATCTCCGGTGTATGACTTGAATTTCATGGCGAATGTTTTGTTTTAGCTTTGGCATGTTTGCTGGCTTATTTATGTATATCCTTTCTTTAAAATAACCACAATAAAAACATTCTGGCGTTGTTAAATCCGGTGAACGTGGGGACTAATTGGAATCGTTTTTGCGCGAAATAATGCGTTCGCCAGAGAGGTCCCGTTACAGAGCCATTGTGTCCCTTGCAGTGTGTGTTGTGTGCTCCATATTGTTGGCACCACAACTGTGAACGTTTTTTTACAGCTGGCCTTAAAAAATTGTTCAGCAGCGTTCGATATTCAGCACCATTAATCGTATTCACATTCAAAGAAATATGGACCAATGATCCTTTCAGACGATACACCGCACCAAACAGTACACTTAAGTGGGTTCAATTGTTGCTGATGAACTGTCCCTGAATTCTCCGTAGCCCATATTCTGCAATTTTGTTTGTTTACAAGCCATTTAATTGGAAATGGGCTCCATGATGCTTTCTTTTGATTTTCGAATTGTTAATGAATGAAATCAGGGTTTTCTTCTGCATTTTGTCGGAATGAAATTGCATAATCAAGCCATTGTTGGTAGTCTATTGGCTTCAATTCGTGCACAAGCTGAACTATATACGGGAACATGTGCAATATGGGCAAAATCCTCTAAGGGTCTTCTTGTTGATGTTTCTGGACTATCCTGCACACTACACAACACGTTGGATATTTTTGTCCGTGAAGACCACGTGGTCTTCCGGTACTTAGAAGGTGTGTTACTGTACCATGTAGTCGAAAATTATCAACCAAGCGGTTTATTGTTGTTTCTGAAGGTCCAGTAAGCACATTAAAAAGGCGACGATAAACACGCTTCGTCAAAAAAATTGACTTAATTCTTAAAAAAAATCAAAAATTCCTGATCGCTGTTCAGTTGTGTTTCAAATTTCAAATTAACCAAGTTTGCTTTACAAAATTCTGAAACAAATATAATTTAAAAAGGTTTAATAAATATTTAAACCTCAACGGTAGTTTTGCGCCACCCTGTATAAACCAAATCAGTCCAATATTGTTTGTTTTTTCATCGTTTTATAAAAGGTATTTTTTAGACGTGTGAATTTAAATCTGGCCACACTTTTCCCAGTGTTGGTATTTTTGTCAGCTGTCACTTGATTTATGCTCAGATTGTTTTGCCATTTCACAATGAATTTAACTCACTCCGGAACAACGTTTGTAAATCGTGGTGAAAGAGTCCAAAACGAGATGGCCACCGATCCTGATTTTTGCAAGAAAATTTTGTTCGGCGATGATGATTACATTTGGTTAAATGGGAACGTTAATTGGCAAAATTGTCGCAATTGGAGTAATAAAAATGCACATGCCATTTTTGAGACCCCATAACATCCTCAAAAAGTCACTGTTTGGTGTGCTCTATAGGCAGATTTCTTCTCATTTGGTCCATATTTCTTCAAAAATGCAGCCGGCCATAATGTTACAGTCAATGGGGAACGCTATAAGGCCACGATAATAGTACTTTTTGTGTCTGAATTGGAGGACGTTGATGTAGACGACCCTTGGATCCAACAAGACGGGGCTTCATGCCATGCAGCCAACGAAACAATCAATTTATTAAAGGACACTTTTGTGAGCGCATTATCTCGCTTCCTGGGCATGTGTCGTGGCCTCCAAGATCGTGCGATTTAACACTGCTGGACTATTTTTTGTTTGGTTATAGGAAGTCGCTTGTCTATGCATATAATGTGGGTTATTGCTGACATACGGCCTAAATGCTGCAAATAGTGGTGAGAACAAGGTCATAGCTCTGGACATCTTCAATATAAAGCTCGTTGAGCGTGATGTATTCGAAGTGTCGAAAGAAGCACTCAAGTGTATAGGCATTCTGAAGCAAAGCAACAAATATTTTACCTTTTCTGATAATTTCAACGTCTACACAGGTGCTCCATCCTCAGCCGAAAGAAAGGATGGTGGGTTTGACAACCATACTAACCAGAAAAACCAGAAATCTATGCAAAAAACAGTCGAAAAGACGTATGCCCTGTTTCTCTATGAAAAAACATAAGCGAATGAAGGTCGTCTGCTCTTAAGTGCGTCAATTATTGTCTCACAGTCACAAGCATACGGTATGATTTTCGTGATCATATTATTGTTAGCATAAATCTTAAAAAGCAATACTTTTGTCGCACCAACCATATTAATATGGTTGCTACAATCATATTATCATTTCGAAATTTTGCAATAATAAAGGGTGGTTACATTTTAAGAGCCTATGTTGAATGTGAACCACTCCTAAACGTCAAGCTTTTTTCTGCATATCATTTAATATTTCTCTGGCGGGCTGGCGGAAAAGGGAAGGAAAAATGTTTAAATTGTGCTTATTGGCCCTTTTTAGGAACATAGCAGCTGCTGCATTGATTCCTCATCTTCTTCATCGAATTAGCTTCTACAGAGGTCTTCAAATGGAAGTCCCAAGCGTTCGGCCATTCGGCCTATTAAAAAGTGTCTGGTGATAAGACCTGCAGAACACTGATTGTGCACTTGTCGAGTGACAGCAGCTCTTTCGTGGGTGCCACATCGATGACCGGCCAACGAAATCTTGCAACCCAGCAGTTCTCGATAGATTCGCAACTACGAACGACATGCGCACGTCTGGGGCGGCGGTACCTCCTTTCATACAGGAGCTTAACGGGGCACACTAGTCTCCTTATTCGTAACGATGCGATACCCGGGTACACAGTATATCGTTATCCTTACACAGTATACCATTATCCTCGGGTTGAGGAGAGTCCATGTCCATGGAACCGCGTATTTTGATATTACTCCTGATTTCTCAATTCAACTTTTACCAAAATATTTGAAATGGTGTAATATTTGTACATTCCGGGAAAGCGACCAGGAAATCCAAATAGAGAAAGCCAAGCAAAACAAATTGTCATGCAAACAGACTCTGACACAAACTGTGTTTTTTCATCCTGATACGACGGAATATTAGAACGTGTCCATGGCTGCGAGTGTGTGTGAGTGTGTGTTTATGGTGTGTTACCATAAACACTGTAACTGTCTGTCTTCCGAGGATAGACCATATCCTCGCACTTCTCCCAGTTGGTTGGCTGCTGGCTGACATTGTTTCGGTGTAAGTTTCCTTCACATCCAAACAAGATGCCACACAAATATCAACAACGACGACAACAACAAGAATGACATCAGAAAAAAGTCTATATTCCACGAACGTGTGGCATGTAAAATGATGACTTAGACAGAAAACCAAAACAGAACAAAAATACTCCAATGAAATATTTAAATTTGATAACGGAAGGAGAAGATACACGAATTTAATCTAATGAAATATTAATGGCCAATGGCAGAAGAGAATTAGCCGTATTTAGGAGGTAGAGAGGAGCCATGTGTAGGTAGAACAGAAACTTAAGGTATTCTTAAGGTATATTGTAAGTGACATCGGGGATACTTGTAGTTTAGACTAGGGCCGCAGAGCCTTAAAATTGCCAGGGCTTATACAACTACTACACAATTGGCGCAAAGTGTGGCAGGACGTACTAAATTTCTCGTAGGAATTTAGGTATTCCTACGAAAAATTTAGTAGTTCCTGCCTATAACTTTAGTTTTCCACCTCGCATTAAAAAGTCTAAGCCATTCGAAAATGGCTTTAAAATTAGTATGACCCTGTCAAGGAGTAGATATACAATTTTTATCGCGTACATTTCTATTTTCCATGTTATCATCCTATTGCGTTGATACTCTTTTTCTGGCTTTTTGATATTTAGTCCATTTTGGATCATTTTGATCTCCTGCAGTTTCGCCCTTTTATATTCGAATTTTTATTCTCTATGACATCCTTTCAATTTAATATATACGAGTATTTTCGCACTTTTTATTTGTGGCTCATTTGGGTCTGTTTGATTCCTTTTTGATCCCGATTTTTATATTCCATATCATACTGTTGAGTTAATATTGTTTTCTCACTATATGTTCTTTGTCCCCTTTTGGACATTTTAAATCGCTTTTTACCCCTATTTCTAATTTCCTTGACATCCTGTTGTGAATTTTTCACTTTTTTCGCCCATATTTGACATTGACAAAAATTTACCTGTTGATCCTATTGATTTAAAATTGCTTCCTGCTGTTTCAAACGTTTTGGGCACTTTTTATCAGCATTTCCACTTTCCATGCCATTCTTTTGATTTAGTATTGTTGTTTTGGAATTGTGAATTTAATTGGGACCTTTTATCCCTACTTCTGTTATCCATGCCATTCTGTTAATTGAATATTTTTTTCTTACTTTCTTATATTTTATCCCTTTGGACCTTTGTTATCTCTTTTTATTCCCATTTCTATTTTCCATGATTTTATATGATTTTTCTCACATTTCTATATTTTACCCTTGGACCACTTATGTACCTTTACATATTCTCATTTAAATTGTCTCTGACAACCTGTTGATTAAATATTGCTTTGGCCGTATCCTGCTGCTCCGCCCGGTTTGGTCAATTTTTTAACCCTTTTTTCCTTTTTTCTACTTTCTATGCTATACTTCTGATTTATTATTGTTTTTTGCACTTTGCCACCCTGTGGATTAAATATTGCTTTGCCTGCATTCTGCTGCTCCTCCCGTTTTGGTCCATTCTTAAACCCTTTTTTGCCCTTTTTCTACTGTCTATGCTATACTTCTGATTTATTATTGTTTTTTGCACTTAATTATTTTTCGGCTCCTTTGTTAATCCTTTTTTATCTTGATTTCTATTTTCCATGCCATCCAGTTGATTTAAACTAGTTTTTTCATTCTCTTGATTAAATATTGTTTCTTTATACTTTTTTATAAATCGCTCCTCGTGGGCCATTTTTATTCCCTTTAATCATCATTTAAATTGTCCTTGCTAACCTGTAGATTTAATAATGATTTCCCCGCTTCCTGCTGTTCCGCTCGTTTTGGCCACTTTTGAATGCCTGTTTCAATTTCCTATGTCATTAAATTTATTTTTTTACTTCTTAAATAAGTATATCGCCTCTCTTGAACATTTTGTATCCCCATTTTTATATTCCATGTCATTTTGTTGATTTAGCGTTTTTAGCTCATTTTTATCCCAATTTCTATGATATACATATGCCTCACTGACGATTAATTATAGCTCTTTTCGATTTTCTTTTAATAAACATTTTTGAAATGTTTAACTTTTAGGATTTCTAAAAACCCAAAAATGAACTAGTGGACATAAATTTTACCACTTTTATCCCACGAATTGATCGATTGCTAAAAATTTTCCTAATTTTCGTTTATAGCGTCATAAATATTGAACAGGAAGGGAATTTTGAAATTACATGGTCTTAAAAAGTGTATCTGGCAATTGTCGACCTTCGCTATCCATACGTTTTCTAAAGTTTTCATGAACTCTAACAAGCATGTCGACTAGTATTCTGTCAATTTCAGCCTCAATCTTGTTAATACGGTCTTCCAAGGTCTTGGGTCGGTTGATATACTTATACACCTTCGACTTCTGGTAACCCAACAGGAAAAAATCGTATGGGGCTAAGTATGGTGAGCGTACCGGCCAGTTCCTCACATCCCTCAAAGAGATTTGCCTCAAACAATTCATGGAAACCCTCGCTGTGTGTTCCGCGGCACCATCCTGTTAGAACCATTTATCCTCTAATCGCATTGCCTCAAGAGCAGGCTGAAAAAAATCCGGTTTCATAGTCAAGTACCGTTCGATGTTCACAGTTACGGCAAGACGGTTATTCTGGAAAAAAAGTAAGGGCCAATCATGCCAACTCATGATATAGTGCACCACACAGTGACGCTGTCCGAATGCATAGGTGTCTGGTGAAGTTCTCTGGGGGTTTGTTTCACTCAAGTACCGCATATTTTGTTTGCTTACACACCCACGTGGGGGGACAGCGAATCATAAACGAAAAGCACGCTGCACTGCAATGATCGAGTGCACATTTGAAAAATATGCTTCAACACAAAATGACCTCTCCTCACGTGTCCAATGCATGATGGCAACTGCAGACGAATACAAATCTCCCGTCAGCCACTATAAGCCACATACACTCTTCACTCTCTTCGACCAACAGTGCCGCCACAGCCTGCAGTGCAAAGAAGCAAATTTGTGCAATCCTCCATGTGCAAAAAAAGTTACCCTCATTCATACCTTTTAGCTCCAAATTGGTCGCTTTGAATAACAATTTGGCAAAATGCTTTCGCAAACACTTTTCAATTGTCAAAAGGAAAATACCCTCCGAGTTTTTAGGTTTCTAGGCTTATAGTGGCTCTGGAAGAGAAGGTACGCAATTTATCGCTTTTCATCCCCTTACTTCGAATACAAAATATAAGGGACGCTCAATCCCCAAATTTGGCGATTAAAGCCGTTTGTATTAAGCAATTGTAAAATGGTATAATTTTTTCCGTGTTTACCCACTTAATATACGAATTTTGAAAAATCGCCCTTATTGAACAACTGGACCTACTTCCGTTTTTTTTTTACAATTTCACTATTAAATGAATAGCTTTAAAATTAGCATTGCAAAGGCCTTCACAATATGAGATCCAGGTGCTCTTGAAACACAAACTAAATTTAAAATTTCCTCAAAATTTTCATGGCACTTTCGAGCAATCAGTAACTAACCATATCGGTTCACGTTTGGTGCCCCTAAAATTTAAAAAATAATTCCTAACACAAGTTGTTATGGGCACCCAGTTTCCAACCACGGTAAAATATAACTATTTTGATTCATGTTTTACTTTAGCCCTACATGCAAAGGACTCTTCCGATTTCAGATCCCGTAGCTCGCCCTGTGTCATTTTATATTAGATCTTGCTCAAATTTAGTATGAGAAGTTACAAATGACCAATAATTATGCTGAACAGCATTTCAAGAACCTACTACGAGTATTCTGTCGTAGTGTAGTTTTTATTATACTAGGGAAAGACTGTCCCTTTATAATAGAATGGTTATAGCAGAACGCTCTTCAATCTATACTTATATTCTTATATATTCAACACTGTCTTGTGATGGTATATATCGTAATTGCTTGACAAAGAGGTATTAACTAAAAAATTCTCACTTTCATTGTAAGCGATAATGGATTAATTCAATATTAGCATAAATCTAAATTCGCGAAGACATAAGATTACTCGTAGAAGCTAAGCTGATTATAGTAAGGTACCAAAACAGGTTGACTTGTGCTACAAGAATTAATCCATCAAGTTATCACTTTTGATATGTCTTGATTTAATTCAATCGAAAAACTACACACATTTCATATGAGCAAACGCACTGCCATGACATTGCCCCTATTTGACTACAGCACCTTCTAAAAACTAAACTTGATTACTTTTCCTAAAAAGTGTGTTACAGTTGAACTCTGTCGTTACATGCAAATTTACATTTCCTTCGAATTTCATTTAAGAATCTTAACCCAGATTGCTTCGCTAGGTAACGTCAAACAATAACCATTTATCTCTGGCAAACTCAGCTAAACTTTGTGGTATTTCCTCTTACAGAAAAATGTTAAAAGCATCTGTTGCATACGCTTGAGTGAAATGAAATGAAACGAAAATTGATATGACCAGAGGGTATGTGGGATATTCTACGGAAAAGAGACCATAAATGTTGATAACCTATAGTGACGGCAGATTAATCTGTAATCGTTGTACACAGACTACAAGCATTAAGAGACTTCACGAATCGGTGACAAAAAAAGCCGGAAAAATGAAACTTAATATTAAAAACAAGTAAAATCGTCGTTAAGTTCGGCAGGGCCGAACGTAATATTTTCCGCTATAAGCAAATAAAGAGCAAAAAAAGTCCGTTTTTGGGCCCTTTCGGTCGATGCATCAATTCAAAATGACTCTATATGTGACAGCGCATAGAGAAAGGGACCTAAGGGTAAAAAAAATATTTTTTTTTCTTTTTTGGTGTGGACAACATCTGAGCATCGAATGAGACTCATGCCTCAAAAGTGTTCCCTCCCAGAGATATGGGCGTTTTATGAAAGTGAAGTCGACGATTCTAAGCTCAAATAGAAAGGGACCTAATCTTTAAAATGGCTCTCCTGAACAAAACTGGTTTTTAACCTTAGGTCCATATTCTATTTTGCGCGTCCATATTTGTATTCGTAGCAAAAAATGCTAAAATTTAACCCTTCGTCAGGCACATATTTTGAGCCCTTAGTTCTGGCACATGGTGTCTGGCCAGATCCCTATACATTTACATGCATTTGTATAGAAATAAGGGCTGTTTGTCGTTAAGTTTTTTACTAAGATATTAAAATATTTGTTATATTTTGTGTTTCTATTTCTTTTTACTATGTTATTAGCTACCTGAGGAAGAAAAAATCTTTGGAATAAAAAGGGCAACAATTTTTTTGTTCTATATATATTTCTCTTTATTATGGGTAAAGAAATAAATGTTTATGACAAAATAGAAAATTATCATGAAGAATACATTAAATTTTTTTATTCAGAATTTTGCGGAAGGCAACAAAAACATTAATAATCTACTTTTGAATGTTGCTGACAAACAGGATTGTTGCATTTGCAGCAAAAAAAAACGTGTCTTACGGCGTATTTTGTCACCTTGCTGCAAGCAAATTCTGCAATCTTTTTTGGCAGCTAATGTGTCTGGACCACTGCGTGAAGCCACATTAAGGTTTGCTATATTGAGAGGTATCCCAAAGTACGCTTTAAATGCTATACGAGTTGTTGGTTGAGCCACAATGTGCGGATTATTGGCTTTTTGTCCTGTTCCAAGGACTTTTTTTCAATTATTAATTTATACATCGAAAGCCAACAATATTTTGGGAGATTACCTGAAATTACACACATGTACCTAAACTAGAAGTATGCTAAATTGAAGCATGAAAATGAAATATGTCTGACCAGAACCATGTGCCAGTTCGAGGGTTAAGTACCCATGACCATAATGACAAATAATGGCCCGTTTTATCATGGACGTTTTTTTTGGACCACATGAGCTAAAATGACCTGAATCTATACCCTTTTTTAAGGTATTTAGGGCGTCCAAACTAATATTACCCATTGTTACCATTTTCCGTCTACAGAAATTATGGTATGGTTAAGGAAATAAATGTGTAAAGGTATCTCTGTAAAAATGTGTACTTTTTACAGAGGTACCTTTACTTCCTCAAAAATAAAATGTATTCCCCGACTTCCAATCTTAAACAGCGTATGACTATAAACCATTACCATGCTAAATTTCAGGGTACTTTCAGGAAAGGTAGATTTATTTTACGGCTATCATGCTTTCAATAGAAACACGGACGAACGGATATGGTCGAATAAATAAATAAATTAAAGCCGAGAGACCCAATTTTCGACTACAGTTTGCAGCATTTATGACTGTATGTCAGCAATAATGCGTCGAATATCATCTTCCATGGCGTCAATCGTATCGGTTCACATAACCCCACAATAAAAGTCCATCAATGTTAAACCGTGCGATCATGGAGGCCAAGCCACAGGCCCACGACGCGAGATAATGCGCTCACCAAAAGTTTCCTTTAATAAATTGATTGTTTCGTTAGTTGTATGGCATGTAGCACCGTCTTGTTGGAACCAAAGGTCGTCCTCATCAACACCCTCCATCTTTAATCATGACTCTTTAGCATTCCCCATTGACTGTAACATTATGGCCGGCTTAATTTTTGAAGAAATGATTCCCTCTGCCCATATAGCACACCAAACAGTTACATTTTGAGTATATAACGGCGTCCCAACAATGGCTTGTAGTTGTCAAAACTCCAATTGCGACCGTTTGGGGTTTTAACGTATCCATTATACCAAAAGTGTGACTCACCGCCAAAAAAAAAATTCTTCTAAAAATCCGGATCGGTTGCCATCTCACATGGGCCCATTCACCACGAATTGCCAACGTTGTTCCGAAGTAAGTCTATTCATTAGGAAATGGAAAACCAAACGAAGCATAAATCAAGTGACAGCTGTCAAAAACAGCAACTCTGAAAAAAGTGTGGCCCGACGTCTAAAAAAACACTTTTTTATACTTTATGGTGTCTCCTATCAAACGGAATGACAAATTTACTACACCATTCATCTTTCGGTGAAGGACATAAAAATGGAAAAACTTCGTTAACTTCGGTCCAGCCGTGACCTTGATTGCGAATTTAAGTGGCCCCTTTTTTAAGCCCCCTGGGTTCATGAGTATGATACAATTTCCAGCAAAATATGTAAAACAAATCTATTTTTGGCTTGGTAGTAAAACCGTCTTAAGTGTGAGTACCCATATTTACCTGTACTCTCTTCTTTAAAAAAATAAGGGCCGTTGTTTGGGCCCCTTCGACCCATGATTTCGATCCTTATCTTAGCCAAAACCTCAATATAAGGCTAATGCCTTATCTACATTTTAAATTGAATCGACCAACCAGCCCAGTCAACTACTGAACCGCTCTTCTTGAAATATTCACACAATATAGCTGTATGACCGGTGGTTAAAATTGTCTACTTCGATCTTTGATATCTCAAGTGGGCAGTGCCACGCCCTTACTCCTTAAATCACCATAGCTATTAGAACTACAATCATTCGTTTAGTATTTAATTTGTTGGTGTGTAACGAAAAAAGTCTAGGGGAAATATGGGGAATAGCACGCCCCTTTTTTAAAAGCGCTGTTGTGCCTTTAATTATATGATGCCTTTAATTAAATATAATAGGAATTTTAACGTGCTATAAACGGGTACAGTTTTAAAAGTGGGCGTGTCACCGGATATCTAAAACTTAACACACCCTAAGCTCAAATACTACTAGTGAGTAAGGAAATTCGTTTGGGAAGAAAGTAAGCCACACCCCCTAATTTAAAACCAATGAATTAGTCATAATTATAGCCAGATCGTCTTAAAATTTACACAGTATGTTATTGTAGGCGAATAAATTGTCAAAGAGGTAGATAGGTGCGTTTTTACTGAGGAGCGTAGCACCGCCCATATCTCAGAAATTTAAACGGCCACAACTGATTAAGTACGAGTATTTAAGTAAAGTATTTGGGGGCCTTGACCTCTTTTTTAAAAGCAACAAAATGACCGTAATTAGTGGCAGATCGTCTTGAAATTTATACTGTATATCGGGAAATCACTATAGTATACTTATGTATACAATTTTATAAAAGGGCGTAGAACCGTCCGTGACCAGTACACGTAAAGTATTCAAGTTTGGAACATCAGACTTCCAACGTAAACTGTAATTGTGTAATGAAATAAGCTCTCGGGAAAAAGTGGGTAGCTCTAGGAAAAATACCTTTCTAAAAAGTAGTGTTAATCACATAAATATGGTAGATCGTCTTAAAATAAACACAGCATGCTACTGTGGGTCAAAAATGTTTGGAATATATACTATGAGTGTGTAAAGAAATAAGTCTTGCGGAATAGTGGCTGGTTTCGCGCCTTTCTTCAAACGCTTTAACGACTTTTAGTGTTTTGGAAACCAAAAAATCACTTAGTTAGATTTAATTTATCAGTGCACAAGTTATAGCGATCATGTTTCTGCTATCTATTTCCCTAAAATCAATATTATAAGGTAGCGAAGGGCACCGAGTTACGGCTAATTCGCATATAAATTTTAAATCCAAGTTCATTGGATTTCACCTTGAAACCAATTACAATTTGAAGTTAACAGCCGAAATCCGATGCAAATCAAATCCAAAGGGTTTCGTCGGTATATACGAGCGCCGTATAAAACTTCTCAATTATTCGTAAAGCTCTTTTAAAACAAGAAGATTTCCCTAAGGTCGTCGAAGTGTCTGGACCCAAGATAGGTAAGACGATACTCTTACAGTCCTTTGCAGGAACATAGAAGGTTTTGCATATCACGCAATGTCCAGCGATGAATACTGAGTGTTTCTGCCGAGGGACAGCAACCCCTTAGTGAGTGACGGACCAAAGAGATCTAGCCACTCTGAAATTTTGCACTTATACCCTCCTCGGACTGGTTTTTGCTATCCATTTCGTCAATTGAGATTAATAAGTCCCATGAAAGGAATGTGTACATACAGGATCTCGGTTTCTTTTTGTGCACAGGAGTCTGACCAGACATATTCCCCTGATAAGTCGTTACCTTTTACGTGCTATACGAGTATTCTGGTGCCTATAATGTCGTGAAATAATAGATTTATGTGAAGGATAGAAAACAGTATAGTCAAAGTGAGTTTGTGCTCCTTGATTCTAAGGTCTTGATAGCTGCCCTGCTGTAGACGTAGAGTTTGAATTTAGCTAGAGCGAAGTCCTGTTCCAAAATCTGTTTTTTGTGATTATTTGTGGCGTAAATTTGCGTCTGAAAGATCGTACATTCCGTACTGAAAGCTTTATACCTTTTCCCTGCCTGTCTCCATTTTTGAGCTCCCGAAAAAGATTGACAGATATTTCATCAAATTCGATAATTCTGTATTTTTAGCAGAATCGTCGCGGCTAGAAATCCGCACTTCCGGGGTTTTGTTTGAAATTGTTTCTTTTTCATGATTCTGAATATAGAAAACAATAAGAACTTCTGTTTGCATAATGTGTATTAGTTATCGAACGAATATTTTTAAAGAATAAAAAAACAATCTAAGTTCTTGGCGCGTTTGTATAGCGTTCAACTTTTATATATTCTCCCAAATTTAATTCCTGAAATAGAAAAAAATTAAGCCTTTGCCAGCAAAGAAGTAATATTTTTTTACATCATAAAGGTATGTATTTTTTCTCAAAAGGGTTTTTGTACAGATTACGCGTGACTTGTGTTCAATTTCCTTTTTTTTCTTTTCATTATTGTTTGTCATTTCATCATGAAAACACTTACACCGCGAAAACCACGGTTTGGTGCGGATTATGGAATGGTGGCAACATAGTTCCATATTTTTTCCGGACTTTACCTGAAATAGAAGTCTATAATCAAGACGACATTTGGCTTCAACAAGACGGTGTCATATAGTTGCTCAAACAATGGATTTATTGAGAGGTAATTTCGAAGAGCAGCTAATTTCACGTTTCGGGCCGGTAAGTTGGCTGCATAGATCACATCATTTGCTCCTGATATTACAACCTTATGTTTTTTTTTTTTTGGGCTACGAAAAGTCCAAAGCCTATACTGAAAAACCAGCTATGATTTAGTTTTCAGAAGCCAACATTACGTGTGAGTCATCCAAGATTGAACCCTAAGAAAGGACACTCTGAGGCGTAGTTGCGGCCAACATTTGAAGGAAAATTATATTGAAAAAATAAATGGCATAAAATGTCCTTTCGGATGAACAATAAAGATTCCACATTTGATTTGAATTTTTGTATGTTTATTATTTTGAAAAAAGTACTTGAGGTACTTTGATTGATCACCCGTTAAATTTAATTTAGCCACACACCTTTCCCCTTTATTTCATATTGCTCTCCTAGTCTAGGGTGATGTTTCTTTCAATAGTTAATGTACACTCATCTTTAGTTTTTTCGGCTGCCCTTTAAAATGTGTCAATTTCATTATTACTTCCATATGCCTATATGGAATGATATTTGAAATAAGCAGTGTAAGCTATTAATTTTCTGTAGGGTAAATAAAGCCTCCAGCATACGCAACCACGCAACAGGCTGTCCAACAGTTATCATTTTTAATTTTCCTCTGCTCTTCTTTTACTTGCGTATTTTCCATAGTATTTTCCCCAAAGCCTCAGTTTACTTGGCCAAAGAAAAGAAAATCCAGTTACAAGCACACCTAAACGGTAGCTATAGCAACACACAAATGTAGATACGAGTACGAAACAAAAACACAAAATAAAGTATACCTGTATGTAGATAGACATCCAAATACGGATATACGTAAGACTTCTAGTCGAGACTTCTGTTTTCCTGTTACCGAAAGTATCTGTCATACATATATATTGAGGCAGATGTGTGCTCCGTACTGTTCATAGAGTACAGAAGTACTAACGTACGAACGGTCGGACGTAAATCCCACTACAAAGCAAGCAAATGGTTTGTAATTTAACTGGAACGGAAGACAACGGCAAAACGAAACTAAGTATGTATTACAAAGTTTTGACCCAAATATGCCATAAAAACGTACACGACGCTGCAAAAAAATAAATGTGTAAGAAGAAAAACACATTTTAGTATTAGGCAAAATGTGGACCATACGAATCGTTTTGGAAAATCTCTTGAGTAGGTAAACGGTAACATGGTGAAAAGGTACTGAGTTTTACAACCACAACATCGGTGCATTAGTATTACATTTGAATTGTTTACTTTTCGAATGTGATGTGAAACACTCAAGTGTTTCCACGAGTTTACCAACAAAAACGGTTTATTGGCCAACTGAATGTTGGTGGTTGTACGTCCTATCCATCGCTACAACCAAATATTGGCAATTTTCAGTAGTGGGAACTAACAGTATCGGTTTAAGAAACATAGAGTCGCTAACCCTTACTTATTAGAATGATTATTGGAACTGAACTGAACATGTATTGGCTGTTGTTTTAGATTCTAGGCTTTAAGTTCTGTTTGAATTCGGTTGTCATTTCCATAATCATTTGTTAACTGGAGCAACTGAAGGTTAAATTTTATAAATTCGGTTATCTGACCAAAATAAAAATTTTTTTTATTTAATTTTTATAATATATTTTTTCATTCGCGTCGAACCTATGTGGAGCATAGGTCCATTATATAGGGTGATCCATCTAGAGGTATTTTTTCAGAACAAAAAAATTTAAAAATTCAAATCAAGTGTGCAATCTTTATTAGTAATTTGAAAGGACATTTTATGTCATTTAATATATGATTTTAAAATAGCAGCTTCTATAGTCGGGAGGGACGTTTATGAAAGTTCTATTGGAAAATATGGATCGACATGGTTCACTTTTCTTATAGATAATTATTTTTAGCCCATAACGTACCGTAAAAAATTTGAGCACTGTCCTACATTATTTATGGCTTTTTCTCAGGCATTTTCTTATGACTCTCTATGCTTAATTTGGCCAGATATGTGCATTCTATAGCTCAAGGTTTTGAAATTGGAAAAATCCTTGTAGTTTATCAAAACATGCACTAATATTGACTTATTTCCATAGAATTCGTACTTGGCTCAAAACTGGACAATGTACTAAGTTTTTACGAAAACAATGATTACAACGACACACGGATGTCGCTCAATGCAATCGTAAACGAAATTTAATAATAAATACATTTAATTAATAAAGATATTTTCTTTAGCTGTTCTTTTTCATCTGTAAGCATTTTTATTTTTTTTTATAAAATTTATTATAAAATTCACTTAATTTTAACACACAATGTGCTTGTTTAAATTTTCTGAAATATGCTTTGTACACAACTTATGGAGAAATACCCTAAAAGTAATTACCCAATTTTGCCATCTTACCGAATATTAACCTATTGGGTATTTACCCTTTTTCCATCTCTAATCGTCCTCATCTCTATTAGTTCACATGTAGTTATATGTAAGGTTTCAATCTTATACACACTTAATAGCACTGTTCTGCACCAGAATCCTTTTTTTGATCGAAACCAACTGTTCGTTATGTAAAATGAACTTCTGCATCCGAACTGAGTGTCCGTGTTGCCACATCATGTATAATTTTCGAGATATCGTGAAAATACTTCCGACTTTTTTCATTAATTTGCCTAAAACTTCGGTAGCTGGGAAATATTAATTCATTCATATTCATAACTTATGAAAATCGAATAAAAATTGTAGACGTAGCACCCAAAAGAAGTCAAAACGTTGTGTTTTTTGTTGAAAAATTTTGTTCGTTAAGAACGTACACGTAAACACAAAATTTGGTTGAAATAAAAATATTCGAAGAGCAGCAGGTTATTGTTGGTTATATGGTGGTGGTACAACAATATTATGATCCTTACAACAATAAAATGATTCCCACAACCACACTATAATCCTCACAACAACAGTATGATGCACACATAACCTTACTATCATCCCCAAAACCATGGCATGATTCACACTCAACCACACTTTGATCTCCACAACCGTATTATAATCCTCACAAACATAGTATGTTTCACATACAACCATAGTATGTTCCTCTCAACCATAGTATGATTCACTCGCTACCATGTCATGATCGCTACATCCATAGTATGATCACACACAATTATACTATGGTCCCCAAAATTATTTATTAGAATTAGGTTAAGTTGTGAACAAGAGATTTGAATTATAAAAATTAATCAAAAATACATCAAATTTAAAATAACAGGACTGATGCATAAATAAAAAAATCATTTAAAAAAACGTAAGCGTTAAAAAAATAATATTTCCGTTAAACAAAGCTAAAACAGTTTGTTTGAAAAAGTTTAATTTCTATATAAAAAGTACTAATATTGCATTAGATCCGTAACAACAATATTGTCTAAAAAACTATATGCAAATGAAGAAAAATTACAACCATGCAGTATGGTTGCCGTAATCATATTTTTGTTAACATAAACCCAAAAAACAATACTTCTGTCACATTTAATTGAATTTTCTTCCAATGCGTCATACTCACATTCGCCGACCATACAGGTGCTGCGTAATTATGCTACATCCGACCTATCGCTTTGTAAGAGGTCAACAAGGTTTCTTTGTCGGCTCCCCAAGCACTGCCGGCAAGTGACTTGAGGACCTTGTTCCTACTTTTGAGCTTATCGCAGATAGCTAGAATGTGACCCCAAGGATTTTGGGGTAGTTGGTAGTCGGAAGGTTGACGTCATCGACTTTCACATTGAGTGACAACCGCACCTCTGCGGTCCATGCAGTAAACAGTGTGGCTGGTGATTTGAAGGCGGATATTTTCACATTCCTCGCAGTGAAAAAGCGTGCAATATGATATTCTGGCATTGGCATCTCTCCATTTGGGTCTCTATTCCATGGATTAGAAGATTCTTCTCCCTTAATGCATATCACAGGCTGGAATTATTATTGCCGGAACCTGACCACAACCCTTTTAGCATCTCCATTCAAATTGCACATTCACACCTTTGGAGAAGCTTTCGAAATTAACAGTCCAGGGTAAGGCTTAACTGACAGAAACTCACCCACTTGTTAATTACATTATCTTCCTCCCGCACATCGGTTCACATTATCGCCTTCAATCACTGATCGAATCACCCTGTCGCCTTCCATTACCATCAAGTATATACGGTTTTTTTAATATAATATCCGTTGTGCTTCAAAATCATCAATCAATATTGATTGATGTTGTTCAGCTTCTTAAGCATTTTCCTTTTGCCTTGTCTACCCTACCTTTCGAGAGCCTTCCTTTCATTTCAATTTGTTCCCTTTCCTTTCTTTTTCTTTCGGGGAGAGTGTTGATGGCGATTACACCTTTAACGATTCTGTTGTTTTCAAGGGTCATCGCTAAAGTTCAATGTATTTTCGAGCACAATCTTAACAAATGTGAAATGTAAAATGAAAGTTTGTGGGTATTATGGTCTGCTACAGCCTCACACACGCACACATACACACACGTACATGGTTGAATAGTTAGAGCCGGGATTATGGTTTATTGTAATTTTTTGTGTTTTCTCTGAAACTATATCATATATTTGGATGAGTGTGGTATCGTTTAAGGTGACCAGATGAACTTAAAGCCAACATCGTGCAATGTACGAGTATTAGGGTCCTAGCGTATTTCGTTTGATTGCGTACGTGCTTTCAACAAACACACAGACGGCGGGACGGACCAACTTGGCTGGGTCGTCTTAGAATTTAACGACGTTCAATAATAAATTTACTTTATAGGGTCTCCGATCAATATTTCGAGGAGTTGCAAACGGATTAACAAGTTTAGTAAAGAGGCTAACTTTCGTTGGAGGGTATGCAAATGAAAAAAGAAAAACTCTACAGCCTGCTAGAGAGAACAATGGTAAATACTCCTAGCGGAGATAATCTGTTGGTCAGTTGGCTTGAGTTCTGTTATCTACCTTTTGGAATATAATAGTAGTCCCTTGCCACTTTTCGGTAGATAGCTCCTTCTTTCGTGATTTCTATGATGGCATCGCCTTCATGAATTATTGACATTAATAGCCGCTCGAAACCTGTCTAGCATCTTTCGACTTGTCCATATTACATACATTTATTGTAGTTCGTTGCTTCTATTTTTGCTATATTGTCTCAGGCGCTATACCTTTTGCAACACCTTTACCTATAGCAGTTGATCGGGCAGTTTTTAGAGATGTGACCATACCTGATGCTCTTCATAAAACACCCTTTCGGTCTGATTCCGCAGTTTACCCACCCGATTAAATTTTCCAGCTATTAAGAAACTGCGCTTTAGCTGTAAGATTTAACACCTCATTTTGTTTGCATTTAAGGACTTTATAGCGGAACTCACTATCTTGTGGAAAAGAAAAAGGAAATGTAAAACTTGCACCCGATTGTGAGCGCACTTGATTGTTTTTTTTCCAACACTGTTGATAATCAGCTGATGTTTAAAAAAAGTCAAAGCAATTTAATAAACAATAAATGAATTATTTGAGACTTTTGCAAAGAAAATACGAAAAATTGCTTCAATATGTCAAAGAAAAACGAAAAAGAGAAAATTATCGATTCTCTCATAGAGGAAGCGGCCCAGGAAATACTTTTAATTGAAGGTATGTTGTATAAAACAAATATATACACTTTGTTTACGTTTTATTTTTTTGATGTGTTGACCAGAGTATAGAGCCGACATGAAGCGCCTAAATTGATTTTAAAATTTAGGTGGCCGCCGCGCAACCGGCTTTCGCGGCAATAAATAAATAAACAAAATCTCTTATTATCGAATAAATGTGGATGGATGAATAACTTTAAAATTAAGACATTTACCGACAACAATGTAAAAAACATTCAAGCACAATATTTAACCATTGTTGATGATGTTTAATTCGAGCTAATAAAGGCGGCCACGGCGCCGACAGTATAATTTCGTCTCAAAACTCTGGTGGTGACAGCTGACTGATTTCTCCAAGCGTCGGTGGAAACTTTCCTCTGATTTTTGGTGATGTAAATTTCCCCATCTTGGGGAAAAGCAACCGTGTGTATTTTGTTTTTGTAATTGCAAAATTTCCTCCGATATTTTCCTTTTCCACTTTCCTCGGGCTATTTCCCTGAGATCGTGAGTTGCCCTTATACATATGTCTTTGGGTGCAAAGTTTGTCACATAAAATCAACAACAACAGAAACAGACAATTTCTCAACAAACATACAACAAATATTACATATATTAATGTTCATTAATCGTCGTGCATTCGTTTTCCCTCGCCCCCTCCCTTTTCCCATCCATTATGTGTAGCGCAGTTGGCTCTCTTCTCTCTTTGTCGCTGTCCATCCAATGCTTAAGGCATAACACTAAGCATTGGATCAACAGCGACAAAGGGGGTGAGATCGATAACTGCATTTGGACACAGTCTCTGGTTGGCGTAATGGTGAAGAAATTTAAAATCCTTACGAAGGTTGCGTTCGAATTTTTTCGCTATGTTTTCTCATATTCATTTTCATAGGCCTGATGTTCTAGCTCTAGACAGACTCAAGTCTCTGAGGATTCTGATCCACAGGATTTTCACGTTCTTGGGTACCACACCCTATCTCTTTTTATTTCCCACAGAGGTCTTGTGGTATATGTACGTAATGACATAGTGTTTCAAAGCCAGCAACACTTGAACTCACAAGATCCAGAGTTTAACTCCTATTGGGTTAAGTTCAGGATTGGAACACACGTACTTTATTTAGGATTTATTTATAGAAGTCCAAACTCGGAAAGAGAGGCTTCCCTTAACGACTTTGACGCCCTTTTCGATTCAATATCGAAAGTTTTGGAGAGATATCCAGACGGTGAAATTGTCGTTGCTGGAAATTTCAATGTCCATAATTCTGCCTGGCTTTCACATTCGAACCATACAACTCCGGAGGTCCAATACGCCGAGCTTTTCGCCGCGCAAAATGACTTGGCGCAATTAGTGAATGAACCGACACATATTCCGTGCGTAGAAGGGCACCAACATAACATTCTTGACCTTTACTTAACTTCGCACCCTAAAAAGTATGAAGTTAATGTAATATATAGCATGCTCCACTTCTTCATCTCATCAATAACATCAACTTATTTCGTGAAGTGCTTCCAAAATTCTTTCTTTTTGCTTTTCAGTTTTGTTTGCAATTTCATCATGGAAAGACAACATTATTATTGAAAGGAGCAACGTTTTTCGTGCGCTTAGTCCTTTTTATGGTCTAACGACATAATTTGCGTAACGAATGCACAATTTGCATTACCAACCCCAGCATTGAGACCTTATTTTCACTATTGGATAATACTCGATCTAATAGACCACATCCAGCACTAAGTATTGAAAACAAAGCTGCAGTAGCTTAGGGTGTGCGTAAAAATCCCTGGAAATCGATTTGGCACAGTTCTCAACAACTTGGCTTGTCTTGGTTTGAAAGTGCAGCTCGTGCAGGAATTGAAGCCTAACGATGTTCCTGCATATCGCCCGTTCAGTGTTTTCGCTAAGATTTGAGGACATTTCTGGCTCAAGGGCTAAGTTAAAAAACATAATTGCCGCAATTGGGCTGAAGAGCGACCCGAAGAGGTTACGAGATTACATTATATCCAGAGAAAACCAAGCTTTGATGCGGTTTATGGGCTGGTGGAATCATCGGACCATATTTTTTCAAAAAGGACGATGGCCAGAACGTAACCGTGAATGGTGCTCGCTATCGCGCCAAGATATCGAACCTTCTGCTACCTGAAATAAAAGCCCGTAATCTTGACGACATTTGGTTTCAATAGGACGGTGCCGCATGCTATACAGCTGCCCCAACAATGTATCTATTGAGGGGTCATTTCAAAGAGCAACTAATTTCACGTTTTGGACCGGTGAGGTGGCCGCCTAGTTTGTGTGATATTACCTTTCGCCTTTTTTCTTTGGGGCTACTTAAAGTCCAAAGTCTATGCTGTCAAACCAGCTACGATTCTGGTTTTGGAAGCCAACATTACTCGTGTCATAAACGCTATACCGGCCGCAATGCTCCAACGAGTCATTCAAAATTGGACCCTCAGGATGGATGCTATGAGGCGTAGTTACGGCCGACATTTGAAGGAAATTATATTCAAAAAATTAATGGCATAACTTATCTTTTCAAATAAACAATAAAGACTCCACACTTAATTTGAATTTTTGTATATTTGAAAAAATACCCCTAGACTGATCACTCGATAAGTTACCCTTCTGCGTTCTCCGTAATTCGGCCACAATCTCGCTAAGCTTACCTAGGTTGGAATCATGCTTGACTTTTTTCAGTATAAGTATATCCGCATATGACAGTTTTGCATTGGTTGCGAGAATACTTGCGTCTGATCACGGTTTTTTGGGCTTTAACCAATTTTTCTTTGCGTCCTCTTTAGTACCCCATCCCTGCTGGATAAGAGGGTATATATTTGGTAATGACAAAAACTCCGTACAACTTCTGGTACATCCCACGCAAATCTGCAACTACGCCCATTTTTGGTGTTCTAATATCATTAATACTATTCACAAGATCTCACTAAAAATCAATACTTAAGAAGGAAGATATAAGGCAAACTGGAATATTAGACTTCTTGCCCTACTCCTTCTGGTACCTCCCACAAAATTCATTCTGTGTTAATACAGATAAGAACTCACATAACTTGTCACTTAGTAAGTAAAACTAGATTAAATGATGTACACTGTAATATTTGAAAATCGTCTATGTTGTCGCATATTAAAAATGTGATAGACACGACACGCCCCATTCTGGTACAACCAACGCAAATGCACCATTCCGCCCACTGTTGATTTCGTCTGATATCTTTAATGATTTCCATACGATCTAATCAAAATCAAATCTTAAGAACAGATTTATAAGACTAACTTGGTGGCAAATAATTAGATCTCTAGCCCTTCTGGTATCTCCCACACAAATGAACTTGTTTCAGAGCAGATTAGAACCATATGACTCCGAGTGCTTGAAATTCGCTTAAATTGCGAATTCAATAATATTTTTATAATGTCCCACAAAAAGTGTGACTGACACGACCCGTTATGGTATCTCTAGTGAAAATGCATCATTCCGACCACTTTTGGTATTTGCATGGCGTGAGCGCGCACCATTCTAGTACCTTCCGCACTTCAATTAAATCGGTATGATTCAGGCAAAAGAGGACGGAACGACGGAAATTTCAAATCCATATATGGGTATATGTAAGTCGGATCAACCGACATATTTGCTATACTCCCTGTCTTAGGATAGAGGTTGCCATTCCGCTTGCAACGCCTCGAAATACTGGTTGGATACCCAAAAAGTATATATATTCCGAATCGTGGTAAAATTCTCAAGTCCATCTGTCTGTTATAGATCGAAAAACATCCTGGAGAAAAAGTGGGCGGTGTCTAACCACCTATAAAAAATCAAAACTATGGTCAAAGAAATCAAAACTATGGTCAAAGAAATTCACGTCTCCTTATACTTTTTTAATAGAATGAAATCAATGTCTCGGAAATTATAATAAACTATATTATCGTGAACAAGGGGGGCGTGGCAATTTCCACGCAAACCTGAAATTAAAAAGCCAATATAACTTGAACTTTTAGTGTCATGACACTGTTATTGGAATTATTTGATGTTGGCATGGATCAAAACATACCTTGAGCAAAAGATGGCAGTACCACGCCCCTTTCACTTCATAAATTGCATCTATGGCATTAGTAATATACCAATTGTTATAAAATTTTAAACAAAAGGATCACCCTAATGAATAAAAAAGGCGTGCCCATATCACCCTGAACTTGTAAAGGATATATCTCGTAAACTATTACCGATAGGACATTATGATAGAAGTTGGTATGAAAAGAAACGCACCCCGATGGAAAAGAGGCCGGTGACATGCCCACTTGACAAAATTCTCATATTGGACCGTAATCCAAGATGGAGGCTATATAAGCTTCAACACGGCCAACAATAATTAGTATACTTGTTTGCCTTTACTTCCAAACACTTGCCTACTTTCTCTTTTTTATCAGTGGTTTAAGTGGATGGGTGTTCCATTTGCATTTTCGGCCTCTGAGGGCAGCTTCTGCTGTTTGTCGTGGGTTTAATAAGTTTCTAGCTTGCCTTTCGCCTTTTTGGGTTTTATTTCGTATAAAGTTTTGGTCGTCTTATTTACGGTCGTTCTTTTGTCTTCTTTTGTACCTGTGACACATAAAGGTCTGAAAACACCAAAGCATTTTTCTCTCTCTGCGTTTTTCTTTATGTCCGGTTGTCTGAAAATCCACAAAATATAGGTTAACAATTTACAAAAAATATGATATTGGAGAAGTGCCCAGCCTTATATTGATAGTTCGAGTACTGTTTTAAATATCTTTTAGCTTCCGGTTGTTGCAAAATACGCAGCGTTAGAAAAAATCTTTGTTGTGCCTGAACCTTAAATCGTGGAGCGACTTTATGCATCATATGGTGTCTATCAATCGTTGATGTATCTATTGTTCTTTTTTTCTTTAAGCACATCTACAAGGAATATTTTATATTCGCTAAGGTTGCTGAAGACAGACTGTTCTTCGTTTACAGGAGAGGATTATCGTCATAGCGCTTCCTGCATTGGATACCCTCGTACTGGGGCGAGATGAGGTCCCCGCACTTCCCTGTAATCGGGGTTTCAAACTCTCGTCAGTGGGGGTTTGTATTGATGTTTTTTCTGGGTATGTATTCATGTTATCTGGGCTCTGGTAGTCTTTTGTGACCCCATGGTTATCCACGCCGGAACAGGGACGCCATACTAGGGTCAATACCTTGGTGGCATTCACAGCCAGGCAAGCTAGAAGAATCTCAACTGTGCCTACACTACCAACTAAACGAATTTCGAGCACTCTGTGGGGCACTTAACTGTTTAACAAAGAGCGGGAAAATTTAGCAGAATTAGGCTGGTAGCCATTTAGATAGAGTTGCACTTCTCTGAACACTTGCGACTAAATCCAGTCATCAGCCAGTGCCCTCAAGTCGGTTTATTTTCCCTGTATACCATACTAAGAGCCTTGTCGGTCTTGGTAATTATACCTGGCCATAACACATTCTATTAAAGCCTATTTTTACCTGGAGAACAGGGGCTGACCAGACCGTAGTGTCGCCACCAATCAAAAATTACCTACTTTGGGAGGATTCGTAGTTGATGGCGGCAACCGTTTGCCATATCGTTGTGTATTATTAGTGCCTTTCGGTCCAATTTTATGCAAAACACAACCTCGCCATCGTAAGCACGATATTTCCAGGCAAGAGGATACACAAAATGTCAAAGGTTAGATGAAACACATAGTCTTAAGGAAAAATGACGCGACCCACAATTTAAAGTCCGCAACAAAAAATGGCTTATGACTCAGCGATTTTCACCCCCGAACGCAAAAAATGCCAGTGCGGTACGACAACAACTTGCTGAGGGCATCTTGGTCACCTGGTCACCCCAAAAAGTCTTAAATTGGAAGTTATAACTTCACAACAAATTATAACGCATACATTTTTCCACCAAAATAATATATACCGATGCAAAGAGGATGCTTTTTTTTCCATGCAGATACTTGCCGGTTGCCTTTTTTGTGCTGTGTGGTTTTCGAATGCTTATGGAGCACAGACATACCGAATGGCCTCGGTTGGAAAAATGCACAAATTGTGGCTAAGAAGAAGAAGTTTTTCGGTAGCACTGGGCTGTTATTGGATCCGGAGGCTGCTGCTGTTGTTGCTGCTGCAACAAGAGCAAGCAACATGAACTTTCATAATACCATAAAAGTGTTGTTACTGTTTTGTTTTAAGTGCTATACAAACACCAGCCAACATCATCTCATCTACGGGCAAACGGCAGCTCAAGTCAGCAACGTACTTTTGCGTTGTTTCCGAACAATTGCAACAATTTCCTTTCATAAAAGCTTTGGAAATGAAGCAAACAAATAGATTTTTTATGTTAACTTTACCGCAAAAAAGTATTAAAATTTATAATAATAAACATAGCGGACAGGCGATGCAAACTGCATTTGAAACCAAAAAGCAAAAAAAAAACTGCAAGTATAACAAGTGGAAACAACGATGCTGGTAGGCAGCATTTCTCCTTATTTAGAGGTTTCGTCTTTGAGGTTTTTGGGTCAAAACTATATAAAACAACAGCGATAATTTGGTTGATGTTTATAAGACGACTCAAGCAAGTATTACAAAGAAGGCCATGAGGTCTGTAGTGCGTTACAAAAATAGGTACGCAAGAATACGCAGAAAGTAAACTTGGATAAAAATAAGTAATTGGACAATCTAGTTACTTTTTTATACGGCGTTGACAGTAGCCAAATACAAAAATGTCTTAGAGTTTCCAATTCTTTGAAACAAAATAATGCACTCATTCTTTTTTCGAAACTTCACAAATTTCTTGCATACATTTTAAGTTTTCCTATATAAACCCACACGTTACCTATAAAATCTGCAGGGATCCATGCGAAAATCCTTGTTTTTTATAAAAAAAACCCCTGTGTTTTCTTGTGAATACCGTTGGTTTTGAGCTTCCTATGGAATCTCTCGGTAAAACCATACAAACGGTTGTTGTAGATTTTCTTGAGAAACCAAAATATCATTTATTTTCTAACAAAATCCTTGTTAATCGAGGATACGCAACAAACCAATCTCGGGTTTTCTAAAAATGCCACTTCATATTCATAAGAAGTACTTTTTGGTGTAGAAGCAACTGCATTCACACATGAAAAGCCTGTTCTCCGATGAAACACCGGTACAGGCTTTTCTTATTAAAAATACATCATCCTCTTACAAATTTCTTGATTTTTCCACAAAATTTACCGGGTTTCCTATCAAAACCTAGAATTCCCCCTGGTTCTTCTATGATAACCCTTAGTTTTATTATAAAATGTTGGTTTTTTATTTACCTTTATCGCCCTCAACATTGTTTAAAAACAAAGGGTTTTCAGGAAAACTCTGTGGTGTGACCAAGTTTTTTAAAACAAACATAATAGTTTTTCTCTTGTGAGAATCCTTGCTTTTTCTAAGAAACACCTAAGTTTTTCCAAGAAACACCTATGTATTTATAAGAAACCCTTTGCTTTTTCTATTAAATCCCTTTGTTTTCATATGAAAACCCAAGATTTTAATGTGAAAACCTCAGATTTTTTATTAAAATCTTAGGTTTTCTTTAAAATCCTAGATTTTTTATAAAAATCCTACGTTTTTTCTAATAGTCTCAGGTTTTCTATAAAAATCCTAGGCTTTCTTTAAAAATCGTAGGTTTTCTATAAAAATCCTAGATTTACAATAAAAATTAAGAACTTTCTATGAAAATACGGTTTTCTATGAAAACACTAGGTTTTCCTATGAAAACCCTAGGTTTTCCTATGAAACCCCTAGGTTTTCCTATGAGCACCCTAGGTTTTCCTATGAGCACCCTAGGTTTTCCTATGAAAACCCAAGGTTTTCCTATGAAAACCCACGGTTTTCCTATGAAAACCCACGGTTTTCCTATGAAAACCCAAGGTTTCCTATCAAAATCCAAGGTTTTCCTATGAAAACCCAAGGTTTTCCTATGAAAACCCAAGGTTTTCCTATGAAACCCCAAGGTTTTCCTATGAAAACGCAAGGTTTTCCTATGAAAACGCAAGGTTTTCCTATGAAAACCCAAGGTTTTCCTATGAAAACCCAAGGTTTTCCTATGAAAACCCAAGGTTTTCCTATGAAAACCCAAGGTTTTCCTATGAAAACCCAAGGTTTTCCTATGAACACCCAAGGTTTTCATATGAAAACCGAAAGTTTTCCTATCAAAATCATAGGTTTTCCTATGAAAACCCTAGATTTTCCTATGAAAACCCTAGGTTTTCCTATGAAAACCCTAGGTTTTCCTATGAAAACCCTAGGTTTTCCTATGAAAACCCTAGGTTTCACTATGAAAACCATCGGCTTTCCTATGAAAACCCTAGGTTTTTCTATGAAAACCATCGGTTTTCCTATGAAACCCCAAGGTTTTTCTATGAAAACCCTAGGTTTTTTTTATAAAAAACCTAGGTTTGCTATAAAAGTCTAGGTTTTTTATGAAAACCCTTATCTTTTATGAAAACCCTTAGTTTTCCAATGAAAACCCTAGGTTTTACTATGAAAACGTTAGGTTTTGCTATGAAAACCCTACATTTTGCATTAAAAACCGTAAGTTTTCCTATGAAAACCCTTGGTTTTCCAATGAGAACTCTAGCTTAGCCTAGATTTTAATATGAAAACCCTAGATTTCCTATGACAAATCTAGGTTTTCTATAAAGATTCTAGGTTTTCTATAAAAATCCTAGGATTTCATTAAAAATCCTCGGATTTCTATGAAAACCGTAGGTTTTCCAAGAAAACTCAAGGGTTTCCTACGAAAACCAAAAGTTTTTTTATAGAAGCCTTAGGTTTTTCTATGGAAACCGCGGATTTCGTAATAACCCTCATGTTTCTATCGGTTTTCTGTGTAAATCGGTATTCTGTGAAAACATTTGGTTTTCTTATTAGAACCCTGAATTTCTTCTATGAAAAACATAGGTTTTATATAAAAGGCCTGGGATATCCAGTAACAAAATGAGTTTCATGTATTTTTATTCTTTCGGTTTTTTTGAAACCCCTAGAGTTTCTTACTTTGAAAATGTTTTGGTTTTTAGTAAAACTGTATCACTTTCTTGAGAAAAACCGCGGTTTTCTTGAGACAATGATCGGTTTTATATCAAAATTCTTTTTATTAACCCATTGTGTTTTTATTAAAACTCCAGTTTTTTTCACGAAGAAAAAAGATTTTTCTTAAAACCCTTAGTTTTCTTTTAAAAACACAAGGTTCAGCAGATTAAACAGCAATATAATATCCGAAATTTTCCTTCAACCGCCATGGTTATCACAACTAAACGATAGGATTTCTTATGAAACTATCGAAAAACTATTTTCATAGAGAATTTGCTGGTTTTCTTCATAAAGAAACCTGTGCTGTTTTTAAAAACTGAAGATATTCTTGTGGAAGCTAATAGATATCTTTCAAAACCGAACAGAAATCAGTCGAGGAAAATCGTGGACTTTCTTTTGAAATCCATCGATAGTTCTTCATATCCAAAGGGTTCTCATAAAATTCGCCTGTTTCAAATGCAAAACCTCCAGTATTTCCATGATAGCTTCTAATGTTTCTATGAACTTCTTGGGGTTTATATTGAAAACCACCAGTTTTGTTTTAAATACAATGTTCAATCAGTTATTCTGTTAAAAACACTATCATTTAACCTCAATTCCTCGGGATTTTCTTTAAAAACCACCTAGTTTTCTATTAATATAAGGAAATTTATTAATTTTATGACTCTCATACTTGATTATAGCTTAATAAAGACAACATTTTATAGAGTTCATAATCGGACAGGCCTGACTTTATATCACTATCTGTTACAGAAAAATCTAAATCAAACTGTGACTTCTACAGCGGAAGGCCTTAAACATGAGGATACAAAAATACATGATTTGATAAGGTCCATTCAACGTGATGAGTTATTTTTCATTGTAATTTGAACCCAATCAGTTTTAAGTTTTATCTCAGATTTCCTATTAAAATCTTAGGTTTTCTTTAAAATCCTAGATTTTTTATAAAAATCCTAGGTTTTCTCTAATAGTCTCAGGTTTTCTATAAAAATCCTAGGCTATCTTTAAAAATCGTAGGTTTTCTATAAAAATCCTAGATTTACAATAAAAATTAAGAACTTTCTATGAAAATACGGTTTTCTATGAAAACACTAGGTTTTCCTATGAAAACACTAGGTTTTCCTATGAAAACCCTAGGTTTTCCTATGAAACCCCTAGGTTTTCCTATGAGCACCCTAGGTTTTCCTATGAGCACCCTAGGTTTTCCTATGAAAACCCAAGGTTTTCCTATGAAAACCCACGGTTTTCCTATGAAAACCCAAGGTTTTCCTATCAAAATCAAAGGTTTTCCTATGAAAACCCAAGGTTTTCCTATGAAAACCCAAGGTTTTCCTATTAAAACCCAAGGTTTTCCTATGAAAACCCAAGGTTTTCCTATGAAAACCCAAGGTTTTCCTATGAAAACCCAAGGTTTTCCTATGAAAACCCAAGGTTATCCTATGAAAACCCAAGGTTTTCCTATGAAAACCCAGGGTTTTCCTATGAAAACCCAAAGTTTTCCTATGAAAACCCAAAGTTTTCCCATGAAAATCCAAACTTTTCCTATGAAACCCCAAGGTTTTCCTATGAAAACCCAAGGTTTTCCTATGAAACCCCAAGGTTTTCCTATGAAAACGCAAGGTTTTCCTATGAAAACCCAAGGTTTTCCTATGAAAACCCAAGGTTTTCCTATGAAACCCCAAGGTTTTCCTATGAAAACCCAAGGTTTTCCTATGAAAACCCAAGGTTTGCCTATGAACACCCAAGGTTTTCATATGAAAACCGAAAGTTTTCCTATCAAAATCATAGGTTTTCCTATGAAAACCCTAGATTTTCCTATGAAAACCCTAGGTTTTCCTATGAAAACCCTAGGTTTTCCTATGAAAACCCTAGGTTTTCCTATGAAAACCTTAGGTTTTCCTATGAAAACCCTAGGTTTTCCTATGAAAACCCTAGGTTTTCCTATGGAAACCCTAGGTTTTCCTATGAAAACCCTAGGTTTTCCTATGAAAACCCTAGGTTTCACTATGAAAACCATCGGTTTTCCTATGAAAACCCTAGGTTTTTCTATGAAAACCATCGGTTTTCCTATGAAAACCCAAGGTTTTTCTATGAAAACCCTAGGTTTTTTTTACAAAAGTCCTAGGTTTGCTATAAAAGTATAGGTTTTTTATGAAAACCCTTATCTTTTATGAAAACCCTTAGTTTTCCACTGAAAACCCTAGGTTTTACTATGAAAACGTTAGCTTTTGCTATGAAAACCCTACATTTTGCATTAAAAACCGTAAGTTTTCCTATGAAAACCCTTGGTTTTCCAATGAGAACTCTAGCTTAGCCTAGATTTTAATATGAAAACCCTAGATTTCCTATGACAAATCTAGGTTTTCTATAAAGATTCTAGGTTTTCTATAAAAATCCTAGGATTTTATTAAAAATCCTCGGATTTCTATGAAAACCGTAGGTTTTCCAAGAAAACTCAAGGGTTTCCTACGAAAACCAAAAGTTTTTTTTATAGAAGCCTTAGGTTTTTCTATGGAAACCGCGGATTTCGTAATAACCCTCATGTTTCTATCGGTTTTCTGTGTAAATCGGTATTCTGTGAAAACATTTGGTTTTCTTATTAGAACCCTGAATTTCTTCTATGAAAAACATAGGTTTTATATAAAAGGCCTGGGATATCCAGTAACAAAATGAGTTTCATGTATTTTTATTCTTTCGGTTTTTTTGAAACCCCTAGAGTTTCTTACTTTGAAAATGTTTTGGTTTTTAGTAAAACTGTATCACTTTCTTGAGAAAAACCGCGGTTTTCTTGAGACAATGATCGGTTTTATATCAAAATTCTTTTTCTTAACCCATTGTGTTTTTTTTAAAACTCCAGTTTTTTTCACGAAGAAAAAAGATTTTTCTTAAAACCCTTAGTTTCCTTTTAAAAACACAAGGTTCAGCAGATTAAACAGCAATATAATATCCGAAATTTTCCTTCAACCGCCATGGTTATCACAACTAAACGATAGGATTTCTTATGAAACTATCGAAAAACTATTTTCATAGAGAATTTGCTGGTTTTCTTCATAAAGAAACCTGTGCTGTTTTTAAAAACTGAAGATATTCTTGTGGAAGCTAATAGATATCTTTCAAAACCGAACAGAAATCAGTCGAGGAAAATCGTGGACTTTCTTTTGAAATCCATCGATAGTTCTTCATATCCAAAGGGTTCTCATAAAATTCGCCTGTTTCAAATGAAAAAACCTCCAGTATTTCCATGATAGCTTCTAATGTTTCTATGAACTTCTTGGGGTTTATATTGAAAACCACCAGTTTTGTTTTAAATACAATGTTCAATCAGTTATTCTGTTAAAAACACTATCATTTAACCTCAATTCCTCGGGATTTTCTTTAAAAACCACCTAGTTTTCTATTAATATAAGGAAATTTATTAATTTTATGACTCTCATACTTGATTATAGCTTAATAAAGACAACATTTTATAGAGTTCATAATCGGACAGGCCTGACTTTATATCACCACTCTGTTACAGAAAAATCTAAATCGAACTGTGACTTCTACAGCGGAAGGCCTTAAACATGAGGATACAAAAATACATGATTTGATAAGGTCCATTCAACGTGATGAGTTACTTTTCATTGTAATTTGAACCCAATCAGTTTTAAGTTTTATTATTTAAAGATCCAGAAATTCAGTTGATTTTGCAAATATATTTTTATTTCTAAAAAAAACTCCACCGCAAGTTCGTATTTGATCGGCAAAAATCAGAAAAATCAAAGCAATTAATAACAATTTCCATTTATTGACTCCACCAGACACTTTTTATGCTCGTTCCACATTTATGTTGCCTACGGTTTTAATGTTTGACGACCAAGCTTCAATAGACAGAGGGAGCGCAACAAAAAAAAAAGACTAAAGGAAACCCACGGTAGTCCATTAATTGAAATGTTTGACATTAATTGCCAAACTCCTCTCGATTAGCTGTAAAGTTAAGTGAGTCTCAGCGTTGTGCCGAGCATGAGCTGATTGAAGGTAGCCTTTAGTTAAGCTTTGAAATTGATGACCACACTGTCGATGAAGATGATGACGATGGCGGCGGCGACGTCGACCATGTCCATGTTGATGAGACGATGATGGCGTTCTTGTCGGCCAAACGGCCGCTGATGATGTGATGGATGACGCCGGTGGTAGTATGACTAGTGAAGTCCATTCGCATTCTTGTTCTCGATTTTTATCCATCACAGCTATTAGTACGTATGTACATCTGTACGTACGGACGTAGTCGTAATCATGTGGAGGCAATTGATGATGCATTACATTCGGGCCTTCGTTTTTTTTTTGGTTTGCCTTTCCTCTTGCCTGTGTGTGTGTGCTTACATCATTTGATCGAGAACATGTTTTAATATACTTCATCAATAACGTCATTATCGTCATCATCACCAGCGTCAGCTGTATCATTGCAGAGGCCAACATTTACTAGCCATGCGAGTGCCATCACCACCTAAACAGGTTGTGACTGCTACTGCACACAGCAGACATTCGAGCCTCAGTGGTGGTGGTACACGAGGAGTCTTTTATCAGTATTCCTGACATGTTGCCCCAACAAGACCCCACATTAAGTTTAATAGTTAATATGGGTGAGATTCTGATAGAACATCTCTTTAAAGTGAGTAGGTTTTTATTTTCTATAAGTAGTTTACACCGTTTCCAAATTATAACATTAATTATAACATTATCCATTATAACATTATCCATTACAATAAAATTAAAAAAAAAGGAATTACACTTTAGCAACATAAGTTGTAGTGACTACACTAATGTCATTAGTATAATCAATAATTTATTATAAACAAATTCCGTTTATACTTTGAGGGACACTGGTCATTGGTAAGGTTGCCCCTTATCTAAAAAAAATATCACCTCCATCTACGCTTATAGACTGTTTTTTTGCTTTTGAAAAAGCTTTGTTATGGGGCAGGATGAACCATTGTCCTATTGAGATTCGTGAAGAGTACGTGTATGTTTTTTGAGAACCCATATGTCAACTGTTGAATAGTGCTACAGGGTATGAAGAGGAGACCGTATTTAATTTTTTAATTTACACAAATCTGAAAAATGTAAGCATATGTGACAGCGCATAGAGAAAGGGGCCTAAGGGTAAAAAAATCAATTTTCATTTTTTTTCATGCCCCAAAAGTGTTCCCTTCCAGAGATATCCACGATTTATGAAAGTGAAATCAACGATTCTAAGCCCAAATAGAAAGGGACCTAATCTTTAAAATGGTTCTCCTGAACAAAACTGGTTTTAACCTTAGGTCCATTTCTATTTTGCGCGTTACATATTGAGATAACTTAGATAATTACACTGTTTCTCAGTAGACATGTGCCCATGTTTGACAGCGTCTTATTTTTGAAACTCTTGGGATCTTTGAACTATGTGCCAAGGCCTCAAGTATAGTCGAGAGGTGTAATAAATGTTATTTTCGGATTCGTGACGTAAGGTTGTTTTTAATACCCTTACGCCTATAAATAAAGACGGCCGATGTTTGGGTTTCTAATGAACGATCCTAGTGCAAAATTGGACCAAATCTTAAGTAAAGGTTGATCCATCTAGAGGTATTTTTTCAGAACAAAAAAAATATGAGACCATTTCTGGCTCAACGGCAATGTCAATAAACAAAATTGCCGCATTTGGGCTGAAGAACAACAAGAATAGGTTCAAGAGTTCATTATACCCAGAGAAAATCACGGTTTGGTGCGGTTAATAAGCTGGTGGAATCATCGGTGCATTTGTTTTTAAAAATGATGATGACCGGAACGTAACCGTGAATGGTGCACGCTATCGCGCCATGATATCGATCTTTATGCTACCCGAAATTGAAGCCCGTAATCTTGACGACACTTAGTTTCAACAGGACGGTGCCACTTCCACTACAGCTGCTCAAACAATGGATCTATTGAGAGGTCATATCCAAAAACAGCTAATTTCACGTTTTGGACAGGTGAGTTGGCCGCCTAGATCGAGTGATATCAAACCTTTAGACATTTCTCTTTGGGGTTTCGTAAAGTCCAAAGTCTATGCTGACAAAGCAGCTACAATTCAGGTTTTGAAAGCCAACATTACCCGTGTCATTAAATCCATACCAGTCGAAATGCTCGAACGAGTCATCCAAAATCGGACCCTCAGAATGGAAATCCTGCGGCGTAGTTGCGGCCAGCATTTGAAGGAAATTATATTCAAAAAATAAATGCCATAAAATGTCCTTTTAAATAAACAATAAAGATTCCACACTTGATTTGAATTTTTATACTTATACTTTTTTTTGTTCTGAAAAAATACCTCTAGATGGATGACCCTATATAGGAACATATTTAAATTATAAAGAATATTTTAGTGGTTCTGGATATCCATATTTCACCAAACATAACAGGAAGTTTTTGGTTAAGGCCTTTAACGCAGCTAAATCATAAAATTAAAATTCTTTAGAAAATTACTCTGTTTCTGAATTAAAATGGGCCCGTGTTCGTAAGGAGTTTTTTTTGACACCCTTTTATCTAATATTATATTTTTTAACTCCCATGTCTCCATAGTTGAAGGTTATATTATAAAGAATATTATACTGGTTCTGGATGTCCATATTTCACCAAACATTACAGGAAGTTTTTGGTTAATGCCTTTAACGCAGCTAAATCATAAAATTAAAATTCTTTAGAAAATTACTCTGTTTCCGAATTAAAATGGGCCCATGTTCGTAAGGAGGTTTTTTTGACACCCTTTTATCTAATATTATATTTTTTAACTCCCATGTCTCCATAGTCCAAGATGCCCGATTATTGAGCCCTTTTGGACTATATAGGCCGGTTACAATTTGGAAGAATACTTAAATATTGGTACATATTTGGAATTGTGAGAACATTTCTGTGTTTCTGGATACCTATATTTTTCCGAACATTACGGGCCGGTTTTTGGGGCCTTAGATCCATAAACCAAGCCCATAGGACGAAACTTTCAATTCATCCAAAATGATGTCATATTCCGATAATTCAAAAAAGGTCACAGTTTCTGAGTACCCATATGTCAATGTTCGAAAGGACCTATTTTTCGGCGCCCTAGGGACTAATTGGTCAAGAGCTTAGATTTCTTCAAATAAGAAAGTTAATGTGAAATTCTGTTTCGTGCCGAAATTTAAATGTTTTAAATTTTAATGTTTATTATAGCCAAATGTCCTAAATGTCCATAGTACAAAGAGGGCGATTTTTGGGTCCCTTGGGTCCAAGGGATTATACTTCCGTGCGTCAAAGCCTTAAATTTCTTTAAATCGTAAAATGAGTATCATATTATAATTGTGACGAAATTTTATTGTTTTTGAATACCCAAATACACATACTTTAATGAGGCCGATTTTTGGGCCCGTTAGACCTTTGTGGAACGAATCCCAAATTAGTCTAAATCTTAAATATATAACTAGGTACATTTTTGGATTTGGGAGAAGGTTTCGTCGCTTCTGTATACCCATATGTGTCCGAACGTAAGGGTACAGTTATTGGGCTCCAGGTCCTAACTATAAGGCCCATTTATCGGAAGGTTGAGGAATGTTTGCCTACCACTGGCAAAAGAGCTAATTCAAAAATTAATTAATCAAATTTCATAAAAAAAATTCAAAAAATCGACTAAGAATGTTATGACAATCAATGACATACCTATATACTTTGTATGGTCGCAGATAAGTATTTCGATGTGTTACAAGCGAAATGACAAACTTATTTGTCATCCTATGGTGGAGAGTACAAAAATTCTGTAGAGAATGAATAACCTTCCTTCTTACCTGTGAAACGTATAAGGCCGTATCCCGGATAAGTCTTTAGGAAAAAATGGTTTTTAAATTATCTAGGCAGGGGGATAGCTTAACAATGACACCATACGTGTCCAGTTGAAGTTTAACGGGTGAAAGCAACTATATAAAGAACTAAAATTCTGCGAGTAAAGAGTGGTCCAACCATAATGCGCTATGTTAAATGTGAGTTACACCATAACGTCAAATCTTTTGCCAAACTTAATTTGACATTTCTTTGTTTCAGGGTTTGACAAATTCAAACATGGAGACGTTTACAATTGAGCAGCGCTTAAAGATTGTTGAATCTATCTACTAAAATGGACGATCAAATCAAAATGAATTTCGTGCAATTCGTGATTTTTCATGGGTCAGCATAATCGGCAAAATATTTTCACATTGGGTTTGTTAACAAGCAGAAATACGATGCGTCTACAAAAAGTGACTGTTTGGTGCTGATTATGGGCTGGAGGCGTCATCGGGCTGTACTTCTTTGAAAATGAGGTCGGCTAAGCTGTTACCGTCAATGGTGTTTGCTATCGCGAGATGATATCGGATTTCTTGTGGCCAGAAATTGAGCATATGGACCTGGACGATATGTAGTTAAGACAGGATTGAGCCACTTGCCACACAGCCAACGAAACAATGGCCAATTTTGAGCAAGAAATTCAATGGCCGTGTTTTCTCACGTCGTGGCGAAGTTAATTGTCCGCTATAATCATGAGATTTGACACCGTTGGACTTCTTTCTTTGGGGATATTTAAAATAAAAAGTTTACGTCAATAAGCCAAGGATAATTCAAGAGCTAAAGGATAAGATTATACGGCACAATAACTACATTGAACTTCCATTATGTCTCAGAGTCATTGAACTATCGGATAGAGGAATGCCACCGAAGCCGTGGCGAGCATTTGTTCTACACATAATTGTCATAGATGCTTCTATCATAATTAAGAATCCTAAGGTAATTCTCTGAAAACTTTTTGGTTTTTTGCAATTAAAATCCTAAGTGTTAGTTGGACTAACCTTTACAACCAACATACTGGTAACAACACAGTGTTTAATGCAGATTTTAAAGCAATCACAAAGTACAGGCTGGAGTGCGGTAAGTTGCTTATTTGGGAATGAAATAAAAATGTTATGAACCTTAGAAAAAATTATTTTATATTTTAATTATATTGAAGAGTATGGAAATTTTTAAATTACATGGTTTTAAATAGTGTATCTGGCGAATGTCGACCTTCGCTATCCACATACTGCTGCATACGTTCTCTGAAGTTTTAATGAAGTCTTACAATCACGTCGACTGATATCACTGTGGAACATTTTTAGGGTTATTGTCTGGGGGGTGAGAAATTCCATGTCAAATAAAAGCAGAACGCGTTAATCGATTTCTATGATCTATGTCGCATTTTGTTTATAGGTTATGTGACTTTACGTGAAAGTTATAAGACTCTACACGTTTTTCCGTTTGGGATATATATGTTTAAAAAAAAAACAAAATTTGGCAAAATTTTCTTCATAAATTTATTTCTAATTGCAAAAATGTTGATTTGGTAGAGAAACAGTATATTAATGGAATCAAGAAAATGTAATTATTAATTTTTCTCAATTTATTTCAGCAAAATCGAACTAGTCGTTCTCGAGTTATGTCAAACTACGTTTTTTCCAACATTTTACAACTAAGCGAAAAAACATCGAGATAAGGAAAAAATGTAAAAGGTCATAAAAAAAAACTGGCACATACGAACGCAAAACCCTTTGAGGGTTTTAATATACTGACCTAGTACCATCACCCTGACTTGGAATTTCTCACCCCCCAGATTGGCTGTTGTACTGTGTATTCTGCCAATTTCAGCCTCAATATTGTTAATTAAGTCTTCCAAGATGTTGGGACGGTTGACATACATCTTCGACTTCAGATAGCCGCAAAGGAAAAAAAAATCACATGGGGCTAAGCCACATCATCATCACCTCTCAAAGAGATAAGCCGTCTAGGAAACATTTGCCTCAAACAATTCATGGTAACCCTCGCTATGTGTGCAGTGGCAACATCCTGTTGGAACCATGTATAAGTATACTCTAATTTCATAGCCTCAAGAGCCGGCTAAAAAAACCTTTATCATAGTCAAGTAACGCTCCGAGTTCACAGTTATGGCAAGAAGGTTATCCTGGAAAAAGTCCAAGTGACCCGGTCCAAAAGCAGAGGTCTCCGGTGTAGTTCTCTGGGGTTTGTTTCACTTCAGTACCGCATATTTGGGGGAACAGCGAACCACAAACGAAAAGCACGCTACACTGCAGTGATTGAGCGCGCATTTAAAAAATACACTTCAACACAAAATGACGTTTTTCGACCAACGGTGCCGCCACAGCCTGCAGTACAAAAAAGCAAATTGCTGCGCTCCCCCCTGTATATTCACACCTCTCATCTAATTACAAACAAGAGTCAGCCACAATTTTCAACGATAGTCAAGTGGCAATAAGCGCCCTGACATCTACCTTGGCTAAGAAAAGAACAATCTTTTAATGCAAATATAAAAAGGCTAACACATTCACATACAAGGCAACGTAAAATCTGACAAAATGGCTATGGAGGGCTCTTATATAGAGACCGTTGACCTTTACAACGGGACATCTTTACTAGTCATAAGCATCGAATTTGGATCGTGGGTTTAGACACGGTAAGATGCACAAGCAAAGGTTTATGGGAGGAACCCGACTAAGGAAATACAAAAAGGTCATTGAGCTCAACAAGTTGCAACTGAGCATTGTAATGTGCATACTGACTGGGCACTCCCCCTTCAGAGGTCATCTCTTTCCCATGCACAGGACATTCTGAATCAGTGCAAAGCTTGTAAGGTGTTAATCGAAAGCTTGGAGCACTGCCTTTGTCACTGCTCCGTGTTTGTCACTGCTCCGAGAATGACGCACACCAACATAGCAGCTTTTTCCCTGACTTTGATCATTTGAGTGTCACAAGGTGGGAAGACCTCAGGAACTGCATTAATTAGACAGATTATGCCTGTTTTAACGTTTTTATCGCCACTATGGCCTGAACCACGGTGTGCCATTACACTGGGGCCGTTACACTGCCTCGGTCAACGCCCCATTTGGTTAATCCCGCCGGTACCAATTTAAAGCATGACAGATATGGGCCATAACTTCCCTCTTGGTTAGGGGTCGAGGACTATCGAAACCTCTGCTGTTCTATGGGTCACAGCACCCGGTCGCAATGCAACTCGACACCGAGCCGAAGCTCTCCCGCGATTTGGGTTTAAACCACAGCCACCACGATACTCCCCAAGGGGCCGCACCTTCTAGTCAGGCCAGAACAACTGTTCTGGGGGCTCCTGACTACCCGTGGTACCAGATTTAAGTCTCCGGTCAGACCTCGTAACCAAAAGGCTACTCCCAGTTTTTGTTTAATACAACATGGGACTGGTCACCCACTCGTTAATTAGACAGAGTCGACGAGTTTTACGTGATTTTCGCCACGATGGCCTGAACCACGGTGTGCCATCACACTGGGGCCGTAACGATGCGACGGCCAACGCCCCATTGGATTGATTCCGCCGGTACCAATTCGAAGCGTAACAGGTCATGGCTTCCCTCTTGGTTAGGGGTCGAGGACTATCTAAACCTCTGCTTTTCTATGGGTCACAGCACCTGGTCGCAATACAACTCCACACCGAACCGAAGTTCTCCCCGCGATTTGGGTATAAACCACAGCCACCACGATACTCCCCGAAGGGCCGCACCATATAGTCAGGCCAGAACAACAGTTCTGGGGGCTCCTGACTACCCGTGGTACCAGATTTAAGTTTCCGGTCAGACCTCGTAACCAAAAGGCTACTCCCAGTTTTTGTTCCATACAACATGGGACTGGTCACCCACTCGTTAATAAGACAGACCATCTAAATTAATTTTTATATACAAGTACTACCATACATGCGGTAGGTTAGCTAGTAACCCTGGGCCCTACAATTCATACGCGCCAACCACCATCACTGAAAATAGGCAATAGAAAACTTTTCAGTTTGCATCTGCGACTTGTGAGTTTTACGAACGACAAACTCACTGCATTAACTTCGAATGGAAACAGTGTTTATTGATTCGCCCATTTAAAACGGCTCATAAATCAATTAAAATACACTCTTGTAGAACGAACAGAACAAAAAACTCAAAACAAATTAAATCAAAAGAAAAAACTATTAATGCCCCCTTAAACTAATTAAAGAGCAGCACAAAAAAACTTAAAGACATTTCGCAACCTAAATATGTACAACTACAACAAATGTCCAGCCCTCCCCTTGGGGCAAGCCCACACTAATTCAATGCAATGCATTTCAAACGCTTTCGGGGCAATCATTTCCAGATGTGCGGGCAACAATGAACTCCTCAATAGCTTTACGATCATTATCAATCAAACCTTATCGGCCATCAACATCATCAATCAGATCTCCCAAAGAGAAATGCCACACATTCTTTTTTTTTTTGGTGCTTCAAGTCAATTTCAACTTAAGTTCTCGAGCTATTAGAAAGAGATTGAAGTGATCATCATTAGATCGGCTGGTTGGCGGCACTTCTAACTACTTCAAGCTTCTCATTTTCTGCTGCTTCATATTCTTCTTCCACTTAGGTTTGCTTTGTCATTATTGCTCACTTGACAAATATGTTGGACTGCAACGGTCCGTGATAGCCTAAGAATGCACCCCCCGCCCGTCTGTCGGAGCGCAACAAAGCTATTTCAAATAGCCAGTATCCGTTTGTGGGAACAACTGGGAGACCGTTGATTTAAAGTCCATTGATGTTCTACTGCTGATCGTTGGAGTGACGTAATTAATTGAGTGCTGTCCGTGATTAAGACAGGTACAGTTAATGGCATATTTTCAAGATTGCGCTCTTTGTCTGTAGCGTGTGGGAAGATACCTGTGTGGAATACACGATATGGCATTGTAAAGAACATTATTCGTAACCAAGAATATTGGTCAATGGGGATTACATGGTTATTTTATATAATAAATACAACGTTGTAGGCTTTTCCTTGCTGAACTTAATGTTTCAATCTACTTTTTATGGCCTGAATTAGTAACATCAGCTTGGCTAATATGTGCACACAGAAAACAGATTTAATGTCACAAACGAATTTTTTGCCAACCGAATGTTGGTGGTAGCATGTATTATCCATGTATTCCATCGATTTGGTATATGGCAATTTTAAGTAGTCCGAACTGACAGTATCAGTTAAAGAGACTAGTATCAGCAACCCTAACTAATTAAGATGATTATTGGAACTAAATTTCTACATGTATTTGTTGATTTTAAATATTATTGGTTATCATTACTACGAGTATTTGTTAACTAGACCAACAGATGCTTAAGTGTTATGTATTCGGTTATCTGACCGAAATAATAAGGTTCTTCAACTCAATTTGTATATTTAACGAATTGAAAATATTTATTCTGTTATTTAAATTAAGAGCAGGTTTTTTTTTTAAACTTGGTGTTTACTCTCGAATCTAATAAAGATCATAAAGCAATACTAGAACGGTTTTATGGATCCAAAAGCTAAAGTGGGTTGAAAAAATTCAATTTTGGTTTAAAAGTTTTGAAAAATTGTAAGGGAAAGCTGATTGTGATAAATTATTTAAATGAAGTAAAGTTGCATTTTGAACCTAAATATTTCTAGCTACTTAAGGGTAATGTGATATGAAAAGACCTCAAATCAATGCTTGAAGTCTTGGCTAGAGTATGATTAAAAATATATACTTTAATTTTGCTCATTTTTAAGTTTATTAAAAAAATGTGTGGAATAAATTGTATTAAATAAATCGCCCCTCTGTGCCGATTTTAATTTCCATTCTAAACAAAACTTTTTATATATAAAGTGTGATCCATAGTGTGAGGCATTTTTCTAGAACAAAAAAATATAAAAATTCAAATTAAGTTTAGAATCTTTATTGGTAATTTGAAAGGACATTTTATGGCATTTATTTTTTTAAAATAATTACCTTCAAATGTTGGCAACTATATTATGGAAATGAGCATTCGGTGAGTAACGGAAAGATCTGCAAACGTTAATAAACAAAATTGCCGAAGTTTGGCAGCGACAAGAAGAGGATCAAGAGGAGCCATGATACCCACAGAAAACCACGGTTTGGTGCGGTTTATAAGCTGGTGGAATCATCGGTGCACATTTCTTCAAAACTGATGATGGCCGGAACGTAACCGTGAATGGTGATCGCTATCGCGGCATGATATTGACCTTTATGCTACCTGAAATTGAAGCCCGTAAACTCGACGACACTTGGTTCCAACAGGACGGTGCCACAGATACACACGCAGAAAAAAAGTATGGTTGTGGTGACAATATTCGAAGAGGATAATACTATTGTTGGATATATGGTTGTGGTACAACAATATTATTATCCCCACAACAATAGTATGATTCAAATACAACCATAATATGATCCTCACAACAATAGTATGATTCACACATAACCATACTATGATCCCCATAACCATAGAATGATCACACACAATTATACTATGATCCCCATTATAATTTATAAGAATTTGTTTCAGATGTCGACAATAGATTTGATCCCCAATATTATTTATTAGAATTGGTTTAAGTTGTCAACAATAGATTTAAATTATGAAAATTATTCAAAAATACATTAAATTCAAAATAATACGAGAGATTCATTTCACAGTAGAAAAAATAAGTTTAAATAAACGTAAGCGTTTTTATTACAAATATTTCAGTTAAAAAAAAACCAAAGCAGCTAGTTTAAAAAATTTAAATTTCGATAAAAAAAGTCCTATTATTGCATAAGATCCGTACCAATAACATTTGTTCTTAAAAGCATATTTAAATGAAAAAAAGAATTACAATCATACAGTATGATTGCCGTAATCATATTATTGTAAACATAAAACACTAAACACAATACTTTCGTTGCACCAACCATATTTATATTGTTGCTATAACCATATTTTCATTTTTAAATTTGGCAATAATACTATTGTTACATTCACAATATTAATATTGCAGCAATTATAATAATGTCAAAAATAAATTCAGTTAACAATGCTATGGTTGCGACAAACATACTTTTATTGCGGAGAACATATTATTATTGTCGTGACCATGTAATAACCATGTTTTTTCTCTGCGTGCAGATGCTCAAACAATGGATCTATTGAAAGGTCATTTCGAAAAGCAGCTCGTTTTGGACAGGTGAGTTGGCCGCCTAGATCGAGTGACAAAATACCTTTAGACATTTTTCTTTGGGATTACGTAAAGTCCAAAGTCTATGCTGACAAACCAGCTACGATTCTGGTTTTGAAAACCAACATTACCAGTGTCATTAAAGCCATACCGATCAAAATGCTCGAACGAGTCATCCAAAATTGGACCCTCAGAATGGAAACAATGAGGCGTAGTTGCGGCCAACATTTGAAGGAAATCATATTCAAAAAATAAATGCCATAAAATGTACTTTCAAATTACCAATAAAGATTCCACACTTGATTTGAATTTTTATATATTTTTTGTTCTGAAAAAATACCGCTAGATGGATCACCCTATATATATAAATGAAATGTGGTTTGTTACACTGCCTTAAACTTGAAAAAGACTGGGGGCAAACTGGATAATTACTTCTGAGGATTTGTTCATAATTGCTTCGCGAAGGTTTATAAAAAAGAAATTTTTGGCTGTGGGTGGAGGAAGCGTGACAAAACTCTTTTTTTGCGCTAGAAGATACAAAATTTTAGAGTACTCGTACGCTGGGGATACTCTGTAGATGGTTTATGTGTAGTTTGCATGAAATCGGGCTAGTGGACATGATACCTCTCATACAAATCACAAATAAAAAATCCATTATTTCTGCTCCTGTTAACGGTATTTGAAGAAAATTTGGTATGTCGGTTCAGTGCACCTGTCATTCTTAGAAATATCAACCCACCACGACTTTGCAACCGAACCAGACTTCCAGTGAAAATAAAATTTGAAGGCAAAACAACGTTTTCCGGGTCAGCTAGTTGAATTGAATAAATGAATAATCATTTTTTTAAAATAAAGAAAAATGGCCGTTTATCTTGAAAATATTCTGATTTTCAATTCTTCTTCTTTGACCAAATGGGTATTTATTTTATTTGTTTATGTCGTTTTTGACTGGACTGATTGGTCAGTCTTCCTTCATGAATTAAATAAAACTTATTTACTCGTATTCCATGTTTACCCAACGTTTCGTTAGCTTTTTTCTAACTTCTTCAGGGGATGTTTATTTGAAAATCCTGTCGACAAAAAGTGTTGTTATTTATAATTTCCTATGATATGTTAGCTTAACTTACAATTAGTTTTACATTTCATTCTTTATAATTTCTAATTAATATTAAAAAACGGGACATCACGAAACAATTTAATAATAAAAAATAAATAAATGTAAAAATCACAGCAAAACTTAACACTAATATCATAGTAACGGACTTCTGTTTACTTCAACTTATTGCAGCGGAGTATTGTAGCTTTGTGTTGTCTTTGTCTTCTTTGGTGTATATTGATTTTGATATTCTCTGTTGAATTCTTAAACTTTCTAAAGTGTATCTCTTATTTTCAATTTTCTCTCTGTCTTGTATTTTCACGTTCTTTAGGTCAGCTGAGTGTTGGTTCTCATTAATGTGATGATTTTTTATGATTTTTTTAGATTATTTTTACTAAAAGGATAATAGCAGTTATTAAGTAAGTACAACATTTCAACCATAAAACGACCATTTTTGAAAATTGTAATACAATTTCATGAAAAATAGGACACGCAGTACCTGATATAAATTAAAAAAACATTTGTGAAGAACATAAAAAAAACTTAAATTCCGTAAAAAAATATTTTTTTCATTTTTTTTGAAAAAAAGGACGAAAACGACCCTCAAATCTTAGAGATAGGATGTTCAAATGTTCTACGAAAATAAACTCAATACGATTCTACTTAAGACATCTCATTACGAAAATTAGGTAAAACAAAGGAACATTTATTACTTTTTATTTTATTTCATATACCGGGGTTTCCTTAAAGGACATAACAATTTCATATATGTGACAGCGTATAGAGAAAGGGACCTAAGGGTAAAAAATCAATTTTCACTTTTTTTTTGATATGGGCAACATCTGAGCATCGAATGCCCGATGCCATGCCCCAAAAGTGTTCCCTCCCAGAGATATGAGCGTTTTATGAAAGTGATGGTACACCAAAGATAGACGTATTTAAATCTTTAAAATGGTTCTCCTGAACAAAACTGGTTTTTATCCTTAGGTCCCTTTCTATTTTGCGCGTCACATATATTATATATACACAAAACATTTAAGAAAAATAGTTCAAATTTATACCAGATGTAGTGCAAATGTTACATTTAAAGAATAAACTTCGGTTTCGATCATATGGCCACCGTGTACCGAGCCTGTGTACATCGATCTTTTCTTTGGAGCCAATTTTCCACCAATCTTGTTCAAATTCGACCGGACTGTTGGCAATTTCGCGTTGTTTCTGAGCTCGTCTAAAGTTGTTGACATTGACAAATGACTTGATGTGGCCTCATAAAAAGAAATCCAATGGCGTTAAATCGCATGGAGGTGGCCATTCGACTAAACCATTTCTCGAGATAACACGTTTACCGAATATGCCTCTTAGTAAATGGATTGTAACGCGTGCTGTGTGGCTAGTGGCACCGTCTTGTTCAAATCACATATCGGCGATGTCAAGCTCATCCAATTCTGACCAAAAATATTTTTCTAACATTGCACTAAAGCGATCTCCATTGACGGTAGCATGACAAATGTTTCATCAAATTTGTGGAACCAAAGCTGTTCAAATAGATTCTTGGAACCAAAAGCTGTTGAAATAGATACATCTTCGGCCGAGTTTTACGTAAAATTAATTTCAACATAAACAGGGTGTCCGCCGGGTAGGTATACTACTTTGTTTTGCCGCCATTTTGGTAAACATTAGTTTTTGCAGTTCATATTTAGCAGTCGCAAATTTGTCATGGAAAAATATTCCATAAACCAAAGTGTTTTAATCGTTAAAATATTTTATCAAAATCAGTTATCGATAACTGTGACAATGAGAAAGTTTCATAAAATTTTTTGGAGAGCGTTGTCACGGACCCGAAATCACGATAAAGGTAGTGTGCAGCCAAGAAAATTAATGTCACTTTGCCATTTTGTTAAAAACTTATTTTCTATTTAAATTTAGAAGCAAAAGGTCTTGATCCGGTTAATCCCTGTTCAATGTGAGAAACGCAATATTTATCGTGAAGTGAATGATTTAGAAGAAAGTGGGTCTGTAGCTGATTGGCCCAATCATGGACCACAACGTACTGCAAGATCGGCTGAAAACATTTCTGCTGCTCAAGAAAGTGTACAAAACAATCCATCAAGCTCAATTCGAAGCCGTGCTCAGGAGCTTGCTCTTCAAAGTTGTTCAACTTTGGTACCAATTTTGCACAAGGATTTGCATTTGTGTCCATTTTAGATTCAGTTGACACAAGAGCTTCTTTCACAAGACCATTAACGCCACCGTACGTATGCCAGTAGAATGTTACAGCTTGCCCAAGACAACCCCGATTTTCATAAAAAAAAACACAAACACATTTTTGTTTGAATGGATATGTGAATAAACAGAATAGTCGGTTCTGGGCAACGGAAAACCCTTAAATTTTTCATCAGTGATCTTGGATATATAGAGGCAGTCTATTGTGCAATTTGGTCAGGAGGATTCGTTATAGCTTACTTCTAATGAAAATAAAAACGGTAACTGTCAATGGGGACCGATATCGTGATACGATTGAAAACTTTCTAACGCCCTGCATGCTTTGGGCTTGATTAACATGTGGTACTGATATCAACAAGACGGTGCCACATCGCTTTCAGCCAGGATTACAATGGAATTACTGCGAGACCTTATTCCACAACAAGTTATTTTAAGAAATGGTGATATTGATTGGTCTCCACGGTAGCCTGATTTCAATGCTTCGGACTTCTTTTTGTGGGGATATCTGAAAAGCAAGGCTTATGCAAACAAACCAGAAACGTTTGAGCACCTCAAACAAAATATTTTTGATGAAATTAATGAAATACCGCGTGAAAAGAGAAAAAAAAGATCGCATTTGTGAGGCTCACAGATGCGGAAATTTATCTGATATTGTATTCCATACATAAGTGCCGACACTAAATAAAACATTTATCAATAAAAGATCCATTCTCTTTCATTTAATCACAAATTATAAACAATCAAAGTAGTATACCTTCCCGACGGACACCCTGTATAAATAACATCTTCAAATAAAACTTACAACTGCTGTAATTGACTTATCCTGTATTTTCATCCTTTGGCCGATCTCAACCTGTAGCCTGCAGGCAGATTTGTTCAATGTTGCTATTACCAAAATCATATTTAGTAATACTTACTATTCGAACTATGCAGTAGTTTATCTAACCGACTTTTATATTTTCAGATTAAACATTTATTAAGGTAGCATAATTGGAGATAATTGATATATTCTGCTTTATCCAACTGCAATACATTATGCCAAAGTATTTCACAAACTTTCAAACGTATAATTTTGATTCACCTATCGTAAAATTGACTAAAGATCATACGAACTCAGTTGCAAAACATTTACTGCTCTGTCAACGCTGTGTTGGTTTACCAAAAACACTTTGGAATGCCGCAATTTCTGAAGAACTGCAAACTCCCGGCTGAATGAACATTTTCATTTTAAAGCAAATAAACTCTGTCACTATGAAGTGTAAAACCTTCGGCCTTTCAACAAAATGTTGTGCAAATTATTGACTTAATACCCGCCACAAATGTCAAATGTTCTGTTGTCGTTTGGTTGCCCCATAGGTAGGCAACGTCAGTCACCACACAAAAAAAAACCACTTTAATTGGCTAATTTGACTTCTTAACTATTATTCGAATTTCATTAAGCTGCCAACTGCAAACTAAGAGAACAATATATACGAGTATATATACTATATTCTCGTATTTTGCTAATTAACTTTAAAATCGAATTAATTAAACGGCACAAAAATCGACAAGTCAAACATTTTTTTTTCATCGTTAACTAATTCTAAATCGAAATGTTGCGAATTTATGTGGCAAAATTCGGAGAACTTCGTTCGTCGGAGCATGAATGCCGAAATAAAAAAACGCAACTATGAAAAAGAGCCACCAACCTCCACCAGCAGAGCGAGGGAAGGACGTACACATAAAGTATCGTGCAGAACCTAAATGACAAATCGTGAGAAACACACCTGTGTGTTCAGAAGAATACCACGTTGCAAGCCCGGCGACGGACGGCGAAAACTCCATCCAGTGTTGAGTGGAGACTTTGTTGCCCAATGCTCATGTTAAAGCCCCGTACGACAACGCTCTAGGTTTTGTTGGCTGGCAACATAAAAATGAATGTGGCTCAGGCTGGAGGTGTTGTAGTTGTTGCTGCTCCTAAGAATGTGATCGTACACAACATAATGATTACCCAGAAACCCCAACTTAAAATATACAGCATTTGTGGAGCAACTGCCTCAGCACAGCGCTGTACAGCAGGTTCTCTCCAGCCAGAATGGTTGAAAGCAAAATCCATGGAAAACTTTTTGGATGTACGCCAATCTAACAGATGCTTTATAATACTACAACCACCGCAACTTTATCCGCAGAAACTTGCAACAACGACGACCAACATTTGTGTAGCACGTTTGCATTTGCAACCTATGATGATTTCCTTTTTGGCAACAGACACCAACAATGCCAGCACAAGAACGTTCCACAAAATCTAAAGCAAATACGAGTAGTCTTCTCAGACACATACACATGCAGTGCATGTACAACTTGCAACATGCGGCATAAACCAGCAACAATGGCAACAACAACGACCACACGAAAATATATATATGAAACCATCAAATTATACACGTGTACTATGGTACTTCTTAGGAAAAAATAGAGTACGAATGTACGTTTTTGTAAGATGCTTTTAAAATTTAAATGGTTATGTTGTTCGCCGAGATGTGGCACAGTGAAGCAGCGTCAGATTTTAGCCCTCAAAAATGTGAGTACAGCTAGGCTGTTCTAATAGTGACAATCGGATTTTAAATGTGGCTTGTGGTTCTGCAAATCGGTGTGTCCCTTGAACGAGTGTTATTACAAAACATGGTCCACTTCCACCAGAGCTTATAATTGTTCCTACACATGGACAAACAATCAATTGCGATTCGGTTTGATCTACAACAAATTTGGTGGACTACAAGAATTTCCGTTTCAATGAGCAAATATATATTTATTATCCTGCTGGATATTCGGGCCAAGATTCCTTAAGATGGCTACCATCAAAACACATTAGCAAACTAGCCTTAAATTTTTGCACATGGCCCGTTTTTGTTGTACAGCCAGCCCGTTCCCACAATTAAGAGAGAAAAAAATTAGTTGGAAATCGGTTGGAACTACAGGGTGGAGCGCTAAAATTTGCTAATTTGGGAATGAAATAAAAAAATTATGAACCTTAGAAAAATTTATTTTATATTTTAATTATATGGAACCATAGGGGAATTTTAAAACTACAAGATTTTAAGTAGTGTATGGCTATCCACACATTGCTGCATACGTTTTCTGAAGTTTTCATGAACTCTAACAAGCCTTTCGACTAATACTCTGCCAATTTCAGCCTCAAAATAGTTAATGAGGTCTTCCAAGGTCTTGGGACGGTTGATATACACCTTCGACCGCAGGTAAACCCAAAGGAATAAATCGCATGGGGCTAAGTCTGGTAAGCGTACCGGCCAGTTCACATCACCCCTCAAAGAGATAAGCTGCCCGGGAAACATTTGCCTCCAACAATTCATGGTTACCCACGCTGTGTGCGCAGTGGCACCATCCTGTTGGAACCATGTATCCTCTAATTGCATTGACTCTGGAGCCGGCTGAAAAAAGTTTGAAATGCCAAGAGCAAGTGATTGTTTCCGAGCAGAGCGTTTCGGAGATTGCAGTGCTGCTGCTCTTACTCTCTGGATGTTTTGTGGTGTTGTAATCCTTCTCTCAGGTCCTCTTCGTATACATGACATATTCCCTGCTGTTCTCAATGAAGTTACCCAATTTACAATTGATTGCCGTCCAGGAACACGTCCGCGTGGGGGAACGGCGAATCGTAAACGAAAAGCACTCTGCACTGCAATGATCGAGTGCGCATTTGAAAAATACGCTTCAACACAAAATGACCTCTCCTCACGTGTCCAACCCAAGATGGCAACTGAAAGGCAGACGAATACAAATCTCCCGTCAGCCACTATAAGCCACGCACACTCTCCACTTTCTTCGGCCAACAGTGCCGCCACAGCCTGCAGTGCAAAAAAGCAAAATATTGCCTCACTGTATAAAAGCTCGGTTGCAAAAGAAGAATTTCCGTTGCAATCACCAAATGTTTATAATCATAATGGATATTCGTTTCTTGATACCACAAGATGATTAATATGATCGTCGTATTGTATACACAATTAATTGATCGTACACACAAATAATTGCAACCAATTTCTGCATAAAAATGGTTTTTGTAACGTATTATTGGTGATGATAACTATAATATCATCACAACCAAAAGCCTTGATTGCTGAAAGGGTTGATTGCTGGTATTTTGTTTTGTGGTTGGATATGCGTTATTAAATGTAATAATTTGGTTATTTATTGCTGGTTTTAGGCTTAGCGAGTAGATTACTTTTTTCAGTAACAATCCTTCACCATCTTTTCAACTTTATCCTCGACATGACCGTCAATATGTTGTAGAGTACTCCAAGTGTTTAAGCCAACTGTTTTTATCTCTAATGAAAATTTTAAATAAAGGGTGTTAAATTTAAGGACCGATCTAAAATGTAAACCACACGTAAACGTCAATTTGTTTTTCTTCATCTCAGTTGATATTTATCAATTTCAGACTAACTGAATTTGAACCATGGAAAGATACAGAAGCGAGCGACGAGGGCGACCGCAAAAGTAACTGGCCTAACATAAAAATAACCGTTTTTTTGGAATTAATATTATTTATTTTTCAACATAATCTCCTTCCAACTCAATACACTTCATCAAACGTTTTTCAAGTTTTTTAATTCCATCCGAAAAATAAGATTTTTCAAGACCTTCAACATATGCCTCAGTTTCAGCAATAACCTCGCTATTTTGCCACCGAGAAAGGAGCTAAATCTGGACTATATTGTGGATGCGGAGCAATTTCAAATCGTAATTCGGCCAGTTTTTGTTGAGTTAAAAATGCAGTGTGTGAAGGAGCATTCTTCTTGATGAAAAAGAACTTTTTTTTCTAAATGCGGTCGTTTTATCTTGATTTCTTCACTCAACCGATCCAATAATGCACAATAATATTCACTATTTATAGTTTTTCCTTTCTCAAGATAACCAATAAATATTATACCCCTTGCATCCCAAAATACTGTGGCCATTACTTTTCCTGTGACTTAACGGTTTTCGCCTTCTTGGGACCACTTTTAAAAGCTTTTGTCCATTGTTTTGACTGTTCTTTGCATTCTGGGATGTAGTGATGGATCCATGTTTCATCAACACTAATGACTCGGCGCAAGAACTCTATTGGATTACGCTGATAAATCGTTAAAAGCTCCTCGGAATTGGTCCAACTGACGATTTTTTGGGGCAAAGTCAACAAACGCGGCACCCATCTTGCGGATAGCTTTTTCATGTGGAGTTCATCATGTAAAATACTACAAACTTGTTTTTCGTGTATTTTAACAATATCAGCAATTTCTCTGAGCTTTATTCGTCTATCTTTAGTCACTTCATTAAATATTTTTCTAATGCTTTCAAAAATTATAAAACTTGTTTACTTCAATCACCTGCAACAAAGAAAATAATCATTAACTATTTTGGAAATTTTGACAGATGGCTTATAAAAGATTGCTTTTAAAAACAAAACAAAAAAAGTTGTTAGTAAAACAGAAAATGTGCCAGGCCAGTTAGTTTTGCGGTCACCCTCGAATGCTTAAAAGTTATTTAGGCTTATTGTGAAGCGGATGATCAATTTTCGAAGAAAATCATCATTAGCGATGAAGCACATTTTCACCTTAGTGGATTCGACAGTAAGCAGAATTGGGGCATTTGGGCGAATGATAAGCCAAGAGTGATTGTCGAAAAAACAATGCACCCACAAAGAACGACTGTTTGGTGCGGTTTATGGGCTGGCGGCATCATCGGGCCGCATTTTTTACCAAAATGAGGCGGGTCAGGCAGTTACTCTGAAAGGTGTTCGCTATCGTGAGATGATAACGAACTTTTTATGGCCCCAATTGGAAGATAGGGATGTTCAACGATATGTGGTTTCAACAGGACGGTGCCACTTGCCACACAGCTAACGAAACAATGGCTCTTTTGCACGACAAATTCAATGGCCATGTTATCTCACGTCGTGGAGAAGTTAATTGGCTGTCAAGATCATGTGATTTAACACCGTTGGACTTCTTTCTTTGGAGTTATTTGAAAGAAAAGGTGTACGTTGAAAAGCCAGCAACAGCTCAAGAGCTAAAGGATGAGATAATTCGGCACCTTAACGGCATAGAATCTTAATTATGCCTCAGAGTCATATTTAAGATTATGCCTCAGAGTCATATTCAATATTATCATAATTAAGAGAAGTGAAAATAATTTCCTAAATAATTTGTGTTTTATTGAAAATCAACATGGGCCCTTAAAATTTAACCACCCGGATTATCGGATGGAGGTGTGCCGCCGAGGTCGCGGCGGCCATTTCGCCGATATTTTGCGCATTAAACCATTCCAATGTTATCATAATTAAAAAAAGTGAAAATAATTTCCTAAATAATTTGTGTTTTATTAAAAATCAACATCGTCCCTTAAAATTTAACCACCCGTTAAATACGTCTTTGGATAGCCAACATAACAGTGTTCGATCACCACAAACATCAAATCTGTTGTCATAAGCAATTATTGGCACTAACGTAACATGTGCATCACAATTGGTTGGTTGACCTAACCGATAGTTGTCGCAACCAATTGTTATAATGAATTAATTATATTGTATAACTGTGATATTGGATGTGAATTCCGTGCTATGGTTGTCGCTGTTGTGTATGTTACAACAGCGAACGAAACGAGGTTTGGTTACCTCAACAATTAAAGTAACTTTATAATTAGTTGGTTGTCATAACCACCAGTTGTGACAAGCAATAGTTGTGCCAAATTCGGTTAGTATAACCGAATAACAGGCTGTGAGTACTGTCGAACGTTGTAACCTTCATTAACAGGGAATGTTGGTGCTTGTAACAGAAAGTATGTTCATCTAACCGAATCTTTGTAGTTCGAACCGATTTCCCACTGATTTTGTTTCTGTTTGTGGAAAGATAGCAATTGATGGACTTAATCGCGGATATTTGTGGCATCTATTCGTTGTTTAATGGTGGGTTATGTGTCGGCCCTCATCTATAAAGGGTGATCCATCTAGAGGTTTTTTTAATAAGATTTTTTCAGCGATTGCTCTTCAGTTGTGGTTAACTTCAATATTTTTTTCTTTTCAATTTTGTTTGCTATTTTATTATGGTAAGACTTACACCTCGAAACCCACGGTTTAATTCGTTTTATGGGCTGGTGGAATCATCAGTCTATAATATTTTAAATTTGTAACGGGTGATCAATCTAGAGGTTTTTTCAATAGGGTTTTTTTCACAGATTACACGTGAGTTGTGTTAAACTTTATATTTTTTCTTTTCGTTATTGTTTGAAATTTCATCATAAAAAGACTTTAACCAAGAACCACGCCGTGTGTCATTAACGCCATACCGGTGGAAATACACAAACAAGTCATCCTTCACCATCTTTTCAACTTTATCCTTGACATGACCGTCAATATGTTGTAGAGTACTTTAAGTGTGTAAGCCAACTGTTTTTATCTCTGATGAAAATTTTAAATAAAGGGTGTTTAAATTTTAAGGGCCGATCTAAAATGTGTGACATAACATGTCCTTTCGAATGAACAATAAAGATACAATATTTGATTTAAATTTTTGTATTTTTTTATTTAAAAAAAATAACCTCTTGCTTGATCACCCGTTATATTCATCTTCTTTGCTGAAGACAGAGAGCTGTGTCGCTGGCATTAATGAAAGTAGTTTCGAAGGTTGACCACAAGGCTTCGGCGTCCTGGAAATCGTCTTATCAAGGATCTTGAGTTAACGGCGTCAGTTCGTTTGTAGATGACAGTTTGGCTTACGGTGATTAGATATTCTATCTTTTCCTTATTCCTTGTAGGTTTTGACGTTTTATGGATGAGGAGCAGATGATGGTCAGACCCAATTCTTTATTAGCTGCCTGTAATGGACTTTATGTTATCGCTTTAAGAGAGGCAAAACCATAAACTGTAAGACACCGTCGTTTCAGGGCTTTCCAAAACTAGGGCCAGAATTGGCTTCTGGGCGTGCAAAATGTTCTAAGCGAAATTTAAGTTGACAGTAAATAGGAATGTGGCTGCTAGTGACGCAGGTAACCAAATATTCTTTTAAATGACACGTGGTTAAGTCTTGGCCTTAATATGAAGAGAAATTGAAGTTTAATTAATTTTGGTGAATATTTTCGGATTTTATTACAAACAAATATGGAGATTCGGTATAATAAACTATCGCCCATCGTTTTGGTATTACAGGCATGTTGCTGACATATCTCAGTAGGTAAAATAGCATTTCCATTCGGTTTCCAGCTCAACACCAATATTTTAGGTGATTTTGTTTTTAAAAAAATCTATGAAGTAGATAATGGTCTTATTTGCATAAAGCATTCAACCATCCCACTGTAAGATGTTCCATTTTGTACGTATCTAAGGTTTAACACAAGTGTGGTATTTAGCGGTTTTCCTTACCTTGGCTGGGAATGACTAACTTCAGTCGCTTGTTGTTTTTGTAAAGTGACTGCTGGCCTAGGTACTATGAATGGTTGTTTGCCGGTGACTTGGTGTAGTTACTATGACTATTTCTGTTTATCTACAGTTCTGCATTGGCTGGCTGGCTGCTTGCCTAAAACTTTGGAGCTTTGTGTGTTTCTGTGGCAAACAATTTGTTTTGTTTGCGAGATCCTTTCCTTTTAGCTCGAATTTGCAACAACGTCGTATATAATAATTAAATGTGAACAATCATTTTAAAAACTTTCAGACACGTAATATGGCCACAACTATGACTGTTGCAGATATGCTCTTTCTGCGCCTTCTCCGCAGATTTGTTTGCTGGTGAACGAGTTTCTGTTTTGATATTTGTATTTCTGCTGTGCTTCTATTCCAGTTGTTAAGTTCGGAAAATGATTTGGGAAACAACTGAGCAAAGTTACAATTATAAAAAATGCATGTGAATGCTGGGATGGCCATGGTCTAACGTGGTCTAACTCTACTCCTGCTAGTTCGATGATGGAATCGCGCAATATGGGTGTTGGAGTTTAGTGAGTTGGCTTTGTTCTTTACTGTCCATCTGGTGATGCCTGTAACTCGTATCTCTCACCCGTTTAGCATATGTGAGTGTTCGTTTGTTCCTGCTTATCCCGCAGAACACCTTAATTTTTCACCCAACATGGCAATTAAGGTTATGGTCATTTATGTGAGAGCAGGGTAATTAACTTCAATTTCAATTTATTTGATATGTACAAATTACACAGTGAACGACAACACAAATTATGATGTCTCATGTTGGCGAGTTGTAAAAGTTGAAAATTTCCATTGCTGGTACGCAAAGTTAATGAACCGTGTAAATGGACTGGGAAACTCGCCATGCGGAAATTATTGCACTGGCAGTTTTAACGAGTCGGATAAATGGCTAGAATGGTGGGGTGTTGTGGGGAGACAACGAAGTAATGACAGCTATATGAAGCGCTAATTTGGAAAAAGTCATACCAAGACTTTATGGGTGCCATTAACTTCAATTAAATAGAACAGGTAAGTACGTATCTAGTTGTGCCTAAGACTTATTAAAGTTCTCAAGGGAAATTTCCCAAAGTGAAGAAGATATTCGTTAAATTAAGTAGATCTGCTTAAGCTATGAAACAACTACAAGATTTATTTTTTTGTATTTATACTGGTCAAGGTACTAAGACAATGAAATGAGCCCCTGTTCGGAGTAAGAGTTTGCATTTAAGCAAAAAATCGTTCACACGTGTTCATAGAATTTCTCTTGGAATTAACAACGTAGCTAATTATTGAGTTATAATAATTATAAAATTATAAATGGAGGAAGCGTATAAGTTTGCCTCATAACTGAGCTAATAATAAAAAAAAACAAAATATTTAATTATTATTGTTTTTTAAAGTATTTAATTTTTGTAATTTAAATCATGCTATAAAGTATACCTCTATGCAGCATAATCTGGTGATCTAAAGGTCTTTGAACTCTCTTACGATGGTGGTTTCTTGAACAGCTTAGACCATTCCCGTCTCAAGTCTCAGAACCCAGTCACAATGAGGATTTTTAGATCGGCTACCATTACTTCGACCATACTTCTAAATACCGCATTTCATAGTAAAGTCGGAACAAGTACAGGGTGCCAGGCAAAACTGTGGGACATTTCCATTGGAAAGTTTGATATTTTTTAGCATAAACGTACTCAGTACATTTTGAAGTACGACCTTCATTTGTGTTGTTTACAGTGACTTGAAAAAAACAATTTGACAAAAAAATGGAATTAACTCGTGAAAATTTTCGTGCGATATTTTTTTTTTTAATTTCGGCGTGGATTGTCACGACAAGAGGGCACTGATGAACTTAAATCGTTGTATGGCGAGGAAGCACCATCCTTTAGCACTGTGAAAATCTGGTTTAATGAATTCAATTTTGGCCGACGCTCGCTCAAAGACGAAGGTCGTCAAGGTCGGCCAAAAACGGCCGTTGTGCCAGAGAACAAGGTCGTCATGTGACATACTGTAAGATAGAGGCATCCTTGGGCATTTCTTCCACTAGCATACATTCGATATTGCATGAACACCTGGCCGTAAAAAAGGTTTGATCTCGTTGGATCCCGCACAATTTGACAATCGCTCTAAAAACGGCTCGTGTCGATTGGTGTAAAGAAATTTTAAAAAAATGTGATCGCGGTGCTTCAAAAGACGTTTATAAGATCGTCACAGGTGACGAACCATGGATCTATGCGTATGATCCCGAAACAAAACAGCAATCGACCGTGTGGGTCTTTGAAGACAAGCCAAACCAACGAAAGTCAATCGGTGAAGAAGCACTTCGAAGCAAATGATCGCCTGTTTCTTCGGCAAAACTGGTCATGTGGCGACTGTTCCGCTTGAGCAACGTAGTACAGTCAGTTCTAAGTGGTACACCACAATTTGTTTGCCTGAAGTCTTCGGAGAAATTCGAAAAACGAACAAGAGATGACGAATCATTGTGCACCATGACAATGCGAGCTCTCACACATCGGCTCAAAACAGCGCCTTTTTGAGCGGCCACAACGTCGAATTGATGGGTAATCCGCAGTACAAACCTGACTTGGCACCAAATGACTTCTTTTTATTCTCGCACATCAAGAAAAAAATGCGTGGTCAACGGTTTTTGACGCAGAAGATGCTGTTGAAGTGTTCAAAAACCATGTTTTGAAGGTGTCTCAAATAGAGTGGAAAAAGTACTTCGACAATTGGCTTGAGCGCATGCAAAAGTGTATACATCATGCTGGAGAATACATTGAAAAGCAATAAAACCATTTTTGTTGATAAATATTTGCATTTACATTGCTAGGCCAGAAATATATATAGCAGCCTTGGTAATAATGTTTTCATATTTCTTTTTTTATTGGAAAGGTTGAACTTTGTCATTTAATATTGGCATACAATATCATGCATATGACTACCACAACTGGCTCGGGAGTACCTTATCCGCTTAACCCAATTTTTCAGTGCATTTTCGATTGTTTCGGGTCGAATCTCTCCGATGGCAACTTCGATATCACATTTCAACACTTCAATGGTCTCTGGATGCTTTGCGCAACTCTTATCCTTAACGGCTTCCCACAGAAAATAGACCACAGGACTCAAATCACAGCTCCGAGACGGCCACATTTCGACTGATAATTCGATTATTAAAAATAGTGCGTAAAATATCGGTAGTTGCATTAAGTGTGTGTGAAATGTGGCCACCTCCTGTTGAAAACAAATGCGGTCCTTGAAATTTTGGAAACAAAAATTCGTGAAGCATGTCGCGGTAACGATCACCGTTTGTTGGTAATGGTGACTTCTTGGTAATTTTCGTAGAAAAGTGGTCCAAAGATGCCGTTAGCCAAAATTTCACACCAAACCCTGACTCATTGTGGATGCACTGGCTTCTCAATAGTCATACATGGGCTCTCTTAACCCCATATGCGGCAAATTTGTGTATTGACATAGCCACTGATATGAAAATGAGCTTCATCTTAAAACACGATTTTTCGTTAAAATTCCTCATTTCCTGCCAAACAATCTCTATCCCAAATGGGTGAAACGAAAATGCATTGGATGGTCATGAGGCTTCAGTTCTTGGACCAATTGAATTTTGTAAGCCTTCATACTGAGGTCTTTATGTAAAATTCTTCTCAAGTGTGAGAAATGTTGGACGACGACGAGTTGATGGATGCTTTTCGACATTCTCAGCCACAGCAGCAGTGTTTTTGATTGAACGCACTGAAAGAGAACGCACTCGGGTTAGTTTGTCCGATACCGATCCATTTTCATAAGCTCGCTTCACAAATTGACGCACAAACTGAAATCAAATTTCTTACAGTTTGCGTTAAAGACTCACTACTTTACTCGTTAAAGTAAGTTTTTAATATTTTCCAATTTTGTTCGAGCGCATAGCGTTTCAATTTACAAATATCAAACATAAACCCTTAAATAATAATAAAAATGAAAGTAAATTTACCTTTCAGAGTCAAAGTAATCGGTAGTTCAAATTTAAAATTTTAATTGAACCACTCTTTACAAGTGTTACCTTACTTTAATCACTACAAAAACATTCTGTTGCAATCACCAAATGTGAAAAATCTTAATTTAAGTTCCGTTTGACGTACTATAGGATATTTTAGATATGATGTTCCACGTACCGTAAGTTCTAGCGGTGGGCAAACAAATTCGGTTGCGGCAACAAAACCGTACTCTGTGTTGTATAAACATTGGTAACTCTGCTAGTTTACACACTTTCTCACAAACTAATATTTCCCTGTTCGACATACACGCTGATGAAGTCGCAGCAGCAGTTTCAAGCCATAGCGTGAATGTAGTGCTAGCTAAACATCCCCCCCGGAGATTTTACCAGAGGAGAAGCCACTACCTTGGCATACGCTCATGGCTCTCGCCCAGCTGAGATCTGAACGGTGCAGCTGCCATAATTTGTATTGGGCTCGAACGTTTGTCTCGCCTGCCATTAGGGATCACATGAGGTGCTGCATTAAACCGCTGGCTTCTTCTGGCCAAGCCGACTTAGCTACCCCCAGGTCTCTTTGGACTTATCCAGTTTCCTTCACCTGGATATCGAAGCAGATCCTCTATAGACGGAGAGGACTTTAAAACAAAATATATTGTTGTTACAACAGCAATATACCGCAATGCGATGTTATCGACATTACCCAATTCCCAAGAAAATCTTTTGCCAGGCTTATTTTATTGGTAGAACTGCAGATATGGATAGTGGCAATAAACTTATATTTGTTTCTAAATTTGTTTTTCAATTCGTATTCTTATTGTTAGGCTCCTACGGACCAGATTTAATTAGTATAATTAAAGATTTCGTTGAAGTATCGCCTTCACTTTCCGGGCTTTCCGAACCACTTTATATGATGTTGCGGTTTCTTTTCGTCTACCACCAAAGAGTTTTCATTATGATCTATGGTGCGATACATAAACATTTTATTTACTTTAAAATGGTTTAGCTCACGCTGGTTGTGAATTTTCGGGCAAATTTATAAAGTACATCTAAAATAACTACCATTAGAGAAATACGAGTAATTACTGTGATATTTTATGTTTCGCAATTTAATTAATTTGTGGTTTATGTTTGTGCTGTTCAGAACTGTTTTAAAATAAAAGACAAATTAAATGTAGATTAAATGAAGATTATATATTTAATAAAATTCTCATCCCTAAAGAAGTTGGAAAAATCCCAACGAAACGTCGGATGAAAGAATGAAATAATAATCTTTTATTTGCATTGAAGTTGAATGTGACCTTGAAAGCCCATTTGTGAAATCCTAAGAAAAACCAAAAAAGGTAAATAAAAAAGGTCAATAAATAATCAAAACAATTAACGCAATCACTTTATTACGTTTGACTTCCATATTGAAAAACTTTTCGTCTTAGGGGTTATCCGTCCAGCGGTATTTTCTTCAATAGGGTTTTTTTCACAGAGTACTCGTGAGTTGTGATAAAGTTTATTTTATTTTGGTATTGTTGCCATTTCATCATGGAGAGACTTGCACCGCAACAACGTCTCCAAATTGTGTAACAGTTTCCTGGAAATTAGAATGAGAAGATCTGCTGTTTTTAACCAAAACTTAGTTCAATGATGAGGCCCATTTCTGGCTCAACGGCAAAGTCAATAAACAAAATTGCCGCATTTGGGCTAGAGAGCTACCAGAAGAGGTTTAAGAGGTGCCGTAATACCCAGAGAAAAACACGGTCTGGTGCGGTTCATGGGCTGGTGGAATCACCAATCCATATTTTTCCACAAACGATGATGATTCAACACGACTATGCCACCTGTCATACAGCTGCTCAAACAATGGATCTATTGAGAGGTCATTTCGAAGAGCAGCTAATTTCACGTTTTGGACCTTTGGGTTGGCCTCCTAGATCGTGTGATATCACACCTTTAGACTTTTTTCTGAGGGGATACGTAAAGTGCAAAGTCTATGCTGATAGCCCAGCTACGATTCAGGTTTTGGTGGCCAACATTACACGGGTTATTAGCGCCTACCGCTAACAATGCTCGAATGAGTCAGCCAAAATTGGACCCTCAGAATCGACACCCTGAGACATAGTTGCGGACAACATTTGAAGGAAATTATATTCAAAAAATAAATGGCATAAAATGTCCTTTCATATGAACAATAAAGATTCCGCACTTGATTTAAATTATTGCATTTTTTATTTAAAAAAAATACTTCTACATATACTTAGTAGGAACATAAATACTGTTACACACGTTTTATGCTGTAAAATAAAAAGTACTGAAGGTTTTTGGAGCAAATATTTTTTAATATATTTATTGATGTATATTGTATCCAAAAAAAATCTACTTATTCGAAATGTCAGCCTTGTGCCTTTACACACGCCGTAAGTCGCACTGGCCAATCGTCAATAGCTGCACGAACCTCGTCTCTTGGAAAATTGGCCACATCTCGAACCAAAGCAGTCTTAAGAGATCCAATATTGGGGTATCTTTTGCGACAAACCTTGTCCTCCAAAACAGTCCACAATTTGTAATCCAATGGGTTCAAATCTGGACTGCCTGATGGCCATTCTTCAGAGGAAATGAACGTTGGCAAATTGCTTCGAAGCCAGGCCTGGGACGTTTTTACCTTATGGGCCGGCGCAGAATCCTGCTGGATTCCCTGTTCCATGGCTGTTTTTGGAACAGGGAATTGTTAAGAGGCTTCACAACAGTTTCCAAAACGGTTTCTAGGTAAACTTTGGCCGATGTTTTGACTCCTTGTTCACAGAAATGCAGGTCAGTGACCCCATCGTAAGAGACACCCCACCAAACTATGACTGAAGCTGTGTGATGACCCTTTTCCACCCTTGGGATCAGTTCAGATGCTTCCTTATCATTTCGCTTGTTAAATTTTTCCTGAACGGTAAAAATGTTTTCATCGGTGAACAAACTGTTCTGTGCAAGTTATCAGCGTGCTTCACCAAAAGACGTTTGCATTTTTCAATCCAATTTTTTTTTAAAGCTGCAGTCAATAAATGTCCGGTACTTCGTTTGAAAGCCCCAAGTCCCAAGTCTTTTTTAATGATTCGACTCATGGACTTTTGCGTGATATTCATCTCACGGGCCATGATTTTCTTTGTTCGGAGCGGATTTCGGTGAATTCTTGATTTAACGGCATTGATGACATGCGGTGTTCGAACAGAGCGTGGGCGGCACGACCGGTGGCTGTCTTTTACATCTCCAGTCTCTTCGAACAGTTTTATGCACCGATAGACGAACATGCGGCCAATCCCTAGTGGCCGGAGCGTTTTGAAAATATCGCTTTTTTCATTTCACACTTGAAAAGCGCTATTACAGCGATGCGGTTCTCATTACCTGGCCACTCCATGATGAAAGTTGAAACAATTTTAAAAACCCATTACAGACTAACGCTATTGAGATTAGCTTTCAAACCCCATATGACATTAAAGGGGTATGTTCAGTTCTACTATTGAAATGGGTGGGTTCATTGTTGTAACAGTATTTATGTCCTTACTAAGTATATCATACTCGTAATACAAATGCTTGTCGTAGCAAATTAAAAATATAAACAGCTGTAATTGGTTTGAATTTGACATGGTTTAGTATCGAGTTTGAAGCAATAAAAAATTTAAGAAATATACGAAGAGCTTTCTTTAAAAGAGAATGCCAATTATAGTAAGTCTAACTATTAAATAGTTAAAATAATATAATGACATATATGAGTAAGTGAATACGTAAACCAAATTTTGTTTGTTTCATTTTTGTTTTATCCTTAGTTTGTTCTATATTCCTTTCATTCACCTGATTTAATTACTTATACGACACGGCGGTCAATTATCACCCTGTCACCTATAGCGTCAGTCAATCAATCCTCGGTTTTGCTTTTTGTGATAACCCATTAAAACTGTAATTAACGCACCACAAACCACAGTTAAACTACACATCGTCAGCTGCGCTTGTGGTTAAAGTAACCCTTATAATCGTATTTACATAGATATTTTTCTAATCCAATTTAATCGATAATTAATGCAGCACCAAGCAAACACCAGAATGTCGGTAATCACAGCACACTTCAGCCATTCCACCGCAGACACTCGACAATTTGGAATTACACAACTTAACCCAATGTGTCACGTCATTTCAATTAACTTTTCTTGAGATTTTCAGAGACACGCACAAACACACATGGCTAAGATCAGCAGCAGTAAAGCCCGAAATCGATAAAGTAAAATAAACAAATTTAGATTTTATGTATATGCATGTATGTAGGCTTGAGAATTAATGCTCATGTAAATGTATCTGCTCATATCATATCAATTCCCATTCCATTCTGTTTAAAATCATAATCTTCCATCAGACAATATTAGGTCGTACGAGAATCAGGCAGGAGCCACAAAGTTTGTACACAAATATTGACATGCCCCCCCCCTCTTTCTGAAGATACACAGGCATGGCACACATACACAGAACTGTGTTGCTGGAATAGCTTGTGTTGGTTGTCAATCAAATCAATTGTCCAAATATCAGAACATTCTTAAAAATTTCCATGGGATCTAAAGCGGATTATTGTAATGATAACCAAAGCATTCATTTTGTAAATTTAAATTATCGCCCAGTAAAAGATTTGAGTAAAGCTTTGTGAAAACAAATAAAGTATATAAGGACTAATAACGATTTCACTTGCTCAAATTATAACATGCTGGGTAAAATGAAACTATAGTTTCAACAAGTAAACAAGCACGTAAGAAAAAAGTATGGTTGGGCTAACAATATTCGAAAAGCATCATACTATTGTTGAGTATATGGTTGTGAAACAACAAAATTATGATCCTCACATTAATAGAATGATTCAAATACAACCATACTGCGATCCTCACAACCATACTATGACCATATAGTAACGAGAGTTTTTCTCTGTGTGATTTTACAGTTACAACGACCGACTATATGAGGGCTGCTATATATATTTCTGGCCTAATAATGGAAATGCGAATATTTCTCATGAAACATGGTTTTATTGTTTTTAAAAGTATTCTCGAGCATGATTTATACACTTTTGCATGCGCTCAAAACAATTGTCGAAACACTTTTAAATTCCGATTGAGCCACCTCCAAAACATGGTTTTTGAACGCTTCAACAGCATTTTCTGGCGACGAAAATCGTTGACCACGCATTTTTTTCTTGATGTGTGGGAATAAAAACTAGTCATTGGGTGTCAAGTCGGGCTGTACGGCGGATGACCCATCAATTCTACGTTTTGGCCGGTCAAAAAGGCGCTGGTTTGAGTCGATGTGTGAGAGCTCGCATTAGGATGGTACACAATGATTCGTCTTCTCTTGTTCGATTTTCGAAATTCTCCGAAGATTTTCAGGCAAACAAATTGTGGTGTACCACTCACAATTGACCGTCCTACGTTGCTCAAGCGGAACAGTCGCCACATGACTAGTTTTGCTGAAGAAACAGGCGGCAATTTGCTTCGTAGTGCTTCTTCCACGAACAACTTTCGTTGAATATGGCTCGTCTTTGAAGACTGGTCGATTGCTGTTTTGTTTCGTGCTCATACGCATACTTTAGATCCATAATTCGTCAGCTGTAACGATATTATATACGTCCTTAAAGCACCGCGATCGTATTTTTTCAAAATTTCTTTGTACCAAGCGACACGAGCCTTTTTTGAGCGATTGTCAAATTGTGCGGGATTCAACGAGAACAAACCTTTTTTACGACCACGTGTTCATGCAATATCGAATAAATGCTGGTGGAAGAAATGTACAAGGATGCCTCTATCTCACGGTATGTCACATGATGATCTTGCATTATCAGTTCACGATCGACATCAATGTTCTCTGGCACAATGGCCGTTTTTGGACGACCTTCGTCTTTGAGAGATGATCGGCCACGATTGAATTCATCAAACCAGTTTTCACAGTGCTATAGGATGGTGCTTCATCGCCATACAAAGATTTACGTTCATCGATGCACTCTTGTCGTGATAATCCATGTCGAAATTTGTGAAAAATGATCGCACGACAATGTCCACGAGTTAATTCCATTTTTTTGCCAAATTGATTTTTTTAAGTCACTGTAAACAGCACAAATGATGGTCGTGCGTCAAAACGTTCTGAGTATGTTTATGCTAAAAAATGTCATGCTTTTCAATGGAAAAGTTAGATTGAGCCAGGCAACACTAAGTGACCAGAAATATATATAGCAACCCTGGTACTTTACCCTACACCACTGTGGCATACAGAAGACTCATCGTGTGAGTACGCAATATAACAAAAATTAATCGGTCATTTGCAAAATGGGTCGCTGGAGCGTCTATTGTTAAATATTAAGAACTTCTACAGTAGTGAGTCTTTAACGCAAACTGTAAGAAATTTACGTGGACAAATTTACGTGGACATCGGACTTCAGTTCAGTTTGTGCGTCAATTTGTAAAGCGAGTTCCTAAAAATGGATCATTATTAGACAAACCTACCGAAAACATTGCTGCTGTGGCTGAGAATGCCAAAAAGCATTCGTCAACATCAACTAGTCATCGTTATCAGGAAGTGAATATATCTTGCACTTCTTTGAGAAGATTTTTGCATCAAGACCTTAGTATGTAGGCTTACAAAGTTCAATTGGTCTAGAAATTGAAGCCACATAATAATACGATGAGTTTTCGCTTCTTGGAATGGACTGAAGGTTGTTTGGCAAAAGATGAAGAATTTTACCCAAAAATCCTGTTTGGAAATGAAGCTTATTTATAAAGGGTGATTCATCTAGAGGTATTTTTTTCAAAATAAAAAAATACTAAAATTCAAATCTTTTTTATTCATTCGAAGAAAATTTTATGCCATTTATTTTTGAATATAATTTCCTTCAAACGTTAACCGCAACTACGCCTCAGGGTGTCCATTCTGAGGTTACAATTTTGGATAACTCATTCGAGCATTTCAACCGGTATGGCGTAAATGACACGCGTAATGTTGGCTTCTAAGACCTGAATAATAGCTGGTTTGTCAGCATAGACTTTGGACTTTCCGTAGCTCCAAACAAAAAAGTCAGATCACGCGATCTAGGCGGCCAATTCACCAGTCCACAATGTGAAATTAGCTGCTCTTCGAAATAACCTCTTACTAGATCCATTGTTTGACCAGCTGCATGGCAAGTGGCACCGTCCTGTTGAAACAAAATGTCGTCAAGAATACGGGCTTCAATTTTAGGAAGTAAAAAGTCTGATATTATGAGCAATAGCGAGCACCATTGAAAGTTACGTTTCGACCATCATCATTTTTGAAAAAAACTTGTCCGATAACTCCACTAGCCTATAAATCGCACCAAACTGTAGTTTTCTCTGGATATAATGGCACCTATCTGGTTCCTCTTCAGCCCAAATGCGGCAATTTTGTTTATTGACGTTGCCGTTGCGCCAGAAATGGGCCTCACCACTGAACACAATTTTAGTCGAAAACAGCGGATCTTCTTGTTTTTTTCCGAACGCATATTTCCGTATTACAGTTGCCAACATAAGAAGGAAATTATTTTAAAAAAGTTAGTGGCATGAAATTTCCTTTCGTATGAACAGTAGAGATTCCGCACTTGATTTGAATTTTAGTATTTTTTTTTTATTTTGAAAAAAATACCTCTAGATGGATCACCCTATATATGTGACAGCGCATAGAGAAAGGGACCTAAGGCTAAAAATCAATTTTTATATTTTTTCCTTTTTTGATGTGGACAACATCTGAGCATCGAATAAGACCGATCCCATGCCCCAAAAGTGTTCCCTCCCAGAGATATGCGCGTTTTATGAAAGTGAAGTCGACGATTCTAAGCGCAAATAGAAAGGGACCTAATCTTTAAAATGGCTCTCCTGAACAAAACAGGTTTTTAACCTTAGGTCCCTTTCTATTTTGCGCGTCATATATAGGTGACTATGTCAATAAGCAAAATTTCCCGGCTATGGGGTTCAAGGAAATCACACGTGACTATTGAGATGCCAATGCATCCACAATGACTCGCTGTTTGGTGTGGGTTTTGCGACGGCATCATCGGGTCATTTTTCTTAGAAATGAGCAAGGAGCCGCCGTTACCGTCAACGGTGGGGGTGAATACGCCATGCTTAACGAATGTTTGTTTCAAAAAATTTAAATGGACGACATTTGGTTTCAACAAGAGCGGGCCACATGTCACACATCCAAGGCAATATTTTACGCACAGTTTTTGAAAATCTAATAATCAGCCGAAATTGTGATGTCAATCGGCCGTCTCGTAGCTGAGCCTTTTCGATTATTTTCTGTTGGGAGCCATTAGGATAAATGTTATGCAAATTTAAGGATAAATGTTATGCAAAGCATCCAGAGACAGTTGAAGTATTGAAACATGAAATCAAAGTCGCCAATGAGGAGATTCGACGCTAAAAAAATTATAATTACTTTTTTTCACAGCCGATTCAAAATTAAACTTCTAAATGGTCCACCCTATATTACCAAATATAATTTAATCAATATTGGATACAAAATGTTGCTTCTAGAGATAAAGACATAAAATCTGAAGCTATGTGTAAATCAGAACCGTGTTCTTCAATTTTTTTAAAGGCCTTCCTTGTTAAAAAAAAACGAACTCGTTCCAAACTTTATTAAGATTGGATGTAGTACGGATATGCGGCTATTACGCTAAAATTTTGTATAACTTGTTAATAGCAACAACTAGGGTACATAATAATCGGCCATGGATGACTTTAACTTGTTTTACTGGTTTTAAAATTAAAGTGTAGATTGCTCATTTGAAACGATCTCTCTGAAACTTTGGAGCGTAATTGCTGATATACTGTCCAAAATGCTGCAAAAAGAGTGCTAAAATGTAGGCTTCTCTTATCTTAATTAAAAAAACTAAATTCTTGGCCATAACATTAAATTATATGCGTTTTATTTCTTCTTGAAACCCACACGTCTGTAGAAAATCCCCTTTATATATATGACTAATCGGCAATCAATTCTAAACCGATCTAGCCATTTTTGGCTGTTGAATTCACTATTCAATGCATAAACAAAATGGCTTGAGTCTTCAAACTTAACAGGTATATATCTTATAGTCGACGATCATTGGGTATTAAAAATGGTCCAAATCGTGCAAAAAAGAAAATAACTGGTGCCAAATTTTATTAAGATTAGATGTAGAATGTGGCTATTACGGTAAAATTTTGTATTACTCATTACTAGCAACAAATAGGGTATATCATAATCGGCCATGAATGACTTTAACTAGTTTTACTAGATTTGAAATCAGAGTGGCTCATTTGAAACGATCTCTCTGAAACTTTGTACATTGTTTGGCCTAATGCGTATTGTTGCTATTTGCATTTTGAGAAATCAATTCATATTCTAACATGGCCCATATAAAAATGCACTTACTAATTTTGACCGACAACAAAGCAGAAAATTTTATCAGGTTTGAATAAAATCGGTTTCTAGCGCTATTTTTCTTCATTTGACAATCTTAGATCTCTAAAACTAGAAACTGAGCAGAGCTTGTTAACATAATTCACTATGCTGCATCCAAGGGTACATAGCCATCAATGCTAATTCCAGTCGTACAAGTACTCCTGTAACTGTCTTCTTTTACTCCTCACATTCCATTCCAAAATCGCTGTCAAACATTCCCTACAAAACGGTAACGAACCTCTCCTTTTGCTGGGTTACTTCATTCACTTTAGCTTAAGAAAACAATTGCAACCGTTCAATGATATTCCACCTCTCACCCGCAGAAATATTTATGTTCTGTAATTTTTATATAATTGTTGTGCATTTTTTGTGACAACATTTAAACAGCTCCACGGGCACCGAGGGTAGAGATGTTAAACTACTGAAGTGTACAACCAGCAACCAACACCTTGTAATGACGCAGTGACCTCTTAAGCACCACAGCAACACCTACGCACAGCGAAGTGATCAACAAACGGCACGTCCGTATTGCCTCCATGTAAGAGGAAACAGGTTTCGCCGTAATCCACCACGTGCCGTCACTAGTGTGGCACCGAGAGACGGTTCGTTGGATTTCAATGTGTGCCTTTTTTCCTGTTTCACTTGTACTCGTATCGGTCGATGCTGTTACACTCAATCATTTATATCCGCCTTTTGGAACATGAGATTGTTTTGTGTTGCGGTTTGTTGTAATGCGCATGCGCAGCTGTTTTTGTATTTGTCGTTCCTTCAACGCTCTGTTTGTTCGTCGCATTGGCTAACTGGCAGCCTGTTTAATGCTGTTCCAAAACCATAACCAATTTAGCTTTATTGAAGTTGTATTTTTTCGCTTGAAAATATTTTTTCTGGTGTGCTATGGACCTCATAAATTCCCTTTCATGTTGTCTCAAATATTATTGAGTTTCAAGAGGGGGTTTTTGAAGTTTTTTTTTTACGACAGGCTTGTGTGTGTCTGTGAGTTTTCATGATTGGTTTCCTATTCGAGTGTGTAACAAGTTTATTACTATTTGAATAGCCGTAATGAACAGTGGGCATGGAGCTTTACAGATGGGACACGTATTCATGGAAAATAAAAAACTGTAAAATATATAGAACATGCAAAAAGAAATGTTTATAAAAAATCTGCAATAAATTTCGAAAATGTTAGACGTGAATTCCACTCCTTACAAACAGACGGCGAATATTTATATCGGGTCCAATTGTTTTGTGTTTTATTTAAATCGTGTAATACTTAGTAGGGACATAAATACTGTTACACATGTTTTATGCTGTAAAATAAAAAGTACTGAACCTTTTTGGACCAAATATTTTTCAATATATTTATTGATGTATATTGTACCCAAACAGTATCTACTTATTCGAAATGTCCGCCTTTTGCCTTTATACACGCCTTAAGTCGCACTGGCCAATCGTCAATAGCTGCACGAACTTCGTCCATTGGAAAATTGGCCACAGCTCGAACCAAAGCAGTCTTAAGAGATCCAATGTTGGGGTATCTCTTGTGACAAACCTTGTCCTCTAAAAACGTCCACAATTTGTAATGCAATGGATTCAAATCGGGACTGCCTGAGGGCCATTCTTCAGAGGTAATGAACGCTGGAAAATTGTTTTGAAGCCAGTCCTGGGACGCTTTAGCCTTGTGGGCCGGCGGAGAATCCTGCTGGAAAGTCCATGGCTGGTTTTGGAACAGAGTATTGTGAAAAGGCTTCACAACAGCTTCCAAAACGGTTTCTTGGTAAACTTTGGTCTATGTTTTGACTTTTTGTTCGCTAAAATGCAGGCCAGTGACCCCATCGTAAGAGACACCCCACCAAACTATGACTGAAGCTGGGTGATGACAGAACATACCCCATTAATGTCATATGGGTTTTGAAAGATAACCTCAAAAGCGTTAGTCTGTAACGGGATTTTAATTTGTTTCAACTTTCATCATGGAGTGGTCAGATAATGAGAACCGTATCGTTGTAATAGCGCTTTTCAAGGGTAAAATAAAAAAAAAACGATATTTTCAAAAGGCTCCGGCCACTAGGGATTAGCCGCATGTTCGTCTACCGATGCATAAAACTGTTTGAGGAGGATGGAGATGTAAAAGACTGCAACCGGTCGGTCCGCCCACGCTCTGTTCGAACACCGTATGTCATCAAAGCCGTTAAATCAAGAATTCACAGAAATCCGCTCTGAAAACAGAAAATCATGGCCCGTGAGATGAATATCACGCAAAAGTCCATCAGTCGAATCATTAAAAAAGACTTGGGACTTGGGGCTTTCAAACGACGTACCGGATATTTATTGACTGCAGCTTTAAAAAGAATAAGATTGAAAAATGCAAACGTCTTTAGGTGAAGCACGCTGATAATATGCAACATAAAATTTTGTTTATCGTTCAGGAAAAATTTAACAATCAAAATGATAGAGTGTTTGCGCGGTCTTTTAAGGAAGCATCTGAACTGATTCCAAGGGTGGAAAAGGTTCATCACCCAGCTTCAGTTATGTTTTGGTGGGGTGTCTCTTACGATGGGGTCACTGTCCTGTATTTCTGCGAACAAGGAGTCAAAACATCGGCCAAAGTTTACCAAGAAACCGTTTTGGAAGCCTTTTAAAAATTCTCTGTTCCGAAACCAGCCATGGACTTTCCAGCAGGACTCTGCGCCGGCCCATAAGGCTAAAACGTCCTAGGCCTTGCTTCGAAACAATTTGCCAGCGTTCATTTCCTCTGAAGAATTGACCTCAGGCATTCATTGGATTACAAATTGTGGACGGTTTTAGAGGAAAAGTTTTGTCACAAAAGATACCCCAACATTGGACCTCTTAAGACTACTTTGGTTCGAGCTGTGGCCAATTTTCAAATGGTCGTGCAGCTATTGACGATCGGCCAGTGCGACTTAAGGCGTATGTAAAGGCAAAAGGCGGACATTTCGAATAAGTAGATTCTTTTTGGGTACAATATACATCAATGAATATATTAAAAAATATTTGGTCCAAAAACATTCAGTACAGCATAAAACGTGTGTACAGCATTTATGTCCCTACTAAGTATATGAAGACCGTAATAGTTCACAATCAATGGGGTTGAAATGTGACGATCTTAATGCAGTTGTCGCTTCTTGAGTAGATTACCTTTGTCTGGCGTCTACATGAACTCATGGTCAAACACAAGGTGTTTTGCTACACCTTGTGTTTGACCATTGTGGTTTAAATGTTTAATAACTTTCTAAATTTATTAATATTTTTTTATTTTTATTTCAGAATTTTGTGAAGCTTATTTGAGGAATTTGAAATGGAATACTACACAACAGAACAACGATCAGCAATTGTTAAATTTATTTTAAAAATCAAGTCAATTGTTTTGACGAAGCGTGCTTATCGTCGCTTTTTTAATGGTGTCGAAAATTTCCAGCCAATCAGTTTATTATTGGTTCTGAAGGTGCGTACTAAAATGTTTCGAAACATGGTACAGTAAAACTCAATCCATTTACCTGAAGACCACTTACGGTCCATACGGACGAATATATCCACCGTGTTGTGGATAGTGTGCAGGACAGTCTAGAAACATCAATATTAAGACGGGCTATGGCGGAAAGAGCACGAACGTGCGCAGCCAGAAATGGCCACCACTTGCGGGATATAATTTTTCGTACTTAAGCCCAATATATTCCCCATTAATATACTATATAACAAAAAATAATAATAATAGCTAACCAATAAATAAAAAAAGTCAAACCACAATGGTAGTTTTGCGCCTGTATTACCCAATTTGCCTAGAATAGGGTGAACTGGCTGGACATCGAACTCAAAAACGAACAAAGCCACCGACTCAGGAAGGGTTTTGAATGTGTACGTTCCTTTGTTCTACTCGTAGGTGTCTCGCATTAAGTGATAAAGTCCTTTATTAATGTGGTCTAGGGTTAAATGCAAATAGTTATAATGATCATACGCCCCATGGTCTATACTATGGGGAACTATAAATGTTTCTCATACGTACCATGGTATTGTATTAATATTCATCATACGAAGCTGTGTACGAAACAAAACAGGTTTTTTTTGTAAAGGGTCATAGGCAAACTGACTAACTAAAAACTTTTTATATCGACTATAGAACGGAAGTATACATACTTATAAGTTTATCAATCCGTTTGTAACATTTCGAAATACTCTCCGAGACCATGTATTTTAGAGGCGTGTTTTTTAGAGGTGTGGTTTTCAATCTGGCCACATATTTTTCTAAACAGTTGTCACTTGATTTATGCTCAGTTTGGTTTGCCATTTTAGAACGAGTAGACTTTATTCGGAACAACGTTTGCAAATCGTGGTGAATGGGCCTAAAACAAGCAGGCCACCGATCCTGAATTTTACAAGAAAATTTTGTGCACCGATGAAGTTCACTTTTTATTGCTCCAAATTATCACATTTGGAGCAATCAAATTCCACAATCCGTTGATGAGACGCCGTTACATCCTCAAAAAGTTTGTATTTGGTGTGCTCTATGGGCAGAGCGATTCATAGGATAATATTTCTTTAAAAATGAAGATGGCCATAATGTTACAAGCAAAGTGAAAAGCTGTAGAGTCTTGACTAATGACTTTTTCGCGCCTGAGTTGGAGGATGTTGATGTGGACGACCTTTGGTTCCAACAAGACGGCGCTACATGAAGGAAACTTTTGGTAATGCGCTCACCTCCTGTCGTGGACCTGTTTCGTGGCCTCCAAGATCGTGCGATTTAACACCGCTGGACTATTTTTTCTGGGGCTATGTGAAGTCATTTGTCGACGCAGAAAAGCCGTCACAATTGACTACTTGGAAGAGAATATTCGGAGCGTTATTGCTGACATACGATCCCAAATGCTGCGAAAAGTGCTAAAAAATATAGGCTTCTCGGCTGGTATTAATTCGAGCTAATCGCGGCAAAATCTTATCTTTATAAAAAAACTAAATTCTTGGCCATAACATTAAATTATATGCGTTTTATTTCTTTTTTGAAACTACACGTCTGTAAAAAAACCCTTAATATTTGTAACTGATTGGCAATCAATTCCAAGCCGATCTAGTCATATTCGCCTGTTGAATGAAAGATTCAGTGCAAATAAAAATGGATTGAGTCTTCAAACTTAACAGGTATATGTTTTATAGTCGGCGATCACTGCGATCAATGGACCAAATCACGCTAAAAAGAAAATATTTCCCCTATTGGGAAATATTTTTTTTATTGACATGTCCGCTATGTCATTTAGTTTCCAAAAGTTTTTATGAGTTAGTTAGAGATGATTCAACCTTAATATAAATGGGTCTGGTAAGTGGGCGTTGGGCCAATTGGGTATCCAGAGTAGGTAAAATATTATCACATATTAAAATATGTACCTTTAAAAATAATTTGGATCACTTTGGTATTTGGACCGGCCCTATATGCCCTAGGGGCCTTAAAATATTCCTCTCTGAGCTGTGGGCGTATGCGTATACAAAAAACAATACAATGTCGGTACGAACCATAAATAACATTTTTTATAAATTATTAAAATCTTTTGAATAAAAGGGCCTTCGCCTTGGGTGCGGGCTTTTGCACTAGTGCCCAAAAACAGTCCCATAATGTTTGGTGGCATGTGGGGAGGGAGGGAGGGTTGGACGGACGGACGGGCGGATATCGTTAAGTCGAATCGCCTGACAATTCTAAGTCGATCGGTACACTTAAAGTTGTAGCTAAAATATTGTTACAAGAATTTGCGAACTAATTATACTCGAACGATTATTCTGTTCCACAGGTCGCTGCAGGGTATAAAAAAAGCTAGAAAGCGTAAGTTAGACAAGTGCGACTATGATACACCCTAGATCTCTTAACTATTCATAACTCTTACCAGAACTTTCTCAAGGTGGGATTTTTATATGCGACCACTGGAGAAATATAAGGAGATACCCTTTGTTGTCCAATTGCATCAGGGTTAGTTACAGTTCGTATACAATGCCATATACGAGTACATTTTCCGACCTAGATCAAATTCTAAATGTAAAGCAGCAGAGAATTAGATCGTAAACGATCTTTGCACGGACGTCATATCAAAAGATGGTTTAATACCGTCGAGCTTTGGAATGATTTATTCAAAGTCTCCCATAACGCATTTTGTCTCTCAAAAGCATTATGTAAGAATTTAATATATGGCTTCTGAAATAAAAGAGCCTTTTACCAGAGGGATCATTCTATGGAACGATTTTGTCCTATTTCATTAGAGTTGCTTCCAGATGACAATCTGGTCTTATTAATCGGGGGTACTTAAATTGTCAGATTTCAAGTGTTGCTGCGGCAGGGCCCCAATTCGGTACATTCAGAGAATATCGCTACAAGCGTATGTTGATTGGATACTCGAAAATGTTTAGTTGAGGGAGGTTGAAGGGACGAAGTATCTGTAACCCTAAATAATAAAGATGATTTTTGCAACTGAATTTGTACATGTATTTGTTAATGTTTTAGACGGTTGGTTAAAACTACTTTTTGAATTGGTCGGCACTGCCACGAACATTTGTGAATGGTTGATTAAATCATCGCTCATGTAATATCAAAGTTACAATACAATTTTTAACGTATTTCAGGCCAAAATGCGGATCAATACCTTACTTCTCTGCTTACTCGTATCCAAATTATTTGAAAAAGTTCTTTTATCAAAAATAAAACTGTTCCTTGTGTCAAAAAACATAATACCAGACCATTGGTTTGGATTCCTGGAGGGTCATGTTACCACCAAACATGTAAACCGATCTGATTCAAGCAATTGAAAAATCATTTGAAGGGCGAGAATATTGCTGCGCCGTATTTGTGGATGCTGCTCAAGCATTTGTCAAACTCTGGCACTTTGCCTTGCCAACAAAATTTGCAAATACTTACTGACAAATACGCATCGATTTCTTTTTTTTTTCTTGGAAAACCGCAGACTCAGAGGCAGCACGTCACCGATGACCGCGAAATACTTGCTGATGTTCCCCAGGAAAGTGTCTTAGGTCGTATCCTTTACCTTCCTTTTACCGCAGATAGCAGCCAAAACGTTCTAACATCCACTTTTGCCGACAGTACCGCTATAATGGCCTCACATAAAAAGCAGGATATTGCATTTATGAATCTAGGTGTTTATGTCAGACGTCTAGAATCTTGTTTCTCTGACTGAAGAATAAAAGTCAATGAGGCAAAATGCACACAGGTAACTTTCACTATTAATTTTATCATTTGTCCGACATTGAAACTAAACAATATCCCTTTTCCTGGATTCCCTTGGAATCCACCATATCGAAGCCAAGAAGACTCAACTGAAACTTAGGGTAAATTAACTTCACTGGCTCCTTACGTGAACTTTCACTCTGAATTTAATTATTTGTATGTCATTGAAAATAAACAATATCCATTTTTCTCAATCGGATAGTGTTACATCCCTTGGAATCCACCTGGACCGCCGCTCACCTGTGGGAGTCATATCGAAGCCAAGAAGACTCAACTGAAACTTAAGGTCAATCAACTTCACTGACTCCTTACGCGAACTCCAAACTAAGCCTCGAATATAGAAACCTGCTATAGAACAGTGCAATTAAACCTATCTGATTATACGGCGCTCAGCTATGGGGCAAAGCAAGCTCAAGCCATCTCAATAAATCCAAAGAGTCGAACCGAAGACATTGCGGCTGATTACCGGTGGCTCTTGGTATATGAGGAAAGAAAACAACCACCGCGACCTGACATATCCCTCGTCAAAGATTCAATTCAAGATATCAAGATGATGCACAAATAAAGGGTGTTTTTATTGAGGTATAGAACTTCGAATTGAAATAAAACACAAGAAAATCGTTTTAATGTCCATCAATTTGGCTTTATTGGAAGGATAATTTTATGCCATTAATGTTTAAATATGATTTCGGGCATGTGGCCGCCGCGGCTGGCTCGAATAAAGCCGATTCTACAGGTCCAATTTTCAACCACTTTTTCGAGCATATGGGGCCGTATGTTGGCAATAACGCCACGAATGTTGGCTTCCAAGTCCCCTAACGTTTCTGGTTTGTTGGCGTAGACGAGCGACTTCACATATCCCCAAAGAAAATAATCCAATGGTGTCAAATCACACGATCTTGGTGGCCAATTGACAGGTCCATTCCGCGAAATTATGCGCTCATCGAATGTTTCCTTCAATAATTCGATTGTGACGTGCGCTGTATGGCATGTAGCGCCGTCTTGTTGGAACCACAACTCATCCACATTCATGCCATCCAATTCGGGAACAAAATAGTCGGTTATCATGGCTCTATACCGGTCTCCATTAACGGTAACTGACTCTCCAGCATTATTTCGGAAGAAGTATGGCCCAATGACTCCACCAGCCCATAGAGCACACCAAACAGTCAGTTTTTGTGGATGTAATGGCGTCTCAAGGGTCTCATGTGGATTCTCTTCACTCCAAATGCGGCAATTTTGCTTGTTGACGTAGCCATTCAACCAAAAATTAGCCTCATCACTGAACAAAATTTTGTGATGAAAATCAGCATCGAGATGAATCTCATTTTCGGCCCATTTTGCAAGCGTTGTTCTTTTGTCAACCTGTTCATGATGAAATGGCAAACCAAACTAAATATTAATCACTTGACAGCTGACAAAATGGCCGCCAGTTAAAAAAGTGATGCCAACTTAAAGTTCTATACCCCAATAAAAAACACCCTTTAGAAGCATAACACTGCATAAGCTGGACAGTTATGTACTCCAAGCACGTTACGACTTTGGAGAAATGAACTCCAGGTAATCTTATCTATAACTGCGACTCTGTCACCACAGCAATCACGAACTCACGCGCGCCTAAAATTGTGTCGAATTCTCATTTCTGTTTTACGAGGTTTCAACCAAACGTGGTTTAAATGCTCTAAAAAGTGATCCCTGTAGCAGTCAAAACACAAAACGGAAATGTCTGGCTATAGAGGCCTCAACCTCTATGTCACAAGGTTTAAACCAAATCTGGTTTCAAATTCTCAGTTATGTGAACGCTCAAATGACGCTCATAGGTCTACAGTAGTACGTAAAATACCGCGCATAGGAATCGGCTCTATCAATCAAGGTTTTAAAAAAACTTGAGTTCTTCACTCTACAAAATTAGAGTTCTTTACGATGTAATCAAAAATATCAAACTAATACTGTCATGACATACCACTGTGACCAAAGTAATGCAAATGCCAAAAAAACGTTGAGAACCGCATAACACCGAAATCTATGTCAGGATTCTCTATTGAATTGTACCCGTTGTTATGCTCCTATGGAGCAGATCCAATAATACCAATTAATAGAAAAAAATTAGATTTACTGATCAATTAATATAGGGAATGTATTCTAATGATGAGATAACCAATAATATATTACAAATATGAACTAAATGGAGATTGGTTTTTACAAAGAACCTATCTATTGCCACCACCAATTATTGGTACCAAAAAAACAGAATTTTCGTAGTTCGGACCGAACGTGTGGGTGGGTCTTTATAAACGATATGTAAGATCTTCAGTAGGGTAATGCAAGGACCGAACTTTTGGGTGGGTCTTTATGAACGATATGTAAGATCTTCAGTAGGGTAATGCAACCAGCTCCATTAATGAAAACTCGGACTTGATATGTGACCTCATTCACGATACAGGCCAAATTCAGCTGGGATGGTTACAGACTACATTATGCTGTCTTTGGCGTGGGTCACTTATGCCACAGTATGCAAAATTTAGCTATATCAAATGTAAAATGTGGCTTTCTAAGTGACACGGTCTCAAATCGTCAGCCAAATTTGTATAAGCGTATAGAAACATGGATCCTTATGGTCTAGCTTCAATAAAGTTGGTTACCAGTTAAGTCGCTGGTAACATACAGTCGCATGTTAAGTTCTCGTAAATACAGAAACACAAATTGTGCCTTGTAAGACAGCAGGACTACAATTCGAGCTATATTGGATGTAAAATGTGGCTTTTTGAGTGACACGGCTTTAAATCGTCCGCTACGATTGTATCAACGCTTTATAATAACCTGGACTTATATGATCTAGCTTCACTGGGGTTGATTATAAGTTAACACGCAGAAAAAATGTATGGTTGGGGTGACAATATTCGAAGAGGATCATACTATTGTTGGGTATATGGTTGTGGCACAACAATATTATGATCCTCAAAACAATAGTATGAGCCATACTATGATCCTTACAACCATAGTATGATTCACACTCAACCACATTATGATCTCCACAACAATAGTGTGATTCACACTCAACCATACTATGATCTTCACAACAATAGTATAATTCACACTCAAACATACTATTATCGCCACAACCATATTATGATCCTCACAACCATAGTATTTTTCTTATACAACCATAGTATGATCCTCACAACCATAGTGTGTATATGTTTTTTTTTGTATATCAAAAAAACATACGCACACACATCCATGTATGCTCTAAAAAAACCTGTTTTTTGGGGCTATGTGAAGTCATTTGTCGACGCAGAAAAGCCGTCACAATTGACTACTTGGAAGAGAATATTCGGAGCGTTATTGCTGACATACGATCCCAAATGCTGCGAAAAGTGCTAAAAAATATAGGCTTCTCGGCTGGTATTAATTCGAGCTAATCGCGGCAAAATCTTATCTTTATAAAAAAACTAAATTCTTGGCCATAACATTAAATTATATGCGTTTTATTTCTTTTTTGAAACTACACGTCTGTAAAAAAACCCTTAATATTTGTAACTGATTGGCAATCAATTCCAAGCCGATCTAGTCATATTCGCCTGTTGAATGAAAGATTCAGTGCAAATAAAAATGGATTGAGTCTTCAAACTTAACAGGTATATGTTTTATAGTCGGCGATCACTGCGATCAATGGACCAAATCACGCTAAAAAGAAAATATTTCCCCTATTGGGAAATATTTTTTTTATTGACATGTCCGCTATGTCATTTAGTTTCCAAAAGTTTTTATGAGTTAGTTAGAGATGATTCAACCTTAATATAAATGGGTCTGGTAAGTGGGCGTTGGGCCAATTGGGTATCCAGAGTAGGTAAAATATTATCACATATTAAAATATGTACCTTTAAAAATAATTTGGATCACTTTGGTATTTGGACCGGCCCTATATGCCCTAGGGGCCTTAAAATATTCCTCTCTGAGCTGTGGGCGTATGCGTATACAAAAAACAATACAATGTCGGTACGAACCATAAATAACATTTTTTATAAATTATTAAAATCTTTTGAATAAAAGGGCCTTCGCCTTGGGTGCGGGCTTTTGCACTAGTGCCCAAAAACAGTCCCATAATGTTTGGTGGCATGTGGGGAGGGAGGGAGGGTTGGACGGACGGACGGGCGGATATCGTTAAGTCGAATCGCCTGACAATTCTAAGTCGATCGGTACACTTAAAGTTGTAGCTAAAATATTGTTACAAGAATTTGCGAACTAATTATACTCGAACGATTATTCTGTTCCACAGGTCGCTGCAGGGTATAAAAAAAGCTAGAAAGCGTAAGTTAGACAAGTGCGACTATGATACACCCTAGATCTCTTAACTATTCATAACTCTTACCAGAACTTTCTCAAGGTGGGATTTTTATATGCGACCACTGGAGAAATATAAGGAGATACCCTTTGTTGTCCAATTGCATCAGGGTTAGTTACAGTTCGTATACAATGCCATATACGAGTACATTTTCCGACCTAGATCAAATTCTAAATGTAAAGCAGCAGAGAATTAGATCGTAAACGATCTTTGCACGGACGTCATATCAAAAGATGGTTTAATACCGTCGAGCTTTGGAATGATTTATTCAAAGTCTCCCATAACGCATTTTGTCTCTCAAAAGCATTATGTAAGAATTTAATATATGGCTTCTGAAATAAAAGAGCCTTTTACCAGAGGGATCATTCTATGGAACGATTTTGTCCTATTTCATTAGAGTTGCTTCCAGATGACAATCTGGTCTTATTAATCGGGGGTACTTAAATTGTCAGATTTCAAGTGTTGCTGCGGCAGGGCCCCAATTCGGTACATTCAGAGAATATCGCTACAAGCGTATGTTGATTGGATACTCGAAAATGTTTAGTTGAGGGAGGTTGAAGGGACGAAGTATCTGTAACCCTAAATAATAAAGATGATTTTTGCAACTGAATTTGTACATGTATTTGTTAATGTTTTAGACGGTTGGTTAAAACTACTTTTTGAATTGGTCGGCACTGCCACGAACATTTGTGAATGGTTGATTAAATCATCGCTCATGTAATATCAAAGTTACAATACAATTTTTAACGTATTTCAGGCCAAAATGCAAAAAAACTTCTTATTTTAGATCAATACCTCACGGATCAATACCTTACTTCTCTGCTTACTCGTATCCAAATTATTTGAAAAAGTTCTTTTATCAAAAATAAAACTGTTCCTTGTGTCAAAAAACATAATACCAGACCATTGGTTTGGATTCCTGGAGGGTCATGTTACCACCAAACATGTAAACCGATCTGATTCAAGCAATTGAAAAATCATTTGAAGGGCGAGAATATTGCTGCGCCGTATTTGTGGATGCTGCTCAAGCATTTGTCAAACTCTGGCACTTTGCCTTGCCAACAAAATTTGCAAATACTTACTGACAAATACGCATCGATTTCTTTTTTTTTTCTTGGAAAACCGCAGACTCAGAGGCAGCACGTCACCGATGACCGCGAAATACTTGCTGATGTTCCCCAGGAAAGTGTCTTAGGTCGTATCCTTTACCTTCCTTTTACCGCAGATAGCAGCCAAAACGTTCTAACATCCACTTTTGCCGACAGTACCGCTATAATGGCCTCACATAAAAAGCAGGATATTGCATTTATGAATCTAGGTGTTTATGTCAGACGTCTAGAATCTTGTTTCTCTGACTGAAGAATAAAAGTCAATGAGGCAAAATGCACACAGGTAACTTTCACTATTAATTTTATCATTTGTCCGACATTGAAACTAAACAATATCCCTTTTCCTGGATTCCCTTGGAATCCACCATATCGAAGCCAAGAAGACTCAACTGAAACTTAGGGTAAATTAACTTCACTGGCTCCTTACGTGAACTTTCACTCTGAATTTAATTATTTGTATGTCATTGAAAATAAACAATATCCATTTTTCTCAATCGGATAGTGTTACATCCCTTGGAATCCACCTGGACCGCCGCTCACCTGTGGGAGTCATATCGAAGCCAAGAAGACTCAACTGAAACTTAAGGTCAATCAACTTCACTGACTCCTTACGCGAACTCCAAACTAAGCCTCGAATATAGAAACCTGCTATAGAACAGTGCAATTAAACCTATCTGATTATACGGCGCTCAGCTATGGGGCAAAGCAAGCTCAAGCCATCTCAATAAATCCAAAGAGTCGAACCGAAGACATTGCGGCTGATTACCGGTGGCTCTTGGTATATGAGGAAAGAAAACAACCACCGCGACCTGACATATCCCTCGTCAAAGATTCAATTCAAGATATCAAGATGATGCACAAATAAAGGGTGTTTTTATTGAGGTATAGAACTTCGAATTGAAATAAAACACAAGAAAATCGTTTTAATGTCCATCAATTTGGCTTTATTGGAAGGATAATTTTATGCCATTAATGTTTAAATATGATTTCGGGCATGTGGCCGCCGCGGCTGGCTCGAATAAAGCCGATTCTACAGGTCCAATTTTCAACCACTTTTTCGAGCATATGGGGCCGTATGTTGGCAATAACGCCACGAATGTTGGCTTCCAAGTCCCCTAACGTTTCTGGTTTGTTGGCGTAGACGAGCGACTTCACATATCCCCAAAGAAAATAATCCAATGGTGTCAAATCACACGATCTTGGTGGCCAATTGACAGGTCCATTCCGCGAAATTATGCGCTCATCGAATGTTTCCTTCAATAATTCGATTGTGACGTGCGCTGTATGGCATGTAGCGCCGTCTTGTTGGAACCACAACTCATCCACATTCATGCCATCCAATTCGGGAACAAAATAGTCGGTTATCATGGCTCTATACCGGTCTCCATTAACGGTAACTGACTCTCCAGCATTATTTCGAAAGAAGTATGGCCCAATGACTCCACCAGCCCATAGAGCACACCAAACAGTCAGTTTTTGTGGATGTAATGGCGTCTCAAGGGTCTCATGTGGATTCTCTTCACTCCAAATGCGGCAATTTTGCTTGTTGACGTAGCCATTCAACCAAAAATTAGCCTCATCACTGAACAAAATTTTGTGATGAAAATCAGCATCGAGATGAATCTCATTTTCGGCCCATTTTGCAAGCGTTGTTCTTTTGTCAACCTGTTCATGATGAAATGGCAAACCAAACTAAATATTAATCACTTGACAGCTGACAAAATGGCCGCCAGTTAAAAAAGTGATGCCAACTTAAAGTTCTATACCCCAATAAAAAACACCCTTTAGAAGCATAACACTGCATAAGCTGGACAGTTATGTACTCCAAGCACGTTACGACTTTGGAGAAATGAACTCCAGGTAATCTTATCTATAACTGCGACTCTGTCACCACAGCAATCACGAACTCACGCGCGCCTAAAATTGTGTCGAATTCTCATTTCTGTTTTACGAGGTTTCAACCAAACGTGGTTTAAATGCTCTAAAAAGTGATCCCTGTAGCAGTCAAAACACAAAACGGAAATGTCTGGCTATAGAGGCCTCAACCTCTATGTCACAAGGTTTAAACCAAATCTGGTTTCAAATTCTCAGTTATGTGAACGCTCAAATGACGCTCATAGGTCTACAGTAGTACGTAAAATACCGCGCATAGGAATCGGCTCTATCAATCAAGGTTTTAAAAAAACTTGAGTTCTTCACTCTACAAAATTAGAGTTCTTTACGATGTAATCAAAAATATCAAACTAATACTGTCATGACATACCACTGTGACCAAAGTAATGCAAATGCCAAAAAAAACGTTGAGAACCGCATAACACCGAAATCTATGTCAGGATTCTCTATTGAATTGTACCCGTTGTTATGCTCCTATGGAGCAGATCCAATAATACCAATTAATAGAAAAAAATTAGATTTACTGATCAATTAATATAGGGAATGTATTCTAATGATGAGATAACCAATAATATATTACAAATATGAACTAAATGGAGATTGGTTTTTACAAAGAACCTATCTATTGCCACCACCAATTATTGGTACCAAAAAAACAGAATTTTCGTAGTTCGGACCGAACGTGTGGGTGGGTCTTTATAAACGATATGTAAGATCTTCAGTAGGGTAATGCAAGGACCGAACTTTTGGGTGGGTCTTTATGAACGATATGTAAGATCTTCAGTAGGGTAATGCAACCAGCTCCATTAATGAAAACTCGGACTTGATATGTGACCTCATTCACGATACAGGCCAAATTCAGCTGGGATGGTTACAGACTACATTATGCTGTCTTTGGCGTGGGTCACTTATGCCACAGTATGCAAAATTTAGCTATATCAAATGTAAAATGTGGCTTTCTAAGTGACACGGTCTCAAATCGTCAGCCAAATTTGTATAAGCGTATAGAAACATGGATCCTTATGGTCTAGCTTCAATAAAGTTGGTTACCAGTTAAGTCGCTGGTAACATACAGTCGCATGTTAAGTTCTCGTAAATACAGAAACACAAATTGTGCCTTGTAAGACAGCAGGACTACAATTCGAGCTATATTGGATGTAAAATGTGGCTTTTTGAGTGACACGGCTTTAAATCGTCCGCTACGATTGTATCAACGCTTTATAATAACCTGGACTTATATGATCTAGCTTCACTGGGGTTGATTATAAGTTAACACGCAGAAAAAATGTATGGTTGGGGTGACAATATTCGAAGAGGATCATACTATTGTTGGGTATATGGTTGTGGCACAACAATATTATGATCCTCACAACAATAGTATGAGCCATACTATGATCCTTACAACCATAGTATGATTCACACTCAACCACATTATGATCTCCACAACAATAGTGTGATTCACACTCAACCATACTATGATCTTCACAACAATAGTATAATTCACACTCAAACATACTATTATCGCCACAACCATATTATGATCCTCACAACCATAGTATTTTTCTTATACAACCATAGTATGATCCTCACAACCATAGTGTGTATATGTTTTTTTTTGTATATCAAAAAAACATACGCACACACATCCATGTATGCTCTAAAAAAACCTGTTTTTTTTTGTTCATAGTCGCAACCATACTGTAATCATATTATTGTTAACGTAAATTTTAAACAATAATTCTTTTGTTGCACCAACCATGTTTATATGGTTCCTACAACCATAGTTTCATGTCTAAATTTGACAATAATACTATTGTTACATTTCAACAATAGTGATATTGTCGCAATCATACTGTTGTCAAAATGAAATTCAAAAAGCAATACTATGGTTGCGATGAACGTGCTTTTATTGTAGAGAACATATTATTGTTGCGGTAACCATAGTGTAACCATATCTTTTCTCTACGTGAAGGCGCTCGTAAAATACCATTCAAAGTTCTCGTAAAAACGGACATAATTTGGAATTTCTAAGACGGTAGGACTACAATTTCACAAGGGTTGTTTTCAGGACGCAATAAATACATTCTTTATTATAAATCTGAATTCGAGTGAAGCCTGAATAATTATTACTAATGACTTTTATTAAACTGGTAGATTAATAGATTCACAAGATACCTAAATTCGCCTTTGGGTAATTTGTTTGTAAACATATAAACTGGTTTTATCATATCGTCGTTCCGAAGTTATCTTCACGTATCTCCAAAAATTTTTTTTTGGGGAAATTGACTTTTAAGTTTCAAACTCTTATAGAAAAAAAGTGGCGCGAAAAAAGTCGCCTAATATTTTTGTTAAGCGTAGTGCGTGCAACTCTGCGTCGATTTTGTGAAAAATATTCAAGGTTGTAGAAGAAAGTTTTTAAGTTACAACCATTTTTACCTATATAAAAAAATTTACTTTTTGTTGTATACGCCACCTTTTGCGAAATATTTTTTTTATGGCGCATGCGTGAAAATAGTCCGTAAAAACGATACTATTTGTTGTGATAAACTAACCACTACTTCGTTAGTTGAAGGGCAAATAGTTATCTTTTATCAGCTCTTTTTTAAAATTTTTATATCTACTCGTATTCTCAAAGAGAAGAAAAAGAGAGGACTTTTCGGTTCCTAAAATTAAAAGAAATTTACAGTTCATTAGATTTAATAACAAAATTAAAAACTATCCATCCAAAAACTTTGCGCTGAAAGTGATAGAAATGATTCCGACCGATTTCAGAGTTTATTCGTCTTTAGCAAATCAATTAAATTTTCATAAAGTTCCATTCAGTAAAATTAAATCAATTAAATATAATAAATACAATTTATTTTCTCTGCAATATAAAACGTCTGCAAGTGAACGCAACTTTCAAACATCAAGCCTACGAAAACAAGCGAGAAAGGGAGTCATTGCAACTTCAGAAACCATTTTCGAAAAAGAACTTAATGCTCGTACATGTACAAAGATAAACATAAATCCAGACAAAAAGAAAGATATTGAAATCCTCTATGTTTTCCTTCCAGAAAATCATGTGAGATTTTTTCAGATTTATTAATGTAAATTTGTGTATACATTCAGCTAAATTTTCTAAACTAAATTTAAGCTCGAGTGGTACACAGATATATTTGATATTGTTGTGTTATTACTAGTATTATGTAATAAATTGCTTCCATGTTTAAAATGTTTGTAAGAAAAAAGTTTTATTTTCTTTTACAATAAAATCCATTTAAGAAAACCAGTTCTAAATCCTTTTATATTCCAATATCCATCTATATTAATAAAAACTTTATTCGAAAATATTATCGAAATATGGGACAAAAACAATATGTATATACATATAAATATTGTGATAATTTTTTTCCAAATATTTTTTTTTGCACATACGTGAAGATAACAAATTTTTTTTTAATTCATAAATTTCATATATTTTTTATTGGATATCCACACAAATGGTTAATACGGTAACAAAAAGCGTTAAATTTTTTGCAAAATTGGATATACAACAAAATGACACTATAATATCTCAGTAACCATAAGAGATACGGACCTGGAGACTGGGCAGATCGATAGCTCTCAAAAAATTATACCAGGAAGAGGCATTATCTCATTTTTTTTTGATTTTGTGATATACGTTAAGATAACTTCGGAACGACGATATGTATCACACCTTGCCCCACTGTGCCCTAATGCAACAACTCAATATTTTTTTGGCACAATTTCATAAAACGTATGTTTTTGTGTTGTTGCTGTTTGGTTTCAGTTTTATGTGGCACAGTTTCTTTCCTTAACCACAAAGTCTTGATAATTTGGGTTGATTTTTTTATGTGCACATACAATTGGCCGTCATCGTTGATGTTGCTGTTGCTGCGACTATTGCGGCTACTTATTGGCCATAAATTGGAATTGGAATGTCGGTGGTTGTCTACCAAGCTGCCACAGACAAACACAATCACATACACACACATACACACGGAGACACAAAGAAGTCTAAACTATTTATATTGTCCGAAATAGTTTTGGACTATCTAACGAATGAACGAACGGCTTGATTGCAAATAACAATTGCACCTGCATAACAAAGAAATCAGCAGAAAATTGCAATACAAATACAGGTAAATAACAAAGCAAAGAGAAGATAAAAAACGAACATTTTGCTCCGCCAACAGTAATATTAAAAAAACAACACAAAAAATGCAACAGACACGAATTGAAACTGGGCCTTGATTGGAGATCAATATGGGAAGTGGCTTAACCAATTTGAGTAAAAAATATGTGTTTTTGGTTAAGGTTGCCGGTTTTGAGATAAGGTTAGATGGAAAAGGCTATCACATATTGACACACTTCTTAGACCACTGTGGAACGCTGTGACAACAGGCAAGTTTTGTTGAACCGGTTTTACTGAGAGGTGTTATGAGGGCTGCTAAATATATTTCTGGCCTAATAATGAAAATGCTAATATTTATCATCAAACATGGTATTATTGTTTTTCAAAGTATTCTCTAGCATGATTTATACACTTTGGAATGCGCTCAAACCAATTGTCGAAGCACCTTTATTGAGACACCTGCAAAACATGGTTTTTGGAACGCTTCAACAGCATCTTCTGGCGACGAAAATCGTTGACCACGCATTTTTTTCTTGATATGCGGAAATAAAAAGAATTAATTCAAGCCAAAGCTGTACGGCGAATGACTCATCAATTCCACGTTTTGGCCGGTTAAAAATGAGCTGGTTTGAACCGATGTGTGAGAGCTCGCATTGTCATGGTGCACAATGATTTGTCTTCTCTTGTTTGTTTTTCGAATTTCTCCGAAGACTTCAGACAAACAAATTATGGTGTACCACTCAGAATCGAACTCCTACGTTGCTCAAGTGGAACATTCTCCACATGACCAGTTTTGCCAAAGAAACATGCGACCATTTGCTTTAAGAGCTTCTTCCACGAACAACTTTTCGGATTTGGCTCGTCTCCAAAGACCCCCACGGTCGATTGCTATTTTGTTTCGAGCTCATACGCATAAATCCATGATTCGTCACCTGTGACGATCTTATAAACGTCTTTTGAAGCACTGCGATCGTATTGCATCAATCGACACGAGTCTTTTTTTGAATGATTGTCAAATTGTGCGGGCACCAACGAGAACAAACCTTTTGTAAGGCCAGGTGTTCATGCAATACGAGTATACGGATTATTTATCCTTGAGATTATGCTACACAAAGAATATTAATTTACTTTCTATCTTGGACTGGCTTCACAACTTTTGTTGTTACGGGACTTGCCTACTGCACTTTAACAAGAACTCTCTAATCTTCGACCATTTGATCTACACACCAGACTCTTTGCCTTAATTGTCTGCATTAACTGCAGGCAGGATTTTCCGTAGGAAAATTTCCAACACGACTTCAATTTTATGGAAAAGCTTTACTTTTACCTAGTTCTTACCTCCACTTTTAACTTTATCCAATAGGCCGACATGGTTTTAAATAATTTGTTTCTTATAAAATGATCGAATGTAGCCTTAAAGTCAAACATTTTTGTTTACACCGAATAACATGAAATTAATATTTCATGAATATTACTAACTTATTTAAGTTAACATCATTTTGTTTTTGTTTTCCCCCACTTTTCTTTTTCCCTGAACTTTCTGATAGTTCATGCACAACTACTGGGAAAACGAACAAGAAACTTTGCTACATGAAAACGGTGAAAAGCTCGGTTGGCTCCTAATTAACTGTAAGTAGATGTTCGTTAGTACTGCCTTCCCTTCGTTCAGCAACAGATGTCATAAATTTCGTTGAAAAAGCTGTTCGAGTAAGAGGAAAACGAGCTTCATAATTTCGATAAAAAATAAACATACTCGTAAGTACAAGAATATTACGAGCAGGATACACTTCAAAAGGAGTTGGTAACAATCCGGAGAACTTAAGAAAATTACGCAATGTATGTCTTTAGCTCTAGAAGCTACATATTACATCCAATCATTCGACCACGGAAGGGCGCTATTCAATTTGGGGAAAATCGGTTCCGATGTAGATATACATAGCTCCCATACTTATGTGTTCATCCGATTTCAAGTCTTTAGCTCTAAAAGCCACTTATTTTATACAATTTTGATGAAATTTGAGAGATTGTAGAAAATCCGATTTAGATATAGCTCCCATATTATTAGTTAATTAGATTTTATGTTTTTAGCTCTAAAAGCTATATTTTACATCTTATCTTAATGAAATTTGGCACTAGCTTTATTTTTAGACCACAGAAGTTCGACATAAAAATCGAAGAAAATAGGTTTAGATTTATTTTAAGCTTCCAAACATCTCACTTTATGACTTTAGCTCCCACATATAAATTTTATGTTAAACCGATTTTACCTGAAACAATAAAATTTTCTGAAATATAAAAAATATGATGTTACTTTAAAACATCTACAGACAGAACACAGATTCATAGCCACAAACGAATTTTTTTGCCAACTAAATGAATACGGTACATGTACCTCGAGTATTCCATCAGTTCAACTGAGTGTTACTTGGTGCTCTGTTATTTTTAGTTATTGGAACTGTACCAAGTATCCGAACATACCACACGCGTTAAACGAAAAATAATTAAAATTTTAGTCAGAGGCAAAAAAGGAAGGTTTGTTTGCACATTTGAAGTGCTTGGAGTTTTCATGGGGAGGGCCATGACGGGGAACAAGTGGAAAAGATGATGGATGATTACTACAGGAAAAAAATTGGTTAATCGATTGGCTTAATGGCAGTTATAATCGAATTACTTTAGTTTTAAAAAAAACAACCCTTTTTAGTTATTATTATTATTATTTAGATATGTTTTAGTTATAATTACTAATAATTGGTTACAACAACAAAAAATACAAAAATATTGGTTGCCATAACCACCAGTTGTGGCAACTTAATACTATTTTCAAGTTTCATAAATATGACCGATCACTTTTGAGTACAGTACGTTGATCATATTTATCGTCATGTAGTATTTCGAACCCAATATTCATTACGATTATAAAAATTTGTTAATTGAAAACGAAAATCCCCTTTTGTAACCGAATCATTGTAGTGGAAACCGATTTCCTAGTAGGTTTTTTTTGTGCGTAGGAAAATGTAATGCCCGTCCATGGTGGCCCAAAACTTTTTTTCAGTTTGGCCAGAAGTGCATGCCCGACTTTAGCTTTATGTAAAAGTTTACTCGTATTCATCTGTTCGTTTTCATTGTGGTTATGATTTTATGGAGTTGGCTTATAGGGCTGATGCAACAAATAATAACTTTCATAATATAAAAATTATTATTCCTTATTGAAACAAAATTATTGTAGTTTTGTTTCAGTGAGCCACCTGTGCCCTTATTTTCCTCGACTTAATACTACGCATATGTGACAGCGCATAGAGAAAGGGACCTAAGGGTAAAAAAATCAATTTTCACTTTTTTTTTGATGTGGACAACATTTGAGCATCGAATGAGACCGATCCTATGCTCCAAAAGTGTTCCCTCCGAGAGATACGCGCGTTTTATGAAAGTGATGGTACACCAAAGATACACGTATTTAAATCTTTAAAATGGCTCTCCTGAACAAAACTGTTTTTACCCTTAGGCGCGTCACATATGCAAAATCTTGCAATGTTTCGTATAAAAATAAAGATCGTGATATAAGACCTTGTCGAGAGCACACATACATATGTGTATGGTACCGATGAGCCGACCAACACCAACCGCTAAACGTGCATCGGACTTTCTTTTCTCAACATATGTCAATCAACAGCAAACCTGATCTAATAAACTTGTGGAGTAATTCAAGCTTTTAAAATATATTTCTGAACATTCTTTTGGTCAACTCGCGGTACTTTGGGTACTCAATACTCCAACGGATGTTGGGATAACTACCCTGGTAAGACTGAGCTACTCCAGGAGTTCAGTAACCACTTGAAATAAAGTGTATTCAGGATAAGAACTAGATTTCGCCTGCTTAAAACCAATTAGATCACCGATTGGTGTCCCTTACGTCACCTATTATAGCTAATATACGAGGGCGACCGCAAAAGTAACTGACCTAACATAAAAAGAACCGTGTTTTAGCAATTATTATTATTTATTTTTCAACATAATCTCCTTCCAACTCAATACACTTCATCAAACGTTTTTCAAGTTTTTTAATTCCATCCGAAAAATAAGATTTTTCAAGACTTTCAAAATATGCCTCAGTTTCAGCAATAACCTCGCTATTGGACGAAAATGTTTTGCCACCGAGAAATTTTTTTTAAATTTGAAAACAAGAAATAATCAGAAGGAGCTAAATCTGGGCAATTTCAAATCGTAATTCGGCCAGTTTTTGTTGAGTTAAAAATGCAGTGTGTGAAGGAGCATTATCTTGATGAAAAAGAACTTTTTTTTCTAAATGCGGTCGTTTTATCTTGATTTCTTCACTCAACCGATCCAATAATGCACAATAATACTCACTTTTTATAGTTTTTCCTTTCTCAAGATAATCAATAAATATTTTACCCCTTGTATCCCAAAATACTGTGGCCATTACTTTTCCTGCTGACTTAACAGTTTTCGCCTTCTTGGGACTACTTTTACCAGCTTCTATCCATTGTTTTGACTGTTCTTTGCATTCTGGGATGTAGTGATGGATCCATGTTTTATCAACAGTTATGAATTGGCTCAAGAACTCTATTAGATAACGCTGATAAATCACTAAAAGCTCCTCGGAATTGGTCCAACGGAAGATTTTTTGGGGCAAAGTCAACAAACGCGGCACATATCTTGCGGATAGCTTTTTCATGTGTAGTTCATCATGTAAAATACTCCAAACTTGTTTTTCGTGTATTTTAACAATATCAGAAAGTTCTCTGAGCTTTATTCGTCTATCTTTAGTCACTTCATTAAATATGTTTCTAATGTTTTCAATAGTAGTAGCAGTTTTCGGTCTTCCAGAGCGTTGTTCATCTTCCGTACTTGAACGACCCATTTTAAATTGTTGAACCCAGGATTTCACGGTGGAGTATGATGGTGCATTATCACGATGAACAGAATCCAATTCATCTTTGATTAATTGTGGCGTACAACCTTTCAAATAAAAGTGTTTAAATACCGCACGAAACTCTTTATTTTCCATTTTTCAAAAATTACATTGTGCGACAGCCACAATCGGTTTGGGATGAAACCACCGGGGAAAGTTATATCGGTCAAAAAAAGGTCATACGTGTCCCAGCGTTTTGTTGGGTCTCATCTTGGAATCGAGATATATCGATTTGAAGGTAGTAAGTATCGTATAGGGGAATTTGTCACGTTTTTGGCTCTTTTGTTTGACATAACTTGAGAACCACTCGTCCGATTTAGCTGAAATAAATTTTAAAAAACCAAGAATTACAATTCCCTTAATCTGTTCATATATTATTTTCCTTTACAAGTAATAGTTTCCAAGTTAAAAATAATATATAATTTTTTTTTCATACATTTATTTATAATTGCGAAACTGTTGCCTAAGTAGGAAAACGGTTTAAGAACAGATTAGAGGAATTGTAATTCTTAATTTTTCTAAATTTGTTTCAGCTAAATCGGACGAGTGGTTCTCGAGTTATGTCAAACAAAAGAGCCTAAAACGTGACAAATTCCCCTATACGATACTTACTAACTTCAAATCAATATATCTCGATTCCTAGATGAGACCCAGCGAAACGCTGGAACACGTATGACTTTTTTTTTACCAATATAACTTTCCCCGGTGGTTTCATTCCAAACCGATCACTGACCCTTACCATTTGTCGCAGAGTGTTATAAAACTTGTTTACTTCAATCACCTGTAACAAAGAAAATAATCATTAAATATTTCGGAAATTTTGACAGATGGCTTATAAAAGATTGCTTTTAAAAAACAAAAAAAAGTTGCTAGTAAAACAGAAAATGTGCCAGGCCGGTTAGTTTTGCGGTCGCCCTCGTATGTCAATATGCGAAACTGTAGCCTAGGGAGCTCTTAAAATCCAAGGGCAAGAATCATTTTGTGTAACTGATATCCAATCGGATGCACTATTCGGAGAACAGATTTTTTGCAACAACCGACTGTTGGTACTTGCACGTTAATTCTTGTATTTCATCAGTACAACCAAATATTGATGATGTCCCACGATAATTTTCAGTAGTGAGAACTGACAGTAACGGTTAAAAAGACCAAGTACCGGTAACCTTAACTAATAAGGTAACCTTACTTACGGTAACCTTAACTGAATTTGAACAAGATTTAGTTGTTGGTATAGATTATTGGCTATAAGTAATCTTTATATTCGATTGTTGTTACCACGAACATTTGTTTACTGTACCAACTTATTGTTTAAATTTTAGTTAATCTATTATCTGACTAAAATAAAATAGTTTCTTTTTATTTAACTTTTATATTAAACGATTTTAAAATGTATATTTGTTATTGGTATTATGACCAGGTTGAATCTATTAGAGTTTGTATTAACAAGTGAATTTCAAGACAAAGCTGAAGTAAAGTAGAATTTAACCATAACACTAGTCAACAGTCAAAATGTACTCGGGATGCGATAATTTTTTCTGTGTAGATAACCTTGACATGAGCTTGAAAAACGCAATAAAAATTTTTTTTTTCGTTTAATTTTTGTTTTATTTTTTTTTTTTTAAATTTTAAAAATTTTTTTTTGGTTAATTTGTTTCGTCCGGCATAACTCGGGAACCACTAGCCCGATTTAATTGAATTAAATTTTAAAAAATTTAAAATTACAATTCCCTTAATCTGTTCATATATTGTTTTCCTATACAAGTAACAGTTTCCAAGTTAAAAATGAATATATAAAGGAAAAAACTTATTTTTTGCCTCAAGATTTAAATTTTTTTTTTTAAAAAATCCATAAAAAATCCAAAGTGAAAAAAATGTCAAATCTTATTACTTTTACGTAAAGTCACATAACCTATGAGCAAAATGAGATAAAGATCATGAAAATCGATGCACGCGTTTCGCTTTTATTCGCAATTGAGTAAAGGTATGAATTTCAAAAATTTGCTGGACATATGCACAACTTTGTCTATGGTGAGGTTTTTTCTTTTTTTTTTGATTCTCAGAATTAACAAAACGGAATCACCATAGACAAAGTTGTGCATATGTCGAGCAAATTTTTGAAATTCATACCTTTACTCAATTGCGAATAAAAGCGAAACGCGTGCATCGATTTTCATGATCTTTGTCTCATTTTGCTCATAGGTTATGTGACTTTACGTAAAAGTAATAAGATTTGACATTTTTTTCCATTTTGGATTTTTTATGGATTTTTTAAAAAAAAAAAATTTAAATCTTTAGGCAAAAAATAAGTTTTTTCCTTTATATATTCATTTTTAACTTGGAAACTGTTGCTTGTATAGGAAAACAATATATGAACAGATTAAGGGAATTGTAATTTTAAATTTTTTAAAATTTAATTCAATTAAATCGGGCTAGTGGTTCCCGAGTTATGCCGGACGAAACAAATTAACCAAAAAAAAATTTTAAAATTTAAAAAAAAAAAATAAAACAAAAACCAAACGAAAAAAAATTTTTTTATTGCGTTTTTCGAGCTCATGTCAAGGTTATCTACACAGAAAAAATTATCGCATCCGGAGTACATGAAATTTTTTTCATTTTGTTGAGTAGTGTAATTAGACTTAAAATAACTTAAATTAATGCATAAAGTCGTAGCTATCGATATGTTAAAAAAATATGTTAATAATATTCAAACCACCCTTCTGTGTCGATATAGGGTTCCATAACTTGTTAATTAAATTTTATTAAATTTTTTTGAAAAAGGGCAAAATGTGCCTTGAACGTATTCTGATTTTATTTAAGACGATATAAACTAAAATAATATTAGAACACTTTAACCGAAAACCGACCACATTAAAATACAATTCGAATATTTTTAAAGGAAGTACACATCCCAGCAGAAAATAATAAAACAATATTTTTGTGGAACATTAAAACACTCAAAATCCGGTAAAATAATAATTTTTGTACCTTTTTGAAAAAAGGACAAAACTGAAACTCCAATTGAATTCGCTAAATACAACTCATCTCGAAACTTCGCTAAAACGAAGACATTTTTATTACTTTTTTAACTTATTTCATAGAGTTTAAAGTTGCAAAATGAAAATTTTGTCTTTCCGTAAAAATTACTGGGACCTACCAGGGCCTTCTTTTTGGGAATTAATTATGATCAAAGTGTAAAAGTAATATGTTACAACAACGAACAAAGCAGGATTTGGTTATTATAACGAATTTATCTGTTGTCACCACAACTTAGTGGTACCAAAGCAACCGAAGTAGTTTTACTGAATTCTGTTGTTATAACCGACTTATTGGTTGTACATATCGAAATATTATTGTAGCTACCATCTTATTGTAATTCGAATCATGTAACCATGATTGCAACAGAACGAATATTTTTCTAACCGAATATTTTTATAGGGTGATCCATCTAGAGGTATTTTTTCAGAACAAAAAAAATATAAAAATTCAAATCAAGTGTGCAATCTTTATTGGAAATTTGAAACGACATTTTATTGCATTTATTTTTAGAAATTAATTTCCTTCAAATTTCGGACGCAACTACGCCTCAGGGTTTTCATTCTGAGGGTCTAATTTTGGAAGACACGTTCGAGCATTTCGAACGGTATGGCTTATATGACACGCGTAATGTTGGCTTCCAAAACCTGAATCGTAGCTGGTTTGTCAGCATAGATTTCGGAGTTTACGTAACGTAAAGAAAAATGTCTAAATGTGTGATATCACTCGATCTAGGCGGCCAACTCGCCTGTCCAAAACGTGAAATTATCTGCTTTTCGAAATGACCTCTCAATACGAGTAGATCCATTGTTTGAGCAGCTGTATGGCAAGTGGCACCGTCCTGTTGAAACCATGTGTCGTCAAGATTACGGCTGTCAATTTCAGGTATCATAAAGATCGATATCATGGCGCGATAGCGAGCACCATTCACGGTTACGTTCCGGCCATCATCATTTTTAAAAAAAAATTTGCACCGATGATTCCACCAGCATATTACCGCACCAAACCGTGGTTTTCTCTCGGTGTAATGGCACCTCTTCTTGTTGCTCTTCAGCCCAAGTGAGGCAATTTTACCGTTGAGCCAGGATTGGGCCTCATCACTGAACAAAATTTTGGTCAAAAGCAGCAGATCTCTCCCGTTTCTCTCCGAACGTTCATTTTCATAATAGAGTTGCCAACATTTGAAGGTTATTATTTTTTTTTTGTTCTTTATTCGATCTTTTATCATTATTATGACTTGAGCCGTTTTTTATTCCTCATCACTGAACAAAATTTTGGTCAAAAGCAGCAGATCTCTCCCGTTTCTCTCCGAACGTTCATTTTCATAATAGAGTTGCCAACATTTGAAGGTTATTATTTTTTTTTTGTTCTTTATTCGATCTTTTATCATTATTATGACTTGAGCCGTTTTTTATTCCGGTTCGAGACCTTTTATGTTGTTTCTTTTTCAGAATCAACGTAAAAAGAAGAAATTGGTGAAATGTATTTGCTATGATTTCCAGGCAGACTGTACAGCTGTTTCTAAACCCGCCAAGGTTTTTCTTCAGCAGCCTTTGGCAACGATTACTTTGGCCACAAATCAAATGACTTATACGGGAGACTCATGCCATTAAATGTACTTTCAAATTACCAATAAAGATGCTACACTTGATTTGAATTTTTATATTTTTTTTGTTCTGAAAAAATACCTCTAGATGGATCACCCATTAGTTCGGACTGATTTCCAATAAATTTTTTCTCTAGGTGTAGAAACATGATGCCATAAAGGGTCTCCACAACTACTTACCAAGCAATAATCAATTTTTTTGCGGCCAAAGTTGGAGCAGCATGCTAAGTTGTGATTTCAACAAGATAGAACTACTGATCATAACGTTAGGCAAACTATGGACTTGCTTGGTCCAATATGAGAATCAAATAAATATGAATTTTTATAACATTTGGCAGCTTTTTTTCTTCACACCTTTAAGCGTAGCGCCTTTTTTATGACATACGAATATAGCGCCTTTTTGTTGTCACCATAGCCTGGGCATGTATATTTTCAAAGTTTTCTGTGGCCATAACTCTGTATGGTATTATTAGTTCGCCTCAATTTGTTTTCCTTTATGCTCATCCATGATTCCTTCATTCCCTTCTAGTTAGTGTATTTAACCTTGTTAAGTAACTTATTTTACGCTATGGGTGAAAATAAGTTATGAATATATTTTTTTTTGTTACGGCGTAATCAGTTATAGTCATACATTACCGACACAAGTTTGGCGGCTGCTGGTTGTTTTGTAAATTTTGTTGAGCACCTTCATCAGATTGTTAACAACCCGAAAAAGGCAAAAGTCTAGTTATCCGTTGGGCTTTTTTCCGGGAACAAAGGAGCAAACTCGCACGTAAATTATATTCTTTTTTTTAAACATAGGCAAACGAAACTTTTTAACATTTTACGTTGAATATGAATATTGTTAATTAATAATTAATGAAGTGATAATGAAAACACAAAGGAGTTGTTAATAGGAAGGGTTAGTTGATCCTAGTCCTAGTTTCTAATGGGAGCAGAATTTGATAGAGGCTCTTGCTCAGCTTACGAGTACATTTTCTATTATGTTTTTGTAATTTAACTTAAAAAACAACCTGCTATATTTTTGGCCCTCCTGTCGTTTGGTGTACAACTTTAAACTTTTGTTTGTGTCATTTGATATGATTTGGGATAATTTTTGTTGTCTTTAACAAAACAAAATTAAAAAAAAAAACATAAAAAATTTTGACATGTTTTAATAACTCCCGTTGTTGTTAGAGCTGCTGGTGATGCTGCTGCTGCTCCTGATATTGGAACAACAAACACGACTTGATTAAGTTGTTTATTGAAAATCAATCTCAGACCCCGTTCGCTGTTGTCCAAAGCAGGTGCTATCTCGGCTACATTGGAAAAGCCCCATAAACTGTTCCCAACTGTTATGTTTGATGAAATGTGATACTTTTTTTTGTTGCTCTCTTGTATTTGACATGAGTTGCTGGCAGATTTTCTATATGAATTCTGTTCGAAATGTAAATGACAGTTTCGGAGTTAATAAAAACCAGTATACATATGATGTTTGAATATTATAATCTATTTTTGTATTTCTTTTTTTTTTTTGATATTCTAAATACAACTGGTGTTCGATGGATGCTGCGTAAATTGCAAAAATAAAGTGCTGTCACCAGCGCACGTATTATGTGACAATTGTCGTTGGCTGACTGTTAAGTTTGTGACAACTGTTCTTACTCATACATATCGGAAGGCTGGTAATATCGAATTACTCTTATTTACAGACATGTTGTGCCATAAATCGAGTAATATTATGATAGCTAGTTGGTAGCTTGTTAACTTAGAGTTTGGGGTTGTCAAAATTAATTTAGTTTCAAAGATAATCTGATATTACCGATAAAATTATAATAAAGGGTGGTCGAACTCAAACGCATGATTTTAATTGTTAATAAAGCAAAACGTTTTCAGAGAAATGTCAATATATTTTTTTAATTATGATAGAGGGCTATATGGAAATTATGTGTACACACAGAGAACAGATTTGTTGCCACAACCGAATTTGTTTCCAATCGAATGTTGGTGGTTTGCACGTACTATCCATGTATTATGTCGTAACAACCGAATGCTGATTGGCAAAACAGCAATTTTTAATACAGGAAACTGAAACTTTCGGTTAGAGAAAACGAGTATCTGTAATCCTAACAGACTAGGATGATTATTTGAACTGAATGTGTACATGTGTTGGTCGTTGTTATAGATTGTTAGTTATAAGTAGTTTTTGAAAAAATTTAATACTTTCCCGCCTTGCAGCCCCATTCTGAAATGAGGTATTTGGAAGCCAACATCTAGAGGTATTTTTTCAAATTAAAAAAAAATACTAAAACTTAAATCAAGTGTATAGAATCTTTATTGTTCATGCGAAAGGACATTTTATGGCATTTAGTTTTTGAATATAATTTCCGAACTCTATAAGGCAAGGCTGGCAGAGTAAGTTGTATATTCGTGGGCAATTGTGTGAAGAAAACTTGAAAGTTAAAGTTTACAACAGTAGTTCTCGTTCGTAGAGTTCGGTTTTACTTTCAATAATTTCGGCAAGGCTTTCTGAAGAGGGTTGTCACGGACCCGAAATCATTATAAAAGCAGTGTGCAGCCACGAAAATCAATGTCACTTTGCCATTTTGTTACAAACTTGTCTTCTATTTAAATATAGAAGCGAGAGGTCTTGTGCCGGTTAATCCCTGTTCAATGTGAATACATTTTTCCTTCAAATGTTGGCAACTGTAATATGGAAATGAGCTTTCGGCGAAAAACAAGAAGATCCGCCGTTTTCGACCAAAATTTTGTTCAGTACTAAGGCCCGTTTCTGACTCAACTGCAAAGTCAATAAAACAAATTTCCGCATTTGAGCTGAAGAGCAACAATAAGAGGTTCAAGAGGTGCCATTCTACCCAGAGAAAACCACGGTTTGGTGCGGTTTATGGGCAAGTGGAGTCATCGGTCCATATTTTTTCGAAAATGATAATGGCCGGAATGTAACCGTGAATGGCGTTCGCTATTGCTCTATCGTATCGGACTTTTTATTACCTGAAATGTAAGCCCGTATTCTTGACGATATTTTGTTTCAACTGAACGGTGCCACTCGCCATGCAAGTGGCCAAACAATGGATCTAGTGTGAGGTACTTTCGAAGACCTATTTTCACATTTTCGACCGGTTAATTGGCCGCGTAGATCGTGTGATATCACAACTTTAGACTTTTTTCTTTAGAGCTACGGAAAGTCCAAAGTCTATGCTGACAAACCAGCTATGATTCAGGTCTTGGAAGTCACCATTACGCGTGTTATTCACGCCATACCGGTCGAAAAGCTCGAATGAGTCATTCAAATTTTTACCCTCAGAGGTGTAGTTGTGGCCAACATTTGAAGAAAATTACATTCAAAAAATAAATGCCATAAAATGTATTTTCAAATAACCAATAAAGATTTCACACTTGATTTGAATTTTTTTTGTTCTGAAAAAATACCTCTAGAAGGATCACCTTATATAAGGGTTACTATTTATATTTCGGGTCCTGACAATACTTGTGTTCCCAGATGCAAACTTCACTCAGAACGTTTTGTCATTTGAGGGCGAATTGTTTTGTTTACAGTGTGGTGAAAAATTCATTTCAGTCAAAAAATGGAATTATCCCGTGAACATTTTCGTGCGATGTTTTTTTACTTGTTTCGACTTTTGGCGATCAAGCACCATCAAAAACCACCGTGAATCACTGGTACCAAAATGTCAGTCTCGGACGCCGTTCGCTCTTGGATAAATTTCGTGAATGAGTCCAAATTCGGTCACTTTGTCAGAAACCAACGATGCTGTGCTTGAACTGATTAAGCAAGACCAACATGTGACATACCGTGAGATAAATAAGATATTGCATGTTCATTTGGCCGTAAAAAAATTGTTCTCGTTGGATCCCACATAATTTGACGAATGCTTAAGAAAAGCGTCTTTTGGATTTGGGCAAAGAGATGTTGAAAAAGTATAACTGCGGTATCTCAAAGGCAGTGTATAACATTGTCATAGGTGACGAATCATGGATCTATGCATATGAACCCAAAACAAAACAGCAATCGACCGTATGGGTCTTTCAAGACTAGCCAAATTCAATAAAAATTATACGAAGAAGTACATCGAAGCAAATGATTGCTTTTTTTTCGGTATAATCGGCCATGTTGCCACAGTGCTTTTAGTGGAATGTAGGACGGTCAATTCTAAGGTACAAACATCTGTTTGCCAACTGTGTTCTAAGAAATAAGGAAAGATAATAAGAGCAGACGGATCATTTTGCATCACGACAATGCGAGCTCTCACACATCAGCTGAAACGATGAGCTATTTAACCACTCAAGATGTCGAGTTGATGGGCCATCCACCACACAGCCCTGATTTGGCACCCAATGACTTCTTCCCTAGCATCAAGAAAAAATGTATGGTCAACGTTTATCATCGTCCTAAGCAGCTGTTGAAGCGTTCAAGAATCATGTATTGGGGGTGTCCTAATCAGAGTGGAAAAAGTGCTTCGAAAATTGGTTTGTGCGCATGCGAAAGTGTATTGATCTTAAAGGAGCATATTGTGAAAAACAATAAAACCATTTCCAATGATAAATTATTGTGTTTTTATTGCCGGACCCAAAATATAAATAGCAACCCGTACAGTATTAGTTGTCAAGATTAAGGTGGCCGTAACTCGAGAAAAATGAGTCGCTACCAAAAAAAAAAATTGGTTGTTGTTTTAAATACGAGTATTAAGAAGGTCTGTCTATAGCAAAAATTCTGATCAAGTCTTAGTAATGTCGCTAAATTACGCTAAATTATTAAATTCAGCCTGTTTCTATATTCTAGAAAATATTTTTTTTATTTATATTTCGTCTATTTATAAGACAGTATAGTTTGGAAGCACTAACCGTCTAAAACAAGAAACTTAAACTGTGTGACCATTTTTTATTTTTATTAATTTTTTGGGTATTTCCAAATATGTTTTCGTCGTTTGTTGTGACTAAAACCAATAAAAAATTATAGGTGTTTTTTGATGTTGGTATGACCAATATTATGTATTATGCCAACTTCACAAGGTTTGGTCACTACAGAGAACTAATCTATTGTCACCACCAGTTATTGGTACCAACGTTACGTATACATCACAATTTGTTGGTTGCCATAACCGCCAGCTGTCGCAACCAATAGGTTAACTGAATTCGGTTTATATAACTTTGCTATTGGCTGTGAATATCCTGATACGGTTGAAGCAACCATCATATGATATCTCGAATCGTGTTGCCATCAATACTATACAATTATGGTTATTGCAACAGAAATTCGATTTATCCAACCGAATTTATATATTTCAAACCGATTTTCAACAGATTTTTTCTCTGTGTGTAAAGAAATTATAGGCCAAATGTTTGCAACGGCTTCAGCGTCATTCCTCTTTCCGATAACCCATTGTTTTATTGACTCTAAGGCTCAATGGATATTCAATGTCGTTAACATGCCGAACTATCTTCTCCTTTAGCTCTTGAATTGTTCTAAGATAATGGCATACACATTTTTTTTAAATGTCCCCAAAGAAAGAAACTCAACGATGTCAAATTACATGATCATGGCGGCCAATTAACAACGCCACTAGTTTTTTAGTGCAACAAAAAAACCATTGTGTCGTTGGCTGTGTGGCAAGCGTCATCATTCTGTTGAACCTAGGCTCGTATCCTTAATTTATGTTCACAAGAAGGTCGTTTCATCTCACGATAGCGAACACCATTCATAAGTCGAGGTTGACTGCTCTCCTGCCACATTACAGCGAACAACATCATTGTTTTCCGCAGAACGAACTCGGCAAGCATTCACCGTTTTAACCATGCGGTAAATTTTTTGGGCCACTTGAACCAAAATGTCCTGCAACTAGACCCTTTTCGAGGTACTAAGGGCTTACAGTACAAATTTTAAGCAATGTCTGTTCAAAAAAGACATTAAGATTTGTAAGGAAAATACTCAGAGAGTCTTCTTGCCTTTTATCCCTGAGGGGAACTTTTTGCCCTCTGAGCCGATTTACCATCATTGAGCACAGTTTCAGGATTCTAGGTTGATGCGTTCGACCGCTATAGTACTTTCAACGACGATCAATAATATCTATACGTTATAGGGTCTCCGATCTATATTTCGTGGTGTTGCAAACGGAATGACACATATAATATACCGCCGTAATGGGTCTAACAAGTAAAAGTAATTTTCGGGCCCGATTATGTGATACTCAATACTACTCTGCTCCTCATAAGGTTGTGGTCGAACGTCATAACTAACTTTTAGAACCTAAGGGACATATTTTATGGGGGCAAAATAAAAAGTAGGACCGATGTATTATATTTTTCATAAGTTAATTAATTAAAAATGTGGCAGTTCGAGAGGCAACGGTAGGATTTCCTTGAATTGACAATGCAAGGCATCTCAATTGTACGGTCATAGTATGATGCTTCCAGATATGCAAAACTTGTGAGACAGCCTCAAAAACCATTGTTTATACACTCAAAAGATGGCCAACTTATTTCTTAATTCCTTTTAGACGGAAATGAAGGACTGCAAAGCAGGTTAACGCTGCACTATCCAATCCTCTTTTCGGTACCCCAAGCATTTATTTTAATATATCTTAATAGTTCCCCGCCATATATCAAGCAAAATCAAGTTTAACCTTCGATAGGTTCAGCCAGGCCAAACCTTATCCACCCTCCACCGTCCCCAAGCAAAATAAGCACAAAAAACGTGGTCCGTTTTTTGGGCCGTTGGGGCCCATCCCTACTATCAGCTACACTTAAAAATTACCCTTTACTGAGATTCGCAGCAAATTTGCTTTGATATGTGTACACTGATGTCATTTTGACTATTATTTGGCCGTTTTGTCCATGAGGAACATTTTTTAGGCCATCCATCTCTTTGTCCACCCGATGTCAATAGTAGTGAGAAATTATGATATGTCACTGGGTCATGGATTAACCTGTTATAGGGTGAATTGCTTCCCCACCCCACGTAGTGAATTTTTCATGATTATCTCTGCTTAACCAAACTCGAGCACCCTGCCGTGGGAAGGACATTGTACCATTGGTAAACTTTGGCCCTTTTAAGACAGTATCATATCGGAAATGATGATGCTATATAAATATAACTATAACTCGGGGATAACCTAGCAACCTCCGGCGATCTTTGAGTCTCAGCACCTAGTTGCGATTTAGGCTTTAACCTTAGCCAGCACGATATTCCCTTAAGGGCCTTGACTATTACCCAGAAAAGGGTAGTTATCTCAAACACCAAACCAAAGAAAAATCTTTATCATCTAGTATATCTAGACCCGACCAACGTAGTAACAGCTTTAATCAAGGTTCACCATCGCACTGGTTCAATACTATGCTACATGGGTGGACCGCCGTGATGTATATTGTGGGCGTCTACAGTACAATTACCACAGGCTCACAGCTGGATAGAAACATCTAAAATTTTTGTTAAAGCATTTTTTGTACGAGTACCTCGCATTAAATTTCTTAGTTATTTAAAATTTTCAAGCTATTCAAAATCTTCTGTATAAAATGCTCTAGCCATTCTAATAGAAATATAGTTTTTAGATTAGGTAGGAAATGTCTTGCCGGTGTTTGGTAAAATCAAGCTCGTAATTAAGAAAACCATATCAGGGATGGTTCTAATGGCAGCGGGTGAGATTTACTTTAATGATTGTAGCAACATGGTGGGCCGCCCTAGTGAGATTCGAGTGTGTACACCTATCATGTCGGAAAACCCCGGCTTAAATTCAGTAAGAACATCTGAAAACAATTTTCAGCGGCGAGTTTGCGCCTCGTAAACGCTGGTCACTTAACGAGCAAGAAATTTATCTCTAAGCCAAGTAAAAACTAGTTTAAAAAAGCCAAAGTAGGGAGTCTCCCACTATCTTTTATCCTGATAGTAGGGGGTGGCCCACTATCTTTTACCCTGAACTCCCAGAAAAGTTATCTGATTTCATAACTAATGTCATATTTGAGTTTGTAAGAAATATTTTATATATATAGTAAAATCGTATATCGTAATCTGAATCGATTATTACCATTTCAATAACGATGTTCCTTGGCCTAAAAAACTAACAAGTGCTAATTTTTTATCAAGATTGTATGTAAAATGTAGCTACTTAAGCTAAAAACATAAAAATCGGATCAGTACTTAGTAGGAACATAAATACTGTTACAACATTGAACACACCCATTTCAATAGTAGAACTGAACATACCCCGTTAATGTCATATGGGTTTTGAAAGCTAACTTAAATAGCTTAAGTCTGTAACGGGATTTTAAAATTGTTTCAACTTTCATCATGAAGAGGCCAGATAATAAGAACCGTATCGCTGTAATAGCGCTTTTCAAGTGTGAAATGAAAAAAAAGCGTTATTTTCAAAACGCTCCGGCCACTAGGGATTAGCCGCATGTTCGTCTGCCGATGCCACCACCGGTCGGGCCGCCCACGCTCTGTTCAAACGCAGCATGTCATCAAAGCCGTTAAATCAAGAATTCACAGAAATCCGCTCCGAAAACAGAAAATCATGGCCCTTGAGATGAATATCACGCAAAAGTCCATGAGTCGAATCATTAAAAGACTTGGGACTTGAGGCTTTCAAACGACGTACCGGACATTTATTGACTACAGCTTTAAAAAAAATAGGATCGAAAAATGCCAACGTCTTTTTGTGAATCACGCTGATAACTTGTACAGTTCACCGATGAAAACATTTTTACCGTTCAGGATAAAATTAACAAGCAAAATGAAAGAGTGTATGCGCGATCATCTAAGGAAGCATCTTAACTGATCCCAAGGATAGAAAAAGGTCATCACACAGCTTCAGTCATAGTTTGGTGGGGTGTCTCTTACGATGGGGTCACTGACCTGCATTTCTGCGAACAAGGAGTCAAAACATAGGCCAAAGTTTACCAAGAAACCTTTTTGGAAGCTGCTGTAAAGCCTCTTAACAATTCCCTGATCCAAAACCAGTCATGGACTCTCCAGCAGGATTCTGTGCCGGTCCATAAGGCTAAAACGTCTTAGGCCTGGTTTCGAAACAATTTGCCAGCGTACATTTCCTTTGAAGAATGGCCCTCAGGCAGTCCAGATTTGAACCCATTGGGTTACAAATTGTGGACGGTTTTAGAGGACAAGGTTTGTCACAAAAATTGCCCCAACATTCGTGCAGCTATTGACAATTGGACAGTGCGACTCAAGGCGTGTGTAAAGGCAAAAGGCGGACATTTCGAATAAATAGATTCTTTTTGGATACAATATACATCAATGAATATATTAAAAAAATATTTGGTCCAAAAAGATTCAGTACTTTTTATTTTACAGCATAAAACGTGAACCCAATTTAAATCAATTTCGATAGCGTGCGTCCATGGCCTGAAAAACTTACTTCTGCGAAATATAATGAATTTAGTTTCGTCGATCGGTAAACTTATCATACGTCGATCTGTAAACTTAGCTCTAATTCAAATATTATTAATAGTTACAAACATTTGTAATGAAACTAATTTTTATTGCACGAGTAATCTGTTCCACAGAATGGTGATGGGTATAAAAACATCTCTATAAAATGCATTGACCGTTCTTAGTCGGGGTTAAACAGTAGGTCCCGGCTAGTGAGTATCGGGCGATCAAGAGGTTTTTTTTCAAAATAATATGAAACAAAAATTAAAATCAAGTATGCAATCTTTACTGTATATTAGAAAGGATATTTTATGCAATTTATGTATTTGAATAAAATTTCCTTCAAATTTCGGCCACAACTACGCCTAAGGTTGTCCATTCTGAAGGTCCAATTTTTGATGTGTAGTGGTTTTCGCATTGTAAGTCTTTCCATGATGAAATGGCAAACAATACTGGAAAGAATACAACTCAAACGTATGCTGTAAAAAATCCTTTTGAAAAAATACCTCTAGATTAATCACTCGTTACAAACTTGAAAAAATATGGACCCATGATTCCACCAGCCCATAACCCGCACCAAACTGTGGTTTTCGCGGTGTACATCTTTTCTTGATAAAATGGCAAATAATACCGAAGAGAAAAAAAAATGTTAAACACAATTCACGCGCAATCTGTGACAAAAATCCTATAGAAAAACTACCTCTAGATTCATCACATTATATAATAATTGAATCGTGCACAGCTCATTGATTTGAGAAAATTTAACCATTGTTCCCTAATGGGATGTTGTGGATCTTTTGTATATTACAAAATTGACCAGACTGTACCCACAAACACTTCAAAATGTTTTTATTTTTCAGAAAAGCAAGCATACTTTTATACCACGCCATTAATTAACACAAAACTTGTTAGCGAATCCTCAAAACTAATGAAGTGCTCTTATCCGGAAGTGTGTTTCAATAATTGAAACTTTTACACATTTTCAAATAACCAATCTGTCCATTTTGTCCCCGGAACGCCGGGGCAAGCAAAAAACAAAAAGCAATTTTCTACCACGAAAAAAAAAATGTCTCAATTACAAAGTCCGGTCGAGGATTCGTACTCGAGACACCAAAATCGTAACATATGCATGATTTGTTTTCACGCTCATTACATGCGATTGCGTATTGTTCTCCTTGAGGAGTGCGGTGCCGAGGGGGTTTGTGCCTGTTAATCTTGTGCATGGCATTATAACGAGTCTGATGATGATAATGATAATCTCGGACGAGGACTAATTTGTTTCCAACCCTCCCTCCGTTTGCAATGAAATTTAAAACAATGAATGGTGCTGCTACTCTGGCATCCACAAATGCGACACTTCTGTTCTTTCCAGTTTTGTTTCCAAACCCGCATATTTGCGTAACTTCACATAATCACAAGAGGAGAATCTTTTGATGCTCTTTTTGTGCTGCGGCGGTGGCGACAACGCTATGAATGGCAGGAATGGCCGTTTTTTCCTTCAAAGCAAACAGACCAACGAGGGTAGTCTGAGGTGAAACACGGACATGGAGGGTTGGTTTTCGGTCAGTGAATGTGTGTGTGTGTGAATTTTATGTCTAAACCAAACATTAAGTAATTGCATATGAGTTTAAAAAATATGTTCACTTTATTTCTTTTTTGCGCTGTAAAAATCTTTTGTTTCCTTTGCTCTCCCTCTCGTTATCTTTCTCGGCGTTTTGTGTGGCAAACGGCTTTTCAAAATATTTGCAAACATTTCTTTTATGGTTTGGCATTTCATTCTTCACCCATTGCCATTCAACTCCGCTTGGCTATCACCGTCATGTTCTATGCAGTCATCATAGCAGCTTCCGACCAAAGTCCATTCACTGGTTTTTACTCTAGTGCCGTAGTGTTCTAGTAACTCATAAACGTATTTACTTTTTGCAAATATTTGCCAATGCTTTTATCTCTTCTTTGTGAAGCAAGAAAATACACCAAGTCTTTTGTTTAAAGATAAAGAAGGAAGCCATGGCACAAAGAAACCTCACGGAAGTATGCCACCATGGATAGTGTTGGCTAGCTACCACTGTTAAGGAACACTTTCTATAAAGTAAAGTGTTCGCATTTGCTTTGCTGAAGCCTTGGACGGATGTCGCCACAGATATATTTGGGCCAATATTACAGAAACACGACAATAAGAATCCAGATTAAAGTAGAATGTGTTTTTAAGAGTATCTATTTTTCAAAGGCGCCTTTATGGTAAAACATTGATTACTTATTTTCTTTTAGAGACTGGCTCCTTAACCTCTTGTTGGGCCTGCTCAATAAATTATTTATAAGCTCTTCGATCTTAGTCGTGCTCTCTCAAGTTTTCGATAAACCACATTCCCGCAGTTCCTACTCTTGATTTTAATCTAGAAATGTTTTTTCAAAAAAATATAAAAAACTTGAAATCAAGTGTGGAATTTATTTTATTGTTCATTCGAAAGGACATTTCATGCCATTCATTTTTTGAATATAATTTTCTTCAAAACGTTGTCCGCAACTACGCCTCAGGGTGTCCATTCTGAGGGTCCGAATTTGGATGACTCATTTGAGTATTGCGACCTGAATCGTAGCTGCTTTGTCAGCATAGGCTTTTTTTGGGGCTGCGTAAAGTGCAAAGGTGTGATATAACACGATCTAGGCGGCCAACTCACCGGTCAAAAGAGTGAAATTAGTTGATATTTGAAATAATCTCTCAATAGATCCATTGTCTAAGCAGCGAAAAAAAGCAGTTGGAAGTCGGTTCGAACTACAAAAAATCGGTTGGATAAACCGAATATCTGTTGCAATAGCCAACATTCCACAGTATTCAATGTATCATGTTTCGAGATATCATATTATGGTTTCTGCAACCATATCACGGTAATTACAGCCAATAACACAGTTATATAAACCGAATTTAGTTTAACTATTGGTTGCGACAACTGGCGGTTAAGAAAACCAACTAAATGTGATAGTGACAACAGATTAGTTCTATGTAGTGACCAAAGTTTAGTTGGCTGTTGTAACAAAATATTAGTTATTTCAGCATCAACATATAAAACCTATAATATTCTATCGGTTTTAGTCACAACAAAAAATTTTTTCAAAAAAAAAATATTGCGGTAATTCCAAAAAATATAAAAGCAAAATAAGGAGTCAGGCAGTTTAAGTTTCTTTGGTTAGATGGTTTTGCTTTCAAACGATACTGCCATTTTTATAAATTAACTTTAAATAAAAAATAAATAAAAATAAAAAAAATATTTTCCAGTATAAAGAAACTGTTATTTACCGACATTACTCAGACTTGATCGGAATTTTCGCCATAGATAGACAACCTATTGCCAAAGCTTGACAATAAATACTGTTATATGTGAGCGCTTAGAGAAAGGGACCTTAGGGTAAAAAAATCAATTTTAATTTTTTTCTTTCTTTTTTTGATGTGGACAACATCTGAGCATCGAATGAGACCGATCCCATGCCCCAAAAAGGTTCCCCCAAATAGATAAGCGCGTTTTATGAAAGTGAAGTCGACGATTTTAAGTGCAATTAGAAAGGGACCTATTCTTTAAAATGGCTCTCCTGAACAAAACTGGTTTTTATCCTTTGGTCCCTTTCTATTTTGCGCGTCACATATATTAAATCTTTTCCGAGTGGGCACACTGCAATGCTTATCAAAATATCTATCCAGAGATGTATTTATTTTACTGATCATTTGACCCATTGCAAGCCATTAAAATATTAATTTTTTTAACAAGCACTTATAACCAACAATCTTTCTGTTGGGACTACCGATAATTGTTTTCTTCAACCGAAAATATCAGTTCTCTCTGCTGTCTTCCCAATCAACATTCGGTTGTAACGATGGAGTAGATGGATAGTACGAGTACGTGCAACTACCAACATTCGGTAAACAAAAAATTCGGTTGTGGCAACTGATCTGTTGTCTGCGTATATGGCAAGTCGCACCGTCCTTTTGAAACAAAATACCATCCAAATAACAGGCTTCAATTTCAGGTACCAATAGTACGGTATCATAGCGCCATAGCGAGCACCATTCACGTACAGGTTCCGGCCATAATCATGAGCTGGTGAAAAAAGATTTCACCAGCTCATAAGCCGCACCAAACCGTGGTTTCCTCTGGGTACAATGGCACCTCTTGAACCTCTTATGGTTGCTCTTCAGCCCAAATGCGGCAATTTTGTTTATTGAACAGAATTTTGGTCGAAAAACGTTTCTCACCCAACGATCATTTCCATAATACAGTTGCACAATTTGGAGACGTTTTTGCGGTGTAGGTCTTTCCATAATAAACTGGCAAACAATACTAAAAAGACAGAAAAGAAAATTTAACACAACTCACGCGTAATCAGTAAAAAAAATGCTATTGAATAAAATACCTATAGATTAATCACCCTTTTTTGGATGCACTTAACTACATTCAGTGATTTAGCCCAAGCAGCTCGGGATTCGTTCGACGCATGTACAGTGAGTCATATTGAAAGTGAGCCACCTTATTCTAAGTGGTTTTAACTTATAAAATAATTATAAAATATTTTCTATCAAACATAGATTCTTCTATAATTTGTTACAGCGATGAAGCTCAATTTTGATCGAATTGGTACGTTAATAACCAAAATTGTCGCTTTTGAAGTAATGAAAATCCACAAGCCAGTGGTGAGACGCCGTTACATCCTCAAAAAGTCACTGTTTGGTATGCTCTATGAGCAGAGGGACTCATTGGTCCATTAATCTTTAAAAATGAAGCTGGCCATAATGTTGCAGTGCCGGAATTAAAGGATGTTAATGTGGACGACCTTTGGTTCCACCAAGACGGCACTACATGCCATACATCCAACGAAACAATTAATCTCGCGTCGTGGTTCTGTGGAGTGCCCTCCAAGACCGTGAGATTAAACACGGCTAAACTATTTTTTGCGGTTCTATGTGAAGTCGGTTGTCTACGATTGACGCCTTGAAAGAAAATATTCGGCGCTTTTATGCTGATATAATTCCCCAAATGCTGCAAAAAGTGGTCGAAAATTGGGCCTTTCGGCTGGAATTTTTTCGCGCCAGCCACTTGCCCGAAAGCATTCTTAAAACATAATGCCAAACCTTTATCTTTATAAAAATTCTTGGCCATAACATTAAAATATTTGCGTTTTAGTTCTTCTTGAAAACCACACGTCTGAACACCTCTTATTTCAAAAGTATCAAAATTGGTAGTAATAGTACATTTGTGTAGGAGTTACCTGGAGGGGTGCGGATATATGGCTCGTTTCCATAGGTAGCTTTGGAAAAACATAAAGTTGATTGGTGGCTGCTGTGAATCAGCGCAAAAAAAGACATGGCTCAAATGACTTAAAAATGTCGGGAGACGTACTTGGTCAAAACATATGTAAGCTCTAAAATACTCTTTTTCGATATCGACATATACATCTCTTACCCAATAGGGTGAGTGTCATTAAATGAATTATTAAAAAAATTGTATATTTTCCGGAAAAACGTTACAATAGCATACCTATATTATATGCATACTTTACAATTGTTGGACAAATTGTGGTTTCACAGACGGCATCATAAAAATTAGTCTTCCTTCTAGAGCTAAAATAAAAAAAATGTTCAAATAGTTTCATCAAAAAAGCTTTACAAGATTATTTGCAAAGCATTTTCAATTTTCCATGTTCCGTTTTCCGTTTTCCTTTAAAATGGAAATTAAAAAAGCTATACAAAAGTATATAAAAAAGTACAAACAATCTCCGAACAACTGAGGTCGGTCGCTTTTTGGTTTTGTATTCCCAAATACGTTCACTTTGAAATCAGGTCAAATTCTTTGACATGAATTAAACATTTTATATGCAGTCTTTTGCCCATCCCCCTCACTTCTCCTTCCCTTTCGCTTAACAATCGCATAATGGCTTAATTTTTAAAGTAACCACTTTTTACACTACTCGTTATTCGTAACATCCCCGCAAACAATCAGGCCAAGAGACAGACAGACACACATACACTCCTGTAAGTTTTATTGAAATACCAGGATATTTGGGCAAATGGGAATTGGGGGTGACTTTGCTATGCCATATTCCCATCTACTGGGCCCTTATCCTGCCTGGGTGGTAAAACAGAGACCCTTATGTTTGCTTTTGGGTCGTTTTTTTATTATTGAAAAATCTTTTGTGCACTTTTGTTAACATCTTCATTAGGGGGTTTTTCTCTTTTATTTTTGCTTCGTTTTTGTTTTGTTGTTATTAAGCAAATGTTTAAATATGGCATGTAAGCGAAGCCTTGTGTAATTTTATTCTATCTTTTTCAAAGTGAAAATACTCTTACAGGTTTTGTGCCCGGTCGGTGTGCATGCCCGTGTGTATATGTGTGGGTCTTAACATTTGTATCCCAACGCTTTTCCGCTTTACCCATGGGATCATGTCTTTCACATCTGTGATGATTTTTCTGGTCTGGCTGAACTGTACTGCCATTTCGTCTGGAGTTGTGGTATGCCCTGGATAGCGAGACAGCATGGATTTTCCTTATGTAGAGGACACTTTTGGCCTGCAGGCTTTGGCAAAGTTGAAATTACATTTAGATTTGATGGGAGAATTTTTATTAGAAATCATTGAATTTGTGACAAATAGCAAAATAATTTTCAATTAATTAGTCTGGATAATAAAGGGGGGGGGATAAGCCAAGCTAAACGAGGAAGCATACCTAAGTCTGGCAAAGTAGTAAGAGGAATTAAGAGCAAAGTAAATGCAATAAATGCCTTCCCGGGTTTAAAGTTACAACGTTATTGAGTTTTGCTGAGAAATGAGTAAGTAAAACTTTTTCATTTTCCCGCTTTGACGGATTACTTTATGCTTAACATTATGTTGGGAAAGTACCGATAAAAATCTGGTAGCTAGTGAACTCAACCTCGGGTATCATCTCTGTGGTATTTACAGAAAGGGGGAAAGTGGTCATTGACAGAGAATGAATTAAGTCCAAACGGCTTACGCTAGGACTTGCATATTAGTAAAATCTACTAAGCAATGCAGACTTCATACCGTACACAAGGTTGAATGAATTAGTGCTGATGTTTATACAGGGTGTCCGCCGGGAAGGTTTACTTCTTTGTTTTGCCGCCATTTGACAGTTCACATTTAGCAGTCGTGAAATAGAGACGTGGCAAATGTATTATGAATTCGATAAACCAACGTGTTTTAATCGTTAAAACATTTTATCAAAATCAATCATCGATTACTGTGACGATGAGAAACTTACGTGAAAGTTTTGGAAGAAACAACGTGCAAACAAAACGCACTATTTATCGTGTAGTGAAAGATTTCGAAGAAAGATGGTCTGTAACTGATAGACCCAAGCATAGACCACAACGTCGAAATGGTGCTGTTGATTGGCCTCCACGCTCGCCAGATTTGACTCATCCGAACTTCTTTTTGTGAGGATGTCTGAAAAGCAAGGTTTATGCATACAACCCAGAAACGCTTGAGCAACTTAAACAAAATATAAGTGATGAAATTAATAAAATACCGCGTGAAATGTGTGAGAATGTAAAAATGTGGAATGAAAAATGTGCTCAAAAGGGACCGCATTTGTGAACATTTATATAATATTGTATTCCATACCTAATTGCCGATATTAACCTATTCCTGCCTAATGCGTATTTAAATACCAAAGAAAGTGTTGATGCCTAAATCATTTTAGCGTGGGCCAGGTGAGCGATATGGCGATATTTGGGCTAAATTAAAACATTTAGCAGGATTTTTATTTATTTTTTATCTTTTGTTCTTGCAGGCAAAAATCGAAGTTTTTTTTCAGAAAATGCTCCGGAAAAGAGCTGTCAAACATATGAAATAAATTAAAAATTTCTAATTTTACTGAATAGCTTAAGTCGTCTACTATGTAATGAAAAAAAGCGATACTTCACCACATCTGGGCTCCAGATTCGGTCAAATGCAAATGGGTAATTTTATTAAGAAAACATGGTACTTAACAGAAAAAAATCACTTAGCCTTAACAATTTTCTTCTGATCTGGTAATCCAGAAACCAAGTAGCGGGATGCAAATTCACCTTGCACTTCAAAGAAACACCTAGAACGGGTAATAAAACACCCAATGTCATATCTTAGGTCTTTTGGACATAAATTTCCAAATTTCACAAAAATCGTACGAGCCGATCTATGGACAGGCAGTAACGGGTAAAGTAAAACATTTATCAATATAGATCCATTCTCCTTGATTTAATCAAAAAATACAAACAAACAAAGTATTATACTTTTCCGACGGACACCCTGTATAATCTTAAAAGAGTGGTGATAGGCACCATGTTAAGTATACCGATGGTATTCGAATCACTATATAATTCCATTGAACGATAGGCGTCCGCCTGTCTGTCCGTATATCGTTGTAAGCACAGCACAGGTCACAAATATAAGTTGACGTCAATAAAACTCAAAACAATATTTAGATTTGGACCAAGGACGAAACGTATAGGTCCATTTTTAATATCATACAAACGATTTCAGAACCAGCAGCTCTAAAGGCTACACATCGCATCTGATATAGATCACATTTCGCATGAAACGTAACGAACGACTAACACCCATCCCTGGTGAAATTGGACAATATCATTCCGTGTTTTTAAATATCTCCTCATTTTAGAGGAAAAAATCCCTCCCGATTTTAGATCCTGCATCTCCAAAAACAACCAATTTACCACGATAAGGCTCTAACTATCATGAGCTAACACTTATGGACTATAGTTGAACTAAATGTTATTTCCGATTGCCTCCATTTTAAAGTCCTTTCTGATTTTAGAACCAGCTTCTTTAGAAGTCACACGTGACATCTCATTCCTACCAAATTTCGCATGAATCTTAACGAGTGTCCAACACCCATTTCTAGTAAAATTGAGGCATATCGGCCGATGTTTTCCATTCTATTTTTTCATTTATGTTTGGAGCTACCGTTAAAGGGTTTTGGTGAAAATAGACCCTATCGGTTCATACTTTTATGTACCCCGATGCAGAGGTCCTTCTCGATTTTAGAATCTATAGCTTTTGTAGATAAATATTACATCCGATTCCGACAACATTTGGATGTTATATCCGTCAATGTTTTCATGTAGCTACAATGACATGCGTCTTCTTCGCTCCAGAAATAAACAATTATACTAAAAAAGCTTTACTACATACAGAGATGCGAAATTTTTTGGGAAACAAAAAAGTGTAGGGTATCACATAGCCGTTGAATGGGAAGTACGGAGATCATTCATGTCATCATTATGTTTGCAACAACTCGAAATAGTTCGAAAATCGTTCTGCCTGTCTAGGAAAAGCAAACTACAGACAGCAATTTTAAACTAGGAGGCTGAAATTTGTTTTGAAAATTGGCCACAGTCGAGAGGTAAACATTTTGTGTACACAATAACTGAGTCAAAATCAGAAAAAATCACTACCAATGTAAAAGCACTATCAATTGTTGTAGTGATCAGTCGAGAGGTAAACAATTTTTTTACACAATAACTGAGTCATAATCTGAAAAAATCACTATCAATGTTATATTGTTGTAGTGTTATGCTTACATACTTATATAATCAGTAGTACGTCCGATCGCTAAAAATGTTTCACATTTTCTTACTTTTAGTCAGGAAAAAATTGTACTTTGAAACACATCTTCAAAAATCGCCTTAGGGGCCAAAATAATCGAACGGATACTTAAAAAATTTAATAGATTGAAATTCGTAACCAGCAAATTTTTATAACATGGCATATGAATAATTCCGTGACTTTTCGACTTCCCTAGTAGTAATATAAAATGCAACACTGCTCCCATGAAGTACCATCTGTTAATTGACTACTGTCAACTTTTGAGAGAGTTCCGTCATTCAGTTTGTGTTAAACTGCTGTTTAAAACATACAACCTCGTTGATTTGGTTAAAAATTGAAAAAAAAATGAAATTTCGCCATATTTTTTGTAGAAAAAACCCTCAACCAAACCAAGAAAAAGCTCTATAAATACTATGGGGACTCTGCACCACCGATTAGTAAAAGTGCGTGAGATTATTGATGCCATAATATGGCAGTGTGGTTTCGATTTTACATGATCAGTTGGGTTTAAGAAAGCTGTCTGCAAGATGTTTGCCGCGTTTGCTCTCAATTGGCCATAAATATAATCGTGTGATAACTTTAAAGGATTGTTTGGAGTTGTATAACCACAATTCGAATGAGTTTTTGTGGCGTTTTGTAACTGTAAATGAAACACAGATTACAAAACTCCGGAGATAGTGCATCAATCTAAACAATGGATTCCTCCGGGTCAACCGGCTCCGGAAAAGGCTAAGGTGACTTTGTCGGCCAATAAGGTGGTGGCAACATTTTTTTGGGATGCACGTGGGATAATCCACATTGATTGCCTTCAAAAGGAAAAAACAATAATCCGCGAATATAGGACAAATTTATTAGTGCCAAGGTGACTATGTCGGCTAATAAGGTTGAGGCAACAGTTTATTGGGATCCACGCAGGATAATCCACATTGATTACCTTCAAAAGTGAAAAGCAATAAACCGCGAATATTTTGCAAATTTATTAGTGCGAGGATTACAAAAAAACAACAGGAAAAAAGTTATAATGCATCAAGTTACGTGTGCAGTCTTAGTGGAAAAATTGCATGAATTGGGAATTGTTACCTCATCCGCCATATTCACTGGAATTTACCCCCAGTGGCTATTTCCAAACTTAAAGAAATGGTTCGGTGGAAAGAGATTTCAGATGAAATTATTGATAAAACAAATGCCTAGTTTATGGACCCCGAAAATACTATTTTTTGGAAGGGATACAAAAATTGAAAAAACGTTGGACTTAGTTAATTGAGCTAAAAGGAGATTATGGTGAAAACAATTTTTTTCCAAAAAAAACTGTGTTTTGTTCTAAGAGCCACGGAATTATTGATATGCCCTCGTATACACCATCGGAAAGAGGTATGTGAACAACTTTTTGTTTTATTTACAATTAACATCGTGCATTTACGCTGATTTCTTGAATATTTACAATTTTTTCTATTAATTCCAAGCATTCATATCAAACGGTTTTTGACGCATATAGTTGTTCAGAAATTTCTGCAGCCTTTTTCTCAAAGTTTTAAAGTTTTTGCCGTAACGACCACTTAATAACTGAGACCCAAAAAACATGCCTTTTGCATATTAGTAAAATCTACTAAGCAATGCAGACTTCATACCGTACACAAGGTTGAATGAATTAGTGCTGATGTTTATACAGGGTGTCCGCCGGGAAGGTTTACTTCTTTGTTTTGCCGCCATTTGACAGTTCACAATTAGCAGTCGTGAAATAGAGACGTGGCAAATGTATTATGAATTCGATAAACCAACGTGTTTTAATCGTTAAAACATTTTATCAAAATCAATCATCGATTACTGTGACGATGAGAAACTTACGTGAAAGTTTTGGAAGAAACAACGTGCAAACAAAACGCACTATTTATCGTGTAGTGAAAGATTTCGAAGAAAGATGGTCTGTAACTGATAGACCCAAGCATAGACCACAACGTCGAAATGGTGCTGTTGATTGGCCTCCACGCTCGCCAGATTTGACTCATCCGAACTTCTTTTTGTGAGGATGTCTGAAAAGCAAGGTTTATGCATACAACCCAGAAACGCTTGAGCAACTTAAACAAAATATAAGTGATGAAATTAATAAAATACCGCGTGAAATGTGTGAGAATGTAAAAATGTGGAATGAAAAATGTGCTCAAAAGGGACCGCATTTGTGAACATTTATATAATATTGTATTCCATACCTAATTGCCGATATTAACCTATTCCTGCCTAATGCGTATTTAAATACCAAAGAAAGTGTTGATGCCTAAATCATTTTAGCGTGGGCCAGGTGAGCGATATGGCGATATTTGGGCTAAATTAAAACATTTAGCAGGATTTTTATTTATTTTTTATCTTTTGTTCTTGCAGGCAAAAATCGAAGTTTTTTTTCAGAAAATGCTCCGGAAAAGAGCTGTCAAACATATGAAATAAATTAAAAATTTCTAATTTTACTGAATAGCTTAAGTCGTCTACTATGTAATGAAAAAAAGCGATACTTCACCACATCTGGGCTCCAGATTCGGTCAAATGCAAATGGGTAATTTTATTAAGAAAACATGGTACTTAACAGAAAAAAATCACTTAGCCTTAACAATTTTCTTCTGATCTGGTAATCCAGAAACCAAGTAGCGGGATGCAAATTCACCTTGCACTTCAAAGAAACACCTAGAACGGGTAATAAAACACCCAATGTCATATCTTAGGTCTTTTGGACATAAATTTCCAAATTTCACAAAAATCGTACGAGCCGATCTATGGACAGGCAGTAACGGGTAAAGTAAAACATTTATCAATATAGATCCATTCTCCTTGATTTAATCAAAAAATACAAACAAACAAAGTATTATACTTTTCCGACGGACACCCTGTATAATCTTAAAAGAGTGGTGATAGGCACCATGTTAAGTATACCGATGGTATTCGAATCACTATATAATTCCATTGAACGATAGGCGTCCGCCTGTCTGTCCGTATATCGTTGTAAGCACAGCACAGGTCACAAATATAAGTTGACGTCAATAAAACTCAAAACAATATTTAGATTTGGACCAAGGACGAAACGTATAGGTCCATTTTTAATATCATACAAACGATTTCAGAACCAGCAGCTCTAAAGGCTACACATCGCATCTGATATAGATCACATTTCGCATGAAACGTAACGAACGACTAACACCCATCCCTGGTGAAATTGGACAATATCATTCCGTGTTTTTAAATATCTCCTCATTTTAGAGGAAAAAATCCCTCCCGATTTTAGATCCTGCATCTCCAAAAACAACCAATTTACCACGATAAGGCTCTAACTATCATGAGCTAACACTTATGGACTATAGTTGAACTAAATGTTATTTCCGATTGCCTCCATTTTAAAGTCCTTTCTGATTTTAGAACCAGCTTCTTTAGAAGTCACACGTGACATCTCATTCCTACCAAATTTCGCATGAATCTTAACGAGTGTCCAACACCCATTTCTAGTAAAATTGAGGCATATCGGCCGATGTTTTCCATTCTATTTTTTCATTTATGTTTGGAGCTACCGTTAAAGGGTTTTGGTGAAAATAGACCCTATCGGTTCATACTTTTATGTACCCCGATGCAGAGGTCCTTCTCGATTTTAGAATCTATAGCTTTTGTAGATAAATATTACATCCGATTCCGACAACATTTGGATGTTATATCCGTCAATGTTTTCATGTAGCTACAATGACATGCGTCTTCTTCGCTCCAGAAATAAACAATTATACTAAAAAAGCTTTACTACATACAGAGATGCGAAATTTTTTGGGAAACAAAAAAGTGTAGGGTATCACATAGCCGTTGAATGGGAAGTACGGAGATCATTCATGTCATCATTATGTTTGCAACAACTCGAAATAGTTCGAAAATCGTTCTGCCTGTCTAGGAAAAGCAAACTACAGACAGCAATTTTAAACTAGGAGGCTGAAATTTGTTTTGAAAATTGGCCACAGTCGAGAGGTAAACATTTTGTGTACACAATAACTGAGTCAAAATCAGAAAAAATCACTACCAATGTAAAAGCACTATCAATTGTTGTAGTGATCAGTCGAGAGGTAAACAATTTTTTTACACAATAACTGAGTCATAATCTGAAAAAATCACTATCAATGTTATATTGTTGTAGTGTTATGCTTACATACTTATATAATCAGTAGTACGTCCGATCGCTAAAAATGTTTCACATTTTCTTACTTTTAGTCAGGAAAAAATTGTACTTTGAAACACATCTTCAAAAATCGCCTTAGGGGCCAAAATAATCGAACGGATACTTAAAAAATTTAATAGATTGAAATTCGTAACCAGCAAATTTTTATAACATGGCATATGAATAATTCCGTGACTTTTCGACTTCCCTAGTAGTAATATAAAATGCAACACTGCTCCCATGAAGTACCATCTGTTAATTGACTACTGTCAACTTTTGAGAGAGTTCCGTCATTCAGTTTGTGTTAAACTGCTGTTTAAAACATACAACCTCGTTGATTTGGTTAAAAATTGAAAAAAAAATGAAATTTCGCCATATTTTTTGTAGAAAAAACCCTCAACCAAACCAAGAAAAAGCTCTATAAATACTATGGGGACTCTGCACCACCGATTAGTAAAAGTGCGTGAGATTATTGATGCCATAATATGGCAGTGTGGTTTCGATTTTACATGATCAGTTGGGTTTAAGAAAGCTGTCTGCAAGATGTTTGCCGCGTTTGCTCTCAATTGGCCATAAATGTAATCGTGTGATAACTTTAAAGGATTGTTTGGAGTTGTATAACCACAATTCGAATGAGTTTTTGTGGCGTTTTGTAACTGTAAATGAAACACAGATTACAAAACTCCGGAGATAGTGCATCAATCTAAACAATGGATTCCTCCGGGTCAACCGGCTCCGGAAAAGGCTAAGGTGACTTTGTCGGCCAATAAGGTGGTGGCAACATTTTTTTGGGATGCACGTGGGATAATCCACATTGATTGCCTTCAAAAGGAAAAAACAATAATCCGCGAATATAGGACAAATTTATTAGTGCCAAGGTGACTATGTCGGCTAATAAGGTTGAGGCAACAGTTTATTGGGATCCACGCAGGATAATCCACATTGATTACCTTCAAAAGTGAAAAGCAATAAACCGCGAATATTTTGCAAATTTATTAGTGCGAGGATTACAAAAAAACAACAGGAAAAAAGTTATAATGCATCAAGTTACGTGTGCAGTCTTAGTGGAAAAATTGCATGAATTGGGAATTGTTACCTCATCCGCCATATTCACTGGAATTTACCCCCAGTGGCTATTTCCAAACTTAAAGAAATGGTTCGGTGGAAAGAGATTTCAGATGAAATTATTGATAAAACAAATGCCTAGTTTATGGACCCCGAAAATACTATTTTTTGGAAGGGATACAAAAATTGAAAAAACGTTGGACTTAGTTAATTGAGCTAAAAGGAGATTATGGTGAAAACAATTTTTTTCCAAAAAAAACTGTGTTTTGTTCTAAGAGCCACGGAATTATTGATATGCCCTCGTATACACCATCGGAAAGAGGTATGTGAACAACTTTTTGTTTTATTTACAATTAACATCGTGCATTTACGCTGATTTCTTGAATATTTACAATTTTTTCTATTAATTCCAAGCATTCATATCAAACGGTTTTTGACGCATATAGTTGTTCAGAAATTTCTGCAGCCTTTTTCTCAAAGTTTTAAAGTTTTTGCCGTAACGACCACTTAATAACTGAGACCCAAAAAACATGCCTTTTAGTCAAAAAGTTCAACTAGTCAGCAAAATCATTAGTTGTGTAATATAAGCTGTTTAACAACTTTTATAGTTACAATTTTCAGCTATTGATTGGATCTGTGTACTGAAATTGATCACATATATTTTTATATTAAATATAAAAATATAAAATATGTTCCACCTATTCCAGAAGTCACTTATTGAGACTAAACATGCTTAAATTTTGCAAGTGGAGTGCTTAAATTTTGCAAGGGTAACACGTGGTCGACCCCACTCAACTTCATATTGTTTTCCTTGTTTATATTCAATTTGAAGTTCTTACTTGTAGATCGTTAAAGGATATTCAAATTTTACATGCTTTTTCAATTACCTCCTTAGGCGACCAAAAGTAGTTTAAATACACACGGAGAAAAAAGTAGTTGGAAATCGGTTGGAACTACAGAAGATCTGTTGTAATAGAAGAATTTCAGTTGTAATCATCAAATGTTTATAATCGTAGTGGATATTCGGTTCGAAATACCACAAGATGATAAATATGATCTCGTACTGTACTCACAACGTATTGATCGGCCATACCAATGAAACGTAAAAGTGGTGTTGTGGCAACTAATAGTTTCCAACCATTTTGTTGTTGTTAGCAATTATTAGTGGTGATAAGTAAAGTTGTTTAATAACACAGCGTAACAAAAAAGAATGAAGACAAAATACCTGGGAAGTGATATGATTTTTCTTGTAGATCTTAATGAGTACAACAATAAACGGTTTTTGAAATTTCCCAAACACCTCCAAAATATGGAGTTATGGGTAAAAGACCGGTTTTTCGAATCTTACGCACTTATATGCCAGTAACTTGGTTGAATATCAATTTTTTTTGGCTGATTTGAAAAGAGCAAACAGCGGCCTTTCGAATGGTGTAAACACTTTTAAAATCACACTGAAAAAAATCTGAGTATTTTTTTCCGTAAACTCATTTTTTAATTTTTTTTGTAATTGTTTAACATTTGATGCATTTTTACTTGGTTGAATATCAAATTATTTGGCTGATTTGGAAAGAGGAAACTGCGGCCTTTCGAATGGTGTAAACACTCTTAAAATCATACTGAAAAAAATATGTGTACTTTTCCTGTAAACTCATTTTTTTTTTAAAAAAATTTTGTAATTGTTTAACATTGGATGCGTTTTTACACAGAATTTTTCAAAAGGAAGCGAACAATTTTTAACTGAATAATAAAGAGAGTGTTCTTAGGAATACAATTCGGTATTATTTTTAAAAATCCGTTAGAAACTGATTGAGTTATTCAACAATTTTATCAATTTTATTAAAACAGCATTTTTTGAAAAAGTACAATTATTGGCAATACTACTAAGAAATGTTTGTTTGACAGTTTTCTTTCTAAGGGCGACCGCAAAAGTAACTGGCAAAAGTAACTGGCCTAACATAAGAAGAACCGTTTTTTGGAATTATTATTATTTATTTTTTGACATAATGTCCTTCCAACTCAATACACTTCATCAAACGTTTTTCAAGTTTGTTAATTCCATCCGAAAAATAAGATTTTTCAAGACCTTCAAAATATGCCTAAGTTTCAGCAATAACCTCGCTATCGGACGAAAATTTTTTGCCACCGAGAATTTTTTTTAAATTTGGAAACAAGAAATAAAGAAAGAAATAAATATTATACCCCTTGCATCCCAAAATACTGTGGCCATTACTTTTCCTGCTGACAGTTTTCGCCTTCTTGGGACCACTTTTACCAGCTTCTATCCATTGTTTTGACTGTTCTTTGCATTCTGGGATGTAGTGATGGATCCATGTTTCATCAACAGTTATGAACCGGCGCAAGCACTCTATTGGATTTCGCTGATAAATCGCTTAAAGCTCCTCGGAATTGGTCCAACGGACGATTTTTTGGGGCAAAGTCAACAAACGCGGCAAACATCTTGCGGATAGCTTTTTCATGTGGAGTTCATCATGTAAAATACTCCAAACTTGTTTTTCGTGTATTTTAAAAATATCAGCAAGTTCTCTGAGCTTTATTCGCCTATCTTTAGTCACTTCATTAAATATTTTTCTGATGTTTTCAATAGTAGTAGCAGTTTTCGGTCTTCCAGAGCGTTGTTCATCTTCCGTACTTGGACGACCCGTTTTAAATTGTTGAACCCAGGATTTCACAGTGAAGTATGATGGTGCATTATCACCATGAACAGAATCCAATTCATCTTTGATTAATTGTGGCGTATAACCTTTCATATAAAAGTGTTTAATTACCGCACGAAACTCTTTATTTTCCATTTTTCCAAAATTATAAAACTTGTTTACTTCAATCACCTGTAACAAAGAAAATAATCATTAAATATTTCGGAAATGTTGACAGATGGCTTATAAAAGATTGCTTTTAAATAACAAAAAAAAAGTTGCTAGTAAAACAGAAAATGTGCCAGGCCAGTTGGTTTTGCGGTCGCCCTTAATTGAACATCATCAGTATCCCGTTTAAGTGACCAGCAATATTCGGAAATCATTTTTATTTTATCCTTCGAAACGTTTTTCCATTGTAATTATTTGTCGATGAAAGTGTTCGCCTTGTTTTCCACTGCTCTGACTGGCCCAGGTTTTCTGGGAAAATGTGAATATTTTTTTAAAAAAATAGTTTAAGCAAGTGTATTAACTAAATTTCTATTTTAGGAAAATTCGTCCATCATCTTTTCCACTTTTTCCTCGCCATGACTCTTCTTAAGAGTACTTCAAGTATATTAATTGTGTAAATAGTTTTTTGTTCTTTTATTGTTTTACGTTGTACAAGTGGGGTATGCGGATTTTTAGATTTGAAAATTCTCTTCTAAAGGCTCGGATACTCGGTATGTTGCACCGATAACCGATACCACAGTTCCAATAACAAAAATTACAGAGCATCAATTAATTTAATATTGGAATACTCGAGTTGCATGTAACCTTAATCATTCGGTTGGCAAATAAATTCGGTTGTGGCAACAAATCTGTTTTCTGAGTGTTGGGTTTGCTTCTGCTCTTTGTAGTTATTCACCAGCAAACCTAAATCATTTTTTCATCTTATGACAAGCGTGGCTGTGCATTCCATATCACTAATAAATGTTAACTCCACCTGTTACGAGTTTAAACAGCATAAATGCAACCTACATGTGACACCACTTGTAAAGGCGTGGGATTAGTTAGTGTCAGAAGTCATAATCCGTGTTATAGAGCATGGAATTTACACCACCGCCACAACCATTTACAATTAATTTACTTTTCTTCTCTTTTAATTTTTATTAATTTCCGCTGTTGATATGGAATCTATTTATTTATGACATCGTTTTAATAAAAAAACCAACAAAAAATCGAATCACATCTCACACCAACAACACTAACGATATGTGGTGTACAAAACGAGATATATATGTAGCACTTCCTCCGGACAAAAAAAGTTAAATAAATTAGTAAAAGCAATAAATTAAATTTCTATCATAACATGTCACATTATGAAATCCATACAAGACACAACATCACAACAAACTGTTACAGATAGAGCAGACGATACTCCACTTAAAAAAAAGAAACAAAAAACAATCGGAAACTCTCGAAAAAAAACCAAATGACACAAATAAAGCAAAACAAAAAGAAATGCAATCAATAATACAGACAAGAGATAAGCAAGAGATGGGACTTATTTGAGTTTTGGTGGACAAGCTCCGGCACCACCCATGGTGTCCACCAATGGCAACTACCAACACCAGCCACAAAACACCAACAACACAACACTAGCAATGACAAAAAAAAACATTTTTTATTTGTTTTAAATAAATGTATCACAATAAAACTTACTTTTAGTAGTTTGAGAGCTGGCGGGAACACTCTATGATGGAGTGGGAATAAAATTCCGAATGGTAATAACTGACGGACGAGCCAGTGTCATTGGTTGACTGCGGTCAAAACGATACCCTACTAAATCCTCTAGTTTTTATAATCTATCAAGTGAATACTTTTATTTTGTCTCAACATGCTCTAAGGAAAATGAAAGCTCCTTTAAAGGATATGAGGTCCTTGACCGTGTTCTGATATATCGGGTCCTTACCGCAAAAAAGACGTAAGCGCCACTCGCCTTTTAACGAAGTTTTATAGGAAATTGTACTCTTACAACCCTCTTAAGCTTAAGTATAGGGTGGTCCATCCAGAGGTATTTTTCAGAACAAAAAATATATAAAAATTCAAATCAAGTGTGGAATCTTTTTTGGTAATTTGAAAGGACATTTTATAGCATTTATTTTTTGCATATAATTTCCTTCAAATGTTGCCAACTGTATTATGGAAATGAGAGTGCGGTGGGAAACGGGAAGAGTCGCTGTTTTCGACCAAATTTTTGTTCAGTGATGAAGCTCATTTCTGGCTCAACGGCAAAGTCAATAAACAAAAACAAAGAAATTTAATATTAACATTTACAAAGATAAAGCAAATTCAATTGCATATTACAAATTAAATTTATATATTTACAAATTGTTTCGGAATCCTCCAAAAAACCCTTTTCTGTAAAATTTTCTTTTTGGCGCTTACGTCTTTTTCGCGGTTAAGTCTCGATATTTCCAAAAGGCATTACCATCAAAACTTTCACGACATGCCTTTCTGTGGAATATGTTTAAAACCACGTAGTCTTACAGCCCGATTTTCTCTAGCAAGGTGAGATTTCTGCAGAAACCTGAAATTTGACTACGTACACGGCTTCGCTACAAACACGTTTAGCTTCAAAGTTTTCATTTTCTGTTATTACTGAACAAAATAAACCTATTTCCTTATCCAGAAATCAAAATTATAAATAACGGGTGATCAATCTAGAGGTATTTTCTTCAAAATAAAAAATATACAAATTCAAATCAAGTGTGGAATCTTTATTAATCATGCGAAAGGAAATGTTATGCCATGTATTTTTTTGGATAAAATTTTCTTCAAATGTTGGCCGCAATTGCCCCTCAGGGTGTCCATTCTGAGAGTCCAATTTGGGATTATTCGTTTGAGCATTTCGATTGGTGTGGCGTTAATGACGCGCGTAATATTGGCTTCCTAAACCTGAATCGTAGCTGGTTTGTCAGCATAGACTTTGGACTTTACGTAGCTCCGAAATAAAAACGTAAACTAAGATTCTCTTAGAAATGGCCTCTCAATAGATCCATTGTTTGATCAGCTGTTTGGCAAGTGGCACCGTCCTGTTAAAATCAAATGTCGTCAAAATTACGGGCTTCAATTTTAGGTATCAAAAAGTTTGATAACATGGCGCGATAGCGAGCACTATGCAAGGTTACGTTCCGGCCATCATAATTTTCGAAAAAATATGGACTAGTAATTCCACCAGCCTCGATGAGTTAAGTTTTCATATGAAATTTCAAAAATTTTGGCCCGGAAAATCCTGATCACGAATTATGTCGATTAGACGCTAAGTTTAGGAGATATCGATAGGAATCGAATTTTCATATGGAATTTCAAAAATGTTGGCCCAGAAAAAAGTGATTACGAATTTAGCTCCTTTTTTCAATTAGACGCTTAGTTTAGGAGATTTTGATGATTTACGAATTTTTTTTGTCGATTAGACACTTTGTTTAGGAGATAACGATGATTTAAGTTTTCATATGAAATTTCAAAAATTTTGGTCCGGAAAAAAGTGATCACGAATTATATCTACTTTGTCGATTAGGCGCTTAGTTTAGGAGATATCGATGATTGAAATTTTCATACGAATTTCAAAAATTTTGCCCGGAAAATAGTGATCTGAAATTATGGCTTTTTTGTCGATTAGACTATAAGTTTAGGAGATATTGATGATTTAAGTTTTCATATGAAACTTCAAAAATTTTGTCCCAGATCGATGATTTAAGTTTCATATGATATTTCATGTCTTTCCATGATAAAATAGCAAACCATAATGAAAAGAAAAAAAGTGTAACACAGCTCACGCTAAATAAGTAAAAAAAACCCCAATGAAAAAAATACTTCTGGATTGATCACCCGTTACTACGTCCACGAGGAGACGAAAATTCGTGAAGAGGGTATTATAAAATTCATAAAAAATGTTCGTAATTTTTCACCTCACCAAAGTACCTTTTGCAGGTTAGCCCTAAGGCATTGCAACTATCGCTCAACTGGGCTGAACCAGGGAGTCTCAAATGTAAACCGAGAGTAAACCGAAAAATGCTTTTTTAAGCGATTGAAGATCCTCGCTCTTAAGGAAGAGTCATCAAGCTGCATACTTAATTAGAGCGGAAAAAGCTTGTAAATGCTGATTAAAGTGCAGGAGATCAAAGTAGGACCTTAGGTCTAAATGGGGCCTTAAATCTGAGATGACACACTGGATCTATACAAGCGTAGTAAGGCCAATTATTACATACGCGGCAATAATTTAATGGACTTAAATGGCTAAGGAGTGCAACTTAAAAAAACCATTTAACTATATCACACGATCTTGGTGGCCAATCGAACGGCCCAAAACGTGAAACTATCTGTTCACCGAAGTGTTCTCTCAATAAATCCATTGATTGATGCGATGTGTGGGAACTGGCACCTTCTTGTTGAAACCAAATGTCGCCGAGATCACGAGCTCTAATTTCAGGCATCAAATAGTCGGTTATCATGGCATGATAAAGGTCGCCATTGACGGTTACTTTCTGATTATTTTTAAGAAATATGGACCGATGATTCCACCGGCCCACAAACCACACCAAACCCTTGTTTTTTTTTGGATGAAGTGGCAGCTCTTGAACCTCTTCTGGTTGCTCTTCGTCCCAAATGAGACAATTTCGCTTGTTTACATACCCATTGAGCCAGAAGTGGGCCTCATCGCTGAACAACATTTGGATCGAAAACGCACGAAACACATTCCTCAAAGAACGTGAATTTTCGTAATAAAGTTGAAAGATTTGTAAACGTTGTTCAGGCGTAAATCTTTCCATGATGAAATGCAAAACAATACAAAACAAAAATAACATGACAGCATGACACGACTTACATGTGATCTCTCAGAAAAAGGCTATTGAAAATAGTATTTCTACTTGGATCACCCATATAATGCAATAGGTGCCGGTCAGTATAAGAATTGAATCGTACATAGCTCACTAATTTTATAGAAGTTCCCCTTCCTCAATGGAAAGTTATGAAACTTAAGAAACTTAATGAAACTCAATGGAAAGTTATGAAACTTAAGTACGTAAGATATTTATATCAAACACCTGGCAGTCATTGCAGCCAGAAGATTGATGGCAGAAGGCGAATGGATAATGCGATACCGGACATCCTCGGACTCGCATTACTACAGCGAGCCACCTCCGAAAGGGCTAGTTTCTTGCCCCAAAACGAAAATCGAACTGAAGAGTCCTGGTCATATGTGTATCTTATATTAAACTAGCCGTAACGCGATGAGCTTCGCTATCCACACACATAATTTTAGAGGAATTAATAGAAGTAACTTATTCAGTATAATTTGTTATTGAATCTGACTGAAGTAGTACTTACTCGTATATCCGACTTGGAGATTTTTCATTACACGAAAATTAACGTAACGTGTCTATGTAAAATAAAAGATCTTTTCTTTTAAATTTGAGTTTGTTTATTCATACGTTGTAGTAATTTATCAGTTCCTTTATAGTTTAAAGTTTTTGTTGTAGCTTAAAAAAATATAATGCGTACATTTTAAAACGATCTGCCAATAATTATGGTCATTAAAGCGCTTTAAAAAAGGGGCTCGAACTGCCTACTTTCTCCAAGATTTATTTCTTAATGCACTAATATAATACTTCAGATCTGATATTCCTGATTCACTGTGATTTACTCGGTGAAACATTTTTGGCTCACAAAAGCATAATGCGTGCATTTATGCTTTAAGAAATGGGCGTGTCACATTTCCACAGAGCTTATTTCTTTACAGGATAATAGTATGTGTATATTACTTGTCAGATGTTCTCATTAACTATTTAAGTTGGGAAAATCGGATTTGAAATATATTGTCTTAAATTGTAAAGAAATAAATTCAGGGAAAAGTGGGCGCTGCCAGTCCCGTTTATAAAATCGTACACATACATTATAGAAATTCCTGATACGCAGTAGCAAACAGTGTCAATTGCAAGGCAATCTTATTAGGTTCATTGCATTGCTTTTAAAAAAAGGGCGTGGTTTCGCTAACTGAATTCCCAATTTAAGAAACAAAAAAACCGTTTTCTTACAGCTTTCGAGAGTATTCGTTCGTAAAAAAAGTAAACTTTTAATGTAAAAAATGCCTAACTTGTGTTTGATGATTTTTAAAAAGACGATTTTGACGGTTTTTTTTTTCAAAATGACAATTTTTACATTAAGAAACAGCTGTACAGTCTGCCCGGCAACCGTAGCCAATACATTTCACCAATTTTTTAGTCGAAAAAGAAACACCAAAAAGGTCTCAATCCAGAATAAAAACTGTTCAAGTCATAATAATGACAAAATTCCAAATAAATGTAAACAAAACAAAAACATATTTTACTTTTTTTTTTTTAATTTCGGTTGGCAGCCCTGGCCGTAAAGGGCGAACCAAAGCAACTGTAAGGCGTAGTATTATGGAGGTTTCAAATTCGCAATAAACGCAGCAATTGAAGTTGTCTCCATCCATCCGCCATCTCCTAGCCAGTCGCGGCAGTCTCCCAGAGGTAGCTCACTACCTCCTTTTTTTAATGGGAAAAGGTGATTCCACCTGTGTCATCATGTTGCAAACCCAAAGGCTTGCCACCATCGGGTGTAGGGCATTCTTTTAAATCAACAGAACAATTGGAATGAGCCAAACAAAAATTAAATGACCACTATCGTGATAACATCCGTTGTCAGTTGGTGTATTCGTTTGTTGTTGTCTCGCAAACAACAGCATCATCATCACAACAACAACACCGGCAACGACTAACCATTTGTCCCCCAAACTGAAATGTATGGCAACAATGTACGAAAAACTGTATCAGTTCTGTTTCTGTTTGATTAAATATTCACAAAAATGCAGTTAAAAGAGCGAACGAACAAACGCACAGAACCTGTCCACTGCAGTGGGCCCCCACTGGTGGGTACCACAGAATCCGAAACTTGCACTTGCTGTGTATCGCCATCTTTGTCGTCGTCATCGCATCATGCTGCTACTTCTACCTATGATGTTGTCGATGTTTCGGTTTCGGTTGCCATTGTCCAAGCTGACGACAAATGTCATAGGAGACATTTGTTGGTACCCCCGCCGAAAACGTAAATCGAAATAAAGAAACAAATGGGTTAAGTTTCATTAGTGTGTCTTTTTGTTGTCTCAGTCTGAGTGTTTTTGTTTTTTTATTGTATTTCTGCCCCGGCAATAGTGGGCATGTGAACGGGAATGCAGTATCATGGATATGGTGCTCCAATATCGTTAATCATAGTTTTATCTGATTTTGGACATATGCAAATAGCAATTTGTTCACAACGGGAAAGTATATATGGACGTGGATAAGCGCGCGTATGCAGCGCAAATTAATTGATATACCGGCGTATGTATGTCACAGAGATGAGTGATTTTATCAAGATCCATTTAATTTAAGAGCTTTCAAGCGCACTGCATATATTGTCGACCATTCCAACGGAATGTGTCATTTAAGATTGAACGAATCGAAGGCAATTTATGTGGAGTTATTACACAGTATAAAAAATATCCAGCAACAACTTGTTTAAATTGCTTATTACTTTGGTGTAGCCACTTGCATTAACTATGCATTACTATAACTGTTTTTTCCGTCCTGATTTTTTCCAGGGAATTTTAGTAATGGACGTTTCCCGCTTTCCAAGAAATTTTATCATTTTATATTTTTAAAAATCCTATTTTCTTTAAAAATTCATAGTAAAGGTACTTAAAATTAAGTGAATTTTATTTAAAGGGTAAACCAACTAAAACGCACAATGTTAATTGTAAATAAAATAAAAATCATAATATTTTTTTTTATCATAGAATAATCTATGAAATTATGTGAAAGACAAAATATCGGTTAAATACTAGCCACGGCTTTGATGGCATACCTCTATCCAATGGTCTATATTTTTAATAACTCTGAGGCATAATGAAGGTTCGTTAATGTGTCGAATCATCTAATCCTTTAGCGCTTGAAGTGTTCTTGGATTATTGCCGTACACTTTTTCTTTTATGTAAATATTCCCAAAGGAAGAATTCCAAAGGCGTCAAATCACATGATCGTGGCGGCCAATTACCATCGCCACGGCGAATAGTGGCCCAGAATCAATTTCCATCGGCCAAAATTTTAATTACTTTTGATGTTGTAAATATTTTTGAGTTCTGTGTTGCCAAGAACCTAAGGATTAAGCTTTTAATATTTAAAAACGGGCTATTTGACATATTTTGGAAATTAGCCTGAAGAATACTTCTCGTATTTTCGATTTTAAAGAAAAACCATTTATGTTTTAAAATTTTTTGCATAAAATAAGTACGAGGGTTGCTATTTATATTTCGGCTACTGACAATACTAGTGTTCCCAGATGCAAACTGACACTTTCATTGGAAACTTTAAAATTTTTTTAGCATAACTTCACTCAGAACGTTTTGTCAGTTGAGTGCGAATTGTTTTGTTTACAGTGTGTTGAAAAATTCATCTTAGTCAAAAATGGAATTATCCCGTGAACATTTTCGTGCGATGATTTTTTACGATTTTTGGCATGGGCTATCGAGACAAGAGTGTTTAAATCAACTTGTTTTGAAATTTGGCGATGAAGCACCACCAAAAACCACTGTTGATCGCTGCTACCAAGAGTTCAGTCTCGGACGCCGTTCGCTCCAGGATGAGTTTAGTAAGGGACGTCCAACTTCGGTCACTTTGCCAGAAACCATCGATGCTGTGCGTGAACTGATTAAGCAAGACCGACATGTGACATACCGTGAGATTGAGGCATCCTTGGGCATTAGATGACAAGCATCAATAGGATATTGCATGATCATTTCGCCGTGATAAAAATTTGATCTCCTTGGATCCCACATAATTTGACGAATGCTCAAAAAAAACTCGTATGGATTGGTGCAAAGAGATGTTGAAAAAGTAAAACTGTGGTAACTCAAAGGTAGTGTAAAACATTGTCAAAGGTGACGAATCATGGATCTATGCATATGAACCCGAAACAAAACAGCAATCGACCGAATGGGTCTTTCAAGACGAGCCAAATTCAACAAAAGTTGTTCGTGGAAGAAGTACATCGAAGCAAATGATTGCGTTTTTTTCGGCATAACCGGCCATGTTGCCACAGCGCCTTTAGTGGAACGTATGACGGTAAATTCTGAGTGGTATACAACCATCTGTTTGCCAACAGTGTTCGAAGAAATTAGGAAAGGTAATAAGTGAAGACGGATCGTTTTGCTTCACCACAATGCAAGCTCTCACACATCACCTGAAACGATGAGCTATTTTACCACTCACGATGTCGAATTGATGGGCCATCCACCATAAAGCCCTGATTTGGCACCCAATGACTTTTTCTTATTCCCTAGCATCAAGAAAAAAATGCGTGGTCAACGTTTTTCATCGCCCGATGCAGCTGTTGAAGCGTTCAAGAATCATCTCAATCGGAGTGGAAAAACTGCTTCGAAAATTGGTTAGTGCGCATGCGCAAGTGTATTGATCTTAAAGGAGAATCTTTTGAAAAACAATAAAACCATTTCTAATGATAAATTATTATGTGTTATTGCCCGACCCACAATATAAATAGCAACCCTCGTATGCTAAATATATTAAAAAAAATCCAAAATATGCAAAAAACTAAAACACCAAAGCGCGATGTTCGATCCTGAAGTGGATACTTTTTTTAATAATATTTATTCTTATCCGATTTTAAAAACAGCCTTGCTGTAAAAGTAAGTGATCAAGACTGCCATACGTATATGTATGTATGATCGTATTTTTACACAGGTTCAAATACAGCTAAAACACCTTATATTTTTCATCGGTCGGGTTTCCAACTCGTAGATGCCAGGTACTTTTAATTTTTAAGCCATGTACTCGTACAGTCTTCTCGATGAAATGCATTAAGCGTTCGGAGCTGGTGTTCATAGTAGGTCCCGGTCAGTGAGTCAAAGCATTGCAGCGTACACAGCTTATTGATTTGAGATAAGTTCCCCGTTTGCCTCTTAATGCTTCTAAATCTTCTGCAAAACACTTTACCCCAACAGTGAACGTCCTAATTATAGGTTCTGTCATTTCACAAGCTGCATTTTTAAAGGGGCGATGTATAACCAGAAATGATAGAATAGGGCAATTAAGCTACGGTTTTATATAGACCTTAAGCAAGATTAATTCCCTATTTAAAAACTTGTAACTCTATAAGTCAAAATTAAAATATGATATTTGATGAATTCCAAGAAGAGATAAGCCTTTTATACACCACAGTGGTGTAGCTTGAATATCGGTTTTGTCCCACAGTAGATCGGATACGCCTAAACATGTTCATTCGGCTATATAGAACTGAAATAAATCAAGTTGATTTTATATTATTTATTTTTGAACGTTTTCGTTAAGGTAAGGTATGCTTGGAAAAATTGGTAACAAGTCTCATTATGGGCCATATGCTCGGAGGTTTGCCGCCAAACGTGCGCCTATACTCTCTATGAACCGAAACTACGAACTCCAGTGCGTGATAGCGGTGGGCAGTCCAAATTCTTGTGACAGTTTCCCAGTAATGCATTTTTGTTTAATGTAAAAATCAATCTGCAAAATAAAAAAAAATACCAGATTCATTAAATAGAAAAAAAGTTATACAATTTTTTTTGGTAGTGGCTTTCATCAGCCACCCTGTACCACCGTCATCTATGAGTGGTTGGTTTCTCCTGCTGAAACGTTTTTTGTTTATAAAATGGAGGAGTTTGGGCGAAGGTAAAATTCTAAGACTATCCAGTCTTGTCCTTGTGCCTGTTAAAATCACAATATCGGTCAAACGAATTTACCTAGGAACCTGATATTTTGGATTATGGTGGCTTTAAGGCGAAATCGGCTGAAAGGGAAAAATATTCCGTTCATGAGAATAAATTTGACTACAAAAATTACACTTTTTCGAGTATTTGCTTCACAAATTATAAATTTTTGTGGGAAAGTAATGGTTGATATTAGTTATGATGAACTTCATACCTTAAAAATAATTAAAGGCTGGACGTTTTGGCTTATGTGACACAAAAAGTATCACTCATGGTCCAAACGGGCGATCAATAGTCAATATGGGCTTATGCATGAAGAAAAAAAGTTTGGTTGGGGTAACAACATTAAAAGAGCACAATTCTATTGTTGATTATATGGTTGTTGTTGTGCCAATGATCATATGATCATCTCAACAATAGTATGGTTAACACTCAACCATACTATGATCCCCACAACAGTATTTTGGTCCTCACAAACATATTATTAGTCACACTCAACTACACTATGGTCCCAACATACATATTATGATCCTCATAATCATACTATGTTTTACATACAACCATAGTATGATCCTTACAAACTTAAAAATCAATTTGGCATAAAAAATTAATTAACTCGTGAACATTTTGGGGCGATCATTTTTCACAAATTTCGAAATGGCTTATCACGACAAGAGTGCATCGATGAACTTAAATCTTTGTATGGCGATGAAGCACCATCCTATAGCACTGTGAAAAACTGGTTTAATGAATTCAATCGTGGCTGACGCTCGCTCAAAGACGAAGGTCGTGAAGGTCATCCAAAAACGGCCGTTGTGCCAGAGAACGTTGATGCCGTGCGTGAACTGATAATGCAAGATTGTCATGGGACATACCGTGAGATAGAGGCATCCTTGGGCATTTCTTCCAACCACATACATTCGATATTTTATGATTAACCTGGCCGTAAAGAAGGTTTGTTATCGTTGGATCCCGTATAATTTCACAATCGCTCCATAAAAGGCTCGTGACGATTGGTGCAAAGAAATTTTGAAAAAATACGATCGCGGTGCTTTAAAAGACGTTTAAAGTATCATCATAGGTGACGAATCATAGATCTATGCGTATGAGCCCGAAACAAAACAGCTATCGACCGTGTGGGTCTTCGAAGACTAGCCAAATCCAACGAAAGTTGTTCGTGGAAGAAGCACTTCGAAGCAAATGGTCGGCTGTTCGGCGGCTAAGCTGGTCATGTGGTGACTGTTTCGCTCGAGCGACGTAGGAGGTCAATTCTGTCGATACACTGTAATTTTTTTGCCTAAAATCTTCGGAGAAATTCGAAAAACGAACAAGAGAAGACGAATCATTGTGCACCATGACAATGCGAGCTATCACACATCGGGTGAAACCAGCGCCTTTTTGACCGGCCACAACGTCGAATTGATGGGTCATCCTCCGTAGAGACTTGGCACCCAATGACTTTTTTTATTCCTGCACATCAAGAAAAAAATGCGTAGTCAACGATTTTCGTCGCCAGAAGATGCTGTTGAAGCGTTTAAAAGCCATGTTTTGAAGGTGTCTCAATCGGAGTGGAAAACGTGCTTCGACAATTGGTTTGAGTGCAGGCAAAAGAGTAGAAATCATGCTGGAGAATACTTTGAACAACAATAAAACCATTTTCAATAATAAATATTCGCATTTTTATTATAAGGCCAAAAATATATATAGCAGTCCTCGTTGGTAAAAATACATTAATTTTAATTATATTAGTGATTTATTTAACAGAATAAATTCATTAATATAAAATATTTCAGTTAGTTGTTAGTTCAAAGTAGTTTGTTTTAAAAAAAATTAATTTACATAAAAAAGCTCTATTATTGCGTAATATTCGTAACAATAACATTGTCAAGTTAAAAGAATACGATTTTCTCGGTATGATTGCCGTTTTCATATTATTGTTAACATAAAACCCAAAACACAATACTTTTGGCGCACCAACCATATTTATATTGTTGCTTCAACCAAACTTTTATTCTTAAATTTGGCAACAATACGAGTACTATTGTTATACTAATATTGCCGCAATCATACTATTGTCAAAATGGCATTCAAAAAACGTGGAATTCCATTTTGACAATCGGAATTCAAAAAACAAAACCATACTTTTATTGCAGAGAACATACTAGTGTTGCCATAGCCATACTGTAACCATATGTGACGCGTAAAATAGAAAGGGACCTAAGGGTAAAAACCAGTTTTGTTCAGGAGAGCCATTTGAAAGATTTAAATACGTGTATCTTTGGTGTACCATTACTGAGCGTGATGGCGCATATCTCTGGGAGGGAACACTTTTGGGGCATGGGATCGGTCCATTCGAAGCTCAGATGTTGTCAACATCAAAAAAAGAAAAAAAAAAAGTGAAAATTGATTTTTTGTACCCTTAGGTCCCTTTCTTTATGCGCTGTCAATATATTATCTCTGCGTGTGGATACTCAAACTAAGACAACTTTTGTTACGAATCTAAATAGAGATTAGCTCTGAAGTTTTGGCTGTATTCAAGATCGGACGTATGGTCCGATGAAGCCCAAAAAAACTTCTTTTTTTACGCTTTAGTAGCAAATTGACGCTTAAAGGTTTCACTTGTTCTGTTTCTATTTCAGAAGACGATATTCATATCTCCTCAACTCCTGGTAAAGAAGTGATTTTTTCATTGTATTGAAATGCATCTTTAAATACGCATGACACTTTAAATACGCAGCAATAATTAATAATTTGAATATGTTTGGAATTTCCAATAATTCCCCCCCATTAATGCATGTTTGATGTTTCCATTTGCAGTTGCGCCAAATCCAAGTCCATACAAGTTTGATTTCCCTTTTCATTCAGGTCGATAATTATAGCCTGCGTTTATGGTTGTGGCGGTGGTGATGGCCATGGTTATGACGCTGGTCCCTGGCAAGGTGGCGGCGATGGTGGTCAATTTGTGATGGCCCTCTCGTGATTAGTAACAATATGTTTGTCCATTGGTATTTGCCTTTTGGAGTGGTTTTGGTTACCAAAGAATGAATGGTATTGGGGTTATTGGATATACCTGTCACTAGATGGAGAAATACCCGCGTATTTCGTTACGTTTGGTTATTGTTTTTTTTCGCTTTTGGTTGATTGTCTGTTCGCATTCGAATAAAATTAATGCATAACATTTAGCATTAGGCTCGTATAAGCGGCAGGTATTTTCTAAGCGTTTGCTTTTAGGCCCCCCTACCCATTCAAATGATTAATGACTTTCGGCTATCTTGATCTGTTGATTTTTGTATGTTTTGTTCCCCTCCCGTCTTCTCGAGTGTGTTAACCATTTAAGGCACAAATGCGGCCTCTTTTCGTATTGGTTCAAAGTTGGTTTATGGTTATTTCCATATTAGAATCTTGTATATGAATTTCAGTTGTGTGCGGTTTCTTCGGGGCGTTGTAGCAACTGCTGGTGAGATGATGCCATGACTGGTGCTTGGCGGCGTGGATTTATTTTGCGCTAAAACCGACATTCATAATTTTGTGTGTAAAACATATTTTCTGCTTTAGTGACTTTTCGTGTCCGCCGGCCGCCTGATGTGAACTGATTTTAATGTGCTGGGGACTTTGTCGGATTGTGATTGTTTTGAATTTATGCGCCCGTATATATTTACATAAAATTAACCAATTAACTCTAATATCTTTAAATCGATCACTTGAATTTATATGCAAATGTTGTAATACAGACTTTCCACACTAAATAATGGTGCTTATCTAAGCGGTTTCCTGACCAAAAAAAAAAAACAAACAACAGATTTAAGAATTTCAATTAACATTCGATTTGTCTCGTTTGGCGGCAGCGGCAAAGGAAACCACAGCAGAATTGGCGGTAGTTAATTCTCATTTCCGATTAGCATTGTCAAATTAAAGTTTGGTAAAAGTTATTGGTTTTTTTTCAAAAATAATGTAAAAAAAAGAACTAGACCAGTTATTAGCGGATGGGTCACAGCAGGTCAAGAGGTCGTTACATTTATAATCATATTTCTAAAAAGCTCTAATTGAAGGTTAGTGAATTTCAATCGTATCGACCCATGTAATGTAGGCTTTTTTATTGGCTACCAAAAAAAATTTAAATAATAAATATAATTTTGTTTTAAAGAATCAGCTGAGGATTCTACATAGCGAATTATGGAAATTGGATTAAGATGATATTTGGAATGGACTACTGTAGAATTGAAAGTAAATTTTGGAGTAGTGATGACTCTGTAGAAAATAAGATCGTGCCATGAATCGTAATAAAAGTATGGCTGAGGGAATGAAAATATGATTGACAAGAGATAATAATATAGGGTCATCCATCTAGAGCTATTTTTTCAGAACAAAAAATAATATAAAAATTCAAATACAGTGTGGAATCTGTGGAATAATTTGAAAGGACATTTTGTCGCATTTATTTTTTAAAAATAATTACCTTCAAATGTTGGCGACTGTATTATGGAAATGAGCGTTTGGTGAGAAACGGGAAGATCCGCTGTTTTCGACCAAAATTTTGTTCAGTTATGAGACCCATTTCTGGCTCAACGGCAAAGTCAAAAAAAACAAAATTGCCGCATTTGGACTGAAGAGCAACAAGAAGAGTTTCAAAAGGTGTCATTATACCCAGAGAAAACCACGGTTTGGTGCGGTTTATAAACTGGTAGAATCATCGCTGCATATTTTTTTAGAACCGATAGCCGCAACGGTTACGTTACGAATGGTGCTCGCTATCGCGCCATGATATCGATCTTTATGCTACCTTAAATTGAAGCCCGTAATCTTGACGACAGGTCCTGGTGTCAACAGGACGGTGCCACTTGCCATACAGCTGTTCAAACAGTGGATCTATTGAGAGATCATTTCGAAAAGCAGGTAATTTTTTGGACAGTTGGCCGCTTAGATCGAGTAATATCACTTCTTTAGACATTATTCCTTGGGGTTACGTTAAGTACAAAGCCTATGCTGACAAACCAGCTACGACTCATGTTTTTGATGCTAACTTTACTCTTGTCATTAAAGCCACGCCTGTCGAAATGCTCGAACGAGTCATCCAAAATTGGACCCTCAGAATGGAAACCCAGAGGTTGTAAAGGGTGGTTAAATTTTAAAGCCCGAAGTTGAATGTGAACCTTACCTAACCTTTAAGTTTTTTTTCCGCATTTCATTTGATACTTGTCAATTTCAGACTAATTCAATTTGAACCATGAAAAGGTACACAAGCGAGGAATGCGTTAGGCTTATTATGAAAATGCAAATCGTGCACTTCGTGATTTTTTGGGTCAATTTAATCGTCCAAATGTGCGTACAATCAGAGAAATCGTGCAAAAATTTAAGCAAACCGGGTCTGTAGGAGATTTAAAAACACCAGTGCATGCTCTTACAGCTCGTACTGCAGAAAATATTGCTGCTGAAGTGTGGCTGAAGGAACTTCGACCTCAACTCGTCATTGTGCCTAACAATTGCACCTCTCACGCTCGTTGTTGATAAACATTATTCAAAAAGACTTGCATTTGCACGCTTGCAAGGTGCAACTGGCTCAAGAACTAAAGCCTTTTGACCATTCCAAACGTCATCAATACTTAGAATGGTGGCAATGACATCGGCCCTTAAATTTTAACCACCCAAGTTATGATGAGTATTGGTCATTTAAAATTGTATATTTGAATCGGCTGTTAAAAAAAGGGGGATGTTTCAAAATTTGACCCTACGGGTCAGAAGTCGGAGCATCAGAATTCGTTTTAGAGGTATGGTTCCTCGGGCAAAGTTTCTTATTTTGATCCGTAGAATACGATTTTCCTTGTCACTTGAGCGATTGTTTTGCCTTCCTACAAATCGACCCGCCCTAATATATACTTTATAGTGTCAATATTTCGAGGTGTTGCAAAAGGTATGACAAATTTAGTATAGCACCCACTCTTTGGGGAAGGCAATTAAAAGCAATGAAATGGACTCATCCAAATAATTCATTATTGTTGAAACCTAAAGACTTAAAGAGCGTGACCTTTAACCTTTTTTGCTAGAAACCTTGTTGGGGCGACACACGATAAAGCCCTGTATCATATTACGAGGGCTGCAATATATATTTCTGGCCTAATACGGAAAATGCGAATATTTATCATCAAAAATGGTTTTATTGTTTTTCAAAGTATTCTCTGGCATGATTTATACACTTTTGCATGCGCTCCGATTGAGACACCTCCAAAATATGGTTTTTGAACGCTTCAATAGCATCTTCTGTCGACGAAAATCGTTGACCACGCATTTTTTCTTGATGTGCGGGAATAAAAAGAAGTCATTGGATGCCAAGTCAGGGCTATACGGCGGATGACCCTCGCATTGATATGGTGCACAATGGTTCGTCTTCTCTTGTTCGTTTTTCGAAATTCTTCGAAGACTTCAGGCAAACAAATTACGGTGTACCACTCAGAATTTACCGTCCTACGTTGCTTAAGCGGAACAGTCACCACATGACCAGTTTTGCCGAAGAAACCGGCGACCATTTGCTTCGAAGTGCTACTTCCACAAACTACTTTCGTTGGATTCGAAAACCCACACTTTCGATTGCTGTTTTGTTTCGGACTCTTACGCATAGATCCATAATTCGTCACCTGTGACGATCTTATAGCCGTCTTCTGAAACACCGCGATCGTTTTTTTTTTTTCAAAATTTCTTTGCACCAATCGACACGAGCCTTTTTTTTAAGCGATTGTCATATTGTGCGGGATCCAACGAGAATAAACCTATTTTACGGCCAGGAGTTCATGCAATATCGTATGTATGCTGGCGGAAGAAATGCCCAAGGATGCCTCTAACTCACAGTATGTCACATGACGATCTTGCATTATCAGTTCACGCACGGCATCAATGTTGTCTGGCACAACGGCCGATTTTGGACGACCTTCATTTTCATTTAACCAGTTTTTCACAGTGCTATAGGATGGTGCTTCATCGTCATACAAAGATTTAGGTTCATCGATGCACTCTTGTCGTGGTTATCCACGTCGAAAGTTGTGAAAAATGATCGCACGAAAATGTTCACGAGTTAATTCCATTTTTTTTGCCAAATTGATTTTTTCAAGTCACTGTAAACAACAGAAATGGTGGTCGTACGTCAAAACGTTCTGAGGACATTTATGCTAAAAAAATGTCAAACTTTCCAATGGAAATGTCAGATTAGTGTTGCCTATGCAAGAAATATAAGTACTCGTATACATAGCAACCGTCTAGGATGGACATACTTGCTTCAACTGCTCTTACAAACTTTTGTTGTTATTGATCTGTTAACTTTTTGTGAATGGACAATAACTGTTCGCTGAAACGCACTAAATACCCCAAAGAGGACATAATTACTTACAGACCATGTGGTCAGAACGGGCGATCAAAGGTCAATATGGACTTGTGTGTACTCAAAATAAATCAAATTTTGTTACCAATCTTAATATGTGACGCGCAAAATAGAAAGGGACCTAAGGTTAAAAACCAGTTTTGTTCAGGAGAGCCATTTTAAAGATTAGGTCGCTTTCTATTCGCGCTTAGAATCGTCGACTTTACTTTAATAAAACGTGTTTATCTCTGGGAGGGAACACTTTTGGGGCATGGGATCGGTCTCATTCGATGCTCAGATGTTGTCCACATCAAAAAAAGTGAAAAGTTAATAAAAAATTTTGTTCTGGAGAGCCATTTTAAAGATTAGGTCCCTTTATATTTGCGCTTAGAATCGTCGACTTCACTTTCATAAAACGCGCATATCTCTGGGAGGGAACACTTTTGGATCGTCGACTTCACTTTCATAAATCGCGCATATCTCTGGGAGGGAACACTTTTGGGGCATGGGATCGGTCTCATTCGATGCTCAGATGTTGTCCACATCAAAAAAAGAAAAAAAATGAAAATTGATTTTTTTCCCTTTCTCTATGCGCTGTCACATATAGAGAAAGTTTGAAGTTTTGGTTGAGATTAGGGACGGTTTTTCGACTACTGGTTCAAAACTTAGCAATTTTACCCTAGTACCCTTTGACGAATAATCCGAAAATTTTCAAACCGCTGCCATTTCGCCCCTTTAATTTTCGGACATGGTCGTAGATGGACATATTTTCATAAAATGAGCGAAGGAATAAGCTGGTGAAATTTGGGCAGTCGTGAATGTACGAGTATCACCCTGTATGGTCTTTTTACGGAAAAAGATACACTGATATTATTTTATTTCATCAGAGTTAATTACAGAACGCTCATAAGGTATCATGAGAATTTAGTGTATTTAATTTGTGGCTTCTAGAGCGGCAGGACTACAAATGGGAAGATACTTTTTTGTGGGGGCTATTCGAAAACGTGGTATTATAATACGAACTTTTACCAAAGTTGGTTTATTGGTCAAACGTAACGTTCTGTGTGAAATTGGATCAGAATTGGATACAGTATTGGAATTCTAGAGTTACAGGCTATGTAATCAGAAAAGACTTTTGTATTGTAACCGAACATGGTCCTCATGGATCATGTTTGCCCTTAACCTAAACCTGAAGTACATTCAAAGCTTCTTTAAACCTGGCTTATACTCTTATTGTCACTATTTTAATTATAACGATGTAAGGGCGGACGTACATTTGTCAATGGAATCAGCGAGTGATTCTGAAACGATCGGCAGAATACACTTGAAGTTATCTCCGTTACTCTTTGGATTAACGAAGATCATCAGTAAGTCAAAATTCTCTGTACCATAAAATAGTGTAGGGTAAGCAAATGTGACCCCTTAGGGTATACAAATGTAACCCCTTAGGGTATACAAATGTAACCCCTTAGGGTATACAACTGTTACCCCTTAGGGTATACAAATTTTCCAATTTTCCTTTCTTCCAAAGGAAAATTGGAAAATACGTTCAGCATTCTTGCCTGTAACTGCATATTTACTATCCACTTCAGATTTGAATATTTAGATTTCACAACGAGCTTTCTAAATTTATGGCAAATATTAATATCAGCAATTTCTTGGTAGAACTCTTCAGGCTATTCTGTGGTACCACTTCATTACGTCAGTACAGAAGAAGTTTATTTAAGCGCATATATCGTACATGCATACGTTTGGAACAATTAATCCAAAAATTGAATTCTTCCATCAAAAGTCTTGCAAACATAAAGAGACATCCTATCACTTGACCCAATTCCACAGTTTATAACCCGAACATCGTGTGTGTAAGTGTGTGTGTTGTTTGTTGAGGGAGGGAAGGAGTTCGTTTTCGCATAGATCCATTCATTCGTTAGCCTCAAGTGGGCTAGATAGATACATTCTAATTAAATTCTTGTTTATATTTGTCCTGATGAAACAATCATATTTCGTCTTAAATAAAACATTTGCTATTTATGTGTACATGAGGACAAAACAATACAAATCACCAACAAATCGCAATCATCGGATGATACACATGTACAAGGATATCAAATACAAGTGCTGGTGTACAGAGCACATAGGAAGGAAGGACATCCAGACTGTTGTGGATTTTTGGCATAATATCAAAATATGCGAGGAGAAACCGAAAAGTTGCGGTTTATATTGTGATAACTGTAATGGAGGGGTATTTTTAGTCATGATTTCTGATTTTCATTGATCCTTAAAAAAGTTTTTGTAAAGACAACTTTCGTTGCCATCCAAATTTAAGTTAAAGTGAATCTCCTGACATTTCGAGAAAAAAAAACACATTTGAACTTAGACCATACTAAAGGATGTGAAATTCTAAGGGCCGATGTTAAAGGTGAACCACACCTACACGTCAAGCTTTTTTCTGCATTTCATTTGATATTTCTCAATTTGAGACTAACTCAATTCAAACCATGGAAAGATACACAAGCGAGCAACGCGTTAAAGTTATTTAGGCTTATTATAAAAAAAAAACAATTTTCGAAGAAAATCATCTTTAGTGATGAGACACATTTTCACCTCAGTGGACTCGTCAATAAGCAAAATTGCCGCATTTGGGCTAATGATAATCCAAGAGTGATTGTCGAAAATACTTTGCACCCACAAATAGTTACTGTTAGGTGCGGTTTATGGGCTGGCGGCATCATCGGTCCGTATTTTTTCCAAAATGAGGCCGATCAGGCAGTTACTGTGAATGTTGTTCGTTATCGTAAGATGATCCCTAGAATACGACTTTCCTTGTCACTTGAGCGATTTTTTGCCTTCCTACAAATGGACCCGCCCTAATAACGGGTGATTTTTTAAGAGCTTGATAACTTTTTTTTTAAAAAAAACGGTTCTTTATTTGAAACGTTAGATTGGTCCATGACATTTACTTTTTGAAGATAATTTCATTTAAATGTTGACCGCGGCTGCGTCTTAGGTGGTCCACTCGGAAAGTCCAATTTTGGGCAACTTTTTCGAGCATTTCGGCCGGAATAGCCCGAATTTCTTCGGAAATGTTGTCTTCCAAAGCTGGAATAGTTGCTGGCTTTTTTCTGTAGACTTTAGACTTGACGTAGCCCCAAAAAAAATAGTCTAAAGGCGTCAAATCGCATGATCTTGGTGGCCAACTTACCGGTCCATTTCTTGAGATGAATTGTTCTCCGAAGTTTTCCCCCAAAATGGCCATAGAATCGCGAGCTGTGTGGCATGTAGCGCCATCTTGTTGAAACCACATGTCAACCAAGTTCAGTTCTTCCATTTTGGCAACAAAAAGTTTGTTAGCATCGAACGATAGCGATCGCCATTCACCGTAACGTTGCGTCCAACAGCATCTTTGAAAAAATACGGTCCAATGATTCCACCAGCGTACAAACCACACCAAACAGTGCATTTTTCGGGATGCATGGGCAGTTCTTGAACGGCTTCTGGTTGCTCTTCACTCCAAATGCGGCAATTTTGTTTATTTACGTAGCCATTCAACCAGAAATGAGCCTCATCGCTGAACAAAATTTGTCGATAAACACATTTCGAACCGAACACTGATTTTGGTAATAAAATTCAATGATTTGCAAGCGTTGCTCGTTAGTAAGTCTATTCATGATGAAATGTCAAAGCATACTGAGCATCTTTCTCTTTGACACCATGTCTGAAATCCCACGTGATCTGTCAAATACTAATGCATGAAAATCCTAACCTCAAAAAAATCACTCTTTATATAGTTACTTTATAGTGTCAATATTCCAAAGTGTTGCAAAAGAAATGACAAATTTAGTATAGCACCCACTCTTTGGGGAAGGGTATTAAAAGGCAATAAAATGGACTAATGAATCCAAATAATTCATTATTTTTGAATCCTAAAGATTTTAAAAGCCTGACCTTTAAACTTTTTTGCTAAAAAAAACCCGTTGGGGTGACACACGACAAAGCCCTGCATCATATTAAGATGGACATACTAGCTTCAACTGGTCTTATAAACCGTTGTTGTTGTTAATCTATTAACGAATTGGAAGACATGGATGTGGACGATATGCGGTTTCAGCAGGACGGTGCCACTTTCCACACCGCTAACGAAACAATGGCTCTTTTGCGCGACAAATTCAATGGCGGTGTTATCTCACGTTGTGGCGATGTTAATTGTCCGCCAAGATCGTGTGATTTGACACCGTTGGACTTTTCTGTTTGGGGTTCTTTGAAAGAAAAGGTGTTTGTCGATAAACCAGCAACAATTCAAGAGCGATAATTCGGCACATTAACGTCATAGAGCCGCAATTATGCCTCAGCATCATCGAAAATTTTGACCATCGGATGGAGGTGTGCCGCCGAGGTCGCGGCGGCCATTTGGCCATTATTTTGTTCCATACATATTGAACCATACCAATATTATCATAATAAAATGAAATGACGATAATGTCCTTAATAATTTGTGTTTTATTCAAAATCAACATCGGAGGAGAAAGACATTTTTAGTGCCTTTTCGATATTTATTTTTAGACAATAAGAATAGAAATCTTTTAACTTCTGTCCCAATTTTAAGATCGCTAGATGATCATTGAAACAAAACTTTTTGTTGACTTTACCAACTATTGGTACAAAGAATAATTGTATAGAACACTATTAGTTTCTACAACAGGCGATTCTGGCAACCGATTAGTTACACTTCAATCTATTAGTACAACCGACTTTTGGTTATAATTGCAATAATACTATCATAGCTACCAGATTATGGTAAATTGAACCGAATATCCATTAAGATTGTTAACATTTTGTGAGTGCAACAGAAATTCTTTCGTCGAAAGAAGTTTTTGTTGTACGAACCGATTGTCCACTGATTTTTTTCCTCTGCGTGTGGGTACCAACTAACTATAAAATTGTCTCTTGAAGCCGGAAATAAAATTATTTTTTCTATTTGGCTAAATTTGGTTGACAAGTCCGAAAATCCATTTCAACACTGGCATACATGTTGGCACAAAAAAAAATAAATATTCCCACAAATTCAAACACGACATTATATTTAACATCTAAATTAATAGCCCGTCCAGTGAGTCCACAATCCAGTGGTAATTGCGAAATCTCTCTTGCGAAAAGTAACCACGACGAAATCGGTGGATATTTACGATAATAATCATATAGTAACATCAATCAGATAGTGAATCTGATCCGATTGGTATAAAAAACTTGGGATCTAAAGCATCTTCATAAGCCCCACTTTGTCAAACGGGTAATGTACTACCACACTTCGGTATCTATTTTTAACATGTTGATATGGATACTAAATGATAATACAAATTCCTACCGAAATTCGTCTGAGCTTCATATTAAGTATTTTTTTGAGTCTGCAATAGATTTTTCGATATCGATAGTGTTGCAGTCCAGTTATACTCTGCAGAGTAAGGAACAGGGTGGGACAAAACTAACGTTGTGTTTGAATGTTTAATAACTTTTTAAAATTAAATATATTTTTTTAATTCAGAATTTTTGTGAAGCAAACTTGGGGAATTTGAAATGGAACACTACACGACATAACAGCAATCAGCAATTGTTGAATTGTATTTAAAAAATCAAGTCAATTATTTTGACGCAACGTGCTTATCGTTTTTTTTTTAATGTGTGTACTGGACCTTCAGAACCAACAATTAACCGCTTGGTTGGAAATTTTCGTCAACATGGTACAGTAAGATACCTTCCATGTATCGGAAGACAACGTACGGTCCACACGAAAGAAAATATCAAACGTGTTGTGGATAGTGTTCAGGACAGTCCAGAAATATCAACAAGAAGACGTTCGGCACAACTGGGGCTATCGCGGAAAGAGCACGAATGTGCGCTGCCGCAAATGGCCACCACTTGCGGGATACAATTTTTCATACTTAAGCCAAAAACATTATCCATTAAAATACAGGGTGGCCCATATGAGACCTAGTGTTGTTAAACATGTATCACTTTTGTAATAACGGCTTTTTTTAAATGATTTATTTGTATTTGTTAAATACATTTTATGGAAATTTAACGTGACTATGTGTGAAATATGACATCAGACAAATGACCACCATTTTGCTCGACACAGGCATTGGCTCTTTTTAGCGCATGTTGCATTACACAGAGTAATGTTTCTGGTTGCAGGCGCCGTATTTCGCCTCGAATATTCTGCTTGAGCTGTCCAAGTGTCTGCGGTTTGTTAACATACACTTTGTCTTTTAAATATCACCATAAAAAAATCGGACGCAGTTAAATCTGGTGAACGAGGAGGCCAAGGGAAATATGAATTTTTTGAAATTATGCGTTCACCAAAAATTCCACGCAGCATGTGCATAGTTTGCCTAGCAGTATGTGCAGCGGCTCCATCTTGTTGAAACCACAAATTAGGATTTTGCTCCACTATTGACCGCAAAAAGTTGTCGATCATTGTTCTATAAGAATCCCCGGAGACCGTTTCTGGCGTTTCATCCTCATTCTCAAAGAAATGTGGGCCGATGATTTTTGTGTCCATAAAAGCGCACCAAACAGTGCATCTGATTGGGTGTAACTGATGCTGATGTATTGCCAAATGCAACCCAGTGCCTCAAAACGGCGAACTAAACATTAATCGTGGAAGATGTGGGCGCTGATCTTAGGTTAAAAAAACGGCGATAATTTCGCTGCGTCAGAACAATTGATCGTTGAGAAGAATAACAATAATCGATAATTTTAATGCGTAGTGGACTGTACGTATTCATTTTAAATTTCCAATAGTTCAGTTATAATGTGCAAAAAGAAAAAATAAATTATGTTAAAATATAAAAAAGTTATTTGTGTTTCAATCAGCTGGTCTTACGAGTATTTGGGCCACCCATTACAATATAACAAACAATTATTAACCAATAAAAAAGGTACTAAACATTCAAACCGCAACAGTAGTTTTGCGCCACCCTGTACAGGTGGACTACATTATCTGCCTACAAAATAAATGGTATTCGACAAATTTGTTTTACGTACTCGTTAGAGATAAACAGCTTATTGTTATAAGTAAAAAAAATTAAACTTTAGCCATCAATTAAAACTTTTCTATCGCCTATAAACTTCCACCTCGACCCCACGTACATGCACTCTACTGTTAAGTGTTTATGTGTTTGTGAATTACCAGCACACTCATGAGTGAGTCTAATGTGTATCAGGGTATAAATTAATTTCCTCCCTCCCTCCTTCCAAGCAATTACAACATACGAAGATTCAATCTAACTAGCATCCATCTCATCCCATTCCATCGCATCCATCCGTCTGATTTGTATCTGCGAATCTATTTATGGTTTTGTGTGGCATCCCACCCGAAATTTATTTGTTATACTGGAGTATTTATGTTTGAACATTTCCATCTTTTTGCATTAATAAATGGCGCAGAATATACGCAGCAGCGTTGTGGTATTTATCTCTGAAATGGCGTATCTCTCTCACTCTCTCTAGTGCAAAACCATTTAAAGTTTCATTATTTATTTGCATTATATTTCACAGGATATGATCCGGCTGCGATGGTGGCACTTCTCACAGCGACATTCAGCATATGTACACATACATACATACCTACATGTACATGTACGAACAAACACATGTATGGTTGTTACAAATAATGACAATTCTTCATATTTATTTAGATGAAATCAATTATGTTCCTTGGCGCTCTTCAACTGTTCAGATTGTGTGGATGCGATTGTTTATTTGAGATAATAGAACTTTTGCGAAGGATGGGATTGTTTGTCGTTGCACAGTGGGTGGAAGTGAAACGTGTAAGAACATGACATCCATTCTTCGAAGGAGCGTTTACAAGAGTGTACTACAATAATGTGAGCTGATTTTTAAGGTCACAAATTTGTGGATATTGTTCCATCAATTTTTGATAGGTTCTGACATAAGAAAAAACGTTCCACTACGACACACCATTTTCAAAGGCGCCCAAATTTAAATTTTTTCACTTGTTCTTAACTTTTATTTTTAAGGTTTTTTTGTAGGTAATAAAACAAAACTATTTTTGTTTAAAAAAAATATACATTGCCGTATGCAATAGAACTTAACATATGGGCAAGTGATAATAGAAGTACGACTGATTCGATTCTCTCAGTCCTATTTCTATTCTCACGCGCTCAAATGCCTGTCTATTAGTCCGCCAATCTTAATCTTATTATCACACTACAGGTCGCAATTGCTGCCCAATTTCATGAAATTTGACAGACGGACGTCATTAAAAATTAAGAAAATCGGTTAAAATTTATAAGTACATATAGATTCCGCTTATATGTTCCTTACACGCAGAAAAAAAGTATGGTTGTAGTTAAAATATTCGAAGAGCATCATACTATTGTTGGTTATATGGTTGTGGCACAACACTATTATGATCATCACAACAATAGTATGGTTCACACACAATCATACTATGCTCCTCATAACAGTATTATGTACCTTACAACAATAAAATTATTCACACACAACCATACGTTTATCCCCACAACCATATTATTATTAACACTCATACTATGATCCCCACAACCATATTATAGTCCCCATAACCACAGTATGTTTAACGTACAACCATGGTTACACACAAGATCCTCAACATATTTTAAGTAAGATCCTCAACATATTTTTTAAAGATTGGGTTTAGTTGATATTCAACAATAGAGATTTTTACTAAGTTTGTAAAAATACATTTAATAATAGAAGTGATTTATTTAACAGAAAAAATCCTTAATTTAAAATATTTCAGTTATACTAATCTATAGTTTGTTTTGAAAAAATTTAATTTACATATAAAAAGAACAAAAACAAATATAAAATAAAAATTCAAATCAAATGTGGAATCTTTATTGGTAATTTGAAAGAAAAATTTATGGCATATATTTTTTAAAAATAATTTCCTTCAAATGTTGGAACTGTATTATGGAAATGAGCGTTCGGTGAGAAATGGGAAGATCCGTTGTTTTCGACCAAAATTTTGTTCAGTGATGAGGCTCTTTTCTGGGTCAACGGCAAAGGCAATAAACAAAATTGCCGCATTTGGGCTGAAGAGCAACAAGTAGAGGTTCACTAGGTGCCATTATACCTAGGGAAAACCATGGATTGGTGCGATTTATAAGCGGGTGGAATCATCGGTGCATATTTTTTCAAAAATGATGATCGCCGGAACGTAACCGTGAATCGTACTCGCTATCGCTCCATGATATCGATCCTTATGCTACCTGAAATTGAAGCCCGTAATCTTGACGGCACTTGGTTTCAACAGGTCGGTGCCCACTTGCCATACAGCTGCTCAAACAATGGATCTATTGAGAGGTCTAATTTCACGTTTTGGACAGGTGAGTTGGCCGGCTAGATCGAGTGATATTAAACCTTTAGACATTTTTCTTTGGGGTTACATAAAATTCAAAGTCTATGCTGACAAACCAGCTACGATTCAGGTTTAGGAAGACAACATTACGCGTGTCATTAAAGCCATACCGGTCGAAATGCTCGAACGAGTCATCCAAAACTGAACCCTCAGAATTGAAACCCAGAGGCGTAGTTTCGGCCAACATTCGAAGAAAATTATATTTAAAAACTAAATGCCATAAAATGTCCTTTCAAATTACCAATAAAGATTCCACACTTGAATTGAATTTTTATATATTTTTTTTGTTTTAAAAAAATAACTATAGTTGGATCACGCTATACTATTATTGCGTAAGATTCGTAAAATAACATTGTCAAATTAAAAAAAAAAAATACCATTTTGCCGGTATGATTAATCATATTTTTATTAACATAAAACCCCTGAAAACAATACTTTTGTCCCACCAATCATATTTATATTGTAGCTACAACCATATTTCCATTTTAAATTTGGCAACAATACTGTTGTTACATTTCAAAAATATTAATATTGCCACAATCATACTATTGTCAAAATGAAATTCAAAACACAACTCTAAGGTTGCGACGACCATACTTTAATTGCAGAGAACATACTTTTGTTGCCGTGACCATATACTTATAGTAACCATATCTTTTCTCTGTGTGTGTATAAGTAGATTTGTCTGTCTTTAGCTCTAGAAACTAGATCTTACATCCAATCTTGATGAAAGTTTAAGCAAGTTAGTTTTTGGGACCAAGATCTTATTGAAATAAAAGAATATCGGTTCAAATTCTTGATGTAATTTGGAACACGTTAGTTTTTCGGCCATAAAATTGTATCATTTAAGAAAATCGGTATAGATTCACACAGTTTTATCCGATTTATGTTTTAACTTCTTAGTTTCGCCCACGTTAGTTTTTTTCGTACAAAACAAGGACCATTTTAACACTGAAGAAACTCGGTTCAGTTTTAGGTACATAACCCACTCACTTATGTTTTTTCGATTTTATATTTTTAGCTCTAGAAGCCACAAAATACATCCGATCTTGTTGGAATTTGGCACAAGTAATTTCCTTGAGCCAATTAGGGCGCTGTTAAATATAAGTATAAGAAAATGGGTTCATATTGAAAAATAGCTTCCACATATTTATTTGTTCAACTTATTTTTTCAAAAACAAAGAATTTTATTCAAAAAATCAAATATGGCTTCAGTTTTATAAATCGGAAATATTTTCGATATATTACGTGTGAATATTTTAGTTAAAATGTGAAATATTTTAACACAGGATCTCTCAATAATATTTGTTTGAATTCATTAATTAAACAGATTTTTTTTCTTTGAACCAAAGTCATTAGTCGTGCTTAACGATCAGCACGAAGTTTGGCCGGACTTGATTACGAGTATTTGATGGATTTTCTTAAAAGCTGTGGGTTCTAAAATTGAAATAACCCGTGGCATGGAATCAAAACGTGAACCGAGAATTAAACCTAATATACCACAAGCTGCACATTCTAATGTTTCTGATACATAACGGGCTTCAATTTCTGGCATCATAAGGTTAGGTAGGTTAGTAAGTGCCACTGACGGCTACGTTCTGTTTCATTTTTAAAGAAATAGGAATCGTATACTCGTATTTCTCCATCCCATAAACCACGCCGACCAGTGAAGTAATGTGGATGTAACGCTAGTTTGAGAAACTGATTGGGTTGCTTATTAGCCCAAATGCGGGAATTCTTAGTTGTTGCAGCGTACATTGAACCAAAAATGGGTCTTGTCACTGGAGAAAGCTAGTCTAACAAACAGCGGTTCTTCATGTAGCTGTTGCAGAGTCCATTAACTGAAACTAAAGCGGAGTTTGGCAATTCGCGAAGTTTTGGCACAAGAGAGTACAGTATGCTGTGCACGGCGTCAAATCGATTGTTCACGGACCTCAGCGATATTCTTCTCTACAGCCGAGGTTGTTTTTAAGGCGCTGATCCTAGCATCGCCTTAGCAGAAAAGACCGCTAAGTCACTGCAATTTAATTGGACTATATCCGTTTATGTTTCGAATAAAAACTGCTATGGCCAGCAAAACAGAATAAAAAGAATTAAATTTTAATCGTAGTTATAGTAAAGGACCAAATAATATTAAACAAAATACAAAACGATTTTTTTTAGAATTTTTTAAGATTTCAGGATCTCAAAAAAAATATGGGACAGACATCGAGAAATTTTCCCAGTGAACAAACTTGTAGTACTTAGATAATATTCGCCAAGTACCCAATCCTTGATAAATGGTAGTCAAAACATACCGCCATTCCTGTATGCCTGATATTTGACGGGTCGTCAATCTAGAGGTATTTATAAATAGTGCTTTTTCACAGATTACGCTTGAGATGTCTTAAACCTGATTGTTTTTCTTTTCAGTATTGTTTGTCATTTCATCATGGAAAGACTTACACTGCGAAAACCACAGTTTGGTGCGGTTTACGGGCTGTTGGAATTATAGATCCATATTTTTACAAGAAATATGATGACGGAAAGTAACCGTGAATGCTGCTCGCTCCATGATAACGAACGTTTTGCTACCTGAAATCGAAGCCGGTAATCTTGACGGCATTTATTTTTAACAGGACTCTGCCACTTGTCACACAGCTGCTCAAACAATGGATCTATTGAGAAGTCATTACGAAGAGCAGCTAATTTCACGTTTTGAACCGGTGAGTTTGCGGCCTAGATCGTGTTATGTCGCACCTTTAGACTTTTTTCTTTGGTGCTACGTAAAGTCCAAAGTCCATGCTGACAAAACAAGCGGCGAATCAGGTTTGGAAGCCAACATTACGCTTGTCAATAACGCCATAACGGCCGAAATGCTAGAACAAATCAGCCAAAATTGGACCCTTGAAATGGATACCCTGGTGCGTAGTTTAGGCCTATATTTGAAGGAAATTATATTCAATTTGTATTTTTGTATTTTTTTATTTTAAAAGAATACTTCTAGATTGATCACCCGCTACCTGGTTCTCTAAGTCGACCGTTTGCCATTCAAATGACGCCCTGTAAACCCTGACATCAACAATTTAACAATCGTTAGCAACTTATGTCAAGCCAAACCTTATGCACTGTAAAGTTTGACTTACAAAACAAACCTCTAATTTCCCACATTCCAAACGTCCAACTGTCATCCCTAAAGACCCCTCTCCCTACATGTGACTGACATTTTATCATAAAACTTGGTCATTTGTAAATGAGCAACGAAAAACCAAGCCAAACGTAGAAAATTTATAACAAAAAAATATTTACAAATTGTATTAACAAACAAACAGAAAACCCTTTTTTCGTATTCACATGCCCACCGAACGAACGACCGGCCCTACATCACAGAGGTAGCCAAGCAAACAGTGAAATTAAACGGCTTGGCTGACCATTCAATCATATCATACGAAATCTTGCCCTTAACAAAAGTTGGGGAGAAAAACTGACACTTGTGCGTGCCGTCCTTTAATATTTGTGGATATTACGAAAGGTTAACCAATACCGACCGAACGACCGTCCGACCTGCCAGCAAACTAAACTCCCTAATTCCATAATCGTACGATGGAAATTTGCATATTTAAACGTACACCTGAGAATGTAGTATGTCTCTGATAATTAATTAGTTAATTTCGTCATTCGAGTGCCTAATTCATGCATGTGAACAATTTACAATGCCCTACATTCGGTTTAAATATTGCCGTTACTTGTTATAACCTGTTTCATGACTAAGTTATCATAAGGATGGAATTTATAATGTTCTTTGCATTGGATGAGTAGATGGCAGAGCAAAAACCGGCGATGAAAATCGAACTAAGGACCACTACGCTTCCAACTATTTTTTGTACACACCACTTTGAAATACTCGTATTGATCAGAGCTTATGATAGCCATGTCATTATAAGATACATTTATACGAGGGTTGCTATATATATTTCTGGCCTAAGCAACACTAAGTGTTGCCTGGCGCCATCTGACATTTCCATTTTTTTTTTAGCATAAACGTACTCAGAACGTTTTGACGTGCGACCATCATTCGTGTTGTTTACAGTGACTTGAAAAAATCAATTTGGCCAAAAAATGGAATAAACTCGTGAACATTATCGTGAGATTATTTTTCACAACTTTCGACGTGAATTATCACGTCAAGAGTGCTTCGATGAACTTAATTCTTTGTATGGTGATGAAGCAACATCCTATAGCACTGTGAAAAACTAGTTTAATGAATTCAATAGTGGCCGACGCTAGCTCAAAGAAGAAGGTCGCCCAAAACAGCCGTTGTGCCAGCAAACATGAAGGCCGTGCGTGAACTGATAAGGCAAGATCGTCTTGTGTTATACCTCGAGATAGAGGCAACCTTGGGCATTTTTTCCACCAACATACATTAAATATTGCAGGAACACCTGGCCGTAAAAAAGGTTTATTCTCGTTGGATCCAGCACAATTTGACAATCGCTAAAACTAAGGCTCGTGTCGATTGGTGCAAAGAAATTTTGAAAAATACGATCGCGGGGCTTCAAAAGGCGTTTATAAGATCGTCACAGGTGACGAATCATGGATCTATGCGTATGCACCCAAAACAAAACAGCAATCGACCGTGTGGGTTTTCGAAGACAAGCCAAATCCAACGAAAGTTGTTCGTGGAAGAAGCACTTCGAAGCAAATGGTCGCCTGATTCTTCGGCAAAACTGGTCATATGGCGATTGTTCCACTTGAGCAACGTAGGACGGTCAATTCTGAGTGGTACACCATAATTTGTTTGCCTGAAGTCTTCGGAGAAATTCGAAAAAAACGAACAAGGGGAGACGAATCATTGTGCGACATAACAATGCGAGCTCTCACACATCGGCTCAAACCAGCGGATGATAGGTCATCCGCCGTACAGCCCTGACTTGGCACCCAATGACTTCTTTTTATTCCCGCACATCAAGATAAAAATGAGTGACCAACGATTTTTGGCGCGAGAAGATGCTGTTAAAGCGTTCAAAACCCATGTTTTGGAGGTGTCTCAATCGGAGTGGAAAAAGTGATTCGACAATTGGTTTGAACGCATGCAAAAGTGTATAACTCATGCAGGAGAATACTTTGAAAAACAACAAATCCAATTTTGATGATAAATATTGGCATTTTCATGATTAGGCCAGAAATATATATACTCGTAAGCTCTCGTATGGTCTAGCCATGTACGATCGTCCGTCCGCCTGTGTGTCCGTTGAAAGAAGACAATCAAGCAGGACACCAACTGAAATTGAAAGTTTGAATTTCAAATCAAATATATGGATTTACATATGGAATTTTCTGGTTTTTAATTCTACGAGTAATATTCTGAATTTCAAATATAATCTTTTAAATTTCCATTGATGTCCTTTGAATTCCAAATGAATTTTAAAGCACGATAGAGGTACAAGGTATGTGTGCAATTTTAAAGCACGATAGAAATACAGGGAGGAGCGCGGTATATTGCTTTATTACACTACAGGCTGTAGTGACACTGTTGGTCGAAGAGAGTCAAAAGTGTTCATGGCTTATAGTTGCTGATGGGAAATTTGTTCTTGTCTGCCTTTCAGTTGCCATTATGCATTTGACACGTAAGGAGAGTTCATTTTGTATTGAATCATATTTTTCAAATGCGCACTTGATCATTGCAGTGCAGCGTGCTTTTCGTTTACGATTCGATGTTCCCCTACGCGGACCTGTTTCTGGACGGCAATCGATTGTAAATTAGGTAACTTTAATGAGAACAGCAGGGAATGTGTCATTTGTACGAAGGGGACCTGAGAGAAGGATTACAACACCACAAAATATCGAGAGAGTTAGAGCAGCAGTACTGCAATCTCCGAAACGCTCTGCTCGAAGGAATCAGTTGCTTTTGGCATTTCCAGACGTTTTCTTCACCGGATTCTTCATGATAAACTTAATTTTCACCCGTATAAAATATGAGTGGTCCAACAATTGTCAGCCACTGCAATCACAGCGAGGGTTACCATTAATTGTTTGAGGCAAATGTTTCCTGGACTGCTTATCTCTTTGAGGGGTGACGTGAACTGACTGGCACACTCTCCAGACTTAGCCCCATGCGATTTTTTCCTTTGGGGTAACCTGAAGTTGAAGGTGTATATCAACCGTCCCAATACCTTGGAGGACCTAATTAACAATACTGAGGCTGAAATTGGCAGAATACCAGTCGACATGCTTGTTAGAGTTCATAAAAACTTGAGGAATTGTATGCAGCAATGTGTGGATAGCGAAGGCTCCTATTTGCCAGATACACTATTTGAAACCATGTAATTTAAAAATTCCCTTACTGTTTAATATAATTAAAATATAAAATAAATTTTTCTAAGGTTTAAACTTTTTTTATTTCATTCCCAAATAAGCAAATTTTTGCGCTCCATCCTGTACAAGGAAATGATCTAGGATCTTTAAATTTTCATAAGGATGCCCATGTTCAGAAGCTATTTTAGATTTTTAATGGGCTAAATCGGTTCAAAGGAAAAAATCTCCCCTACTGGGACTAAAAGTACTAAAAAAAATCCAATTTTTTTTAGTTATGTGGTCAACATATCAGATTATTTACTTGTGGATGAACCATGGCTTTTTTAGAAGATTGTAAGTTGAGGCGCACGTAGCATCCTCAAAAGCGGTTCAAGTCTTGGTTACTGCTGATCATGGACATAAGAGTGCCTTAACAAAAAAAGTTCAAAATCTACCCTAGAATGAAATGAAACTTAATATGTTTTAGAGCGATTGCCAATATAGTTCGGCTCTAGCTGTCAGCATTCTGAAGCGAAATCAGTTTTAGCAGCTAGAAGTAGACAACAATCGTTACAAAAAATTTGGAAATATAACCTATTTTTCAATAAAAACTAAACTATTGGTCGGATCGCCTAGAACTTATTCTAGAATGTTTTAGATAAAATCCACTTGGAATACATGTTGGGGTCGTCTATACTTGCCATGGACCATAATAGAGTAATAGAGTAATTTGAAAATGAAAAGTATCCCCAGTGACCCTCTCGCTTAGGTGACTTTTAGAAGGATAGAGCATTTATTTTGGATTGAAAATTTGAATGGAGAACAAATTAAAAAGAAACAACATAAACCCTTATGATTGACGCTATTCACGTTTTTATTTACGAGTTACACGGTTATAATAAAAATGTGCTTTGTATAGCTGCAACGCCTTATACCGTAGACTAATGTATTGGGTCATTGACGTATAAGATCCGATTTTATTAGCGGTGGTTATTATAAATTTCCTATAATATGGGTCGGTCGTAGCGTACCATTCGAAATTTGAGCAATACCGATATTAATTTGTGCCATCAAGAGCGGCAGGGAATAAAAACGGGACGAACCTTTGTTTGAGGAACATTTAAAACAGGAAGGAAGCTCTATTCGGTTGAACCGACTCGCATACCCTAACCCATATGCGACAGCGCATAGAGAAAGGGAACTAAAGGTTAAAAAATCAATTTTCATTTTTTTTTTCTTTTTTTGATGTGGACAACATCTGAGCACGAACGAGACCGATTCCATGCCCTAAAAGTGTTCCCTCCCAGAGATATGCGCGTTTTATGAAAGTGATGGTACACCAAAGATGCACGTATTTAAATCTTTAAAATGGCTCTCCTGAACTAAACTGGTTTTTACCCTTAGGTCCCTTTCTATTTTGCGCGTCACTTATATGGACTTTAAATTTTCCCTCGTTCTGTACTCCATTGCCTGCAGAGTAAAATCGTTATGTGTGGGAGGTACTAAAAAGGGTCGGGCATGAGCCATGCGAATACCAAATGTGGTCAAAATGGTGGATTTGCAATGGAGGGCCAGAATGAGGCATATCAGCCACTGTATACCGTGCCCTCGGAAACAAGTTATACGGTTCTAATCTGAATCTAGGTCATTGGTGTGGGAGGTACCAGAAGGGGTGTAGCTAGGAATCCAATTATATACCACCAAGTTAACTTTAAAACTCTGCTCTTAAGTTTCGATTTTGAACTAGATCGTTGGCGTAATGGTGAGCGGGGGGTACCAGAATGCGGCGAGTCAGCCACACTTTCTGTACATCATTATATAAATATTATTGAGTTCGCAGTTAGGGAGAGTTTCATGCAGTGGGAGGCAAGTTCTTTGTGTTCCAATCTGCACTGAAACAGAACCATTTGTGTGGGAGTACTAGAATGGGCATGGCTAGGAATCCAATTATTTGCCACCAAATTAACCAAACAACTCTGATTTTATTTTAATCTAAATCGTATTAATAGCATTAACGATATTACAAGAATGCCAAAAGTGGGTGGAGTGATGCATTTGCTTAGGAGATACCACAATAGGGCGTGCCACCCAATTTCTTCGTATGTGAGTACAAAGCTTGTTTTAAAATAAAGGTATTTTTTAAGAAAAGAAAAAAATATAAAAATTCAAATCAAGTGTAGAATCTTCATTGGTAATTTGAAAGGACATTTAATGCCATTTAGTTTACAAAAATAATTACCTTCGAATGATGGCAACTGTATTATGGAAATGAGCGTTCGGTGAGAAACGGGAAGATCCGCTGTTTTTGACCAAAATTTTGTTCAGTGATGGCCCATTTCTGGCTCAACGGCAAAGTCAGTAAACAAAATTGCCGTATTTGGACTGAAGAGCAACAATTGGATGTCCAAGACGTGCCATTATACCCAGAGAAAACCACGGTTTGGCGCGGTTTATAAGCTGGTGAAATCATCGGTGCATATTTTTTCAAAAACGATGATGGCCGGAACGTAACCGTGCATGGTGCTCGCTTATGCCTTATATTATCGGACTTTTTACTACCTGAAATTGAAGCCCGTATTCTTGACTACATTTTGTTTCAACAGGACGGTGTCACTTGTCATGCAGCTGGTCAAACAATGGATCTAGTGAAATATAATTTTGAAAGGCAGCTAATTTCACATTTAAGATCGGTGAATTGGCCACCTAGTTCGTGTGATATCACACATTTAGACTTTTTTCTTTGGAGCTACGGAAAGTCCAAAGTCTATGCTGATAAACCAGCTACAATTTAGGTTTTGGAAGCCAGCATTACGCATGTCATTAAAGCCATACCGGTCGAAATGCTCGAATGTGTCATCCAAAATTGCACGCTCAGAATGGACACCCAATGAGGCGTAGTTGCGGCCAACATTTGAAGGAAATTACATTCAAACAATAAATGAGATAAAATTTCCTTCGAACGATTAAAAAAGATTCCACACTTGATTTGAATTTTAGTATTTGTTTTTTTATTTTGAAAAAAATACCTCTAGATGGATCAAACTTTATTTAAAAAAATTAACGATTTAACATAAAATATTGCCTTATTTTTACACGGCTTTAATGGGCGGAAATTCCTGGGAATCCCGGAATTGTAAAAAATTTCCCTATTTTCCGGAAAATGAAAAAAGTACTGGAGAAGAAAAACCCAAGTTATGCGGTAATTCCCGGGCATCATAGGAAATGCAAAAATTTCTCCCAATTTTCAGGGAAATAAAAAAAGTCCGGAAAAAGTGAAACTCTAATGACATGTTTGAATATATTGAAATTACTAATAAAACTGAAAATTGTACCTAACGGAGGGTTTAACCTAAATTCGGTTATAACCACCACGGCGCAATAGCCCTCAAATGGCTGACACGCTTTTACATCGTTACGGTTTACATGTTCATATAAAATAATTATACAACCCAAACAAAAAAATTATAAAAAGGAAATTCCACAAAAAACAAATTTGCGTTATGAAAATTCCTAAACATACACAAAGCATGCAGAGATATAATGAAATTTTCACTCCGAATACGAGCAAGCAAGTCTGAATAAGTACGTACTTACCTTACGTATGTACGTTACGTATATTTACCGAGAATACGAGCGACATTTACCAAATTACTCGACTCGTATGCCTGTACAAACACTAATATTTTGTTAAACTCATCAAGATTCTCGGGCTTGTTTTCTTTTCGACATTTTCAGTTTTAACGCATGTTTTTTGGGTCTTTTATTTGCGTTGGTTTCGTTTCGTTCCGTTTTTTTTGTGTTCAAATATGTACAATATTCCATTCGATTTCGTATATATGAGACTAATTTGAATAATTAGTTTAATATCTTAATTATGCATCATTCTGATTCTGAGTATACGGAATTTCGCTTCTGTGCAGCCGAGAGCGTGGCGAGGGGAATATCTTCTTCTGGCTGGTTTTTACTTTTTTTTGGTTTTGGTCAAAACGTTTGTTTTGGGTTTCGTTTTGATTCTAGCTGCCATTTGACGGGGTCGCCAGGTGACCTTTTTGTTAAAAAATTATGTTCATAAATAATATAAACGGGTTAAATATTTCACTGGTTTTGAATGGCTTAGGTTATGGTTCTGTTTTTGTTGGCGGTGGTAGTGGTAGTGGTGGGGGGTCCCAGGTAAGTAGAACTCATTATTATAAACGTTGTGCAAACAAATGATGGTAGCCGTATAATGATTGCGGAATGTTAACGTTTTTTGGCGGTTGGGTTTAATTTTTCGGTTTATTTTTGTTGGAGCAGGTGACAACGAATTCATCTGAGATTTCACTCAATGTTTGCGACTGGCTTATGGCGTCAAATTGTACCTATTTTTGGTTTAAACAAAATATGCAAACATTTGTTTAGTCCTATGCGATTTAGAATTAGGACGTTGTTCTTATAAATAAACGGGCTGCCTCAAAATTTATAGGGGTGGAGTTTAATGTAAAGGCAATAGAGGCTTTCGTTAAGAGATACTTTTTTGAAGGTGAAAGTTTTCTACCCTTCACCAGAGCATTGTGCCGGTCGACTTACAGCCGGCTCCGGCTGGTCGACGACGATTTTTGTCGGCTCGTGACAGATTGAAATAAGCCGCCGTAGAATATGACAAATGTAGTTTTTCATTAAAAATATTTAAAATTTTAATTATAATCGATATTTCTAATATAAAAATGCTTTCATTTATTGAATCTACTTTCGTTATTGGTGAGAGAAATCATATAGACTCGGAAGTAAAGAAGTATTTCGACGCAGAGCTGGACGCAACACTGACACACTCAGGTAGAGAATTAATAAACAGATATATCTAAATAGTATTTACGTTATATAATCCGGTATAATTAATTTTAGAATTTCCCAGCGTTAGCATAATTAGCTAATAATATCCTTACTATTTCAGCAACATATGGTTCCTCAGATTTTTTTTAAAACAGGGGTGCTAATAACTGCATAGATGTCATCATTGAATCCGAATACCGTTAAAAAGTGATATTTATTGATAAAGATAGCGATATTTATCAAAATATAATAAATTAAAACAAAAAATTTCGTTTTCCTAAAAACTGCAGCTCATTTACCAGCGTCTGGTGGAACACGAGTCGACTGCAGCCGGCTTCGAGCCGCCGCAGCGTTTTTTAACTCCAGCCTCCTACGCCGATCATAGATATTCGGCTCTAAACTTCACCACTCTGTGAAGCAGGGTAAGTTGCATGACAAATGTAAATATAGCTTTTACACATTTATGTTTATCTGATTTTATGTCTTTATTTCTAGAAACCATAAATTACGTCTAATCTTGATGAAATTTAGTTTCTCGATCCAAGGAACAACGATGTTAAAATTGTTAAAAAAAAATTGGTTCAATTTTGAATAAAGCTTCCATACATATATCATCCGATTTTATAAACGTACTCCGATCGCTTTGACGTACGACCATTATTTGTGTTGTTTACAGTAACTTAAAAAAATCAATATGGCAAAAAAATGGAATTAACTCGTGAACATTTTCGTGCGATCATATTCGTGCCGATTGGTGCAATAAAATTTTGAAAAAATACCATCGCGGTGCTACAAAAGACGTTTATAAGATCGTCACAGGTGACGAATCATGGATCTATGCGTATGAGCCCAAACCAAAACAGCAATCGACCGTGTGGGTCTTCGAAGACGAGCTAAATCCAACGAAAGTTGTTCGTGGCAAAAGCACTTCGAAGCAAATGGTCGCCTGTTTCATCGGCAAAACAGGTCATGTAGCTACTATTCCGCTTGAGCAACGTAGGGCGGTAATTCTGAGTGGTACACCACTATTTGTTTGCCTGAAGTCTTTGGAGAAATTCGAAAAACGAACAAGAGAAGAGCTCTTACACATCTTCTCAAACCAGCGCCAAACGTCGAATTGATGGGTCATCCGCCGTACAGCCCTTACTTGGCACACAATGACTTCTGTTTATTCCCGCACATCAAAAAAAATGCGTGGCCAACGATTTTCGTCGCCAGAAGATGCTGTTGAAGCGTTCAAAGATCATGTTTTAGAGGTGTCTCAACCGAAGTGGAAAAAGTGCTTCGACAATTGGTTTGAGCGCATGCAAAAGTGTATAACTCATGCTGGAAAATACTTTGAAAAACAATAAAACCATTTTTGATATTAAATATTTGCATTTTCATTATTAGGCCAGAAATATATATAGCAGCCCTTATATTACAGCTCATTTTGATGAAGTTAAGTCCAAACTCATTTTTGGTCCAAGGAAATAGATCCCACATAAGTATTTATCTAATGTTTCGGTTTGTAGCTGCGGAACTCACTTCTTGCATCCGATTTTGATGAAGCTTAGCACGAGTTTTTTGGGCCAAGTAAGGTCGTTATTGAAATTTAAGCAAATCGGCTTAGATTTAGATATAGCTCATATACAGATATGTTCATCAGATTTTAGCTATAGCAGCCACTTATGGCAGCGAATCTTGATAAAATTTGACACAATCTTGCCTTTTAGAACAATGAAGCCCGTTATTAAAGTTGAATAAAATTAGTTCAGATTTCGATGAAGCATTCACATTAGGCATATAACTAATTTTTACGAAAAATTTGGCATACCACCACGTGGTGGCAAATATTGTACAAGTAATGAATATCACTTTTTTAGGTGATTTCGGTTCAAAAACGTTCCGCGCAAAAATGGATTTCTAAAAAAAGTCAGATTTTTTTTTTAATATTTTTTAATTTTTTTTAATATTTTTATTTTTAAATTTTTGTCAATTGTTATATAAAATAAGTTTTAAGTTTAAAGTATCTGATGATTTACACAATGGTAAAATGTCTTGCACAATTTTAATTGCACGCTCTGCGCAGATGTTACTTCGCTGAACTTCCTCAATAGCTGATGGTTTATTACCCAATGTCTGAGAAAACATTCATTTGCTTTTGTGAAGCCGGCCAATGATTTCTGTAGTGTGGCGAAATTATTTTTGTTGAAAGTATGATCGGAAAACCAGATTTCGCTCCAAGCACCGCACACAAACTTACAAATAGGATATAATTGCAAACGATATTCAGGATTAAGTATAAAGGCTAAAAGTGCCAAAATAGCTCTAGAATTCCAACGGGCATTACTGAGTGCTGGTATTGCTTTAAATTTTATGTAGGGAAAACGTTCATTTTTCTCGAAGTATTTAAAAGCTTCGACCAATTCATATAAGTATTGCATGTCATTTCGCCATTTAATGCTTTTAACCTTAATACACTCTTTATTTTGTTCATACTCTTTTTTAGATCATCGTAATTTTCTATTAAAATTGTATGAAATATTAGGCGATGATGTTTTTCCCTCTAAAAGCTCATCCATGACATGTTTTAACATCAAATCTAGCACATGATGTTGACAACCAATATACTGTGGAGCGGGCAATGAAAAGGATTTCGAAAAATTTTGTATTTTTTTGGTTTTTTCAGCAGTTCTGATAAAAAAGTCATTTCGTTTTGCGCGGAAACTTTTTTGCACTTTTGCAAAAAAAAAATAATGGGGGTTCATACTTTTTTATGCTCTAGTCGACTATGGAATGCCGTTTTTCGTATTTGCAAAAATTGTAAAATGTTATATGCCTAATTCACATGTGTATATTATATGTTCAACCGATTATATCAAAAACAATTACACATTCTCACAAATTTTAATATGACATTAGTTCTAAAATCTTGATAAATTGGGTACATAAACCAATTTTCAGTTAGCTATTCTGAACATCCTGTAGTGCAGGCAACGCCCAACTTTAGTTTTTTTTACTAGGTTAATTTTAAACATTTTGTTTAGATTGAGTAGTATGCATTTTAATATCATTAAAAGATATAATTTTTGAAAGCGATTTAAAGAAACCTTTTCTTACAAGCAAAAAAAGTAACAATTAAAAATGTTTATAGTTCTTTTTTCGGTTGAATGTATGCATAAAGAAAAAGCCAAATGAAAATCGGTCGGAACTACAAAAAATCTATTGTACGACTGGAATCTCCGTTGCAATTACCAAGTGTTAATTATACTGGGTGATCCAGGTAGAGATACTTTTTTCGATAGCCTCTTTTTGACAGACTACGTGTGGGTCGTGTCATGCTGTCATATTATTTATGTTTAGTATTGTTTGGAATTTCATCATGGAAAGACTTTCGACTGAATAATGTTTACAAATCGTTGAACTATATTAGGAAAATTCACGTTCTGTAAGGAATGTGTTTCGTGCACTTCGATCAACTTATAGTCAACATAATCGGCCAAAATTTTTGGCTGGGTATGTAAGCAAGCAAAATTGCCGCATTTTGAACGAAGAGCAAACAGAAAAGGTTCAAGAGCTGCCATTTCATGCAGAAAAAACAACGGTTTGGTGTGGTTTGTGGGCCGGTGGAATCATCGGTCCATATTTCTTCAAAAATGATGTCGGTGAGAACGTAACCGTCAGTGGCGACCGTTATCGTGCCATAATAACCGACTATTTGATGCCTGCCCTCGTGATCTCGGCGACATTGGGTTGCAACAAGACAGCTCCACTTGCCACACATCGCATCAATCAATGAATTTATTGAGAGAACACTTCAGTGAGCAGTTAATTTCACGTTTTGGAACGATCGATTGGCCACCAAGATCGTGTGATATCATACCGTTAGACTTTTTCCTGTAGGGATATGTAAAGTCCAAAGTTTATGTGGACAAACCCGCTTCGATTCGGGCCTTGGAGCAAAACATCACGCGTGTCATTCGCCAGTTACCAGTCGAAATTCTCGAACGAGTCATCGAAAATTGGACCTAACGGATGGACCATCTTAGACGTAGCCGCGGCCAACATTTGATAGGCATAATTTTCAAAAAATATTTGCTAAAGAACGTTCTTTCAAATGAAAATAAACATCAATTCAATTTGAATTTTCTTGAAAAAAGTAGGGAACCTCGAAATGGATCACGCGTTATATTCATTGTGATATGGCAAACCAAACTGAGCATTATTCAAGTGACAGCTGTCAAAAAGACCAACTCCGAAAAAAGTGTGGCCAGATTAAAAACCACACGTTTAAAAAAACAGCCTTTAGTCAGTTAATAATGTCTAGAAACCTTAAAAAATCAACATAGGTATTCTAGCATAAGCTTCTAGTATAATTTAAGAGTTATTTTGTCTTTCATTAAAATTAACATTAAAAATTTACCAAGAATTGAAATTCAACCCTTGCATAAAGTAATGGCACTAAACATGTTCCATTGAAGATTGCGATATTTCCTTTTTTTCCGCAGTAGGTCCAAATTGTGGCCTACTATCTGTGCTATCATATTATTTTGTTGTTTGATGATAATAATTTTTATTTATATCACCCCAGCGATACAAAAAGAATTTTAATGTCGCATTCACTTGCAAGCCGCATTTACCCCTTTTGCAAAGAACATCATCGCTGGCATTTCGTTATGGTTTTTAATAGGCGGAAAGAATTTACAAGGTTACATTAAATTACATAATTTATAATTTGCTGTTGTTGGTCTACACGTTTAATGAAAAACCAATTTATAACTGACTGATGCGATGCGATGCAGGCGCACGATGCCCTGCCCAGCCCAACCCGCCTGCATGTCTGTCTGTCTGTCCGTTTTATGAACTGCCCCAAAACACCAATAAACCATTAAAATGTTCATATGGCCAAACATCGGTGTTCGCATGAGTTTGTTTGTACATACATATGTTGGTATGTATGTACATAATATATATGTTGTAACACATACAAACATAAGTATGCCAGTACAGATGTGTCCATAAAGCATTTTGCACCTGCCTGTTTGCTGACATTGCCACATTGTTAACATTTTTAACCCACCAATCAAGTATGCGTGTTTATGTCCGTCCGTCCATCCATTCCTCCAGCCATACATTTATACGTCCGTCCGTTTGGCTGACTGTCCATATGGATAAGTTCGATGCGTTGCAAACACCTTTAGATATGAGTCCATTAATGAAAAAAGCAGCAATTTTTTCCCATTGTGCCAACAAAAACAAAAGCATAAAAAGCTGAGTTGTAAGTCGTTAATGGTACACATGTACCTCTGTACATACATACGAGTACTGTCATTTCATAAAAAGCGAAAAAATAAAATCAAATAATCGTAATTCTGACAATATCCGTTATGGTCCATAATCGAAAGAAGGTTTAATCGCTACAAATAAATCCAGTTCACCACTACCAGGCAAGGGGGAAATATTAACTGGTTTTCTGCTGCACTCTACGGACTGTTAAGCGTATAGAGAATTCACCAAACCAATTGAAATCATTTAGAGTTTTAACACAGTTTTCAGTTGCCTTCACACCTGCCAGGAACAACGGAGATAGAGTCAATCTCATGTTCACGATTTTAAATGGAATTAATATATATTGTCAGGTAAAAGTGGCTGGCAATACTTGACACACTAAGTGCATCGAGAACGCCTATAATAGTACCATGGGATGCTGCATGACATCGTTATGTCTGAACCCACAAAGGATTATGGAGTTATACGCCCGAGCTTCTAAATTGTTGTATCCTAATTGATTGGTTTTACTTGAATTAGAGTATACTGCTCAGAAATTCTCTGAGATTGTTTATTTCGCTCCTCCTAAGATCTAAGAGCTCTAAGGAGAACTTTGAACCTAAAAAAAAGAAAACCTTCTTTCCATCAGATTAAACGTCAATTAACCTTTTCCAACAAAGTGCTAGGGATTAGAGTGTCCAAAATCCCCTGAGGTTTTTGAGGTCAAAAAATTGTTTTTATAAAAATCCAATTGTCAGGTTATTCAAAAAGAAAAAGACCGTCATTAACCAACATTCCGGTTTTATGCTTGGATGTTTTTACGTGTGGTTTTCAATCTGGCCAAACATTTTCGGAATTTGGTTTTTTTGGATTTATACTCAGTTTGGTTTGCCATTTCACAATGTATAGACTTACACCGGAACAACGTTTGTAAATTGTGGAATCGGCCGATAGCCTTCGATGCTAGTGCCCTTTCACTTAGTTTATTATAATTTTAATTGTAATAAATATGTAAATAAATAAATAAAAAAAATTGTGAACATTTATTACCAAAACGATGGTTCGGTTAGAGCGACGCAACGTGCACTGCTTCTAATATTCGGGTGACATAATCGCTTAGTAGATTCAGTAATTCGAGCAACCATGATTCGGTTTAGCACCACGTTTACACTAGTATATAATTCTCATTCTCAGAGACGCCGCACAGTGGGGTATTGTACCCCCAAAATGGAGTACGCTTTCCGGAGATGTAATCTTTATTTATATTTTCTACTTATGAGATTATGAGCCGATTTCAGTTGATATTATCAAAATCGGCCTTAAAATGGCTTAGAAATGCCAAAACATCGGAAAGGATATGCCAAAAATATAATTTTTTAACGTATATTGGGCTATAACTTCCGATGTATGCTTTCCATGTTCAAATACTAGAATTATAGCCCTCAACAATCTGCGTCCTTTGCACTTAATTTAATCAAAATCGCAATTCAAATGGCCCAACTATCGGCGATATTACGTCGATAAAATACATTTACGGATATGGGGCTATAACTCCCGATATGTATACCCATGTGGAGCCTTCAGAAAGTCCTAACTGAGATCTGCCTGCTGCAGTAATTTCATTAAATTCGGTAATCAACTGGCGATAATATGGATTATAGTATTTCAAAAATATATATTTACATCCGATATTGTGCTATAAGTTCCGATGTATATATCCCACTAGGAACCTTGATCAATATATAATAAAAATATCAAAGAGGTCCATCTTTTAACGTTAATTGCACTAAAATCGGCATAGAAATGAGTAAAAAAAATAAAAATAAAAACCGACAGCCGAAAATAGGATGTGTGTACTTATATTATAAGTACTCGTACACACATCCTATTATATATATCCACATATTTTTGTGTGGGGTTTTGCCCGGTACCCTTTTAAAAATCTACAAATATACTAAAAATGCCTTAAACTAATACCATTTTTCCAAAAATAATTAAAAAATAATTATAAAGGGTGTTTTTTATTGAGGTATAGAACTTCGAATTGAAATAAAACACAAGAAAATCGATTTAATGTCCATCAATTCGGCTTTATTGGAAGGATAATTTTATGCCATTAATGTTTAAATATGATTTCGGGCATGTGGCCGCCGCGGCTGGCTCGAATAAAGCCAATTCTACAGGTCCAATTTTCAACCACTTTTTCGAGCATATAGGGCCGTATGTTGGCAATAACGCCACGAATGTTGGCTTCCAAGTCCCCTAACGTGTTTCTGGTTTGTTGGCGTAGACGAACACATATCCCCAAAGAAAATAATCCAATGGTCCATGTTAACCGATCCATGGTTAACCGAATTAATTGCTCTGATGGACGATTATGTCGACCATAAAATGGACGGAGCTTGCGGTGAACTTCGCGAACTGAACCATTACTTTCGAAATAAATTTGCACGATTTGCAAGCGTTGTTCTTTTGTCAACATGTTCATGCTGAAATGGCAAACCAAACTAAATATTAATCACTTGACAGCTGACAAAATGGCCGCCAGTTTAAAAAGTGATGCCAACTTAAAGTTCTATACTCCAATAAAAAACACCCCTTACTACATATTCACTGACAACCGATATGAATATTTTTTCTAAAATGTCTGAAGTTGAAGGTTCTATAGCAAAAATATTGTTTTCGAATGGTTGAATAGAAAAATTTGTCACTTGAAACAACTGAAATGTCACTTTCTGAGAGAGATTAAACAAATCGTAAAAAATGTTTGCGGGCTTACAAAAGCCAACTCGTACATTTGCGGCATCTTGCCAAAAAGTTGCTCATTACTGTGTACGGAGTTGAGACAGGAATAGCCGCAATTGTTTCTCGAATGGATTGCTTTGGTTCATTCAAATTTGCTGGTTTTGCTATGTACACGCAGAAAAAAGTATGGTTGGGGTAACAATATTCGAAGAGCACCATACTATTGTTGGTCATATGGTTGTGGCACAACAATATTATGATCATCACAACAATAGTATGGTTCACACACAACCATTCTATGAACCCCATAACAATATTATGGTCCTCACAACAATAGAATCATTCACACACAACCATACTATGATCCCCACAACCATATAATTATTCACATTCAACCATACTATGATCCCCACAACCATATTATGATCCTCATAACCATAGTTTGTTTAACGTACAACCATAGTATGATCCTCACAACCACAGTATGACTTACGCACAACCCTACTATGATCGACAAAATTGTTTGTAAAGGCAGGAATACGTTGTTATTCAACAATAAAGAATTTTATTAAGTAAGTTATGTAACAATAGGAGTGATTTATTTAACAGTAAAAAAAATCATTTATTAAAAATATTTTAGTTATACTAATCCGTAGTTTTTGTTTTAAAAAAAATATAATTTTTATTACTATTATTGCGTAAGAATCGTAAAAATAACATTGTCAAATTAAAAAAAAATAAGGTTTTGCCGGTATGATTGCTGTAATTATGTTATTGTTAACATAAAACCCATGAAAACAATACTTTTATCCCACCAACCATATGTATATTGTTGCTACAACCATATTTTTATTTTTAAATTTGGCAACAATACTTTTGTTACATTTCAACAATATTAATATTGCCGCAATTATACTATTGTCAAAATGAAATTCAAAAAACAATACTATGATTGCGACGACCATACTTTTACTGCAGAGAACATACTATTGTTGCCGTGACCATATAGTAAATATATCTTTTCTCTGCGTGTAGACTTCCTGTTTGCAATAAACTCACTATAAAAATTCAGGTGCAGTAAGGTCAGGCGACCTGGGGGCCAATGGAATGTGGAGTTTCTCGATATCAGTTTATAGGAAATTTTTTGTCGCAATGCGGTCAAAAATGGCCGGGCTATGTGAGGAGTTGCACCATCTTGCTAAAACCACACAGATTTGAAAGAAATTCTCATTCGGCGTAATTCTGGATAGAAAAACTCTCTCAGTATGCTCAAGTAATTGTTTCGAGTAACCGTAACGATGTGACCGTTTTCTTCGAAGAAGGCCTTACAATGCAGAGTGGTGAAACTCCACACCACACTGTGACACGAAGTGGATGCAATCACGTCTAATGGCGTATCTGTGGGTTGGAAGCACTCCATATTCAACAATTTTGTTTGTTTATGTTGTCGGTTAAAACGAAACGGGCGTCGTAAGACATGAAAAGAATGTTCAACATGCTTCCGTCCTCTTCAACTATTCGAAGCATCTTCTGGCCAAATTCGAAGCAAACCGGATGCTTTGCTGCCTTCGGTTTGTTGGCCATTTTAATTTTATATGGGAATAAGTCCAAATATTTGTGCATAATTGACTGCAATGACTGGCTGCCTATTCCCATTTGAGCAGATAAGCTTCTTGTGGAAACTCTTAGATTGTTTTGTATGGCAGCGGCCGCAGCAGCTATTGTTTCCTCGTTACATCGATAGTAAGGTCTTCTGTTGACTATCTCATGCTCGGCAAAATTGTTAGCAAGTCCTATTATGGTATATCTGCTCGAAGAATTGCTGCCAAATGTGAGCATATGCTCTCTTTGAATCGAAACTACGGACTCCAGTGCGTGATAGCGGCGTACAATCAAAATTCTTGTTTTAGTGTCCCCGTTATCCATTTTCGATTAATGTAAAAATCAATCTGCAAAATAAAGAGAAAAAAAGTCAACCAGATTCATTCAATATAAACAAATTTATTATATTTTTTTCTTGTAGCGGCTTTCAACAGCCACCCTTTATTTTTAACAGCTAAATTTCCTGCACACAGAGAAAAATATGTTGAAATTCGGTTGGAACTACAAAAAATACCGTTTCAAATAAGGAATTTCCGTTACAATAACCAAATGTTTATAGTCGTGATGGATATTCGATTAGACATACTTCAAACTGATAAATATGTTCATCGTATTGTGCACACAAGTAATAAATCGGCCATACCAATGATACGCGGAAAATGTATTTAGTTGCCACAACCACCAGTTGCGTGTGCAAACATATTGTTGTTTTTACCAATTACACTAGCTTACAAATTATGACTTTTTTTCTGGTCCAGAGTTCTTAATATTTTTGCCGATAGATTTTGGCCACCTAAATACGAAAATTTTCTGTGATTAGTTTTCAAGGTAGAACTTTTGGAACTTGAATATGAGATGTCTCAGATTTTTAGACCATAACTCCCAAACGCTATTACCGATTTGAACAGGAGTAGTATCAACAGTGAAAGAAAATTAGCTTTTAGGAGGCCAAAGTCTACAGGAAAAAAATATTTAGAAGTCAGGACCAAAATGGCTGTAAACTAGTGTTATGGGTGATGATAACTAAAATTTCATCATAAATAAAATCAGGTTGTTTACTGTTAATTTTTTTTTCGTTTGAATAGGCGATATAGAAAGAAACAAATTTGATTATTACTGATTTTAAGCCAACTCAATATAGTGATTTAAAGAAAATTCAAAATCCTCCTTTATCATTTTCAGTTTTTTCACGCCATGGCCGCCCCTATGTTCAAGTGCAAACAGTTTTTTGCCTTTAACGAAAATTTGCTTTTTTCATTAAGCGGCATGTCGATGTTTAGATCCAAAAATTCCTCTCTGGAGGCTCGGATACTTTATATATTGCTCCGAAGCTTCAGTTACATTTAATGAACGTTAAAGAGCACCAACTGGCATTCGGCAGCACGAGGTGAACGCAACATTATTCTTTCGGCTGACAAATTTTTAATTGTGCATGTCGTTTTATATTTTTATATTCTTGAAGTATCTTTAATGCTACATATTCAGACGAATTAGCCATAATCAATACTTAAAAACAGATTTATAAGGTTAATTTTGTGAAAAATAATTGGGTTCGTTGCCACACCCCTTCACGGACATCCCACACAAGTGGCACTGCTTCAGTGCATTTCAGAAGCCAAACGAAGCTGCGTTTTAAAATGCACTGGTATGAGTCTGTCACAAAAAAAAGTATCGTATATCTTCAGATTAATTGCTCATTAATCAAACACTGCTCACTCGAGTATATGGCCATTGGTTGCAGTTGTTGCTGTCTGTTAAAATTTGTGTTTTACTCGAATTTAAATCAAAAATTCATTAAAATTATCTCGAAATAAATTGGTGTGTAGTCCGCACTTTGTTGATTATCTCACAATTAATCGTGTATTAATTAATTATTTAAATTAATTTCGATAATTTCATTTAGGTTTTAATCTTTGCTCTGTCATCGTTGCGGATGTGATTCATGAGTCCGAAAGAGGTGTACATACATTAAAAGAAAATGTGACTCGGGCGATGCGATACGATGCGGTGTTATTAATTTCGTGACCTACAAATTCATTGAAATCGAAAACTGATTTCAGTCTTAACTTTGGGGAGGGTTTAATTAGGAGACCCGAAAAAAAGTGATTTAGCGTTTTGGTAATTATATTGAAAAGATGTGCGGAAATGACTGGGAGTGCTCGCTTGCATTTTTCATATTAATGGCAGCGGAAATTTATACAAGTGTTGGTGTAATAACCGCCGTAATATAAAATATTGTCAAGCTGTCGAAGAACTTACAAAGTATTGATGATTTTAAAATAGAGGGTATTCCATCATTTACGCAAGAGTTGTATTATAAAGGGTGTCCCAAGAAGAACGCAATTTTTAAATCTGGCAACATTCGAAGTGTCATTTTTTGACATTTAAACAATTGTTATTGTATGTTAGTAGAAGGTACGAGGTTAGTAAAAATGGAGCGCTACACGAATGAACAACGCATTCTCATTGTGAAATTGTTTTACCAAAATGGTGAAAGTTTTGCGGCTACAGTTCGCAAATTGCGATCAATTTGGGGTCACAATAATGCTCCAAAAGAGTCAACTGTAAAGAGATTAATGGATAAATTTGCCGAAACTAGGTCTGTTAGTGATGTAAAGACAACAACGCGCCATCGACCAGGTCGATCGACCGAAAATGTCGCAGCTGTACGTGATGATGTCGCTCATACTCCATCCACCTCAATTCGACACCGAGCTCAGCAAATTGGTGTCTCCAAATCCACTTTGTAGCGAATTTTGACGAAGGATTTGCATCTTCATGCATACAAAATTCAATTCACTCAGGAACTGAAGCCAGCTGACCATGGACAGCGAAGGGAGTTCGTTAATTGGGTATTGGAGAGACAACATGAAAATGCTGATTTTGCCGATAAAATCATCTTCAGTGACGAGGCCCATTTTCATCTTGATGGCTTCGTCAATAGGCAGAATTGTCGCATTTGGGGTGCGGAAAATCCTCGAGTGATTCACGAGAAGCAAATGCATCCTCAACGTGTCACTGTGTGGTGTGGTTTTTGGGCTGGAGGAATCATTGGACCTTTTTTTATGAAAATGAGGCAGGTCAAGCGCAAACAGTCAATGGTGTTTGGTATCGTGAAATGATAACCAGTTTTTTCTTGCCTAGAATTGAAGAAATGAATGTGGAGGGCATGTGGTTCCAACAAGACGGCGCCACATGTCATACAGCCAGAGAAACAATTCAATTGCTGCAGCAGTCATTTAAAAATTGCGCTCTTCTTGGGACACCCTTTATAAGTATAAAAAACAGCTTAACTTTATCTCAATTACTTTCTAAAGCTGTCACTGCAACCTGTTGTTGGTCGTGTCCAACATAAGTAAAAAGGCATACGAGAAACATTTATAGAAGCAAGTACTGGCTGACCTATTCGCTAATACAGTATGTCTCAGATAGGAAGATAAAAACGTAATTACTTAAATATTCTAGTAAAGTAAATATAAATGAAACAAACGGGAACTGAGAGCGCACTAACCTCGAATATATGAAAATATAGGGTGATCCAAGTAGAGATACTTTTTTCAATAGCCTTTGTTGACAGATCACGTGGGAGTCTTGGCATGCTGTCATGTTATTTTTGTTTAGTATTGTTTGGCATTTCATCATGGAAAGACTTACGACTGAACAATCGTTCAACTTTATTACGAAATTTCTGTGTTCTGTGAGGAATTTGTTTAGTGCATTTCGTTTAACTTATGGTCAACATAATCGACCTACTGAGAGTACTAATCGCAACACCATCACCCATCTTGAGAACCAGCATTCATTATTGGATAATATTCGACCGAATAGACCACGTCCAGCACACAGTAAAGAAAATGTAGCGGCCGTAGCTGAGAGTGTACACCAAGACCGGGGAGAGTCGACTCGGCGCCGTTCGCAGCAACTTGGACTGACGTATAGAACGACTTGGCGCATTTTACGACGAGACCTTTAATTGAAAGCTTACAAAATACAGCTTGTGCAAGAGCTGAAGCCGCCGTTTCGACGTTGGACTCTTGAAAACTTCCATGAAGATCCGACGTTTCTGGCGACGATAATCGTTGACCGCTCATTTTTTTCTTGATGTGTGAGAATAAACAGAAGAAGTCAGGGCTTTACTGCAGATGACCCATAAATTCGACGTTTTGGACGGTCAAAAAGGCGCTGGTTTAAGCAGATGTGTGAGAGCTCGCATTGTATTGGTGTACAATTATTCGTCTTCTCTTGAATTGACCGTCCTACGTTGCTTAAGCGGTCGCCACATGAACAGTTTTGCCGAAGAAGTTTTGCCGAGGCAAATGGTCGCATCATTTGCCTCGAAGTGATTCTACAGCGAACAACTTTCGTTGGATTTGGCTAGTCTTCGAAGACCCACACGGTCGATTGCTGTTTTGTATCGGGCTCATACGCATAGATCCATGATTCGTCATCTGTGGCGATCTTACAAACGCTTTCTGAAGCACCGCGATCGTATTTTTTCAAAATTTCTTTGCACCAATCGACACGGCCCTTATTTGAGCGATTGTCAAATTGTGCGGGATCCAACGAGAACAAACCTTTTTTACGGCCTGCTGTTTATGCAATATCAAATGTATGCTGGTGGAAAAAATGCCCAAGGATGCCTCTATCTGACGGTATGTCACATGCCGATTTTGCATTATCAGTTCACGCACGGCATCAATGTTCTCTGGCACAACGACAGTTTTTGGACGACCTTCGTCTTTGAGCGAGTGTCGGGCACGATTGAATTCATTAAACCATATTTTCACAGATCTGTAGGATGGTGCTTCATCGCCATACAAAGATTTAAGTTCATCGAAGCACTCTTGTCGCGATAATCCACGTCGAAAGTTGTAAAAAATTATCGCACGAAAATGTTCACGAGTTAATTCCATTTTTTGGCCAAATTGATTTTTTCAACTCACTGTAAACAACACAAATGAAGGTCGTACCTCAAAACGTTCTGAGTAAGTTTATGCTAAGAAATGTCAAACTTTCCAATGGAAATGTCAGATGGCGCCAGGCAACACTTAGTATTGCCTAGGCCAGAAATATATATTTCGCGTATTATTGGTATAACCGAACAATAGATTGGGAGTACAGAACGTTGATCTTATTTATCATTTTGTGGTATTTCGAACCGAATTTTTATTACGATTACGGTTGGAACACCTATGATATGCTTCTACTCTCAAAGAGTAGAATTTCAGTAACGACATTCGTCTATAAATATTTTGATATACTTATAATTTTATTTCTCAGCATGATTCATAATATGAACAGACAAAACTCTGTCACAATTCTTACGTTTTTCAATTTACCTCCATTAAATTCTTCACCAATGACGTTTGTCCTGTTGCACCAATTCGTCGTCGTTGGCCAATTCCCCCAATTTGGCCGTTTCGTGAAACCAGCGACCAATTGATATTTATTAATAGGTATTGGCATGATATGTGAGCACCCATTAATAAATGTTTTTAATCAATATCGTCGGTACACGTCCAGTGGAAATCAACCGAATCTTCACAACAACGAAAAGGGAAAAAAGGCAAAAACATCACAGTGATTCCACACACTTAAACCATCATCAGCCACAATGACGATTTCTTTTCACTTGATTTTCTACTCGAAAGCCATCAATTCGCAGAAAATGCGACGATAACAAAGTAATCAACAATCAAAGAGTCAGTTTTGCCAAAGTTCTTTCTGGCTTTTTTTGAACTTTTGTTTTTTTTGTCAGCGAGTGCCCTACGTCCATTGCGTCCGTCCGTTGCGACATCCTCTGTCTGCAGAATATTTCAACGGCTCATTGTGAACGGAACAAATAAAATTAAGGTAAAGATGAAAAAAAATCGCCAACGACAGTTGAAAGAGTGAAAAGCAAACGACAACATCAATAACAACAAAAGCGTAAATATGTATGCCGCTTGATGGAGACGGGGGAGAAGAAGCAAAAACTTTTGAGCCTCTTTAATGTGAATCCATCAATCTTTGTCCCTGTTCGCCTGTCAAACACGCCGACCATCATCCACATTAAGAGCCCATAAAAGGATTGTTCTTCATACGGGGAGGACAAATGCGAAGCGGAAAGTCTCTGTTGGTGCACGGGACTAGATGTTTTTCGGTGCTTTTCTTCAAAAAAAATATTTTGTCGTTTTGTCTGAATTGGAGTGTTAAAGCTTTTGCATAACCTGTAGAGTTGCCAGGCCATTTGGAAATCGAGTTTTACCATTGTGAAATTTGCAAGAGACACAATATTTTTATTGAATAATATCAATTCTAGTAAAATAATAACAAATTTCAACGACGTCATAAGAAAAATTAACGTTTTCATTACATCAATGAAATAATTCATAATAAGTCCATTAAGACTCGTTATCGTATTACGACGCACTGTGGCTGAAATTTTGATTTCGTTGGCCAAAAGTGCATTTTTTTGTCACCGATTTTTAAAATTTTTACCCCTTTTTGAAGCTTATACATCCAGATTAAGGTAGCCAAAAAATTAGGTTAAACTATTGCTAATTGTGGACGTGGCATGCTGTCAAACTCAACTGTTTTTTTTTAATATCAGAAAAAGGTGTTTTTTTTATCAAAAATAAATGGTTACTACTTGCAACCTATCATCGATAATGGTCTGCTGTCTTTTTTATAATGTTAATAGGATAATAGTCTTTAGTTGTTGTAAGTGGTCACAGCTCAAGCGTTTAATATTAAGACTGAACGAAATATCTATCCATTAAAAAAAATAACTTAAATATTTTGATCGGTTCAAAAGTTACAGAGTTTTGGCCGACGAAAAGCGATTTTCAGCCACTGTGCGGCGTTGAAATTGACATTTCATTAACTGACACTGAGTATAGATTTAAATTTATTTGGAAAAAGCATTACATTTAAAAAAAAAACAATGATAACGATTGGGTCATTACTTTAGCCAAGTTGATTTTTTTTTAATGTGTGTGTCACCGCCCACTTTTTTACCAGGGCTTCTCACCTTCCATCTCAAAGTTTGACAGTAGTCTTTTAAAAGATGGTACTTGATGGGAGTAGTGTTGCATTTAATATAACTAAGAGGGAAGTTGGAAAAGTCACGGAATGCTTGATATGCCCTTGTATATTCTAAATACGGTTTCCGATCAATATTACGAGGCAATGAAATATAAACGAGAGCTTCAACCTCACTGACTTAGCACGTTTCTTCACTGCGAGGAATATGAAAATATCCGCCTCCAAATCATCAGCCACACTGTTTACTGCTCAATGTGAAAGTCGATGACGTCAACATGCCGACCACCAACTACCCCAAAATCCTTGGGGCCATATTGGACAGCCTTTTTAGATCCTCTGCACATGTTACAGCTAAAAAAGTAGGAACAAGGTCCTCAAGTCACTTACCGGCAGTACTTGGGGAGCCGACAAAGAAACCTTGTTGACCTCTTACAAAGCGATAGGTCGGTCTGTAGCAAACTACGCAGTACCTGTATGGTCGGCGAACGTGAGTACGACGCAGTGGAAGAAAATTCAGACTTGCCAGAATGCCGCCCTTAGAACATCAACAGGGTGTCTTCTTATGTCTTCTGAGGACCATCTACATGAGGAGACGAAGGTCCTTACCGTGCGCAGACACAATTTCCTGTTGTCTAAGCAATACCTGCTAGGGTGTTTTCGCAGCAGTCATCCTAACCACCATCTCTTGAACAGGATGCCTCCACCCAGGCAGATCAGGTACGATCTTTATGATCTAGAGAGAGAGGTCCAGCGGTATAAGAGAGAAACTTTAGATCATCGAAACTATCAGGCAGGTTTGAACAACATTCACGCCGATAATGTCGCAGCAGCAGTATCCAGCTACCGTGTGAATGTAATGCTAGGGGAACATCCCCGGAGATTTCACCTGAGGAGAAGGTACTACCTCGGCAGACGCGCTTGGTTCTGGCGCAGCTGATATCTGGATGGTGCAGCCGCCTCAATTCTTACTGGGCACGAATTGATGCTAACGTTCCGGACATCTGTCCCGCCTGCCATCAGGGACCACATGATGTACTGCACCTCTTTAATTGTCCGGCCAAGCCCACTCAGCTGACCCCCAGGTCTCTGTGGACGCATCCAGTTCAAATGGCACGTTTCCTTCACCTGGATATCGAAGCAGATCCCCCAGAGACGAACAAGACTTCAAAATAAATATATTGTTGTTACAACAACAACATAAACGAGAGCTATGTATAAGAAATGATGGATGGAGCTATGTATAACAAATGATGGACCAATAAGTAATCAGCAAATTTGTTTACTTAATACAGTAGTGCCGCAGCCAAAGCTTATAACTATACGGGCTCATTTTATGGCGTTTTTCATCACTCTTTTCAGAATTTAAGGGGACTAGTTATCGCAACCCTGGCAAATATTCTTCTTAAGGATTTCAAGACTCTGTGGATTGATGTCCTTAACCCGTGACTTTAGGGACATCAAGCCTTAAAGTCACTGATTCTTAATATATGATTTTTCTGTAAAAAACGATAACGCCACAAACCAAAACCAATTAATTTTGCCGATGTTAGATGGGTTAGGCCCAAAATCGATCAAAACATTTGAATTAGCTTTTTCAAGATTTTTGACCGATCTGGTCTATGTTTATCTGCGTTCTAAGTTACGTTACAAACCAAACTTCGTTTAATGTGCCGATTTTAGGTATGAGTTATATCAGTATTTGACCGATCTGGTCTATAATTCTGGTCCACAAACACATTCCGTTGAAATCTGTTTGGTCGGTTAGAACCTATATCGGTCAGGAAATTTTATCGAATATTAAATGTGGCTCGCAAAACGCCAGCATTTCAAATCGAAAAGGAAATTTAAACGAGAGCTATGTACAACAAATGATGGACCAATAAGACTTACATTGGGTTTGTGATAAGTCGCTCTCAAGCTATACAAAGCTTGAGCCACATCGGATTTCGTATTTGGCTTCTAGAGCAACACAACTGGAGGACCAATTTTATTGGGTCTAAAAGATAACATGGAATGATAAAGTCGACTTTCTCCAGGTTCGGTTATAGATTAGGCCTAAAATCTATAGGGAGCTACCTACATAAAAACACAGAATGGTATAACCTTCTTTTATAAGAAAATTGGCTCAATGAGGCCGCCTGCCCAAAATCCACACCAAACAGTGACTCGTTGTGGAAGCATTAGCTACTTAATAGTGTGGCTTCTTTGAAACTCACATGCGGCAAGTTTGCTTTTTGACATAGCCACCAAGATGAAAATGAGCTTCATCTACCAAAATATCTTCAGCCCTTTGAGCGAAGCAAAAACGCATCGGATTTTATTCCATTATTAAAGGACAAAGTTCAACCTTTTCAATAAAACCAGAAATCTAAAAAAATTATCAGTTCCTTTTTTTTACAGTCGATTCAAATTTAAAATTTTAAATGACCCATCCTATACATGAACCAATTATAATAAAATGTGCGCATTACATTATTTTCATAATGATCAGGCCTCATATAATACTTCTTGAATATCGGAACCTAAAATCTAATACGTCCTCTCTATGGAAACTTGGCAAATTTATGGACTCATAGGGTCCAGTTTCGCCATGGTGTATTACAAGTCCATATCAAAAGGGTGCCGTGTATGATTTACATTAAACATCCTAGGTGACTTGAGTGAAAGTTTTTTCGTTTGCTTTTTTGAATGCAGAACCTTTTAAAAATACTCTTTGAAAATAAAAGATAAGATTGCTATATATATTTCTGGCCTAGGCAACACTAAGCATTGTCTGGCGCCATATGACTCTTCCATTGGAAAGTTTGACATTTTTTGGCATAAACGTTCTCAGAACGTTTTGACGTACGATCATCATTTGTGTTGTTTACAGTGACTTGAAAAAATCTATTTGGCAAAAAAATGGATTTAACTTGTGAACATTATCGTGCGATCATTTTTCACCACTTTTGTCGTGGATTATCACGACAAGAGTGCATCGATGAACTTAAATCTTTGTATGGCGATGAAGCACCATCCTATAGCATTGTGAAAAACTGGTTTAATGAATTAAATCGTGGCCGACGCTCGCTCAAAGACGAAGGTTGTCCTAAAACGGCCGTTGTGCCAGGGAACATTGATGCCGTGCATGAACTGATAATGCAAGATCGTCATAAGACATACCATGTGATAGAGGCATTCTTGGACATTTATTTCACCAGAATACATTCGATATTACATGAACAACTGGCCGTAAAAAAGGTTTGTTCTCGTTGGATCCCGCACAATTTAACAATCGCTCAAAAAAGGCTCGTGTCGATTGGTGCAAAGAAATTTGGAGAAAAATACGATCGCGGTGCTTCAATAGACGTTTATAAGATCGTCACAGGTGACGAATCATGGATCTATGCGTATGAGCCCGAAACAAAACAGCAATCGACCGTGTGGTCTTCGAAGACGAGCCAAATCCAACGAAAGTTGTTCGTGGAAGAAACACTTCGAAGCAAATGGTCGCTTGTTTCTTTTGTAAAACTGGTCATGTGGCGACTGTTCCGCTTGAGCATCGTAGAACGGTCAATTCTGAGAGGTACACCACAATTTTTTTGCATGAAGTCTTCGGAGAAATTCGAAAAACGAACAAGAGAAGACGAATCATTGTGCACCATGAAAATGCGATCCCCCACACATCGGCTCATCAAACCAGCGCCTTTTTTAACCGGCCAAAACGTCGAATTGATGGGTCATCTGCCGTACAGCTCTGACTTGGCACCCAATGACCTTTTTATTCCCGCACATCAAGAAAAAAATATGCGGCCAACGAGTTTCGTCGCCAGAAAATGCTGTTGAAGCGTTCAAATCCTATGTTTGGGAGGTGTCTCAATCGGAGTGGAAAAAGTGGTTTGAGCGCATGCAAAATCAAGCTGGAGAATACTTTTAAAAACAATAAAACCATTTTTGATGATAAATATTCGCATCAGAGTAAAACTACAGCTCTTTAAGCAACCGTGATTCACACATGACTCAATGCTATTTAAAACTTCAAAACGTTTTCCTACTTTTTACACATTTACTAATATTTTTGAACAGGGATTAAACCGGCTCAAGACCTCTTGCTTCTATATTTAAATTGAAGACAAGTTTTTAACAAAATGGCAAAGTGACATTGATTTTCGTGGCTGCACACTACTTTAATCATGATTTCGGGTCCGTGACAACCCTCTTCAGAAAGCCTTGCTGCAATTGTTGAAAGTAAAACAGAACTCTATAAGGCCAGGCTCTTCCCAAATATTTTTATTTAACAAAAACTAATAAATTTTTTTCGCAAAAACGCATTTTTCACCTGAAGGTGTTCCCAAAAATTAAATTAAAACGAAAAATTAAACGAAATAACTTTATTTTTTCGATTTCAGATGATCCAGCAAGGTCTTGTGAGGGGCACCTTAATTCTACATGGATCGATGGGAGGCGGCTTCAAAAGAATTTGAAATGGAATTCAAAACATATTAAATCCAGTAAAATATAGTGTGTCGGGTGGACATAATCGTATCATGAAGTGTTTCTAGGACATCGGGTAAATTAATATGTGATCTATATCTTTCTTTACGGCGTTACAAGCATCAGCACTATGTTATATGCGTTTGATGCCACTGTTTAGTGTTGGGTATAAAAATCAAAATATTCCAGCAATCACAATATAGAAAAATAGAAAGGGACCTAAGGTTAAAAACCAGTTTTGTTCAGGAGAGCCATTTTAAAGATAAGGTCCCTTTCTATTTGCGCTTAGAATTGTCGACTTCACTTTCATAAAACGCGCATATTTCTGGGAGGGAACACTTTTGGGGCATTGGGTCGGTCTCATTCGATGCTCAGATGTTGTCCGCATCAAAAAAAAGAAGAAAAGAAATCATAATAAATCAATCACATATACTTTTTACAGAGTGTAAATACAAAGTCTATTTTGCAGGACAAATATTTCATGTATTTTATTAGCTGCTGAAACTTCCCTAGATACTACAATACATGCGGTGGCAACTCTGCCTCATAAATGTACTTGCTTTGATGAAACACAGCACGGAATGGAACATCGTAAAGTGTACCGGTGAATGAGTGTATTGTAAATATAAATTCCTTGTTTTTTTGGGAGCAAACGAAAAAGAATTTTTAAAGAAATCATTATAAATTCGCATGAGACAGTGGGCAGAATTATGCCAAATAGCTTCTTTCTAAGCGGAATCGGATCCTACTGTTTAAAGACCACTCGGAACGGTTAATGCATTTTATTGGGAATAATTTACACGGTTTTAGGGAGTTATCTTTTGCACATAAAGTGGTGGGCGAGGTGGAAACTGCCAACGGACAGTCTGTAAATATGGTAGGAATTATTTCAGTGAGTCGTCCTCACTCCTGGAATAAAACTTCGCATATGCAAATCTAGCAATGTTTTGTATATAAGTACTTATATTAATGGTTAAATGAGTAGAAACCTTTTCAGCAGCGCACATTTATGGTACTGATGAGCCGTCCCATACTTACGTCAAAATGTACTTCTTTCGGACGGTGATGTGTTGGTTATAACTTCGTTGTCTTTTTCTCCTTCACCATATGACAAACAGCAACAAACATGATCTAATAAGCTTGTGGAGTAATTCACTCTTTTAAAAATTATAATACATGTTACGCACAAAACATGCACACTTTGTGCTTTTTGCATTTGTGGTTTTCAAGAAAAACCCATGCGAAACGGAATTTCCGGAAATGATATTGCGCTTTGAAGATTGCTCTACGCACAGTTTGAAGACTATACGCAAAGGGTAATTCGCAGTACATAATTCAAATAAGTCTCCCTTATAAGTCATTTGATTTGTTGCCCAAGTTATCGTTGCCAAAGACTGCTAAAGAAAAACATTGGCGGGTTTAAAAACAGCTGTATAGTCTGCACGCAAAGAAAAGACATGTTTACTATATGGTCACGGCAACAATAATATGTACTCTACAATAGAAGCATGTTCGTATTATTTTGACAACATTATGATTGCGGCAATAATAATATTGTTGAAATGTAATAATACTATTATTGCTAAATTTAGAAACGAAAATATGGTTGTAGCAACTAAGTAAATATTGTTAGTGCGACAAAAGTATTGTTAAACATTTACGTTAACAATAATATGATTACGGCAATCATATTCTATGTTTGAGACTATGAACAAAGCATAACAGATTTTAAAGATTGTGTATGACTAATACTATGTGTATTTTTTGGTATATCAAAAAAAACACATACACACAAGATACAGTGCATGGCGTTGTTCATTATAAAAAACAACAAAAATCGGAAGGATATGTGAAGGATTTTTATTGCGTTTATTTTGTTTGCTGGAATACTCTACTACAGACTGGTTCTCGTTGATTTAAAATCTGTCTGCACTTTAGTGTATAAGTATAGCCATTGTTCGTGGTTTAATCACGTTTCTTACTTGGGGTCTACGGATGGTGAAGAAGCTTTCATCCCCTGCAGTCACCACTGCTTGCAACTAAAAGTCTTTTCGATCGACTCTTTAATTTTATTTATTTCTTTAATAAAATGTTCAATAGAAACATTCTCTCAGATCTGGCTATGAACTCATTTTAAAAAAATGCTTATTATGAACCTCTAATGTTGAATAATAACCTAATCCCAAAAATATATTTGGGGATCTTAGTATAGTTAAGTGGTATTATTTTATGGTTGCAGGGATCATATTATGATTGTAGAGATCATAATATGGTTGCGTGTGAATCAAACTATGGTAGTGAGGATCATACTATGGTCGTATGTGAAAGATAATATTGTTGTGAGGAATATGATTTAGGGATAATATTATGGTTGAGTGTGACTCATAATATGGTTGTCAAGATCATAGTATGGTTGTGTGTGAATCATACTATTTCTGTGAGGATCATAATATTGTTTTGACACAACCATATACCCAACAATAGTATGATCCTCTTCGAATATTGTCAATACAACCATACTTATTCTGCATGTGCCAGGCAAGCAAGCCAATATATTTCGCCAATTTTTTACGTTGATTCTGAAAAAGAAACAACAAAAATGTCTCGAACAGGAATAAAAACTGTTCAAGTATATCTTTTAAGTTAAAGCTTATTTTGTAGGCTTTTATCAGAAAGTCGTCGTTAAAACTTTCCCGTTTGTTTTTTATTTAGTTTTCCTATTACTTGTTCTCATTAACATAGGTTTTTTGGGTCCCTCAAAATACTTTCTTTAAAAGACTAACACTGCCTTCTGTTAGTGCTGTTGGTGGCTACAGCCGAAGCAGCCGATTGAGTGCGTCAAAAATATACTAACGTTCTCCTCAACCCTAAGAACTTAATGGACTATTTTCTACTGATATATACAGCATGCGACAAGGCCTATTATACCCTCCATTAAACTATGAAGTGTATAGTTAATTTGTCATTCCATTTGCAAGTACTCGAAATATTTATCGGGCACCCTATAACATATCGTAATTTATGTGGACGAGTTTTAATGAATAATTCTATTTAGTGCCCACCTACAATCTCCTAATAGGCCATAACTGATATACCTTTCGATCCAAGACGACCAGAAAAATATGGTTACTGTATGTTCTCTGAAAAAACAGCATTGTGATCGCAACCATAGCATTGTCTTCTGAGTATTGACAACAATGTGATTGTGGCAATATAAATATTGTTGAAATGTAACAATAGTATAATTGCCAAAGACCAATATGATTGTAGCAACAATAAAAAATGGTTGGTGCGAAAGGAGTATTGTAAATTAGGTTTTATATTAACAATTATATATGTATAATAACAGCAGTCATACCGTATGATTGTAAATTTTCTAAATTTAAGTATGATTTTTAGAACAATGCTATTGCTACGAATCATACGCAATAATAGTAATTTTTATATATAAATGAAATTTGTTTGCGTAAGATTTTTATAACTAAAATATATTAAATAAATATAAAAAATATAAAAAATATAAAAAATACTAACGTTGTGAGGATCATACTATGGTTGTGACGATCATAGTATGGTTGAATGTGAGTCAAAGTATGCTGCTTTGTATATTGTCATCCCAACTAAGCTTTTGTTTCGTGTATATACATATTGCTACTTCAAGAAACTGAAAATCATTTTTCGCCCACTTTGGGTAAGTCAGAGCGGGGAGCGATACAGAACCATAATGAACGATTTGATTAAGTGGCAATGGAGGACTTGTGGCTCCAAAAGGACGGTACAACTTGTGGTTCCAAAAGGACGGTACAACTACTTAAGCAGCCAGCGTAAAAATTTACTATTTAAACGGTATCTGTTAGTTAAAGTGACCCGCTCCAGATTTCCTTTGAAGATTCTTTAGTCACGAGCCTATGCGAATATTCAATAGTTTTTTAAAGCTCGTAAGGATGTAAATCGTAAATCCTAAAAGTATCTCTAGTCCAGTAAAAAAAATTCTATATATTAGCAGACATTAAACTGTAAGTTTGGTTGTAACTGTTTTTTAAAACACTGAAATATTTCAATAAGTCCTTCAGAGTTTGTCCTGATGAGACTAGAACTGAAAACAGTTCAGTAAACCTGACTAAAGAGCCTAAGAAGTAGGAAATATCCCACCAGCAACCACCACATTTCCTGGGCGAATATCAAGTTATTTTGCTCCACAGTACACTGAACTTTAAAAAACTCAAACAATCACTTATATTCCAGACAAAAACAAAATAAATTTAACCCAAAAAAAAAAAAAATAAAAAGGACATAACGTCAAAAAAGCGTGACGATAAGTCGTAAAGTTCCATCAATACCCATCATACCACTCATTCAATAGAGCTCGCACACAATCTCCGAACAAGGCAGAAAGAAACGCCAACAAAAATCCAAAGAAAAAACTCCCAGCCAGACGACAGCATACGTAACACGACATTAGTGCCTCTAAGAAAAACACCAAACGCAATTTCAAAGAAAAATATTCGTCCAAATAATCGTACAAAGAATACCTCCTTAACAAAAACATTAACAAAGAACGAAAGCTCAAAAAAATGTAAAACCGGCAAAGGAAAACGAGCCCTCATTAAAGATTTGATTCATATTAAAACGCACCAAACGAAACGAAGAACCCAAACCTCAGCGATCCTGCCTTTTTTCGCATACTTTATGGTCGCCTTTTTGCTCGTCACATTAGGTTCTGGGCAAAAAGTAATCCGGAGGAGATAATTCATAGATATGGACTGCCGGACAAAGGCATGGAGGCCAAGAAACCTTTTTTTTTTGGGAATTGTTGACTTGCCGGTCTCAAAGTAAATGAAAACAACGGACGTACGAACGGACCCCCTTAAATTAGTCATTTCTTTGGGTTTATGTTCGAAGACGAAACGAAATAATATGAAATTAAGTGTAATAAAGAAAAAAACTTAGAGAGTAATCATATAATTTGGTTTTATGGTCAAATAAATACCTTTATTGGAGTCTTTGTTACGGCGTTAAAGGCAACTGCGATGATAACCTTTGGGAATGCCGATTTTGGAAGTTCATAAGGCCTAAATATCAAACAAATTATTAAGGAAGAAGAAATTGGAGTTGTTATAAGCTAAACTTCATACAGAGTCTGCTGAGCATACGTACGAGTATTGCTCTAAACATCACATAAGGAAACAGATCTGGAACTTTTATCAAAACAGTAAGCACTTCACAGTAAAATTTATACTCTCACTGACTGAACTAAATCCAACTAGTGTTCTAAGTCGTTTTTCGACTCATTGATTAGTCGACTTTTCGTTGTAATAAAGCCACAGGCGGTAAGTCGACTTTGATTTTAAAAAAGTCTAAAAAACTTGTCGACTTTTTATTTTAACTTCAAATGTAACCATGATTTTTATTGTCATCCAAACAATCCGTGTTGACTTAGCCAAACAAACTCTGGAAAATCGCTATATTTGTAGTATTTTTATTTTTTTCGATTTTATAAGTACTTAGTAGGGACATAAATACTGTTACACACGTTTCATGCTGTAAAATAAAAAGTACTGAATATTTTTGGACCAAATATTTGTTGATATGTTTATTGATGTATATTGTATCCAAAAAGAATGTCCTTATTCGAAATGTCCGCCTTTTGCCTTTACACACGCCTTAAGTCGCCCTAGCCAATCGTCAATAGCTGCACGAACCTCGTCCTTTGGAAAATTGGCCACAGCTCGAACCAAAGCAGTCTTCAGAGATCCAATGTTGGGGTATATTTTGTGGCTAACCTTGTCCTCTAAGACCGTCCATAATTTGTAATCCAATGGGTTAAAATTTGGACTGCCTGAGGGCCATTCTTCAGAGGAAATGAACGCTGGCAAATTGTTTCGAAGCCAGACCTGGGACGTTTTAGCCTTATGGGCCGGCGCAGAGTCCTGCTGGAAAGTCCATGGCTGGCTTTGGAACAGGGAATTGTTAAGAGGCTTTACAACCGCTTCCAAAACGGTTTCGTGGTAAACTTTGGCCGATGTTTTGACTCCTTGCTCGCAGAAATGCAGGTCAATGACCCCATCGTAAGAGACACCCCACCAAACCATGACTGAAGCGGGGTGATGACCCTTTTTCACCCTTTGGATCAGTTCAGATGCTTCCTTAGGTGACAGCGCATACACTCTATCATTTAGCTTGTTTAATTTTTCCTGAACGGTGAAAAAATTTTCCTCGGTGAACAAAATTTTTCTTTGCAAGTTATCAGCGTGCTTCACCAAAAGACGTTTGCATTTTTCAATCCTATTTTTTTGTTTAAAGCTGCAGTCAATAAATGTTTGGTACGTCGTTTGAAAGCCCCAAGTCTTTTTTAATAATTCGACTCATGGAATTTTGCGTGATATTCATCTCACGGGCCATGATTTTCGGTTTTCGGAGTGGATTTCTATGAATTCTTGATTAAACGGCTTTGATGACATGCGGTTTTCGAACAGAGCGTGGGCGGTGGCGGCCTTTTGCATCTCCAGTCTCCGAACATGCGGCTAATCCCTAGTGGCCGGAGCGTTTCGAAAATATCTCGTTTTTCATTTCACACTTGAAAAGCGCTTTAACAGCAATACGGTTCTCATTATCTGACCACTTCATGATGAAAGTTGAAACAATTTTAAAATCCCGTTCCAGCCTAACGCTATTGAGGTTAGCTTTCAAAACATACATGACATTAACGTGGTATGTTCAGTTCTACTATTGAAATGAGTGTGTTCAATGTTGTAACAGTATTTATGTCCCTACTAAGTATTGAATTAAATGCTCTTAGGCAAAAACTGTGATTATTGATGCGTTTTTATATTTAATGAATTTTTAAAGAAACATGTTTTTTATAAAATTTTTGTTTTTTTTTCAAAACTTCATCTAAATATCCAAAACTAGTGGGCAAATTAATAAACAATGTAAACACGAATTTTGTTAACTAGTTCTGAATTATTTTTTGACTACGAGTAATAAGTTCTTTTTTTTCTAAAAAATTGTATGCCTTTTTCTAAAAAATAAACATTTTTTTTGGTTAAAAAAATTAATTATTTATTTTTAATTGTACCTCGGTATTCAATATATGATTTGTACTATTTAAACATTATTTTTACTGTGAACGATCATTTGTGACATACCTTTACATATAAATTGTAGTAACTATGTGTGAACTCTTTAAAAAAAACGTGAAGACGAAAGTATCCAATAATCCGAATTTTCGATAATCCGAATTATGGTCTGCAATCAATGATTCAGATTAACGAGTTCTTACTGTACTTCAGTGCTTTCCCAAAAAAAAAATGAGGTGTGCTAAATTTTATTAAGATAAGTTGTAATATGAGTATGCTATATATATATGGGAGCTATATCTTAATCTGGACCGATTTTCTTTAAATTCAATAGCGTCCGGCCTTGATCCAAAAAAAATCCTTTTGCTTAATTTTATGAAAATCAGACATTAATTGCAGCAGGTAGTTTGATTACAAGCTTAAGATGGACGATCACACAGGCAGATATCGAGCCAGCTAGTAATTTTGACTCGATCGGTATACTTAAAGTTGGGTCTAGCTTGAACATTTTTGCACAAGTGGCGCTGGGGCAATCAGATATTTTAATTGTTTATTAATTGAATAAAATAATTTGAATTAAGAAAAAAACTATTTATATAATTAAAAGTTGTTTAAAAATTTTAGTTAAAAATGTTATACATTAAGATTTAATTTATTTACACTATAAGTATATGCAAAACTCAAAACTTGTATATTTAATTTTAAACATAAAAAAATAACTCGATCCTTGGTAGATTATCACGACCACGTTCAATTTAGTTTCGTATATTTCCCCTAATCAGAGTTCATTTAGTTTAATTACTATTAAACTATTTGTCTTATTTAATCTTTTACTTTAAATGTTAAAGGTCACTTAAATTCGAGTGCAATCGTAAGAAAAACGAAAATCGTTCTGGTTTAAATCGGTGCATGAAATAGAATAGCTCATACACAACGACGTTTGTAAGTAACCCTGATAAATTAGGCAGTATCGGTCCATTTTATCGAACTGTCCCATGTTGAGTTTGTCATATACTCCTTAGTATCTTATCATGATCACTATTCATTTTAATGTCCCTCCGTTGTAATAGTTTCTCTTTCGTTCATACCAAAATCGTATCTATCTATCAGCATTTGTCTGATAGTGCCAAGGCAGACTCCTTCTAAAACACTAGTGCTGCCAGTACTTGCTACAAACTTTCCTAGACTGAAAATTTCCCGACACAACATTCAAGCACGCGCTACATGTGAATAAAACTTTTTTATTTTAGTCAATGTGCCCCTAACCATGCCGGTAGTTTCCCCCCATACCTTAACACCAGCACGCAAAACACTCCCAAAGTACAACAAAATGGTATGCAACGACGAAGACTTTTTTTAAGCAGCAAATTCCTTTAAGCAAATAATTAGATTTCAAAATTAAATAGTTTATCAAACCAACAACAATAGCAGCTGCAACAACAACAACTACGAGTACTGCTCTTTGAGTTCCTAATGTCGAAGTTATGGAATTTTGCGTGTTGAGCAAAGTTTTTCATTCCATGTCTAGGCACACATACGCTCCTACAAATACGACAAAAAATGAGCAAAACACGAGAACAATTTCCATGATTAATGTTTCCACTAAAGAAGGAAAATATTTTCATAATAAAATTATAAAGGTTGTGGTGTAGGCGGCAGCGAAGACAGTAACCGACAGCATAAAAAATATTGTCTCATGTCACATGCGCAAACTTTTCAATTAATCTTTGCGAAAGTTTCCGCCGATATTAAGCGATAAGGAAGCGAAACTATTTCACACGGAATTATAGTGAGAGAAAAATAAAACCTCACAACCGTCAAAAAGATTTAACGATTTATTAATTATAGTTTGCCTATTATTAGGCTGGCAAATGAGATAATAATAATAGTAGGTAGATAAAGTAAATATAAAGTTGTATGACAGAGAGTGAGAAAGACTTCCCGTACCCGGAGGTCCGTTTGAAAGGATATCGTAGGGGCTGTAATGAAGATTTTTGATAAAATTTCGTGATATATTAAAAAATGACGTGTATAAGCGTTTTCTGCATTATGGAAAGTTTAGTCTAAAAATTCCTTTAAATCAATTACTGGTCAATAACCGTTCAGGAAAAATTTAACAAGCAAAATGATAGAGTGTATGCTTGGTCATCCAAGGAAGCATCTGAACTGATCCCAAGGGTGGAAAAGGGTCATCACCCAGCTTCAGTCATGGCATGGTGGGGTGTCTCTTACGATGGGATCACTGACCTGCATTTCTGCAACAAGGAGTCAAAACATCGGCCAAAGTTTACCAAGAAACCGTTTTGGAAGCTGTTGTGAAGCCATGGACTTTCCAGCAGGATTCTGCGCCGGGCCAAAATGCTAAAACGTCCCAGGCCTGGCTTCGATACAATTTGCCAGCGTTCATTTCCTCTGAAGAATGTCCCTCAGGCAGTCCAGATTTGAACTCATTGGATTACAATTTGTGGACGATTTAAGAGGACAAGATTTGTCACAAAAGATACCCCAACATTGGATCTCTTAAGACTGCTTTGGTTCAAGCTGTGGCCAATTTTCCAAAGGACGAGGTTCGTGCAGCTATTGACGATTGGCCAGTTCGACTTAAGGCGTGTGTAAAGGCACATCATTTGTGTTGTTTAAAGTGACTTTAAAAAATCAATTTGGCAAAAATATGGAATTAACTCGTGAACATTTTCGTGCTATAATTTTCCTCAACTTTCGACGTGGATCACGCCAAGAGTGCATCGATGAACTTAAATATTTTGTATGGCGATGAAGCACCATCCTATAGAACTGTGAAAAACTGGTTTAATGAATTCAATCGTGGCTGACGCTTGCTCAAAGACGAAGGTCGTCCAAACACGGCCGTTGTGCCAGAGAACATTGATGTCGTGTGTGTTTGATGCGATCTGATGAAGAAAATTGGAAAGTAGAATTAAAATCAGCAACCTCACATTAGTAAAAAATTGCTGTTAATTTCCACAAAATAATTTCAATTTTATTAACCTGAGTATACTCCGCTAGTTTCAAGATAATTTCCTCCTTTAAGTTACAATTTATTTGGGCCTTGTACTAGATCTTTTAGACATCGGAAGCAATAGTCTTTCAGTCAGTCATAACCATTTGAATCTACCTGTGATAGTTTAAATTAAATATAAGTTCAAATTTACACGACTCCTGTTAAATTCACACCACCATGTCTTTTCAACACCTCCCGGTGGCTCATTAGTGTTAATCCACCCAACAGATTAAATTCCATTACAAATTTGAAATACGCTAACAATGAAAAGTAAAACTTGAGCAATTTTCCTATGGCATAAACTCTCTAGTCGAACTGGTGTACACGTCGAGCCTCCTTCCTCCCCGCACCCGTCTGTTTGTGATTAAAACTAGAAACCACATTCTGCCGTAAACACCACGAAGGAGGCCCTTAATTGTTGCACTCTGTGACTATGGCCTCAACATTGTTGTACGGTGGTATTTATTTTTCGCTTTTTTCTGCTCTAGTCCTATATACAAAAACTAAACACTAACTATTCTCACTTGATAACTATGTCTGCTAAATGTTGGCTACGACAAACAAAAAAAAACGTAAAGGCGATAATAAGTCTGCAGAGTATCAGAAAAAATAGCGAGCCAACAAAAAAGCCCAATGTGCTGTGTAAATTGTGTGAGAAAAATATATGGTTGGCAGTTAGGGTTCTCCGTTTTTCTTATTATTCTGCCAGACTGTGGAACAAATTGCGAAAATGTCTTTGATGAGGTTGTGGCGACACACAGAGTGCGCTATAGTATATACGAAGTAGTGCATGATAGCAAACAGATGGTTTGCTATTATTTCTTATGAAATATTTTACAATTGGTTTAAGTTTTGCTTAAAGATATGAGTGCCACTTACTGAATATCACCACAACAATTTCAGCAGGTGAAACCGTAGAAGCATGAAACAATATCTACTCTATTAGGTGAGGCCAATGATAATATAGGGTTTTCCATTAAGGACATAACAATTTTATATATTATTCAAACCCAGAATATACTTATAGAGTTCAAATTTATTCCTGGTTTAGTGCAAATGTTACATTTTAAAAATAAAATTCAATTTCGGTCATATGACCACCACGAGCCCCTGTACAACGATCTATTCTTCGGACCCAATTTTCTACCACTCTAGCACACTTTTCGATCGGAACGTTAACAATTATAAAAAAAAGCATCAACGTACTCAGAACTTTTTGACGTACGACCATCATTTGTGTTGTTTACAGTGACTTGAAAAAATCAATTTAGCAACAAAATGGAATTAACTCGTGCACATTTTCGTGCAATCATTTTTCACAACTTTCGACATGGATTATCACGACAAGAGTGCATCGATGAACTTAAATCTATGTATGACGATGCAGCAACATCCTACAGCACTGTGAAAAACTTGTTTAACGAATTCAATCGTGGCCGACGCTAGCTCAAAGACAAAGGTCGTCCAAAACGGCCGTTGTGCCAGAGAACATTAATGCCGTGCGTGAACTGATAATGCAAGATCATCATATGACATACCGTGAGATAGAGGCATCCTTGGGCATTTCTTCCACAAGCATATATTCGATATTGCATGAACACCTGGCCGTAAAAATGTTTGTTCTCGTTGGATCCCGAAGAATTTGACAATCGTTCAAAAAAAGCCCGTGTCGATTGATGCAAAGAAATTTTGAAAAAATACTGCAGCGGTCTTTCAAAAGACGTTAATAAGATCATCACAGGTGACGAATCATGAATCTATGAATATGAGCCCGAAACAAAACAGCAATCGACCGTGTAGGTCTTCGAAGACGAGCCAAATCCAACGAAAGTTGTTCGTGACAGAAGCACTTCGAAGCAAATGGTCGCCTGTGTCTTTTTGCAAAACTGGTCATGCGACGAATCATTGTGCTCCATGACAATGTGAGCTCTCACACATCGGCTCAAACCAGCGCCTTTTTGACCGGCCAAAACGTCGAATCGATGGGTCATCCGCCGTACAGCCCTGACTTGGCACCCAATGATTTCTTTTTATGCCCGCAAATCAAGAAAAAAATGCGTGGTTAACGAGTTTCGTCGCCAGAAGATGCTGTTGAAGCGTTCAAAAACCATGTTTTGGAGGGGTCTTAGTCGGAATGGAAAAAATGCTTCGAAAATAGGTCTGTACGCATGCAGAAGTATATAAATCATGCTGGAGAATACTTTGAAAAACAATAAAACCATTCGCATTTTCATTATTAGGCCTGAAATATACACAGCAGCCCTCGTATATTGATGTGGCCTTATAAAAAGAAATCCGATGGCGTTTAATCGCATTAACAAGGTGGACATTCGGCTGGACCCTTTCTCGAGATAACACGTTCACCGAATTTGCCTTTCAGTAAATCGATTGCAGCGCGTGCTATGTGCCTTGTTGAAACCACATATCGGCGAAGTCAAACTCATCTAATTCTGGCCAAAAATATTTTTCTAACATGGCACGATAGAAAATTATTTCCTCCATTGACGGTAACATGACGATTCTTTTCATTGACGGGAAAATACGGCCCTTCGGCATGAAAATCACACAGTATTTTTCGGCGGATGCAATTGTGTCTCTTGAAGGACATGCGGGTTTGTTGCTGTCCAATAAAGTATATTTTGTTTATTGACAAAACCACTCGGCCAGAAATAATGATTTTTCGATGAAATTCTGGATTTTCGTGAAACTTTGCCAGAGCCCAATCGGAGAAGTTTCGGCGTTTCAAATGATCAAGTGGCTTTAGTTCTTGAGTCAGTTTAATCTTATAAGGTGAATGCCAAGATTTTCCCCCAAAATATGCCACAATTGTGGTTTGATGTGCAATTCCTGAGAACAACGTGCAATCGATAGATTTGTCTCATTTCGAACGGATACACTTACGACTGCGAAATTTTCGTCGCTTCGAGCGGTACGGCGTTTCTTTGGTGCCGAAACATCCAAAAGTGAAAATTTCGATCCAAATTTATCCACTGTAGCACGCCATAGATTAGTATATTTCCTTGATGATCCTGACTGAACAGATTCGAGCACAATGTGAAATCGCTCTGGCTCTTCTATTATTTAACATTGCCTCTGCATTAGTCGAAGGCGTCCAAACAGATCAAACTTTCATTTTATATGCTGATGATCGATGGACCAACAAAATACCACAGAATTAAGGCTAAGCAGCCTTGAAATCGATCTTACGATCGTACTAAGGACCAGCAAAGCGGACCGGAGCTAGAGCTGCAAAACTATCCATAGTCGTCCCATTCTACAGATTCTGGAAATCTATCAATAATCGTAGTATCGAATATATTTTTTATTAAAATTATGTTTCTTATTAAATAAATGCATTCTAAAGTGTGTTTTTTATAGACGTGATACTTTCAAGAAGAAATAAAACGCACGTAATTTAATTTTTATTGGCCAAGAAATAAGATTTTTATAAAAATAAGGGATTACCATTATGTTTTAAAAAGGATTTCCGACAGGGGCCGCCGCGGCTGGCTCGATTCCTAAGATTTCTTCAAAAAATTGATTTTTTTTCGTTGGCTGTATGGCATGTACGAGTATCACCGTCTTGTTAGAACCAAAGGTCATCCACACCAACATCCTCCAATTCACGCATATAAAGTCATTAATTATGACTCTATAGCGTTCTCCACCGACTGTAACATTATGGCCGGCTTCATTGTTGAAGAAATACGGACCAATGATTCCCTCTGCCCATCGAGCACAGCGGTGACTTTTTGAGGAAGCAATAACGTCTCATTTTCATTACTCCAAATGTGACAATTTTGGTTATTAACGTCCCCATTCCACCAAGAGTGAGCTTCTTCGCTGAACAAAAATCAGGATCGATGACCATCTTCTTTTAGGCCCATTCACCGAACGTGCGACGCGCTTGATGGTCGTTCGGCTTCAACGCTTGCACGAGTTGGATTTTTTAAGCCCGCAAACCAAAATACTACCGCAAAATCTTCCATAAAGTGGAACTCCAATTGTTGCGCGCGATGGCTGATGGACTCATCGGGGTCTTCTTCGATACTCTGCTCCACACCAAAATAGCGCCTTCGGTGCGCACTGTACGGCGTCTCTGAGGATGAACATTATCCATTAGAGAAAACGTGGTGCGGAAGTGATCACTGGTTGCTCGAATTACCGACTCTGTTGGGCGATTGTGTCGATATCGGGCGCGATGCGTCGCTCGAACCGGACCATTATTGTGGTAAAAACTTTCCACGATTAGCAAACGTTGTTCCGCAGTAAGTCCATTTATTATGAAATAGCAAACCTAACAGATCAAAAATCAAGTGACAGCTGTCAAAAAGACCAACTGCGAAAAAGTGTGGCCAAATTGAAATCACACGTCTAAAAAAACAACCTCAGGATATGTGCTGAAAATTCATATTAAGGGAGCTTACTTCAGCTCTTTTTACCGGGTAGCGTGTTAGTTGTCTTACTCATTCAACTTACTTAATTTTACAAAAAAAAACGTGGCCCTTGTCAGCATTGCTAACACATCGGAAACCTTGTTTTTTAAAACGACGTCCCAATACTGTTCCCAATCTTGCCACTGTGTGAACTCATACGGAAATAATCTTTTCTGAACTAGCTTAATTAGAAATGCACAAGCCCCGAAACCCTCTGATGTCTTCATTATGTTTTGTTTTGTTTCGCCAAGGGTTTAAAAAGGCCACATATTAGGGGAATTATTAATGAAAAAATTACAGTAGAGCCTGAAATGTCTGGACTGTGATGCTATCAACTGGCGAAAGCAATTCTTTGAGGTTTTGTAATATTTCGATATCAACTGCCGTAGGAGGTGGTGTTGTATTTTATGTACCCATTAGTATTTTGGATATTGAGCTACAGGGTGGCTGATAAAAGCCGCTACCAAAAAAAATGAATAACTTTTTTTCTATTTAATGAATCTTTTTAATTTTTTATATTATTTTGATTTTAAAATTTAACAAAAATGCATAACTGGGTCACTGAAACGAGAATTAGGATTGTTCGCCGCTATCACGCACTGGAGTCCGTAGTTTCGGTTCAAAGGGAGTATAGGCACACGTTTGGCGGCAATCCTCCGAGCAGATGGTTCATAATGAGACTTGTTAAGAATTTTGTCGATTAAGGGACACTCAACAGAAGACTTTACCATCGAAACCCTTAAGTTCGGAAGGAGAAAACAATCGTTGCTGTAGCTGCTGCCACACAAAACAATCCAAGAATTTCGACAAAAAGCTTATCTGCTCAAATCGATATAAGCAGACAGTCATTGCAGTCAATTATTCACAAAGATTTGGACTTATTCGCATATAAAATTCAAATGGCCCACGAACTGAACACATCAGACTTCCAATACTCTTGGAATTTTTCCAGAAGATGCTTCAAATGGCGGAAGAGGACGGATACGTGTTGAACAGTCTTTTCATGTCTGATGAGACCCATTTCGATTTAAACGGCAACATCAACAAACAAAATTGTTAAATATGGAGAACCCACAGATATTCCATGAGATGGAATTGCATCCACTTCGAGTAACAGTGTGGTGTGCAGTTCCATCACGCTGCAATGTTGGGCCCTACTTTTTCGAAGAAAACGGTCACACCGTTACGGTTACTGGAGACCGTTACTTGAGCATGTTGAGTGAGTTTTTTTTATCCAGAATTACGCCGAATGAGAATTTCTTTTAACTCTGTGTGTTTCAGCAAGATGGTGCAACTCCTCACGTAGTCCGGCCTGCTATGACAGAATTGCGACGAATATTTCCCAATAAGCTGATATCCAGAAACTCCACATTCCGTTGGTCCTCCAGGTCGCCTGATCTTACTGCACCTGACTTTTTCTTGTGGGGTTATTGCAAACGGGAAGTTTACAAAGCAAAACCAACAAATTTAAATGAACTAAAGCAATCCATTTGAGAAACAATTGCGGCTATTCCTGTCTCAACTCTCCAAGCAGTAATGAATAAGTTTTTGGTAAGATGCCGCACATGCATTAACTAGCAGGGGGCCCCTCCATTATTTTTAAAACTAATTAAGCTATATTTAATAAACATAAATAAAAGAAAAATTAATTCCATACACTAAAAAAGAGTTGTTTGAGTTTCTTAATGTAGCAATACTAATCAGCCACCCTGTATTTGTCACTAAATATTACTTACTGTTTGATTTTGCAGATATTTCTCCAAAAAGGCATTATTTATAACAAAAAATTTCTATTATTTTTTGAGATTACTTACATGAATTCGTAGCGTAATTTGTTAGTGATTGTTAGTGATGTGGTTTTCCCCGATAGTATCGATATCGGAAAAAAACTATCGATAGTCCTTTTAAAATAAAACTTTCGGTAGTACAGGGTGGAGCACGAATATTTGCTTATTTGTTAATGAAATAAAAAAATTATGAACTTTTATTGAACGGTAAGGGAATTTTTGAATTGCACTTTTTTAAATAGTGTATCTGGCAAATGTCGACCTTCGCTAGCCACACACTGCTGCAAAGGTTTCTGTAGTTTTCATGAACTCTAACAAGCATGTCGACTGGTATTCTGCCAACTTCAGCCTCAATATGTGACAGCGCATAGAGAAAGGGACCTAAGGGTAAAAAAAAAACAGTTTTCATTTTTTCTTTTTTTTGATGTGGACAACATCTGAGCATCGAATGAGACCGATCCCATGCCCCAAAAGTGTTCCCTCCCAGAGATATGTGCGTTTTATGAAAGTAAAGTCGACGTTTCTAAGCGTAAATAGAAAGCGACCTAATCTTTAAAATGGCTCTCCTGAACAAAACTGGTTTTTAGCCTTAGGTCCCTTTCTATTTTGCGCGTCGCCTATTGTTAATTAGGCCTTCCAGCTGATGCGACGGTTGATATACGCCTTTGACTTCAGGTAGCCCCAAAGGAAAATATCGCATGGGGCTAAGTCTGGTGAGCGTAAGCCGTCCAGGAAACATTTACCTCAAACAATTCATGGTAACCCTCGCTGTGTGTGCAGTGGCAGCATCCTGTTGGTTCCATGTATTTTCTTATTGCATTGCCTCAAGAGCCGACTGAAAAACATCCCGGAAATTCCAAGAGCAAGTGATTGCCTCCGTGCAGAGCGATTCAGAGATTGCAGGACTGCTGCTCTAATTCTCTCGATGTTTTGTGGTGTTGTAATCCTTCTCTCAGGTCCCCTTCGTACACATGACACATTCCTTGCTGTTCTCAATGAAGTTACAATTGTTTGCCGTCCAGGAACACATCCGCGTGGGGGAACAGCGAATCCTAAATAAAAAGCACGCTGCACTGCGATGATCGAGTGCTCATTTAAAAAATACACTTTAACACAAAATGACATCTCCTCACGTGTCTTATGCAAGTGAGGAGATGTCATGGCAACTGAAAGGTAGACAAATACAAATTTCCCATCAGCCACTATAAGTCACGCATAGTCTCCACTGTGGGTCGAACCACAGTGCCGCCACAAAATGCAGTACAAAAAAGCAAATTTCCGCGCTCCATCTTTTACTATCGATAGTTTTGCAGCTCTAACTGGGGCCATCTAGTATTCTTTATATTCGAAAAAGCAGTACGTACTTTTTTGAGGTTAACCAATTGATTGACAAGATGTTACATTTTCGGAGAGCTCTTGTAATGGTGAATGTTTCGAAGAGCTCACTACCTAGTTTTAAAAAAGAATTTATTACTCAGGGACATACTACAATGGCCAATACGTTTTACAGGAAGCTGTCTTAATCAGATCAAACAGTTTTAGTCATTTCCGAGTATTAAATTCGCAAACCTGACGTTTGGAAGACATACTTAACTTAAACTTCCACCTTTATCGTCTACGCCTGCCATTGACAGCCCATACCACACGAAACCTAACTTCAACCTACACTTTGCTTCGTAGGGTATCCCAGTTTAAAGTATAGGGTTTTTAGACTAATGAAAAACCACTTTAAATACCATTTTATAATTATACCCAAAGAAATGTTAAAGTTTAGTTTTTGTATTTTTGCTGTTCTTGTACGCGCATTATGGCAACGGCCACGACCGGAACAGCGACAATGTTGGCTTGCAATTTTAAACTTCAAAAGAGCGTTTAGAAAAAAAAGTTCAAATATTGCGCGCCAAAGTATAGACGGCCGGTCGTCGTCATGCTGCAATAATCATTGTTAAGCAAAATGTTTGCTTTTTCTGTGGTATCAACAGTAAGAAAAACAACAACAATACATTACATTTTATTTGGTTGGAATGGTTTGCTACAGGGTGTTTTTATTTGCGATAGTGGATTTTGCGCTTTTTTTCTGTTCTGTTTCACTAATAATTCCTAAGAATTGCTTAACAAATGGAAAATTATAATTATTTAGCAAGAAATTTTAATCACAAAACTTGGGTGAAACGTGTTTGTGCGGCTGCAAAAACTACACAAAATTAAGGAGAACGCATTAAAATTTTGTTTGAAAAAAGTTCGCTATATTCGTAGAATGCAATTTGCCACAGACGAGCGATAATGCTCCACCAGGGGAATTTGATGGGAAAGTATTCAAGGATTTTTCGAAATAATTGTAGTTGGAAATAATTGTAGTTTGTTTTAAATCAAAGAATTCAAAATGTTGTATTTAAAGTTGGTGAAAATTTAAAGGGAAATCAGATGTAATTTATACAAGAAAACTAAGTTACAAATGCCTTTATAATATTCATTGCTGACACAGAACAGATTTGTTGCCACAACCGAATGATTGGGAATACATACACCTCGAGTATTCTATTATTAAACCCGAATGATTGTTGGTGCTCTGTAATTTTCAGTTATTGAAACTGTATCGGTGAAACATACCAAGTATTCGAACCATCAGAAGAGAATTATTGGAATTATCCACGCGTTTAACAAAAATTAAAATTTAAGTCAGAGACAAAAAACTGTTTGCTTACACAATTGAAGTACTCAAACGGAAGTCATGACGCGGAAAAATTGGAAAAGACGATGCATGATTTTCACTGGAAAAAAATTTAGTTAGCTTAAATTTAGACAAATTATTTTATTTTAAAAAAATACCAGTTTACAAAACGTTTTTGACTATGAAGAAGTTTAAGTTATCTTCACTAACAATTATTTACAACAACAAAATATAGGCAAAACTATTGGTTGCCACAACCACCAGTGGGGACAACTAAATAACTTGTTCGCATTTTATTGGTATGACTGATCATTATGTTGTGGGTTCAGTACTATGATCATATTTGATCATAGAAAGGGACCCAAGGTTAAAAACCAGTTTTGTTCCGCAGAGCCATTTTAAAGATTAGGTCCCTTTCTAATTGCGCTTAGAATCGTCGACTTTACTTTCATAAAACGCGCATATCTCTGGGAGGGAACACTTTTGGGGCATGGGATCAGTCTCATTCGATGCTCAGATGTTGCTCACATCAAAAAAAAATGTGAAAAGTTGATGAAAAGTTTTGTTCAGGAGAGCCATTTTAAAGATTAGTTCCCTTTCTATTTGCGCTTAGAATCGTCGACTTCACTTTCATTAAACGCGCATATCTCTGGGAGGGAACACTTTTGGGGCATGGGATCGGTCTCGTTCGATGCTCACATGTTGTCCACATCAAAAAAAGAAAAAAAAATGAAAATTGATTTTTTTTTACCCTTAGGTCCCTTTCTCTATGCGCTAGACTTCTGGTCTAGGCAACACTAAGTGTTGCCTGGCGCCATCTGACATTTCCATTGGAGTGTTTGACATTTTCTAGCATAAACGTACTCAGAACGTTTTGAAGTACGACCATCATTTGTGTTGTTTACAGTGACTTGATAAAATAAATTTGGCAAAAAAATGGAATTAACTCGTGAACACTTTCGTGCGATCATTTTCCACAACTTTCGACTTGGATTATCACGATAAGAGTGCATCGATGAACTTAACTTTGTGTGGCGATAAAGCACCATCCTATAGCACTGTGAAAACTGTTTTAATGAATTCAATCGTGACAGTCACTCGCTCAAAGACGAAGGTCGTCCAAAAACGGTCGTTGTGCCAGAGAACATTGATGCCGCGCGTGAACTGATAATACAACGTCGTCATGTGGCTGCTATATATATTTCTGGCCTTATAATGCAAATACGAAAATTGTTCATCAAAAATGGTTTTATCAAAGTATTCTCCAGCATGATATATACACTTTTGCATGCACTCGAACCAATTGTCAAAGCACTTTTTCCACTCCGATCGAGACACATCTAAAACACTGTTTTTGAACGCTTCAGCAGCAACTTCTGGCGACGAAAATCGTTGACCACGCATTTTTTCTTTATTTTCGGGAACAAAAAAAGTCATCGGGTGCCAAGTCAGGGCTGTACGGCGATTGACCCTTCAATTCGACGTTTTGGTCGCTAAAAATGCGCTGGTTTGAGCCGATGTGTGAGAGCTTGCATTGTTAAGTGCACAATGATTCGTCTTCTCTTGTTCGTTCTTCTAATTTCTCCGAAGACTTCAGGCAAACAAATTGTGGTGTACCACTCAGAATTGACCGTCCTACGTTGCTTAAGCAGAGCAGTCGCCACCTGACCAGTTTTGCCAAAGTAACAGGCGACCATTTGCTTCGAAGTCCTTCTTCCACGAACAACTTTCGTTTTATTTGGCTTGTCTTCGAAGACCCACACGGTCGATTGCTGTTTTTTTTTTGAGCTCATACTCATAGATCCATGATTCGTCAACTGTGACGATCTTATAAACGTCATCTGAAGCACCGCGATCGTATGTTTTTTTCTTCCAAATTTCTTTGCACCAATCGACACTAGCCTTTTTGTTTGTTAAATTGTGCGGGATCCATCGAGAACAAACCTTTCTTACGGCCAGGTGTTTATGTAATATCGAATGTATGCTGGTAGAAGAAAAGCCCAAGGATGCCTTTATCTCACGGTATGTCACATGACGATCTTGCATTATCAGTTTACGCACGGCATCAATGTTTTCTGGCACAACGGCCGTTTTTGGACGGCCTTCACGACCTTCCTCTTCGAGCGAGCGACGGCCACGATTTAGTTTATTAAACCAGTTTTTCACAGAGCTATAGGATGGTGCTTCATCGCCATACAAAGATTTAAGTTCATCGATGTACTCTTGTCGTGATAATCCACGTCGAAAGTTGTGAAAAATGATCGCTCGACAATGTTTACGAGTTAATTCCAGTTTTTGCCAAATTGATTTTTTCAAATCACTGTAAACAACACAAATGATGGTCGTAGGTCAAATCGTGCTGAGTACGTTTATGCTTAAAAATGTCAAACTTTCCAATGAAAATGTCAGATGGCGCCAGGCAACACTTATTGTTGCCTAGGCCAGAAATATATATAGCAACCCTCGTAGGTTGTATTTAATTTGCAGTCGCCCGAAGGATACCTTATACTCGTAGCAAACGTTAACTGGCCATATCCTCCTCTATCCTTTAGTCCATCTGTTGCCGTGATAAAGGTGTTGATCCTTCCCAAACCACAGAAGAGACTGGTTTTGAACTTATTTATAGACCAAAAAGTTTCCGTCTTAAGTCCACAAAAGCTGGGCAGTGTGGCAGACAAGATGTCAGTTGTCTCATTTTTATTTTTGCAAATCTCACAGAAGTCCTTGTAGTAGCAGGTGCTGGACGCAATGAGGTTTTATAGATGGATGTCAGGCCAGATCATTAGAGTAATCATCCCTCAACAAACAACGTACCTCCGGCGAAAGAAATGCCAATATCACCACTATACTCATATGGCGTCCGCTTTCGCAAGTATGTCAGATGATGGATGCCAGACCGGATTTCTCTATTCTCTAGGCTGATGGGTTCCTGGGTTATAGTTAGAGTTTCCGCAATATATAAACTGCCTACCCCTCGCGAAAGGAATGCCAATGCCACCACTACACTTATTAGGCACCAGCTGGGTGGCATGTGTGTTAGCTGCAGAATTACAATCAATGTGCGTTTGTTGTGTATCCCACATTCGGGCAGTCGACTAATGTTTCGCTATATTCTTTAGACACTTCCGACATTCTTGAACAATTCTAAAGCTCGTGTACACATTCTCCGGGAATCTCCAACCATCCAGCCTTGTTGTCCGTAAATACAAAGATATGCCAGCACTATAAGTACGAGTATATGTCATAATACTCCAACTAAACAGAGGTGAGCCAGCTATTAGCTTACTAGAGATGATTTGGAGAACGACGCATATTTGAGGGACTCAAAACTAAGAATATTAAATGCAAGCGTCAAGTCAGTTGTCCTATAAGGTTGCGAAACATAGAATGCACCTAGGAAAGAGCTGCAAGCATAACAAGCCTTTAAAAGCCGCTGCTAAAGAAAAATTATACGCGTATTTTTGTCCAATAAAATTTCCAATTCCAAACTAGTAGGCAATCATGTAGCAAGATCCTATTCGAAGAAAAAATGGAACCCAGAGAAGAGGTTTACCCGTCTTTCCTTGACCCACAAAACTAATTCGTTCTAAATTTCATTAAGATTGGATGTATGATATAGCTTGTAGAGTTAAGAACATACAAATCAGATGGACATAAATGTGGCAGCTTGATCTTAACTGATTTTCTTCAGCTTTAATAGCATCCGTCCTTAGTTATAAAAACATACTTCTGCCAAATTTTATTCAAATTGGACAAAAATTGCGACCTATAGTTTGAAGACAAGCTTTAGTTGTAGGGACAAACTTCGTCAAAAGAAATCAGCGGGTGATTATACGACGATCAGTATACCTTAAGTGGGTCTAGCTCAAATATTTTTGGTAGTTACAATCATTTGCTGAGAAACTAACTTATAATATGTAAGTATGTATTTTCAAACCCTTGCGTTGATTTTACACTTTTCCAGTCCCAAACATCTTATTACCATAAGCAATCACTATTTCAGAGTCCTACATTGATTAATTTGACCACTAGCGTGCTTGCAACAGACACACAGATGGTTGATTCTGAGATTATGGGCCACTTTGTTGTCCTTGGTTGTTTCAAGCGGGAAAAATAAAATATATTACTTTAAAACTTTACTATTTACTATACAATAAATCTTAATAGGACCTTTAAAGTCTTTAACTTTTTTTTTTTAAAAAAATTATTTGTTCTTCAAAAAATTTCCTAACAAAGTGTCAAATATCACTACCCTGGTTGTCCCTAGCACTACTTTCAATTGAGATTTTCTCAATTTTTTACAAAAATATTAATTTTTTATTTAAAAAAACCAGTCCATAGTAAAAAAATAATATTCAATTAATTTTGTTGCTATTAACGATTATAATTGTACCCTTCACCATTCAGTGGAAGGTATATTAGTTTTGTCATTCTGTCTGTAACACCTTGAAATAGTCATCGGAGACCCAACAAAGTATATATATTCTTGATCCTCGTAAAATTCTAGACGATCTAGCCATGTTGTCCGGCTGTCCATCTATTGAAAACAAGAAAGACTCTGCATGAAAACAGCTAGCGAGCTGAAATTTGGCACAAACATGTTAAGTTAACCTAACATGGTTGGCATTGAAAATGGGCTATATAGCTCTACGAGAAGTGTTGGAGACCCTCAACCGAACCTACCTCATAAGAATTAGTTTTTTATTTGGAAATATCCGTCAAGTTTCTTTAGCACTGAAATTTTGCAAATAAAAATCTCTATATAGGCGCAATCATCTATGTAAAAATGGTTTAGATTGGGCCACCATTTCTTGTACCTCCCATACAAACAGCCTTATAGGCCTTGAGAAATAATATGACTATAACTCACCACAAACTTGACCTATCGAAATGAAATTTTACACATCTAAATTTCTATATACAACACACTTCTACGCTGAATTCGGTTGAGATCGGCAAAGTCCTACTGGTACCTCCCACACTAACGGTCTCATGGGCCTTGAAAAATAATATGACAATAACTCACCACACACTTGACCTATCGAGACGAAATTTCGGCATAAAGATTAATATATAGAAGAGACTTTTGCGCTTAATTTGGCTAAGATCGGAAAGGCCCTACTGGTACCTCCCACACAAACGGTCTCATGGGCCTTGAAAAATAATATGACAATAAATATTGTGTGTAAATAATAAAAAAAGACAAAAAAAAGAAAATATGTTAATTTTAAGTTATAATAAAGTATATTAGTTATATTGCTTTAATTAAATTACAAAAATTAAAAACATAGTTTTTTATTTAGGAATCTGGTGGAGGGTATCCAAAGTTCGGCACAGCCAAACTTAACATTTTTTACTTGTTTTTTTATTCAATTTATATTTTTATGGATGTTTATTTTCTGTCCCTGAAATACCCAGTATTCCCCTGTAAAATCTAATATTCGCTAAAATTCAAATTCCAAACCAATCCTGATTTCAAGCAACACAAATATGATTGAACATTACTGGAAGTGGTGCACATCTAATAGTTTTTTCGTCAACAGTCTTATTAAATTTAAGTAAGTCGTGTTTTGTCATTCGTTACGAACGTTCGCACTTATGTTGGTCATTCCCCTGTGCTGTTTTTTAAAAAGATAATTAATACTTTTTATAACTTTTCAAGTGTTTTTTTCCAGCTCAAGTCAATTTTGTAAGGGTAAGTACTTAAATAAACATTTCAGGGGGTTTTGTAGAAATTCATCATTCCCCTGCCAAAATTTTTTACAGGGGAATGACGATTAACACACATTTTCTTTTATTATTTGTACAAAAGAACTGAATTAAAATGAATTTGATGATTTAAAAGAAAAAATAATATATATTTTATTGTCTTCGTCATTTCTTTGTTCAATGAGTTCAATGAGAGACCCTGGAGGTCATATTTTTAAATTGTTGCATGATTCCGTTAAAAATTTAAATTTTGATGTGTACCTTTCAAAAATGACTAGTCGTTCTAAGAACTAAGACATCTACCTGAATTTTATATTAAATTCTGCAAAAAATCGAATGCCAAAAATGATGTCGAAATTGGCCCATAATCTCAGAATCACCCAGATAGACAGGCATGTCTAGAACATTTACGAATTTTAGGACGATAAACTAGTTAAAAAAACCAAGGTTGGGCGTGGTCGAACATGTTATATTTTGCACTACTGGATGTTTAGAAAAGCCAACTAAACGTAGGTTTTTGGACCACCTTGGATGGGCTCAAAATTATCCAAAATTAAAACTAATATCATATCTAAGTATTTTAAGAAAATTTCCTTTTATTTGTTATAATCGGTTGAACATATATGTGAGCTATATCTTAATCTGAACAGTTTTCTTCAATCTCGACAGCATCCGGTCTTAGCACAAGGAACAAGCTTTACTGTAATATGTGGCTGTTTGAGCTAAAGCGTATAAATCGGATAAACATATATGTATGGGAGCTATATTTACTTCAGAACCGATTTTTTTAATTCCAACACCGTCCTTCCTTGGCCCAAAAATCGTACTCGTGCTAAGTTTTATCAAGATTGTATGAAAGATGTGGTTTTAAGCGCTAAAAGCATAAAACGGGTGAATGTATTTGTGGGAGCTATATAAATATGATCCCAATTTCTTCAATTTCAGTCGCACCCACCATTAGTACACTAAATTTTATGAAAATCAGACTACATCGGACTGTTTTATTGCAAGCTTAAGATAGCAGATGGACGGACAAACTTCTTTAGATGAATTCAGAAGGTGATTATACTATCGGTATACTTAATGGTGGGTCTAGCTCAAATAGTTTTTCTAGTTACAAATATTTGTCAAAAAACTAATTTATAATACCTTGTTCCACTGAGCGGTATTATCGTGATTAGGTCTCTGCTCTATATTTTGCAGTGTTGCAAACTGATGCCAAATTTACTAGAAACTCTATCCTTCGGTGGAGAATATCAAAATCGTTTGACTCTTTAATGCTAAATATTAAAGTCTACAAAAGGAAGCCTTACTTTGTATAACAACACGATTTATTTTCCAACTATCTAAACCAAAAGCGTTCTTTTTCGCAGAAGATTTCCTTACCTTATATTTTATTAACCTACCATAACTTACTTCACCAAAGCTTGCATGTCCTAACCTTTCTCTACCTTTTCTTACCCCACCCCATAAGGACAGGGCTGTCATAAGTAAATATTAAAAGTGTGACATTAAGAAGGTATGGTAAGGTGGCCCAACCCTATTATTGTCATACTTTTTACATTTACTTATGACAACCTCGTCTTTGTAACCCTATGTTTGCTTATTTTATCTCCAAAAATATCTTTATAAACTTTGAATTTCAAATGTGTGTGCACTTTAGTTGGTTGTATCAACTGATTAATTTTGATCGTATCAAAAGATTAATATGTCCACTTGGTATACAATTTATGACATTATATTGTCCTTTTCCCAAATTTTTTACAACCATATGAAGTTAAATTTCCATAAACAAATTTGAAAAATTTCGATTTCTTTACCAACAATGGTTGATTTATTAAATTCGTGGCTGCAAGGTAAGAAAAGGTAATTTACTTTTGCTCCCCGAAAATAACCGTAGTCGTAGGTTGCTACTGTTTTTCTATTTCCTTGCGGAAACTTGATAACAATTCGTAAGTTATTCTTTCTGTGATTATATCAAGAAACATAGACTATAAAATGTAAAAGGTAAAAGAGACGACTAAGCGTAAATAGTGAACTGCGTACGGTGGCATCTAGAATATAGAATGAGGGCATGTGTGGAGGGGTGGTGTGGAAAGTTGGGTACATTTTAAATTTACAAAAAAATAAGTTTAAGTGCAAAAAGTTGGCCTAATAATGAAAATGCCAATATTTATCTTCAAAAATCGTTTTATTGTTTTTCAAAGTATTCTCCAGCATGATTTATATACTTTTGCATGCGCTCAAACCAATTGTCGACGCACTTTTTCCACTCGGATTGAGACACCTCCACAACATGGTTTTAGAACGCTTCAACAGCATCTTCTGGCGACGAAAATCGTTGACCACGCATTTTTTTTGATTTGCGGAAATAAAAATAAGTTATTGGGTGCCAAGTCAGGGCTGTACGGCAGATGACCTATCAATTCGATGTTTTGGCCGGTCAAAAAGGCGCTGGTTTGAGCCGATGTGTGAGAGCTCGCATTGTCATGGTGCACAATGATTCGTCTTCTCTTGTTCGTTTTTCGAATTTCTCCGGAGACTTCAGGCAAACAAATTGTGGTGTACCACTCAGAATTGACATTCCTACGTTGCTCAAGCGGAACAGTCGCCACATGACCAGTTTTGCCGAAGAAACAGACGACCATTTGCTTCAAAGTGCTTCTTCTACGAACAACTTTCGTTGGATTTGGCTTGTCTTCGAAGACCCACACTGTCGATTGCTGTTTCGTTTCGGGCTCATACGCATAGATCCATGATTCTTCACCTGTGAAGATCTTATAAACGTCTTTTGAAGCACCACGATCGTATTTTTTAAAAATTTCTTTGGGCCAATCGACACGAGCCTTTATTTGAGCGATTGTCAAATTGTGCGGGATGCAACGAGAACAATCTTTTTTTACGTCCAGGTGTTCATGCAACATCGAATGTATGTTGGTGGAAGAAATGCCCAAGGATGCCTCTATCTCACGGTATGTCACATGACGATCTCGCATTATCAGTTCACGCAAGGCATCAATGTTCTCTGTCACAACAGCCGTTTTTGGACGACTTTCACTACCTTCGTGTTTGAGCGTGTGTCGGCCACGATTGAATTCACTAAACCTGTTTTTCACAGTGCTATAGGATGGTGCTTCATCGCTATACAAAGATTTAAGCTCATCGTTGCACTCTTGTCGTGATAATCCACATCGAAAGTTTTTTTTGCCAAATTGATTTTTTCAAGTCACTGTAAACCACACAAATGATGGTACATCAAAACGTTCTGAGAACGTTTATGCTAAAAAATGTCAAACTTTTCAATGGAAAGTCGCCACGCAACACTTAGTGTTGTCTAGGCCAAAAATATATATATATAGCAACCCTCGTATCATAGAAAAATAGCAACTTTGAATACATCACAAAGAATAAACAAAAGAAAAATGCAAAATTTAAGTTATTTTTTGAAAAAGAACATTGCCGCCGTAAAAAGTTCTTGCAAAATATTCAAAATTAAATTTTATTATAAGTAGTTAAAAAAAGTTTTTTGTGTTGAATTTAGTGATTGTATACAAACAAATGTGGAAAACTAAACCAAGCATTTGTCTGCTAATGAAGTAATGTTTTTGTACGATACTGCAAAAGAGAACAATTTCGTCCATTTTCTATAGAATATCGTCTTTAAACTAATGGGACTAGCATTTGAAATAGAGTTGTCAAACTATCGTAAACACTATCGATAGTAGCTTTAGTTTGTTTTGGGCTTCAATTGCAATAGTTTCTCCACTATGGATAGTATCGCTAGCAAATATGTTGGGAAACACCGAAGTTAGGCAAATAAAACGTCAATAGCGCTTAAATCTCCGAGAACATATTCAAAATAATTTGCTGTATCCTTTTTTAAACCTTGCCACAAAAAGTATCAAGGTAAAACGTATAAATAAGGACTGTAATCTGAATGGAATGTCTAAAGTTTTGATTCGGCGTACCCTTTTTGATAGGTTGATCTTTTAAACAATTAAATCTGGTTACACTGGACTTGACCATGTTTTACTTAGTAGGGACATAAATACTGTTACAACATTGAACACACCCATTTCAATAGTAGAACTGAACATACCCCGTTAATGTCATATGGGTTTTGAAAGCCAACCTCAATAGCGTTATTGTTTCAACTTTCATCCTGGAGTGGTCAGATAATGAGAACCGTATCGCTGTAATAGCGCTTTTTAAGTGTGAAATGAAAAAAAACGATATTTTCAAAACGCTCCGGTCACAAGGGATTAGCTGAATGTTCGTCTACCGATGCATAAAACTGTTTGAGGAGATTGGAGATGTAAAAGACCGCCACCTGCCGGGTCGCCCACGCCCTGTACGAACACCGCATGTCATCAAAGGCTTTTAATCAAGAATTCACAGAAATCCAGAGATGTAAAAGACCGCCACCGGTCGGGACGCCCACGCCCTGTACGAACACCGCATGTCATCAAAGCCGTTAAATCAAGAATTCACAAAAATCCGCTCCGAAAACAGAAAATCATGTCCCGTGAGATGAATATCACGCAAAGGTCCATGAGTCGAACATTAAAAAAGATTTGGGACTTGGGGCTTTCAAACGACGTACCGGACATTTATTGACTGCAGCTTTAAAAAAAACGGTCATCACTCAGCTTCAGTCATGGTTTGGTGGGGTGTCTCTTACGATGAGGTCACTGACCTGCATTTCTGCGAACAAGCAGTCAAAATATCGGTCAAAGTTTACCAAGAATCTGTTTTGGAAGCTGCTGTGAAGCCTCTAACAATTCTCTGTTCCAAAACCAGCCACGGACTTTCCAGCAGGAATCTGCGCCGACCCATAAGGCTAAAACGTCCTAGGCCTGGCTTCGAAACAATTTTCCAGCCTTCATTTCCTCTGAAGAATAGCCCTAAGGCAGTCCAGATTTGAACAATTGGATTACAAATTGTGGACGGTTTTAGAGGACATGGTTTGTCACAAAAGATACCCCAACATTGGATCTCTTAAGACTGCTTTGGTTTGAGCTGTGGCAAACTTTCCAATGGACGAGGTTCGTGCAGCTATTGACGATTGGCCAGTGCGTCTTAAAGCGTGTGCAAAGGCAAAAGGCTGAAATTTCGAATAAATAGACTCTTTTTGGATACAATATACATCAATAAATATATTAAAAAATATTTGGTCCAAAAACATTCAGTACTTTTTATTTTACAGCATAAAACGTGTGTAACAGTATTTATGCCCCTACTAAGTACAATTGCCCCCACTCAAAGATCCCTCCCAATTTAAGGTTCTGCCGCTCTATAAGTTATAAATTAAATCTGATTAAGCTCGAATTTATTTTAGTGCATTATGAATAACTTCTAAGCTATCGAACTTAAGTTTGACCATAATCGCTGATCTTCTGATCTTCTGGCTCCAGAATTTTGTTTTCGATTTAAATCCCTGCTAGACAGGATAGACTTTAATTTCGATGAAGCTCAAATGAAGAGTAACGCGTAAGGTGTGACTAATAATTATTCGATCTACGTTTTTATATACCCGGAACTTAATACATTCTGCCTGCATTTGATGTGCCATATAAGTCCAAACTTACTGAAACTCTTTATAGAGGCGCGGATTTATCTTTCATACGCTTTTTAAAGTTGTTTTTTATACTTTATTCGTGAATTTAATTTTATTTTAATTTATTAAACATCTTTGCGAGCCGTTTTTTTTCTAATATATGGATTTTGTATAATAATACAATCATTTATATTAATGCCTAACAAAATATCCAATACTATCGACAATATCGATAGTCTTGATTAAAACTATTGAAACTATCGAATATTGCCAATGCTGATAGTTTGACAGCTTAAATTTAAAAACTATAAAAATTGGAACAGTGTAAATTTGTTTCTAACTTAGATAACTGATAAACGCAGTGACAAAAAAGGTTATTTGCGCAAGTTTCTTGAAAATTAAATATGGTCCCTCTTCAAAATTGGTAAATTTTTACACCATACTCGTACGCCAAGGACTTATGGACTCGAAAAAATGTAGTACTTAACTTTAAAAGAAAATATTACCAGTAAATAATGGCATATGGATACTCATATTAAAGTAAGTTTGGATGAGATTGGAGTACTACTCTTAGCTCGCTCTGCAAAATTGATACTTTTTTACGCCACACTCGTACACCAAGGACAAAGCAAAAAACGAAAATCAAAAACCGCCTGAAACTACAAATCCTATTAAACTGTTAATATTTAAATACAGGAACATCATACATCTGCCTCCACAACGAAACATTTGGTGGTCCGGCATTTTCGTGGCGAAGACCACCACATAAACCTAAAATCCTTCTCCACCTCGACATTTTTCTCCTAGTGAAACTTAATTTAATGACTTGCTCTTTTCTTTTTTAAGAAAAAAGCCACCAACGCCAAAATGTTAGACAAAGAACTATAAAAATATTAACCTATTTCCCTTCTTATAAAAGGACAGCGAGCGGCAATGCCATCGACGATAATATCTAAAACGTTAAAACCAGCGGGATATCTTTTTATTAGAGAACTCTGAGAAATAGCAAAAATGTTCAACAAGAAAATGAACAGATTTCCTTTATATTTTCCTCTCCTTTTTTGTTTTTGGTTGGGCGTTATTTTTATGTTTTGTGTTCGCTTTTTTCAATTTATGGCCAATTGCCCACGGAGTATTGAAAATGAACAGAAAATGAAGTTACGCTTATGTGGCATTTTTTTTTGGCTTTGAATTTTCATTCATAAATTTCTATATTACAAAATAAAGGGTGCAAAAAAAGCACAGAAACATAAAACAGTGCAAGAAAAATTAAAAAAGAAACCATGAAGCCAGAGGCAAAGAGTTAGTTATGCGAAAAAGGGTTGTGCACTAGGGGTTGATAAAGTTTTGAACCCGGAAAGGACCAACATTTATTACGAATTTGAAGACTATAACCCAGAAAATTTGTTGGAGCGTCAAAGCATACCTTTAAGGAATTTGTTATAGGAAAACTCGTATAAAAACTTTACAAAAGGTACACACAGATACAAAGTATAGTAAGGTTGGCAATAGTCGAAGCTCAACTTAATTTGACATTTCTTTGTTTTAATGTTGACCAATTTAACCATAGAGAGCCACACACTTGAGCATCGGATGGAAGTATGCCATCGAAGCCGTGTGGAGAATTTTGCCCATACTCGTATTATGTTTCACACATTATTGCGTAGATCCTTCTACCATGATAAAAAACATCAAGATAGTTCTCTAAAAACTTTTTATTTTATTTACAATTAACATCTTGCGTTTAAGCCATTGAACAGGGATTAGTTTGGACCAGCCTTTATGTAGAGATATAATGGGCCATCCTAGTAGAGATACTTTTTTCAGAAGCCTTTTTTCGACAAAGCACGTGTGAGTCGTCTCATTCTGCCATATTTTTATTGTTTTGTATTGTTTGGCATTTCCTCACGGAAAGACTTACACCTGAACAACGTTTACAAATCGTTCAACTTTAGAACAAATATTCACGTTCTGTGAGGAATGTGTTTCGTGCACTTCGTTCAACTTATGGTCAACATAATCGGCCAACATTTCTGGCTCAATGGGTATGTAAACAAGCAAAATTGCCGCATTTGGGACGAAGAGCAAACAGAAATTGTTCAAGATCTGCCACTTCATCCAGAAAAAACAACGGTTTGGTGTGGATTGTGGGCCGGTAGAATCATCGGTCCATATTTCTTAAAAAATGATGCCGGTGAGAACGCAACCGTTATTGGCGACCGTTATCATGCCATGATAACCGACAATTTGATACCTGAAATTGAAGCTCGTGATCTCGGCGACATTTGGTTTCAAAAAGACGGCGCCACTTTTCACACATCGCATCAATCAATGGATTTATTGAGAGAACACTTCGGTGAGCAGATAATTCCCCGATTGGCCACCAAGATCATGTGATATCACACCGTTAGACTTTATCCTATGGGGATATGTAAAGTCTAAAGTTGATGCGGATAAACCCGCTTCGATTCAGGTCTTGGAGCAAAACAACAGGCGTGTCATTCGCCAGTTACCAGTCGAAATGCTCGAACAAGTCATCGAAAATTGGGCTCAATGGATGGACCATCTGAGACGTAGCCGCGGTAGATTGATAGACATAATCTCAAAAAATAAATGCCAAAGAATGTTCTTTCAAATGATAATAAACATTCCCCATTCAATTTGAATTTTCTGTGTTTGTTTCTTTATGAAAGTAGGGAACCTCGAAATGGATCACGCGTTATATTTTTGCTTTCTTTGCGAGAAAATTGAGGTCCTATCAAAGTAGATGTGAGTCCGGGGTGCCAAAATGTGATGGTGTCTGAATAATTTTTTTTTTTATGTGTTAAGTAAACCTTTTTCGTGCCAGAAACTTCGGATTTACAATTTTGTTTCTTTTTGTATCCAAACTTGTCAGTAAGCTAAAAAAGGATAACACATTCCATTTCAATTCTAAAACTTATAGGGAATGCAGAAAACAAATACACAATAGGCGTGTTCTAGTGGTACTTGCTTATTAAACGAGTAAGTGGTCGCTTAGGTGATAATTTTCCTGAAATTTCTTTGTACACAAGAACTGATTGGTTGAAATATTAATTTTATAAAAAAAATTATTGAAGAAACTCTATAAGCGAGTTAAAACTGAGCTTGCTAAAGTTTATAATTGAATAACATACATACCAAAAACTTTATTAAATTAAAACAAACGGGTATTTAACGCAAATTATCTATGGATTTCTGTAAACAAAATTCTTTCTATAATCTTTTTTAATGGTTTGAGGTTATCGACTTAAGGGACCTTCTAGGTAAAGTGTCAATAATTCTGTTCTATTGACACTAGTTCATTAACCCTAAGGTGATAACTTCAAAACTATTCGATATATTTTTCGAATTTCTAAACCGTTTTATTAAAAAATGTGAAATATGTAGAAAAAAAGTTATTCATGAAATACTACAAGCGAGTTATAAACGAGCTCGCTTAATTTCGCTAAGGGCTATTTTTGACAATTTTATTTATTGAAAACAAACGGGGTTTAACGCATGTTTTCTATAGTTGAAATTCATTTTTATATTCGTGTACTGGGTGGAGCGCGGAAATTTGCTTTTTGCACTGCTGGCTGTGGCGGCACTGTTGATCAAAGAGACTGGAGAATGTTCGTGGCTTATAGTGGTATTCGTCTGCCTTTCAGTTGTCATTATGCATTGGAGACGTGAGGAGAGGTCATTTTGTGTTGAAGCGTATTTTTTAAATGCGCACTCGATCAATGCAGTGCAGCGTGCTTTTCGTTTACGATTCGCTATTCCCCCACGAGGACTTGTTCCCGGACGGCACTCAATTGAAAATTGGGTAACTTCATTGAGAACAGCAGGGAATGTGTCATGTGTATTTAGGGGACCTGAGAGAAGGATTGCAACACCACAAAACATCGAGAGAGTTAGAACAGCAGTACTGCAATCTTCTGCTCGGAAGCAATCACCTGCTCTTGGCATCTCGGAACGGTACTTGACTATGATACAGGAGTTGTTTCAGCCGGCTCTTGAGCCAATGCAATTAGAGGATACGTGGTTCCAACAGGATGGTGTCATTGCACACACAGCGAGGGTCGGCTTATCTCTCGGAAGCGAGATGTGAACTCCGCTCACTAGATTTAGCCCAATGCGACTTTTTTCTTAAAGGTTACCTGAAGTCGAAGGTGTATATCAACCGCCCCAACATCTTGGAACACCTAATTAACAACATTGAGCAGAATACCAGTCGACATGCTTATTAGAGTTCATGAAAACTTCAGAAAACGTAAGCAACAGTTTGTGGATAGCCCGATACACTATATGTAATTTAAAAATTTCCTTGCTCTTTAATATAATTAAAATATAAAACAAATTTTTCTATGGTTAATAATTTTTTTATTTCATTCCCAAATAAGCTAAAATTCGCGCTCTACCCTGTACCGTATTTTTTCGGTGATGAAAACAATTGTCATGTTACCGTCAATGGAGAGCGCTATCGTGCCTTGTAAGAAAATTATCTTAGCCTGAATTGGATAAGCTTGACATTGCCGACATGTGGTTTCAACAAGACGGTGCCACTAGCCACACAGAATGCGTTACAATCGATTCACTGCAAGGCATTTCTCGAGAAATGGTCCGGGCAAAAAGCCTCCTCGTTCATGCGATTTGACGCCATTGGATTTATTTTGATGGGGTCACATTAAGACATGGTCTATGCCAAAAAGCCAACAACTTTAGACGAACTCAGAGACAACATCTAAAGCGAAATTGCCAATGTCCCGGTCGAAATGTGTGCAAGAGTGTTGAAATTAAGTGCAAATAATAAATCGCTGTACACAGGCTGCTGGTGCACTACATCTGGAATAAGTTTAAACTCTATATCTTAAATATTCTGTGTTTTATTTAAATTGTTATGCCCTTAATGGAAAACCCTGTATAATTTAAAATTAATATTAAAAAAATTTCATGATACTAAAATAAAATACAGGGTGTCCGTCGGGAAGGTATACTACTCTGTTTGTTTATAATTTTTGATTTAATGAAAAAGAATGCATCTTATATTGATATATGTTTTATTTAATGTCGGCAATAATGTATGGAATACAATATCAGATGAATGTCCTCCTCTGTTAGCCACTTTTTTCATTACATTCTCACACATTTCACGCGGTTAGCCACTTTTTTCATTACATTCTCACACATTTCACGCGGTATTTCCTTAATTTCATCACGAATATTTTGTTGAATTGCTCAAGGGTTTCAGGGTTGTTTGCGAATGCTTTTCAGATATCCCCACAAAAATAAGTCCGGAGCAGCCAAATCAGGTGACTGTGGAGGCCAATCAACATCACCATTTCTTGAAATAACTTGTTGGGGCAAGATGTCTTGCAGTAATTCCATTGTAATCCTGGCTGTATGCGATGTGGCACCGTCTTGTTGTCATGCCCAAAGCATGAAGTTCTGGTGTTAAAAAGTTTTTTATCATACCACGATATCGCTTCCCATTGACAGTTACCTTTACGCCGTTTTCATTTCTATAGAATTAAGGTCCAGTGATTCCTCCTGACCAAATTGCACACCAGACTGCCACTTTTAATGGATGCAAATTTGACTGATGAATAATTTGAGGGGTTTCCATTGCCCAGAACCGACTATTCTGTTTATTTACATATCCATTCAAATGAAAATGTGCCTTGTCACTCATTATGATTTTTTCATGAAAATCGGGGTTGTCGTGGGCAAGCTGTAACATCCTATTGGCATAAATGGTCTTGCGGAAGAAGCTCTTATGTCAACTAAATCTTAACTGGAAACAAATGCAGATCCCTGTGCAAAATTGTGGCCGAAATTGTTCTTTAAAGACCAAACTCCTGAGCACGACATCGAACTGAGGTTAATTGATTGTTCTGAACACTTTCTTAAGCAGCAGTAATGTTTTCAGCCGATCTTGCAGCACATTGTGGTCCATGCTTGGGCCTATCAGCTATATACCCTCTTTCTTTGAAATCATTCACTACACGATAAATAGTGTGTTTTGTTGGCAGGTTGTTTCTCCCAAAACTTTCACCTAACTTTCTTATCGTCGCAATAATCGATGACCGATTATGTTTTAATGATAAAACAAGTTGGTTCATCGAATGTTTTTCTATAATAAATTTGATACGTCTCTACTTAAACTTCACGACTGCCAAATATGAACTGTCGAGAGTAATGTTCACCAAAATGATGTCAAACAAAGTGGTATACCTTCCCAGCGCACACCCTGTACTTTTAAAAGAAAAATGCTTTCTAAACTTTTAAAAAGAATAGGAGCATGTGAAATTGTTATTGTTAAGTTTTACATGGAATGACACAATTGCTAGTTCTGTCATTATATAAACGCATCCGCGTTGGAGGGTTCTTAATATTCAACCTGGCCGAACGTAACTACATTTTCACAAGGTTATATTTTTAACTTATAAAAAAAGCAATGCTTTTTAATCCGATTACTGATTTACGCTGAATATCATTTCAATATCCACTATAAGAAGTGTGAGAATACTTATATAAATTGAGCGACTCGAACACTTTTAATCTAGTCCCATAATATCATAAATAATTTAGAGAAATGTAACTCGTATTTGCCTGAATGAATTTATGAATGACTTCAAAAACAATTATTTTCTGCTTTCTCAGAGGAATTTGAAAATTTGACACCCCGTCATTAAACATGTAGTTCTCTTTCAAATTTCTATCGCCCTAAATAAAACCCCCCTGCTAGGACAAAGACCAACTACCAAAAAGTGGTAGTAGCACGCTTATACATACACACACTCACATACTGACAAAGAAATTAATCTGTTACAGAGGGAAAAATAGAATTTTGCAACCCTTTGCAAAAAAAGGAGCACAAAAGTAGAGAAACCCCGAACAAGTTACGAAAATTATAATGCAAACCACCAAAGAGGACCATTATCAAACCAAAAAAATCACAACAATTACTATTATTAACACACAAACACAGAGCACCGTGCCACGAAATACGGGGTGTTGCCCCCGTAGTTTCAAATACGCTTTGCAAGAAAAAAGGAAACCTCGGGTTTTAAACACCTTTTTTGCGCGCCTCTGTTTGTGTGGCGAATCCATGAATGAATTGTGTGAGAGTGTGTGTGTACACTTCCACCATAGACGACTGACTACAATTATAGCACCCTTTCATTTCCGCTTTTATTTCGCATAAATATTTTTGGCGTTTCATTTCGCCCCTTCCATTTGTTTTTGCTCTTCCAAAAGTGTAAAATGCGATTTAAAGGCCTTTTTATCATTACCCTGCCGGTTCGGGTGTCGTTGTGCTGCTTCGAATCCGTGAATTTGGGTTCTGTTTTATTTTTGGACAAGCCGAATATAGAGTCGTCACCTTATTTTAGTCCCCGGCTGTTTGTTGACTGTTTATATCGGGTTCATACATACCACATACCCTCTGATCTTCATAATGAAGTATGAATGGCTATGGTAGTGAATGAGTGCGAGTGTGTTGGTGCGGTTTCATTGTATTGTGCATATTTGGTTTGTTACGGTTTTGGGTATGTCAAAATAATCTGACAGCTTAATTATAAACGTTTGCCAAAAATGAAAATTATATTATAGGAAGTACCCTTTTTTTAAATTCTCATATTCAGTGTTATTATAGTATTTCTTTCGGTGGTAATTGTTATTTTTTTTTTTTTTTTTTTTTTTTTTTTAAAAACCAACACTCAGGGGATGCCCCCTATACATGCGGTGCATTGCGTTGGCGAGTGGAAATTAATGGATCGGAGGGGGGAAAGAGGGAGTAATGTTTGTTGACGCTTGCCTTGAACTTCTGGATGTCGCAATTAGTGGGAAATACATTTGCCGGAAGTCGATTCCACATACGGACTGTACGAGCGAAAAACGAATTTGATCTGTAGTGTATAGTGCGGTCAACTGGCCAATCGATAACAAACGGGTGTGAATTCCTAGAAAGTCGCGTATCCCTGCCGAACATCCTCACGTCAGGTATAAGGCGACGGATGTCTGATGAACACACACCATGAAAGTAACGATAGAACAGCGTCACGCAACCCACATTCCGACGATGCTCAAGGGAAACAATAGAGTTGGATACCCTACTGTCACCTATCAGCACCATCGCTCTCCTTTGAACACGGTCAAGTAGCTCCAAGGATGATTTTGGAGCACCTGCCCATATATGGGAGTTGTATTCCATCTTCGGCCTGATGAAAGATGTATAGATATTGAAAAGATCAGTAGGAGTGAAGTATTTCTTGCACCGCTTTAAAAAGCCTATGCACTTGAGTGCTTCTTTCGACACTTCGAACACATGTCTCGCCCAACGAGCGTCACATTGTATTTTCATGCCCAGAACATCGAGAGCTTCTGATTGTTCAATATCCGTACCATCGAGAGAAATTGACGATATTGTTGGGTCAGCGAATCGCTTGTGAGACAACAAGCAGCACTGTGTCTTACGTGCATTAAAATCTACTCTATTCACTCGACCCCATTTGGAAATGGCCAGTAGATCCCGGCCAAGTGTCTCATCCATAATTCGCCTTTTGTCTTCAATATCTTGAAGGCTCGGCCTACGGTCGAATGAATACGAATGACAGAGGTTGCTATCATCTGCGAAAGAGTAGATTGGATTCACGGTCTGACCCAATAGATCGTCAATGAAAATAAGAAATAAAGAGGGAGAAAGGACAGAGCCCTGTGGTACACCTGCGGTCAGCCTATGTGTGTTGGATGAGAACCCATCTACAACAACTCTAATAGTGCGATCTCTAAGAAAGCTCGATATAAACCGAGCAAATGTATTACCGACACCAAAAGCGATCAGCTTTGATATGAGTGCACCATGCCAGACTCTATCAAAGGCCTTGGAGATATCTAGAGCCACGACCTTACTCTCACCAAACTGGTGGATAGACCGACTCCAACGCTCCGACAAGAACGCCAACAGGTCTCCCGTAGAGCGGTTTCTACGGAAGCCATACTGTCGATCACTTAGCAAGTCGTTGGTCTCTAAATACCTCACAAGATGGTGGTTTACCATGCTCTCCATTACCTTGGAGAGCGCAGAGCAAATCGCAATTGGCCGATAATTCGCAGGATTATTGGCTTCACCCTTTTTAGGGATCGGCTGGACGTTCGCAACCTTCCAACACGCTGGGAAAACTCCCGCACGGTAAGCAAGGTTGAAAAGGTTGCGTAATGGACGGGCTGGCGTCGACGAGCACTTACATAGGACAAGTGCAGAGATACCATCCGGGCCCGGGGATTTATTTACGTCGAGGTTCGCAAGAACCCTTTTAACTGCACGCGTTCGAAAAAATATCTGAGGCATGGAACTTGATACGCTTTCGACCGCGGGGAGTGGTTGATTGCTTTCCGGCAAGGAAGAATTTCCTGCAAATATTTCAGCCAAAAGGTTAGCTTTATCAACCGGGTTAGTGAATGCCTGGTCGTCTTTAACAAGAGTTGGGATAGATGAAGAACTATCCTTTACTCTTCTTACAAACGACCAAAAGCTCTTACTTCCCCTAGGAGAAGTAAGAACCTTTGTACGTAGACGTTGTTCGTGCAGAAATTTTTCACGTCTAAGCACTCTGGCACACGAAGCTCTTGCCTGTTTTCGCAGCAGTTCAGTAATGGGGTTTTTGTTTAAACGCCAATTTCTGAACGCTTCCTCCTTTGATCTGACAGCATCCCTGCATGCCTGGTTAAACCAACTGTTTTTGGCTGGTTTAGCCGACATAATTTTATTTGGAACAAAAGTCTTTATACCAGATAAAATTATATTTTGGATCATTTCAGCCGCAGCATTTACGTCGTTATCAAGAAAGCAAAGTTTCCAATTGAAATGCTGGAAAAAGTGGTTGAGCTAATCCCAACGTGCCTTTTCGTAGAAAAATACTGTCCGCTTTGGGGCTGGTATCGAAGCGACACGAAGAGCGGAATACGGAAAGGATGCTGAAACAATGCAGTGATCGGAGTTACCAAGAGGTGAAAGTACATTAACTTTGTTTTCGTTTTTTTTTGTTTCCAAGGGGGCTTTGCCATATCAGCCAGGCAGTGGTGTGGATAAAAAGAGCGGTCTTTGGCCAGATACCTTTGCCATTCTCTTCACTATAAAATTATTCGAGTAAAGTAGTAAAATTATACACAAAAAAAAATAAATTTTAACACGTCTTTTAGTTCAGCCAAGCCGTATATTACACACCCTTTACCGGCGATCCGCTACAAAAATGGCATAAAAAAATTAATATTCTTCGACTCTACATTTGACAGGGTCCATGGTTACGAGCTACAGCATCAAAGAAATCTAAATCACAATTCTTTATTGGGATTCGTTCCGAAATTCGCTTTTTTTGTACTTTCATGCATATACAGGGTGACCCATCTAGAGGTATTTTTTCAATCTTTTTTGTATTTCTTTTTGGAATCTTTTTTGGTAATTTGAAGGGACATTTTATGGCATTTTTTTTTTGAAAATAATTTCAAAAATTTCACGGACCCGAAATCATGATAAAAGTAATGTGCAGCCACGAAAATCAATGTCACTTTGCCATTTTGTTAAAAACTTGTCTTCTATTTAAATATCGAAGCAAGAGGTCTTGAGCCGGTTAATCCCTGTTCAATGTGAAAATAATTACCTTAAAATGTTGGCAACTGTGTTATGGAAATGAGCGTTCGGTGAGAAAAGGAAAGATTAGCTGTTTTCGACCAAAGTTTTGTTCAGTGATAAGGCCCATTTCTAGCGCAACGCAAAGTCAATAAACAAAATTTTCGCATTTGAGCTGAAGAGCAACAAAAAGAGGTTCAAGAGGTGCCATTATACCCAGAGAAAATCACGGTTTGGTGCGGTTTATAAGCTGCTGAAGTCATCGGTGTATATTTTTTCTAAAACGATGATGGCCAGAACGTAACCGTGAATGGTGCTCGCTATCGCGCCATGATATTGATCTTTATGCTACCTTAAATTGAGGCCCGTAATCTTGACGACATTTGGTTTCAACAGGACGGTGCCACTTGCCACACAGCTACTCAAACAATGGATCTATTGAGAGGTCATTTCGAAAAGCAGCTAATTTCACATTTTGTACAGGTGAGTTGGCCAGCTAGATCGAGTGATATTACACCTTTAGACATTTTTCTTTAGGGTTACGTAAATTCCGAAGTCTATGCTGACAAACCAGCTACGATTCAGGTTTTGGAAGCCAACATTATGCGTGTCATTAAAGCCATACCGTTCTAAATGCTCGAACGAGTCATTCAAAATTGGACCCTCAGAATGGAAACCCTGAGGCATAGTTGCGGCCAACATTTGAAGGAAATTATATTCAAAATATAAATGCCATAAAATCTCCTTTCAAATTACCAATAAAGATTCCGCGCATGATTTGAATTTTTATATATTTTTTTGTTCTGAAAAAATAACTCTAGATGGAACACCCCATATAGTGGTCCAACTTAAGATAATTCTCTTAAAACAAAAAGTTTTAAGAGAATTATTTTAATATTTTTTATTATCGGTCCGAACTACACAAATTCTGTTGTGCATTATGGATTTTTACCCAAAACTTGAACTTTAGCTACATTATGACAACTTGTTTCTGGAGAAATGGTTAAAAAATAAAGTGATATTACTGTTTAATAAAATACTTGAAACTGTCATTTTTTAATATTTATTGCTTGACGATTTTTGACGATTTTTGTTTTCAAATATGGCGATTTTTTCAAAAAATTTCACTGGTCCGTTTGTTTATGGCTTGTTTGAAATCACTAAAGAAATGATATGTAACCTTGACATTGTGCACGAAAATGACTTGATATTTAGCCAAATTAAGTGTAATTGACTATAGCCTTGCCTGATCAGGCTCATCTGTGACCGTCAGCCTAAAAAACATCCCATATTGGTATCAGCTCCCTGCCCTCATAGGATTGAAAAATAACCTTATCAATCAAAAGTTGCAATAATGTTTCATAAGATTTAAGTTTCAGAATTTTTTAGAAGCAGCGGTAGCCATCATGTGAAAGCGAGTTGTGGATTGAATCTCCAAAACTTCTCAAGGTTGCAAATTTAAAATTCTCTCATTGATTTCTTTCGAAAATTATTTCGTTGATTAAGCCTTAAAGAAAAATATCATATACTTAAAATTTGTTAACGTACATCGGAGCATCTGAATGCGGATAGATTTATTAATTTTTTACAGTGTGTTCTGGAAAATGGCTTTTTCATAAAGCAAGTAAAGAACCTCGCTTATTGTTAGCTATAAAGTATTCCACATTTCTAGCTAAATGCTCTTTTATATCCCACCACTGTAGTTGTTTAATAAACTTTAAATTATTTCATTTGTGTGCCAAATTACGGTTTTCATTACAACTTAATAATAATAATACAAAATTGTTTTTATTTTTATGAGTGTATCTGTCTGAGTCCGTGAGTATTTTGTTTTTTTTTTTGTTTTGAACTGCTTTTAATTTGTTATTCGGAACAGTTATTTAAAATTTGCGTATAATTGAAATTCCGCTTAATTGTAGTTTTAAATCCAATTAAAAAATTTATCACATGAGTTCATGACAGCTTTTGTTGGCGATGGCTGTTATTATTGTCATCGTGCTGCTCGAGCTGCTGGAGTTTCACATATTTACACTTTGTCAAGTCATCGTACTTTTGGCCTGGGCTGATACGATAATTTGACGACGAGCAATTTTATTTTTTTAAAGAGCGGAAATCAGGAAAAAAATAAATATAATTATAAGTACCCTAAATGGTGGAAAAAAATTCAAGTGTGTACGCATGCAGTCGTAAAGAATGATAGAGTGAACAAAGTGTATATCAAGTTGTCGGACAATATTATAACATTAGAAAACTTGACGATGACAACCCATATTTGGTTATAGAATTAGAAGATTGGTAAAAGTTCGAGGAATATAAACTTTATGGTTTCAGTTGAAAAAAATATGTTTATTTGCGAATCTCGAGTTTAGTAAGTCCCTGGGCCTAAAGGGTATCTCGGCACTTTTCCTATATAAGTGTTCTTCGACGCTAGCATGTCCATTACTCAAACTTTTTAACCTTTCTTACCGTTAAGGGGGTTCTTCCAGGGTGTTGGAAGGTAGCGAACGCTCTGCTGATCCCCTAGAAAGGGTGAAGCCTTTAATCCTGCGAATTATTGACCAATCTCTATTTGCTCTGCGCTCCCCAATGTAAAGGAGAGTATGGCTTACCTCCCGCTTGTAAGGTATCTGGAGTACAAGAACCTACTGAGTGGCCGACAGCATGCCTGATGACCTGATGGCGTTCTTGTCGGAGCGTTGGAGTCGATCTATCCACCAGTTTGGTGAGAGTAAGTTCGTAGCTCTGGATATCTCAAAGGCCTTTGATAGAGTCTGAGACCGTGCACTCATATCAAAGCAGATCGCTTTTGTTGCCGGTAACAACTTTATTCGATTTGTATCGAGCTTTCTTAGAGATCGCACTACAGACTTGTTAAATGGGTTCTCATCCAGCGGAAATAGTGAACCACAAAGGTTCTTACCTTTCTTCCTCTTGTTTCCTATTTTCATTGACGAACTTTTGGGTCAGACCATGAATCCAATCTACTCATTCGCGGATGAGAGCAATCTCTGTCATTCATATTCATTCGACCCTAAGCCGAGTCTTTAAAGCGTGGAAGACAAAGGGTCAATTATGGATGATACATTTGGTCGGTATTTATTATCCCTTTTCTGAATGGGGTTGAGTCTTTCATATTCATACGACCGCAGACCAAAACTTCAAGATATTAAAGACAAAAGGCGAATTATGGATAAGACAAGTTACTGGCCCTTTTTTAAATGGGGTGGAGTCATTCATATTCATACGACCGAAGGCCGAGTTTTCCAGATATTAAAGACTATTAAAAAGGCAAATTCGAATTATGGATGAGACACTTAGTCGGGATTTTAAATGGAGTTTGGTGATTTTAAAGCACGTAAGATAAAGTGCTGCTGTGTTGCCTCACAAGCGATTTATTGACCCAACCGTGTCGTCATTATCTTTCGGTGGTATAGATAAAGAACAATCAGATGCTCTTGAGGTTCTAGGCATGAAACTACAATGTGACGCTTGTTAGGCGAGGCTTGGATTCGAAAGAAGCGCCTAGGTATATTTCTAAAGCCGAAAGGATATACATCACTCCTTCTTAACTTTTCAACATCTATACAACTTACATCAGGCCCAAGGTGGAATACAACTCCCAGATATGGTCAGGTGTTCCAAAATCATCCTTAAAGCTACTTGACCGTGTTCAAAGGTGATGATGATGCTGATAGGTGACAGTAGGGTATCGAACTCTTTTGTCTTCCTAGATCATCGTTGCAGTGTGGGATACTTACCGCTGTTCTTTAATTACTTTCATGGTGTGTGTTAATAAGACATTAGTAGTTTTATTCCTGACGAGAGGATGTTCAACTGGGATCCACGACTTTCCGACAACCAAAAATAGATTTCTGAAACCCCTTGAACATTCACTAAATTTACCCAGATTTTTAGACTAGTGTCATATTTGAATTAAAAGGAAAATTTCATTGTTTTTAGTAAAATGGTGAAGCATTCATTTGCGAGATATATTTTAATCTAAACCGATTTTCTCCAGTTACAACAGCGTTCATACTTATGTACTTGTGAAGTAAGTTCCGTAAAAATCGAATGAACATATTTGTGGGAGCTTTATATAAATCTAAACCGATTTGCTTTACTTTTAATAACTTAATAACTTTAATTACTTGGTCCAAAAAATAAATGTGTGAAAAAGTCCTTTAAATGTCCTTCCTTGCCTATAAAATTGTTCGTGGTAAGTGTTATTAAGATAAAATGTAAGATGTTTCATCAACTAAACACGTGAAAATCAGATGAACATATACAGGTTGATTCATTCACGTCTGGACAAATTTCACCAGCATATTCCTTTGCTCATTTTACTAAAATATGTCCATCGAAGACCATGCCCGAAATGCACGGGGGCAAAATGGCAGCGGTTTGAAAATTTTCGGATAAGTGGTAGGAGGGTACTAGGGTAAAATTACTAATTTCTGAGTCCTGGTCGGATTTTTTTGTGTTAATTTACAAAAACAAATAAATGTGTGTTGTAATTTCGCTTCCAAAAACAAAAAACCTTGCATTTCAGTCAAATAGTCATAACTTTGGAATGGTGGGACCTCTGGCCTTCGTTTAGGTAATTTTGGAATAGTTAGAGGTAGGGCTATCTAAAAGAAATCCGGCCACTGGTATTGCAATTTTACCCTAGTAACATCCGACCACCATGATATAATAACAATAAAAAAATTACATCTATTATTGTTTTACCATTACAGACACGAAGACCTGATAGTATGTAGTAGCAATCAAGCGTCTACGTAAGCCGTTACTGATCCTGGCCTCCATGTAGCTACCATAGAATGTAGAATACTTACCCGATACCATAAGTACGCACACTGGCGAAATGGTAAGATGTTAGAAGCTTGTCTTTGGGGGCGATGTCAATGCACACCACACTTTAAGGGTTAGCATTGCTTGCTGGAATACTTATTATCGATATTATATATACAGGGCGGAGCACGAAAATTTGCTTTTTTGGAAATGAAATGAAAAAATTATGAACCTTAGAACAATTTATTTTATATTTTAAATTTATTGAACAGTAAGAGAATTATTAAATTGAATGGTTTGAAAAACTTTATCTAGCAATGGTCGACCTTCGCTATCTACACACTGCTGCATACGTTTTCTGAAGTTTTAATGAACTCTTACAATCATGTCGACTGTTATTCTGCTAATTCCAGCCTCAATATTGTTAATTAGGTCTTCTAAGGTGTTGAGACGGTTTATATACATCTTCGACACCTTCAAAATAGCTTGGGGCTAAGTCTAGTAAGCGTGTCGGCCAGTTCACATCGGCCCTCAAAAAGATAAGCCGCGTCCAGGAAACATTTTCTTCAAACAAATCATGGTAACAATCTCTTTGTGTACTTATACAGTGACACCACCCTGTTGGAACCATGTTTCGTCTAATTGCATTGCCTCAAAAGCCGGCTGAAAAAAAATCCTGTATCATTGACAAATACAGTTCAAAGTTCACAATTACGGCAGTTACGGCAGAGCAGAGCGTTTCGGAGATTGCAGTACTGCTGCTCTAACTCTCTTGATGTTTTGTGGTGTTGTAATCCTTATCTAAGGTCTCCTTTGTACACATGACACATTCCCTACTGTTCTCAATAAAGTTACAAAATTTACAATTGATTGCAGTCCAGAAACACGTTAGCGTGTGGCAACAGCGAATCGTAAACGAAAAGCACGCTGCACTGCAATATTCAAGTGCTCATTTGAAAAATACGCTTCAACACAAAATGACCTCTCCTCACGTGTCCAATGCATGATGGCAACTGAAAGGCAGACGAATACTAATCTCCCGTCAGCCACTATAAGCCAAGCAGACTCTTCACTCTCTTCGACCAACAGTGCCGCCACTGCCTGCGGTGCAAAAGACCACTGCGCCCCACCCACAAAGGAAAGGCGGAAACTTTCTATAATAGGTTCAACGAGAAGATAAAAGATATGGCACTAATAATGGAAAGTATCATTTAAGTGTTCCTCTTTGGTTTATTGCAGGATACACTTTGATATACAAAAAGAACAAATCTAGGAGCCTTAGAAAAAGAAATGCAAGTTCTGAAATATTTTGCCGCTTACCATGGGGGCCTATAGGATGCTTAAGAACTAGACACGGCATTAGATTATGTGACAAACAGCCTAAGTAATGAAGCTTTTCAAAACTCATATCCTGGGAGAATAAATCCTCCAAAATTTACATAAATGGTGAACACCAGAACTAAAATAGCTCAGGAGAGAAACACCCACTTGATGGGAAAGACGCAGAGAAGCTAAGTACTAATAACTTAAAGGCAGAGTCTAGAAAGGGCAATGGAAATTGTCCTCACAACGAGTACACAATGGCATCGATCCTGGTCGTTGCAGCTGCTTTCAAGAACGTGAACATATAATCGGTCATAACCTCCCTACACCGTGTAGGCGCAAACAGGCCACATGCCTTAACCATGTGTTTTTTATTCGTCCGTAGGTTATGATGCGGCCAGGAAAGGGATACTGAGAGGCACACCATTAATTACTATTAAATACAAAATTCCGAATTTTTCCTTTTAATTAACAAAACCTAGCTTAGAACTTGTGCTAAGGGTAGAGACATGTGACTTCCTGATAATGCATCTGGAGGTAGGGTAATCAATCTGGGGGTATATTTTTCAATATAAAAAAAACAAAAAAAATCAATACAAGTGTGGAATTATTATTGTTCATTCGAAAGGACATTTTATGCCATTTATTTTTTGAATATACGCCTCAGGGTGTCCATTCTGAGTGTCCAATTTTGGATGACTCGTTCGAGCGAAATTCTCGAAACCCGTGGTTTTCGTAGTGTATGTCTTAACATGATGAAATGACAAACAATGCTGAAAAGGAAAAAAGTTTAACAATCTGTGAATAAACCCTATTGAGAAAATATCTGTAGATTGATCACCTTATATAATGATTTGTGCTTTTGTTGGGTAAAGGATGAAAATAATTGGTTAAATTTCATAGAAATAAAATTTTGTCTGACATGTTTTTCAATATGTACTAAAAAAGCCCATATCCTCTAAATCTAACGTAATTCAAAAAATAAAGTTCGAGCAATAAAACTTGATATTTTTATCCATCTTCAACCCTGGCAATTGAGGTAAGTTAGGCCTCGGCAATTGAGGTATGTTCGGCCTCGTAAGGAAATGAAACGTAAGTAATAAAAATTATACTTATGAATTCAAAAAGGCTGAAAAAGGAAAAGCACTAACGTTAATGATTATTATTGCTTATTTTTGTATTCTTAACATTTTTTTCTTACGCTGGCTGTTTGATGTCCTTTTTTTGCAAAAGTACTTATTGCCTTTTATGCCATTTTAACTAAATGCGGTAATGTTTTGGCAATCCTTCTAACGTCATTGACTGAACCGCAATGACAACAAATAAAGAAATACCAGAACAACAAAAATTACCCATAAAAAAGGATGGTATCCTAAAAAGCAGGTACAAATATGAACGGCTAACAAAAAGACATAGAGAGAGAGAGAAAGAGAGAAAACCGAAGTTGAAGGAGCAAAAAACCAAGCGGTGACTTTAAATATTTGATAAATTCTTTTTAGTGGAAATAATGCTCATTAATGATGCAACGAGGCGGAATTCTCAAGAAAAGTAGTATAGCAAAACAACCAAAAACAAAACGAGAACAACAACAGTAAACAAACAACTTCAGTCAGACTCGGAATCTGTTCCAAGGCAATTTCTGTGGCGGCGGAGGCGGCCCGCAGCCGTACAGCCAACAGTCAAGTGAATGAGTTAAAATCACAATTTGCCTTTTTTGGTAAAGGTAAAGAAAAAACTGAATGAGCTGTTTTCGTTATACTTGAGTTGTTTAAGGGTTGGGTCACTAGCAAGATTTGAGGACAGATAGTGAAGACCACGGAAGAGGCGGTGATGATATTTCCCATTTTTTTCTCTCGGCCGACAAAAACGCTTCTGCCCATGCTGTGTGTAGTTGATGACTTTAATGCAAATATTATTATTTCGTTTTATTTTATTTAATTTTTTCTCTTTCCCATAAACGTTTCTGGGTTTTATGTTGTCGTTTGTGTTATTCTGGCCGCCTTTGCTGTATTTTCATACAAAATACAAGAAAAACATCATAAACAATTTATTGTAAAAGACCATAAAATAGAAATAAAGCATACCAGCGAATGGTCCTTTGATGGTGGTGGTCCTTTTTTCGACCAACTTTCTTTTCATTCCTTGGAAGTTGAAGTATCTGACTGCGTCTGAGGAGTACTTGTTATTATTGTTGACAAGCATAAACAATAAAAAACGGTATGGAGGGCGATGTATTTTTATGTAGACGCTTATTTTTTCATCATTAATATGTTATGCGATGATGGCCAGGGCATATAAAAACCTTTCATGACCTTTATGCCTACACACAATTGCCAAAAAAAACAATGTCTAGGACCGCACAAAAATCATCATGTCTTTTTGTTTTTTTTTCGAATCATCCCTTGACCTCACAAACGTCCTCAGCCTGTCATTAGGTAACTCAATATCTGCAGTAATATATCATCGATTCCTGGGACCAAAGTTGTTTTGGGACTGCAACCTTTTTTTTAGGTTGCAGCTAAAACGCAGCCATTGCTAGGACAAAAAGAGCGCGCTGGCCCGTTTATTGTGAAATAAAAGAGACCATTAAAGTCAAGGATAATCTTAGCTTTTCTAAAGAAAAATTTCAAAATTTCTTAAAACTTTTCGAAAGTCTCGTTTAACGGGTTTTCCAAACGACTAAAGGGTTTTCAAAATTCATTTTTTTTAAATTCAGAATAAAAAACAAAGTTCCCATTAAAACGAGGCAACTTTACTTGCCGCAACTCTCAGTTTGTAGGTTAGAGTGGAAAGGGGAATGAAAAGGGAAAAAACTTGACCAAACAGTTAATTCCTTTTGTGCTTTTCGTAGTGTGAAGTTGGCTGCAAATTATTTTAGTATTGTTTTACAAGAAAATTAGAACGAATAAATCACAGAAGGTCAGAAACGTCAATAGTGAAAAAAATTGTGTAAATACAAGCGGCAAGTTCAAAAGGTAAATGGGGACAAACATTTTTATTATTGGCGTATTAAATGAACAATCATTTTTCTTATTTGTAGAAAATGCAGTAACGAATCATGTTAGCCCAATTTTTTAAGACCTTGGTGACGGAGTTTGGCTCTTTCTCGCCCTTTGGGGGGAACATCGTTAATGGATTGTTCACATAACATTGCTCGCTAAAAAAATAAAAATCCGTTGCTATCCAAACAATCCTGTTTAAACCTATGATCGATCAAGTTTATGACTTTAATCAAAGGCCACAGAAAACGGTTTATCATACTTTTAAAAAGCTCTGCAGCATGAAATGCTGCATTTTAAAATAAAAATAGACCAATGATGCCATCGCTTCCAAAACGGCACCACTGGCTATACGACGACCACTTGAGTATTTTCCAATCTTCTTACGGCAAAGCACAGTGGTTGGAAAACAACATATTTTGTAAAAAAAAAACTCTATTTCTTTTGGGTTTGTAGAAGATCCATGAATTTTTTCATAGCTATAGGTAATGTGCATTTTAAATAAGACTGAAGCGTTAAAAATATTCATAACTTTTTTCTATTTTTTTCTTGCTGGAGATGTTTTTAATGGAGATATATGACGGCTACATATGATTGACAGCAACTCAAAATTCAAATTCTTGAAATTTATTGCTCTTCTGGCAAGTCTATTATCTCAACTCAACGGAATTATCGTCGCCACTAATAACCTACAAAACCTAAACTACGTCGTCCACTCTGCTATTCTAGAGTTATCCGTTATACATACATAATTTTTCACTCTATATAATATCGCGAACACTCTGTAAATGACTGTAAGGCTCCTCTGGCCCTTTGTCACTAGGTTTAAGCCAAACCAGGTTTAAAATTCTCAAACATGTGACTCATACCAGTTACATACTATTTTGACCAAATTAATGCAAATTCCTGTCAATAAGCAGAGGTCCACATAACAAAAAATCCATACTAGGATTCATTATTGAATTATACTTAAGATTCGTATACTTATTGTTAGGCTCCTTTGGAACAGATTCAATAATTCGAATAAAGCATTTAATATAAAAAATGAAAAAAAAATTTAATGTCAGAACAGCACCCAGTAACAGCATGACTAGGAACTTAGCAAGGTGCAGCCACTCCGCAGACCCACAAGACCCACAATGGAATTGCTTCTTAACCTTTTTGGTGAACCCATTAGTCTGATTTTTATTTATTTCATACTCTTTCCATAAGAGCTCTCGTCTAGCACGGCTCTTCGAAGGTGAGAGTGTTTTCGTCCCGATTAGCATGAGATTTAATTATTGGAAAGCTTTTGTTACTACCGAAAGGAAAAGTGTCAATATGTATTTCGGTTACTAGTTTAAAATTTATGATAATCGAAAAAAATTTTCTTCAAATTTTCCTCGAATTTTGATTAGTATTTTACCCCAACTAATTTCAATCGATACGAGTATGTAGAAGTCTGAATGAAATAGTTTCAAGTACAATAGTTTCAACAGATTTAAAAGACTTATATTCACAATAAATTTTTCCAACAACTTTGATGAGCTTTTCCTGCTCTGATAAAAAGATATAGCTTTATATATGGACCTAAACAATTTATGGGCCAAACTTCTTCCGGAGTTTAGGAGTAAAGCTACATAATAATTTTTTCTAGCCACGTCGCTTTACATAGGCAGCTCTGGCGAAAAGACGTAGCTTTATATATAGATGTAGCAAATATTTGGGACAGACTTTAAAGGGTGTTTAGATGTAAAGCTTCGAGAGTTGCTATTTATATTTCGCACCGGCAATATTAGTGTTGTCAGATGCAAACTGGATATTTCAGTGGATGGATTGGCATTTACATATTAGCATAACTTCACTCGGAATGTTTTGTAATTTGGGCGACAGGATGAGTTTCGTAAAGGTCTTCGTGTTCCGAGTATGCTCTCGTCGATTCGAGCAAAGAGCGGAAGCTCAATTGCAGTGTGTCACATCGTCAAAGTTGGCGAATGATGGATCTATGCATATGCGCCCGAAACAAAATAGTAATCGACGGTACACAACAAACTATGCTTAAAGAAATAAGAAAAAACAAGAAAAGAAGACGGAGCATTATATGCGGTTACGAGGACTGCTATATATATTTCTGGCCTAATAATGAAAATGCGAATATTTATCATCAAAAATGGTTTTAATATTTTTCAAAGTATTCTCCAGCATGATTTATACCCTTTGGCATGTGCTCAGACCAATTGTCGAAGAAAATCGTGGACCACGCATTTTTTTCTTGATGTGCGGGAATAAAAATAAGTCATTGGGTGCCAAATCAGGGCTGTACGGCGGATGACCCATCAATTCGACGTTTTGACCGGTCAAAAAGGCGCTGGTTTGAGCCGATGTATGAGACCTCGCATTGTCATGGTGCACAATGCTTCATCTTCTCTTCTTCGTTTTTCGAATTTCTCCGAAGACTTCAGGCAAACAAATTATGGTGAACCACTCAGAATTGACCGTCCTACGTTGCTCAAGCGGAGCAGTTTTGCCTAAGAAACAGGCGACCATTTGCTTGGAAGTGCTTCTTACACGAACAACTTTCGTTGGATTTGGCTCGTCTTCGAAGACCCACACGGTCGATTGCTGTTTTGTTTCGGGCTCATACGCATAGATCCATAATTCGTCACCTGGTACGATCTTAAATACGTCTTTTGAAGCACCGCGATCGTATTTTTTCAACATTTCTTTGAACCAATCGACACGAGCCTTATTTTGAGCGATTGTCAAATTGTGCGGGATCCAACGAGAACAAACCTTTTTTACGGCCAGGGGTTTATGAAATATCTATTGTCTTCTGGTGGAAGAAATGTCCAAGGATGACTATATTTGACGGTATGTCACATGACGATCTTGCATTATAAGTTCACGCAAGGCATCAATGTTCTCTGGCACAACGGCTTTTTTACTTCGTCTTTGAGCGAGGGTCGGCCACGATTGAATTAATTAATAATTTTCACTGTGCTAAAGGATGGTGCTTCATCGCCATACAAAGATTGAAGTTCATCGATGCACTCTTGTCGTGATTATCCACTTCGAAGGTTGTGAAAAATTATCGCACGAAAATCACGAGTTAATTCCATGTTTTGCCAAATTGATTTTTTCAAGTCACTAATAAACAACACAAATGATGATCGTACGTCAAAACGTTCTGAGTACGTTTATGCTAAAAAATGTCAAACTTTCCAATGGAAATGCCAGATGGCGCCAGGCAATACTTAGTGTTGCCTAGGCCAGAATTATATGTAACAACCCTCTATATCGACAGTGCGAGCTCTTGCATGTCAGCTGAAACAATGGACTATTTGAGCACAGAAGACGTCGAATTGATGGGTCATCTGCCGTACAGCTCTGATTTGTCACCCAATGACTTATTTTTATTCCCTCACATTAAGAAAAAGTGTGTGGTCAACTTTTTTCGACAGTCAGTTTTGAAGCCGTGTTTTGGAGATATCCCAATATTTGTGGAAGAAGTGCCGCGGAAATTGGTTTGAGCGCATGCAAAAGTGTATTGATATTTACGGAGAATATTTTTAAATAACATTAAAACCATTCCCACTGGCGAATGATTGATTTTTACTGCTGGACCGTCGACAGAAAAGGACGTTTATTTGTTAATTTTTCGTGAAAAATTAAAAAAAAAGCGAAATAAATTTTATAAAAACATAAACTACGAGTAGGAAGGGTCAGACAGTAGCTTTGGTGGTGGGCCAATTCTGCGCAACGCGTCGCAGAAGTTTTTGATAAAGGGCAATTTCTTAAATTGTCATTTAAAATTTTTTTCTTTGACTTTCTAATGATTGGTCTCACTGCTTTTAATTTTTTTTCACCCCAAAATTATTTTAATATGTTTACAGTGGACTCTTTTTTATGAACAAATTAGACGAATGTAAACAAGGAAAAAGGCGTAAGAGTAACCGGCTATTATATATTCTTTACCACTCTCGGCATCGGCATTATTCACAAACATGGTTTAATTTTACAAATGGAAAGTTCCATGCAAAATTTCATAGGAATCAGATGCAATAGCTGGCTTTAAGAGCTTCAGTTTCTTTTTTCGGTAAACTCTTATGTATGGTATTAAAACAACGTTTCAAGTTTTATCGAATTCGGTTAATTGTGTACTTTAATACAACGATAGATAGGCAAACGGTTAGCCGGACGAAAGGAGGGAGGAAAATTATCCAACGGAATCATATAGTTATTTTGAATTTAGGAGTTACAAAAGGAGTAACAAACATCGGCGCTAAGTCATAAAAATCTGTAGCACGCTATGGTGTAGGGTATACAAATTCGTACTTAATTATTTTATAAAAAATTTGGTTGAAATATACAAAAAAAAAAAATTACAAAAAAAGCGACGAAATTTTCTTGAACAAATTCTTTGTTAAAGATGCATGCAACATAATTCGATGAAAATATTATTTTTCGAATTTTTTATAAAAAAAATAAGACGAAATTTTACACAAAAATATGATAAAATCTTTTACAATAATTTAGAAATAGTTTCAATAAACATTCAAAGCAATTTCCTTTAAAAACATGGAACGAAACTTTCGAAAATCAAAATTTGACTAAAATTGAGTACTTAAGTAGGAGCAGCGAAAAATTTAATAATTCGAACTCCTGAAGATACTATAGCTAATAAACTTTAAACAATGGATTAGTATTTTTTTTTTGATTTGGTTCTAATAGATGATGGGAACCAAATTTGTACTTATTTGTTCTTCCCTTATTTAAATCTTTTTGCAACTTCAACTTGTTTTACAAAATCTCCTCTCAGTACTTTCCCATAACAGTAATTTTGACAGTTGTAAGCAAACAGATTGAAGTGCTTCTGTTCGTTCATAATCAGATACGTTGCTTCAATTTAGACGAACAATGGCTATTATCTCAAATCCGACCACACTCAAACGGCTGGTGGAGAGCAGGAAAAAAAGATTAATTTAACTCACTTAAATGCGATTAAAATAAACAATAAACCATCTCAGACTGCATATGTGGCCATAAGTATGTTTCATAAATCCCACCAGTTATAGATTGATTTTACAAGCACACAAGTTGGAAAACAAAGTTTTTTATCTCGGCTACGAAAAAGAACACCGAACAAAAACTATTATTTACGAAATTCAATCCCGCTTTCCCCCCTCTCGCTCGCTCGTTGGCTATCCTTGTAATAAAGAACTTGTCGGTAGAAAGACTTTTCTAGAGGGGAGAAAAAAAACCCGTGTTCAAGTATAAAAGTACCCACCGTATCGTACTTCAGATAGCTATTCCCACAGGAATTGTATCATTTTTATCCATTGAAACAAAGCATCAATGTGTATTGCAACCACTAATACTTGTGCTGGAACTATTTAACATTACGAGGGTCGTTGTGGTGATATGGTAATCTGTTGTATAGGATAGTGAGACTTAAATGATTTCAGCAATGGGTAACTTGGATTGCCCAATAGGAGGTGAACTTGAGATAGAATTTCTTAGTAAAAATGATTGTGTACTGTGTGTAAATTAAAGCCTTCTAATTGACACTTATAGTCTGTTAATATAGAACTTGGTCATCTTAGACAAAACGAAGTGTCTGTAAGCGATTAGAAAATATATTGTACTTTGTGAAGCGAAATTAAATTGTCCTATGTGAATATTGCACAAGGACCTAGAATTATTCGCTCATGATGTCCAATTGGATGTATACGCCCATCCGCTTCGTAAAGCTTTTTATGATCAGCTCGAAGTGAACAACGATTTTGCTTGAAACCTGCCTTTTCTGACAAAACTGCCTCAAGACATCACTTCAACCCGATGTGATGATTTAAAAAATCTTCCGGACGATTAATAAACTTTCACTCCAAACATCCTTGACGAATTATAATTAATAAAGCGACAAACTTTATTAACAGAGTTTTCAACATAACTGACGAAAGTTTCCATAGTGACAATGAAAGACGCATTAGGAACGTATTAAGGAAAAATGACTTTCCAATTAAAGCCATAGAGGACTTAATTTGACGGACGAAAACCAATTGTGACCAAACGTAATGACGTACATACCTGGTTTATCCGAAAGGTTCAACAATTCGGACGTTATAATAAAGGCAAATTTTTATTAGCGCCCGGAACGTTTAGGACAGTTAACGAATTATTTAGTAAGACAAAATCGAAGGTGCACAGTGAAGAAAAGCCAAACTTTAACGACGTAGAAATTTAAACATAAGAGAGGAATTATAACAGAAGTTACACTTTGGAGATGCTTTACATCAACGACGTTCCTACATCTAAGAGAATGAATTTTAAAACTGAAACGGATAAATGTGTACATACATACAGACATATTGCTAATAAGTACCGACGGAAAGACATACATTAGATGAATAGTAGAAGTTCAAGAGGACAGAAGTAAAACAATTATTTAAATGTAATTATTAATAAAAATGTTGTTATTCGTGATAGAAAATTGTGTATTGTTGTAATTTTATGTTCTCGGTTTTGTTTTAGTTGTTGTAGCGGCAACTGTGTGCCGGGATGACAGCCCTTGGCCGAAGAATTGCTGATTCGGGTCAATCCGGTCCATAGAACTGGCTGTCGGATTTGTTTTAAAAATTACCCCTGATGATGAACTACAAAGTCAGTTCGAAATATTGGCTTATTTAAAATTAAATAAATTATAAAAACACCAACATCTGTTTTTTGCTTATGACCTCAAGCCTATCAATAACTGAAAAATAAACAACAAAAGGTCAAATATACAAATACAAAAAAAGTCTAACGTTATGCAAATAATATATAAACGATTCAGGCTTCTAAGGCAAATATTCGAAAAACTATTCGGAAGATAACGACAGAAACCGTCACTTCCTGTTTGCAATAACCCCACAAGAAAAAGTCTGCTGCGCTAAGGTCAGGCAACCTGGGGGGGAAACGGAATGTGGAGTTTCTGGATATCAGCTTATTGGGAAATTTTCGTCGCAATTCTGTCATAACAGGCCGGGTTATGTGAAAAGTTGCATCATCTTGCTGAAACGACACAGAGTTGAAAGAAGTTCGAATTTGGCGTAATTCTGGATAGAAAGACTCTCTCAACATGCTCAAGTAACGTTACGACAAACTGTGACACGAAGTGGATGCAATTCCGTCTTATGGAGTATCTCTAAGTTGGAAACACTCCACATTCTGCAATTTAGTTTGTTCATGTTGCTGTTTAAATCGAAATGGGCCTCAGACATGTAAAGACCCTCTTCCACCAATTGAATCATCTTGTGGCAAAATTCCAAGCGAATCGGGAAGTCTGCTGCGATCAGTTTGCTGCGATCATAATTGACTGCAATGACTGTCTGCTTATACTCATTTGAGCAGATTAGTTTCTTGTTGAAACTCTTGGATTATATTGTATGGCAGCAGCAGCAGCAGTGAATGTTTCCGCCGTCCGAACTGAAGGGTTTCGATGGTAAGGTCTTCTGTTGACTGTCCTGTCCCATGCTCGGCAAAATAGTTAGCAAGTCTCATTATGGTTCATCTGCTCGAAAGATTGCCGCCAAACGTACGCCTATACTTTCTTTGAACCGAATCTACGGACTCCAGTGTGTGATAGCGACAGACAATCCAAATTCTTGTTGCAGTGTCCCAGTTATTCATTTTTGTTAAATCTATAAATCAATCTGTAAAATAAAAAAAATTAACCAGATGCATGAAATTAAAAAAAAGTTTTTCATTTTTTTGTTGGTAGCGGTTTTCTTCAGCAACCCTGTGAGTTTGAAGGGGCGGATTTCAGTTCTTGGGCTAGGCGCCTGGCCCCACTAAATTCTACTGCATATCCTTATATATTCGTATATGTTTTTAGAGGGCAGATGCGATTGGTCCAAACATCTACCGGGTGGAACATTTTCAAATTTCTGGTTTTATTGAAAAGGTTGAACATTGTTATTTAATAATGGAACACAATACCATTCATACTTTTTATGATATGACTTATTTTTCAATCTATCGTTATACGTATAATAAGAAATTAAGATACAAACTCAGATACAATACTAAATAGAAATTTACTTCATTAAGTATAAGTAGAATCTCTAATGAAAATAACTTTAATAGTGGGAGGGTGTCATTTAGTTTCAGCTCATAATCTGAATGGCTGGACCTTCCACGTGAAGTATCTTAAAACGCCCTGTTTCATTACTGTCGTCTAAAAGACAAATCACCAGTTAATTCGGATGGTAGCTAAATCGTGGTATATATTTTGTGGGAAAAATGTTTCATTTCATCTACGACTTGTGTAATTTGTAGGTCTAAGTGGATAATGTCAGTTCGAACATATCATGAAGAGTTTAGGATCAGCCTAAGAGCTTAAGACTGAAAACGTCGGAATTTTTTTAATTTGGAGGGGCTTGTCGTACCGCTAAGGTGAATGCCACATACCCAAATTGGTTTTAATATTGAATTGTATGTATATTACTAGCTTATTCTCCACGTTTAGTTGGAATTTTGTCCCGAGTAATGTGCGATCTAGGTAGTCCAAACATTCGCCATGAGGTATTTACTTGCCGTTTATAATTACAGCAGAAAAAAAAGTATGGTTGTGGTGACAATATTCGAAGAGGATCATACTACTGTTGGGTATATGTTTGTGACATAACAATATTATGATCCTCACAACAATAGTATGGTTCACACATAACCGTACAATGATCCCCACAAACATAGTATGATTCACACTCAACCATACTATGATCTCCACAACCATGTTATGGTACTCACAACAATAGTATGATTCACACTCAACCATACTATTATATTCACAACCATATTATGATCCTCACAACCATAGTATGTTTCTCACACAACCATAGTATGATCCTTACAAATATAATATGATTCACACGCAACCATACTATGATCCACACAACCATAGTATGATTCGCACTCAACCATACTATTATCTACGCAACCATATAATGATCCTCACAACTATAGTATGTTTCTCATACAACCATAGTATGATCCTCACAACCATAGTATGATTCACACGCAACCCTACTATGATCCCCACAACCATAGTATGATTCACACTCAACCATACTATGATCCCAAAATTATTTTTTAGGATTGGTTATTGTTGTTATTCAAAAATAGAGATTTTTATTAAGTATGTTATTTTAAATTATATTACTATTAGTTCATAGCCAGATTTGAGGCTATGTTTTTATTAAACATTTCATTCAAGAAACAAAAATATATATATTTCAACGGTCAAAAATACTTTTAGTTGCCAGCAGGGGTAAATGTTACTTCACCATTCGTAGACACTAAGTAACGAATGTGATTAAACCATGATAAATGGTTATATACTTAAGTGCAGGCAGATTTTAAATAAACGAGAACCACTCAGTATTAGAGTATTTCACCGAACAAAGTAAACACAATAAAAATCCCTCGAACTACCTTCCGATTGTTGTTGTTTTTTTTAATGGACAGCAACCATTCACTGTATCGTATGTATGTGTTTTTTTGTATATCAAAAAACATACGCACACACATATATGTATGCTCTTTAAAATCTGTTTTGTTATGTTCATAATCGCACTGTATTATTGCCGTAATCAAATTATTTTTAACTTAAATTTTTAACAACAATACTTTTGTTGCACCAACCATGTTTATATGGATGCTACAACCATATTTTCATTTCTAAATTTGGCAATAATACTATTATTACATTTCAACAATAGCAATATTATCACAATCATACTATTGTCAAAATGAAATTCAAAAAACAATACTATGGTTGCGACGAACATGCTTTTATTGTATAGAACATATTATTGTTGCGGAGACCATAGTGTAACCATATCTTTTCTCTGTGTGTGGGCAGTTTCCCTAATCGTTAGTAAACATTTCTTAGAATTGACTTTTAGATTTGATTTCTTAGAATTGACTTTTATATTCCAATTTGTTAGCCAATTTTGCAATACGTTAAATTGAGTTTGGATTAGTACCGATGCTTGACGCTGTGTACGAGCTCAACTCGCTGTCATGATTGCTGTGCCTTCTGCGTATGTGGTCACTAAAACATTTTCTATGACTGGTAAATCTGACGTAAATATCGAAAACACAATTAGACCAAGCACACTGCCCTTAGGTACTCTAGCGGAAATTGGGGCGTATGTTAGAATACTCCTTATTGTGTTTTACAAAGAACAATTTATCGGACAAATACGAGTTAAGAAGTAGATAAAATGGTGTTGGCTGGAATTTCTTCAACTTAAATAAAGGCCCTGAATGGCAGACCCGATCGAACGATTGCTGTTTGTATAAAAACAAGGCCGAACAGGCAATGCTATTCCTGACGCTGTACAGGATAAATTCTAAATTCGATATAGTTCAAATGAAGCGAGTTAAGTGCGACCTTTAATTACCTCTAGTAGTTATGGACCATCTCGATCAATGTTTTCGGGTATTCGCCAAGAAATATGTCCGCTCTAGAAATCACAAATAAAGTTTAACTTTCCTCAAGCTCCAGGCTGAGGCGCTAAATCTTCTCAATGACAGAGTGTTGAAGAGTATGTTACAGTCGTCTTTGTGCAAAACAACTTATCAGTGTAGACTTGGTGCTTTCCACCTTTTCGCTTTTTCTACAATTTATTTAACAAAGTCACCATAACTTCCTTGACGGCCCTCGTTTTTGTTTGAATTGGGGAAGCCAAAAAAAAGTGCTATTGCATTTATAATACTTTTACGAATATTTCATGAATGCCAGACTGGTCTGGTCGGCTGGCATTGTTTCCTGAAATCGGATTTAAGTTTTACACTAATTTCTTTGGTTATTTGTGTTGGCTGGAGTATTATAAACGCTTCGCTTGACTTTGTGTCCTGATGACGACGACTACAGCTATGACGGTGCTGATGCTGATGAATCCTGTTTGATTGCTAGACATTTTATGGCACACTCTCATGCCAGGATAAATCGGAAACTCTCGTATAACTCAGCTCAGCATAGTTTTTGGCCGTGTTATGATGAAGCAAAACGAATGAATGAATTGATGCGACTGATAGCCTGACGTTGTCATGAAACGTGTCCTTTTTGTTTATTTCTCTATTTTTGTTTGGGGGTCTGCTCGGTGGTGGTGATGGTGTTGTTAGTGTTGTTGTTGCTGTGTTTGATGAACAACAAAAAGTGGCGGATTTTGGCCGTTCTTCTTGTTTAACTGGTGTTCTACAATTGTACAAATGTTTGGTGGTGTGGCATAATAAGATAAGATTGTTTTCTGCTGCCGCTTGGTTGGCTGTTGGTTGGTTGTTATTTTCGTCCTTTTACCCCACCCATTTTTTTTTGTTTCTTTATCTGCTGTAGATTTTGTTTGGTAGCACAACAACGTTCAAATCTCTAACGAAAGGATATTTAGTGATATTCTTTAATTGGCTTTTAGTCTTTTAGATTGACGATAAGATTCTGCATTTTTTTGTGGTGTGTGCACACAGTTTTGTTCAAAACCAACCCTTGAAACCGAAACTCCCCGCTTGGAGTAGATTTGATTTAAAACACGACGTTGACGATGATGAGAAAACGTTTAATTTTCCTCTCAATGAATTTTTATGAACAAGTCTGGGAGCCGGCATTTTAAAAGGACATTAAAATTATAAAAACATGACAAACAACAAATTAAAGCTGCGCGTAAACTTTTAAATCTCACTGCTGAGTAATGAATACGAACTTGTTTTGAATGTGGCTGTTCAACCCCAGGTTTCAATAGAGACTTTGGGTAATGAAGTATGAGGTGAATAACAATTGGAGTATATCTAAATTACACTGCATATTATAGACGGGAAGATAAATACTAATAATATATGCTTGAATGGATATATGAAGTGACCTCCTTTTAAAATGGTACAAATGATATTGCCTGTACAGGCTCTGCTGTTGACCATTCTAATATAATTTTAAAAGACCTTGGTGACGGATTCTGCTTCTCTCTCATGGTTGGTTTGATTGATATTTGCTTTAAGACCTGTATCGTTAATGGGCTGTTCGTATAACGTTGGTCATTAATGGTGCCTTTTACTCTAACATAGTACGGATTTCCTTTCTTGAATGAACTTACAAACGATAATGTTTCTTTTTAACTGGGAGACATAAAGCTTCTGCCAATAGATTTCAAATACATCTATCATTACAATTTTTTTTTAGAGTATGTATTAGTAAAGGGAGGCCCAACTAAAACGCACGATGTTAGTTGTAAATAAAACAATAAGTTTTTAGAGAATTGTCTTAATATTATTTATTTTGATAAACGGATCTATGATAACTATGCATGAAATAAAATTTCGTCCAAATGCTTGCCAAGGCTTTGGTTGCATAACTCTATCCAATGGTCCATATTTTCAATGAGTCTGAGACGTAATGGAGGTTCAATGTCGCTTGTGTGCCGAATTATCTCATCCTTTAGCTCTTGAAGTGTTCTTCGCTCATTGACGTAAATCATATCAGAACTCGTACAGATTTACACAATTTTAATGGTGAACGTTAGCCGAAAACAAACAACACACGGTACGAGGGCTGATATATATATTTCTGGCTTAATAATGAAAATGCGAATATTTATCATCAAAAATGGTTTTATTGTTTTTCAAAGTATTCCCTAGCATGATTTATACACTTTTGCATGCGGTCAACCCAATTGTCGAAGTACTTTTTCCAATCCGATTGAGACACCCCCAAAACATGTTTTTTGAACGCTTCAACAGCATCTTTTGGAAAAGAAAATCTTTGTCCAAGCATTTTTTCTTGATATTCGGGAAAATAAGTAATTGAGTGCCAAGTCAGAGCTGTAATGCGGATAACCCATCAATTCGACGTTTTGGCCGGTCAAGAAGGCGCTGGTTTGAGCCGATGTGTGAGAGCTCGCATTGTCATGGTGCACAATGATTCGTCTTCTCTTGTTCGTTTTTCGAATTTCTCCGAAGACTTAAGGCACACAAATTGTGGTGTAGCACTCAGAATGGACCGTCCTACGTCGCTCAAGCGTAACAGCCGCCACCTGACCAGTTTTGGCGAAGAAACAGGCGACCATTTACTTCGAAGTACTTCTTCCACGAACAACTTTCGTTAGATTTGGCTCGTCTTCGAAAACCCACACGGTCGATTGCTGTTTTGTTTCAGGCTCATGCGCATAGATCCATGATTTGTCACCTGTGACGATCTTACAAACGTCTTTTGAAGCACCGCGATCATATTTTTTCAAAGTTTCTTTGCACCAATCTACACCAACCCTTTTTTGAGCGATTGTCAAATTGTGTGGCATCCAACTTGAACAAACCTTTTTTACGGCCAGGTATTTATACAAAGCGAATGTATGCTGGTGGAAGAAATGCCCAAGGAAGCCTCTATCTCACGGAATGTCACATGACGATCTTGCATTATCAGTTCAAGCACGGCATCAATGTCCTCTGGCACAACGACCGTTTTTTGGCAACCTTCAAGACCTTCGTCTTTGAGCGAGCCTCGGCCACGATTGAATTTATTAAACCAGTTTTTCACAGTGCTATAGGATGGTGCTTCATCGCCATACAAAGTTTTAAGTTCATTGACGCACTCTTGTCGTGATAATCCACGTCGAGTTCACGAGTTAATTTCATTTGCTTGCCAAATTGATTTTTTTTTCAAGTCATTGTTAACAACACAAATGATGTAATCTAGAGGTATTTTTTTCAATATAAGAAAAATACAAAATTTCAAATATAGTATGGAATCTTTATTGTTCATTGGAAAGGACATTTTATGCCATTTATTATACCCTCCACCATACCGAGCCATAAGCGCTAACCTATCGTAAGTCAAATTTTTGGAAAAAAAATTTTATTGCTGAAAAATAATCGTTAGGACAAGCCTCATCGTTTTGTATTTTTAAAATGACAAAATTGTTAGTAAAACATCAAAAAAAAAGCTTTTGCATTTTATCGTAAATGATTGTTTAAATTTTATTGTGTAGCAATTTTATCGTAAGTCACACATCAAATTGCTGCAGCAATCGCAAATGTGTTCAGATTTTTTTTTTTGTTTTTTGATACAGTTATATGAGTAGGTAGAAATCTTAAATTTTTGCATTAAAACATTTGCATTTTTAATAAAGTTGTTTGAAATAAATAATAAAAACCGTCTCCTGTAAAATTTGCATTTTTTCACTTACGATAGGTTAGCGCTTATGGCTCGATACAATGGAGGGTATATTAGTTTTGTCATTCTGTCTGTAACACCTTGAAATAATCATCGGAGACCCATCAAAGTATATATATTCTTGATCCTCGTAAAATTCTAAGACGACCTAGCCATGTTATCCGGCTGTCCGTCTGTTGAAAACAAGAAAGAGCCAGCTAGGGAGCTGAAATTTGGCACAAACATGTGTAGTTAACCTAGCATGGTTGGTATGGGCTATATAGCTCTACGGGAAGTTGGTGTTGGAGACCCTCAACCGACACTACCTCATTAAAAATAGTTTTTTATTTAGAAATATCCGTCCAGTTTCTTGAGCAGAATCACTGAAATTTTGCAAATAATAATCTCTATATAGGCGCAATCATCTACGTAAAAATGGTTTAGATTGGGCCACCATTTCTTGCAACTCCCATACAAACGGCCTTATAGGCCTTGAGAAACAATTTGACTATAACTCACCACAAACTTGACATATCGAAATGAAATTTTACTCATCAAGATTTCTATATACAACACACTTCTACGCTGAATTCGGTTGAGATGGGAAAAGCCCTACTGGTACCTCCCACACTAACGGTCTCATGGGCCTTGAAAAATAATATGACAATAACTCACTACACACTTAACTTATCAAGACGAAATTTTTGACATAAAGATTAATATATAGAACACACTTTTGCGCTAAATTTGGCTAAGATCGAAAAGGCCTTACTGATACCTACCACACAAACGGTCTCATGGGCCTTGAAAAATAATATGACAATAACTCACTACAACCTTGACCTATCGAGATGAAAATTTCTACATAAATAAAATTCTGATGAGATCGGAAAAGTCCTACCGGTACCTCCCACACAAACGGTCTCATGGGACTTGTGAAATATTATGACGATAACTCACCACAAGCTTGACCTATCGAAATGAAATTTTGCACATAAAGATTTCTATATAGAACACACTTCCGCACCAAATTTGGTTTTATTTGGGAATCTGGAGGAGGAGTTCGGCATAGCCAAACCTTACATTTTTTACTTGTTTTTTAAATATAAATTCCTTCAAATGTTGGCCGCAACTACGCCTCAGAGTATTCATTCTGAGGGTCCAATTTTGGATGACTTGTTTGATTATTTCGACCGGTATGTCGTTAATGACACATGTACTGTTGGCTTCCAAAACCTGAATCGTAGCTGGTTTGTCAGCATAGACTTTGGACTTTACGTATCCCACGATCAAGGCGGCCAATTCACCGGTCCAAAACGTAAAATTATCAGCTCTTTGAAATGACCTCTCAATAGATCCATTGTTTGGGCAGCTATATTGCAAGTGGCCCTCCAGTTAAAACCAAATGTCATCAAGATTCTGTTCCAGGTAGCAAAAAGTCCGATATCATGGCGCCATAGCAATCAACATTCAAGGCCATTTTCCGGCCAGCATCATTTTTGAAAAATATGGACCGATGATTGCACCAGCCCATAGCCTAGATTCGGCAATTTCGATTATTGACGTTGCCGCAAAGGCAGAAATTGGCCTCATCACTGAACAAAATTTTCATCGAAAAACGTTTCTCTCCGAACGCTGATTTCCATAATACAGTTGCACAACTTGGAGACGTTGTTGCGGTGAAATTCTTTCCACGATAAAATGACATACAATATTGAAAAGAAAAAATAAAGTTTAACACAACTCACGCGTATTCTAGTTTGATCATCCTTTATAGTCATTGAAATGATGACAAAAATCCATTTCAATATGTCTGTTTTTAATCGAAAACAAAATTTGTTTTCTTATTATGGAAACAATTCTAATTTATAACGAGTTAAAGATATAAATTTTAACAATTCCACCAACATCGAAGTCATTATGTTTAGTCAGCATTCATAGAGGAATATTAAAATCATAAATTAAATAAAAAAACGGTGAAAATTTAATGGGTTAAAACAACAACCGCTACACACGCGGATTTACAAAGACCAATTTATGGTCGACAAATTAAAAAAAAACTGTCAAATCAACATTTGACCAAATTTTATAAAAGCGCAAATGATTCCCAATCACTTTACGACCACCATTTCAACCTACACATATTTAAATTTTAAAGCATGTAGTACGGTCGGATATTGTAAATTATCCACTTGATAACGCGTTGACATCATTTGGCGATATTCGTACCAAAAGGGTACCGAACAACGACCCAAATACGCATTGATCGCATAAACAAAAATCAAAGGCACTTAAGTCATCAATTAGCGCCGCAACCATTAAACTGATTTGCAGCAATGTGTCGTCCTTTTTACGCTGAGCTCCGTTTTTATGCCGGATTCAGTTAACACTGAAAAAAGAAAACATAAATCCGCACATCAGAGGGCTAGCTGAGCGCAGCCTCTGTTCCACCGCCCTCCCCTCGAGTAACTCTGCAAAAGCCACAATAAATGAATGAATAATTTACCGCTACAATACCCTCCTCGCGAATAACAGAGAAGCGAATTCCGGCACAGTCACGAGCACGTCTGTACGTCGTTCGATTCCATACGCAGCGTCTGTCCAAGCCGCCGTGCGTGCCACCACCGACCGTACTTATGGTATGGATGGAGTGTTGGAAAATGTTAAAAGTTTTGTATCGAAATTGACAGTAATTGTTTACGATTCTGTATTGAAATGCAATGATTTTAAAATATTTTTTTCTCCATTTTCTGTAACCGCACAAAATCAAACGAAGTCAGTCATCGCTGGAAGGACGGACAGCCACGGTTGGATGGGCAGACAAAGGCTTTGGAGCGCAGATACCGTCGTCACAGGAATGCCAGTAACCAGTGCCAAATATCTTTCAACGATTGACTGTCAACTGACACTTGGGGCACAACGATTTTTGTGTTAAATATTTTCACCGCTATTGTCGGTGAGGCTGTGACTGACTGCCTGCCTGACTGTGCTGGAATCTGTCCTGCGTTGACGCATTTGATTTTTTTTGTCGTGGTTTTATTTTTGCGGATCCGTCTTATTTTTCAATTTGCACCGGCTATTGGCACTTTACCTTTTATTTCAGTGGTAACGTTGACGTTACCAGCAAAATATTCATGTCAAGTTATTTTTTGCCAATGCTGTTGCTTTCTTCGTCAATTTTTGCCACTCTCTTTTAACGCGCCATTCATTCAGTTAGTAGTCCGTCTGTCAGTCAGTCATTCCGGCCGAAGTCTCCTTGCCTTTCAGCCAACAATCATCAGTGCGTTTCATCAAAGAACCAGACAGCATCCAATTGACATGTGAATTTTCAGGGGAAAAACCTCGTGCGGCACAGTGTTTCGTTTAGCGCTATTGCCTAGGAGAAGATTTTCGTCTTCCGAATCTCTAGAACTCAGTTTGTATGCTTTAAGTATTATTGTCTTACTCACCTACTAAGGCTGGTCCGGGCGAGCTCAGTATATGTGACGCGCAAAATAGAAAGGGACCTAAGGTTAAAAATCAGTTTTTTCATGAGAGCCATTTTAAAGATCAGGTCCCTTTCTATTTGCGCTTAAAATCGTCAACTTCACTTTCATAAAACGCGCATATCTCTGGGAGGGAACACTTATGGGGCATGGGATTGGTCTCATTCGATGCTCAGATGTTGTCCAGATCAAAAAAAGAAAATAAAATAAAAATGATTTTTTTTACCCTTAGGTCCCTTTCTCTATGCGCTGTCACTTATGATTTTTACCACAAATCATCTCCACCGAAGTATTGGTCTTTTTAAATTGCCCTGTCCGTGGTAGTTATCGTCTATTGCCTTTCTGGCTGCTGCGTTTGTTTTCAGTCGCTGTGTATATTACGTTAGGTCAATTTATCAATCGATATGGTGCCATCGATTTTCGATTGCTTTGGTATGAGGAAAAAAGTTCCACTACGACATATCAAAAAAATCATTTTCGAGGCGCCCAAATTTAAATTTTTTGACTTTGTCTCAACTTTAATTTTTAAGATTTTTTGTAGTAGCTTATAACAAAAATAGGCTGATTTCATTTTTTTAAATATAGGGTTATCCATCTAGAGCTATATTTTGAGAACAAAAAAAATAAAAAAAATTCAAATCAAGTGTGAAGTCTTTATTGGTAATTTGAAAGGACATTTTATGGCATTTGTTTTTTGAATATAATTTCCTTCAAATGTTCCATTATGAGGGTCCAATTTTGGATGACTCGTTCGAGCATTTCGACCGGTATGGCTATAATGACAGTCGTAATGTTGGCTTCCAAAACCTAAATCGTAGCTGGTTTGTCAGCATAAACTTTGGACTTTACGTAACCCCAAACAAAAATGTCTAAAGGTGTGATATCACTCGATCTAGGCGGCCAACTCACCTGTCCAAAACGTGAAATAAGCTGCTTTTCGAAATGACCTCTCAATAGATCCATTGTTTAAGCAGCTGTATGGCATGTGACACCGTCCTGTTCAAACCAAGTGTCGTCAAGATTACGGGCTTCAGTTTCAGATAACATAAAGATCGATATCATGGTGCGATAGCAATCATCGTTTTTAAAAAAAAATATGCTTCGATGATTTCACCAGCTTATAAACCGCACCAAGCCCTGTTTTTCTCTGGGTATAACGGTACCTCTTCAACCTCTTCGTTTTGCTCTTCAGCCCAAATGCGGCAATTTTGTTTATTGACTTTGCCGTTGGGCCAGAAATGGGCCTCATCACTGAACAAAATTTTGGTCGAAAACAGCGGACCGTTTCTCACCGAACGCTCATTTCCAAAATACAGTTGCCAACAAGTTGACATAGTCAACTAAACTCTTTCTATTGATGGATCTCGATGTGTAGTCTCTTTAGAGGTGGCAAGAGTGAGTTGTATTTTCGTGGCAATTGTGTGAAGAAAACTTGAAAAGTAAGGTTTACAACAGTAGTTCTCATTCGTTTGGGGAGAGCCTGGCCTTATAGAGTTCGGTTTTACTTTCAACAATTGCAGCAAGGCTTTCTAAAGAGGGTTGTCACGGACCCGAAATCATGATAAAAAGTAGTGTGCAGCCACACGCAGAAAAAAAGTATGGTTGTGGTGACAATATTCGAAGAGGATAATACTATTGTTGGGTATATGGTTGTGGTACAACAATTTTATGATCCTCACAACAATAGTATGATTCAAATACAACCATACTATGATCCTCACAACAATAGTATGATTCACACATAACCATACTATGATCACCACAACCATAGTATGACTCACACTCAACCATACTATGATCTCCACAACCATAGTATGATCCTCACAACCATATTATATGTGATTATACTATGGTTGTGATCCTACAACCATAGTATGATCACACACAATTATACTATGATCCCCAATATAATTTATTAGAATTTGTTTAAGTTGTCGACAATAGATTTGAAATAGAAAATTATTTAAAAAAAACATTAAATTCAAAATAATAGGAGTGATTTTTTTCACTGTAGAAAATATAAGAATAAATAAAAGTAAGCGTTTTTATTAAAAAAATTTCATTTATACAAAGCAGCATGTTTAAAAAATTTTAATTTCGATAAAAAAGTACTATTATTGCATTAGATCCGTACCAATAACATTTGTTCTTAAATGAAGAAATATTACAATCATACAGTATGATTGCCGTTACCATAGTATTGTTAACATAAAACGCAAAACACAATACTTCTGGCGCACCAACCATATTTATATTGTTGCTATAACATTTCTTACAATATTTACATTTCTACAATATTAATGTTGCAGCAATTATAATATTGTCAAAACTAAATTCAGTTAACAATTCTATGGTTGCGACGAACATACTTTTATTGCGGAGAACATACTTTTATTGCCGTGACCATGTAGTAACCATGTTTTTTCTCTGCGTGCACAGAAATCAATATCACTTTGCCATTTTGTTAAAAACTTGTCTTCTATTTAAATATAGAAGCAAGAGGTCTTGAGCCGGTTTAATCCCGGCTACAAAAAATGCCATAAAACACTTGATTTGAATTTTTATATTTTTTATTTGTTCTGAGAAAATACCTCTAGATGGATCACCCTTTATTACCTTTCCAAGGCAACATACAATACATACAAATATTCATTGCCAAATACCACACAATATAACAGTTAAGCGCGTGATAACAGAAATACGACTGAGAGTAATCTTTTCTTGATGCGGTCATATGACCAAATCGCACGATATTGGAGGCCACGCCACTGGCCCAAGACGCCAAATATTGCGTTCACCAAAAGTTTTCTTCAGTAAATTGATTGTTTGGTTGGATGTATGACATTTACGCCTTCTTGGCAATAATATTATGGCCGGCTTCGTGTTTGAAGAAATACGGACCAATAATTCCCTCTGAGCATAGAGCACACCAAACAGTGACTAAGGATGTAACTGCGTCTCAACAATGGCTTGTTGATTTTAATTACTCCAAATGCTACAATTTTGGTTGTTAACGTACCCATTCAACCAAAAATATACCTCACGCCTAAAGAAAATTTTTTCTTGCAAAAATCAGGATCGGTCGTTATTTCGTTTAAGGCCCATTCGCCGTGATTTGCAAACGTTGTTCCGGCGTAAGTCTATTTATTCTGAAATCGCAAACCAAATTTAGTACAAATTAAGTGACACCTGTCAAAAAGACCGACTCTGAAAAAAGTGTGGCCAAATTGAAAACCACACGTCTTTATATGTGACAGCGCATCGAGAAAGGGACCTACGGGTAAAAAAATCAATTTTCTCTTCTTTTTTATGTGGACAACATCTGAGCATCGAATGAGACCGATCCCATGCCCCAAAATTGTTCCCTTCCAAAGATATGCGCGTTTTATGAAAGTGATGGTACACTAAAGATACACGTATTTAGATCTTTAAAATGGCTCTCCTGAACAAAACTGGTTTTTAGCCTTAGGTCCCTTTCTATTTTGCGCGTCACATATACTTTTCGCCCCATGGGGCCGTAGATTTTACGAAGGTTTATCCTCTCAAAATTTGTCAATGCACATTCATCCGATTTTAATGACACCCATTCTTCGGCGCCACAAAAAGCACAGGTAGTACGATAGTATTTTAATGAATAATCATCGTGCCTCGAGATAGGGCTCTATCTTAAGCTAATTGTCGAGCCCAACGAGACATCTATTGGGCAACACGAACCTGGGAGGTATACAAATTCCTTTTCTACCTTGACGTTGCAACTACTGACCGAAGCGATCTAGGGGCCGCCCTAGCAGTTCCAAGCATAGTTTTGACCTAGTCCTTATTTACCATCCGATTCATTTAAGACAACTTATATAATCTTTAAGCTAGCTTCAGCTTTATTTCATTCTGTTCTCCCGATAATGTCTATGTCAGTCTTTGTCTTAATTGTGTCCGTTTTGTTAACCTTTGTATTTTCAGGATTTTCTCCTTTAAGATGATGAAGAAGTTGCACGAGACCTCTCGTCGTATGTAATGGTTCGAACAGTTAACACCCAATTTTACCTGTGGATTTTGTGTCACTTAGTGTCATTCTACAAATCCGTACAAGTTTCGATGAAAATCCTCACGCCGGTATGGTTAACTATAATTTATCTTTTATCGGAGTATCGAATGCAGGTTTATAGTTGATAACGAGGTTGTATGTATCGACTTGAAGCTCGTAGGTATTTTCTAGGATACCCCTACTAATAGCTTGGATCAGATCAGCAAGTTTGGACTGCAGTCTTCCACACAGTAAAGTCGAAAGTCCGCCGTAGAATTGGGCGTAGTATGCTGAGGTTTCTATCATCTAGCATGAATTCGGTTGTTCAGATAGCAGATGCATGCACCTTCTCATCTCGTCTCCACCGGTTTTATACAGCTTCACCTGTAATCCGTCGACTCCTGCGGTTTTCTTATTCCCTAGCCGGGCTATTGCTTTGTAACCTATTACTGGTCCTTTTTAGGTTATTGCTGTTGTAACCTGCATCATCGTGCGGTTGCTCTTTCAGTCACCAGATTCCCAATTTGAATCTCTACAAGAAGCTATGTCTGTATAAAAGACTTTTATCTGTTGTATGACTAGTTGGTACATGTTCTGGCAACGTTTTTGGTGCCGTACAGCTCGATCTACTAACATTGTCATTTTTCTATTTGTTTGTTCTTTTCACGGAATGGACGATTTTCCTTACTTCTTACGATGTCGCTCTAAAACTGCTCGCGTATCCATAGGTGTCAGTGTTGCGTTGTAAGCTATGTTCTTGCTCGGTAACCATTTTTTACTTTGCGGCTTTTGTTAAAGAGTTTAGTATGAGTTGCCACTGAATGCTGTCATCGGAGGAAGGGATGCTGTTGATACAGGTTCTTGGAGGTGGTTGTTGTCTATTGTGAATGCAGCATTTTGACGTCTAGCTATCCTTTGTTGTTGAAACGTACACTTAATCCTCTGGACGAAACCAACTAACTTATCCATAAGTAAAATGTCTAAAATTATTTTCAATAAACGCGCTCCTTCGGATTACGTTCAGAAAAACAGCTTTGGAAGTATTACAGCTGGATTACTATCTGGTAAGTCTTTATCTCCCACATGACGGATAAATTTGAGTTATCAGTCCGCAGTAAACGGCAATCAAATCTGAATTTTGTTTAAAATACAGGGACTGCAAAATGAATGCTTACGAAATGGGCTGCGTAGATGTAGATCCGTATTCGACTTTATTGGAAAACTAATCAACTCCTTATGTTCACGGCAACCATAACATTTTCTCTGCAATAAAATTATGTTCGTCGCAACCATAGAATTGTTTTTTTTTTGGTTTTCTTTTGACAGTAGTATGATAGTATTATTGCCAAATTTTAAAATAAAGATATGGTTGAAGTATTGTTCTTTTGGTTTTATGTTAACAATAACATAATTATGGCAGTTATACCATTTAATTGTAATTTTTATAAATTTCAATATGGTTATTATAACAATATTGTTTTTACGAATTTTACGCAATATTATCTTCATCACAAACTGCTTGGGATTTTTTTCTCTTGTTATAATAATAATCACTCCTCCTGTTTTGAATTCAATGTGTTTCTAAATAATTTACTTATTAGAAATCTTTATTGTAGAAAAACAATATACCTTAATCCTAAAAAAAAAATTATGGATCATAGGAAGATTGAGTGGGGTCATTCTATGGTTGCCGGGGGTCACACCAACCACAGTATGGTTGCCAACCATAGTATAGTATAGTTGTGAGGATCATACTATGGTTACATGTAAAACAAACAATGGTTGTGAGCATCATATTTAAGTGTATGTAAAACATAATGTGGTTCTGAGGATCATACAATGGTTCTATGAAAACATGGTGTTCAGTTCTAACTGCAGGCAACCCTGCCACTTGTTCCTACAATTTCTACTACCAGCTTAATACGACTTTGTGCGAATGTATCGCACAGGGTAGTAGGGATTATCCCCACGAGTAGTTGCTCTGTCTCGCAGCATCTTATCGGTCATTGCTTCTTATAAGTAAAAGTATTGTTCGTTAAACTACCGCCACGATCGTGCGCACACGACAACCCTTATTCAAGGTAACATAAATAAACGCAATTTACATTGCAACAAAATTATAATTATTCTAATTTTCTTTTACCGCTCAAAACCCTCCTTGGCATATACGGCCAAACACATGGTATGGTTGCGAGGATCATACTAAGTTTGTATAAGTATATAAAACATACTATGGTAGTGAGTACCATGCTACAGTTGTATATAAAACAAACTATGGTTGTGATGATCATAAAATGGCTATGTGGATAAAACTATGGCTGAATGTGAATCATTATATGGTTGTGGTTGAGTGTGAATCATAATATGATTTTGGGGATCTTGGTCATGGGATCATAATACTGTTGTGCCACAACCATATACCCAACAATAGTACGATGCCCTTAGAATATTGTAACCGCAAACATACTTTTTTTCGGGTATATGTGTTTTATTGTGTAACGATCTTTTCAGACCGACAATGCTATAGGGTGGACCATTTAATATTTTATATTTGAATCGGCTGTAAACAAAAAGAAATACTAATATTTTTTTTAATTTCTGGTCTTATTTGAAAGGTTGAATTTTGTCATTTAATTGTCAGTATTTTTTTACAGGCGATTCAAATTTAAAATGTTAAATCGCCAGCCCAATAAAGTAGTTCTCTTGCTCGTTTCTCCTTAGAGCTACTAATTGTTTGTTAAATTTGTATGGTAAAACTACCAGCTTTCGTCTGTCTGATTAGACTCTAGAATGGAGTTCTTAAAACAAGGACACCTCCGGCGGTGGGCCATTTAAAATTTTATATTTGAATCGGCTGTAAACATAAAAAATACTGATAATTTTTTCAAATTTCTGGTCTTATTTGGAAGGTTGAACTTTGTCATTTAATTATCAGTATTTTTTTACAGCCGATTCAAATTTAAAATGTTAAATCGCCCGCCCAATTAAGTAGTTCTCTTGCTCATTTCTCCTTAGAGCTACTAATTGTTTGTTAAGTTTTTATGATAAAACTACCAGTTTTTGCCTGTCTGATTCGACTCTAGAATGGAGTATAATCCCTAAGTACTTATAAAAATAAAGATCGCACATTGATAGACCCCTAAGTTAAAGCATCGGATGATATTGTTGAGTTTCCAAACACTGTTCACAATTTCATACTTTTTTTATGGCGCTCGTATCTACGCAACAAAACACACGAAAAACTGTAGTCGAACAAAAAAAAAAACATCAAAACAATTCACACTTTAAATTGACGAAGAAGAAAGAAGTCATCATCAAATGTATTCACCTGAATAGCAGACACCCCGATACCTTCTCTCTAGCGGCTGGGTGAGTGCTTTGTTCCTATGTCTGTGACTGGGTTTTGTATCATAAACATTTCGATTCAAGCTCAATTTAGATGGAAAAAAAGTATGAATAAATTCAGACCAGGCGAGGCGATGCGATGCATTCAATTCCATCGAGCCAACCAAATCAGCCGCAACTAAAAGGCAAGAATATCAAGCGCAGAAGACCTACGAGTGTAGCTTCTTCCCACCACATTGCAGAGCGGAGCAAAGCCGAGCTACGAAAGGAATTTATGAAGTGTATTCTAAAATAATGTTATTGTTTCATATGAAATTCCAGGTCGTACCATAATTTTCCACGTTATTAACTCTGATTTGGTTTCTCGCACCACTTCAACGATGACTACGACGCCAACTGGAGAAACAGATCCAGCTTGCCATGAGGTTTAAGCGATACGCTTCAGCGACTGAGTGAGTCATTCGCTTTAGAGTTACGATTATTGTTGCCGCATAAATAAACATCTTAGCTACGTTAATACCTTGAGTGTTAATAATTGTTAGTGTAAATTGCGGTTGATTTTTTGTTATCGACGCTATATTTCTGAAGTTGGCGGTGGTGCTTGAATGGCCGACATGTTAATGGAAAACGGACATACCATTAAAAGTCATAAGAGTGTCAAAGATACATGATGTCTTTATAGAAAATAGCAAAAGTCGGTGAATGTGTATGAATGTTGCCTTTAACCACAGAAGGTTAAGGCGGTATCATAAAAACTTCATCGATTCAAGGCAAGTGTCCATCATATGAAAGACAATATAAAAAGTTGTATTTTAAATGAAATATTTTTTATAAAAATAAAAAAAAAATCAATGGTAACAATTTCACCATTAAGTTTACAATGGCTCTAAACAGTAGACCCTATTCAGTTACTTGGAAGTCAACTGATATGCTGGTCTAAGACTTACCATTCTCTATGGACTGATTAAAAGCTGTCAATGATAATAATTTTATATATGACATATTTGTCATAAGCTCGTAGTACATCGGATTGTAATGTTAGGGAAATGTACAGAAAATGGTTGGCTGGTATTGTCAAATACTGACGCTTTTGTGAGGAGAAGATTGAGACAGTAAAGCACCTATTATACACGCAAAAAAAAGTATGGTTGGGGTGACAATATTCGAAGGGCATCATACTATTGTTGGATATATGGTTGTGGCACAACACACAACAATAGTATGATTCACACACAACCATACTATGATCCTCACAACCATAATATGATTCACACTCAACCATACTATGATCCTCACAACCATAATATGATTCACACTCAACCATGCTATGATCACCACAACCATAGTATGATTCACACCCAACCACACTATGATCCCCACAACTATATAATGATCCTCACAACAATAGTATGTTTGACATACAACCATAGTATGATCCCAACAGCCATAGTATGGTTCACACTCAACGATTGTTGTGATCCTCACAACAATAGTATGTTTGACATACAACCATAGTATGATCCCACTCAACCTTACTTTGGTCCTCAAAGTTATTAATTAGGATTGGGTTATGTTGTTAGCAGTAGAGATTTTTATTAAGTAAATAAATTAAAAATACATTAAATTTTAAATAATTGGAGTGTTTATTAAATAGTAAAAAAATCATTTAAAAAACATGACAATGACAACCCCGATTTTCTTGGAAAAATCGTAATGAGTGACTAGGCACATTTTCATTTGAATGGATATGTGAATACACATGTGAATAACAGAATAGTCGATTCTATGCAATGGTAACCCTTCAAATAATTCATCTGTCACCTTTACATCCATTAAAAATGACAGTCTGGTGTGCAATTTGGTCAGGAAGAAACAATGGAACTCACTTCTTTGTAAACGGCTTAACGGTGACTGTCAATGGGGAGCGATATCGTGATATGTTTGAAAACTTTTTAACGCCAGAACTGCATGCTTTGGGCTTGATTAACATGTGGTACCAACAAGACGGTGCCACACATACAGCCAGGATTACAATGGAATTACTGCGAGACCTCTTTTCACAACAAGTTATTTCAAGAAACGGCGATGTTGATTGGCCTCCACTGTCGCCTGATTTGACATCTCCGGTCTTCTTTTTGTGGGGATATCTGAAAAGCAAGGGCTATGCAAAAAAATCAGAAACGCTTGAGAACTCAAACTAAATATACGTGATGAAATTAATGAAATACCGCGTGAAATGTGTGAGAATGTATTGAAAAATGTGCTCAAAAGGGCTCGCATTTGTGAGGCTAACAGAGGCGGACATCTATCTGATATTGTATTCCAAACATAATTGCCGACATAAAATAAAGCATATAAGATCCATTCTATTTTATTTATTTAAAAAATTATAAACAAACAAAATAGTATACCTTCCCGACAGACACCCTGTATTTGAGCCAGGCCCACCTTTAAGCATTCCGTACATTCGTAGGACGGACCGACATACGAATAATTCGTTAAATAAAATCTGCTGGTGATGTTACGCCTGTCAGTTAAATCACCAGCTGAAATTTGTGTGGGTTTATCAAAATATTGACCGATATAGACCATTTTCGGGAGAATTACTTATTGGCTTGCGAAAGCAAAGCACGATCGGGTTTAATCTGCTGATGTAGTGGCCACAAATTGGTACGGACATTTCTGTTGAAGTTATTCAAAAACATAGATCGAAGTAGTTTAATTGCACCAAAGATTTTTCAGAGTTGTACGTGCTGAAATCGGAAAAGAACTATTAAAACATGGATCGATGAAAACAACATTCAATTGGGTAACTACAAACTTGGAGATTTTACCAAATTTATCGAAATGTTAGTTTCGATGTTCTAACAAACGGAGATCGCTCATTGGAATAAGATAATGATTCTGAATTGATGGACATACTTAACATAAGGTCTATCTTTTATTGAAATTGCATTAAAATTTATTTCTAAATTTATTTCTAATTTCCGTAATGAATAATTTCCTTGTGTTGTTGGCATGTTGGCAACTGTACTATGGAAATGAGCGTTCGGTAAAAATTTTGTTCAGTGATGAGGCCCATTTCTGGCTCAACGGCTACGTCAAGAGGTGCCAGTAAACCCAGAGAAAACCACGGTTTGGTGCAGTTAAAGGGCTGGTGGAATCATCGGTCCACATTTTTCAAAAATGATGATGGTCGGAATGTAACCGTGAATGGTGCTCGCTATCGCGCCATGATATCGATCTTTATGCTACCTGAAATTGAAGCCCGTAGTCTTAACGACACTTGATTTCAACAGGACGGCGCCACTTGCCATACAGCTTCTTAAACAATGGATCTATTGAGAGGTCATTTCGAAATGATGCCAATTTCACGTTTTGGACAGGTGAGTTGGCCGCCTAGGTCGAGTGACATCACACCTTTAGACATTTTTCTTTGGGGTTACGTAAAGTCCAAAGTCTATGCTGACAAACCAGCTACGATTCCGGTTTTGGAAGCCAACATTATACGTGCCATAAAAGCCATACCGGTCGCAATGCTCGAACGAGTCATTCAAAACTGGACCCTCAGAATGGATACCCTGAGGCGTAGTTGCGGCCAACATTTGAAGGAAATTATTTTCAAAAAATAAATGCCATAAAATGTCCTTTCAAATTACAAATAAAGATTCCACGCTTGATTTGAATTTTTATATATTTTTTTGTTCTAACAAAAGATGGATCATTCTATATTTAAAAAAAAATGAATGGGCTTTAACATGAATAACCAAAAAATTAATTCCACTTAAAAAAAAGTTATATGAGTTTCTTAATGTAGCAATATTCATCAGCCACCCAGTATACAGTCACCAAATGGGGTCATATGGGCCTTTTTTGGACCAATATTTCCAAAACCATCCCCAATTTGTATGTGCTAATTGAGTTTCCACTCCAATTTTTTTAAGTTTAAATTTTTTGCCTATAAAATAGAATATTTTCTTTTGAAAATGGAACATACGGAATAAAAAATTGAATATTCCCAATTTTAACTTAAATTATCTGCATTTTATTGGTGTCTTTTAAATTTCAATTGAAATAGGATTTAAATGTTTCACTTCAACGTTGAAAGTGAAAAGCAGCACATACCCGTATGAGTTTTAAATACAGTTTATATTGATATTTTCTGAATTACATTTATAAAAAAAGTGGAAGCCTTTTGCTAATTTGTACTTCTATTGGGTTTTTCCTTCATATAGGCAATTAATTGTCATTCTTTTGGCTAGGCTTACTAAACCTGACATTTTGCTTGTTGATATCACTCACCGTCTATTTCATGATGAATATTTAATATTTCTTCGATTCTAATTAGAAATAATTTGGATACTGAGAGTGATCGCAGATACCACAAAAGGAATTCTGTTCATTTAAAAATTACTTACATTGATTAAACCCCCGCAAATATTGAAATTACCTTCCCCTATTGTAATCACATGGACTAACTCCACCCCATATTTATTAACCACATACATCTACACAGACATGTGAATTTCTAAACGTATCTTAAACCTGCACAATCACGTGCGTCTAGCCACTTTTAATAACTTGCAAAAACATCTGTTTTCATCCTTAAATGCACCTTGACTGTCCGTCTGTCTGTCCACAATTCACCACCGCAATTACCACCCTGCCAGTGGCCAATGTCACTGATACCAAAATAAACACCTGATTGTTAAAATGAAACAATAAAACAATAGTAGAAACAACAACAGCAACAAGCAACAACAACGACAACGAATTTGTTAATATGTGAAAGTCATGCTACATAAATGTTGAAATGCTCGGTCACAACATAAACATTCAGCAAGAATTGAGAATTATGGCCATGGTCAGCCAGCCAGCGGCCACAGCAAACACTTGTACCCTCCCATTTTATCCGTGGTGACCAAACACATGCCACCAAATGTTGAAGGGACATTGAACTTGGTTTATTTTATATTTGTTAACTAATGTGACCACATTAGCACAGCACAGTTAACAGCAACGACATGCGTTGCTAACAACTGCAACAGCAATTTTGGCAGCAGCAGCAAGAGCAGTGGCAAGTGAAAATTACAACCCTCTTTCGAATAAATCGAATTTAACTCCCCGAAACCTACAGTAAAGTATAAAAAAAACTAACAGCCACTCTAATAGGGAATGTGGTGGAAACATAATCGTTGAAGTTAACTGCAAGTATCAACTCAACTACCACTACAAACTTATCGGACTCACACATACAGAAACTACACTGCAATGATGCTGTCACAGTTTGTGACATTGCACAATACACTCGAGGAAAGTAGTCTGTAAAAAAATAAAATGTTCTGAAATACGAGCGCGACCGCAAAACTTACTGGCCTGGCACATTTTCTGTTTTACTAGCAACTTTTTTTTTGTTTTTTAAAAGCTATCTTTTATAAGCCATCTGTCAAAATTTCCTAAATATTTAATGATTATTTTCATTGTTACAGGTGATTGAAGTAGACAAGTTTTATAATTTTTGAAACATGGAAAATATAGAGTTTCGTGCGGATTAAACACTTTTTTATGAAAGGTTATACGCCACAATTAATCAAAGATGAATTGGATTCTGCTCATGGTGATAATGCACCATCATACTCCACCGTGAAATCCTGGGTTCAACAATTTAAAATGGGTCGTTCAAGTACGGAAAATGAACAACTCTCTGGAAGACCGAAAACTGCTACTACTATTGAAAACATTAGAAAAATATTTAATGAAGTGACTAAAGATAGACGAATAAACCTCAGAGAACTTGTTATTGTTTAAATACACGAAAAACAAGTTTGGAGTATTTTACATGATGAACTCCACATGAAAAAGCTATCCATGGATCCATCACTACATCCCAGAATGCAAAGAACAGTCCAAACAATGGATAGAAGCTGGTAAAAGTGGTCCCACGAAGGCGAAAACTGTTATGTCAGCAGGAAAAGTACTGGCCACAGTATTTTGGGATGCAAGGGGTATAATATTTATTGATTATCTTGAAAAAGGAAAAACAATAAATAGTGAATATTATTGTGCATTATTGGATCGGTTGAGTGAAGAAATCAAGATAAAACGACCGCATTTAGAAAAAAAAGTTCTATTTCATCAAGATAATGCTCCTTCACACACTGCATTTTTAACTCAACAAAAACTGACCGAATTACGATTTGAAATTGCTCCGCATCCACCATATAGTCCAGATTTAGCTCTTCTGATTATTTCTTGTTTCCAAATTTAAAAAAAAATTCTCGGTGGCAAAAAATGTTCGTCCAATAGCGACGTTATTGCTGAAACTGAGGCATATTTTGAAGGTCTTGAAAAATCTTATTTTTCGGATGGAATTAAAAAACTTGAAAAACGTTTGATGAAGTGTATTGAGTTGGAAGGAGATTATGTTGAAAAATAAATAATAATAATTCCAAAAAAAACGGTTCTTTTTATGTTCTGCCAGTTACTTTTGCAGTCGCCCTCGTAACTAACTAATAACCATTTCATTTCAGCCAATCTCTATAAATTGTAAAGCCTTAAATACTGCGTACTAACGTCTAATCGCAATATTTTCAGCGCTCCCACAGGTGGTGGAGAGCGACTTCTCAGCGATCGGCAGTATGTTTTTCATAGAAACCGATCTACAAGAAGCCTGATAGCATTCCTCTCGAAACTGTAGAGCTGATTTTACGAGACCAAGGTCGTAGCTTCAGATATTCCACCGAGTCTGGCACGGCCCACTGGTATCAAATCTTTTTACATTTGGTGTCCGCACCAACTTCTCCCAATTCATAACGAACTTTTTAGGAGATCGCACTAAACGTGTTGTTATAGTAGACGGGGTCTCATTTAAAGCACACAAGCCTACCGCAGGAGTACCTCAAGGTTATATTCTATTTACGTTGCTCTTCTTCAATGATATAAAGTATTGTCTTTTATGACAAACCGCATCTTCGCTTTCGCTGCAGCAGCATGGTTGTGGTGACAATATTCGAAGAGGATAATTTATTGTTGGCTGTATGGTTGTGGTACAACATTATTATGATCCTCACAATAATAGTATGATTCAAATATAACCATACTATGATCCTCACAACCATACTTTGATCCTCACAATAATAGTATGGTTCACACATAAACATACTATGATCCCCACAACCATAGTATGAATCACACTCAACCATATTATGATTCACACAACCCTAGTATGTTTCACATACAACCATAGTATGATCCTCACAACCATAGTATGATTCCCTCGTAACCATGTTATTATCCCTACCACCATAGCATGATCACACACAAATATACTATGATACCCAATATTATTTATAAGAATTGGGTAAGTTGTCAACAGTAGATTTAAGTTATGAAACTTATTTTAAAATACATAAAATTCAAAATAAGAGAAGTGATTTATTTAACAGTAGAAAAAATCAGTTTAAAAAAACGTAAACGTGTTTATTAAAAATATTTCAGTTAAACAAAGCCAAAGCAGTTTGTTTGAAAATTTTTAATTTCCATATAAAAAGTACTATTATTGCAATAGATCCGTAACAATAACATTGTTCTAAAAGTCATTCTTAAATGAGGAAAACGTACAATTATACAGTATGATTGCCGTAATCATATTATTGTTAACATAAAACCCAAAAAACAATACTTTTGTCGCACCAACCATATTTATATTGTTGCTACAACCATATTTTCCTTTTTAAATTTGCTAACAACACTATTGTTACATTTCAGCAATATTAATATTGCGGCAATCATACTATTGTCAAAATTAAATTCAGTTAATAATGATATGGTTGCGGCGAACATACTTTTATTGCGAAGAACATATTATTATTGCCGTGACCATATAGTTATCATGTTTTTTTTCTGCGTGTGATGACAGTAATCGTCGACCATCGCCCTCGACCTTTGCAAGCTCGCAAGAAATAAACAGTCTTTGGACCTATTAAAGACAGCTTATATCGGAGTGGGGTAGTCAAACTAACATTGAATTTAACCATGACGCAAGGTTTTTTGCAGGGACATCCTCGTCAGTGTCTATGGATTTTGTACGTAAAGGGGGATCGGAGGCTCTAACTGTTCTGGACATGAAAATACGAAAATAAATTCAAGTGCCCTGACATGAAACGGTGTGAGGGAATATCTACTTCATCCGATATATTTTTTATCTGTATGAAAACTCTTACGTTTGAGCCGGGTCTGTTTGATTGTTCTTGGAATGGTTTGATCGTGTCCAAAGGAGAGCAGGTAAAATGATAGGCGATGGTGAATAATCCGGTTTATCGCCTCCTTCAAGCATCGTTGGGACGTGGATTACGTTTCGCTGTTCTACTGATACGAGTACTTTCAAAAAGGTACTTTTGTGCAACTTCTAATCCCATTTCCGAGACCAGAGTATTAACCCGTAACACCAGGCATTGTAAAGGAGATCACTTGCTTGAATTGCTTCATGAATTATAGAGAAAATGTGTTCTCTGGCCAGACTGCCCCAATGTGAAATGAACTGTCGGATAATGTCTTTTTAGCCAACTATGTTTAAAATCGAACTATACCGATATTAGTCAAATGTAAACAAACTCTACTAGTCTCCCTCTTTAAGGTCCCTTGGTTCTGTGAGTCCGATTTCAATCTCACAGATGTCTTCAAAATAAATATATATTTGTATAAGTTACGAAATTTGCTTTGATTTAAGAACCCATATACCCATATACAGGTGTTTCCTTCTATTGAACAATAAGCAATGCGTCCGACCCTAATCTTAACCAAAATTTGAGTATCTATACATTGCCCATACGATACATATTTTTGGCAACATGAGCCGAAGAATCTACCAAACTAAGCTTTTCCTAGAATATGAAGTCCGTGTCACCTAACAGCGTCCATTTCAACCATTGTCCCTCTAAAAATATGTTACGAGGGTTGCTATTTATATTTCGGTTCTTGACAATACCAGTGTTCCCAGATGCAAACCGGAACTTTCATTGGAAACTTTGACATTTTTCAGCATAACTTCTCTAAGAACGTTTTGTCATTTAAGGGCGAATTATTTTGTTTACAGTGTGTTGAAAAATTCATCTCAGTGAAAAAATAGAATTATTCCGTGAACATTTTCGTGCGATGATTTTTACGATTTGCAGCGAGGGTTATCGAGACAAAATGGTTAAATCAACTTGTTTCGACTTTTGGAGATGAAACACCATCAAAAACCACTGTTAATTGCTGGTACCAAGAGTTCAGTCTCGGACGCCGTTCGCTCCAGGACGAAGGACGTCCAACTTCGGTCACTTGGCCAGAAACCATCGATGCTGTGCGTGATCGGATTAAGTGAACTGATAAAGCAATAGCGACATGTGACATACTGTGAGATTGAGGCATCCTTGGACATTAGAATGGCAAGCATAAATAAGATACGAGTATTGCATGTTCATTAGGCCGTGAAAAAAATTTGTTCTCCTTGAATCCCACATAATTCGATGAATGCTCAGAAAAAGGCCCGTATGGATTGGGTCAAAGCGATATTGAAAAAGTATAACTGCGGTAGCTCAAAGGCAGTGTATAACATTGCCACAGGTGACAAATCGTGGATCTATGCATATGAACCCGAAACAAAATAGCAATCGACCGTATGAGTCTTTCAAGACGAGCAAATCCAACAAGAGTTGTTAGTGGAAGAAGTACATCGAAGCAAATGATTGCGTTATTTTTTTGGTATAACCGGCCCTGTTGCCACAGTGCCTTTAGTTGAACGTAGGACGGTCAACTCTGAGTGGTATACAACCATCTGTTTGCCAACAGTGTTCGAAGAAATGTTTGCCAACAGTGTTCGAAGACAATGCGAGCTCTCACACATCAGCTGAAACGATGACCTCTTTGACCACTCAAGATGTCGAATTGTTGGGTAATCCACCGTACAGCCCTGATTTGGCACCCAATGACTTCTTCGTATTCCGTAACACCAAGAAAAAAATGCGTGGCCAACGTTTTTCATCGTCTATAGCAGTTGTTGAAGCGCACAAAAATCATGTTTTGGAGGTGTCTCCATCGGAGTAGAAAAAGTGCTTTGAAAATTGGTTTGTGCGCATGCAAAGTGGGATCACTCTTAAGGGAGAATATTTTGAAAAACTATAAAACCATTTCCCATGACAATTTATTTATTGTGTTTTTATTGCCGGACGTGAAATATAAATAGCAACCCTCGTATTTGTTAAGCAAATAATAATAAACAGTTTACTTTTTAGGGAGGAACCTTTAGTCCCTAAACGGGAAACTTTTTTCCCCCTGGGCCGATTTTGCCTATCGCAAACTGCTTCTGACTATAAGCCAACACTATACAAAGGATCCTAGGTTGATTCGTTTGACCGATATTGTCCTTACAACAGACATACGTTTGGACATGGCTAGATCGTCTTAAAGTTTTATGACGATCAATAATATACACACACACTTTATATAGTCTCCGATCGATATTTCAAGGTGTTACAAACAAAATGACAGATTCGGTATATCATCCACACTTCGCTGGAGGGTAGAAAAAGAGAGTGAGAAAGCAGAGAGCCCTACGGTAAATCTGATGTCAACCTATGTTCGATGGATGAGAGCCCTAATCTAATGATTATCGAGCAAAGCCATTGTCGATACGAAAGGCAATCAGCTTTGTTATAAGCGAAACGTGCAAAACTCTATTAAAGCCTTGGAGATATCCAGAGCCAACTAACGGATTGGCTCTGGATATCGGGCAATTCTTGGTCAAATCAGCTGGTAATTCCGTTTCAATCGTTATACAGTCAAGCCGGTGAAAAATGTTTGAGTAGGATTTTCTTTGTAACTTCAAGAGCAACTCAATCTCCAGGACAGACTTTTGAGTGGACGCTATATGTAAAGCTTAAGACGGACGGACAGAAAGGAATCGCTAACTCGAATCAACTGCTGAGTCTGAGTTGATCGAAACACCTTATGGTGGGTCCAGCTCGTTCTTGACGGCATTAGGGACGTGAAAAATTTTAGTTCTTTCTATTCGAGGCGTAGTCTGGGTGTACTTGTGTAACAGTCGTACATTCTATAAGTAGCTACAACACCAAAAGCGAACAACTCATGTTCTTTTCTTGAAAAAATCACTCAATGCCTGCACGGAGAATAAAATATGTTAAAAATATGTTTGCATGCAATCATATATATGTTTGGGGACGGGCACAATCATATATATGTTTGTGTGTTAACATATTATGTTTGCCCACAATCATAATATGTTAGGGGCACAATTCTAACATATCAAAAAAAGATATGATTGTGTCCTAACATATTTTTGTCAAAAAAATATGTTAGAACATATTTTTTTTAGAGTTTTAGAGAGTATTACTCTCAGAGAGCGTTATTGTATGACTCATCGTTTTGTGCAAAGAAGGGTAATATATGGTAACCGTGTGTATGAGGAGGAGGAATGGGACCGACACCAAAGGGTATTATTATTTGATGCTGTTTACTCGTCTGGCTAAGCTTAAGGTCGTTTTTTTATTGAATGTGTATTTGGTGAACGGTGAAAGAAATTTGTTGTTGTTTTACAACGTACAACAAATTCAAAATAAAAGAAGAAGATTATTAATTAAATATAAATTAAATATATCAAATCATTTTATTAACAAAACGTTCTGTAATACTGACGCCGTTTATTGCCCTACACAAATTATTTTGTCAACATACATATGTACATACTATGTGCGCTTATCATGTTCTTTGAACAAACACACTCACGCACTAACATTTTTTATCATCTGGAATGACTCCAGGTACAGTAGTAAAGAGTGCAATATACTAATGAAGCTTTGACTTGCTCTGCATATCGCAAAAATTCTATTAAATGGGCACAACTCAAAATTTTGCAATTTTCAGAAAACTCAAAAAACTATTCTGCAGCTCGTTAACTACTTTTCAGAAAAAAGTGTGATTTATTTAGAAGAAATTGGTAACAGAATATGACTATAAATTGATCTCTTTTGAGCTGATAGATATGTGTATGTTGAACCGCTTTAACAAGTAATCTCGAAAATTAATAATTTCGAGTTGTGTGACTTTAGTAGAATGTATGCGATATATTCTCATGGCTGGAATTCATTTGGGTTGATGTTTCTTTCTTGCAGAAGTTGCTGCCTAAAAATCAAAATGTTTGTTGTTATTGTATTTTTTTATTTGACGTAGAGAGTGGCGATGTACATGAGGCATACAATCATGTATATGTTTGCACACAATCATATATATGTTTGTACACAATCATATATATGTTTGTACACAATCATATATATGTTTGCACACAATCATATATATGTTTGCACACAATCATATATATGTTTGCATACAATCATATACATGTTTACACACAATCATATATATGTTTGCATACAATCATATGTATGTTTGGGAAAATTGCTGCTAGCCCAAACATAATATGTTTGGGAGCTGCTCCAAACATATATATGTTGCCTGCAAAATATGTTTGGGACAATATGTTACAGAGGCCGTTTTTTTCCTCCGTGTGCTTGTTAGATTTTAAAGCTGATCTAGGTCCCCATTTACACTAGGCAACTTAACTTGCCGCAACTCTAAGTTTTTAGGTGAGAGAAATAAATCGGAATGGGGGAATTTCCATTTCTGTTGCAACTCTCACCTACAAACTTTGGGTTACGGCAAGTAAAGTTGCCTAGTGTAAATGGGGACATGTACAAAATTCTTACGTTGCAACTAAAAGTTTTCTCTGAGGGTAGCTGCAACATGCTGTAATTACACTTGTTTTTGATTGGAAAAAACAAAAACCGAGCAGTGAAAACAATAATATTTGTTGCTATTGTTTGTTCTCAACATGTTTAGAAAATACAAAACTCTATTTGTTATTGAGACAGACGAACGTATAGACGGGCGGGAAGACTTTTTCCGGTTGATTCTGTTTTCGTTGTTAGGGCTACACAGACGTCGATGTCCTGCCGATGCTGCTGTTTATAATAACAACGTTATGTTGCCTCATAACGTCGTGTTTTACTATTTCACAGTCTAACAACAGCTAAAACAGCAACAACACGTATTAAGTAAACATTTTAGGGCTATCGAGTGAAAAAAGTCATTTAGCCCAAAGGAATCGAAAACTATAAGCAAAACCAGCAACCCACCTACACATGTGCGTGTGTGCGTGGATTTGTATTGAAATAATGACGGTATGATTGGTGGTGGTGGCGATGGTGGTTGTCATGTTGTTGCTGTTTATAGACTCATTTATGCTTTTGCTTGATTGTTTTCCATGTGTTTGTATTAAACACGTATTGTTGTTCGATTACTCATATGTATGTATGTATGCATATGTATGACTGGGTACGCCTGAGCACCGTGTAGTTTACACCAAGTCCTGTGAGCACAGGAACCATGCAATTTCCTTGGCATTTTTCTCTGTAACCCCCGATCACTTGCGTTTTCCGCTCAACAGTCCTGACGCCGTTACCGTAGCCGTCATCGTCACTGCCACTGCTTCCCGTGCCGCCAATCTCCGTCATCTCTGTAGAAGTCGCCTCTGTTTCAGTGTTCGTTATGGTTAACGTTAATGGCGTTACAAATGCATTGCAATACTTCGTGCGAGTACTCGTACACTGTAAAAATTCGTTACGTACAATCACACAATGTATACTCATACCCAACAACCAGACGGGGGTAGAGAGATGCACTCATCCGCACCCTCCTTCCTTCTCAGCCGAGCTCCGTTGTCCGCCTGTTCTTTCTTTTGGTGCGTGCGTGTATGTTTGCAGAAAGATATGTTTATTACGTTTGTACGGATGCATGTGTGCATTGTTTTCCAGGACATGTTCTACTCCAGGAAATTTGCGATAATGGCACGTGTTTTTATCATCATAAAAACAATACCAACAATTTCATACCGGAATATATTCAGCGTTTACTTTAGCGAGGGGTGGTGTATTAAGTTTGCGGAATTGTAGTGAGTGCAGAATAGAACTGTGTACCACACAGTGTTGTTAGAATTCAAATTGACAAGTTTTCCGAACAAATCAGTTCAAATTTCGGTAGAAGGATTATCTATAGGGTGATCTATTAATAGGTATTTTTTCAGAACAAAAAAATATAAAAATTCAAATTAAGTGTGGAATCTTTATTGGCAATTTGAAAGGACATTTATGGCATTTATTTTTTTAATAAAATTTCTATCAAATGTTGGCCGCAACTACGCCTAAGGGTTTCCACTCTGAGGGTCCAATTTTGGATGACTCGTTCGAACATTTCGACCGGTATGGCTTTAATAAAACTCGTAATTTTGGCTTCCAAAACCGGAATCGTAGCTGGTTTGTCAGCATAAACTTTAGACTTTACGTAACCCCAAAGAAAAAAGTCTAAATATGTAATATCACTCGATCTAGGCGGCCAACTCGCCTGTCGAAAACGTGAAATTAGCTGCTTTTTGAAATGGCATCTCAATAGATCCATTGTTTGAGCCGCTGTATAGCAAGTGGTACCGTCCTGTTGAAGCCAAGTGTCGTCAAGATTACGGGCTTCAATTTCAGGCTGCATAATAATCGATACCTTGGCGCCATAGCGAGCACCATTCACGGTTACGTTCCGGCCATCATCATTTTTGAAAAAAGTATGCACCGATGATTCCACCAGCTTATAAACTATACCAAACCGTGGTTTTGTCTGGGTATAATGGCACCTCTTCAACCTCTTCTTGTTGCTCTTCTTGTTGCCTCTTCTTGAACCTCTTCTTGTTGCTCTTCAGCCCAAATGCGGCAATTTTGTTTATTGACTTTGCCGTTGAGCCAGAAATGGGCCTCATCACTGAACAAAATTTTGGTCGAAAACAGCGTATCTTCCCGATTCTATACGAACGCTCATTTCCATAATACAGTTGCCAACATTTGAAGGTAATTATTTTCAAAAAAAATAAATGCCATAAAATGTCCTTTCAAATTACTAATAAAGATTCCACACTTGATTTGAATTTTTATATAGTTTTTTGTTCTAAAAAGTACCTATAGATGGATCACCCTATACTAAAAATGTTTCTATCTACTTAGTAGGGGTATAAATACTGTTACACACGTTTTATGCTGTAAAATAAAAAGTACTGAATGTTTTTGGACCAAATAATTTATAATATATTTATTGATGTACTCGTATATTGTATCCAAAAAGAATCTACATATTCAAAATGTCCGCGTTTTGCCATTACACACGCCTTAAGTCGCACTGGCCAATCGTCAATAGCTGCACGAACCTCGTCCATTGGAAAATTGGGCACAGCTCGAACCAAAGCAGTCTTAAGAGATCCAATGTTGGGCTATCTTTTGTGACAAACATTGTCCTCTAAAACCGTCCACAATTTGTAATCCAATGGGTTTAAATCTGGACTGCCTGAGGGCCATTCTTCAGAGGAAATGACCGCTGGCAAATTGTTTCGAAGCCAGGCCTGGGACGTTTTAGCCTTATGGGCCGGCGCAGAATCCTGCTGGAAAGTCCATGGCTGGTTTTGGAACAGGAAAGGTTTTCACAACAGCTTCCAAAATGGTTTCTTGGTAAACTTTGGCCGATGTTTTGACTCCTTGTTCGCAGAAATGCAGGTCAGGGACCCCATCGTAAGAGACACCCCACCAAACCATGACTGATGCTGGGTGATGACCCTTTTCCACCCTAGAAATCAGTTCAGATGCTTTCTTAGATGACAGCGCATACACTCTATCATTTTGCTTGTTAAATTTTTCCTGAACGGTAAACATTTTTTCATCGGTGAACTAAATTTTTCTGTGCAAGTTATCAGCGTGCTTCACCAAAAGATGTATCCATTTTTCAATTCTATTTTTTTTAAGCTGCAGTCAATAAATGTCCAGTAAAATATTGTTTTTTTCATTTCACACTTGATAAGCGCTTCTACAGCGATACGGTTCTCATTATCTGACCACTCCATGATGAAAGTTGAAACAATTTTAAAATCCCGTTACAAACTAACGCTATTAAGGTTATAAGGTTAGTTCTGCTATTGAAATGAGTGTATTCAATGTTGTAACAGTATTTATGCCTGTACTAAGTATATAAAATTGAATTTATGTTTGATGTTTATGGGAGCCCAAACTGCAGAACCAGTCCTTTTAACATTTTTTGGAGAATATAGCTGCATGACCGCTTCCACGTGCAACAAAAAATATCACCTTAAAAGGGCCTCGTGATAAAAGAACAAAACACCCGTGTCTCCCAGTTTTGCCCAAAGTCGTGCACTTTTGTGATTTTTGCAAAAAAGTACTCATATTCTCAGGATTTTATCTCGAAAAACCTGAATTTTGATTTACTCTCTGAAGGAAGGTTGGAGCCCTTGTCATAAAGAACAAAAATTGAGAAAAAAAACTTTAAATTGATTGTTTTGTAGGACAATAGCTACAGCTGCAATTGTTTTCTCTGTCCGAACTGAAGGGTTTCGATGGTAAGGTCTTCTGTTGACTGTCCCATGCTCGGCAAAATTGTTAACAAGTCTCATTATGGTCCATCTGCTCGGAGGTCCACATAGTGGACCTTACGATGCTAATAAAACATCAACATCATTTATTCAATAGCAGACAGATATTGTAACGCACCTAATAAAGCATTTTAGAGGAAATACATTTCATGACTTTTAAAGTCATATGAGCCATATCCATCTGTGCGGCTGGTATACACAAGATAACTTGCGAAAAAAAACGGAAGCATACATTCTTTGTAATATTTTTCTAAGAGTATGGGATTGAAAAATGGACCGCATTGATACACCCCTTTCAATACCTCCCACACAAATGTATCATTACGCCAACTTTTTGTATTCCTTGAAACATTTTATTCTTATTAATACATCTAACCCAAAATCAACACTTTAGATCAGTGTTATGAGTTTAACTTAGTGACAAATAATTGGATTTCCATCCACGCCCCTTATGGTACCTTCACACAAACGACTTTTGCTCAGCACATATTAGAACATAACACAGTGCGTGAAATTTTGTTTAAATTGTGAACACCGTAAAATTGGTGAAAGCATAAAGGGCTTGACACGCCCCCATTCTGGTAGCTCCCATATAAATGCACCACTCACTCCGCGAACTTTGGACTGGATTGTTCGAACCCAATATCAATTCTAAGGACCACAATTATAAGTGTAAATTGGTGACACATATTTGGATTTCTAGCCATACACATTCTAATACCTCCTACTCAAATGACCATGTTAGAAAATAGCGAATGACACGCCCCATTCCCCATTAGAAAATAGTGATTGACACGCCCCATTCTGGTACCTCCCAGGCAAATGCACCATTCCGCGCACTTTTGATATTCTTGTAATATCTTAAATGTTTTTTATACGATTTTACTTATAGATAGAAGAACAGAGTTTAAAAGGCAACTTGGTGGCCCACAATTGGATTTCTAATCACTCCCCTTCTGGTACCTCTCACACGGATGACGCTGATTCAGTACAGATTAGAACTTGTCTCCTACTGCATGAAATTCTCTTTGAATGCGAATTTAATATAATTTTTATTATGGCGTACAAAATGAGTGGGTGACACGCCCCATTCTGGCGGCTCTTGTGCTAATGCACCATTCCGCCAACATTTGGTATTCGCATTAGGCATACCCGCTCCTTTCTTGTGCCCTTCACACATACGACTTTATACAAGATTTCAATATAAACGTTACGTTTCAAGCAATGGAGGTTGGAACGACGGAAACTTTAAAATCCATATATGTTAGTCGGATCAACCGACTGAAACATACATGTTTTAAATGGAATTTCATAGTAGGGTGATCCATCTTAAGGTATTTTTTCAATACTGTTTTTTTTACACAGATTACACGTGAGTTGTGTAAAACTTTATTTGTTTTTCTTTTCAGTATTGTTTGTCATTTTACCATGGAAAGATTTACACCGTTGCCGATTTAGTGTTTGGGCTCTTCAAAAGCTCGAAGATGATTCGATGTTTTCGACCAAAATGTTGTTCAGTTATGAGGCTCCTTATTGGCTCAACGGCAACGTCAATAAACAAAATTGCCGCATTTGGGCTAAAGAGCAACCAGCAGAGGTTCAAGAGGTTCCATTATACCCAGAGAAAACCACGGTTTGATGCAGTTAATGGGCTGATGGAATTATAGGTCCATATTTTTCCAAAAATAATAAAGATCGGAACGTAATCGTGAATGGTGCTTGCTATCGCGCCATGATATGGTATATTTGGTAACCTGAAATCATAGCCCGTTGACTTAACGACATCGGGTTTCAACAGGACGGTGCCACTTGCCATACATCCGCTCTAACAATGGATCTATTAAGAGGTCATTTTAAAGAGCAGCTAATTTCACGTTTTGGACCGGTAAGTTGGCCAACTAGATCGTGTGACCACACCCTTGATCTTTTTTCTTGGGGCTACGTAAAGTCCAAAGACCATGATGACAAACCAGCTACGATTCAGGTTTTGGAAGTCAATACGATGCGTGTCATTAACGCCGATCGAAATGATCGAGAGGGTCATCCTAAATTGGACCCTCTGAATGGACACCCCGAGGAGCAGTTAGCGCCAACATTTAAGGGAAATTATATTTAAAAATAAATGCCATAAAATGTCCTTTCAAATGAACAATAAAGATTCCACACTTGATTTGAATTTTTGTATTTTTTTTATTTTGAAAAAAAATACCTCTAGATTGATCACCCGATATAAATTTTGCCTTAAAGGCATGTGATGGATACATTTTTCTATGGCTAGCTTAAAGAACATGTCTGCAAAATGAAATAAATTTTGGCATGCTTAGATTGTTCATTGGCTGACGCACTTATTAATACATTCGAAACTGGATAAGTGGGATCGCGGGGAACCGCCTGTTTATTCCCACATAAAGAGGTTTCCCATTAATACAGTTTCCTAATTATCCAGGTAATATCATTAAATCCAGGTTATATCACTTAAAGGGTTAAACGTGCTTATTTTTTACAAAGAGGCATTGTGTGGAGATATATTCTGTTTACTGGTATTGAACTCAAATTCCAATATCTATGCGCCTCTAAGGTACAAAAGTACATAGAACGGATTCATTCAATTCGGATATGAGCTAAAATGTCGAAAATGCCGTCTAAAAATTAAGACTTTCGGCGTTTCAAAGTAAGCAACTTTTTCATTAAGACTTATATAAGTTTAATTAGGGAGAAATCGGCAAACCTGACAACCCTGCATTGTACTTCGCAAAACTCTCTTAGTAAAACGCGAAATACAAGAGAAAAAAGTACTTTTGGAGGTACTGCACAAAAGGGAAACCCCACTTTTAAAGGTAAAGGAGTAAAAACTTCCATTTATAGAGGTAAACTCTAAAAAATCAATATCCCACTTCAAGAGGCCAAACTCGTCCTTAAAGATGTATTTTTTTAAATTTAAAGTATGTAGGGACTACCAAAACTGTTCCACTTATACAGGATTCTCTCTTATGCAGGTCCCACTTATTGGTATTTAGTTTTCACATTTTCCAAAATTTGTGTAGGGAATTTGTGCAACGTAGAAGTTGGTTTCAAATAAGGTAATATGATGTGCTCGTAACACTCGGTGGTGCCGCACTCCTGGCAATACTTTAGTCTTTTCAATATATTCGGCTTTGATTGTATCAAATGTTAACCACGCTTATCAGACTCCACCTCGCTGACAGCACACGCCAGACACATATCTTGTGCAGTCAGTCATATCTTTAGCAACCGCCGCCACGAACACATGCAACATTCACAGCCGCAGCAGCGTACACTATTCGTTCCCTTATATCTTCCACTATGCGAGTACATTTCTCTAATTATCCATTTTTACTGCATTCCTCGTCCTTTCGGTTACATACATTGCGTAAGTGTGAGTGAGTGTGTGCGTCTATGTGATTGGGTGTACGCGTATGTATTGAAAAAAATTAATTAATTTTTTCATTTGGTAAATTTCACACTTTGGCACATTCCTCCTGCCATTTGTGTGGTGGGATCCTTTGGCGGCATGTGTGTTCGGGCCGTGTGCTGGTGTGTGTGTGTGATTGCTGGAAAAAGCGTCCTTTTTGTTCCTTTTCTAATGGTAAATAAATTGATATGAATCTTTTCTTTTCTTTTACACCATTTGCGCCATAACCAATCGTTTTGCGCTGTTTAATGATATCCGGCGCTATTTCTGCCTCTTGTGTAATTTATCCTGTTAAATCTTAAGTTCCTGCCTTAAATGATTGTAATTTCTTTAGACATTTTGTTAATGCTCTCTGCGTACATATTTGCATTAGAATTTCTACGTTTGACGTATTTTCAGCGATGAGACGGTTCGGTGACTGAATTTAATTTGTTATGGTTAATCAGGCATTTTGTCATGGGTATGTTGATAAAGAAGGTGGTGGCGGTGTTAATTTTTTATCAAGTGAATTAGGCCCAGCTTGGAGGAGTGCTGAGAAACGTCGCCTTTTAGAATATTTGCTCAAATTTATGTTGTCAATGGTAGCTACATACATAATCTTCTACACAGATGAGTCTTAGCGAGATGGAAAGATAGGTTTTGCAATTCACTCAGGAATACTTGGGCTGGATTGTTTTATTAGACTGCCACATCATTGCAGCATTTTTCATGGAGATCTGAAAGGAAACGTTGTAACATCAAACAGATGCAATTTGTATTTCTGAGTTCTAAAACTGCCCACGACTTTCAAACATCTAATAAAAAGAAGTGTAAGAATTCCGATATTCAGCTAGTTTGGATACTGAGCTCTAGAACATTCCAGAAAATAAGAGCGAATGTGCCGGTCAGACATGAGACAACATTACACGTTGCACTTGCTATAGGCAAGCTCATTCTCAGATTAAAAGCTTTTAGACTACCGGATGAAATATTGGTATTGGCCCAGCACATGCCAGATTACCAGACAAATCTGGTTTATCGACAGCGGCCTTTTTTTCTTGTGATTGGAACTAATACTCTATAGTTCCATGTAGAATTTCTACTACTAGGTTTGATTAATACCTTAACGAGAGAATCAGTCTCGCCCAAACCTCGTTAGATTCGTTCAACAAAGCAGGATTAAAGACAGAGTAAATACAGATTCGTGCAGTTGTATTTTGGTAGAGTTGTAACGAGCAGGCTTCCTTAATGGCAAAATATCCGTCTGGAAGACGCTGGAGATATCCAGATTACGGAATTACTGTTTTTTTTTGGCTTCCCACTCGAAACATTTCGTGTCTGCAGCCCCATCCATTTTAAAGTCATCCGTGAAAAGTTTTATGTAGACGTTGGAGAGAAGTTCTTCTTGGTTTTATTTTCTTTTGCATTTGAATATACCTTTAAAGAATAGGTAAAACCTGAGATGAGGGTTCCGATAGTATGTACATTAGGGCGGGTGCATTTTTTGGCGACAAAGCGTACCCCCTCACGCCATTTCAGGAATATTTCTATGCATATTTCCCAATGAAACCATTTGTCCCAAATTATTTTCGAGCTTGCGAACAAAGTCCATCCTGCCTTTATGAGAATTAGGGCGAATGAAATACTAAAACTATTTGGAAAGATTTTTTCAACGTTTTTTTCAGCCACACAAATTGACCCATCCTAATGTACATATCTTAAGTATGTACATATCTTAATATGCACTTAAAACAGTATGTATCCTTCCAGCATACTCTAGTTGAGCTATGACTAGGGCGCTTAGAACCTCCATAGTCGTCATTTTTAAGGCAATCGGGATCAGGCGTAGTATTGTATTTGGAGCTTCCGGAGAACAAGTGGATATTGACCCAGAGTCTCCAATGCATGTTGATTTTTGTGTCGTTATACGGAGCTTTTCGGTGGCTTTCTTCTTCGCCGTCTGCAAGAATTGGTCTGATAACGGATGGGAGCAGTCAAAGACTATACTGATATTAAGACTCCAGCGACTGCTGAACATCTTACAAGTATATTAAGCCACTATATCCCTACGTATGGGCACTCATATTAAAGAAAATTTTACTAATTATCAACTAATGCTTTTATTTTGAAATTTTGGCCTCGATAAGGCTCGAAATCATGCATCCTAAAATGACCCTAATGTCCAAAACTAGGTTCACCGGTAAATATTGGCATATTGTTGGTCAATATGTAGTTGTGATCAGACTTCAGGTCGCAAATATAAATCAATATCAATGAAGTTTGGCACATTAAATCGTGGCCTTTCTTTAAATTGTTTTATATTGGCCTATGGTTTAATATTATGCAAGGGGCTTCTCCGATAACAGAACCATTCGCTTTTAAAGCACTTTTGGCATCCGATTCTCACAAAACGTTGCAGGTGATCAATTACCAAATCTGGTGAAATTTGACTTTATCGGCGCATGTTTTTGAATAGCCCTCAGACAAGCGCAGAGTGCTGATTTCTTGACGGGGATATCAAGGTTGTTTCTCTAGACTTCTCTGGGACATCAAGGCAGCCAACTGTTGTTTCTCTCGAGCCTCTGCGGAATATTAGCTTTAATATAAAATGCCCATTTAAGTGGCCGCATTCCATAAGTCCTCTGCTTGTCTAGAGGTTTACATCCATTGAATGAGCTACTAATCGCGCAATTCATTACTGTGAGTTGTAAGCCAAGTTGTCTGCATGGAACAGTCTCCCCTCAGAGGAACAGTCTCCAGTGTGACGTACGATATGATCAGATTAAATTTAAATTTATCTGTTTTATCATTTTATCTGTCCTTCTTTACCTAACTAGTATTCGCGTAACAAACACAATGCACTGCTCATATGTGGGACATCACCTGAGGTGTTGTCGAACTCAAAAAAAAAACTATAAATTTCCCAGATCGGTCATATAATAAATCCAACAATCCTCACTCAATTATGCCTTCAAATTTGAGTTTCTTACTATTTAATTGCCCACGTTTCGCAGGCAAGTTGCTAACCTCCATGCAATTGGACCTCATTGTTTTATGTTTTCCTTAAGCTTCCACTTCTGGCCTCTACTCATAAGAGGTCCTGCTGATCTAGAAGATACATTTTTTAATCGATCTGGCTCAAATCCAATGTGGAGAGTTACGAAAAAATCTTAAACCTACCCTTCTGAAATTGGATCGATTCGAAGATCTATGCTTATGTTTTTGAAACAACTTCAGTTTATGTTTTGCCTATTCTAGATGACGGAAAACTTGTTTAAAACGACTTGATTGGCTTACAATTTCGTCTGTCGTGCTCGGCATCGAACTTATATACATACAGAACCCTAATATGACCACAGAACAAACAGATAAGTGAGAGTCTGTCGAAATTGGAATCCCTTACCTAAACCGTCGTTTAGACAACAACAGCAGAGGCGTCAAAAAATGTTTCTGATGCATGTAACTTTGGGCTAATTTGGGGTCCTAGGACACATTCACATAAAAGGCAACAAAAAAGCTAATGAAATGGACAGCCCTAATATAGAGGTCATTGACCTGGACAACGAGCATTATTTATTATAGGACAGCACATAACAAAATTGGCGATAAACTACGCTTGATACAAGGTCAAATCCTTATAGAGATCCCTACAAAGAAAAGACTAGGAGCTCATAGAGCTGAACAAGTTACAAGTGATCATAATGATGGGCATGCAGACTAGTCAATGCCCTCGCCGGGTCATCTCTTTCGCATCAGCAGTTGCATCGTTAAAATTTGACTCTTTGGTATTACCTGTATAACTGTCCTATATTTTAAAGAAATCCATAAAATCCATTTTGCCAACATACGAGGGTTGCGTGCGAATTTTTTCGCTGTGTTTTCTCACATTCATTTTCATAGGCCTGATGTTCTAGCTCTTAGTGAGACTCAGGTCCGTGAGGATTCTGATCCACAGGATTTTCACGTTCCTGGGTACCACACCCTATCTCTTTTTATTTCCCACAGAGGTCTTGTGGTATATGTACGTAATGACATAGTGTTTCAGAGCCAGCAACACTTGAACTCACAAGATCCAGAATTTAACTCCCTTTGGGTTAAGTTCAGGATTGGAACACACGTACTACATTTTGGGTTTATTTATAGAAGTCCAAACTCGGAAAGGGAGGCTTCCCTTAACGGCTTTGACGCCCTTTCCGATTCAATATCGAAAGTTTTGGAGAGTTATCCGGACAGTGAAATTGTCGTTGCTGGAGATTTCAATGTCCATAATTCCGCCTGGCTTTCACATTCGAGCCATACAACTCCGGAGGGCCAATACGCCGAGCTCTTCGCCGCGCAAAATGACTTGACGCAACTAGTGAATGAACCGACACATATTCCGTGTGTAAAAGGTCACCAACATAACATTCTTGACCTTTACTTAACTTCGCACCCTGAAAAGTACGAAGTTAATGTACTTTCACCTCTTGGTAACTCCGATCACTGCATTGTTTCAGCATCCTTTCCGTATTCCGCTCTTCGTGTCGCTTCGATACCAGCCCCAAAGCGGACAGTATTTTTCTACGAAAAGGCACGTTGGGATGAGCTCAACCACTTTTTCCAGCATTTCAATTGGAAACTTTGCTTTCTTGATAACGACGTAAATGCTGCGGCTGAAATGATCCAAAACATAATTTTATCTGGTATAAAGACTTTTGTTCCAAATAAAATTATGTCGGCTAAACCAGCCAAAAACAGTTGGTTTAACCAGGCATGCAAGGATGCTGTCAGATCAAAGGAGGAAGCGTTCAGAAATTGGCGTTTAAACAAAACCCCCATTACTGAACTGCTGCGAAAACAGGCAAGAGCTTCGTGTGCCAGAGTGCTTAGACGTGAAAAATTTCTGCACGAACAACGTCTACGTACAAAGGTTCTTACTTCTCCTGGGGGAAGTAAGAGCTTTTGGTCGTTTGTAAGAAGAGTAAAGGATAGTTCTTCATCTATCCCAACTCTTGTTAAAGACGACCAGGCATTCACTAACCCGGTTGATAAAGCTAACCTTTTGGCTGAAATATTTGCAGGAAATTCTTCCTTGCCGGAAAGCAATCAACCACTCCCCGCGGTCGAAAACGTATCAAGTTCCATGCCTCAGATATTTTTTCGAACGCGTGCAGTTAAAAGGGTTCTTGCGAACCTCGACGTAAATAAATCCCCGGGCCCGGATGGTATCTCTGCACTTGTCCTATGTAAGTGCTCGTCGACGCTAGCCCGTCCATTACGCAACCTTTTCAACCTTGCTTACCGTGCGGGAGTTTTCCCAGCGTGTTGGAAGGTTGCGAACGTCCAGCCGATCCCTAAAAAGGGTGAAGCCAATAATCCTGCGAATTATCGGCCAATTGCGATTTGCTCTGCGCTCTCCAAGGTAATGGAGAGCATGGTAAACCACCATCTTGTGAAGTATTTAGAGACCAACGACTTGCTAAGTGATCGACAGTATGGCTTCCGTAGAAACTGCTCTACGGGAGACCTGTTGGCGTTCTTGTCGGAGCGTTGGAGTCGGTCTATCCACCAGTTTGGTGAGAGTAAGGTCGTGGCTCTAGATATCTCCAAGGCCTTTGATAGAGTCTGGCATGGTGCACTCATATCAAAGCTGATCGCTTTTGGTGTCGGTAATACATTTGCTCGGTTTATATCGAGCTTTCGTAGAGATCGCACTATTAGAGTTGTTGTAGATGTGTTCTCATCCAACACACATAGGCTGACCGCAGGTGTACCACAGGGCTCTGTCCTTTCTCCCTCTTTATTTCTTATTTTCATTGACGATCTATTGGGTCAGACCGTGAATCCAATCTACTCTTTCGCAGATGATAGTAACCTCTGTCATTCGTATTCATTCGACCGTAGGCCGAGCCTTCAAGATATTGAAGACAAAAGGCGAATTATGGATGAGACACTTGGCCGGGATCTACTGGCCATTTCCGAATGGGGTCGAGTGAATAGAGTAGATTTTAATGCACGTAAGACACAGTGCTGCTTGTTGTCTCACAAGCGATTCGCTGACCCAACAATATCGTCAATTTCTCTCGATGGTACGGATATTGAACAATCAGAAGCTCTCGATGTTCTGGGCATGAAAATACAATGTGACGCTCGTTGGGCGAGACATGTATTCGAAGTGTCGAAAGAAGCACTCAAGTGCATAGGCTTTTTAAAGCGGTGCAAGAAATACTTCACTCCTACTGATCTTTTCAATATCTATACATCTTTCATCAGGCCGAAGATGGAATACAACTCCCATATATGGGCAGGTGCTCCAAAATCATCCTTGGAGCTACTTGACCGTGTTCAAAGGAGAGCGATGGTGCTGATAGGTGACAGTAGGGTATCCAACTCTATTGTTTCCCTTGAGCATCGTCGGAATGTGGGTTGCGTGACGCTGTTCTATCGTTACTTTCATGGTGTGTGTTCATCAGACATCCGTCGCCTTATTCCTGACGTGAGGATGTTCGGCAGGGATACGCGACTTTCTAGGAATTCACACCCGTTTGTTATCGATTGGCCAGTTGACCGCACTATACACTACAGATCAAATTCGTTTTTCGCTCGTACAGTCCGTATGTGGAATCGACTTCCGGCAAATGTATTTCCCACTAATTGCGACATCCAGAAGTTCAAGGCAAGCGTCAACAAACATTACTCCCTCTTTCCCCCCTCCGATCCATTAATTTCCACTCGCCAACGCAATGCACCGCATGTATAGGGGGCATCCCCTGAGTGTTGGTTTTTAAAAAAAAAAAAAAAAAAAAAAAAAATAAGTTCTCTTATTAACCGTTGCTAATGTCAAGTACTCGTAATAATAACAGACCCTCAGGTTAGATTACAGCACCATCGAACAAGTAAGCCAACTGACACAAGCAAGTGAAAAATCATTCGAACGGCGAAAATATTGATGCGCAGTATTTCTGTATGTTGCTCAAGTATTTGACAAAATCTTGCACTTGGCGTGACCAAAAAAATTTGTAATTATTTACCGGCAAATACGCAGCGACTTCTTGAGTCTTACTTAGAAAACCGCAGACAAATATGTCAAATTTTAGCGATGACCGCTAAATACTAGCTAGTATCCTCCAGGGTAGTATCCTGGGGCCAATTCTTTATTTTCTGTTTCCCTCAGATAAGCAGGATATTGCATATATGAACTTCGGTGTTTCACTCATACGAGTAGAATAGTGTCTATTTGACTGAAGAATAAAAGTTAGTGAGGCTAAATGCACACAGGTAACTTTCAGATTGAATTTAACCACATGTCCGACATTGATACTAAACAATAATCCTTTTTCTCAATACGATAATGTTACATACTTGGGGGTTCACCTGGATCGACGACTCACCTTGAGAAGTCATATCAAAGCTAAGAAGACGCAGATGAAACTTAAGGATTATCAACTTCACTGGCTCCTTAATGCGAACACAAAAATAAGCTTTGAATATCGGTTGATCAATCTAGAGGTCCTCTTTTAAAATAAAAGACATAAAATCAAGTGTGAAATCTTATTTGTTCATTCGAAAGGACGTTATATGCCGTTTATTTCTTGAATATAATTTCCTTTAAATGTTGGCCGCAACTACACCTTAGGGTGTACATACTGAGGGTCGAATTTTGGATGACTCGATCTAGCATTTCGACCGGTATGACGTTAATGACACCCCTAATATTGACTTCGAAAACCTGAATCGTAGTCGGTTTGTCAGCATAGAATTTGGACTTTGCTTAGCTCCAAAGCAAAAAGTCTAAAGATGTGATATCAACTGATCTAGACGGGCAACTCACCGACCCAAAACGTTAAATTAGCTACTTCTTGAAATGAGCTCTCAATAGATCCATTGTTTAGCAGCTGTATGGCATTTGGCACAGTCCTGTTGAAACCGTATGTCGTCAATATTACAGGCATCGATTTCAGGTATGCAATTTCAAAATGTACGATGTCATGGCGCGATAGCGATCACCATTCACGGTTACGTTTGGGCCATCATCATTTAAAAATAATAGGGCCCGATGATTCCACCAGCCAGGGTTTTACTTTGTATAATGGCACCTCTTGAACCTCTTCTGGTTGCTCTTCGGTCCAATTGCGGCAGTTTTATTACGTGACGTTGCCGTTGAGCCACAAATAGGCCTCATCATTGAACAAAATTTTGGCCGAAATTGGATCTTCTTATTCTCATTTCCATAACACAGTTGCACAATTTGGAGTCGTTTTTGAGGTGTAAGTCTTTCCATGATGAAATGACAAACAATACTGAAATGAAAAAAGATGAAAAGGTCCTGCTATACAACAGTGTAATCCAACCTATCTGGTGGTAATAAGGTGTTTAGCTATGGGGCAACGTAAACTCCATCAATCTCGAAAAAATCCAAAGAGTCCAATCGAAGACGTTGTGGCTGATTACTGGGATACCTTGGTAAATGGTGGCTAAATTTCAAGGGCCGATGTTGAATATGAAACCTAAACGTCAATATCACTTGATATATCTCAATTTCAGACTAACTCAATTTGAAATATAGAAAAATACACAAGCGAGCAATGCGTTAAAGTTATTCATGCTTAATATGAAAATGGAAATGAAAACTCAAGTGTAAAGGCTTTACAAAGCAGAGCAAGAAATATTGCACTCCTTCTGATCTATTCAATATTTCTACAACTTACATCAGGCCGAAGGTGGAATACCACTCCCATATGTGGGCAGGTGCTCCAAAATCATCCTTGGAGCTACTTGGCCGTGTTCAAAGGAAAGCGATGGTGCTGATGGGTGACAGTCTATTTTTAACCTTGAGCATCGTCGGAATGTGGGTTGCTTGACGCTGTTCTACTGTTACTCTCATGGTAACAATAGAACAGACATCCGTCGCCTTATTCCTGACGTGAGGATGTTCGGCAGGGATACGCGACTTTCTAGGAATTCACACCCGTTTGTTATCGATTGGCCAGTCGACCGCACTATACACTACAGATCAAATTCGTTTTTCGCTCGTACAGTCCGTATGTGGAATCGTATGTATTTCCCACTATTTGCGACACTAAGAAGTTCAAGACAAGTAACAATAAACATTACTCCCTCTTTCCCTCTCCGATCCTTTACTTTCCACTACAACGCAATGTATCTCATGAATAGGGGGCATCCCCTGAGTGTTGGTTATTTAAAAAAGTACGGGTCTGTAGAATATGTGAAAACACCAGTGCATGCTCGCACAGCTCGTACTGCTGAAAATACTGCTGCTGTCTGCGAGAGTGTGGCTGAAGAGCCGTCCACCTCAACTCGTCGTCGTGCCCAACAATTTGACCTCTCACGCTCGTCGTTGATGAACATTGCAGATAAAGACTTGCATTTACACGCTTACAAGGTGCAACTGACTCAAGAACTAAAGCCTCATGAGCATTTCAAACGCCATCAATGGTCAAAATGGTGGCAAGAAATGGCATCGACCCTTAAAATTTAACCACGAAAACATGCACCAAGACTAAAAAATACCTCTCGTTAAAGAGGCAATTTAGGACATTTAGATAAAGCACTCAGAGAAGCATATGTGACGCGCAAAACAGAAAGGGACCTAAGGTTAAAAACCAGCTTTGTTCAGGAGAGCCATTTTGAAGATTAGGTCCCTTTCTATTTGCGCTTAGTATCGTCGACTTCACTTTCATAAAACGCGCTTATCTCTGGGAGGGAACACTTTTGGGGCATGGCATCGGTCTTATTCGATGCTCAGATGTTGTCCACATCAAAAAAAAAAGTGAAAAGTTAATGAAAACTTTTGTTCAGGAGAGCCATTTTAAAGATTAGGTCCCTTTCTATTTACACTTAGAATCGTCGACTTCATTTTCATAAAACGCACGTAGCTCTGTGAGGGAACACTTTTGGGCATGGGATCGGTCTCATTCGACGCTCAGATGTTGTCCACATCAAAAAATGAAAATTGATTTTTTACCCTTCGGTCCCTTTCTCTATGCACTGTCACATATACTTATAAATTAAAGTAAAGAGACAAATCATATAAATTAGTCCTTTTCCAATTTCAGACATAGCCTTAAATATAGCGCACAATAGGCGAAGATAATAGCTTGAGCATCTGACTTCGTGGCATGGAGTGAGTAAACCCTGAGTACTTTTTCCATACCATTCATAAAGTGTAAATATAAGTTTTTCTTATGAATTGTTCATTACAGACTGCAAGATTTTTCATTATCTTCGATTAGGTGTGAAAATATGTTCTGCTTGTAATGGATAAGGCAACGGGGGGTTTTCGACCATTAAGCATTTCGAAGTTTGGCCAAACAGTGGCAGAAAATAATTATTGTAATATATGTGGTCCATTAAATAAATTAATGCAAGTCTGCCGAGAACAATTCAATGCAGCCAAATTAGATACTGAGATCAATTAATAGGTCATTAATAAAATATAAGAGAAATATTATTAATAAACTCTACCCTAGTTGACTTCCTTTCCCCAACCAAAAAAAGAAAATAAAGCAAAAAATTGCGGTTTTGCAGCTAAAATAATCGAACATGAGTCCACATATGTCTGCACCGAATGTTCACATATGTCTGTGGTTTCACCACGCAACTCATGTATGGGTGTGTGGGTGTAATTTTTTCTGCGTGCGTGTGTGGAAAAAATGTATACTTTTTGCTCGGCAAAGTTGTTGCCGCTGTTACCCCATGGGTAATTGTTTTTCACTTTGTTTCGGCTTTGGCTTTTCCACCTCCCCCTCACTGGCATTTAATGCAAAACTAATATTAAAGTAATCATGTGAAAATTTGTGGTCCCTGCTTTTCTCTTCTGTTCGATTTTCTTTTACCGACGAACTAACAACAAATATTAAGCGGAACTGTGGAGGAGGTGGGGGAGATATTCATTAACGATGGCTCCACCCCGTCCAGCTCAAGACTACCCTACCTCTTGCCGTATTTCTGCCGTGTTTATGCGTATGAAACTTTATTACAACAAATAAACATAAGAGAGTATTTTCGATTCTTATAAAACTCCACGAAAGCCCCCAAAAAAAAAACGACTGATGGAAATAAGAAAAACCGGAAGGATACCGCGTTTTTCCATTTGCCATTCACGCAGTCACGCATTTATCAAGGTGTCTCATCCGAAAGTCAGCAAAGGGCGTGTGTTTGTGTGCTTTTCCACGTGCTGACGCTTCATAAAAATATTTTCTTTTCAAGTTGCGCTTTGTTGAGATTCGTACATACGAATATTTCCAAGAATTCTCGGGTTTTTCTTTCATTTAGAAAAATATCTCCTGATTATTCCTTATGAAACGGGTGTATGCTCTACCAAAAATGAGTGTATTAAATAGAGGCTTGAGTATGTAACACACACGGCAATATTCTCAATTATAAACCAGTGCATTTGAATGTCGCCGAATTTAAGCAATACGACAATAAATAAAAATTTAAATTTTCTACCATCGGACAGTAAGAACTAGATGATACCCTATGACACTGTAGTATAGAAGAATCATCGCTTTTTAAGGGAATTTAAAAAAAATAGCCTGTGATGGGTTTCTATATATATTGCTGGCCAAGGCAACACGAAGTGTCGAGGTGCTTCAGAAGACGTTTATAAGATCGTCACAGGTGACGAATCATGGATCTATGCGTATGAGCCCGTAACAAAATAGCAAACGACCGTGTGGGCCTTCGAAGACGAGTCAAATCCAAAGAAAACTGTTCGTGGAAGTAGCACTACGAAGCAAATGGTCGCCTGTTTCTTTGGCAAAACTGGTCATGTGGCGACTGTTCCGTTGAGCAACGTAGGACGGTCAATTCTGAGTGGTACAACAATTTGTTTGCCTGAAGTCTTCTGAGAAAATACACAATCCTTGTTGGGTGTAGGGTGATTCTGTTACCGTCGACACAAACCTTTCGTACATTTGTAATTATTCAGATATTTACTTTATATTTTATTAAGATATTTGCTGTATTTTTTATTAAATATGTTAAAGCATACCTCCAGAACATAAAGCAGAAATTCATTGCCTTTGGCTTTGGAAATATGTCTATAGGCATAAATGTATGTTTTATTTCTTCATATTCCACATATACTCGCCGGCGTATAATAAAAAATGATGTATGTTTCCAAAACATGTAAAATTCGGTTTTTGGTTTTTGCTGTTTCTTCCTACAACTGATTTGTTCTTTTCTGGTTATGCTGCGTTCGTTCCTATGTTTTTGTTTCTCTCTTAATTTTTGGTTTTTTTCGTGTGCTTTCCTAATACCAAAATGAAATATTATAATGGCCTTCTTGGCGAAACAAGAAGGGAAAAACATAATTTCTGGAATGGAAAAATTGTAGATTATTAATGCGATAACGCGAAGTGGCGGGCGAACCATGAGGGAGGAACTGGAAAAGTGGGAAATATGCGTATGAAAATGTACGTGACTTGTAAATAATTAAGAAGTATCTAGATATTTTGTTTGCGGCGGACCTGGTAATCCTGATGACGTCATTACAAGGATACTCGTTGAATCATTTTAAAATAAATAAATACAGGGTGTCCGCCGGGAAGGTAAACTATTTTGTTTGCCGCCATTTTGGTAAACATTAGTCTTGAGAATTCATACTTGGCAGTCGCGAAGAAGAGACGTGGCAAATTAATTATGGAAAAATATTCGATAAACCAACGTTTTTAAATCGTTATAACATTTTATCAAAATTAATCATCGATTACTGTGACGATGAGAAAGTTACGTGCAATATTTGGGAGAAACAACATGCCAACAAAACGCACAATTTATCGTGTAGTGAATGATTTCGAAGAAAGAGGGTGCACAGGAGCTTGGTCTCCAAAGAACAACTTTGGCCTCAATTTTGCATAAGGATTTGCATTTGTTTCCATTTAAGCTTTAGTTGACACAAGAGCATTTGCGCCGCCGCACATATGCCAATAGGATGTTACAGCTCGCCCATGACAACACCGATTTTCATGAGAAAATCATAATGAGTGACGAGGCACATTTTCATTTGAATGGATATGTGAATAAACGGAATAGTCGGTTCTGGGCAATGGAAAACCATCAAATTACTCATCAGTCACGTTTGTATCCATTGAAAGTGACAGTCTGGTGTGCAATTTGGTCAGGAGGAATCATTGGCCTTACTTCTACGACAATGAAAACGGCGTAACGGTAACTGTCAATGGGGAGCGATATCGTGATATGATTGAAAACTTTTTGACGCCAGAACTGCATGCTTTGGGCTTGATTAACATGTGGTATCAACAAGACCGTGCCACATCGCATACAGCCAGGATGACAATTGAATAACTGTTAATATGTTCTCCGCAATAAAAGTATGTTCGTCGCAACCATAGCATTGTTAACTAAATTTAGTTTTGACAATAGTATAATTGCTGCAATATTAATATTGTTGAAATGTAACAATACTATTATTGCCAAATTTAAAAATGATAATATGGTTATAGCAACAATATAAATATGGTTGGTGCCACAAAGGTATTGTGTTTTGCGTTTTATGTTAACAATAATATGATTACGGCAATCATACTGTGTGATTGTAATTTTTCTTCATTTAAATATGCTTTTAAGAACAAATGTTATTGGTACGGATCTAATGCAATAATAGTAATTTTTTTTATCGAAATTAAAATTTTTTAACAAGCGGCTTTGGCTTTGTTTAACTAAAATATTTTTAATAAAAACGCTTACATTTATTTAAACTTATTTTTTCTACTGTGAAATAAATCACTCCTATTATTTTGAATTTAATGTATTTTTGATTAATTTTTATAACTCAAATCTATTGTTGACAACTTAAACCAATTCTAATAAATAATATTGGGGATGAAATCTACTCTCGACAACTTAAACAAACTCTAATAAATTATATTGCGGCTCATAGTATAATTGTGTGTGATCATACTTTGGTTATAGGGATCATAACATGGTTGCGTGTGAATCATACTATGGTTGTGAGGATCATACTATGGTTGTATGTGAAACATACAATGGTTGTGAGGATCACAACCATTGTTGTGGAGATCATATAATGGTTGAGTGTGAATCATACTATGGTTGTGGGGATCATAGTATGGTTATGTGTGAATCTTACTATTGTTGTGAGGATCATAGTATGGTTGTATTTGAATCATACTATTGTTGTGAGGATCATAATATTGTTGTACCACAACCATATACCCAACAAACGCTAATGTCCTTTGATTACAACGATAGATGGACAAACGGACGTAGGGACGGACATCGGTCAATAGAATCAAATACCTAAGTAGATCGGTATACTTAACATAGGGTCTATCTCCATTCCTTTAAGGTTTCGTCAGCACGCAGTCACAATATCCTGAACCACAGGATGGTGTAGGGTATAAAAACACACAAAGTAGTCAAGAACTGTAAAGTCAGACTATATTGCGGACCAGTGCAAATTAAGGATAATAAGGTGGCTAAAAAGGCAGCCTTTGGTTGCCAGATCTACTGGACGTCAAACCGAAATAGAACCTTTTCGTGGGTGATTTTTTAAAGACAAGGGCGCAAAAGTGCCAAATCTCTTAATTTAAGTAGATGTAAATAAGGATCTTTTATAGTAACAAGTCCTCAAATCGGGAAGGCCTTTGCTTTTGAGCTTTGCTGCCGTCTTAAGAAAGAAAGTCGCAAGCGCCAAAAATCCAAAATTGAGATTAGGACTGATTCGGATCCGTGAATGAGTTTCTGACATTTGTGTTAAACATAAAAGACCCATTTTCACCTGTAAATGACTGAAAAACGTTATGCAAAATTTTACCAAGGTTAAGGGGGTTGGTGGCTCATACCTTACCATGCGAAACATTTGGAACTTCTAGAGCGGCTGTTACTCAAATCGGAAGTGTACTGGTGTGGGCTATTTGAAACCATATGACGATATAGTATCTTTACCTAAATCTAATTTCATATAAGGCTGTCGGAGCTCCAGACTTATTGAGGGCGCTCACTTCAAAATATCGAGCAATATGGTATAATTTTAGGATTATAGAGTTATGTTTCTGTCTTCTAGAGGAACTGAACCCAACACCGGAAGGGACCATTGTGTCGGGTGATCTATCTAGAGATATTTCTTCAATATAAAAAAATACAAAAAATCAAATCAAGTGTGGAATTTTTATTATTCGTTTGAAAGGACATGTTATGCCATTTATTTTTGGAACATAATTTCCTGCAAATTTTGGCCGCAACTACGCCTCAGGGTGTCCATTCTGAGGGTCCAATTTTGGATGACTCGTTCGAGGATTTCTACTGGTATGGCTAATTGCTCAAAACCCGTAGTTTTCGCAAAGAAGTCTTTCTATGATTAATTGGCAAACAATACTGAAAAGAAAAAAAAGGTTTAACACAATTTACGTTTAAAATATAAAAAAGACCCTATTGAAAAAAATGAACCTGAAAAAAATATGAACCGTCGATAAACCGAACCAAACCGTGTTTTTCGCGGTATAAGTCGTTCCACGATGAAATGGAAAACAATTCTGAGAGAAAAAAAAAATAATAAAGTTTAACACAACTCATGCGTAATCCTTAAAAAAAACCCTATTGAAAAAAAGTACTTTTGATTGATCCCATATTAGGGCTATTCACTTGATATAGCCCTAATATACTAGACTTCCTAACAGATAGCTTGTAATTTTCTTAGCGAAATGTCAAAGAAATCGCTTTCAAATCTTTCTTCTACACAAACATAACTTCAAGTAAGACATTTAAGGGAGAATTCAGGTATTTATAAACTAATATTTCCAAAAAAAACATGGACAGACAGATGGACAGACATAGTTGTTCTGAGTCGTTCAGTATAATTATCAGGAACTCAGCCCAATGTGTGGAATAACCGCTGCTTACAAAAAATAAGGTAAGGGTGTACATTAGGGTGGGTGGGTGCTATCGATTGTACGATAGCTTTTGGCATGAGGAAAAAAAGTTCCACTACAGTATATCAAAAAAATCATTTTGAGGCTCCCAAATTTCAATTTTGTTGACTGTTTATCTACTTTTAGTAGGTAATAAAGAATAAAAATATTTGTTTTATTAAATATTACGTTTCCCAAGTGATATACAAATATACATTGCCACATATAATAGAATATAACATATAACAGCATTAGAATAGGTATACGACTGATAGAATCGTAGAGAATCGAATCTGAATACTCGTGCCAAAAGCTGTCAAAAGAAAAGGGGACAATATCGAAAAAAAAAAATTGTTTAAGGGTTTGCTTTAAGGGTTTAGCACAGATTTTCAGTATTTCTTGTAGGTAAGAGAGTTTATTTTTAATTAAGTATTAAGTCTTCTCTTTCATTTACGACGACCCCTTAGTACCTAGATATTAGACCATGAACCACAGGATAGGTATAAATCAAAATAAATCCCGATAACGCTTCCAGCGTAAAACGAAATCCATGCAGTAATTTTGAGCGGGTTTAAAGTCCTTGACGGGCACGGATTTTCGGTACTATTTTCGGGTATATTTTCATTTATTCACATGTCCTTAAATATCTGACCTGATCTAAAAAATATTCAGTCTTGTCGCTCGTGGTCTACATCCAACAATTTCAATGTAGAACTAAAAGAATAATTTTTGTGTATTTGTATCTGTAAAGCTTCAATATTGTTATCTGGAGCGTGTTGACGAACATAGCTTAATATTCTAAGAACTTTGTCCTCTATAATGTGGCACTAATGAAAGGCAGCATTCATAAGTTTTTGGGGTGTGTACACCAAACAAATCACATGTTCAAAAAAAAACAATATAAAGCTACAAACACACTGCAGAAACTACTTGGTGGGCCTTGGAAGGCTGTTAAATTTCACTTGTTGATTTAATCTGTCTGTTCCAATTTAACAAGAATTCCAGCACGCCACAGCCTCCATCAAATTGTCAGCAATAATCATAATCTCGCATAGAAATGCATCTGTAATTTAAGAAGAAGTAGAAAACACAAAATCTCCAACTCTTTCCGTATGTAAATCATTAATTATCCATCGTATCAAAAATGAATAAAAACGAAAAGAAGTGAAAATAAATCCACTCGAGAATAATTTTAAATATATTCCATTCCTATGATATCTGATGGACATATCGGCCGGTGTAAATATATGCATATGTATGCTTGCATATCCATGTGAATGGTAAAGGGTGTGCATGTGTGTGCTTTCTATTGTATGTATTTAATATATTAAAAAATCAAAAAGTATGTATTATCAGAAACTGATGTTGTTGCACATGCCATTACAACATAATCTGTTGTCATGATACCATAAGCCAACACTTATCAATATTTAAGATCTGATTAACTATTGCCACTTACAACACTTCAAAATACACAACGCAACACTGGCTGGCAGACAGACAAACATACAGACAACCGGAATGTCATGATGCCATGCCATGGCATGGCCATACTGCAACCGAAACATAGGCAACAGCAGTCAAAGCTGCAGCCAGCAAACAGCAGTAGCAACATCAGCCATTGTTAGTATCTGAGCTGATGCTGCTGCTGATGTTGTTCTCTATGGCAGCCGTTGGAAGTTGACGAGAAGAAAATCCATAACAACAAAAATTAATAACCAAACAAATGTTTAACGATTAAAGTTGAAATGTTCATGAGGTTGTTTGGTTTTGTGCTACGCCACCACCACCACCAGAGCACAAGAGCAATGCCATGCATCACACGCAAAAGTGCTTCAATGAGTGCAACACGTATGTGTGTGTGGAGCTATGTAGGATTCAAGTCTACGAATATGGGGCGATAGAAGTGCATGCAACTATTATCGTACGAGTACAGTGATGGATGAACATTTGCAGCAACTCATAACGTGAGTCTTATAAAACGAGAAAGTGGTCGCTTAGGCGATAACTATAAAACTTTAGAAGAAATTTCGGAAATTTCTTTGTGTACAAGATCTGAAATTTTTTTAATTTGTAGAAACAAGTTATTTAATAATGCTTTAAGCAAGTAATAACCGAGCTGGCTTAAACTCACTAAAGGTTATTCTCAAATAACTTTCTCACCAAAAATTTTAATTATTTTTAATTTCTAACCAAAAATTTTAATTATTTTATTAAAAAAAAGGTTTAACGCAAATTTTTTTCTATAGTTTTATGTAACCGCATAATTTTTATATTCTTGTACAATGGTGTGGAATCATCGCGTTAGTGACGTCCTAAGCGAGTTGCCAATAGAACACGTCCATAGTCTTTTAAGACTGAGAATTGTAGGCTGCTTGAATCTTGATTGTCTCCAAAGTAGACAAATTTAGTTCGATCGGGCCGAATCATGAATTCCGCCCACATTTTCATCGCCATAGCGATATTGGTTCGCGATTTAGGGCATTTTAAATAGCTCGATTGTTTTATTTCGGTCTTTTGGTTTTACACATTGAACAAGGATAAACCGGCTCAAGACATCTTGTCTCTACTTATATATATTTAAAGTAAAGACAAGTTTTTAACAAAATGGCAAAGTGACATTCATTTTCTTGGTCGCTCAATGCTTTTATCGCGATTTCAGGTCCGTGACAAACCTCTTCAGAAAGCTTCGCAGCAATTGTTGAAAGAAAACCCGAAATCTAGAATACCAGGCTCTCACCAAACGAATGAGAACTACTGTTTTAAATCTTACTTTTTAAGTTTTCTTCACACAACTGCACTCACTCTGACCACCTCTAAAACCACCTTAATATTATTTATTATGTTAAAAGCATCTCTGACAATTATGCGCAAATTTTGAATTTTCAATGTCGTTTATGTGCCAAGTTATCTCATCCTTAAGCTCTTGATCTGTTATTTGCTTATTTTCGTACACATTTTATTTTAAATATATTTAAAGAGAAAATTTGAACAGTGTCAAATCACATAATCGTAGCGGCCAATTTACATCGCCACGACGTGAGATGACACGGTCATTGCATTTTTCGCTCAAAAGAGTCATTGTTTCGTTGGCTGTGTAGCTAGTGGCACCATCCAGTTGGAACCGCATATCGTCCAGGTCCATATCCTCCATTTTTGGCCACATGAAGTCCGTTATTATCTCGCGATAGCGAACACCATTCACGGACGAGCATGTACAGGTGTTTCCACATTTTCTACAGATGCGGTTTTTACGCAGAAAAAAAATATGGTTACCATATGGTCACGGCAATAATAATATGTTCTCTGCAATAAAAGCATGTTCGTCGCAACCATGGTACTGTTTTTTGAGTTTTATTTTGCCAATAGAATGATTGATGCAATAGTAATATTGTTGAAATGTAACAATACTATTATTGCCAAATGTTGTAAGTGAATAGTTGACCTTTAGTGTTGTTATTTTATAAAATTATTTTTCGGCTTGAGGTCATTTATTTAAACTCGTTGTTCTATGTGTTGTTTAATTTTTATTTATCCCAATATTTCGATTGACTTCGTCAATCATCTTCAGGGGTTGTCACTAACAAAATACAAAACATGATTACATTTAAAAACAAAACATTAACACAATATTTGAAAAATAATTACATTAACAAAACAATGTCGTCCGTCTGATTATCGATGTCAACTGTTTTGTGTGTTACTCTTCAGATTGCGTCTGTGCTTATGCACCACATTTCTATATATGTGTGCGATCCCATCTGTGTCCGTTTTGTAATTAATTCTCCTCTCATTAGGTACGTCAATAATGTTAAGCATTTCGAGAGTGTATCTTCTTCTATAATTTCTCTCTTGCGCTACAATTTTTACATCGGTAAAGTCAGGCTTATGTCCAGTCAATGTACAGTGGGCCGCAAGTGCGGTCTTTTGTTCTATGGGCCTATTTACGGCTTTTAGGTCAGATTTGTGGGACGAAATTCTTGTCTTCAGTTTAGTTTTAGTAGTGCCGACATATGGGCATTTCCTGGAAAAGGTCAACCGCTACCAAAATATTAAAGTTGAAGAAAAAAGAATTTTCTGAGAAAATTTAGTTAGTTAATGCATTGGATTTTAAGAATATACCTAATTAAATACAAATAACCATTTGTAATTTAAGAAAAGTGGTCTGCAAAGAGCATCTTTGCTTTTTTTGGTTTTAGCGTTTTTAATTGACATTTTTCCTTGAGTTATTTCTGAGTCTTACATATCATGTCGATTGCACTTTTCTTATAGACTAAATATACCAACAATAAATATTTAAAAACACCATAGTAGAGATCAAGCAAACTCCGAATAACGGTAAAATTCAAAGATTCTTTGTACTACATTCTTCTGTCCCGTTCGCGACCGAAAATAAGCATTTGTGTTTAGTTCTCCGTGACCGTTGATCGGAATAGTTTGATATTTACAATTCAAAACAAAATAACCGAGATCATTTAAAAAAACCAAACCGAAAACATTTTGATCCATAAATATTTTTTTTATTGATTTTTAAAGTGTGTCCCGTTCGCGATCGTAAGTGTAAAATTTTCAAAAAATAATACATATTGTGATAAAAATAAAATTTGTAATATTTTTTAAAATTAAAATAAAATAATAATTCTTTTATTTTTGTTATCATTGGAATATATCTTGTTTTATTTATTTTTTATACTTATAAATAAAAAAATTTAAACCTAAAAAATGCCTTTGGAATCATTGTCCCGTTCGCGATTCTAAAAAAAATATTTAAAAAAATAATAATAAGGATAATTAAAAAAAACCAAATGCAAAATAAAAGCTTTATATCTCTGCTTTAGTTAAAAAATAATCTCCATTTAATAAACTGACAAAATTCGCAGAGTTTTAAACAAAACCACACACCGAAAAAAATGACTTACATTTTTTGTCCCGTTCGCGATCGCAAGTTTATCGAAAATATTTGGAGAACGTTCATATTTTATAATTTTCTTTTTGTTCTCAAAAATTGTTCTACTAAAATGCTATTAAATATTTATAAAAAGTTAAAAAAAAATTTGAGCTTTCATATTTTTTTTTCAAGATGTCCCGTTCGCGATCCAGGAAATGCCCATATACCTTTTGGCATATGTCGGACTTGTCACCATTGCACTTTATTTGGTATACAACGTCTGATTTATCTTCGTTATTTATTCGAGATTTTGTCCTGCTAAATAAACTGTTTACTGTACTGTGTGTTTTTAGTGCAAGTTGATATTTGTCTTTGTTATAAATGTTGGAATGTCTAAGCCTTTCCAAATTTAAAAATGAAAATATGGTTAAGGCAACAATATAAATATGGTTGGTGCGACAAAAGCATTTTTTTGTGTTTAATTTTAACAATAATATGATTATGGCAATCAAACTGTATGACTGTAATTTTTCTTTATTTGAATATGATTTTTAGAACAATCTTATTGTTACGGATCTAATGCAATAATAGTACTTTTTATATGGAAATTAAAATTTTTCAAATAAACTACTTTGGCTTTGCTTTTAATGAAATCTTTTTATTAAAAACGCTTAGGTTTTTTAAATGTTCTTTTCTACTGTTGAAAATCGCGCATATTATTTGGAATTTGATGTATTTTTTAATAATTTTCATAATTCAAATCTATTATTGACAACTTAACCCAATTCTACTAAATAATTTTGGGGATCATACTTTGGTTGCGAAGATCGTACTATAGTTGTATGTGAAACATACATCAGGATAATTATATGCTTTTGGGTATTATAGTATTGTTGAGTGTGAATCATACTATGGTTGTGGTGATCATAGTATGGTTATGTGTGAATCAAACTATTGTTGTGAGGATCATATTATGGTTGTCTTTTAATCAAACTATTGTTGTAAGGATAATAATATTGTTGTTCAACAACCATATACCCAACAATAGTATGATGCTCTACAATATTGTTATCCCAACCATACTTTTTTTTACGAGTGCTGAAATTTGGGCACAATTATTCCGATTAAAGACACATTTGGTCTATTATGCTGAACTAAAACATCACGAACTGCACGAAATGCATTTTGATTTGAACGCCCATTTCCGTAAAAGGCTACAACAATCTATACGCTGTGCTCAATTGTTTACCGCTCCATGGTCGCATTTGTCATACACTTAAGCAAAGAAAGAAATATCAGGTTGGAAAAAAACTTGACTCACAATTACATCTTGCATTATAGTTAGACCAGTCATTATATACTCTCTAAAGTCTCCGAGCAATATTTTGAGATGTTGCAAACGATATGGTAAAGTAAACATACCTTCCATGGTATGATGACGATATCGCTTCCTATTGACAGTTACCGTTACGCCGTTTTCATTTTCATACACGCAGAAAAAAAGTATGGTTGTGGTGACAATATTCGAAGAGGATCATACTATTGTTGGGTATATGGTTGTAGCACAACAATATTATGATCCTCACAACAATAGTATGATTCACACATAACCATACTATGATCCTTACAACCATAGTATGATTCACACTCAACCATATTATGATCTCAACAACAATAGTATGATTCACACTCAACCATACTATGATCTTCACAACAATAGTATGATTCACACTCAACCATACTATTATCACCACAACCATATTATGATCCTCACAACTATAGTATTTTTCATACACAACCATAGTATGATCCTCACAACCATAGTGTGATTCAACCATAGTATAATGCAATCAACCATACTATGATCGCCAAAATTATTTATTAGGATTGGGAGTTGTTATTCAAAAATAAATTTTATCAAGCAAGTAATTTTAAATTGGATTGCAATTAGTTCATAGCCAGATTTAAGGCCATGTTTTTATTGAACATTTCATTCAAGAAACAAAAATATATATTCCAACGACAGTCGAAAATACTTTTAGTTGCCAGCAGGGGTGAATGCAACTTCATCATCCGTAGACACCAAGTAGCGAATGTGATTAAACCATGATCAATGGCTTTATTTCTGTGGCTTGGTGCTAAAAGGGCCAATGTCAAAATATTCAGTTTTGAGATAATTGAACTTGAATGTTTTAACAAAAACTATTTTAACTACAGCAGACAAATCTTCAAAGTTTTACTTATCAACTTGGGCTTAGATATAGAATACATTTGAATAGAATACGATCGTAAAATTAATTATCTAAAAAGTTGCAAAATTTAGAAGATAAAGATGACATTGGCCCTTTTAGCATAAAGTAATGTTTTAATTTTATGTTTTTATTGTGACATTGGCCGTCATAATAAGAACAATACCAAATAGAAAACCATTGTATTTTACTTTTTTATTATGTTGTTGCAAAGTTTATTGTAATCAAAGGATATAAAAACATGAAATAGTAGTAAAGTAATGCAATAATAGCATATTATTGTGTTAATTCACATTCCTCTTCCATACCTTCATCTGCCAGGTAATCCACAATGTTGTCATTTGCAGTTATTTGTTCCATGAAATGATTGTAGTATGTGCGATTCGTATTGGTAATGTATGGCAAAAGTGCCTTTAAGTCATTCAATATTTCTGTACTTAAAGGAACAGGTTGCTTGTTGAGTGGTTGAAGCTTGGGAAGATTTCCGTGTCGTGTTTTCTTGTGATTTCGCCCTCAAAGGAATGTTTATACAAGATACTTGGAGAGTTTGTTGAATACTGCATCCATTTAATTCGTAACCACTGAACTTGTTCATTTATAGTGTTATTTTTCCGATGTACATAATGAGTAGTTAAACATGATTTAAAATTTAAAAATTGTGTTTGGTCCAATTCTATTACTTTTATAGGGGGGGTTCTTGGTACCAAACGTAAAAAGTAGTAGACATTGGCCCTGTGTTTATTAAAAAAATATATAACAGTGATTGCTAAAAGGGCCAAAGTAGACATTGGCCCTTTTAGCATTAAGTTTTATAGATGAGTTCATAATGACATTGGCCAGCTTTACGCTTTTTTAACCCCTTCTGGGTAAAATTTAACCCTTTAATGACGAGAGCGAAATAATAGGAATATTTTCGAAAATTTTTCAGGAATACCTTTGTTTGACGTAAGAAACAAATTTCTGGCATTTAATTTTTTGGCCCGCCCACCGTTTGCCCACCACTGTCCGTTACCATATGGTAACAGTCGTCATGACCTTAGAATAATTACTAAAAGCGCTATAAAGCAAAAAACTATAGTATTTATCAACAAAAAAACTTTTTATTGTGTCTTATAAATAAAATTTACATATTTTTATTTATTTTCTGATGACTCCATCCATGATATATTTCGAAGCAAGCAGGGCATAGGCCAACATCACATTTTTTGCATATAAGCCGCGTAGTAGATTTGCAAAACTGGTATGCACATCTGCGTCGTGAGTTTGAAGGCCCAACATAATGACACAGTCCATCAAATCGTGGATCAGTTTCCGAAATATTGTATTTCTTTCTTCCCTTCTGAATTTGCGATAAATTGGCATATTTCGTGCAGTAGTGCGTTGCGACGACTCGCCGAAATTCTTTATGAGAAAGTGATCCGCCAGCATTAGTATGTAAAATCCATGCATTTTGCATAGCTAGATCAATAAAGTATGTAAATATTGACCACCACCATTTCTGTTTCCGCGTAGCTATACGATAGTATGATATATTTTGGTCCATGCGATCTGTTCCACCCATAGCTTTATTGTATTCTTTGAATACGTTAGGCCTTGGGATGTTTATGTATGTCGAAGATTCGCGCGAGTATCTCTTCGCTACTTCTACAGGACCTGCTTCAAATACAGTGGATGCTGCACATACTACAGAATTGTCCCTCCACTTTGTAACTGTGATAGCCGAATTGGAAATAGTTTTTGAATAGTGGGTACCCCTTGGTTTCTTCTTTATGACGTCATTTGTTGACAATGGACAATTTCGTGGTATTCTACGTTCCCTTATTGTTCCAGTAGCGTGATACCCCAAATGGTTCATGTAAAACAGCACGGGGATTCCAGTAAACAGATTGTCAAAAAAAAGCAGTACGGATGTGCTTTTACTTCTGGTGGCAAAGCGTGAATCATTTCCAATAATGGAGCCACACATTTTCCAAACTTTTGTTCCAGAACTGGACTTATTTGTGGATTTTTACCTTGATATATTTCAAAGTTTACAAGATAACCTTTTTGCGTATTCAAACACCAAACTTTAAATCCAAACCGAATTGGCTTTCCTCGTGTAAACTGCTTACAACCATGACGCCCGTAATACGTTGTGACGACTGTGCCCATATGGTAACAGTTAAATTCAACTAGACCGAAAATATCACCAAAGTTATAAAATAATTTGTATGTATGTTTTTATGATACTTTGATAGTATACCTAAATAAAAAAACCCAAAAAACCATACTGCACAACTTTTTCTAGCACTTATTAATGTTCTTACTTGAAAGGTCTCTCCATTTCACTTTTTTTTCGCCCTTGTAAAAAACACTTGTTTCCACTTGTCTGCCAAGATCACTACAGACACTCGTTTGTGTAACTGTATATGGCTAAAAATAGATCAAAGCTTGCTTTGTAGAAAACTGAAAAATAGTTGATGATATTCTTTCAAATGTTTTTAAAATTGTGAATAACGCGGCACGCTGTCAGCGTTGCCATATGGTAACAGTCGTCATTAATGGGTTAAGATTGACTATTTTATAATTATGAAGAGAGCAAAAAAAGAAATCTAATGCAATGATTAACTCAAAACAGCAAAATATTGACATTGGCCCTTTTAGCACCAAGCCACAGATTTATAGTGCAGGCAGATTTTAAATAAACGAGAACCAATCGGTATTAGAGTATTTCACCGAACAAAGTAAACACAATTAAAATCCCTCGAACTACATTCCGATTGTTGTTGTTTTTTAATGGACAACAACCATTCACTGTATCGTGTGTATATGATTTTTTTGTATATCAAAAAAACATACGCACACACATCCATGTATGCTCTAAAAAACCTGTTTTGTTTTGTTCATAGTCGCAAACATACTGTATGATTGCCGTAATAATATTATTGTTAACGTAAATTTTAAACAATAATACTTTTGTTGCACCAACCATGTTTATATGGTTCCTACAACCATATTTTTATTTCTATATTTGACAATAATAAAATTGGTTCATTTAAACAATAGTAATATTGTCGCAATCATACTGTTGTTAAAAGCAAATTCAAAAAACAATACTATGGTTGCGACGAACATGTTTTTATTGTAGAGAACATATTATTGTTGCGGTAACCATAGTGTAACCATATTTTTTCTCTGCGTGTAGATGTTAGGTCCAATGATGATTGCCCAGCGGTCTGTCACTTTTAATGGATGCAAAGGTGACTGGTGAGTAATTCTAGGGTCTACCATTACCCAGAACCGTCTATTCTGTTGACGTATTCAAATTTCCAATCAAACGAAAATGTGCCTCGTCACTCTTTATGATTTTTTCATGAGCTGCAACATCCTATTGGCATATGTACGGCGGCGTAAATGGTCTTATGGAAGAAGCTCTTGTGACAACTGAATCTTAAATGGAAACAAATGCTAATCCAGGTGCAAAATTGTGGCCAAAGTTATTCTGTGAAGACCTAACTCCTGACCACGGCGTCGAATTAAGGTTGATGGATTGTTTTAAACACTTTCTTGAGTAGCAGTAATGTTTTCAGCCTATCTTGCAGTACGCTGTGGTCCATGCTTATTCGAATTCATTCACTACAGTTACAGTAACAGTTCACGACAGTTACCGTTACGCCGTTTTCATTTTCATAGAAGTAAGGTCCAATGATTCCTACTGACCAAATTGCACACCAGACTGTCATTTTTAATGGATGCAAAGATAATTTTCATGAGCTTTGTTGACACGTTGTTTCTCCCAAAAATGTCACATAACTTTCTCATCGTCACAGTAACCGACAACTGTTTTGATAAAATGTTTTAACGATTAAAACAAGTTGGTTTATCGAATATTTCACGACCGTCTCTACTGCACGACCGCTAAATATGAACTGTTAAGACTAATGTTTACCAAAATGGCGACAAAACAAAGTAGTATACCTTCCCGGCGGTCACCCTGTATATGATTCTATTTTTAAAACTTTTCCAAATGTCGGGACGCCAAGCCTGCTATTGTGACGACAGCTTTCTCGGCATAAAGTGAGCCGATTTAAATCCACAAGTTGGGCATTTCTAAAATAAAACATGTTAAAAAAAGGCAAACCCTGCAGAATATTTTTACAGCTGGACTTTAATAAAATGGACAGTTTCTGAAATTTAACAAGTGGAAAAACTATCATTGCTATAAAGTTTCCGACATGCTGCGTATTCTCCAGAAATTTCTTCAAAAATAAAACGGTAGCACCGACTTTTCTAAAATATACCGTGGAATGTCACAGCATAAATCTATAAATGGTGCTCACCGCCCCCGACATGTCAACTGACCTTCACTATGTCAAGCGATAAAACCAATTCAATTTTGCCCCACACTGTTAAGCAAGTGTCAAATTTTACATGTGTAAAGTATGCATGTGTACACATGTAACGTCAAATGTCTGTGCACGAATTTTTGTCTGGATGTATGGAAAAGCGTAGGTATGATATGTGTTTTTAAAGGTTTATTTCCTTTACACATCGTTGTGTTGTTCTGTTATACGCTCGTGTCTGGCTGGCTGTTTGTCTGTCCGTCCGCCCGTCTGTCCATCTGTTTGAAGATGCGGATAAGAGATAGAGAGAGTGTGTGTGGATATGTATGCTGGAGATTAATGTCAAAAAATTCAAGTAGCTGCCATAAATATTGCAACTGACAGATAAAACGAAGACAAAAACAATGCAGACAATAGCAGAGTAACCAAAAAAAAATAATAGATACAATCGCATTCAGATACTTATGGTTGAATGTGTGTATGTATGGATATATGCTGCTGGTAATAGAAAGAATCCAAATAGCATATATTGGCTTGACTCGTTGGGTTCAATGTTGGGTTGCCGTCTATGGCTAAGTGTTTGTCAGCAGTGCCTCTGTCTAACCATTCGTCTGTGTGTCTGTCTATGGCTGTCTGTCTATCTATCTGTATCATAAGAGATCTATAATACGAATAGACTATAAAGTTAATCTCAGGTTTTATGTGAAATGTATCAAAATGTTCGTGTATTGAAAATACATACTACGAGGGTAGCATGACAATGAGAAGGAAATGCTAATTGTAAATACACACAAAGTTTGAGCAATGTGTTTGGTATATTTTTTTTATCTATGCTTAATTTGAATTTTTAGATCTGCTCCTTAGGAACCCAACAATAAATTTACGAATCTTAAGTATATTTCAATAATGAATTTGGGTTATATGGCTCTCTGGATATTGTTGGCAGGACTTGCATTAGTTTGTTCCAAATAGTATATAACTGTTTGAGAATTTTAACCCTGGGGTAACTTTAGCCTCGTAATGAAGGCCAAAGGACCTACACAGTCATTTACAGAGTGTTTGCGATACTTTTTTTTAGTAAAGTGAAGGCTTCGAGTTATGTATGTATAAGGGATAACTCTAGATTAGTAGAGTGAATGACTTTAAAATGGTTGAGTCGATTTTGTTTATAGGCACGGTACGAGGGTTGCTATTTATATTTCGGGTCCTGATAATACTAGTGTTTCCAGATGCAAACTTTCATTGAAAACTTTGAGATTTCTTAGCATAACTTCACTAAGAACGTTTTGTTATTTGTTTTGTTTACAGTGTGTTGAAAAATTCATCTCAGTCAAAAAATGGAATTATGAGTCGATTTTGATTGTAGGCACAGTACGAGGGTTGCTATTTACTAGTTTTCCCAGATGCAAACTGGAACTTCCATTGGAAACTTTGACACTTCTTAGCATAACTTCACTCAGAACGTTTTGTTATTTCAGGGCGAATTCTTTTGTTTGCAGTGTGTTGCAAAATTCAACTCAGTCAAAAATTGAATTATCCCGTGAACATTTTCGTGCGATGATTTATTACGATTTTCGGCGTGGGTTATCGAGAGAAGAGTGTTTAAATCGACTTTTGGCGATGAAGCACTATCAAAAACCACTGTTAATCGTCTCGAGCGCCTTTCGCTCCAGGATGAATTTCGTGAAGGACGTCCAACTTCGGTCACTTGGCCAGAAACCATCGATGGTGTGCGTGAACTGCTTCAGCAAGACCGACATATACATACCGTGAGATTAAGGAATCCTTGGGCATTAGTATGACAAGCATCAATGTAATAATGCATGTTCATTTGGCCATGAAAAAAATGTATTCTCGTTGGATCCTACATAATTTGACGATTGTTCAAAATAAGGCTCGTATGGTGCAAAGAGATGTTGAAAAAATATGACTGCGGTAGCTCAAAGGTAGGGTATAACATTGTCGCAGGTGAAAAATCATGGATCTATGCATATGCAACCGAAAAAAAACAGCAACCGAATGTATGGGTCTTTAAAGACGAGCCAAATCCAACAAAAGGTGTTAGTGGATGAAGTACATCGAAGAAAATGATTGCGTTTATTTCGGTATAACCGGACATGTTGCCACAGTAACTTTAGTGTACGTAGGACGGTCAATTCTGAGTGGTTTACATCCAACAACAGTGTTCGAAGAAATGAGGAGAGATAATAAATAATAAAAAGAAGACGGATCATTTTGCATAACGACAATGCAAGTTCTCACACCTCAGCTGAAACGATGAGCTATTTGACCACTTAAGATGTCGAATTGATGGGCCATCCACCTTACAGCCCTGATTTAGCACCCAATGACTTCTTCTTATTCACTGGAGATGATTTCATCTTCTAAAAAGATATAAAAATAATAAAAAAAATATAATTCTATGGTTAAATACAATAAAATTATATTTTGCAGAACTTATCGAACGACCCTCGTATCGGGCAGACACTGCATGTCTACAAAATGTTGGCCATTCATTCATTGGGATTTGAAATGGTGCTGCTGTCGCTTTCTTGCTGGTGTTGCTGTCGTTGTTTTTGGTTTATTGGACACTTGCTCCACTAGTAATTTATGCTGAGATTTGTGTTAATAGTCTTTGCTATATCCACTTTATACTATAGCGCATATATTTATTTTAAATACAATTAAAGTTTATTTGAAAAATAAACACTCGTTTTGGAATTCCCGTCTGACTCACTGCGATCTATGGTGGTGGCAGGCAGGCTATCGTGGAAGTCGTGCATTAATTGAAAATGCCTCAATTTTTGTTGCTTGTTTTTTTCGTTAAAGTTTAAGTTTTGTTTCTCTGCGTTGTTTGTTGGGAAATTATGAATTTTTTATTTTATGACTTTCTAATCCGCCGTGCGTGCTCATAATAACCGGAAGTTCAGTTCATGCTGAGGGTACTTCAGTTGATGGAGTTTATTTTTTTGGTTTTCCTTTCTATGTATCTCACGCGTAGTAGGGTATATTTTCTTTTTTTAATTTCAATTTTCAAGTCTAAATATAGGCCTGTCAGTCTTAACAATTAGAGGCAATCTTATGTTAAACATGCCATATTAAATGTAACAGTTTGTTGTGTTGTTAGAACCAAAATAGTCAGTAATGTAAAGAAAACTTTTCTTTTTGTGTTTTTAGAAAAGAAAATAGGTCTAGGCTTTCGGTTATTAATCTAGTAGTTACTAAGTGAAGACAGTTGATGAAAAACATTTAGAATCAAAAAGCTTGTCAAGAAAGTAGATTGAGGTTTATTGATATAACATACGAGTTATAATAATTAATACCATAGATCAGGGTTGGTTATGTGTCGCCAACGACTTACATTGTTCAGTTCGTAAAAAATCGCACAGAATTATAGTAAACAAGATGTTTAAAAAACCAAGTAAGTCTAGATTTTTGGACCATATTAGACGGACTCTAAACTTACCCGGATATTAAAACTAATGTCACACTTGAATATGTGAGAAAATTTCATTGTAATGGTAAAATCTGTTGAACATATATATATATATAGGAGCCATATACAAATCTCTACAGCGATTTTCTTAACAGCGCCCGTCCTTGGCGAAAGAAATTTACCTTATAGCTAAAAACATTACATCGGTTGATCATATCGAGCCATAAGCGCTAACCTATCGTAAGTCAAATTTTTGGAAAAAAAATTTTATTGCTGAAAAATAATCGTTAGGACAAGCCTCATCGTTTTGTATTTTTAAAATGACAAAATTGTTAGTAAAACATCAAAAAAAAAGCTTTTGCATTTTATCGTAAATGATTGTTTAAATTTTATTGTGTAGCAATTTTATCGTAAGTCACACATCAAATTGCTGCAGCAATCGCAAATGTGTTCAGATTTTTTTTTTGTTTTTTGATACAGTTATATGAGTAGGTAGAAATCTTAAATTTTTGCATTAAAACATTTGCATTTTTAATAAAGTTGTTTGAAATAAATAATAAAAACCGTCTCCTGTAAAATTTGCATTTTTTCACTTACGATAGGTTAGCGCTTATGGCTCGATATGTGTGAGATCTAAAACGATTTTCTTAGATTTCGATAGCGTCAGCCCTTTGCCAATGAAACTTCCCTGTGTCAAATTTCATACAGATTGGATGCTATACGAGTTGGGCGAGTATATATGTTGGAGCTATGTCTTAATATGAACCGATTATCTTCGATTTCAACATCTACCTTAGGTGGCCCAAAGAACTTTCTCGAACTTAAAGTAAATCACGATTGGATAGTGGATGTCTCTTCTAGGGCTTACCAGAGAAATCGGATGAACATATATGTAGAAGCTATATTTAAAGTGAACCGATTTTTTTCAATTTCAACCATGTCCTCGGTTGGCCCAAAATACATACTCGTGCTAAATTTCATCACGATTGGATGTAAGATGTCTCTTGTACAGATTAAAACAAAAATATTATATTAATATGTTATAACTATATTTGAACCAATTTTCTTCAATAATGTTGTTCAGTGTTCCAAAAAACTTACTCTTGCTAAGATTCATCAGGATTGGGTGTTGGATCTGGCTTCTGGAGCTAAAAAACTAACATAGAGTGAACATATGTGTTGGACCTATATCTAAGACTTAAGGAATTTTCTACAGTTTCAAAAGCATCCGTCCTTGGCCTTAAACTTACTTCTGCAAAATTTCATGAATATCGAATAACAATTGCTACCTGTAGTTTGTCAAGAAGCTTTAGATAGACGAACGAGCGAATAGACATTGTTTAATGGAATCAGCATATGATTATACGTCGATCGGTAAACTTAAAAGTGGGTCTAGCTCAAAGATTGGTTGTATCGGGTCAATCTAGATCAAAACAAAATAAAAAAATTAAAATTAAGTGTGGAATTTTTATTGTTTATTCGAAAGGATATTTTATGCCAAATAGTTTTTTAATTTATAATTTCCTTTCAATGTTAGCCGCAAATACGCCTCAGGATGTCAATTCTGACGGTGCAATTTTGTATGACTCGTTCGAGCATGTCGATCGGTATGGCGTTAATGACACTCCTAATGTAAGCTTACAAAACATTAATCGTAGCTGGTTTGTCAGCATAGACTTTGGACTTTACGTAGCTCCAAAGGAAAAAGTCTAAAGATGTAATATCACACGATCCAGGCGGCCAACTCACCGATGCAACACGTGAAATTAGCAGCTGTTAGAAATTACATCTCAATGGATTTATTGTTAAAGCAGCACCATCCTGCTAAACCAAATGTCATCAAGGTTACGGCTTCAATTTAGGTAGCAAAAAGTCCGATATCATGGCGCGATAACGAGCACCATTTACAATTACGGTCCGGCCATCATCATTTTCAAAAACCTTTGGACTAATAATTCCGCTGATGAAATGGCAAACAATACTGAAAAGAAAAAACTTAAGCTTGACAAAACTCACGCTAAATCTGTGAAAAAAATCATATTGAGAAAAAGTGCCTCTAGATTAATTACCCGTTAATTATGAACATAAACCTAACTTATAAAACCCTTTTCCACAGAGCGGTGCAGGGCGCTGAGCTGCAAGCTATATATAAACAAAGACTGATATGGTTCGATTTCACCAGGGTTTGTAGTAGATTTCTCATTAAGTTCAGGCAACCCAGTTGTAAAATATGGCTTACAGGATCTCGAAACGGGATGGTGCCCAATAAAAAGGCTAGAGGAAAACTTGGATTACAGTATAGTCCATTATTAACATGGTCGGTTATCGTTCGTACGTAAATAATATTTGCGCATTGTTGGATTACTTCTTATGGAGTTGCAGCTCCACGATTCGGATCAGTAACTTAAGTGGGGACCATTTTAAGTTAAAAAATACAAGTAATACGTCCCACTTTTAATACGCTTGGTTAGAAATCACTCAAAGGGCACTTTGTTCGCTTGAGAAAGTTTAGATGCCAAATGCGGCTTGAGAACCTCTTCCACCAGGCTCCTTTGAATAGCGCTATGCGAAAACAGGGATCAGCATTTTCGAATTTTACCAGGAGTAACCGCTGGTCGTTCATAGCGTTCCATGCAAAGTTTGAGCATAAAGGGATATAATTGTGGCTCCTAGAGCGGCAGCACATGAAATCGAAAGGACGTTTGTATTAGGGATTTTCGAAACATTTATAATATATTGTTTGGTCCGCTATTCCTGAGTTGATTTTTAGTTACTAATAACTTCATAGGCGATTTAATTAGAGTTCAATGAAATAAGTGACTTCCAGATCACAGGTCCTAAAATTGGAATTGGAAAAAATCAGGGTCAAACCCGAGTAAACTGCATAGTTTTATACGAGTAGTCCCGATAAAAGGTAAACCTATCGATTTAGAGTCTGATTCCATTGAGTATTGTCCGTCCGAATAGTACAGGTTGCAATTATGAATCGGTGAAACTTAGTATATTTTGCAGTTTTGGGACAAGGATGAACTCTATTTAACTTATCCAAATCGGTCCATTGCTAAATACCATACAAAGTTTTTGTTCCGATTCATAACCTTCAGCTCTAAAAGTCACATATAACATCGGGTTTCTACAAAATTTTACATAGAACGGTACGAGCAACATACACCGAACTCAGAACTAACAACAATTGGAACAAATCGTTCAATGGTTTCAAATAGATTTGAAGTGCTGCAGCTCAAAACAACACTAATAAAATAGAATCGTGTTCAAATTTTGCACGATACATTACTCGTACAAGCGACCAATAATTACCTCTATCGAAACTAATTCATAGATGTCATATTTAATGGCCCCTACACAAAGGCCCCTTCCGATTTAAGGTCCTGTTGCTCTAAAAGTCAAATATTTACTCCGACCGTACACAAATTTCTCAAGGTAAGTAATGATCAATAATTAATTATCTTTGTTAAAACTACACTTTTGCGTCATGTTTTCGATTAGTCGCCATAAAAGAAAGGCCCTGCAAATTTAAAATGCCTTATACGTTCCGAGTTTGCTTGAAATAGTTGTTCCGATCAGTTGGTACAATAATTATATTGTTCACAAGTCCTAGGGGTAATTTCAAAAATGTTAGAATTTGTCGGGCATTTATTCTCCTCATTCCTGTCTGTCATATAACATCTCGATTATGCCTTTATATTGCTTGGTCAAAATCTGTACAGCATCTTTAAGCCTAAGCGACCATTATTTTTAATAAATATATTAGGTACGCAATATCAGACACAAATAAGTGTGTTGTTGCCTGAGAGGTACACACAGAAAAAAAAACAGTTGGAAATCGGTCCGAACTACAAAAATTCGGTTGGATAAACTGACAACATTCCATAGTACTGATGGTAACATGATTCATGATATCAAATGAAGGTTTCTACAACCATATGACGGTATTCACAGCCAATAACACTTTAATACCAAACGAATTCAGTTTAATTATTGGTTGCGACAACTGGCGATTATGGCAACAACCCAACGAAACAATCAAAAAATTGAAGGAAACTTTTGGTGAGCGCATTATCGCGCGTCGTGGCCTCCAACATCGTGCGATTTAACACCGCTGGACTACTTTTTGAGAGGTTATGTGAATTTGCTTGTCTATGGAGATAAGATCGACACTTTTGACGCCTTGGAATATTCTGCGCGTTATTACCAACATACGGCCCCAATTGCAGCAAAAAAGTGGTCGAAAATTGAGCCTTTCGACTGGAATTTATTTGAGCCAGGTTTGAAATTTTTCGGATTGGTGGTCGAAGGGTACTAGGGTAAAATTGCTAAGTTCTGAACCACTAGTCGGAGATCCTACCGTTCCAAAGTTATGACTATTTGACTGAAATGCAAAAGTTTTGTTGAGTTAATTTACGAAAATTAATTAATAAGTGCTTATTTCGCTACCAAAAAAAAAAATATGTTTTCATTACAGTCAAATAGTCAAAACTTGGAACGGTAGGACCTCTGGGCTTCCTTTAGGTAATTTTGGAAAGGTAAGAGGTAGGACTATCTTTCTCTTAAGAAAAAAAAAACAAAACAGTCCACCACTGGTTCAGAACTTAGCAATTTTACCCTAGTACCCTCTGACCACCAATCCGAAAATTTTCAAACCGCTGCTATTTTGGCCCCTTGCATTTTCGGGCATGGTCGTAGATGGACATATTTTCATGAAATGAGCCAAGGAATATGCTGGTGAAATTTGTCCAGTCATGAATGAATCACTCTGCCGGTAGGATCTCCGACCTCCGACCACTGGTTCAGAACTTAGCAATGTTACCCTAGTACCCTCCGACCACCAATCCGAAAATTTACAACCCGCTGCTATTTTGGCCCCTTGCATTTTCGGGTATGGTCGTAGATGGACATATATTTATGAAATGAGCCAAGGAATATGCTGGTGAAATTTGTCCAGTCATGAATGAATCACTCTGTATACCTTAATTATTTTGTTAGATTGGGAAAATAATTGCATAGTTGACTTAGGCCGTATAATAATAAATCTTTTTAAAAAGTACTTATACCCAACAATATTTAACAACAACTAATTCATGTATAAATTTAGTATCGATAATGATCTTAAACTGTTATGATTACCGATACATGTTTCCTTCAACCGAAAGTTTTAGTTCCATCTTCTGAAAATGCAATCAACATTCGGTTGTAACGATGGATAGTACGTGCAATCTCCAACATTCGGTTGGCAAAAAATTAGGTTGTGGCAACAAATCTGGTTTGTGTGTTTATTCATGTTCTCTTTACGATAATATAATAAAATCTTTGTATATCCTTGTTCGACATAACCATTTTAACCAAGGGTATATCCTTGTTCGGTTCCCCTATAAAAATAACATCGAAAAAGTTAAAAATGCTGTAAAATTTGAAAGAACGTATTTTTTCGAAAAAATACACTCATAACTTTCGTCTAAAGATCTACGTCTTTTCTTTTTAAAAGCGTTGAGTAACTAAAAATCTGTTGGTAATCAACTTAGTTTCAGACTTAGTCCCGTATTACACTAATGGCTTTCCCCTAGGCTTTTTTTATTGAATTCTCTTTTGGGTAAGCCACCATGCTATTACGCCATGACTTTTTGCGTGCTTCAATAGTTGGAGTGTTTTGACGTTTAATCCGCTGTTTCTCTTTCTTTACATTCGAATAAGTTGTACAAATGTTCATGCTCCTGATTTTTAATAATCATCATCTCCACTAATTCTTTTGTCCACATCACTTTTTCCATTTTCATTTTTTTTTTTTACTTTTTTTCAGTTGTGTGTTGCCCGAAGTTTTTCTTTTGAAAACAGAAACTATATGAAGCAACATAGCGCAAATACGAATGACACGAAAGAGAAACGTCAAAAATACCCATAAAACTTCGTTTCGTGTCTATCGGTCTACTCCTCGAGCATCTTTACTCCTGTCGCCTAAAAAACTAAAACAGGAATGTACGAGAGCCTGGGGAAAAGTCATAATCTAATAGGGCTCTTATAATTGGAAAAAAACTAAAACCAGGATCATTTACCGATTTCTCAGATTATGGAGGTGTTTGCGAAATTCCACAAAACTGTTCTTCTTGTACTAGTCAAGACCTGCAACAGCAATATTTTCACATTTCAGAATTTTTTTACTGTCGAATTAAATATAGGAAATTATATAGATTAAAATGGGTTTTAATGCAAAATTATGTAAGTGCTCCAGTAAAAGTTCAATAATTTCTTAACCATGGCGATCACAATCTGAAATTTTGACAGTGAGCAGAGCAAATTACTCAAACCAGGGTCTTTTACCGATTTCTCAGATTATGGAGGTGTTTGCGAAATACCACAAAACTGTTTTTGTACTAGACAACACCTGCAATAACAATATTTTTACATTCCAGAATTTTTTTACTGTCGAATTAAATATAGGAAATTAAAAAAAATAAAATGGGTTTCAATGCAAAATTATGTAAGTGCTCCAGTAAAAGTTTAATAATTTCTTAACTCATGGCGATCACAATCTGAAATTGAAGTATGTAAGGATCAATGATATATCCTTGATTAAAAGGGTTATATCGAACAGGGATATACCTTTTTTTGATACTATCGTAAAGAGAATGGCAATACGTTATTGACGGTACCTGATTTTTTATTTCTTATGTCGGTTTCTAACATATTTGACATCTAGCACAGTTACCATTCCAAACAAATTTCGTTTAGGCCAACTTTGAGATGCTGTACGAAGCTTTCAACCAAGCCCTACTGGAACACAAATCGGGTGTCATATGAAAGACAACAACGAAAAAATTACGTTGTGCCAAGCTTCATTAAAATCGCTTCAAATTAAAAGTGCAGATTTTGTGTCGACTATATTGGGAATTACCCCAAGGATTTCACCTGCGAAATGATTCGTCTTGCTAGAAAGTCACTCAAAATGTTCTTACTTTCATTCTGACATTACGATTTACGACACCACCACTCAAAAAAAAATTCAATATATGTGACAGTGCATAGAGAAAGTCACTCAAAATGTTCTTACTTTCATTCTGACATTACGATTTACGACACCACCACTCAAAAAAAAATTCAATATATGTGACAGTGCATAGAGAAAGGGACCTAAGGGTAAAAATATCTATTTTCATTTGTTTTCTTTTTTTGATGTGGACAACATCTGAGCATCGAATGAGAACGATCCCATGCCCCAAAAGTGTTCCCTCCCAGAGATATGCGCATTTTATGAAAGTGAAGTCGACGATTCTAAGCACAAATAGAAAGGAAACTAATCTTTAAAATGGCTCTCCTGAACAAAACTGGTTTTTAACCTTAGGTACCTTTCTATTTTGCGAGTCACATATGCTGACGTTAACCAGAATTACCAAAACATTTCGCTAACGATACGCAAAATACTATTAAACTGCTCAACTCATCTTGAAAATCACTTGTTAGTTGTACACGATTTCCACACAGCAATTGCAAAGAATTCCAATGAAGCTTACAAGCGAGAGCACTCGATACGACTTTACACATTGTAACTCTTGGATGCATTTCACTAAATCCTTTTATTTTGGTTCCCTTGCAAATACCGCATAAATATTTAACTACTGTTACTTTTCAATGCCGGCCAAAGCGTTACATACCATTTCGACCATAAAACACACAAACATTCAACGGCGGCGGAACGTGAAAAAACCGAAGCGGAATCAAACGGAAACAAACAAATATGAATAGTTTTCAAAGCCAATAAAAAGATTAAAATTGCGCACATTCTTTCTAATATTCGCAATGCAGAAACCAGTAGAGAAAAAACAAAAAAAGTTGTTTTAGTTTAACCATCAAAGAACGAAATGGATGAGTTCGGACACTGCGCATAAAAAAGCAAACACAGTTGGAGGAAGACACAATAGGGACGATACACATTAAAAATAGCCATGCAAAAAAAATTACAAAATATACAGAGAGAAACAATGTTGCCTTATTTATCTCAATTTTGTTCAGTGTTGCCATATTGCAAACTAATTAGGCAACTAAGCTACTCTAAGCTACTTATCTCAAAAGAACATGGCTAATAATTTTATACGAGGATTGCTATATATATTTCTGGCCTAGGCAACAGTAAGTGTTGCCTGGTGCCATCTGACGTACGGCCATCATTTGTGTTGTTTACAGTGACTTGAAAAAATCAATTTGGCAAAAAATTGAATTGCACATTTTCGTGCGATTATTTTTCACAACTTTCGACGTGGATTATCACGACAAGAGTCGATGAACTTAAACCATTGTATGGCGATAAAGCACCATCCTATAGCAATGTGAAAAACTAGTTTAATGAATTTAATCGTGGTCGACGCTCGCTCAAAGGAGAAGGTCGTGAAGGTCGTCCAAAAACGGCCGTTGTGCCAGAGAACATTGATGCCGTGCGTGAACAGATAATGCACGATCGTCATGTGACATTCAGTGAGATAGAGGCAACCTTGGGCATTTCTTCCATCAGCATATTGTATGAACACCTGGCCGTAAAGAAGGTTTGTTCTCGTTGGATCCCGCTTAGTTTGACAATCTCTCAAAAAAGGCTCGATTAGTGCAAAGAAATTTTGTAAAAATACGATCGCGGTGCATCAAAAGACGTTTATAAGATCCTCACAGGTGACGAATCATGGATATATGCGTATGAGCCCGAAACAAAACAGCAATCGACCGTGTGGGTCTATGAAGACGAGCCAAATCCAACGAACAAGAGAAGACGAATCATTATGCACCATGACAATGCGAGCTTTCTCACACATCGGCGCAAACCAGCGCCTTTTTGACCGGCCAAAACGTCGAATTGATGGGTCATCCGCCGTACAGCCCTGGCTTGGCACGCAATGACTTCTTTTTATTACCGCACATCAAGAAAAAAATACGTGGTCAACGATTTTCGTCGCCAGAAGATGCTGTTTAAGCGTTCAATAACCATGTTTTGGAGATGTCTCCATCAGAGTGGAAAAAGTGCTTCGACAATTGGTTTGAGCGCATGCAAAACTGTATAAATCATGCTGGAGAATACTTTGGAAAACAATAAAAACCATTTTTGATGATAAATATTCGCATTTTCATTATTAGGAAAGAAATATATATAGCAGCCATCGTATTAGTCTATTTTTATTTTTAATGGTAAATGGGCAAAATCGGCCCTGGGGAAAAAGTTTCCCTTAAAGTGACAATGATACCTTGGTAAAAATTACACTTTTAAATATTTGCTTAAAAAATTATATCTTTTTGCGGACTGACAACGGTTTAAATGGGAATAGTGTATTGTGACGCACTTAATACCTCAAAAAGGGCATTGTTGCTGGACTTTTTGACTCTTGTGGCTCAAAAACGTCACACATGTCCAATATGGGCGATTAATAGTCAATATGGAAACTCAAATTAAACGTTGGTGCCAATTCAAATGTTAAAGTTTTGTCTGAGATAAGGGAAAAGCATATACCATGGGACGGATATTATCAGGTCGAATACAAAGTTTTTCTGCCGTCTTAAACTAAATGTCTAGTTTTAATTTTGGTTTAATTTTTTTTTACTAAAATACGTCAAGAATTGTTTATTTTTGTTTATCTATTTTTCAATATTTAACTGGGATATCTGGGACTCTGTTACGGGATTAGCAGAACCCTGTAAGGACAGTTAAATTCGATTTTTTCTTGGCACACATTTGGTCCTGAACTTTGAAAGACTATATCTCGTGACCTAAAACCGATATGATAATTAAAGTTGGTATGAAAAGAAACACGTCCCCTTGACAAAATGTTCATTTTGAACCGTAATATATTATGGAGGGTATATAAGTTTCGGCCTTGTCGAACTTAATTTGTCCACTTGTACTCTCTTCAACTGATAAAACAAGTTCTTCCGATTTTGATACACGCAGAAAAAAAGTATGGTTGGGGTAACAATATTCGAAGAGCACCATACTATTGTTGGTTTCATGGTTGTGGCACAACAATATTATGATCAGCACAACAATAGTATGGTTCACACACAACCATACTATGATCCCCATAACAATATTATGGTCCTCACAACAATAGAATCATTCACACACAACCTTACTATGATCCCCACAACAATATTATTATTCACATTCAACCATACTATGATCCCCACAACCATATTATGATCCGCATAACCATAGTATGTTTAACGTACAACCATAGTATGATCCACACAACCATAGTATGACTAACGCACAACCATACTATGATCCCCAAAATTGTTTGTAAAGACTGGAATACGTTTTTATTCAACAATAAAGCATTTTATTAAGTATGTTATGTAACAATAGGAGTGATTTATTTAACAGTAAAAAATTCATTTATAGGTATTCAAAATATTTTAGTTATACTAATCCGTAGTTTTTTTTTTGAAAAAATTTAATTTTTATTACTATTATTGCTTAAGAATCGTAAAAATAACATTGTCATATTAAAAAAAATTAAGGTTTTGACGGTATGATTGCCGTAATCGTGTTATTGTTAACATAAAACCAATGAAAACAATACTTTTGTCCCACCAACCATATTTATATTCTTGCTACAACCATATTTTCATTTTTAAATTTGGCAACAATACTTTTGTTACATTTCAACAATATTAATATTGCCGCAATCATACTATCGTCAAAATGAAATTCAAAAAGCAATACTATGGTTTCGATGACCATACTTTTACTGCAGAGAACATACTATTGTTGCCGTGACCATATAGTAACCATATCTTTTCTCTGCGTGTAGCAACTATTTAAATTAGATAGCTTTTGATAGCCGTTTAGCTCGTTTTGTTTTTTTCTGTGTTTTACATTTACACATTTAATGACCATATAAAATCACCGGAAGTATTAGTGTAATCTTCGTCTTTCTAGAGACGGCCTTGTTCTTAAGCTGTTTACGAAGCCCCAAATAACAACTATTTCTCCACAAAATCCTTCATCTTGTTTCAGTCTCGCTTTCAGTGGCACCTCTCTGGCAGTTGCCAGCATTATTTCGATCTTGTCCTCATTTTTCATCAGACCCATTTAAGAAGACTCTATTTCAATCTTTGAAAAGGCTCTAGTAAGATATTCTTCTGTCCTCCCAACAATGTCTATGTTGCCTCCATACAAGAAAAGAATGTGGCCCGTGCCATTAGTTGTGCCCTTTTTGTGTGCTTTCTGTGCTTTTCCAGGATTTTCTCCGTTTAGATGTTAACGAAGACGTTACACGATAAGATGCCATCCTAGCTAAGAATTTTATGAGGATCAGTAATATATGTACTTTACAGGTCGTTGGGTCAATACTTCGAGGTGCTGCAAACAGAAAAAAAACAAAGTGTGAACAAAGTGATCCCCCATCCTAAATACTTCGTTCCTGACAGTCACCATTCTATTCCTCGAAGGTTCCTTACCTTTTGGTTTTAATAGATCGGGAGTGAAAACCGTGTGTTAGACAAGGATCAGTATTTTCTAAATAATTAAAGTTTCATATGTGACTACTGCTAAGTTCCTCAATTCAATTAGGAACGTGCCTGAGCCTTTTTAAACACTTTTTATAGGTAGTCAGACTTGTTTGTATTCCCATTAGATTTGTTACAACTCTTTCGGGAAATTATTCAACTTTTGATGTATCTCATCTTCTTCCCAGCACTGTATGCGATTGTTAAATATACAGTGCTCTTCTATTTTTCCCGGCATTAGTAAAAAGGTTCTTTTTTCTACCAACGAACATAACGTTTGAACACATTTGAACAAACTCACTGAAAATTTACAAAAAGATTTGTTAAACCTCTCCGACAGAAAGCTTTTGATCCTTTTTTTCTGTGCTCTCTGTTCAGTACAACAAATGTTTATGGATATTGTGCTCTTTAATAGAAACAGCAAAAAGACAGAAAAAAAATCCGTGAAACGAACTAACATCCAATATTAGGAGTAACACACATGTGAACACTCGCCGGGTCCTCGTAGACGAGTAGATTCCGACATGGATTCCTTTGTACAGAAATTTTAGGATTTGCTCCGTTCGCATGTTACACTTTATGGGTGAGTGTTTGGCTTATTTGTTCTTGTTAAATATTTGAAATGTAATCCTTTAAAACAACTCTGTTGACTTGCTCCATTCGAAAAACGGTTACAGCGAAATGTGAAATGTTTCTGCACTCGTGCTAGTGTGTAATTGTAAAAAGTGTTTGTGATACTTGCTAAGTTACTGACGATGATGTCGGAGCTTTCGACAAAAATCACAAATTGAGAGTAATTCCAGTGATAACACTAAGGGAAGGGTTTTTTTTTTGATGTGCAGCTTATCAATAAGAACATTGCAACTAGACACGATGTACTGCAAAGTGGCATACTTTGGTTCTTTACCTCCTACCATGCCGTTGCGAGTATGTACAGGTTGTCGTTCCGTTTTATATCGTTTGAAATATTAAACTGGAAGTCTTGAAGGGTATCGATATTCCATGTACAACCTCTGCATTTTGGAGAAACGACTTGAAATATTTCATTTTATGTATCGTGCAATATAAAATTAAATATTGACGTTAATATTTAATTAAATTAAATTTTAACGCCATTAAAGTAGGCCAGGCCGAATATTAAATAGTGTATTTTTTCTAGCCACACTTTTTTCGAAGTTGTTTTTTAAAATTTGTTTTGGACTTACTCCGGAACAACGTTTGCAAATTGAAGTGAATGGGCCCAAAACGAGATGTCAGCCGACCCAAATTTTTACTAGCAAATTGTGTTCAGCGATGAAGCTCACATTTTGTTGAATGGATACGTTAATAACCAAAATTGTCGCATTTGGTGTAATGAAACTAAACCAGCCATTGTTAAGACGCCGTTACACCCTTAAAAAGTCAGTATTGGGTGTGCTCTATGGACAGGCGATATCACTGGTCCATATTTCTTCAAAAATGAAGCCGGCCATAATGTTACAGTCACGTTATAAAGCCTAGATTAATGACTTTTTCATGCCTGAATTGGAGGATGTTGAAGTGTACGACCTTTGGTTCTAACAAGATGGCGCTACACGCCATACAGCCAACGAAACAATCAATTTATTGAAGGCAACTTTTGGTGAGCGCATTATCTCGCGTCATGGGCCAGTGGCGTGGCCTTCAAGATCTTGCGATTTAACAACGTTTTTTGTGGGGTTATGTGAAGACGCTTGTCTACGGAGATAAGCCCGACACGTTTAATGCCATGGAAGAGAATATTCGCCGCTTTATTTCTGACATACGGCCCCAAATACTGGTCGAAAATTATGAATCTCGGCTGAAATTTACTTGAGCCAGCCGCGGCGGAATCTTTTCCAAAATCATTTTTAAAACACAATGACAAACCCTTATCTTTATAATAAAGTTTAAGTCTTGGCAATAACATTAAATTATAAGCTTTTTATTTATTAAAGAAGGTATTTCAATCTGTTTTTCCTTCTCCTTGTCAATTTTTCTTCATGATATTTTGCTCTTTTGTAAGCTTTCACTGTTATAGATATTAGATTGTTCTCTAAACCAAATCTCTAAATTTTTGTACTTATATATATGTGACAGCGCATAGAGAAAGGGACCTAAGGGTAAAAAATATCAGTTTTTACTTTTTTTTGGTATGGACAACATTTGAGCATCGAATGAGACCGATCCCATGCCCCAAAAGTGTTCCCTCCCAGAGATATGAGCGTTTTATGAAAGTGATGGTACACCAAAGATACACGTATTTAAATCGTTTTAAAAATATTTAATGAAGTGACTAAAGATAGACAAATAAAGCTTAGAGAACTTGCTGATATTGTTAAAATACACGAAAAACAAGTTTGGAGTATTTTACATGAAACTCTACTTGAAAAAGCTATCCGCAAGATGGGTGCCGCGTTTGTTGACTTTGCCCCAAAAAATCGTCCGTTGGACCAATTCGGAGGAGCTTTTAGCGATTTATCAGCGTAATCCAATAGAGTTCTTGCGCCAATTCATAACTGTTGATGAAACATGGATCCATCACTACATCCCAGAATGCAAAGAACAGTCAAAACAATGGATAGAAGCTGGTAAAAGTGGTCCCAAGAAGGCGAAAACTGTTAAGTCAGCAGGAAAAGTAATGGCCACAGTATTTTGGGATGCAAGGGGTATAATATTTATTGATTATCTTGAGAAAGGAAAAACTATAAATAGTGAATATTATTGTGCATTATTGGATCGGTTGAGTGAAGAAATCAAGACAAAACGACCGCATTTAGGAAAAAAAATATTTTTCATCAAGATAATGCTCCTTCACACACTGCATTATTAACTCAACAAAAACTGGCCGAATTACGATTTGAAATTGCTCCGCATCCACCATATAGTCCAGATTTAGCTTATTCTGATTATTTCTTGTTTCCAAATTTAAAAAAAATTTCTCGGTGGCAAAAAATTGTCGTCCAATAGCGAGGTTATTGCTGAAACTGAGGCATATTTTGAAGGTCTTGAAAAATCTTATTTTTCGGATGGAATTAAAAAACTTGAAAAACGTTTGATGAAGTGTATTGAGTTGGAAGGAGATTATGTTGAAAAATAAATAATAATAATTCCAAAAAACGGTTCTTTTTATGTTAGGCCAGTTCCTTTGGCGTCGCCTTGTACGTTTGCTTTATTTTCGCCCAGTCTTAGGTCTGACACCACATTGTTCATTGCATATGTGTAGTGTTTTTGCACTTCTTGTGATACTTTCTCTTAAAATCTGGTGCTAACGAAAGCAGCAGCACAAAGCTGTGCTGAAGAAGCTTACCTCTACATGACATCGCTGCATAGATGCAGTTAAGCGTATTAGTTTTAGCTGGGGCATAACAGTAGGCAGATCATAAACACTCCATCTACTAACAAGCGGTAGGATGGTATTTTTCCAATATTTATTTTATCATAATTAGACATTATCCCAGTGAAACGTTGGCTGTGGTGACATGCCAGACAAGTACATGTCTTCGCCAATATTCAAAATCCACCACAAAGTGATTTTACCTTAACAGCAGGATGCAATTTTTGTGTAACTAAAAACCATAGCATGTTGCGTCATTTTATATCTCATTTCCAAATGTTCTGAGTGCGTTTTTTTCAATAAGGGTAACACAAAAAAAATCGCCCGCTGCGAATCGGGCAACTGTTAGTCAAGTCTATCAAAGTTATAGCTTCATTTTACATCTATTGTCTGAACATACTCGTACAGTGCAGGCAGCAACTGAAGAAACCAACACACCATAGACGAAAAAAAGCTGACATTTATTCATGCTGTCATGTTCCACTCAACTTTTTTCTACAAAATTGAATTGATTGGGGGGTAAGTAAGCAGGAACGCCGGCTCACTCACAGAGTGGATGGAGTGTGGTTCGGATGGGTGGTTGGTTCGTTGGTTGGGTTGTGTGGATAATGCACCCTCAATTCCCCCATGTAATAGTGGTTTTGCTAATTCATGAGGAATTTCACTTCTTGTTTTTCACGAAAATTCTCACATACTCCAAGCCGACACATACCATCTGAAACTTCGTCGGCCCAGCACTGTTAAAATGTATAAATAGACAATTACATCAAAATACGAATTCCCCATTCAATGAATGGTCTCAAAACTACCCTTAAAACGGAAACAGGCACGAAAAAAATCGTGATAGTACAAACTGCAGTGGTAGTGACACGATGCACAGTGGTTGGAAATAGATACAAAATGCGAGGCTTGTAAAGGTCGGTTCAACTAAATTGCACGAATTTAATTGCAAATAAAACAAAATATTTTCAGACAATTATCTCAACATTTTTTATTATAATAGAAGGATCTACGGAAATTATGTTTGAAATAAAATATCGGCCAAATGCTTGCCAAGACTTCGGTGACATACCTCTATCCGCTGGTTTATATGTATTTTCAATGAGCTATAATGGAGTTTCAATGTCGTTAATGTGCCGAATTGTCTCATATTTTAGCTTTTAAATTATTCTTGGCTTAATGACATACTTTTTCTCTTTTCAATATCCCCAAGGAAAGAAGCCCAACGGTGTCAAATCACATCAATGTGGCGGACAATTAAAATCGCCACGATGTGAGATAACACGGCCATTTAATTACTCGTCCAAAAGAGTCATTGTTTCGTTGGCTGTGTGGCAAGTGGCACCATCCTGTTGGAACCAAATATCGTGCAGATCTATATCCTCAATTTTTGAACACAACAAGTCCGCTATCATCTAACGAAAGCGAACACAATTTAGGATTACTGCTTGGCCGACCTCATTTTCGAATAAGTACTACCCGATGATTTCGCCAGCCCATTAACCGCACCAAACAAGATGCATCGGCTTTTCAACAATCACTCATGGATTCTCATTTGTCCAAATGTGGTAATTCTGCTGGTTAACGAATCCACTGTAGAAACATTCGGTCGATTGTGCAGACAAACAAAAAAAAATAAGAAGGAGCACCAAATGCCTTTTGATTTGAACGCCCATTTTCGTAAAAGTATTTCAAAATCTTAGTGGGCTGCTCAATTCTGAACCTCTCCTTGGTATACTGAGGCAATGAAATTTCAAAACAAATTTGTAAAGGACTTGACGTTATAGTGTGACCCACAATTAACATCGTGCATTATGGTTGGACAGCCCTTTATAATGTGTCGGCTTAAATACTTTGTCTTAGAGTGAAATGTCTAAAGGGAGTCCAGATAGTAACAATAGTTTTTAGGCCCATTACCGAAGGATGGAGTGTATTATAAATTTGTCGTTCCCTCTGCAACACCTCAAAATATGGATAGGAAACCTATAAAATATATGTGACGCGCAAAATAGAAAGGGGCCTAAGGGTAAAAACCAGTTTTGTTCAGGAGAGCCATTTTAAAGATTTAAATACATGTATCTTTGGTGTATCATAACTTTCATAATACGCGCATATTTTTGGGAAGGAACACTTTTGGGGCATGGGATCGGTCTCATTCGATGCTCAGATGTTGTCCACATCAAAAAAAAAGTGGAAATTGATTTTTTTCCCTTAGGTCCCTTTCTCGTAAAATTTTAAAAACAACCTACGTTTGTACGTGAGTCTGTTAAAAGCACGGTAGAATCCTGAAACTGGCATTGAGGACGGCTTATAGTCATAAACGACTGTAAATGAGCAAAATCAGTCCAGAGAAGAAACAAAATTCGTAAAGGAACAAATATTAATATCAGTTGCTGGTAGCTATTCACACTAATGTCAGCTGTCAAAAAAAATATTGATTTGGACCACCCGGTTTGTGTAGTAGTTTAGAAAAATTAGATTGCCAAGTAATTTAGAGTGCAAGATTTAATATTTTAAATTTGAATGGGCTGCAAAAAAAAGTGCTGAAAATTTTTTTAAATTTCTGGTTTAATTGGAAAGGCTGAACTTTACTCGTATCATTTAATAATGCAACACGATATTATTCATATGACTACCACAACTGACTCGGCAGTATCTCATCCGATCAATTTCAGTACATTTTCGCCTGTTTCGGGTAAAATCCTTCGATTTCAAGTTTCAACGCTTCAAATGTCTCTGGATGCTTTGCGTAACATTTATACTTAATGACCCTACACAGAAAATAAAATAAAGAGCTCAAATCATAGCTCCAAGGCGGTCAATTGTCGTCACAATTTCGGCTGATTATTCGGTTTTCGAAAACAGGGCGTAAAATATCAATGGTTGCGATGGCTGTGCGACATGAGGCCCACGTCATTCTCTTGAAAAATTCATTGAGCATGTCGCGACAACGCTCACCGTTGACGGTAACGGCGACTTCTTGCTCATTTTTGAAGAAAAATAGCTCAATGATGCCGCCAGCCCAAAATCCTTACCAAACACTGGATGCATTGTCTTCGCAACAAGCACGTTCGCTGAACCAAATATGTGGTACATTTTTGCATATTTACATAGCTACCGAGAAGAAATGAGCTTCATCTGAAAAGTACGATTTTTTTCAATAAAATTCTTCATTTCCGGCCAAACAATCTTCAGCCCTTTGGGCGAAGCGAAATCGCATCGGATGGAGTTTTTTTATTAAATGACAAAGTTCAATCTTTCCAATAAAACCAGAAATTTGAAAAAAAAATTATCCGAACTTTTTTTTACAGCTGATTCAAATTTAAAACGTTAGATCGCTTACCTTATACTTGAATGTTCAAGTCTATATCTGATTTTTACTCGTTTCGCACCACTGTCCAAAGGCTGCGCCTGTCCCTGTGATGTATGTGTCAGTGTTAGTGGTTGTAAATCATTACCCATATGTGTTTCCCGCCTAAAGACGAGTATTTAGCAAACCTCAAGAGTTTCGTTTTAAGAAGCAATACGGGGGAGTAAAGCCTGAGTGTGTCTGTCTCTCTAAGTACGTGGGGCGTCGGGGAGGTGGGGAGCTTAAAAGACCCTTCTACGATTGCAAAGATACCCTTTTATATCGTCAATAAATTTTCCTTAGCTAAGGGTTGATTTCGTACCAATATTTTTCCTTTTTTTCAATTTATGTTCACTTTTTTCCTGGTAATTTAACGAGTAGTAGCTGTACTAGGCCTTGCACAAAGCCACGCATACTTGCCCCAGTAGGCGGGTACGCACTCACGTATACACTCGCGCACACCCATACATACTTTTTGGTATTCACTTTTGACCCATTCAAATCAATACTCCGTTCCATTTGGCCATATAAAGTTTGATTATTACTCGTGCAGAAATTTCAATCCTGCGGGAGTAGCCTGAATCTAAGGGCATCTCTATGCGTATGATAATTCGAGTAAAACGGCGGAGTAGTTTGAGTTGTACATTCCTTAAAACTTTCGATTAACAGCTGCTGACAAATATGCTAGCTGAAGTTTTAAAGCTAAACATTGCTAAGAAAAAGAGTTCATCTTTAAATAAAAGTGTATCAGCTCTGTGCGTTTTAGAGGGATTCGGTGAATTGTGAATTATTAATTTGTTAGTACTTCAAGAGATAGGCTCTATTAAGTAAAGTTTACTAACTCCAGAGGTCAAAGTAAAATCCAAAACTCGTATCCACCTGTTTTGGCCGATTGTAGAAATCCTTCTTAGTATAGGAGTTTCGAGACACATAAGATATAAACGGATGCCATGCAAATAACTTGTTTTCTCCTTCTTCATCTTGTACTAACCACGACTCTTAACTTCATATAATGGATGATCAAAGTAGTGCTACTTTTTTCAATAGCCTTTTTTGACATTTTATATTTGTTTAGTATTGTTTGGCATTTCATCATGGAAAGACTGACTTACGCCTGAACAACGTTTACAAATCGTTCAACTTTATTACGAAAATTTAGGTTCTGTGGGGAATGTGTTTCGTGCACTTCGTTCAACTTATGGTCAACATAATTGGCCTACTGAGCTTACTATTCGCAATCCCATCACCCATCTTGAGACCCAGCATTCATTATTGGACAATATTCGACCGAATAGACCACGTCCAGCACGCAGTGCAGAAAATGTAGCGGCCATAGCTGAGAGTGTACACCAAGACCGTGGAGAGTCGATTCGGCGCCGTTCGTAGCAACACGGACTAACGTATGGAATGACTTGGCGCATTTAACGTCGATATCTTAAATTGAAAGCGTACAAAATACAAACTGAAGTCGCCCGACGTTCCCAAGCGCTCTATGGGCTCTTGAAAAGTTCGAAGAAGATCCGACGTTTTCGAGCCAAATTTTTTTCAGCGATGAGGTCCATTTCTGGCTCAATGGGCATGTAAACAAGCAAAATTGCAGCACTTGGGACGAAGAGACACCAGAAGAGGTTCAAGAGCTGCCACTTCATCCAGAAAAAACAACGGTTTTGTGTGGTTTGTGGGTCGGTCCATATTTCTTCAAAAATGATGCCGGTGAGAACGTAACTGTCAATGCACGCAGAGAAAAGATATGGTTTCACTATGGTCACCGCAACAATAATATATTCTCTACAATAAAAGCATGTTCGTCGCAACCATAGTATTGTTTTTTGAATTTCATTTTGACAACAGTATGATTGCGACAATATTACTATTGTTGAAATGTCACAATAATATTATTGTCAAATTTAGAAAAGAAAATTTGGTTGTAGCATCCATATAAACATGGTTGGTACAACGAAAGTATTGTTGTTTAAAATTTACGTTAACAATTATATGATTACTGAAATCATACAGTATGGTTGCGACTAGGGACATAACAAAATAGGTTTAATAGAGCATACATGTATGTGTGTGCGTATATGTTTGATAAAAATCTCTATTTTTGAATAACAACATTACCCAATACTAATAAATAATTTTGGGGATCATAGTATGGTTGAGCGAATCATGCTATGGTTGTAGGGATAATAGCAAGGTTGCGTGTGAATCATAATATGGTTGTGAAGATCATACTATGGTTGTATGAAAAAAATACTATAGTTGTGAGGATCATAATATGGTTGTGAAGATAATAGTATGGTTGAGTGTGAATTATACTATTGTTGTGATGATCATAGTATGGTTGTGGGTGAATCATACTATGGTTGTGGGAATCATAGTATGGCTATGTGTGAATCATACTATTGTTGTGAGGATCATAGTATGGTTTGCGTGTGAATCATACTATAGCTGTAAGGATCATACTATGGTTGTATGAGAAACATACTATGGTTGTGAGGATCAAAATATTGTTGTGAAGATAATAGTATGGTTGAGTGTGATTCATACTATTGTTGTGAGGATCATAGTATGGTTGTGGGTGAATCATGCTATGGTTGTGGGGATCATAGTATGGTTATGTGTGAATCATACTATTGTTGTGAGGATCATAATAATTGTGTACCACAACCATATATCCAACAATAGTATGATTCTATTCGAATATTGTCACCCCAACCATACTTTTTTTCTGCGTGTGGCGACCGTTATCGTGCCATGATAACCGACTATTTTATGCCTGAAATTGAAGCTCGTGATCTCGGCAACATTAGGTTTCAACAAGCGCCGTCTTGCACATCGCATCAATCAGTTTTTCACGTTTTGCGCTGGCCACCAAGATCGTGTGATATCACACCGTTAGACTTTTTCCTGGGGGGATATGTAAAGTCTAAAGTTAATGCGGACAAAACCGCTTCGATTCAGGCCTTGGAGCAAATTATCACGAGTGTCATTCGACAGTTACCAGTTCAAATGCTCGAACGAGTCATTGAAAATCGGACTCAACGGATGGACCATCTGAGAGGTAGCCGCGCCAACATTTGATAGACATAATCTTCAAAAAATAAATGCCAAAGAATGTTATTTCAAATGATAATAAACATTCCCCATTCAGTTTGAATTTCTTATGTTTTTTTTCTTTAAAAAATTAGGGAACCTCGAAATGGATCACGCTTTATATATTTATTCCTTCCAGTGCAAGTGAGGCCTAAAGCACGACAACAGCCAAACGAATTACCCTTGGATCCTCTATCCCACGACAGCCGGTTCTATGTACCGGATAGAACTAAAGCAGCAATTTCAGTCCAGGGCTGTCACACCAGCACTACGAGTGCCGCTACAACAACAACAAACATTGGATCCTGTAATTTTGTATGATGGGTTATGGTAATAAGCTATTCGAGATTGAAAATGGGCGAAAATAGCCTAGGCGGAAAATGTTTTTCAATAATAATCTAAAGGTACCTCGGGAAGAGTACACTTTTTTGAGTTTTTGCTAAACATATCATAATTTTTTTTTGGACGAACATTAGTTCAAATGGGTTATGCTAGTTGGGATGCACCTAATACCTCAAAAAGGACACAGTTGTTAATAGTTTTGGCTCATGTGGTCCAAAAAACTACCGCGTTGACGAAACGGGCTATACAGAAAAATAATACACCAATAAAACTTTAAACAAAAAATTTATATGTGAATTTATTCACCACTCAAAAATTTCATAAATAAGCTAAACTATTTATCAGATATTGCCATGATCTTTAATGAATGGAAACAACAACAAAATTCAGGTTTCTTTAAATGTGAAACTGCGTGCCTTGAAGTGCATAGCCGCTTAACATAGTTAAAGCACATCCGTTTCATGGGGCCTTATGATGGTGAAGTGGCGCTCTTCGAAAATGCTGGCACTTCTGCTTGCTACTAGAAGACTTTCCGACGGCTACTCAAGACTATTTTATATATTTTTTTTTGTAAATATATGATATTTTCGCTTCATAACTAAAATATTTATTAAACAAACGGTTTAAATTTTTTTGTTAAATAGTGAAGTTTTATATAGCCGGATACAAAATTATTTTAGATAAGCGGCATACAACTTTTGTTGTTAGTATGTGAATTTTTTCATCACCTCATAACGAAAATATTTTTAAATTTTTGTGGCATACAACTTTTGTAGTAAAGATATGAATTTTTTTATCTCTTGAAATTGGAAAAATTTGCGATAAACAATGTAAAGTATGAAAAATGCACTGAATTAAAAATTTTACATAACAAATTTATCATAAATCATACCCCAGTCTAATAAATTATTTAATCAAAAGTGTTAATTATTTAATGTTTTACCGTTCTCTAAAACCATAAGAATATTAAACAACTCAGCAAAAATATGATATAACCAATATAAGTTTTTGTTTAGCTCGTTTGTTTTATTTCGGTCTGTTCCTTTTACACATTGAACAGGGATTTACCGGATCAAGACCTCTTGCTGCTATATTTAAATAGAAGACAAGTTTTTAACAAAATGGCATTGATTTTCGTGGCTGCACACTGCTTTTATCATGATTTCGGGTCCGTGACAACCCTCTTCAGAAAGCTTTGCTACAATTGTTCAAAGTAAAACCGAACTCTATAAGGCCAGGCTCTCCCCAAACGAATGAGAACTACTGTTGTAAAACTTACTTTTCAAGTTTTCTTCACACAATTGCCCACGAAAATACAACTCACGTTTGCCACCTCTAAAAGATCAATGCCACTTTGCCATTTTGTTAAAAACTTGTCTTATATTTAAATATAGAAGCAAGAGGTCTTGAGCCGGTTATTCCCTGTTCAATATAAGTTTTTTTAAAAAAAAAATGTTGTTGAAATTTGCAGGTTGTTATTTATAATCTGCGTAGCGTAGAGACGTCAACTGGATATAAGGTCCGGCCTGGCCAAACTTAACGACGTTTTTGTTTGTTTTCTTGGGACTTCTTTGCAGCTTAATGCAGACCATACATCTTCACGTTCGAGGATGTCAAAAGGCTTTTCAAAATCGATGAAAATTAAGTACACAGACACACAAGCATGGCTAACACAGGATCTGCCGGGCGAAATGCAGCTTGCTGTTGTCGTAGCGCGACATTGGGCGCTGTAAAGAGCCTTTACTAGTATTCTAAATTTTGGCGATACCCTTCTACAAAATACTGGTTCATAGTAACGTTATTTCACTTTAGTTCTTACATTTCGTTAGGTCGCCCTTTTTGGAACATTGACAACAACTTTTTTTACAGATGACGAATGCGCCCAGAGCTGCGAGCTGATAGTTGGTGATATTTTAAGCAGTCAGTCCACTCTGTTCATGTCCATAATTGTTTAAAATAACGTTTGGCCAAAATATCGTTTGCTGAGGCGTTCCACGACACAAAAACGTTTGAGGAGAAAAGGCGTAGTTTGGTTTTTAAGTAGATTTGTAGAGATTTTCGAACGTTTAGGAGAGCTCCGAAAGCCTGTTTTGTCGGTTTGATGCGATTTGGAATTACATCTTGTAAGCCACCAGTTGTCCAAATAGGTGGAGGATTGAACTTCCACAATCCAGTTATTGTTTAGTTTAAACTTTGAGGTGGTGGTAGTGTTTAGGTATAGGACCTTGTACTTTGCCAAATTATCATGAAGACCAGCTTTACTCGCAATCCTTTGTACTTCCTGCAGTTTTAGCGCCATATCCAAGAAATTAGGGTCGAGCAGGCATATGTCGCCAGCAAATATCCTCGAGCAGGCAATTCGTATCCCATGTGATACCCCTTTTGAGTTGGTTACTGGCAACATTATCCTGTTAAGTACCGAGTGCAGCGGGGAAAGAACACAGTGGTTTTCTCTGTCTCTTCTTGTCAACCCAAATGCGGCAATTTTGTTTATTGACTTTGCCGTTGAGCCAGAAATGGGCCTCATCACTGAACACAATTTTGGTCGAAAACAGCGGATCTTCCTTTTTCTCGCCGAACGCTCATTTCCATAATACAGTTGCCAACATTTGAAGAAAATTATATTCAAATAATAAATTCGATAAAATGTCCTTTAAAATTACCAATAAAGATTCCACACTAGATTTGCATTTTTATATTTTTTTTGTTCGGAAAAAATACCTCTAGATGAATTACGCTATATTGAGAAGAATATGAATAATACGTCTCTCAACATCGAAACTTAATAACCCAACTATAAGTAGCCCTTAAAGTTAATGGCTCTTGAATGATTGAAAAATTTTGGCTCCGTGACGACGGAGACAATTTCGGGTCCGTACTTTGATTACAACGATCGATGGACAGTCGGACAAAGAAACGAACGGACATCGCTCAATGAAATCAGATCAAGATTCTGAGTCGATCGGTATTGATAACATACGGTCTATATCTACTCCTTAAATACCCTGTACCACAGTTTGGTGTTCACACGCAGAAAAAAAGTATGGTTGTGGTGACAATATTCGAAGAGGATAATACTATTGTTGGGTATATGGTTGTGGTACAACAATATAATGATCCTCACAACAATAGTATGATACAAATACAACCATACTATGATCCTCAAAACAATAGTATGATTCACACATAACCATACTATGATTCTCACTACCATAGCATGTTAAATATACAACCATTGTATGATCCTCACAACTATAGTATGATTCACACGCAACCATGTTATGATCCCTACAACCATAGTATGATCACACACGATTATACTATGATCCCCAATATAATTTATTAGAATTTGTTTAAGTTGTCGACAATATATTTGATCCCCAATATTATTTATTAGAATTGGTTTAAGTTGGCAACATAAATAGATTTGAATTATGAAAATTATTAAAAAATACATTAAATTCAAAATAATACGAGTGATTTATTTTACAGTAGAAAAAATAAGTTGAAATAAACGTAAGCGTTTTTATTAAAAATATTTCAGATCAATACAGCCAAAGCAGCTTGTTTAAAAAATTTTAATTTCGATAAAAAAAGTACTATTATTGCATCCGTACCAATAACATTTGTTCTAAAAAGCATATTTAAATGAAGAAAAATTACAATCATACAGTATGATTGCCGTAATCATACTATTGTTAACATAAAACGCAAAACACAATACTTTTGTCGCACCAACCATATGTATATTGTTGCTATAACCATATTTTCATTTTTAAATTTGGCAATAATACTATTGTTACATATCAACAATATTAATATTGCAGCAATTATACCATTATCAAAAATAAATTCAGTTGACAATAATATGGTTGCGACGAACATACTTTTATTGCGGAGAACATATCATTATTGCCGTGACCATGTAATAACCATGTTTTTTCTCTGCGTGCAGAAAATTCCTTGCCTCGTTTATATACGCTGCATCACACTGTGGTACAGGGTATTTACGGAGTAGATATAGACCGTATGTTATCAATACCGATCGACTCAGAATCTTTATCTGATTCCATTGAACGATGTCCGTTCGTTTCATCGTCCGTCTGTTCATCGATCGTTGTAATCAAAGTACGGAGCCGAAATTGTCTGGTTGTTATTTATAATGACTTACTCGTAATGCTGATGTTAGCAACACCTTAAAGGAATGGAGATAGACCATATTTAAGTATACCGATCGATGCAGAATCGCTACTCGTAAATGATTTCAGGAGCTACAGCTCTAAACGCTACGCATTACCTCCGTTTCGCCAAAATTTCGTGCCAAACACCCATTTCTGGAGAAATTTGTCCATATCGGTCCAAGTTTTCGAATGTCCATCACACATTGGCCCCTCCCGATTTGAAGTCCTGCAGCTCTAGAAGCCACAAATTAACCTAATTACGTCCAAATTTTGCATGGTACGTTATGAGTGAACATTAACTAACTAAAGTGAAATAAATTCCCTTATACAATGGTCCTTACCGATTTTAGAACTTTCATCTCTTAAAGCCACATATTACAGCCGACTCCGACTAAATTTTGCAGAATGGATAACGGGCGAGCTACACATATTTCTTATGAAATTGGAACATATCAGTCCATGTTTTCGAAGAGGTCAAAGGTCCGTCCCGATTTAAGGCAATGCAGCTTTAGAAGCCACAAATTACTTCTATAACACCCAAATTTTGCATCGTACGTTATGTGTGACCCTAAAGTAACTGTGATGAAACTGGACCACATTGGTTCATATTTTCGTATAGTCCCCATACAAAGGCTCTTCCAGATTCTCTCTCAAAGGTTCGTGCCGATTTAAAGCATTGCAGCTTTAGAAGCCGCAAATTTGATCGATCACCGCCAAATTTTGCATCGTACCTTATGAGTGACCATAAACTAACTGTGATAAAACTGGACCACATTGGTTCATATTTAAATCGATGACCCCCAAATTGTACATGGTACGATATAAGTGACCATAAATTAACTGGACCACATAGGTTAATATTTACGTATAGCCTCCATGCCAAAGCCAAATTTTACATGCAATTCCTACCAAGTTTCGCATGGAGCGTTATGAGCCTCCAACCAAACGTCCCTGTCGACTAGAGGTGCTACAGCTTTAGAAGGCCAAATATTACCTCTTCACATTTTATATGATACTTTATGAGCGTTAAATAATTAATTCTAACATATTGAGTCCGATCTTCAGTTAGCTCCAGGTAGGGGTGCAAATTCTCTGAATAGCAGAGAGGTGATTGGTATCTCATAGTCGGCCACGTCCGACTAACACTTTTTTCCTGCTTTAAACTAAAATTAAATTTAAACTAGAACCGATTTTTGGTTATTAGTGGAAAAGTCATTAGCTAAATTTCAATCTATATCTGCCATCCATGTCACGGACCCAAATGCTTTTAAAGGGCTTTCTCGTTTACCAACTTGTTCGTTCCACCCTTAGCATTTGGCAGGTCATATACGAATTTGTTTTCATTTATACTTATCAAAATATACTCGTATACGTTTATTTATTTTGGCATTTGTAAGTAAAAGATAAGTCAAATGTCATCATTTCATAGTCCTCTTGAAACAGAATCAATTCTCTACGAACCGAACGCATAAGCAACGACATTGCGTATGCAAAAGGGAATAAATATTCCCAAAAGTCTAAGAAAACATCCACTACACATGCACAAGATAGGCAAAAGTCTCTGAGTCAAAAAGGAATTGCCCGAAAACCGGCACAGAAAGAGTGAGCTGATTGTGGTGGTACATCAATAATGGCAGTGACAGTCAGCCAGCCGGTTAGTGGTGACGGTGGTGGTGCAGGCAGGCATTGGTGGCTGACTGGCTGTTGTGGTGTTTTGATATCATTATTTGTTGATTTTCAGATTAGTTGTTGACATGCGGCTTCATTAGTCGTTATTATTCCTCGGCTTCCTACCAGAAACAGCCAAGAACAAAACTGTATTCATTAGTGAGTTCTTCTTCTGGGCGACTTTCATTTCGACCGGTTTGTTGTTGTTCTCTTTGTTCTTTGCTACTTTTTGGTCTTGGAACACATGCCTATATAAACATGATGGAAATCCTATTTGAAAGCAATAAAATTTCAAAACAATATCATTAAAATGATTTTGATTGATGCTCCCGGAAGGGGTTGGTTTCTCATGTCATAGACACACGACCCTCCCACACACACACAGTATGAAAGGCATTTTAATTTTGCCTATTTTTGTTTTTGCTACTGTCATATTGATATTTGACACTTTATAGCTTATTTGTAACGAAAATGTCATTCAAAGTTGATTTTGTGTGGTTAGACAAGTATTAAAATAGAATAGAAATAATTTCGTTTTTATTTTTTTTAAAGGGATCTCAAATTACAAAAAAGTTGTCTCTAGAAAATTCCCTTACCCATTGATTTATTTTTAACAATTGATTTATATACCCAGTAAAAAGAGACCACACAAAAAGGTTAAATAAATGCACAAATTTATAGCCAGTAGTACTTCTCCATTGGATCAGATTCGATGAATAAATATTCTAAGACTGCAAAGAGCTAATCGACGCTATCTAGGATAAGGGTTACCGTTGTGCTACTTAAGTCGCAATTTGGCCTTTTTTTAAGCCATGCGACTTTTGTTGCCCCGTTTTCATAAATCCCATTTTTTTGACACTTTTTACAATTTTTTCTACTTTCCCCAACTCGAAATTATTTCTATGGTTAAGGGTAAGGGTATTTCTAAAAGTACTATAATTTATTTGGTTAAACTCTGAAGATTACGCTAGGCCTCGTAGTACACGCAGAGAAAAACATGGTTACTACATGGTCACGGCAATAATAATATGTTCTCCGCAATAAAAGCATGTTCGTCGCAACCATAGCATTGTTAACTGAATTTATTTTTGACAATAGTATAATTGCTGCAATATAAATATTGTTGAAATGTAACAATAGTATTATTACCAAATTTAATAATGAAAATATGGCTATAGCAACAATATAAATATGGTTGGTGCCACAAAAGTATTATGTTTTGCGTATTATGTTAACCATAATATGATTACGACAATCATACTGTATAATTGTAATTTTTCTTCATTTTAATATGCTTTTAAGAACAAATGTTATTGCTACGGATCTAATGCAATAATAGTACTTTTTTATCGAAATTAAAATTTTTTAAACAAGCTGCTTTGGCTTTGTTTAACTGAAATATTTTTAATAAAAACGCTTACTTTTATTTAAACTTATTTTTTTCTACTGTGAAATAAATCACTCCCTATTATTTAAAATTAAATGTATTTTTGAATAATTTTCATAATTCAAATCTATTGTTGACAACTTAACCAAATTCTAATAAATAATTTTGGTGTGATCATACTATGGTTGTAGGGATTATAACATGGTTGCGTGTGAATCATAGTATGGTTGTGAGGATCATACTATGATTGTATATGAAACATACTATGGTTGTGAGGATCATACTATGGTTGTGGAGATCATAGTATGGTTGAGTGTGAATCATACTATGGTTGTGGGGATCATAGTATGGTTATGTGTGAATCATAATATTGTTGTGAGGATCATAGTATGGTTGTTTTTGAATCATATTATTGTTGTTAGGATCATATTATTGTTGTACCACAACCATATACCCAACAATAGTATTATCCTCTTCAAATATTGTCACCACAACCATACTTTTTTTCTGCGTGTAGTGTGTTGGAGCATCTATATGTGTATTGCACACAGACTGCGTAGACAACCTCCAAACAGTCCCGCCGCACAGCTCTGAAACCCACATATTACGTCCAATCTTGAGGAAATTTAGCACAATTCATTAGGATTGATGAGTAACCAAATCTTGAAAATGCTTTGTAGAATACCCTACAGAACAGTGTGCTTTAGGGTAAAAATGCTAAAAAAAAATCGGTACATTTGTAAAAATGTATCAAGTTAGCCGTAAATGAGCCGCGGTTGTCACGATACTTTGATGCCGAAAACTTATCAAAAAGGTACTTATGTATCAAGTTTTGCAACCTTGATTTGAGGTGGCCGAAAATCCGGCCCATTCAAGAAAGGACATATGGGTACCAAACAAATTGAATTTTCCCGCAAACTCAACGAATCCACACGCAGAGAAAAGATATGGTTACTATATGGTCACGGCAACAATAGTATGTTCTCAGCAGTAAAAGTATGGTCGTCGCAACCATAGTATTGATTGTTGAATTTCATTTTGACAATAGTATGATTGCGGCAATATTAATATTGTTGAAATGTAACAAAAGTATTGTCAAATTTAAAAATGAAAATATGGTTGTAGGAACAATATAAATATGGTTGGTGGGACAAAAGTATTGATTTCATGGGTTTTATGTTAACAATAACATGCGACAATCATACCGGCAAAACCTTAATTTTTTTTCAATTTGAAAATGTTATTGCTACGATTCTTACGCAATTTTTAATAAATGAATTTTTTACTGTTAAATAAATCACTCCTATTGTTACGTACATAACTTACTTAATAAAATTCTTTATTGTTGAATAACAATTTATTCCAGTCTTTACAAACAATTTTGGGGATCATAGTATGGTTGTGAGTAAGTCATACTATGGTTGTACGTTAAACATACTATGGTTGTACGTTAAACATACTATGGTTATGAGGATCATAATATGGTTGTGGGGATCATAGTATGCTTGAAAGTGAATAATAATATGGTTGTGGGGATCATAGTATGGTTGTGTGTGAATGATTATATTGTTGTGAGGACCGTAATATTATTATGGGGATCATAGTATGGTTGTGTGTAAACCATACTATTGTTGTGATGATCATAATATTGTTGTGACACAACCATATAACCAACAATAGTATGGTGCTCTACGAATATTGTTACCCCAACCATACTTTTTTTCTGCGTGGCATATGAAATTATTTTTAAAACCTGGCTATAGTAAGAACCCGGATTAAGACTTCAAGGAGCCAAAAAGCCTAGTCTTTTGAGGTTTTGATTTTTTTTATACCCTTCAGGAAAGGAAATATACATTAAATTTGTCATTCCGCTTGCAGCACTACGAAACATTCACGCAGAAAAAAAGTATGGTTGTGATGACAATATTCGAAGACGATCATACTATTGTTGTGTATATGGTTGCGGCCTAACAATATAACGATCCTCACAACAATAGCATGATTCAATACAACCATACTATGATTCTCCCAACCATACTATGATCCTCCCAACAATAGTATGATTCACACATAACCATACAATGTTTCCCACAACCATAGTATGATTCAGACTCTACCAGACTATGATACCCACAACCATATTATGATCTTCACAACCATAGTATGTCTTACATACAACCATAGTATGATCTTCACAATTGCGTTAAGTTTTCAACAATAGAATTGAATTATGAAAATTATGTCAAAATACATTAAAATTTAAACAATAGGAGTGATTTATTTAACAGTAGAGAAAATCAGTTTATAAAACGTATGCGTTTTTAATAAATTTATTTTAATTAAACGAAGCCCAAGCAGTTTGTTTGAAAAGTTTAATTTCTTATAAAAAATAATATTATTGCATACGATCCGTAACAATGACATTGTTCTAAAAAGCATATTCGAAGGAAAAAATTACCATCATACAGTATGATTGCCGTAATCATATTATTGTTAACAAAAAAACCCATAAAACAATATTTTTGTCGCACTTACTACATTCGTATTGTTGCTACAATTAATTTTCATTTTCAAATTTGGTAATAATACTATTGTTACATTTCAACAATATAAATATTGCGACAATCATACTATTGTCAAAATTAAATTCAGAAAACAATACTATGGTTGCGACGAACACACTTTTATTGCGGCGAACATATTATTATTGCCGTGACCATATAGTAACCATATTTTTTCTCTGCGTGTTGATCGGAGACCCTATAAAGCACGTTAGCGTTCAAACGAATCAACCTAGTATTCAGAAATTTTGCATAATGGAGGGTTATGGTCATAAGCTATTCGGAATTGTTAATGGGCGAAATCGGCCCAGGGGATACAGTTTTTACCTCGGTTTAATATACTCGTTTTTGCTTAACAAATTAGAATTTTTGTAAATGGACAATAAGTACTGTTAGTTGGGACACAATAAATACCCTAAAAAGAGCAAAGCTGCGGATAGGTTAGGCTCAAGTGACCAAATAAGCATTCCGCATGGTCAAAAACGGGCGAGTAATAGTCAAAATGGACATTTGGGTACTAAAATTAAAGAATATTTTGCTACATGTTTTGCGCTTTAATATCGTATAGAGGGAGGGTACATGAGGATCGGAAAAGGAATTGTTTTTAGTTTGAATTTATATTTTACATCTCATTTCATGGAAATAAGTTTTTAGAGTGATGTTTGTTACTTTTCTTATTAAATATAAATGTATTGTTTTAAAAATATGAACTTAAGAAAAAAAGTTTGCGATTTTTTTTTTGAAAAAATACCCTTTTTGTGTCACTTTTTTAAAAATAATACCCTTTTTGTGCCACTTTTTGAAAATTTTCAACGGTAACCCTGGCTGGGATGGAACAACTTTACTCTACCTTAGTTTACCAGCACTCATACTGATTGTGCTACGAGTATTCGTTTGCTGGCTACAACAAACAACTGAATCGGATAACACACATACTCTATAAAGGGTGGTCCAACAATAATGCACGATGTTAATGTGTGAGTGTGTGTAAGGTTTTTGCCTAACTTAATTTGACACATCTTTTTTAAACTGTGGAGAGCTAAATAATTGACCAGTGCGTTAAGATTGTTAAAGCCTTTTCAGAAAATAGCCGTTAAAATCAAAATTCATTTCGTAAACTTCCTGATTTTTTCATCAGAATAATCGACCAAATGCTTCCACAACCGGGAGACTTGTCCGCAAATTTAAGCAAACCGGTCTGTAGAAAATGTGAAACACCTGTGCATGCTCGCCCAGTTTGTTTTGCGGAAAACATTGATGTTGTTTGCGCTATCATGGCAGAAAAACCGACAACCTCGATTTATGAATGGTGTTCGCTAAAGATGAAAACGACTTCCTGTGGCCAGATACTGAGAATGTGTACATGGACGACTCGTGAATGGCGTTTGCTTTAGGTGATAACGACTTCCTGTGGCCAGATACTGAGGATATGGACCTGAACGGTATGTAGTTCCAGCAGGATTGTTTCACTTGCAACACAGCCAAGGAAACAATGGCTCTGTTGCGCGAGAAATTCAATGGCCGTGTAATCTCCCGTCGGCGATGTTTATTGGCCGCCACGATCATCGGATTTGACACAGTTGGACTTCTTTTTTTTTAAGAAAAAGTATGCGTTAATAAGCCAAAAAATAGTTCGAGAACTAAAGGATGAGATAATTCGACACATTAACGACTTTGAACTTTATTATGAGTCCGAGTCATTGAAAATATGGACTATCGGAAAATGGTAAGCCACTAAAGTCGTGGCAAGCATTTGGCCGATGTTTTGTATTATTCATAATTGTCATAGACCCTTCTGTCATAATAAAAAATATTAGGATAATTCTCAGAAAACTTTTTGTTTTCTTTACAATTATCATCATGCGTTTCGGTTGGTGCACCCTTTCTGCGCTGGATTGGCAGAAAAGACAACTAAAAACTGTTTTTTGTGCCCATGGGCTAGGCTATACATTTAAAAGACCGATTTTTTTTATAATATTTTATTGTTGGGTATATGTTTCAAAAGGCTCGAGTTTCAGCCTTTGGGTCTGGGTCGTTGCTGCCCGTAACATCAAATTTAACCTAATCGCAAAAATTATTTATTCTTCATAAGAAGATGTCATAATTTTCAAGTATAATTGATGCCAGGTTTTGGTCTCCAGACCATTTGAATAGGGACTGTGTCCAAAAAATTGATAATATAGAAAATAAGGGTCAAAAAGGATAAGTTGTAAGTCCATTGTAATGTACTATACCAATTTAATCGAAATCGAAATGAATATAGATGTTCAAAATATAATAACTTTTTATATTTTGATAAACTTAAACATGGTTTTTAGTACAATTTGCTTTGGATCTGTGCAGCTGAAAAATTTTTAATAAATGAAAACTTTCGTTTACTTACTTGGATTTTTTCTATTATTAAATAAATCACTTCTAATTATTTGAATTAAATGTCTTTTTAAGTAATTTCCTAATAAAAAATCTTTATTGTTGACAACAATGGTTGATGGTTGCCAACGTTAACCGATTTCGACAAGTTCTGTTGTTGATACGATTATAGATCCCATGCGAAGGTCCGGTCTGATCTTAGATCCTGCTTATGTGAATTTATTTTATTTTATTTTAAAATACCAAAAAAAATTACCAATTCGTGCCGGTTTACCTTAGCTACTAACCATAAGCATTTGTCGGAAAACGACATATAAAACTTCTACTTAAAGTTTTCGTCGGGATGCATAGCCTCTAAAGGTACTTAGTGAGTAAACAAATTAATGTCATATGTGACAACGCATAGAGAAAGGGAACTAAGGGTAAAAAATCAATTTTCATTTTTTTTCTTTTTTTGATGTGGACAACATCTCAGCATCGAATGAGACCGATCCCATGCCCCAAAAGTGTTCCCTCCCAGAGATATGCGCGTTTTATGAAAGTGAAGTCGACGATTTTAAGCGCAAATAGAAAGGGACCTAATTTTTAAAATGGCTCTCCTGAACAAAACTTTTCATCAACTTTTCACTTTTTTTTTTGATGTGGACAACATCTGAGCATCGAATGAGACCGATCCCATGCCCCAAAAGTGTTCCATCACAGAGATATGCGATTTTTATGAAAGTGAAGTCGATGATTCTACGCGCAAATAGAAAGGGGCCTAATCTTTGAAATGGCTCTCCTGAACAAAACTGGTTTTTAACCTTAGGTCCCTTTCTATTTTGCGCGTCACATATATAAGTATATTCCACGAAAATTAATACCCCTTTGCCATTTTGTTAAAAACTTGTCTTTTATTTAAATTTAACGGGTGGCCCAAATAACCCAGCTGATGTGAAACACAAATAACTTTTTTATTTTTTAACATAATTTATTTTTTCTTTTTGCAGATTATAACTGAACTCTTGGAAATTTAAAATGAATACGTATAGTCCACAACAACGCATAAAAATTATCGATTTTTATTATTCTTCTCAACGATCAATTGTTCTGACGCAGCGAAACTATCGCCGTTTTTTTAACGTAAGATCAGCGCCCACATCTTCCATGATTACAAGTTTAGTTCGCCGTTTTGAGGAACTGGGTTCAGTTGCCGACCGTCCAGGAAGAGGTGCTCATCGAAGAATTCGTACTGAAGAGAACGTGGAAGCTGTGCAGCAGCTAGGCGCTAAAAAGAGCCAATGCCTGTATTGAGCAAAATGGTGGTCATTTGTCTGACGTCATATTTCACACATAGTCACGTTAAATTTCCATAAAATGTATTTAAAATTTAATTTATAAAAATAAATCATTTAACTAGGTCTCATTTGCACCATCCTGTAAATACAAGAGGTCTTGAGCCGGTTAATCCCTGTTCAATGTGTAAAAGCAAAAGACCGAGATAAAACAAACGAGCTAAACATTCCCGCCACTTTTAAGAATTTAGATTAATTTGGAAATTCGTTTTCCTGTAATCACATCCCAGAAAATTTAGGATTATGATCAGTTTTTTTTTTAGAAAACATCCCCTACCACATGTGTTTTCCTGGTGGCCACTATAGGGCACAATTTGCCATACAAAAATCGTTCTCTATAACACTTAGATGTGGTCATTTTTTGATATAAAATTTAATTTAAATTAAGACTGAAAAATAATATTATTCTTTGAAATTAGTTTTAGGTACTGTAGTGAAAACCCACGTACAACTTGGGGCAATTGTTGTTATTGACTGTCGGCATTCAATAGGGTGGCAACTGGGGGAGAGCGAGGCAGAAAACCAAACACTAGCAAAAGCGATGGCCCTAATGGCAACAGCGACAGGAACAATGGCAACGTCACTAAAACAGCAACGTTGCTATACGCGGAACGTGGCCAAAAACGTGTAGTGTGGCAATTTATCCAATATAGAAAGAAAACAACATCACCGTCGTCAACACCGCCGCCGCCGCCACCAACCAAAGTCACAACTGGTGTGAGTGGAGAGTTTATGTTGGAAATTGTATTCATACAAACGTGAGCCTTAAATAAACAGTTTTCATTTAATTATGTCTAAATTTGGTTTTGAAGAATAAACACTCACAGCCAGCCAGGCCCGTCAGCCAGACAAACAATCGGCCTGACAGTCGCACGCGACACGGCATGGAAACTAAATAAGCGCTTTAGCGTTTGCGAGCAATTGCAAACATACAGGAGAAACTTAGCGGAAGCAAGGATGAAGGACCGACAGGCTATTTGCCTAGCTGCCTGCTTGCCACGTATTCCTCGGCGGAGGTTGAAAGGTTCGGTTGCCGAGCAAACATTAAACCTGACAAATACATTCATTACCATAAACTTCAAGTTGCCAACGTCTAGCAACAGACCGACCGACCGACACTCACGCACACACTCACTTCCTCGCACACAAACGAACAATGAATCAATGAATGCTGACAAATTGGCAACACGCGATAGCTGCCACTGGCGCGTATACGAATACGTACACCCACCCAGCCAGCCCAACAGCAAACAAATACGTCACGAACTATAAAGTTAGACCAAGTGGAAATTACTACAATAACAACAGCTACAAAAAGAGTTCTAGATTTTCCGTTCTTTTTCCTGGCGTTTTTTACAGTCGTCGGCCGTCCGTCCATACTTCCATTTGCGTTCTTCATCAAAACGCACACGAGTGACGTTTGTTTGTTCCGTTGAATTGAACCGGAGGGTGGTGTTGTTACTTCATCGCCCAGCCAGAGTGCAACACCGTTTGCGAGTTGCCATTTTTTATGGCGAGATGTCGTTATGAGACAGAATGGCACAGTGGTTTAAGAACGGCACAAATTTGCAATCTATGTCTCTGCACATAATACCCCAGGTCTCGCTGAGCTGATGTTTTCAATCGTTAGTAGAAACGAAAGCTAAAGCTAATGCTAAGCTTTTTTTCAACAAATTAGCTTACTTTATATTATGAATGTTTTCATTGGTTACAGGTATTTTTATTGTGTAAAGTTTGGTTGAAATCGAGTGTTATATGTGGCCTTAAGAGGTGTAGGTACGGAATTCGAAATAAACCTTTGTATGGGGGCTATACGAAATTATATTGTGCAGTTTATTAAATTTCACTCATTACGTACCATGCAAAATTTTGGAGTGATCGGGTGTAACTTATGGGTTAAATTTAGGATATCGGCAAATTCATTTGCCTTTGCTCTTGACCTTATTGGCAACCATTTCTTAAATTACAACGTTAGGTCGATGGACGGATGGAAATCGGTCAAAAGAATCAAATACTGATTATGAATCGATCAGTATTTTACAAATTGGGTCTAAATTAATTCCTTTTCGGACATAAAATTTTTATTTACAACCATCGAGACTTAGCTTGCTATGTACATTTCTGGCCTTGGCAACACCAGACAACACTGGTGCCATCTGCATTTCTATTGGAAAGTTTGACATTTTTTAGCATACACGTACTCAGAGCGTTTTAACGTACGACCATCATTTGTGTTGTTTACAGTGACTTGAAAAAATCAATTTGGCAAAAAAAGGAATAAACTCGTGAACATTTTCGTGTGATCATTTTTCACAAATTTCGACGTGGATTATAACTACAAGAGTGCATCGATGAACTTAACCCTTTGTATGGCGATGAAGCACCAACCTATAGCACTGTGAAAAACTGGTTTAATGCATTCAATCGTGGCCGACGCTCGCTCAAAGACGAAGGTCGTCCAAAAACAGCCGTTGTGCCAGAGAACATTGAAACCGTGCGTGAACTGATAATGCAAGATCATCATGTGAGACAGAGGCGTTTTTGGGCATTTCTTCCACCAGCATACATTCGATATTGCATGAACACCTGGCCGTAAAAAAAAGGTTTGTTCTCGTTGGATCACGCACAATTTGACAATCTCTCAAAAATAACTCCTCGTGTCGATTGGTGCAAAGAAATTTTAAAAAAATACGATCGTGGTGCTTCAAAAGACGTTTATAAGATCGTTACAGGTGACGAATCATGGATCTATGCGTATGACCCCGAAACAAAACAGCAATCGACCGTGTGGGGCTTCGAAGACGAGCCAAATCCAACGAAAGTTGTTCGTGATAGAAGCACTTCAAGGCAAATGATCGTCTGTTCCTTCGGCAAAACTGGTAATGTGGCAACTGTTCCGATTAAGCAACGTAGGAGGTCAATTCTGAGTGGTACACAACAATTTGTTTGCCTGAAGTCTTCGGAGAAATGAAAAGAACAAGATAAGACGAATCATTGTGCACCATGACAATGCGAGCTAGCACACATCGGCTCAAACCAGCGGCAGTACGGGTCATCCGCCGTGCAGTACTGACTTGGCATTCAATGACTTCTTTTTATTCCCGCACATCAAAAAAACTGCGTGATCAACGATTTTCCTCGCCAGAAGATGCTGTTGAAGTATTCAAAAGCCATGTTTTGGAGGTGTCTTAATCGGAGTGGAGAAAGTGATTCGACAATTGGCATGAGCACATGCAAAAGTGTATAAATCAAGCTGGAGAATACGAAACGAAACCATTCTGATGATGAACGACGAAGTCAGTTCGAAATATTGGGTTATTTAAAATTAAATAAATTATAAAAACACTAACATCTGTTTTTTGCTTATGACCACTAGCCCAACAATAACTGAAAAATATTCGCATTTTCTTTATTAGGCCAGAAATATATATAGAAGCCCTCTTATAATACCTTTTTTCTGGAATACCATTTTCCATACCACTGTGCTTTGTTTCACTTATTTAAATATCTTAATTTAAAGTGAGTTTGTTCGTTTGTTTGATAGACGTACGTATGTATGTATGAAAGAATTTGTGCCTTTATGTCGGAAACCTTCCCGCTTTAGACAGCCATCGCGTTGTGCATGTTCCATGTTTTCACCGACACATTAAACAACACATTTTTCATATGGCGAATTTATTCGTTGCACCATATTTCACCCCTGCTTCGTACACTCAAACCTTTTGGTGGAAACTTGACTGTTGCATCGTTGTTATAGCAAATCAGCAGGATATGATTGAAGAGCGGCAAGAGTCCTGGCAATAAAAATACGCCAGCGCACTCACAGAGTCAAGTGAAAATCTGAAGTATTGGTTTTCTTTATTTTGAAGTCGGTTTTTATAACAAGGGAAACTAACGCCTGAAACAGGAAAATCTCTCTGTTTTTGAAATAAAAGTTTCCCGTCACAAGGGAGATCTTAGGGGAACTGCATATTAATTCCGGGAACATATAAGAAACAACTTTGTAGTTTGTGATATAAAGGGTGTTTTTTTCAGACGTTTGGTTTTCAAGGAGAAATAAAACTTATATAATTTAATGTTATGGCCACCGGTTTTGCTTTATTATGAAGATAAGGGTTTGTCATTATTTTTAAAAACTGATTTCGGGCAAGTGACCGCTGTGTCTGGCTCAAATAAATTCCAGCCGAAAAGCCCTATCTCCGACCACATTTTGCAGCATTTGGGGCCGTATGTCAGCAATAACGCTTCGAATATTCTCTTTCAAGACGTCAATCGCGTCGGGATTATCTGCGTAGCCAAGCGATTAGTTACTTCACATTCACCTAACGTCTATCGCGTCGGGATTAACTGCGTAGGCAAGCGACTAGTTACTTGACATTCACCTTACCATATTCGATACTTTACAAAATAATTGACCCTTGTCTATCATCGTAACCTTCAAAGTAATAAGTTTCCTATCTATACTGAGATTTTTTCCAACACCAAGGTCGTTAGCTACGTTATGTCATGTCCAACTTCTCATGAATTCTCTTTCCTCTATTAAAATTTTAATTATCGCTAGTTTCCTGCATCGAAATAACTGTCCTTGAATCTTTACTTTACTTACTGCTGATTGCAAATCCTTTAAGTTCAGGTTTCTAAAAGGAGTAGTATACTTTTCCTCCTTTTCTAAGGTAATTTATATCGATGGCAAGGACAGGAAGATAAATTTCCTTATTTATATAAGTACTTTTGTAAGTCTTTTGTTTTCGCTACTCTTAAACACTTATAACCATAATTATTGTTTTAAAGTTAATCGTTCTAAAATCTACAGAGTTGCCATCCAAACCGTAAAAGAATTTTGACGTGTTCCATAAATGCTTAAAAACGTCTCAATAAAAACTTTATAGACAGATTTAAACAAAATTGCTACAGTCTACCCTAATTTCCAATTTAAAAAGCATTAATGATTAAGTGAGCATAGTTTTCAACATTCCTTCCTATTGTAAAGCCTACATTTCTTCCTAATATATTTTCTTTATATTTGCTTCCTTTGAACCTTGCAAACTTATTTGAATGACACTGCGTTTATTAAAAAGTTATTTTGGTGGAAATAAAGCAGCAGCCTAGAGTCTGCGACTCTTTCCCACGAACACCAATTTGCCATCAGTCTCAAAAACCTCATGATTTAACGTACCAGCCTAATACTCTCAGTTTGGATCTTGGTTTTTTTAACAATCAAATCTGCAGCATAAGGATTTAGGGAAACCCAGACGTGATTGTCTGCGACTCTTTCCCAGGAACACCAACTTGCCATCAGTCTCAAAAACCTCATGATTTAACGTACCAGCCTAATACTCTCAGTTTGGATCTTGGTTTTTTTTAACAATCAAATCTGTAGCATAAGGATTTAGAGAAACCCACACGTGATTGTCGTGAAGCCTAATACTCTCCGTTTGGATCTTAGAGCAGCCAAAAATGGTCAACGATTTTGCTTAAAAAATCATTTTTTTACCGCGATGTTTTTTTTTGACAAGCAAAACTACAGCATGAATGTGTCGGGAAACCCACACGTGATTGTCGAATAGCCCAGAATCTCGATATTGTTGTAGCGGCATACGTAGAAACCCAGGAGGTCACAGTGTGTGGCGAAGTTTGAAGCTATGTAGAGTAGTTTCTTTGGCTGACTATATTATACTCTGCACTTCTGGATGATCAGAAAAGTCAACTGAAAATAATTTTTTGGAATCATTTCAGAGTCATTATGTCATTTTAGAATTTGTGAGAAAATTATACGAGTATTTTTCTTTGTTTCTTATATGCTCATGTTTAAATGGGTCGAGTTTCGTGCCTAGTGTCAGTCATTGTGGATAGTCGTGGTGTGATGGAAGTGTGCACGACTTTCATGCAAGTTTGCCCAGGTTCAAACCCGGGTAGGAACATCTTAAAAAATTTTCTACTGCGAGTTTCCACCTAGTAAATGCCATCGACTTAACGAGTAAGAGATTTATCTCTAAGCCATGTCAAAACTTCTCTATAAAATGCATTAGTCGTACGCAGCCAGCGTTACACAATAGATCCCGGTCAGTAAGTAGACGCAGAGAAAAAGATATGGTTACTACGAGGGCTTCTATATATATTTATGGCCTTATAATAAAAATGCAAATATTTATCATCAAAAATGGTTTTATTGTTTTTCAAAGTATTCTCCAGCATGATTTATACACTTTTGCAAGCGCTCAAACCAATTGTCCAGGCACTTTTTCCACTCCGATTGAGACACCTCCAAAATATGGTTTTTGAAAGCTTCAATAACATCTGCTGGAGACGAAAATCGTTGACCACGGGAATAAAAAGAAGTCATTGGGTACCAAGTCAGGGCTATACGGTTAATGCCCCATCAATTCGACGTTTTGGCTGGTCAAAAAGGCGCTGGTTTGAGCCGATGTATGAGAGCTCGCATTTTCATAGTATTCTCTTTTTCGTTTTTCGAATTTTTCTGAAGACTTCAGGCAAACAAATTGTGGTGAACCACGCAGAATTGATCGTCCTACGTTGGTCAAGCGGAACTGTCGCCACATGACCAGTTTTGTCGAAGAAACAGGCGACCATTTGCTTCGAAGTGCTTCTTTCACGAACAACTTTCATTGGATTTGGCTTGTCTTCAAAGACTCACACGGTCGATTGCTGTTTTGTTTCGGGCTCATACGCATAGATCCATGATTCGTCACCTGTGACGATCTTATAAACGTCTTTTGAAGCACTGCGATCGTATTTTTTCAAAGTTTCTTTGCACCAATCGACACGAGCGATTGTCAAATTGTGCCAGGTGTTCTTGCAATATCGAATGTATGCTGGTGAAAGAAATGCTCTAGGATACCTTTATTTCACGGTATGTCACATGATTATCTTGCATTATACGTTCACGCACGGCAGCAATGTTCTCTGGCACAACAGCCGTTTTTGGACAACCTTCGGCTTTGAGCGAGCGTCGATTGATTCATTAAACCAGCTTTTCACAGTGCTATAGGATGGTGCTTCATCGCCATACAAAGATTTAAGTTCATCGATGCACTCTTTTCTTGATAATCCACGCCGAAAGTTGTGAAAAATGATCGCACTCAAAATGTTCACGAGTTAATTCCATTTTTTTGCCAAAATGATTTTTTCAAGTCACTGCAAAAAACACAAATGAAGGTCGTACGTCAAAACGTTCTGAGTACGTTTATGCTAAAAAATGTCAAACTTTCCAATTGAAATGTCAGATAGCGCACACTAAGTGTTGCCTAGGAAAGAAATATATATATAAAAAATCTCGTACTAGAGGTCACGAGCCGATTAATCCCTGTTCAACTGTGTCAAATTTGATCAAGGGTGGATGTTTAAAGTGGTTTCAAGAGAAAAACACTTCAAATCGGTTGAAGATATAGCTATATCTAAATCTGGGCCGATTTTAGCAAATTCGTCGACTCTTGGCCCCAAAAAACTAACTTGTGCCAAATATTATCAAGATTAGATGTAATATGTGGCTGCTAGATCTAAAAACATTAAGTCGGATAAACATTAAACGAGAATATCAAAATCTGAACTGATTTTCTTCGATATCAAAAAGGTTCTCTCGTGGTCCAAACAATTTACTTCTCCCAAATTTCATTAAGATTGGATTTTTTATGTGGCTTCTAGATGTAAACCCTTTAAGTCTGATGACCATATACAGGGGGGATGATAAAAGCCGCTACCAAAAAAAATGTATACTTTTTTTTCTATTTAATAAATCTGGTAAGATTTTTTTTATTTTTATAATTACGCTATATTTATATAAATAAAAGAAAAATGAATACCATAGACTGAACAAAAGTTATTTAAGTTTTTTAATGTAGCAATATTCATTAGCTACCCTGTATGTGTGGTCTGTAATTTCAATAACGTCCTTCCTTCATCAATTTCATCAAGATGGGATGTAAGATGTGGCTCCTAGAGCTAAAAATATAAAATCGGATGAACATAATGGACCAGTAGTAGGTACAGAATTCTTTTTACGTTAGTTCCATTTATGAGATAATTTGCCAGCAAAAGGATTCACATTGGGGCGGCAATGCTTGCGGTTGAAGAAGTAGAGTAATCGAAGAGTAATCATAAGCAAATTGACATTATCGCGGAATATTGGCATCTGGATTAATAAATATTGCGTATACGTTTAGATAGACCAACCGATTGCCTTCAGTTTCAATAACGTCCTTCATTGGTCCAAAAAACTAACGTGTGCTAAATTTCTTCAGGATTGGATGACATATGTGGCTTCAGCTAAGTTATAAAAGTGTGGAAGCTATATTTAAATCTGAACCGAATTTCTTCAATTACCATAACGTCCTTACTTGTCCAAAAAATAACGTGTGCTGAATATTATCAAGATTGGATGCAATATGTTGCACCGAAAGCCTAAAACAAAATCTAATGAACAAATGTGAGTGGGAGCTATATCTAAATCTGAGCTATATCTAAATCTTTTTTCAAGTTAACATTGTCTGTACAAATAACTTAAATCTGCCAAATGTCATAAAGAGCGGCCAATAATTGCGTGGTTTGATTACAAGCCTTAGATGGACAGACAGACATCGTTAAATGGAATCACCTGGGGATAATACGCCTATCGGCGTACTTATAGATGGGTATAACGCTAATATTTTTAGAGGTTACAAACAAATGTCATGAAACTAACATAAAATACCGTTTTCCACATAGTGGTGCAGGGTATAAACACCAATAAAGATAAAGGATTTTGGTAGATGTTGTAAGCTATTAGTGTTCCTTAAAAACATATATTAAAGCCGAAGGACTTTGCTAGAGCAGATTAAGCTCCAGTTATTCTTCTTAATATTACAATCTAATCAGGACAATAAATGTGCTACACCCACTTGTTACTTCCTCTGCTCATGCTTGCCACTGCAACTTTCCCTTAATCTGTACCACTCGGCAACCCTTTGCGCCTGTTTCTGAAAGGATCTTTGACAACACCTCCTCCCTGTTTTATATTTCCATGGCAAAACAATTAACAATGTTCTACTTTTAAACATTATAAAATATCGTAAGCAGCAAAAGGGCTGGCTGACACCCCTTTTCAGATTTGCCTGCAGTCGAGAGCAGCCGCAACAGAAACAACAGGTCAGTCCAACGGCGAGACGAAACATTAAATGCATTATTTATGCATTTTGTATAAATCCTTTGCGACTGATACCGAGGACGAGTACCAAACATACAATAAAGTGAAATGTTACAAGGAAAGGAATGTTCTAAGCCAAGCAAAGGCGAAATAAATACATGAGGACATAAGAAAAGCGACAAGAAAAAACGTGCAATTCATTGCAACGCCATTGTGATGTTGCAACTGCTGTTTCAAGCAACCAGCCAGCAAGAGCCATTGCTGGTATGGCTGTTGCTGTTGTTGTTAAAGAGACAAAGCAGTATTTGGCGATGATAAATTACATTCGATATTGTTTAAGTCATGCGAATTTAACAAAATCTCTGAGAATGAGTTGGGGTCTTTGTCTCGAAACCTTTAACGCCAGTACCAACACATCATGATCAAAGTCATCACAACCACCGCCACCAGCAGCCGGGCTATGAAATACCATTGCACTATTACCAGCCGCATAGAGGAGGGTACGAGCAGTGGACTCCTTTAATAGCCATCTAAGCTTAAATAGAGATTTATTGTAGATGTCCCCTCATCCCCTTACTACGCACGACGAATGCATCACGATGATTTCCACAAAATTTTAAAATTACAATTAATTTTGTTTGTCTGTCATAGAAAGTGAATAAGTGAATCTACTGCATTCTGTCTGCGTTTGTAAAAGAGATTTGCAAATTAAGTTTGGAGAAATGAAAAGGAATAAAAGTTTTCATTATGGTAATAGAAATAAGAGCATATCCTCTGTCAATAGTCGAAAAGTATAAATCATTCAGGAGGACAAGTAAAATGAAAGCCAAAGGACTAGATACAAGATATCCTAAGTACAGCAGACAGCAACGTTGGAAAAACTTTATTGTCTGATAAAATTGGTGTGAGAGGTGAGGTCAACTTTTTAAATTGGTTTGTTTTTGCAACAAGAAACCTATTAGGAATATGAGGCGTGTTTTGTTTGAGAGGCTAAAGATTTTTTTGGCAAAAAAAAATCCTTCAGTCAATTCGAGGAAAAAATTGGCAACAACTTTCTTAGCAATGCTGCCAGAAACAATGTAAGCTAATAAAATCGTCTTAATTTGTTCTGTATATTTGAATATCCTGCACCTTACATCGGTACAAGAAATTATAACTTCGAGCTGATGTCTGTAACACCTGAAACGAATGGAGGTTTAACCCTTGTTTATAATTCAATCGTCCACGAATTACTTTTCAACTTAGCCAAGAACGAAATCTAAATTTTTCTTCATGATTCTTAGTTTTCAGAGATCCCTCTAACAGAGGTCATCCTAGTCTTAGAGACCTGAAGCGATAGTGGACATACAGGGCTAGGCGATTGAAGTTTTACCAACTTCACGTTGGCAATACTGGCAAACCGACAATGCAAGATATGTCAAATGTACACCAACGACAGCTGTTTACACTGTTTACAAGCTACATTAAGCATTGGTATCTAAGTTTAAGAGATCACAAATTATTGGAGTGGGTACATGATTTTCCGTGTTCAGTAGACATCAACGTTGAAGACCTTAATTTTCGACGAACAAAAAACACATATCGAAGCAGATCCCCCATAGACGAACAGGACTTCAAAATAAAATATATTTTTGTTACAACAACATTAATTTTCTGATAAAAATACAAACTACATTAGTTTGTATTTTTCTTGCCATTTATCTGGTTATCAATTTAGGGGTATTTTTTCAATATAAAAAAATACAAAAATTCAAATCAAGTGTGGAATCTTTATTGTTCATTGCAACTACGGGTGTCATCTGAGGGTCCAACTTTGGATGGAAATATGGCCGTAATGATAAGCGTAATGTTGGCTTCCAAAACGTGAATCGTAGCTGGTTTGTCAGCATAGACTTTGGACTTTACTTAGCCCCAAAGAAAAAAGTATAAAGGTATGATATCACACTATCTAGGCGGCCAACTCACCTGTCCAAAACGTAAAATTAGCTGCTCTTCAAAATGACCTCTCTATAGATCCATTGTTTGAGCAGCTGTATGGCAAGTGAAACCGTCCTGTTGTAGCCAAATGTCGTCAAGATTACGGGCTTGAATTACAGGTAGCAAAAAGTTCGAAATCATGGCGCAATAGTGAGCACCGTTCAGGGTTACGTTCCGCCCATCGTCATTTTTGAAAAAATATAGACCGATGATTCCACCAGGCCATAAACCGCACCAAACCGTGGTTGCTCTTCAGCCCAAATGCAGCAATTTTGTTTTTTGACGTTGCCGTTGAGCCAGAAATGGACCTTACACTGAACACGGATCTTCTGATATCCATCATTCTCGTACTGAGCACAATTTGGAGACGTACGGTATAAGTCTTTCCAATGACAAACAATACTGAAAAGAAAAAAATAAAGTTTAACAGAACATAATCATTGAAAAACCCCTATCGAAAAAATACCACCCCTTTTGATTGGTCAATGAAAACTGGTATGCTTAGTTCAAAGTCAGGTTTGAGACCATGTTTCTTTTTGTACATTTGTTCAAAGAGAAAACCAAAAATTGATTCAAAATGGAGTCAAAAAGACTTTTGGTTGCAAACAGGAGTGACTGCAGTTTTGGTAAACGCTACTTCACCATCATCAGACCTAAAGCAATGAATTTGTTTAACAATGATCAAGAACACATTGAACAGGGATTTAACCGGCTCAAGACCTGTTGCTTCGATATTTAAATAGAAGACAAGTTTTTAACAAAATGGCAAAGTGACATCGATTTTCGTTGTGTGAAGAAAACTTGAAAAGTAAGGTTTACACCAGTAGTTCTCATTCGTTTGGGGAGAGCCTGGCCTTATAGAGTTCGGTTTTACTTTCAACAAGTGCAGCAAGGCTTTCTGAAGAGGGTTGTCACGGACCCGAAATCATGATAAAAGTAGTGACTTTGCCATTTTGTTAAAAACTTGTCTTCTATTTAAATATAGAAGCAGATCCCTGTTCAATGTGTAAAAGCAACAGACCGAAATAAAACAAACAAGCTAAACATGATCAAGAACATCCATTTCAAAGTTGAACTTGAGACCATGTTTCTTTTTGAACATTTGTTTAAAGAGATAACCAAAAATTAATTCAAAAGCAAGTCGAAAAGACTTTAAGTTGCAAACAGCAGTGACTGTAGTTTCGGTTAACGCTACTTCGCCATCTTCAGAGCCGAAGCTATGAATTTGTTTTTATAATGATCAAGAATCACTTAAGTACAGGTAGATTTTAATTTAATGAGACAGTCAGTAGAGTATTCCACCGAACAAAGTAAACACAATAAAAATCTCTCGCGTCTGTTAAATAACTCTTTGGTTTTACTTTAAACAAATGTTAAAATAGAAACATGGTCTCAAATCTGACTATAATCTAAGCATTAGTTTGTATTTTTGCCTGGAAGCTTATTAGGAATATAAGGTGTCTTTTATTTGAGAAGCTCATAACATTGACTATTAATTAACAACAACGCATTAACCGATTGATACCAATTTGAAGGTAAAGGTGACAACTTTTTTGAGCAGTGCTGCCAGAAACAAATATTTCTATATTCTCAACCATACTTTGTTGCAGGGAATTATAGCATAGACACTTGCTTACTTGAAATATACAAAGAGCACGTGTTTCTATTACGCCATGTCATCAATTTTAAAGAGACTCACCGTCCTGTTGAAACCAAGTGTCTTCAAGATTACGTGCTTCAATTTCAGGTAGCATAAAGATCGATATCATGGCGCGATAGCGAGCACCATTTACGGTTACGTTCCGGCCATCATCATTTTTGAAAAAATATGCACCGATGATTCCACCAGCTTTTAAACCGCTCCAAACCGTATTGTTCTCTGGGTAAAATGGCAGCTCTTCTTGTTGCTCTTTAGCCCAAATGCGGCAATTTTGTTTATTGACATTGCCGTTCAGCCAGAAATGGTCCTCATCACTGAACAAAATTTTGGTCAAAAACAACGGATCTTCCCGTTTCTTACCGAACGCCCATTTCCATAATAAAGTTGCCAACATTTGAAGGTAATTATTTTCAAAAAATAAATGCCATAAAATGTCCTTTCAAATTACCCATAAAGATTCCACACTTGATTTGAATTTTTATATTGTTTTTTGTTCTGAAAAATGCCTCTAGAACCTTGTATACAAAATATTTCCGACTACTGCCCTTTCTGATAGGACCCCCCCTACTTTAATCCAACCAACTAACCACACTTGTTCCAAATTAAATGACTTTCTAAATTCCCTGAACATTCCATTAAGGAACAAATGGGAAGCTCTTTAAAATCAGTAAGTTATACACGATATAATTCTTATACTTACTAAGCGGGACCTAATGTTTAACTCGGGCTACGAACGGCTAGTGCATTTTATAAAGAAGTTTTAAGGTGGTTTAGAGATAAACCTTTTACTCGTAAAGTCGCCGACATTTACTAGGTGGAAACAGAATGCCGAAAAATCGGTAGATGTTCTTACCGACATTTAAACCTGGCTTTACTGGCGTGATAGTCGTGCGCAATCCCACCAGCCTATTACGTAATATGAAACAACCTACAAAAACTCCCGTAATATGAAACAACCTACAAAAACTCCCTAACTAGAGTACATTCTCATAATGATTTTCTAGATGATATCACCTTAACATCCTATTATAGGGTATCTTAAGATGTGTTTGAATAACTAAGACTTATCTTAAAACTGCTTGTTAATTTTTATTTTTAAAAATTTCAAACTAAATTAAATTTTCTCCTCAAGCACACTTCAATTTTCAACATTTTCATTTCGAAAAAAATACTTGACTACAAAATATGCATTTGATTTAAATTGATTTCTTCATATACCAAAAACCACATAGGCGTACCTACTCTTCAGAATGAAATATTTGTCAGTACTGGCCATATGCAGTTGCCACAACTCAATGATGATCTATTTGTGTTAAGCCTATAAAATACCTTTTGTGACATTTTTAAGTTCAGTTTTGCCTCTCTGGCCATAATTGCATTTTCATAGTTGGCCATGTTTAGTTGGTGTCTATGCCATAATACAGGATATGCACACAGCTCAACTCCCCCGCCCATTAAAGGGGGAGGAGTGTGTCTACGTTAACCACAAGCAGGTTATTTGGAAACACTAAAGTTGCAACCGGTGCCTGGTCGTATGAATGAACAGCAACTCATGTGAAATTTCATCAAATACTTTTGAGTCTGGAGCATTGGGTAGAAAACAACAAACCGGATAGCCAGGAGTTGATAAAAGGATATTTGCCTAAGCCAAAACGAACATAAATATGGCACTATTTTTTCTTACGACTCTGGCTTATCGCATCTCTGTTGCAACTCCCCATATCGACAAAGTCAAACGATTGTCCGATATGTTGTGCTGTAGGGTGTTAGCATTGGTCAATTTTCATAACAATTTTCTTTAATGGAAACGAACAGCAAAGTAGTTTGAAGTTTCGATATCAATGCTGGTCGTTTAAATGAATTTAACCGACATTTTTGCTCCATGTGTCCTGAAAGGACTTAAAGAATTCTGTTCTTTTTTGTTCTGTTTTTGTATAACTTTGACAATGCCTTCAGTTTGAATTATATTCAAATGGTAATGATGAGATGATGATGCATACGACAATCTTTTATCATGTGAAGTGAAATATTTTTTGTTTGTTCATTTTGATGTTTGATTTTCTGTTCGATTCAGTTTGTTTCGGTTCGGTTCAATGAGTTTTTGCTAATTGTTTTGTCTTCAATTGCTGCTATTGTCCTTTAGCACAAATTAAATTTTAATATTTAATAAAACACAAATAAAATATAATATGCTTAACTTAATTGATTTAGTTAAAAATACCACATGATATTTAGGGGCAAATATAACATACAAAATGACAAATGCCATCCCCGTTGGAAAGAAAGGAAATTTGAAATTATTTTCTTTTTTTACCATTCGTCAGACTGTGGTGTAGGGTATTTCTCCTAAGTGGTGTCGTTCGTATCACTTTAAAGGAGAGAAGAAAGTACCCACCTTTTCGATTGAATAAAAGTTACTATTTGATATGGTATCAAATAGTAACTTTTAATCGAGCGATATCCGTCCGTCTATTGTAGAAATCAAAGCAAATAAGAATCAATTTCAAAGAAACTCGGTACGTTGCTTATTCTTATAATAAAAAGGTATCTCTTGATTTCAGCTTAAAACAAAAATTGTCATTATCTTTACAAGCAACTAATGCCCAACTTTAGGCAAATTAAACTTTGTCGGTCAATTTTTTTGAACAGGGCCCACTCAAAGGACTCTCCCTATTTGAGGTCCTCACACTCACACTTAAGAAGTCACACAATAACAGTCTGTTGTTATAAAACAAATTTGTGTGTGTAGAAACGAACTATAAATACAAGGGCATATCGATAATTCCATGACTTTTCCAAGTTTTCTCGTATTAATATGAAATGCAACACTGTTTCGGCAGTTATCATCTGCTAAAAGACTACTGTCAAATTTTGAGAGAGTTCCGTCATATTGTTTTTGTTTAACAGCTGTTCAAAACATACAACCTCGTGGATTTTGTTAAAAATGAAAAAAAAGTAAATTTCGAATGCTCATTAAACATTATTTTCTGCGAAAAAAAAACCTGTCAATCAAACCAAGGAGAAGCTTAATTAACATGAGGGTTGCTATATATGACGCGCAGAATAGAAAGGGACCTAAGGTTAAAAACCAGTTTTGTTGAGGAGAGCGATTTTAAAGACTAGGTCCCTTTCTCTTTGCGCTTAGAATCGACGACTTCACTTTCATAAAAAGAGCATATCTCTGGGAGGGAACACTTTTGGGACATGGGATCGGTCTCGGTCAAAAAAAGAAAAAAAAAGAAAATTGATTTTTTTTACCCTTAGGTCCCTTTCTCTATGCGCTGTCTGCCTGGCGCCATCTGACATTCCATTGGAAAGTTTGACATTTTCTAGCAGAAACGTACTCAGAACGTTTTGACGTACGACCATCATTTGTGTTGTTTACAGTGACTTGAAAAAATCAATTTGGCAAAAAAATTAAATTAAATCGTGAACATTTTCGTGCGATCATTTTTCACAACTTTGACGTGGATTATCACGACAAGAGTGAATCGATGAACTTAAATCTTTGTATGGCGATGAAGCCCCATCCTATAGCACTGTAAAAAACTGGTTTAATGAATTCAATCGTGGCCGACGCTCGCTCAACGACGAACGGCCGTTGTGCCAGAGAACATTGATGCCGTGCGTGAACTGATAATGCCAGATCGTCATGTGGCATACCGTGAGATAGAGGTATCCTTGGGCACTTCTTCCACCAGCAAACATTCGATATTGCATGAACACCTGGCCGTATAAAAGGTTTGTTCTCGTTGGATCCCGCACAATTTGACAATCGCTCAAAAAAACGCTCGTGTCGATTGGTGCAAAGAAATTTTAAAAACATACGATAGCGGTGCTTCAATAGACGTTTATAAGATCTTCACAGGTGACGAATCATTGATCTATGTGTATGAGCCCGAAACAAAACACCCACATGGTCGATTGGGTCTTCGAAGACGAGCCAAATCTAACGAAAGTTGTTCGTGGAAGAAGCACTTCGAAGCAAATGGTCTTCTGTTTCTCGTACTGTAAAACTTGTCATGTGGCGACTGTTCCGCTTGAGCAACGTAGGACGGTCAATTCTGAGTGGAATTGCCTGAAGTCTTCGGAAAAATTCGAAAAATGAACAAGAGAAGACGAATCATTGTGTACCATGACAATGCAAGCTCTCACATATCGGCTGAAACCAGTGCCTTTTTACCGGCCAAACGTGACTTCTTTTTATTCCCGCACATCAAGAAAAAATGTGTGGTCAACGATTGTCGTCTCCAGTAAATGCCGTTGAGGTGTTCAAAAACCATGTTTTGGAGGAGTCTCAATCGGAGTGAAAAAGGGTTTCGACAATTGGTTTAAGCGCATGCAAAAGTGTATAAATCATGCGGGAGAATACTTTGAAAAACAATAAAACCATTTTTGATGAAAAATATTCGCATTTTCATTATTTTAAATTTCATAAGGCCAGAAATATATATAGCAACCCTCGTATTCGAATGCTCATTAAACGTTTGATTTTTGCCGATAAAAACCGTCAACCAAACCAAGGAAAATATTGATAAATACTACGGGGACTCTGCACCATCGATTTCAATGGAAAAAATTGGTTTACTGACTTTCGTTGTGGTCGCACAAATACAAATGACGCTGCACGTTCTGGTCGGTACACCCAAAAATGTAGAAAAAAACCATGATATGGTTTTGGCTGATCGATTAGTAAAAATGCGTGAGATTGTTGATGCCATGCGCATTTCATAAGGCAAAGTGGTTTCGATGTTTCCTGATCAGTTGGGTTTAAGAAAGCTGTATTTAATATGAGTGCCGTGTTTGCTCTTAATTGACTAAAGACGAATTCGAGTGACAACTCTGAATGATTGTTTGGAGTTGTTTAGCCACAATCCGAATGAGTTTTTGCGGCGTTTTGTAACTGTGGATGAAACATGGATCTATTACAATACACCGGAAACCAAGCAGCAGTCTAAACAAAGGGTTTCTCCGGCTAAACCCGCTCCGAAGAAGGCCAAGGTGACTTTGTCTGCTAATAAGGTGATGACAGCAGTTTTTTTGGGATGCACGCGGGATAATCCGCATCGATTACCTTAAAAGGGAAAAACCATAAACGGCGAATATTATGCCAACTTATTGGACCGTTTAACGAGGATTTTAAAAACGACCCATATGGCCAAGAAAAAGAGGCTTTTTCATCAAGATAACGCAAGGGTGCTGTCTTAATGGCAAAATTTTATGAATTGGGTTACGAGTTGATACCTTATCCGCTATATTCTGCGGATATAGCCCCCGTGACTATTTCCTATTTCCAAAACCTAAAGACCAAAACCTAAAGACATGGCTCGGTTGAAAGGGATTCAGCTCCTACGATGAAATTATTACTCAAACAATTGCCTATTTTATGGACCTTGGAAAATTCTAGTTTTTGTAAGAAATACAAAAATTGGAGAAACGTTGGATTAAGGGTATTAATCTAAAGGAGATTTTGTTGAAAAACATTTTTTTTTTGCAGAAAAAACTGTGTATTATTCGGAAAGTCACACAATTATTGATATGCCCTTGTATACGATATTTTTTTTTGCAGAAAAAACTGTGTATTATTCGGAAAGTCACACAATTATTGATATGACCTTGTATACGACAGGAAAATAATGCGTTCTTCAACTCATTCAAAATTACAAAACATAAATTTTAAATTTGAATTTTTGAAAGTTCTATTGTATTACAAGTGCTCACAAAAAATCAGTTGGAAATCGGTCCGTCCGAACTACAATAATTCGGTTGGATAAACGGAATTTCTGTTGCAATAACCATCATTCATTAGTAATGATGGTAACACGGTTTGAGATATCATATGATGGTTGCTACATCCATATCACGGTACTCACAGCCAACAACACAGTTATACAAACCAAATTCAGTTTAACTATTGGTTGCGTCAACTGGCGGTTATGGTTGCCAACCAATTGTGATGTACATGTTACTTTAGTACCAATAATTAGTGGTGACAACAGATTAGATTTTTGTAGTAACCAAACCCTGTTGGGTCTTGTAACAAATTGTTGGTTATACCAACTTCAAAAATAAACTCTATAATATATAATATTAACCAATTGTGATGTACATGTTACTTTAGTACCAATAATTAGTGGTGACAACAGATTAGATTTTTGTAGTAACCAAACCCTGTTGGGTCTTGTAACAAATTGTTGGTTATACCAACTTCAAAAATAAACTCTATAATATTTTATTGGTTCTAGTAACAATAAAACCTTTGTTTACGGCGAAAACATATTTCGAAATCCCAAAAAAATTTATGAAAACAAATAAATGGTCAGAGAGTTTGAGGTTCTTGGGTAAGACGTGAATGCTTCCAAACGATACAGCCATAGAATTGAATAACTCTAAATAAGATGCTTAACTGTAATTTAGCGAAATTACTCAGACTTGATCAGAATTTTCGTCATAGATAGGTATCCTTATTATTCAATACAACAACCAAGTATTTTTGGTGGCGACCCATATTTTCATATATACCTTAGTTAATTCTTTTCAGATTAGGGCTGCAAGGCGGTAATATATTTAATTTTTTCAAAAAGTTCATATAACCAACAATCTATAACAACAACCAACACATGTACAAATTTAGTGCCAATATGCATCTTAGTCTGTTAGGATTACTGATGCTTCTTTTTCTCAACCGAAAGTTCCAGTTCCCTCTACTGAAAACTGCTGTCTACCCAATCAACATTCGGTTGTAACGATGGAATACATGGATATTACTTGCAACCACCAACATTCAGTTGGCAAAAAAATCGGTTGTGGTAACAAATCTGTTCTGTGTGTGTACCAAAAACAATGAAATGTTCTTACAAATTTAAATATGACATTAACTTTTAAAATCTGAGTACATTAAGAGCCCATTTACGGGGGTTCTAAAACTGTGTTTCAATTTGCTTTAAAACAAATATCGAATGCAGGACACAATACAGTGGGTCAAGCCTGACTTTAGCCTTAATATTTTTTTTAATTCACTGTGTTTTAGAAACTAGTATTCCGTGTACCTCATAAAACACAATTGTAGGGCAAATTTAAGGCGCAAAAGTTCAATGTAGTTTTCTCTAGTATTGTCACAATTACCTCATTTTATTCGATAGGAAGTAAAATCCCTTTCTCTATCATCAAGTGAAAAAGCTTAAAGTTGTCAAATAATTTCATGAAATGACTATGAAATGCGACATGTGTTTCTGAAAGGAAGCGGCATTAAAAGTTCACGCACTAATTGTGATTTTCCAGGAAAAACGGATGACATTGTCAACATATCCTTGGCATTCCAACAAATGCCGAATTTTTGCTTTGTCAATGCGAACACGTACATCCGTTTCCCGGCTTACATACTCTCTGGTACATTTCCTAGAGGGCACCTTTCTATTTGATTGGTTTACCACAAATGAAAAATCATCAGCATTTTTGATTTGTGTACGAAAACCAAAATATTTTTACATTTGGTTTATTAAAAAAAAAAACTTCATCTTTTTCTGCCTTCTCTCTGTTGTCGTAATTTGTTAAGGTACATGTGAATTTATGTGAATGCGATTGTGTTTGCATGTTTTTGTAATCAATGATACTAGAAATACAACACAAATGACAACAAATACAGCGGCAGCGGTGGAATGCAGTGTTGGAAAGGCCTTACAGAAGGCCTTGATAACTCGAGGCCTCTAGAACAATTTTAAACAATTATTTTTAGGCCTATAGCCTTAGTTGCTATTGCTTTTAATTAGTTTTTATTATAATTTTAATTAAAATAAAACGATAAATTGACACTGGGTGAAAAGACCTTTCTTTCTTTAGAGGACAAGTGGCCCGGTCAAGGGTTTTATTTTCTCTACCATGGCTGGAGTTCCAATACAACATTTTCAGTATTCCGTAGGATGTTTGTGAGTGGGGCTAGGTTAGTTAGAAATGACAGTCTGTACAAGCAAACTCACCTAGACTATAAAGAACAGTATAATACCACCGAAACAAGCACAACGATCCATAGTTCATCCCGCTGAACCTAGTTTGATCGCCACACCAATCTCTTAACTTGGCCAACGCCGATATCAACCAATTCGTAACTTGGATTCCCGCCTCGTTGCTAGCGCAGCGCACGTACATATCCTCATAAATTCTGCAGTAGTCGTTAGTTACAACTTTCAATTTCATAGTATCGCTCTCAATCAGATAGTGTTCCGTATAGATAAATATAATCAGTGAGACGCAAGGTATTGATAAAGCTTTAAGTGTGTGAGAGCGTTCCAGACGTAACCACATTTGTCTTAATTAAAGGCAGCCTTAACTAATGCCCACCTGTTGTTAGCTTTCCTTAAGGCTTTCTTCCGCAGGATGAGCTTGCAGGTCACAAACACTAACTTTGTACCCCAGTCTGAACCACAGTTCATTTGTTTGTCCGTGTAGAACTAAGACAGCTATTTCAACATTTCCTGAACTTAGCTAACTGTAGAAAACACCTTTCACTTTCCTTCTAAAATCGATTTTGTTATTGGACCTACTCGAAAGAGGTATTGCCACACAAGACGGTACATTATCTTCTTCAATCTAATGACAGAGTAACAGCGTAAATGAAATAAATGTGATAAACAGAAGCCTTCAAATCGATAAACGATTGAGAGGACTTCAGGTCGGAGGCACACTTATTATACAGGGTGGACCCAAAGTAACCACACGCAGAGAAAAGATATGGTTACACTATGGTCACCGCAACAATAGTATGTTTTCTACAATAAAAGCATGTTCGACGCAACCATAGTATTGTTTTTGAATTCCATTTTGACAACAGTATGATTGCGTCAATATTACTATTGTTGAAATGTAACAATAGTATTATTACCAAATTTAGAAATGAAAATATGGTTGTAGCAGCCATATAAACATGGTTGGTGCAACAAAAGTATTGCTGTTTAAAAAACCGTCACGTTAATAATATTATGATTACGGCAATCATACAGTATGGTTGCGACTATGAACATAACAAAACACGTTTTATAGAGCAAACATGTATTTGTGTGCATATGTTTTTTCGATATACAAAAAAACATACACACGATACAGTGAATGGTTGAAGAACAAAAATCGGAAGATATTTCGAGGGATTTTTATTGTTTTTACTTTGTTCGGTGAAATACTCTAATACCGACTGGTTCTCGTTAATTAAAAATCTGCCTACACTTAAGTATATAACCATTGATCGTGGTTTAATCACATTTGTTTCTTGGGGTCTACGGATGGTGAAGTTGGAATATATTTTTGTTTCTTGAATGAAATGTTCAATAAAAACATGGCCTCAAATCTGGCTATGAACTAATTGTAATGCAATTTAAAATAACTTACTTGATAAAAATCTCTATTTTAGAATAACAACAATTTTGGGGATCATAGTATGGTTGAGTGTGAATCATACTATTGTTGTGGGGATCCTAGTATGGTTGCGTGTAAATCATACTATGGTTGCGAGACTCATAATATGGTTGTATGAGAAACATACTATGACTGTGAGGATCATAATATGGTTGTGGAGATAATAGTATGGTTGAGTATGAATCATACTATGGTTGTGTGGATTAGAGTATGGTTGCGTGTGACTCATACCATAGTTGTATACTATGGTTGTATAAGAAACATACTATGGTTGTGAGGATCATAATATAGTTGTGAAGATAATAGTATGGTTGAGTGTGAATCGTACTATGGTTGTGTGGAGCATAATATGGTTGTGGGGATCATAGTATGGTTATGTGTGAATCATAATATTGTTGTGAGGATCATAATATTGTTGTGTCACAACAATATGCCCAACAATAGTATGATCCTCTTTGAATATTGTCACCCCAACCATACTTTTTTTCTGCGTGCCTGGGGTTAAAAACTTTAATAACTCTTTTGTTTAGTAATTTTTTTTTCATTTATTTCCGATTATATTACTTATAATACTTATAATATAATTGTTTTACACTCAGTAAGAAAAACAATGTCACATAAATAACCCCCGTTTTCAGCTTCGCAATGAAGGTCTCGATTTAGAGCATTTTCCTTATATCTTCCAAAATTTTTGGCTGTAGCGTTCGAATTTCTGCAAAAATGTTTTCCTTAAGTTAAATGATTGCCTCTGACTTGTTAACATATACTCGGTCCTTAAAATTACCCCAAAGAAAAAATTTGGGTGCCTAACTTATCTGGCGATCGCTCTGGCCTAATAATTTCCGAATTTCTACAAATTATGCGCTCTGGAAAAAATTTGACTTAAAAATGCCATTGTGTCGCGGGCAGTGTAAGCAGTGGTCAGGTCTGTTTTCAAGAGCAGGACGTAAAAAATGTTCTATCACAAATTGATACCGCTCTCCATAGACGGTTACAGCACTTCCATCTTCATTCTCGATGAAGTAAGGCCCAATGATATTTGCGGATGTGATCCCACGCCATACTGTACACCTAATGGAGTGTAATTGGCCTTGATGAATGGCTCTTGGATTTCAGAACCCCAGAACCTACAGCTCTGTTTATTAACAAAGCCATTCAAATGAAAATGAGCTGCATCACTCATCACTTTGCGTTAAAATAATCGATCGCTGATTCAAATAATTAAATTTTATTATCCTGGTTCTTTATATAGTTGGGAATCTGTCCATTATTTATTCTCCAAGTGTTATTGACTTAATCTAAAAAAAATTATAAAGTTATATAAACGAAAAATTTATTTAAACCCCTCGGTTCTTATGGGCCCACCCTTTATTAAAGATCCAACAAGCACAAACCATCACCGAAAAGACACTTAATTAATGCAATTCTGCTGAATGTCTCCTATGATTTTGCCTCTTTCAAGAAGGCCTCTCCAATTCTGACACTGCCGCACTATGTACGAGTATAAGTTCATTTACGTACATCTATGTACGTACATACATACTAAAATACAATATTATATGTTTGTCTGGATGTGTATATTTTCGCATGTATAACAATGCATTAGAATAATATACATATACGAGTATGTACAAACAACGTACACAAATATTACGACGATATTTTGAAAATAAAATTGTAAATGAGAATACTCACATACGAGTACATACAGAACGAAATATTTTTAACTACGTAGACTGAAATACGCAGTAATAGGGCTATACGAGTACACACGGAGAAAAATTTGGTTGGAAATCGGTTGGAACTAACAACATTTTGTCGCAAAAGAAGAATTTTAGTTGCCATCACCGAAAGATTACAATCGTTAAGGTTTAACACAAAAGATAACCCAAAATTGGATCTCTTAAGACAGCTTTGGTTCGAGCTGTGGCCAATTTTCCAAAGGGCGAGGTTCGTGCAGTTATTGACGATTGGCCAGTGCGACTTAAGGCGTGTGTAAAAGCAAAAGGCCGACATTTCTCTTTTTGGATATAATATACATCAATAAATATATTGGAAACTATTTGGTCCAAGAACATTCAGTACTTTTTATTTTACAGCATAAAACGTGTGTGACAGTATTTATGTCCCTACTAAGTATTATCAGAAAACTACAGCATGCTTAAAATCATTAAACTCTTGCTAAGGAAGTTTGTCGACAATTCCAGCAGAAATTTTTTTAAAAATTTTATTTTAAATTTTTTCATTGTCGGTTTTCAAAATCATTATCGGTTTTCAAAATCCGATTTGCTCGCAGAGACCTTTGTTGCACATTTTAAAGTGACTGACCTCAAATACTCCCTTCTGGTACTTACCAGTCATATCTCAGTTGCTACTACCCTAATGAACCACCCTAAAATCGAAAAAAAATCGATTAACTATTGCTCAAGAAGTATTTCGGTAATTCCATTAGAATAATTTTAAAAATGTTTTTCTTTTTCTTTCGCAGACTACGTATTACTTCTCTGTAACATTGTTTGCTAAACGTTGCTTCTCATTGCTTTCTGGTTGATACAGTACCTCTGATTTTATCAGAGGCGGTGCAATTGCATGGAATAATATATTTAATGCCACACTTGCTATGCGAAGTCAAGAATAATCTAGTCCACTTATCCCACAAAATTAGTCTCTTCGGGAAATAAACATCGCTATATCATTCTTAAACATTTGACTGTAAACACCGAAACAAACAGCTTCAAATGCCAACCTTTAGGTTCTGCAAAATAAACAAAGCAAAATAATGTGTTTGCAAAAATATTCGCAGGTATGCAGTAAACTTTTTTCTCAGGTTCGGTCTAATGTACGAGTATATTCAATTTTACAATAGAAATGACAATATTTTTCAAAGCAGCCGGCAAGGATTTGCCGTAACTTAAGCTTATAAAAGTATCGATACGCATGCATTACGAAATTATTTCAATACCATGAAATTGAGATTTCTTCGAATTTAATTTGATGTATCGAATAAATTCATTAAGAACATGTCTGCTTTTGTGATGTATGCACGAAATCAATGATATATATTCACAAATACATACAAATAAATGTAAATAAATTGAATTAACAGAATAAATGAACGACAGGCATACACGCGGTGACAAAATGTGGGTAACAACAGATTATTAACAGCGGGGAGTTTCGCATCGAAGTAATTTTTTTGATTCGATATATATATATTTGTGATTTTTATTATGTTGCGCTCATGCAGTTTTATTTTAACTTTTGTTTTTGTCGCCAGCTGTTTTCTCAACTGCAAAGTTTAAAGGATGGTGGTATGATAAGCTGATGAAAAAATGTGCAGAGAACACTTTGAACACTTTGCTTGTCTAGCAATATAAGCAGCCGCTCCATCGTATTAAAACCCAAGCAAGGGTCCTTTTTAGGCCTTTTTGATCCATGTGTCCGGTCTTATCTCAGCAAAGACTTAAAAATTACTCAATTTTTAAAATTTTCTTTAATTGTTTAGCTCGTTTGTTTTATTTCGGTCTGTTGCTTTTACACATTGAACAGGGATTAAACCGGCTCAAGACCTCTTGCTTCTATATTTCCTTTAATTTAAGCACCGTTTGTCCATATTGACTATTAACCACCCGTTTTGACCATGCGGGACTTCTTTAGGCCAAATGAGCCAAAACGTCTAGAAACTATGCCCTATTTTGAGGTATTTAGTACGGACCAACTAACAGTACCCATTTTAAGTATTGGACGGCCGCAAAATACAAATAGACTTTTTCAAATCCTCGACATAAGTGTGTGTCTGAACGAAAGAAAATGTTCTCGTTTTGAATAAACGTTAGTCGGACAGTCTATTGACAGACTAGGTAGGAATTGTTTCGGTGAGTCGCTTGTGTCTCACTCTTCGGCAATAATACTTCGCATATGCAAAATCAATGCATGCTTCGTATATATAGATCGTTCAACAAGTAAAGGTCATGTCGGCACATAATGGTATTGAATATCGCCCAAACCAACGACGAAACGCCGCGTCTACCAGACGGTGATGTGTATTTGCTTTAACTTCGCTGACTTAATTTACCTTCCTACTTACCTAACAAACCTGATCTTATTACGGGTTGCTATTTATAATACGGGTCTGCAATAACAACACAACAATTTATTATTGAAAATGGTTTTATTAATTTTCAAAATATACTTCTTTAAGATCAATACACATTTGCATGCGCACAAACAGACGGATGGACGGACATCGCTCATTTTAAACATATGGTGATTCTGGGTGGATCGGTATATTTAACATAGGGTGTTGCAAACATCAGTTCTGAGTTACAATACTCTGTATCACAGTGTGGTGTAGGGTATAAATATGCAGGAAGCACCATCGCCTTTCTTGAGAATGCCTACCTACAAAAGAATTTCGGAGAGCCAAAAAGCAACAAACCAGTGCGAAAAGCACCAAAATTACAACGCTGCCGCGAACCCCTCTCAGCTGCTACCAACACTTACATATAGGTAAGGATGTTTCTATCTAAGAAAGCGACATAGAGAGGGATTTTATTGGATTACAATAGATTTGACAATTTCGTAGGTTTTATGAATTATTCTCACCGTTTCAATGAAATATTTCTTTGGGTATAAGTACATTTAGAGATGTTATTACGAAGAGCTTTTAGTGCAATTAATAACTTTACCTAAATGAATGTTATCTTCCGTTCAAACGACACGGTGTAATTATTTTTAATACGCACTTATCGTGCGAACCTCATATCGTATATAGTATAACATCAATAGGTATATGCTCTTAATTTAAGTACAGCTTTATAACAATTCAAATGATATACCGCAATGGGAAAATTCAATCAAATATTATTATTATTTACTCTGGTAATAACCTGTAATTGTTTGCTGTGCAAAGTGGTGCCAACCATGAACTGCCAGCCAAGCCAGACCTACACGCGCTGACGATGGCCGCCCCTCCGCCAGCACGAGTAGGGCGTTCGATAGGCCTCCCGTGACTCCATTTGTTAGAGGTTCAATATTTGTGAATTCGAAATTGAATGATTTTGGGTATTAATTTTACCAGCATAACGAAAATTCGTCAAATGCAAATACGTGTGTGTTCGACTGACTACACTTGAGTGATTACACACAACAATGGAGGCAGAGGCATAAATGCCACACTTGGCTGCCTTCACACTGCTCACAGGGGCACAGTAGTTGTGTGCTTGCAGCTCCTCCTGCTCCTTGGCATTCTGATTGTGTTATTATCCTGCTGCTATGGCAAGCTGGTGCTCGTGTATGCAAGTATGTGAATGTTTATTATTGTGAATTTCTGAAATACCTTTAGGTATTTTAAATATTTAATTTGTAATTGACTTTATAATTTCATTATGCATTCATTCAAAATATTTGATGAACATTTTATTAAAATCTTTCTTTGCATCTCCTTCACTTCACTCTACCCGCCTCTGATGGCGTCTATCGCCGTTCGGTTTTAAAAATAGATTGACACCACCCCTACCATCAGAGTGCAGTGTTAGTGCTAAGGTAGAAGTTACATTTGAGTAGGACATGATTTGTTTAATGATCAAAAGTTATCAATAAGTAATTTGTCTTAAATATACAGAGTTCTATTGTAGTTGCTTTCTAATGCTTTGACTTACTTGGCATTTTGTATTGGAAGACAGAGAAGGACTATTTGGAAGTGGCAGTGGGATAAAGGCAATATTTTGGTCGTATATCGCAATTAGGATATGCTGTTTCTGCACATGCAGTTGCCTTGTTTTCATACCCAAATCCATAAACGCAGAGAAAAAATATGGTGACTATATGGTCACGGCAGCAATAATATATTTTTTGCAATAAAAGAATGTTCGTCGCAAACATGGTATTGCTTTTTGAATTTCAATTGGATAATAGTATTATTGCGGCAATATTATTGAAATACTCGCATATAATAGTATTATTGCCAAATTTAAAAATGAAAATATGGTTGTTGCAACAGTATAAATATGGTTGGTGCGACAAAAGTATTGTTTTTGAGGTATACTGATTGTAGTGATACTGAGGTATATGATTGTAGTTTTTTTTTTTAATTTTAATATAGTTTTTAAAACAACGTTATAGCTGCGAATCGTATGCAATAATATTCCTTTTTATATGTAAAGTAAAATTTGGCAAACAAACTGGTTTGGATTTGGTTAACTGAAATATTTTTAATAAAGGCAACGATTACGTTTTTTAAATGGATTTTTTGTACTGTCAAATAAATCACTCCTTATATTTTTAATTTAAATTTTTTTTTTATATAAATTAGTCAATAAAAAATTCTATTGTTGAATACGAGGGTTGCTATATATATATTTCAGACATTTCCATTTTGACGTACGACCATTATGTGTGTTGTTTACAGTGACTTGAAGAAATCAATTTGGCAAAAAATGGAATCAACACGTCAACATTTTAGTTCGATAATTTTTCACAACTTTCGACGTGGATTGCACCGACAATAGTATATCCATGAACTTAAATCTTTGTATGACATGAAGCACCATCCTATAGCACTGTGAAAAACTGGTTTAATGAATTAAATCGTGCCCGAAACTCGCTCCAAGACGAATGTCGTCCAAAAACGGTCGTTGTCCCAGAGAAAATTGATGCCATGCGTGAACTGATAATGCAAGATCGTCATGTGACATTCCGTGAGATAGAGGCATCATAGGGAATCTTGTCCACCAGCATTAATTCGATATTGCATGAACACCTGGCCGTAAAAAAGGTTTTTTCTCGTTAAAAAAAAACCATTGCGGTGCTTTAAAAGACGTTTGTACGATCGTCAAAGGTGACGAATCATGGATCTATGCGCATGAGCCCGAAACAAAACAGCAATCGACCGTGTGGGTATTCGAAGATGAGCCAAATCCAGCGAAAGTTGTTCTAAGCAAATGGTCGCCTCTTTCTTCGGCAAAACTGGTCATGTGGCGACTGTTCCGCTTGAGCACATTGTTTGAATTGATGGGTTATCTGCCGTACAGCCTTGACTTAGCATTCAATGACTTCTTTGTATTCCCGCTCATCAAGAAAAAAATGCGTGGTCAACGATTTTCGTCGCCAGAAGATGCAGTTGAAGCGTTAAAAAACCATGTTTTGGAAATGTCTCAATCGGAGTGGAAAAAGTGAGCGCATGCAAAAGTGTATAAATCATGGTGGAGAATACTTTGAAAAACAATAAAACCATATTTGATGATAAATATTCGCATTTTCATTATTAGCCCAAAAATATACATAGCAGCCATCGGACTACGGTTGTGGGGATCATAGTAGGTAGTGTGTGAATCATACTATTGTTGTGAGGATCATAGTACGGTTGTATGTGAATCATACTATGGTTGTGAGGATGATACCATGGTTGTATGTGAAACATACTATGATTGTTGGGATCATAATATGGTTGTGGGGATTATACTATAGTTGTATGTGAATCATACTACTGTTGTGAGGATCATATTATGGTTGTGTGTGAATTATACTACTGTTGTGGGCACCATAATATTGTTGTGCCAGAACCATATACCCAATAATAGTATGATATTTTTCGCATATTTTTATCCCAACCATACCTATTTTCTTCATGTACTTTTAAAGCTTCCAGGGCAGACCTTGAGGCAATTGATTTGTGTAGCCGATACCAATTAAGGCAAGGCTCCATTTTCAATCATTTTTTCATTAGCGTATCTATACAAAGACAAATTCAGTTCTAAAGACCAATTAAGTTTGGCCAAAACACTTTCTGTTGCAACTACCAACTTGTTCCTGTCTGTATAGTTCGACACATCATTACATGAATCTAATAAAAATATAACGCTACACACATGCCAATGCATCGGTTATTATGATCAACTACGAGTACATTCAATTTATTGCAAGTGGCGGTTGTGGCAACCAATAAATTATGTTAAACAGTTTACTTATAACACTGTTCTGCAACCAGAACGAAACCAACAATATTGGACTCTATCGGTTTATGTTTTGGAATAGCCCCCTGATTAAGGTCCCTGGCTCCTGATTAAGGGTCATGCAGATCTAGAAGCCACAAATTATATTACGCTCTTATTTTGTATGGTACGTTAGAGCGACAAAAAATTAACACTAACATAAAGGGTGTTTTTTTAGCAGTGTGGTTTTCAATCAGCCACTCTTTTTTTGGAGTTGGTCTTTTGACAGCTGTCACTTGAATTATGGTCAGTTTGGTTTGCCATTTCATATTGAATAGACCTACTTGGGAACAACGTTTGCAAATCATGGTTAAAAGGCGCAAAAGGAGATAGCCACCGATCCTTTTTTTACAATAAAATTTTGTTCAGCGAAGAAGCTCACTTTTGGTTGAAGGGCTACGCTAACAACCAAAACTATCCCATTTGGAATAATAAAAGTCCACAAACCATTCTAGAGACGCCGTTACATCCTCAAAATGTCACTATTTGGTGTGCTCTATGGGCAGAGGGAATCATTGACACATATTTCATCCAAAATGAAAACGGCTACATTGTTACTGTCAATGGGGAACGCTATAGAACCATGATTAATGACTTTTTCGTGCCTGAATTGGATGATGTTGATGTAGACTACCTTTGGTTGCAAGAAGACGGCGCTACATGTCCTACCGCCAACGAAACAATCAATTTATCGAAGGAAACTTTTGGTGTGCGCATTATCTCGCGTCATGGGCCTATGGCGTGACCTCCTGGATCGTGCGAGTTAACACCATTGGACTTATTTTGTGTGGGGTTATGTGAAGTCGCTTGTCTACGCAGATAAGCCCGACCCGATTGACGCCTTAGAAGAGAATATTCGGCGCGTTATTGCTGACATACGGTCGCAAATGCTACAAAAAGTGGTCGAAAATTGGGCCTCTCGACATTTGTCATCTGCCCGAAATCATTTTTAAACCGTAATGGCAAACCCTTGTGTTTATAATAAAGCTAAATTCTTGGCCGTAGCATTAACAGATATAAGTTTTATTTCTTTTTCTTCTAAAAAACACCCTTTATAAAGTCCACCTTGCTCAAGCTCCAATGGTGCTTAATTCTGCAAATATCAAAGTAGGGTATCTGAGAGTCGGCCACTTACGACTTTCCTTAATTGTTTTTTTTTCAAAAATTTTTTGTGTTTTTAGTTTTCAGCTACTTTTTTCTCTCTCCTTAATTAAAAGTTTAATCGCTTGCTCTAGTTATACCTGCCATATTCGCGTGCCAAACATGGACCAACCCCTACATTATTGTTATGCAGGAGTGAATACTCGTATCTACATTCACATTAAAAGTGTTCGATTAAAATAGCATCGTTGAATGTTCTGTAATTACAAATCAATCTCTCTCTGGCAACATTTCCCATTTATTTGTGGGTTTAATTTGCCAATAACCTTAATAATGATCCATCAGTAAACACCATAACTATCTGCACCAGATGTTGCAGCCGAATGTATAATCAGCATCAAATATTATGACCAAACTCCGGTGCGATATTTATGGATTTTTCAATTACATGCTTTCAACCATGCATGACATTGTCATGTGATTTTGGAAAATTGCATATAAATAGAGCCGAATCTTTTCAAAACTATACAAATGTATGTACGAGTATAACGCAAACACAATAAATGCAAAGTGTACGAGTATGTTGCATTTGCATTTGTAGACGACCGCTTCCCATTCTCAACGATACGGATATGTTGGCCCAAAGCGCATTCATGCTATTCTTAAGATACCATCTGGAATGCTTGGTGCCGGTTTGAGTGAATATGTCTGTCATCTGGAAATTCGTTCGGCTATGGATAGTATTCCGGTCTTAGGTGGTTATTCGCTAGACATGTTAAATTGCATATATTGAGGCTGGCATCAATATTCATAAGAGTAAATACTATTTGTGTTATGATTGAAAGAACTTTGATAGTTGAGAGGAATCAAACGAGCATTTATTGCACTTAATCGTGATGTGGGGCTAGTGGCTAGGGATAGTCTCTAGCCGTGCTCTGTTAAGTGATGTGAGTGCATTTCCCAATAAAAATATACCCCCATAGAATGTCGGCCGCCCGTCCCTTTCTCTGACTTACACGATAGACATTTTGCACGAACTTCATTAAAGGATTATACTAAAAGTACGTACCCACTGTAGGATTTGGATATGTCATCGGACTGTTTTTTAAGGGCCACCTCAAAGATAGACTTTCTCAAATTAACTAAAAACAATTTTAACCTAAAAGGATAACATAGATTATGAAATTGCCAAAATAGAACCACAATTACGCCGAAACGGTATCAAAAATGTCGCCAAAAAATAGACAACTGGACGGCGCACAGTGGTTAAATAAATGTCGTAGTACTGCAATTTATTCACAAGTACGCAATGATATTTTATTGACGTTCTTATACCTTAACATTAATTTAGTTAACATCAATTGCCCTAAATAAAATTAAATCTTACTTTTTCAATTTTCAAAACCTGAAAGAAGTGAAAATCAGCATTGAAATCGAAAGAAAATGTACTTTTCTTTAAAATCGGCAAAAACAAAAAGTAGCCATTTACAGGATAATTTCTAAAATATATCCAATAGCCCGATTTTAAATGTTTATAGCTCAAATAGTTATTGGCTACAACTTATCTTTTGACACAACTCAAATATTTTTACTAGAGCAAAAGAAATGGAATTTTGGTCGATAAAAATCGAACCTGGACCTCTGTGCGGCTGTCATTTGCAAGACATCGTTAATCATTCATAAATTATAGATTTCTACACAGGCCATGTCAATGCATGGAATGATCAAAATGATTTTCAGCAAGGCCTTTGTGCAAAAAACAAAAATTTTAGTATGTGACGCGCAAAATAGAAAGGGACCTAAGGGTAAGAACCAGTTTTGTTCAGGAGATCTATTTTTAAGATTTAAATACGTGTATCTTTGGTGTACCATCACTGAGCGTGTTGGTATTGGTCTCATTTGAAAGCAACACCTCTCATGACGTCAGGAACGTGTTGGTCAACCTTGAAAGGTCGTCCCTACCTCTTGTTTTTTGTAGTTGGTTTTTACTGTTTTCTACCTAGCGCGCTGTTTCCATGAGTTTGATATCAATTTTGCTCTCGTTTAATCGAATCAAACTTTATTTTCTAAAATTATTAATTGTGAATTATAATAAATACTCATTTATAGTTCTTTTAAATCGTGTATATCACTCTGTTAGTACGAAAATTTTTTCACATAGCCTTATTATGTTATTCGCGAAAATAATTTAAAACTAATAACATTCATACTGAATGTTTCAGGATGAAATGGTGGACGAATTCGAAGAAGTAGATTTACTTTATCGCTTCCCTGATGACGAGGATGATGACAATCACTTCTCTGAATTATCGGATAGTGACTCTGAAGATGATACCGATAATATGTACCTTGATAAATCTGATCTTGATTTACGCAAAGAAAAGGTAGTTGCTCGACTGTATGATTCAAAAATACCTCCGTGTTGTTCAAATCAATGCAATGAAGTGGTCCCTTAAAAGATGGCTGTGGATTTTCGTACGTCTTTCATGAATTTAGATAAGGAATCCCAAGATTTAATTATTCTCGCACATCTGGCGATGCAATGCTCAGGTCAAAAGTTGGTGATCGCTCGCGAGCTATGAAGAAACGGTACAATCAGATATATTATTTTCGAAGTTTGCCGATATGCCGTGATATGTACTTCTTCCTGTATGCAATGGGAATTAAACGCTACAAAAAACTAATCGAACATTTCGACAAAAATGGTATTTTACCGTTAGATCCCTTTCTATTTGCGCTTAGAATCGTCGACTTCACTTTCATAAAACGCGCATATCTCTGGGAGGGAACACTTTTGGGGCATGGGATCGTTCTCATTCGATGCTCAGATGTCCACATCAAAAAAAGTAAAAATTGATTTTTTTCCCTTAGGTCCCTTTCTCTATGCGCTGTCACATATGTAAATTAAAAATTTCTATATGTAAATAAATGATTTTACCTAAAATAAGGCATACGTTTAAAATGGGAGCTACTTATATATCAAGAAATGGAACGGGTTTCTCCTAGGTGACAATGTATAAAAAACAAGAGACATCGTTAATGCCATAACATCTTCATGTTGATCCCATATCAATGATTACAGACGAGTTTAAACTAAATCAGTTGAAATGGGCTTACTTTATGTCAGATGGTGGGAAGGTCATACAGATGCTGATTCAGTACTCTTTTAGAACAACAAAAATAATAGATTTCAGGCTCGTTTTCCCTATATAAATATAACATAAGTACTGTCCAAATCATACCCTACACCACTGTGCTGTATAGAAGACTCATTGCTTCTGTACGAAATTTTTTTTGGGGACCACATAATGTTACGAATATGTTACAATGTATAAATGAAGGGCGCTCGCAATATCGAATTTAAAATGTAAATTGCGGATCGGATGGACATCAAATCTGGGAGACCTTTCTGTGGGGATTATACGGTCTATTGCGGATCAGAATGACATCAAAGCTGGGAGACCTTCCTGTGGAGCTTATACGGTCTACTGTTACAGAGAATACATAGCTCATTATACCTGTAGAGCAGCGGCACATTTAATCCGGAGTGTTCTTTTTATGATGCATGTACGAAAATATGAATAATGTGGTCCAATATAACAGTCGTAGGTTACGAGTCATTCATAACGGATTACGAGGGTTGCCATATATTTCTAACATTTCCAATGGAAATTTTGACTACTTTTAGAACGTTTTGACGTCCGACCATCATTTGTGCTGTTTACAGTGACTTGAAAAAATCAATTTGGCAAAAAAAATTGTGAACATTTTCGTACGATCATTTTTCACAAATTTTGACGTGGATTATCACGACAAGAGTACATCTAAAAGCACCATCCTATAGCACTGTGAAATACTCGTTTAATGAATTCAATCGTGGCCGACGCTCGCTCAAAGACGATGGTCGTGAAGGTCGTCCAAAAGAGGCCGTTGTGCCAAAGAACGAACAATGATGCCGTGCGTGAACTGATAATGCAAGATCGCCATGTGACATACCGTCAGATAGAGGCATCCTTGGACATTTCTTCCACCAGGATACATTCGATATTGCATGAACACCTGGCCGTAAAAAAGGTTTGTTCTTGTTGGATCCCGCACAATTTGACAATCGCTCAAAAAAGGGCTGGTGTCGATTGGTGCAAAGAAAAGACGTTTCTAAGATAGTCACAGGTGACGAATCATGAATCTATGTGTATGAGCCCAAAACAAAACAACAATCGACCGTGTGGGTCTTTGAAGACGAGCTAAATCCAACGAAAGTTGTTCGTGGAAGAAGCACTTCGAAGCAAATGGTCGCCTGTTTCTTCGGCAAAACTAGTCATGTGGCGAGTGTTCCACTTGAGCAACGTTGGACGGTCACTTTAGAGTGGTACACCTCAATTTGTTTGCCTGATGTCTTCGGAGAAATTCGAAAAACGAACTAGAGAAGACGAATCATTGTGCACCATGACAATGCGAGCTCTCACACATTATCAAACCAGAGTCTTTTTGAGCGGCCAAAACGTCGAATTGATGCGTCATCCGCCGTACAACCCTGACTTGGCACCCAATGACTTCTTTTTATTCTCGCACATCAAGAAAAAAATAAGTGGTCAACGATTTTCGTCGCCAAAAGATGCCGTTGAAGCGTTCAAAATTCATGTTTTGGAGGTGTATTAATCTGAGTGGAAAAAGTGCTTCGACAATTGGTTTCAGCGCATGCAAAAGTGTATAATAAATCATGCTGGAGAATACTTGGAAAAACAATAAAACCATTTTTGATGATTAATATTCGCATTTTCATTCTTAGGCCAGAAATATATATATAGCAGCCCTCGTATAACCCTACTTCTAGCATTACCGTCTTACCATTCGTCGTTTTCTTTCATTACTAACATAAAACAAAAGAACCTTTTAAAGGGTAGTTTTCTCCCACAAACCGGGAAAATGGTTCGCAATTTTAACATTTCATATGGATTCGAAAACCTGGCACAAATCTACACATTAGTTTTGTCAGCCTGAAACAGCTATAATTGTTGTTGCTGAAACATGCAAATCTTTGATTTCATCAATGCACATTCCTTTGCCCCTCCACTACTAAATTGCAGTACAATGCATTTGTGTTGTTGCAAAGCTACTGTACGTTTTCGTGTTAAATTTAATAAAACAAAATACTTTTTCAATGAATAAATTTGTCTAAATCTACAAAGTTATTTGCAACTTCCGCCACATCCGCTCGCACCGTGCTATCCCTCACTCGCCCGCCACTCCCAGGAGAGGAAAACAATTTTTATTTTTAATTTCCATACCAACAATAAACAAATTGCAAACGACATCAAAAACATAAACCCTGTGGTATTTTACTGCAGCAAATTTTCGAGGAAACTCCATGAAGCCGTCCATGATGTCAGAACAAAGTTGTCCAAGGGGCGGCTGGACGGACGGTGCCGTACCTGCTGCCCGAGAAGGATGCCAGAGAGTGAAGTATGAAATGTGGCAAAGAAGACTGCTGCAATTGCAACATTCAAATGAACAGCGCACCAAGCAACCGACCGGCAGCAGCAATCATCGTCTTCATCAGCAGCCAGCATCTAAAACAACAGACCAACATTTGGACAAACGAAGCAAACAAACGGCAATAACAACAGCAACAACAACAGCAACATCGCCATCATCATCATTTGCATTTTGTTTGGTTTTGATTCGTTCTACTGTGAATGCTGTTTCCAATTTTGTGTTGTCTTCTTTTGGTTTTAACTGTCGTTTTTCTTTTGTTTTCCGGTTGCTGTTTCTATTTTTTTTTGCAAAAGTAATTCATTTTGTTGCTAGGAAAAATTGTTAGGTTCTCCCCCTCCTCCTGCAGTTACCCCGCTAGTACGATTTTCATTACAATGTCCAACAACGAGAGTAGCAAAAGCCACTGTTGATAGTGTCTTTACAAGCTCGAGAAAGATTGCTGTGTTACATTTCTGACACTGTTCCCTTTGATTGCTTGCTGCTGCATGTTGCAGATGGCGTAAGTGCTGCATGTTGTGTGCATCAGCACAGTTGGATTCGATTTGCTACGGAACGGGTTGCTGGTGCACGGTGGTCAACATTGGAAGTTAAAAATTGTATTAATTTCTATATTAAAGAGTATGTCTGATATATATTTGAAAAATATTGAAGAGGAATTAAACGGCTCAAGACCTCTTGTATCTATATTTAAATAGAAGACAAGTTGTTGACAAAAATGGCAAAGGGACATTGATTTTAGTGGCTGCCCGCTGCTAAAATATTGCTGTAAAATGTGGTATTTCCAATACTTTTTGAGTTTGAAAAATTGTAAAAATACGATGTAGACCCCACGATTTCAAAAAGTGTTTTTTTTAGTTAATTCAATAACTTAAAACCACTGCAACGTCCTCTGAAAACATTGAAGCTATTTTCCGTTAAATTTCTGACCTAGCCGCAAGTGTAACGTTTTACATTTCGAGTTTATTCGCAACTATTTTTTTCAAAACCTCGATAAGCCTCAAAAATTAAGAAGGCTGTAGTGCAAAACGATGGATTCTGATGAAGATAGCGGCGGTATGACATAAGGCCCCACGAAAATACACCCCAAACCAAAAAGGAGATTAGGCCCCAATTTTTTTTTAAATAACCAACACTCAGGGGAAGCCCCCTATACATGCGGTGCATTGCGTTGGCGAGTGGAAAGTAAAGGATCGGAAGAGGGATTAATAATTATTGACGCTTGCCTTGAACTTCTGGATGTCACAATCAGTGGGAAATACATTTGCCGGAAGTCGATTGCACATACGGACTGTACGAGCGAAAAACGAATTTGATCTGTAGTGCATAGTGCGGTCAACTAGCCAATCGATAACAAACGGGTGTGAAATCCTAGAAAGTCGCGTATCCCTGCCGAACATCCTAACGTCAGGAATAAGGCGACGGATGTCTGATGAACACACACCATGACATTAACAATAGAACGGCGTCACGCAACCCACATTCCGATGAAGCTCAAGGGAAACAATAGAGTTGGATACCCTACTGTCACCTATCAGCACCATCGCTCTCCTTTGAACACGGTCAAGTAGCTCTAAGGATGATTTTAGAGAACCTGCCCATATATGGGAATTGTATTCCATCTTCAGCCTGATGTAAGTTGTATGGATATTAAAAAGATCAGAAGGAGTGAAATATTTCTTGCACCGCTTTAAAAAGCCTATGCACTTGAGTGCTTCTTTCGACATTTCTCGCCCAACGAACGTCGCATTGTATTGCCATGCCCAGAAAATCAATATCGATAGAATTTGACGATAATGTTGGATCAGCGAATCGCTTGTAAGAGAACAAGCAGCACTGTGTCTTACGGGCATTAAAATCTACTCTATTCACTCGACCCCATTCGGAAATGGCCAGAAGATCCCGGCCAAATGTCTCATGAAGAATTCGCCTTTTGTCTTCAATATCTTGAAGACTCGGCCTCGGTCGAATGAATATGAATGACAGAGGTTACTATCATCTGCGGAAGAGTAGATTGGATTCACGGTCTGACCCAAAATATTACTGTAAAATGTCGTCAATGAAAATAAGAAATAAAGAGGGAGAAAGGACAGAGCCCTGTGGCACACCTGCGGTCAGCCTATGTGTGTTGGATGAAAACCCATCTACAACAACTCTAATAGTGCGACCTCTAAGAAAGCTCGATATAAATCGAGCAAACGTTTTGCCGACACAAAAAATAAACGTACGCCCCAAAAGTTGTATTGGGGCCTAATTTCGTAGTGGTTATTTGAAGGTATGTAAATACACCCCAAAAAAGGCACACGTGGGGTCTTTTTTATAATACAACCAACTAAATAAAGTTTTGACTTGTTTTTTTTCTATAGGAAAGAGCTTTCGCCACCAGCAGATCTACTACAACAACAAGAGATCTCCTAGAACGCACTTTGCTAAATTTGTGCAAGATCAGAATAAATATCTGACTTCAACAGCGACAGTGCCTTATCTAATTTTAACAGGCTTGGTGAGAAATCTCCCATAATGCGCTACATAACAAGTCAAAATAAATTAAAGTCAGGCATGGCCGACTTTGAGATACCCTACACCGCTCTGCTATTCAGAGGATTGAGTTACTCTGTTTGGAGCTAAATTAGGGACAAGCTAAATATAATGGGTGATCCATCTAGAGGTATTTTTCAGAATAAAAAAAAATAGAAAATTTAAAATCAAGTGTGGAATCTTTATTGGTAATTTGAAAGGACATTTTATTGCATTTATTTTTTGAATATAATTTCCTTTAAATGTTGGCCGCAACTACGACTCATTTAAACATAGTCATGGATAACATCCAAAGATGAATGAAATTTTCCAATCCAAAAAACCAATGTTTTTCAAATATGTTAAAATACGAAGGCAGATCAATAATTCCAAAAAAACACAGGCTTTTTTTGCAAAAAAAAAATGATTTTGCAACATAATCTGTAAAATGGGCATTTGATTGAACAATAATTTCATCGTTTGAGCTGAATGTCTTTCCACCGAGCCATTTCTTAACTTTTAGAAATACGAAAAAGTCACTGCGGTAAATCCGGAGAATATATCGTAACAGATGAGGTACCAATTCATAGCCCGTGCATCATCTTGATTAAATTGTAATCGCGGCACACATCTTGCAGACGATTTCTTAAACCGAACTGATCATGTAAAATCGAAACCACACTGCAATATGAAATGCGTATGGCATCAACAGCCCCCCCCCCCACGCACTTCAAATCTTCTATCGGCCAACACCATATCGAAGATTGTTTCAATATTTTCGGGTGTATTAACCTCAATTGGCCGCCCAGAACGTTCAGCGTCATTTGTTCTGGTGCGACTACAACGAAAGTCAGTAAACCAATTTTGGTGCAGCGACCCCATAGTATTTTTGATTGACGGTTTTTTTTTTCGAAAGAAATAATGTTTAATTAGCACTCAAAATTCACTTTTTTCCATGTTTAACAACATCCACAAGGATGAATGGTTGAACAGCTGTTCAGCACAAATTTAATGACGGAACTCTCTCAAAATTTGACAGTAGTTTTTAACAAATGGTACTTGATGGGGGCAGTGTTGCATTACATATATAACTACGAGGGAAAATGGATAAGTCACGGAATTATTGAACTGTCCTGGTCTGCAAATCATAGGGTCCCAAAACCCTGCTTTCGGATAGCATTTCTGCATAGCCAGTGACGAAAGCTATAATTATTTGCCCACGCCCGTCATTAGCTTTTTTCAGTAGCTTTTATCTGACGATTTTGGAAGAAATAGTCTAAAGGTATGTTTTGCTATTTCGAGAATTGAGCGAGCAGTAAAAAATGGATTTCAAGGCGAAAGAGGAATATACTTCAATTTAGTTCCACTGTATGCCTGCTGCTAGCTCGATAACTGCGAATGCAGTAAGTACTGCCCATGTTACTATAACAAGTTAAGATCTACAAAATAAAATAAAAAAATATTTCAAACGTACAATTCCTTCAGCATTCGTACGTAGCATTTTTTCCTGCTAGTATTTGCCCCCAAACATCTTTGTGCTGCTGTGATACATGGACATTTCCTGGGGTCTGGGTACGGCTGGTGTCTTGTCTTATGTGAACATAGGTCTCCTACTGTTTTGATTTTTATCCCAGCGTGAATATGCAAATTGTGGTCTAAACACAAACTTGCAGGGCACAACAGAGGAAAGAAGAGGAAATGCCCAAGAAGGAACCATCTTTTCGGTTGCCGTAGTTGTTGTTGTCGTTGCAACATATAGACTAAAAGGCTTTTAAGTAAAACGGCAATCAAACCAACGACTAACAACGTTTGCAGAAGCCGAAGCAAGGGCGAAGTGGCCCTGGTATATATCAGCTCAAGGCTTAGGGGTGGGTGATCCAGAAGTCTTATAGCGGCCCAAGTAATAATGGGGATATACGGGCTGTCCCACATCTTTAAGGCGGGATGCTGTTTTTATGCAAGGCACTATCAACATTTGCCATCAAGACGACCAAACAAACAAGCCATACAAAGCCAACAAATGAAAAATCCTCAGATGTGGCAACAAGATGTTTTCCAAACACACCCCTACTCTTACTAGCCGAGGATGCAACGAGAAAGTCTTAGACGTTCCCAAAAAGAAACGTTCTCAAAAGCGTTGGGGGGATTGTGGGACTTTTAACATAGGCACAAACAAAACCTTAAGATTTTATGCTTTCAAATGTCTGTTTGCATATCGCCGGTATGCCGGTTGCAATGTGTTCTTTTTGCTGTCTTGCAACCGGCTGGTTGCTAGCAGCATGAATTCAAAAAGGCAAATGTTGCAAAAGCCACTCGTTGTTACGAGTACTGCTGCTGTTCGAGTAGTTGTTCCTGCTGATGGTGCTGTTGCCGTTGTCGTTGCTGAATCTTTTATATGTTGCTTCCTCTCCAGCCGGAGTTGCAAAGTAATTTAAATTTGCATATGCATGCAATGCAATGTCGGTTATTATATCAGATGTTTTCATTTCATGGGGTGTACTATGATGATGATGATGACGACTACCACTGATGATTGCAATGGATAAGTCCCTGTGTTTGTACGTGTTTGTAAGTGAATTAGATATTTTTAGTTTTCATTTAAATACCGGCATATGGGGGCCTCCCAAGACGGGAAACATTTTGTTCGAAAGGGACGGGAAAATAGACTAGCAAGTAAGTACTTAGTAGGGACATAAATACAGTTACACACGTTTTATGCTGTAAAATTAAAAGTACTGAATGTTTTTGGACCAAATATTTTTTAATATATTTATTGATGTATATTGTATCCAAAAAGAATCTACTTATTCGAAATGTCCGCCTTTTGCCTTTACACACGCCTTAAGTCTCACTGGCCAATCGTCTATATGTGCACGAACCTCGTCCATAGGAAAATTGGCCACAGCTCGAACCAAAGCAGTCTTAAGAGATCCAATGTTGGGGTATCTTTTGTGACAAACCTTGTCCTCTAAAACCGTCCTCAATTTGTAATCCAATGGGTTCAAATCTGGACTGCCTGAGGGCCATTCTTCAGAGGAAATGAACGCTGGCAAATTGTTTCGAAGCCAGGCCTGGGACGTTTCAGCCTTATGGGCCGGCGCAGAATCCTGCTTGAAAGTCCATGGCTGGTTTTGGAACTGTTAAGAGGCTTCACAACAACTTGAATTGTTAAGAGGAATTTGGCCGATGTTCTGACTCCTTGTTCGCAGAAATGCAGGTCAGTGACCCCATCGTAAGAGACACCCCACCAAACCATGACTGAAGCTGGGTGATGACCCTTTTCCACTCTTGGGATCAGTTCAGATGCTTCCTTAGATGACCTCGCATACAGTCTATCATTTTGCTTGTTAAATTTTTCCTGAACGGTAAACATTTTTTCATCGGTGAACAAAATTGTTCTGTGCAAGTTATCAGCGTGCTTCACCAAAAGACGTTTGCATTTTTCAGTCCTATGTTTTTTAAAGCTGCAGTCAATAAATGTCCGGTACTTCGTGTGAAAGCCCCAAGTCCCAAGTCTTTCTTAATGATTCGACTCATGAACTTTTGCGTGATATTCATCTCACGGGCCAAGATTTTCTGTTTTCGGAGCGGATTTCTGGGAATTCTTGATTTAACGGCTTGATGACATGCGGTGTTCGAACAAAGCGTGGGCGGCCCGACCGGTGGCGGTCTTTTACATCTCCAGTCTCCTCAAACAGTTGTATGCATCGGTAGTTGAACATGCGGCTAATCCCTAGTAGCCAGAGCGTTTTGAAAATATCTCTTTTATTCATTTCTTATTTGAAAAGCGTTATTGCAGCGATACGGTTCTCATTATCTGACCACTCCATGATGAAAGTTGTAATAATGTAATAATTTTAAAATCCCGTTACAGACTAACGTTATTGAGGTTAGCTTTCGAAACCCATGTGACATAACCGCGGTATGCTCAGTTCTATTATTGAAATGGGTGTGTTCAATGTTGTAACAGTTTTTATGTCCCTACTAAGTATAATCGGCAGAAACTTATAACTGATGTGAAATTGGGTTGCCTGAAGAGGTCCAAGTAGTGTTGCCGGTCCTTCAACGAATTTAAACTTTAATTCGAGCTTTCGCTGAAAGCAACGGCTTGTCACAGCTCATTATTTTCAAAGCACTTTATTTACTAAGCTTATATTTAATAGAAAACTAGTTAAAAGCAAAAGACGGGTTTGACCGACTTCTGGATGTTTAGAAAAGCTCAGATAAAGAAGGGGTTTGGGTCCCCTTAGACGGAATCTAAATTTCCCTAAGCTTTCAAACTTATTTCATATTAAAATTTGAGAGAAAATGTAATTGTTTTTGGTTAAATAGGTTAAACATACATGTAGGAGCTACATCTTGATCTCAAGTGACTTTCTTTAATTTCAACATTGCCTGTCCGTGGCATCAAGAACTAACTTGAAGCAAATTTTATTAAATTTGGATGCTATATGTGGCTCCTAGAACTAAAAACTTAAAATGGACTGAACATATGTGTGTGGAACTAACGGGTGATCAATCTAGAGACTTTTTTTCAATAGGGTTTATTTTTCACAGATTACGAGTGAGTTGTATTAAAATTATTTTTTTCCTTTTCAGTATTGTTTGTATTTTCATTATAGAAAGACGAATGGAAAGACACCGCAACAACGTCTCCTAATTGGGTGGAGTGCTTTAATTTGCTTATTTGGAAATCAAATAAAAAAATTATAAAGCTTCGAAAAATTATTTTATATTTTAATTATATTGAACAGTAAGGGAATTTTTAAATTAAATGGTTTTCAATAGTCTGGCAAATTTCGACCTTCGCTATCCACGTTTTCTGAAGCTTTCATCAACTCTAACAAGCATGTCGACTTGTATTCTGCCAATTCCACCCTCAATATTGTTAATTAGGTCTTCTAAGGTGTTGGGACGGTTGATATACACCTTTGACTTCAGGTAACCTCAAAGGAAAAAATCATGTGGTGAGCGCGACGGCCAGTTTACATCACCCCTTAAAGAGATAAGCCTTCCAGGAGATATTTTAATCAAACAATGCATGCTAACCCTCTCTGTGTGCAGTGGCACCATTCTTTTAAAACCATTTATCTTCTCATTGCATTGCCTCAAGAGGCAATGAAAAAAGTTTAGAAATGCCAAGACCAAGTGATTGCTTCCTAGCAGAGTGTTTCGAAGAATGCAGTACTGTTGCTCCAACTCTCTCGATGTTTTGTGGTGTTATATCCCTTCTCTCAGGTCCCCTTCGTACACATGACACATTCCCTGCTGTTCTCAATGAAGTTACCCAATTTACAATTGATTGCCGTTCAGGAACACGTCCGCGTGGGGGAACAGCGAATCGTGAATGAAAAGCACGCTGCACTGCAATAATCGAGAGCGCATTTAAAAAACGCTTCAACACAAAATGACCCCTCCTCACGTGTCCAATGCATGATGGCAATGGAAAGGCAGACGAATACAAATCTACCGTCAATCACTATAAGTCAAGCACACTCTCTACTCTCTTCGACCAACAGTGCTGCCACAGCCTGTAGTGCAAAAAAGCAAATTTCCGAGCTCCATTCTGTACAATTAGAAGATCCGCTGTTTTCGACCAAAATGTTGTTCAGTGATAAGTCTCATTTCTGGCTCAACGGCAACACCAATAAACAAAATTGTTGCATTTGAGCTGTAGAGCAACCAGAAGAGGTTCAGGAGCTGTCATTTTCCCAGAGAAAACCATGGTTTGGTGCATATTATGGGCTGGTGAAATCATCGGTCCATATTTTTTTAAAAATGATCATGCCCGGAACGTAACCGTGAATGGTTCTCGCTATCGCATCATGATACTGTAATTTTTGCTACCTGCCATTGAAGCCCGTAATCATGAGGACATTTGCTTTCAACAGGGCGGTGTCACTTGCCATTCAGCTACTCAAATAATGGATCTATTGAGAGGCCATTTCGAAAAGCAGCTTATTTGACGCTTTCAACCAGTGAGTTGGCCGCGTAGATTGTGTGATATCACACCTTCAGGCTTTTTGCTTTAGGGCTACGTAAAGTCCTAAGCCTAAGCTGACAACCCAGCTACGACTCAGGTTTTAAAAGCCAACATAACGCGTGTCATAACCGCTATACCGGTCGAAATGCTCGAACGAAGCATCCGAAATTGGACCTTATATTCAAAAATTTAATGGAAGCAAATGTCCTTTTGAATGACTTTTAAAGATTCCACACTAAATTTGGGTTGTTTTATTGTTCTTATTTAAGAAAAAAAACCTCTAGATTGATCAGCCGATATATGTATTTTAATCATAACCTGAAAACGTATTCGTGCTAAATTTCTTCATGATTGGATATCAAATGTTAGCCACTAGAGCAAAAAACCCTTAATCGGAGAACGTTTTTGTATGGGAGCTATATTTTAATTGGAAGCGATGTCCTTTAATTTTATAAACGTTCCTCCAAACTATCGTTTGTCAAATTCCATCAAGGTTGGATGTGAAATGTGGCTTCTAGAGCTAAAGACATAAAATCGGGTGAACATTTATGTGTAAGAATTTTATTTAAATTTAAATCGATCGTGGAAAATTTCATAAAGGTTGGATATGTGTGGGAGCTTTATCTAAATATGGACCGATTTTCTTCAATTTTCATAGTGTCCTTTCTTGATCTCAAAAACGTACCCTTGCCTAATCTCATGAAAACGGACAACAGTTGCGACCTTTAACTTGATTACAAACTTTAGATGGATAGACGGAGTGGCGGACAGACATCGTTAAATGAAATCAGCAGGAGATTAGATGTCGTCTTAAATATTTTTGGTAGTTACAAACAATTGTCATGAAACCAAATTATAATCCCCTTTTCCACAAAATGGTGCAGGGTATACACAGTGTGGCAGTATATAAATGAAGGGTATACTTATTTGGTTCATACCGACTTAAGACTCTATTCCTCTGGGAGTTACATATTTAACAGATGAATATGATCCATGTTTTCAAAATACCTCATACAAATGGCTCTCTAGGTTTGATAAACTGCTACCCACCTTAAGACCGATGTTGCCCAAATGCCGTAAAGATGTCTGTACAGATCAAATCAGGTATGAAATATATCTGTCCTACCCACTGTAGTCATTTCTACTTGCTGTGCTTTATTAAAATGTTGTCCAATATCAAACTTGTTTCTGCCTGTAATAAATGCATTGCTGCTCAACATTTTTCAAATAAATGTCGGGCTCAGCCGGCTTTTAACAGCCGCCAGTCAAATATTCATTAGGGGCCCGAAGTTGAACATTTTAAGCGAATTCGAGCTCTGGTTGTCTGTTTTCGTGTCAGTTATTAGCTCACTAGTTTTTTTTTGAATTGTTGCCTTTTGTGTGGACTTACCCATATGTGTTTGCAAAAATTTTCACACAGCGTTACAATCGCAGTATACCATCTCGGCTATTACTTTTCTTTTAACATTTCTTCGTAGCTAAAATCAATTCGCAAACATTCCAACGAAGGTGATACATAAAGTAGCAAATAGAATAATTATACCCTGTCTCAGCTGCACTCTGGCGGAACGTTTTGCATCTTGGTTTATGGTTTGCACTGGATGCACCTGGAAGTTCAAACGAAATAGTTTGGACAAAAAGAAGACTTTTTAAAAATTTTCATTATGCAATGCAGTAGAAGCTAATGTTTATGGTCTGGAACGATTGGTATTGAAAATGGGAAAATTCCTATGGTGTGCTTAATTTCATTAAGATTAGATATAAGATGCGTAGAGCTAAAAAACAGAATCCGGATGAACACATGTGCTGTATTCAAATATAAACCGATTTTCTATAATTTCAATAGCATCTGCCCTTTGTCCAAAAAACTAACCTGCTCCAAGTATCGTTAAAACTGAATATAATATGAGGCTCCTAGAACCAAAAAAGAAATCGAATAAATATATGTGTGAGAAAGATATGTGGTAATCTTAAACGATTTTCTTTAATATTAATAACGTCGTTCCTGGGTCCACAATACAAACGTGTGCCAAATTTCGACAAGATTGGAAGTAAAATGTAACTTCTAGAATTAAAGGCATAAAATGGGATGCATATATGTGTGGGAGCTATGTCTTAATCTGCACCGATCAATTTCAATAGCGTCCTATCTTGGCTTAAGAAACTTACTTGTGCTAACGTTTATCAAGATTGGATGTGAAATATGGCTGGTAGAGCTGAAAGCAGAAAAATCAGATGAACATATATAAGTATGTGGGAGCTTTATCTAAGTCAGAAAAGATTTTCTGCAATTTCATCTGCCAATCGGTTCAATTCATTCAAATCGACAACAATCGAGACCTTGAGTTTATTTATAAGCTTTAAATGGACGGACGGTGCTAAATCACACAATCGTAACATCCAAATAACATCGACACGTCGTAACATAGGCCATTGAATTTCTCGCGCTAAAAACCCATTGTTTCGTTGGCTGTGTGGCAACTGGCACCATCCAGTTGGAACCACATATCGTCCAGCTACATATCCTCAATTTCTGACCACAAAAAGTCCGTTATCATCTAGCGACAGCGAGCATGTACAGGTGTTTTCACATTTACTACAGATCCGGATTGCTGAAATTCGCGCATAATTCTCCCGATTGTGGACACATTTGGTCGATTATACTGACAGAAAAATCAGAAAGAGTACGAACAATTATAACGCTCTGATTTATCGAAAATTTGTAATGGTGTGTTTTTCGTCCTCGTTTGCGTTCTAACAGCTGTTTGTGTTTATTTGTTTTATTTTTGCTGTGCGAAAAGTTTAATATTTTTGTGTTGTGACATTATCATGGAGTTAAATGATATTATTTTGCTAACCACGGCGGAAAATTAGGATCAAATGGTATTGCGCCTAATGAAAATGTGCAGTAGCAGCAGCGCTACTTTGTAATTGAGGAAAAATATATTTTGTTTTCAAGTTAATCTTCTTAACTTTTATTTAATAGGAATGTTATGGTACCTTTTGGGAGAGAGACGTGCCTCTTAATTCGGTCGAGATGTTCAAAGAAAGTTTCCGTGTGGAGAGGAGTGTATTTAACGTTTTGGTACATGGCCTGCCTGCACTGACCAAGAAGGACACCTCGTTTCGGCTCGCTATCCCTTTAGAAAAGCGGATCGCTGTGTCCCTTGGCTCCTCAGTGGAATACCGAACAGTTGGAAGGCTATTTGGTATTTCAAAATCGATGGTGTGCAAATACTGCATGAATTCTGAAATGAAGTCATCGTCCAGCAAGCACCTGAGTATTTGCCAGCAGACTTCCTATCAGATACCTCCTGTCATTTTGGCTGTTTATGTTTATGCTGATAAACAGCTGTTTAAATAGGGATGTGCAATTTGCTGTGTTGCCATTAATAGGTATGGGTGGGTTTCGATTGCAAAAATAATAGAATTTATAGTAAACGCGACTTATCGGAAAACGCGTCCACTATGAACGCGACTTTTTCCTATACCTAACTGGCTATGTTTTTTATATAGGCTTTAACGCGCGTTCATTGATTTTTGGAAGCGGACGTGGACGAGACCGTAGTGGAAAGAGCCTATTAAAGATATCAAAATTGAGTTAACAAATTTACGCTGTACTTCGGCTATAAGCACATAGAGTGCCAGTTTCAAAATACTTATAAAAATCCAAAATCTCAAATAACAGACCAAATATGGTATAACTGTCCTAGGGCTCTGCATTAAAATAATATTAAATTTGTTTTTATGAACGAGTTAAACGTAAAGCGTTCTTTAAAAGACTTTAATGAAATTCAAAATTAATCGGAATTTTTTTTCCCTTAATTTTAGGTTTTATGGTATTTTGGGATGTTCCTTTTGATACTTTTCAAACCTTTATTTCATTTGAAACAGAACGCATATAAACATGAAGCACAAAAAACATTAACAATTTTAGGTTGCAGTTTAGGTTTATAAAATTCAAAAATATTTTAGATTTTTTTTTTGGTTTTTGTTTATATATGTGACAGCGCATAAAGAAAGGGACCTAAGGGTAAAAAAAATCAATTTTCATTTTTTTTCTTTTTTTTGATGTGGGCAACATATGAGCATCGAATGAGACCGACCCCATGCCCAAAAGTGTTCCCTCCCAGAGATATGCGTGTTTTATGAAAGTGAAGTCGACGATTCTAAGCGCAAATAGAAAGGGACCTAATCTTTTAAATGGCTCTCATGAACAAAACTGGTTTTTAACCTTAGGTCCCTTTCTATTTGCTCGTCATATATGAAGACTTTGTCGTTCCTCTCTTTTGTATAACATATTTTTTATGCATATTTTTTATTTAAAGTGCATATTTTTCGATTTTATAGTGCAATTTTAAGCACTTCAAAAGCTTACTTTCAGTGCATAGAATTTCGATCGATTCGAATTCGGATATCGATTTAGTGGCCATCAAGATAGACAGTTTGTAAGAAAATTTTAATGCCAAGTGTTTCTATTCAGAATATGAGCTGGCCTCATTCTAAGAATTTTTTTAGTTTTAAGAAGGTTTTTAAGTTTAATCATAAATAAAATCAAATAAAAAAGATTCACAAAGGGTTTTCGGAAACTTTCACCCCCAATATATAATGTTAACTTACAAGTAATTATATTAAATAAATATTTAATTAAATTAAGCAGAAAACGGACAAATCCTTGAACTCTTTGTATATTTGACGCGCAAAATAGAAAGGGATCTAAGGGTAAAAACCAGTTTTGTTCAGGAGAGCCAGTTTAAAGATTTAAATACGTGTAAATTTGATGTACCATCACTTTCATAAAACGCGCATATCTCTGGGAGGAAACACTTTTGGGGCATGGGGTCGGTCTCATTCGATGCTCAGATGTCAAAAAGACATGAAAAAAAAGCTGAAAGTTATTTTTTTTACCCTTAGGTCCCTTTCTCTATGCGCTTTCACATATATGTACTTACCCAATAAACATTGACGTAAACTAGACTTGAATTACAATCGTCGCCACATCCGTATTTACAATCGTATTTATATCCAATTTTGAAACAAACAAATATACACATTTACAACAAACATTCCACATGAATTATTAAATATTGTTTTTTCAAATTGATTTCCAATTGTTTTCCAAGCATGGATACAATTGTAGAATAAGGGACCCTTTTTGTTTATCCGATAATTGGAAATCAACATGTTACAATGATTACCATAAAGAATTTCCAAGCTTACGTTTACTAATGTAAGTTTATAATCAATTTATAGTAAGTTTATAATGTTTATTGGGTTAGTAGGGACATAAATACTGTTACACACGTTTTATACTGTAAACTCAAAAGTACTGAATGTTTTTAATTTAATGGTTTTAATCACATGCGGTGTTCGAACGGAGCGTGGGCCGCCCACGGTGGGGTGTTTTACATCTCCAGTCTCCTCAAACAGTTTTATGCATCGGTAGACGAACATGCGGCTAATCCTTAGTGGCCGGAGCGTTTTGAAAATATCGCTTTTTTCATTTCACACTTGAAAGCGCTATTACAACGATACGGTTCTGACCACTCCATGATAAAAGTTGAAACAATTTTAAAATCCCGTTACAGACTAACGCTATTGAGATTAGCTTTTAAAACCCATATGACAATAACGGGGAATGTTCAGTTCTACTATTGAAATGGGCGCGTTCAATGTTGTAACAGTATTTATGTCCCTGCAAAGTATTATAGTTACGAGGGTTGCTATTTATATAACGGTCCCGGCTATAAAAACACAATAATTTATCATTGGAAATAGTTGTATTGTTTTTCAAAATATTCTCCTTTTAGATCAATACACTTTTTTCGCACAAACTAATTTTCGAAGCACTTTTCCGATTCCGATTGAGACACCCCAAAACATGATTTTTGAACGCTTCAACTGCTGCTGCGGGCGATGGCAAACGTTGACCACGCATTTTTTTCTTGATGCTTGGGAATTAGAAGAAGTCATTGGGTGCCAAATCAGGGCTGTACCATTCGACATCTTGAGTGGTCAAATAGCTCATCGTTTCGTGATGCAAAATTATCCGTCATCTCTTATTATCTTTAGTCATTTCTTCGAACACTGTTATCAAACAGATGGTTGTATACCGCTCAGAATTTACCGTGCTTCGTTGCACTAAATGCACTGTGGCCACATGGCCGGTTATACCAAAAAAACCAATCATTTGCTTCGATGTATTTCTTTCACGAACAACTTTTTTTGGATTTCGCTCGTCTTGCAAGACCCATACGGTCAATTGCTATTTTGTTTCGAGTTCATATGCATAGATCCATGATTCGTCACCTGTGACAATGTTAAACACTGCAAATTGAGCTGCAGCAGTTACACTTTTTCAACACCTCTTTGCACCAAATCATACGAGCTTTTTTTTGAAAATTCGTCAAATTATGTGGGATCCAACGAGAACAATTTTTTTCACGGCCAAATGAACATGCAAGATTTTATTGATGCATGTCATAATAATGCCCAAGGATGCCTCAACCTCAAGGTTTGTCACATGTCGGTCTTGCATAATCCGTTCACGCACATCATCGATGGTTTCTGACAAAGTGACCGAAGTTAGACGTCCTTCACGAAATACATCCTGGAGCGAACGGCGCCCGAGACTGAACTCTTGGCAGGTTTTTGATGCAGCTTCATCGTCAAAAGTCGAAACAAGTTGATTTAATCACTCTTGTCTCGATAACCAACGCCGAAAATCGTAAAAATGTATTGCACGAAAATGTTCACGGGATAATTCCATTTGTTTACTAAGATGAATTATTCAACACACTGTAAACAAAACAATTCGTCCTGAAATGACAAAACGTTCTGAGTAAAGTTATGCTAAAAAATTTCAAAGTTTCCATAGGAAGTTCCAGTTTGCATCTGGTAACACTAGTAGTATACCCGAAATATAAATAGCAACCCTCGTCTTTAAACTTGAAATGCTACGAAGACAATAATTTTTTATTTTTTAGAAGTTTTTTTCACAATCTGTCCAACTAAGGACAATAAGCAAATTTTATCATATTTTACAAATAACATAGATTGTTGAGCTCCAACGAGAACAACAATATAAGAGTATACTACGATTAAATAACAATAATTTACAAGTGTATGAGCTATTTTAAAGCATTAAAATAAATTATAATTATTATATATATAACATCTACTTCCGGAATGGGAGGTCAAGGATGTGGTGGCACTTCAATCTTCTTGTTTCGTTAGTATCATCGAGCAATGAAATGGCCAGCGAGTTGCAGTGATCACTTAATCTTTAAAGGTAGTTTTCTGCACACCGTCTTATTTCATCTTTCACCATCGAATGTTTAAGTCACTATGTATAGTGTTGTTAGATACGAACCACGGCGCTTTACTCGTAAGTATAGTCCTTAATGTCTTAGACTTATATCATTGTAAAATTTCGATATTCGAATTACTGGCAGTTCCCCAAAGCTGTATACCATATGTCCATATAGGTTTCAGTATGGTCTTGTATATTAGAATTTTATTGTGTATACTTAGTTCAGGTTTGGGACCTAATAGCCAATATAGACGCCGGGTTTTTATGTTTAAATGTTCTTTCTTAGATTTTATATGTGGTTTCCACGTCAGCCTTCTGTCAATGTGAATCCCCAAGTATTTGACGCTTGGTGATTTTGGAATAACACAATTATTTATTAATAAATTAGGACAATCCCCATTTCTCATAGTAAATGTGACGTGAGTAGAATTTTCAGCAATTATTCTGATGTTCCATTTGTTCATCCAGTTTTGAATGTTGTTATGTTCGTTTTGAACGAAGTACGAAGCTTCTACCGGGCATGAACTACAGGCTAGTATTGCGGTGTCATCTACGTATGTCGCTACTAATACATCTTTCGTTGTGGGCATATCGGCAGTAAAAATGGTGTAGAGAACTGGGCCCAGTACGCTGCCTTGTGGAACTCTGGCCCCGATTTCATAAATATCGGAATGTTCTTCATTTACTCTGACATAAGAACATCTCTGCTTCAGGTCGGATTTAAGGACCAAATACATATGCCCAGGTAGGATTTTTTTAAGTTTGTAGAGCAAACCATCGTGCCAAACTCTGTCGAATGCCTGCTGAACGTCTAAAAATACTCCAGAACAATATTTCTTGTTTTCCAATCTATCTCTAATATAGACGATGATACGATGGCATTGCTCAGGAGTACCATGGTTATTGCTGAACCCTAATTGATATTCAGGTATGACATTTTTCTTCTCTAGCACTGGTAGTATTCGTCTTAAAAATATTTTTTCAAATATTTTAGAAGAAATGATTTCATTCTCAGGTTTTTGAGGTTTTGGCAGCATTATTAATTCTGCGAATTTCCACTGAGATGGAAAATGATTTTAACGCAGAATCGAGTTGTATATTAAAGCTAAAAATGTAATTGCTTTTTTTGGAAGATTTTTTAAGACTTTTCCGTCAATTTGGTCATATCCGGGCGACTTTTTAGAGTTAATGTTGACTATCTCTTCCCGAATTTCATGAAGGGAAATATGTTTTATTGGCCAATCTACTGGACATGGACTGTCTAGAAATTCTATAACGTGATTCACATGTGAATTAGCGCTTAAGGTATGCGGCGTAAATGTATTTGTTAGATGAAGAGCAAACGAATCCGCTTTGCTTTTATCAGTTTTACACCAGTTTCCACTCGTATCCTTAATGGGAATAGTTCTCTTTGTAGAACGTTTTGTTGCTTTTCCGTGAAACATTAAGACTTTTTAAGTATGACTGTAGTTGATCATTTTTTTGTTGGTCAAGTCTCGATTTAAGTTACAATAAATTGAAAATAAAAATAAATTGTTTGAGCTATTTTAGTACTTAGCATGCATGTACAGTAGAGAGCCCATGAATTACATAGAAAATGAAAAAGTGTTATTCTTTCCGCGCCCCGTTCATTTTCTGCTATAAAGGGCATACAAATAATATCCGTGCAAAAATGTTTTCTATCGGATGGAAACCGAAAAGTCCATTACGTTTATAAATAAAATTACTAATTTACGTTTGAAAAAAATTGTGACTCAAATTTTAAGTTTGACCTCTGAAAGCACCGTGAAGGGTCATAGCTAGGTCAAAAATTGTGTACGAAAAAAATGTTTGCCTGTATATTTACAACACAAATGCTTAAGGTGCATTTTTCGAAAGTAGTCTGGCTTACGATTGAAAACAATTTCACACGGATATTATTTTTGATGTCCAATATACAAGAAAATGAGAGGGGAGCGGAAAAAATAACACTTTTTCTTTTATGGGCGCTCTAATGTACAGAGGCCTATAGACTTGAGAGTTATCCAGCCTAAGTACTTAAAAGGCTACAACAAATTTTATTTCTATTTTTGATGAGAATCTTGAACTGCAGGACACAAAAGTTGTTATTTTTTGTTAAATGGCTTACGTGTTGCGGTTTTGCTATCCAGTCTTACACACAGAGAAAAAAATCTGGTGGAAAATCAGTACGAACAGGAAATATTCGCTTGAATAAGCACACTTTCTGTTGCAATTAGACCATCTTAGGGTATTTCGAACCGGATCAATATAAAGACTATGAACACATGGTGACTGCAAAAGAAAGACTTCTCGTTTAACGTAGTCCAAATCGAGTGGAAACCTACTTTTTCCCTGTGTGTAGCGAAAATCACCAATATTATTTCATTAGACGTTATGACATTTCACTCATTTTTAAGCACTTCATAATATTTAAGTTATCCTTATACAATCATTGGTTTAATATTTAAATTGCCCTTACTTGAAACATGCATTTCAATAAATCCTTAATAAAACATTGTGCATTTCCATATAAAATATTGGCGGTAATGAATGAAAACCAAATACACGGTCAGAAAACTTTGTAATTAACCAAAGCGAAGAACATGGCAATGAGATGAAAATATATTGAAAATACGCACAGAGACCGACAGACAGGGAATACATAAATTCTCTACTAAATATACAATATTCTGCAGCAATTATCAAATGATTTATGGGGTAATTATGTTTATGAAGTAATAAACACATACGTACATTCGTGCTGGAGACATATGGCCGTAGATGAGCCGGGCAAGAGTATGAAAAAAAAGAAAAACTTTTGAGGCACAACAGTAAATGTTGAAAAGAAACTATAGACGGACATTACTTCAAAACTAATTGTTGAAGTAATGCATTTATGATCTTTGCATTGTTTCGCACGCCATAAGAACTAAATCGAGGGGATTTGCCAAACGGTCGTATACAAGTTTTTCATGTAAAGACCCCAGACTGACAGGCCACTGTCGATGATGATGCGGGTGTTGGGGAAAATCCGTAGAAAGCAGATTACTGCATTACTTAAATGCACGGGCATTTTGTTGGAGTAGTTTTCCACCCCCGTCGACATCCATTTCTCCCCCGCACCCAAATCGAATGGCCATAGGCGTATTTATGAGCAATGCAAGCCGGCATGACTGAATGCAAGAATCTGTGGAATGTGTAAATCCTAAGTACGATATTTACACCCTGTCCAGGGGTTTCGACGTTGCCTGCCATTAATGGTCAGTGACAGCTTAACAAGGAATATGCTACTGCCAGCGCTCAGGAGCGATGACACAGAGACACAAGTAATAATTGCGCTCAAAGTCCTGTACACGCAATGAGGGTGAAGGATTCACCCTCCTGCGTTTCATTACTTGCAAGGAAAAAATGTGGAAAACAGAAAAGAAAAGTTGTTAATCTTTTGCAGTCAAATTCTTGTTGGTAGCTCTCATAACTTATGAGGTTATTAAAGATGAACTTAAGAAAATAACGGAGAAGATACAGCATTATAACCCCCAGACTGCTGCAGATACCCGCAGCACAAGTAGTTGTATCTATTACGCATAGCAAATACGCCGCACTGGCAATCATCCCTGTCCCCATCCACATTTGCCACTTGCAACACATTCGTCTACAGCTGGGGTTCATTGTACGACCGTTCCACGTTCTCTGCATTTTCCTTGGCTGCTTTACTGGGCTATTGATTTTAATAATTTACATTGTCTAGAAAAGCCAGCAACAAAAACAACACTAAAGGGCAAATTGAAATAATGGGATCTTTATGCGGCAGCATCATCCGTCCATCGGCACGGCACGGCTGCTCACGCATGAATGGCGCGTGTCGGTATTTAGGAAGAGAGCGAGACACTGTGCTGTCTTCTCGATTTCTTCCATGATGCGGCCATTTCCGGTTTCAAGAGGGGTTATACGTACAGCCAGCCATTTGAGCTCAGACTGTTAAGTACTTTTCCCCAAAAGTAAATGCTCTTATTTTCTTGCTGTTTGGGGGAGAAGGGAAAGCATTTCAATATTTTTTGTTTTATTTTTTGGGCGGGGGGTATGGGTTTTATTTCTTAAATTTAATATTTAATACAAGTTTCTGGTTGTTGTTGTTGTTTTAGTCTTCTTGATAAATTGCCCTTCATTTGTGTTGTTGTTTGGACAAATGCTTTTAGAATTTGTTTTTCTAGTTTGAATAAAAACCGTTTTCGTTTTTAAATAATTTAGCAAAATGCTAAAAGTCTTTATAAGGAGCAGATGGTACTTTCGCGTAGGTGTGTACACCTGAAAACAAACTGTGAATCTTAAGAGCTGTGCTTATGTAAATTTCAGTAGAAAATGCACTTACGTTTAACGCCGAGAGCACCTATTTATGGTTTAAGTAAATAATTCTTACAGTCCCATTCAAATAATTGAAAAAAATTAGTTACGATTGGAAAGAATTAGTTACATCCGATGTGATGTAAATTGTGGCTTACAGAGCGAAAGGAGCTGATAACGGGAGTAACCTTTGCGACATATTGGACCTACATCGACCATATTAAGAAAAAACATATTTGTCTATGTTTTCCAGGAATGAACACCATTTCAGAATTTGATTTGGTACGGTTCAGTGGTTTAAAGCAATGGTTCGGGGTTAAAAATGGTTTTTAGTTACCCTTGAATCGTAGTTCTGGTTCGGTTCAAAGTCGATCCAAAAATCAAAGAAAAAATTATTATTTGATACCAAATTTTTTGTCTAAAAATAAAAAAAACAAGTAAAAAGTGTTAAGTTTGGCTGTGCCGATCTTTGGGTACCCTCCACCAGATTCCCAAATAAAACCATATTTGGTGCGGAAGTGTGTTCTATATAGAAATCTTTATGTGCAAAATTTCATTTCGATAGGTCAAGCTTGTGGTGAGTTATCGTCATATTATTTCTCAAAGCCCATGAGACCGTTTGTGTGGGAGGTACCAGTAGGGCCTTTCCGATCTTAGCCAAATTTAGCGCAAAAGTCTGCTCTATATACTAATCTTGATGCCGAAAATTTCGTCTTGATAGGTCAAGTGTGTGGTGAGTTATTGTCATATTATTTTTCAAGGCCCATAAGACCGTTAGTGTGGTAGGTACCAGTAGGACTTTTCCGATCTCAACCGAATTCAGCGTAGTAGTGTGTTGTCTATAGAAATCTTGATGTGTAAAATTTCGTTTCGATAGGTCAAGTTTGTGGTGAGTTATATTCATATTATTTTTCAAGGCCCATAAGGCCGTTTGTATGGGAGCTACAAGAAATGGTGGCCCAATCTAAACCATTTTTACATAGATGATTGCGCCTACATAGAGATTAATATTTGCAAAATTTCAGTGATTTTACTCAAGAAACTGGACGGATATATCCAAATAAAAAAACTAATTTTTATGAGGTAGTGTCGGTTGAGGGTCTCCAACAACAACTTCCCGTAGAGCTATATGGCCCATTTTCAATACCAACCATGCTAGGTTAACTACACATGTTTGTGTTTCCCAAGCTCCCTAGCTGTTTTTATGCAGGCTCTATCTTGTTTTCAACAGGCGGACAGCCGGACAACATGGCTAGATCGTCTTAGAATTTTACGAAGATCAAGAATATATATACTTTGTTGGGTCTCCGATGATTATTTCAAGGTGTTACAGACAGAATGACAAAACTAATATACTCTCCATTGTATGGTGGAGGGTATACAAACTTAACATACACACATACTCGTATGCCTTTTAATGTAAACAAATGGTTTCGATTATTTTTTGTAAATCAAACTATTTTTTTATGATATTTTGCGGCTTATGTTCGGTTTGACAATACTTTTCCAGTACGGTTTAGTTACGATCAGGTAGATAGACAAAAACAAAGACCTTACCTTATTACTTCAAAAAAAATAATAACAACAAATGATCACAACTAACCAAAAACTCTAAAACTCGGCTTAAACCCAGTTCTAGTTCGGTTCGGTACTACACGCAGAAAAAAAGTATGGTTGGGGTGACAATATTCGAAGAGGATCATACTATTGTTGGGTATATGGTTGTCACACAACAATATTATGATCCTCACAACAATAGTATGATTCACGCATAACCATACTATTATCTCCACAACCATATTATGATCCTCACAACCATAGTATGTTTTTCATACAACCATAGTATGATCCTCACAAATTTAGTATGATTCACACGCAACAATACTATGATTCTCACAACCATAGTATGATTCACACTCAACCATACTATTATCTCCACAACCATATTATGATCCTCACATCCATAGTATGTTCCTTATACAACCATAGTATGATCCTCACAACCATAGTATGATTCACACGCAACCATACTATGATCCCCACATCCATAGTATGATTCACACTCAACCATACTATAATCCCCAAAATTATTTATTAGGATTGGTTTTGTTGTTATTCAAAAATAGAGATTTTTATTAAGTACTCCTATGTTATTTTAAATTGCATTACTATTAGTTCATAACCAGATTTGATGCGATGTTTTTATTAAACATTTCATTCAAGAAACAAAAATATATATTCCAACGGTCAAAAATACTTTTAGTTGCCAGCAGGGGTGAATGTTACTTCACCATCCGTAGACACCAAGTAACGAATGTGATTTTACCATGATCAATGGCTATATACTTATGTGCAGGCAGATTTTAAATAAACGAGAACCAGTCGGTATTAGAGTATTTCACCGAACAAAGAAAACACAATAAAAATCCCTTGAACTACATTCCGATTGTTGTTGTTTTTTTAATGGACAGCAACCATTCACTGTATCGTGTGTATGTGTTTTTTTTGTGTATCAAAAAAAAATACGCACACACAAAAATGTATGCTCTATAAAACCTGTTTTGTTATGTTCATAGTCGCAACCATACAGTATGATTGCCGTAATCATATTATTGTTGACATAAATTTTTGAACAACAATACTTTTGTTGCACCAACCATGTTTATATGATTGCTACAACCATATTTTCATTTCTAAATTTGGCAATAATACTATTGTTACATTTCAACAATAGCAATATTGTCGCAATCATACTATTGTCAAAATAAAATTCAAAAAACAATACTATGGTTGCGACGAACATGCTTTTATTGTAGAGAACATATTAGTGTTACGGTGACCATAGTGTAACCATATCTTTTCTCTGCGTGTAATACCCAGTTCCTCGTTCTACCAGAGATGCCATATGGTCAGTAGTCATTCTCTATGAGAAATTCGGTCAGAATCATATGTATTATATTCGGCTTTTACAACTGAAAGTTTTTAAATCATGAAGAACCTTTTCCTAGGGGCAGGGTTACCATACGTCCTCCTCTCGAAGGACATGTTCACCTTTTTTACCACTGTCTTCCCATTAGAGTGCACAAAACCGAAACTGACATTCTGGTTTTAAAGCCATACTCAACAGCCGGGTTCTTTAAAATGCCTAAAACCCGACATGTCGGTTGACGCTGTATTTTGCTCTTTATGGGTTTCTTGTTGCTGAATGTAAAATCATAGAAAATTCAAAATTTCTTGTACAGAATACGTAACAAGTAATTGAGCTAGACCTACGTTTAGGATACTGATCGACTCAGATCACCACTTTATGCGATTTAACCATATCGGTCTGTCCGTTCCTCCGACTATCTGCTGTCTATCCAAAGCTTGAAAATGGAGAAAATCGGTTCTAATTACATGAACATACATACAGGGTGGCTATTGAGTATTACTACATTAAGAAATTTTTTTAAGGGTATGGAATTCATTTTTCTTTTACTCCTGATAAAGCCCATTACATTTTATATTAATTTTAAGAATAATGGAATTTAAATGCCCCCTGCTCGTTGATGCAGGTGCGGCATCCTACCAAAAAGTTGTTTATTATTGCTTGGAGAGTTGAGACAGGAATTGCACAGTTGTGTCTCGAATGGATTGCTTTAGTTCATTTAAATTTGTTGGTTTTGCTGTTTGGAATAACCCCACAAAAAAAAGTCGGGTGCAGTAAGGTCAGGTGACCTGGAATGACAACGGAATGTGGAGTTTCTGGATATCAGCTTATTAGGAAATTTTCATCGCAATTTTGTCATAATAGGCCGGGCTATGTGAGGAGTTGCACCACATAGTTGAAAAAAATTCTCATTCAGCGTAATTCTACCTCAACATGCTCAAGTAATTGTCTCCAGTAACCGTATCGGTGTGACCGTTTTCTTCGAAGAGGTAGGGCCTGACAATGCATCATAATGAAACTTTACACAGCACTGTTACACGAAGAGAATGCAATTCCGTCTCATGGAGTATCTGTGGGTTGAAAGCACTCCATATTCGACGTTTTTGTTTTTATATTGCCGTTAAAATCGAAATGGGCCTCGTCAGACATGAAAACCCCGTTTTACATGTTTCCGCCCTCTTCCACCATTTGAAGCATCTTCTGGCAAAATTACAAGCGAATCGGAAAGTCTGCTACATTCAGTTTGTTGGCTATTTGAATTTTATATGCGAATAAGTCCAAATCTTTGTGCCTAATTGACTGCAATGACTGTCCGCTTATACCCATTTGAGCAAATAAGCTTTTTGTCGAAACTCTTGGACTGTTTTGTATGGCAGCAGTTACAGCAGCGATTGTTTCCTTCGTCCGAACTCAAGGGTTTCGATGGTAAGGTCTTCTGTTGATTCTCCTATGCTCGGCACAATTTTTTACAAGTCTCATTAAGGTCCAACTGCTGGGAGGATTGCCGCCAAACGCGCGCCCATACTCTCTTTGAACCAAAACTACGGACTCCAGTAAATGATAGCGGCGGGCAATCCAAATTCTTGTTTCAGTGTCCCAGTTATCAATTTTAGTTAAATCTAAAAATCAATCTGCAATATAAAAAAATACCTAGTTTCATTTAATAGAAAAAAGTTATTAATTTTTTTGTGGTAGCGGCTTTCATCTGCCACCCTGTATGTTCAGTCAACATTTTTATTGTCTTTAGCTCTATAACCTAACCACTATATCCATCTTAATGAAATTTGGCTGAGATCTTTTTGATCGATCAGCTCAGATAAAAATGGTTCATTCCGTTCAACGGTTTGTTATAGCCGCAGTGCACATTAGAACGCCCATAAAAAAAACGTGTTATGTTTTTCGCTCCCCGCTCATTATCTAGTATATTGGGCATCATAATAATACGTGTGCTAAAAATTCAATCGGCTGGAAACCGGCCAGTCCGTCACGACTTTTAGCCCTAAAATGGAGTAAAACTAGTTGCAAGATTTGATAAGCTATAACTCGTAAGCCAGGCGACTTTCGGAAAATACACCTTAAGCATTTGTATACAGACAAGCATTTTTCTCTCACACAATTTTTGACCTAGGTAAGACCCTTCATGGTGTTTTCAGAGGTCAAACTTCAAATTTGAGTCAAATTTTTTTTTAAACGTAATTTAGTAATTTTAATTTAAATTTGACCTCTGAAAACACTATGAAGGGTCATATGTGTAGAAGTAAATATCGGCCAAATGGCCGCCGCGACCTCGGCGGCAAACCTCAATCCGATGGTCCAAATTTTCGATGACGCTGAGGCATAATTGAGGTTCTATGGCGTTAATGTGCCGAATTATCTCATCCTTTAGCTCCTGAATTGTTGCTGGCTTATCGACGTACGCCTTTTCTTTCAAATAACCCCAAAGAAAGAAGTCCAACGGTGTCTAATCACATGATCTTGGCGGCCAATTAACATCGCCCCGACGTGAGATAACGAGGCCATTGAATTTGTCGCGCAAAAGAGCCATTGTTTCATTAGCTGTGTGGCAAGTGCCACCGTCTTGTTGAAACCACATATCGTCCACATCCATATCTTCCAATTCGGGCCATACAATGTTCGTTATCATCTCTCGATAGCGAACATCATTCACAGTAACTGCATGACCGGCCTCATTTTGGGAAAAATGCGGCCCGATGATGCCGCCAGCCCATAAACCGCAACAAACGGTCACTTTTTGTGGTGCATTCTTTTTTCAACAATCACTGTTGTATAATCATTCGCTCAAATGCGGCAATTCTGCTTATTGACGAATCCACTGAGGTAAAAATGTGCCTCATCACTAAAATAGTTTTCTTCCAATATTGATCATCCACTGTTGCCCGATGCCTGAATAACTTTAACGCGTAGCTCGTTTATGTTTCTTTCAATGGTTCAAATTGAAATAGTCTGAAATTGAGAAATATCAAATGAAATGCAGAAAAAAACTTGACGTTTAGGTGTGGTTCACATTCAACATCGACCCTTAAAACCACCCGTTAATATTAAAGTGAAGTAAGATGGAATTTTAAACTACAATATTTTCAGCTACTTAAGAGATAATTTAACGCAAAATACCTCAAATAAATGATTGAAGTCTTGGCTACAGATTTCATAGAAAATATATTCTTTCATAACGGTCATATTTTGTAGTTTATTTAAACAAAAAATAGGTGAAAAAATTTATTTCAAAATGCCACTCTGTGTCGGCTTTGGTTTTCATTCTGAACATATCTTATTCATAAAATTATATTAAAAAATTTATTTTCTCTTGAAAAAGGACGAGAAGGCAGTTTATCTTGAAAATATACTAAATTTATTTTAGACGATCTATTTTAAAATATTAATAGTAGGAATTTAGCAGAAAACCTCCCAATTGAAATAAATTGGACAATATTTTTTCACTTCTCTTGAGCTTTTGAAAAAAAAACGAATAGAATCTTAGAAATTTGATGTTGAAATGCTCTACAAAAAATAAACTCCATATGATTTTACTTTAGACATCTTATCACGAATAATCGGTAAAACAAAGGAATTTTACTACTTTTAATCTCATTTCACATAAGGTAGCATTGCTAACAAAAATTTCCTTGACCCATAAGAAATAACTCCGTCCGAGGGTCATCCTATTGGGAATTTACTATAATCCTTAGCATTAATTTCTCGAAAAAATCGTTCACACCCTGAGAAAGGCCGAACATTTGTTGCAAAGTGTAACATGTAACCACAGCGAACTAAACGAGATTTAGTTACTACAAAAGATTTATTTGTTGTCTCCACCAATTATTAGCACCAATGTAACATATACTTCATAATTGGTTGATCGTCACAATCACCAGTTATAGCAACCATTAGTTTTACTGAGTTCGTTTGGTAAAATCGAATTATTGGCTGCAATAATCGTAATATAATTGTAGCTACCATCTTATGGTTATTTAAACCATGTAACCATCTATACAATGGATTGACATCTTTCAGTGTCAAAACGTTAGTCGAAGTTAACATTTTCATAATGGTAAAGTTCACTTACGAGCAGCGTTTGAAATCATTAAAAAATGACTAAATTCTGAGTCGGTGGTCGCAACTTTAGAAGCGCTTACTTGAAGTTTCGGCCGTAATAATCCCACCCGATATGGTTGAGGGGTTCAATAAACAAAATATGCGGTTTCGGACAGTAACAAACCCACATGTGCTTCATGAGACACAATTGCACCCGAAAAAAGTTACTGCGTGGTGAGTATTTCATTTCGGAGGTGTGCTTGGGCCGTATTTTTCGTCGTCAATCGAGAGCGCTATCGTGCCAAATTTGAAAATTGTTTTTGGCCAGAATAAGATGAGCTTGACATCGCCGATATGTCGTTTCAACAAAACGGTGCCACTAGCTACGTACAAAGCATGCGTTACATGGTCGAGAAATGGTCCGGTCGAATGGTCACCTCGTTCATGCGATTTACCGCAATTGGATTTCTTTTTATGGCCCACATCAAGTCATTGATCTATGTCAATAAGCCAACAATTTTAGACGAGTTCAAAAACTACATCCAACGCCAAATTGCCAACGTTCCTGTCAAAATGTGGGTCTAAAGAATAGATCGCTGTACACGTGCTCGCGGTGGTTATATAACCAAAATCTAATTTCATTCTTAAAATGTAACATTTGTACTACACCTGAAATAAGTTTGAACTTTTATCTTAAATATTCTGTGTTTTATTAATATATAAAATTGTTATGTCCCTAATGGAAAACCCTGTAGTTCGGACCGATTTCCAAATGATTTTTTCTCTGTGTGCAGTAAAACGAATATTGTAGTATTATAATGGGTGATCCATCTAGAGGTATTTTTTCAGAACGAAAAAAAAATATAAAAATTCAAATCAAGTGTGGAATCTTTATTGGTAATTTGAAAGGATATTTTATGGCATTTATTATTTGAAAATAATTTCTTTCAAATGTTGGCAACTGTATTATGGAAATGAGCGTTCGGTGAGTAACGGGAAGATCCGGTGATTTCGACCAAAATGTTGATCAGTGATGAGACCCATTTCTGGCTCAACGGCAAAGTCAATAAACAAAATTGCCGCATCTAGAGGTATCATTATACCCAGAGAAAACCACGGTTTGGTGTGGTTCATAAGCCGGTGGAATCATCGGTGCATGTTTTTTCAAAAATGACGGTGGCCGGAACGTAACCTTGAATGGTGCTCGCTATCGCGCCGTGATATCGATCTTTATGCTACCTGAAATTGAAGCCCGTAATCTTGACGACACTTGGTTTCAACAGGACGGTGCCACTTGCCATACAGCTGCCCAACTAATGGATCTATTGAGAGGTCATTTCGAAAAGCAGCTAATTTCACGTTCGGGCAGGTGGGTTGGCCGTCTAGATCGAGTGATATCACACCTTTAGACATTTATTTTGGGGTTACGTAATATTCAAAGTCCATGCTGACAAATTAGCTACGATTCAGGTTTTGGAAGCCAACATTACGGATGTCATTAAAGCCATACCGGTCGAAATGCTCGAACGAGTCATCCAAAATTGGATCCTCAGAATGGAAACTCTGAGGCGTAGATGTGGCCAACATTTGAAGGAAATTTTATTAAAAAAATAAATGCCATAAAATGTTCTTTCAAATTGCCAATAAAGATTCCACACATTATTTTAATTTTTATATTTTTTTTGTTGTTCTGAAAAAATACCTCTAGATGGATCACCCAATAGATACTTACTTATAATGCAGAGTCACAATATTGACTCCAACAGCCAAGATATGTGCAACACTATTAGTAGTCGTATATAAATACAATACTTATATATGGTCACCTCATTCAGGAATCGGTCAACATGAATTTGATGGTTGAATATTCATATTCATTTTAATTTTCAATATATTTGAGCAAACTTTTGGAAAATAATATACTTTAGAAGGAATTTATTAAAATCATGGATATTGCATTCGTTTTATAGGTATCGAATGTATTATTTACTACTACCACCACAAGTGAGGACTATTTGTATTGCTCACTACTCTGCTCCAAAAGTTCGCACAAAATTGTCATTCATACGTATTCAAAGCATGTGCTTCACGGCCTTATCGGTCCATTTTTATCTACTGGCTCTTGCGTACACAACTATACAAGTTTTCCAATAATTGCGGTATTAACGTTCCAGGCATACACAAGCGTTCGATATGCATACATTACGTTTATCATTAAATGTGGAGAGGTAATGGAGACGGTACTGGCACGCAATTGTATGCCCCCTTCTCCAGACCTGTGCAGTGACTTATGTCCCATTCACACTTTAAATATCGGGATATGTACGTACTCCTGCGGGTACGAGTCATATTCGCTATTTAAAGGAACTCATTGTGAAGTTCATCTCCTAACATATGCATGTGTGCCGGGGATACAATAAAAATGAATGGCTGACGCGTGTGCATCCACTTATGGCAACACGATGACAATGCTACGGCACTTTGGAGCGAGTGGTCCATATGGGGCACAGTGGTTTGAAACAAAGCCTTCTCTTTAATGCTAGAAATATATAATTTTTTAGCTAAAAATATCAGCTTTTTATGATATTCCACAAAAACTATTTATTGCCTATAGCTAAATGTAAAAGTTTTATGTAAAGAAGATAATAAGACACTATACTTCCTTCGTTCCAGAAACAGATTGTCTCACATAATGGACTTTAAAACCAACGTGTCCGTTCAATCATACCGTCGTAGATTTGACGGGAAATCATTGAAGGCAGTAATGCTGAGTATCTGCATTTATCTAACTTCATATCAGATCGAAGTCATCAGAAAATATCCACTGCGCTTAAAACGATCGATGATATAACGATAGCAGTTATCGGAGATGAACAATAACTGGACGAAAGTAGCTGAGTAATTCTCGACGCACTCTAAGAAATCTTGAGCTCAAACAAGAGAAACATTTTCAATGGATGGCATGAAAAGTATAAGTACAGAGTGGCCCCAATGAGACCTCACATATCACAGCAACATATCCATAATTTACCTAGCAACGTGAGCAGTCGTTTTTTCTCATTAAAACCACAAACTTTTTGTTGCTCCCCCATTGTCAGAAGAAAGTTCGGTATTTTATCCTCATTCTCAAAGAAAGACTTTGCACCAAAGTGTGCATATGGGTTGGACAGATGTCTTGCCGGTGGATTTTAATTGCCTTGCCTTAAGGTATTGCGTTAACAGTCACTAAAATAGATATGAGTCGCGTATGACTTTTAAAGATTTTTATACCCGCATCACACTGTGGCTTCGGGTATTATTGCAAAGTGATGATATAAATCCATCCCTTTATCCATCTATCGTAATAATTGAAACCGATCAAAATCGATTTCGATGGAACTTGGTACATTCTTCAGGTTTGGTCCAAGGACGCACATTGTTGAAACTGGTCCACGTTTTCATATAAAACAAAAATTGTTTGCCGCTTTGAAAACCAGAAGCTCTAAAAGTCACATATTACATCCCACTCCGACCAAATTTGCACAGCGCGATATGAGCAAATCGGATGAAATTGGACTATATCGGTCCATGTTTTCGAATAGATCCGGCACTAAAATCCCTCCTGATGTGAGGTCATGCAGCTCTAAAAACTGAAAATTAAATCCGATCATTGCAAAATTTTGCGGAAATCTGGACTATGGACATATAAGTATTCAAAATCATTAAAATTTCGTCACGAAGAAGAATATCACATACATTATACGCATACATTATACATTATATATTTGAGGCCTCGACCCATTGGTGTTAGGTCTCTGTGGCGCGAAAAATTATATCCTCTCTAACATGGATATATGGGTACGCTGAAACAGTGGAATTTTGCCCCCAAAAACCGCTCCGTAATGTTCTTGAAACAGTAACATTTTCTCACATTTGTACCTAGATTTAAGATTTGGGACAATTTTCTACTCGGACTGGGTAGGGCTTCAAAAAAAGCCCTACCTTAACTATGGGTATATGGGTACTAAAAATACAACAATCAAAAATAGCATTATTTTTTCGATTCGATCATATTTTGCCCATATAAATATATATTATAAATAAAGGGTCATTTAAAATTTTTAATTTGAACTACCGATTAACATTCATTTTTATTTTCAGGTTTATGTGGGAAATTTACAAAATGGGTCGCTATACGCTCGAACAAAATTGGGAGATATTAAAAACTTACTTCCAAGTAGTAAGTCCTTAACGCAAACTGTAAGATTTTTTTTGAGAAGAGACCGGCCTTAAGTTCTTTTTGTGCCTTAATTTGTGAAGCGAGTTCATGAAAATGGATCGTTATGGGACAAACCAACCCGAGTAAGTTCTAGTCCAGTGCGTTCAATCAAAAACATTGTTGCTGTGGCTGACAATGTTCAAGAGAATCTATCAACATCAACTCGGCATCGTTCTTAGGATATGAAAACATTTCTCGCACTTCTTTGAGAAGAATTTGCTAAAAACACTTCGGTATGAAGGCATCTAAAGTTCAATTGGTCCAATTGGGTTTTCTCTTCCTCCAATAAGCTGACGATTGTTTAACAGGAGATAAAGAATTTTACCGAAAAATCGTGTTTTTAGATGAATCTGAAACACGATTCAGACGAAGCTGAAACACGGTGGTTGTGAGAATTTGCCAAATTGCCCCATATAAGGTTCAGAAACCCCACACGTGACTATTGATAAGCCAATTCATCCATAACGTGTCACTGTTTATAGTGGATTTAAAGCATCCAGAGACAATTAATTGAAGGGTTGAAACTTGAAATCAAAGTTGTCATTAAAAAGATTCGACCTAAACAATCGAAAATGTACTGAAAAATTGGGTTGATCGGATGAAGTACTGCCGAGCCAGTTGTGGAGGTCATACAAATGATATTACGTTCCAGAACTAAATGACAATGTTCGACCTTTCAAATAAAACCAAAAATTTAAAAAAAAAATTTAATAGTTTTTTTTACAGCCAATTCAAATTGTAAATTTTTTTATGGCCCACCCTGTTCGTGTCGAAATGTTACCTATAATAAAGTTTCCACAATTGATTAGAATTTAAACATCAGTTTAAGTAATAAAATTTGTTTGTATGAAACGAATTTGTTAGTTCTTTAAGTGAAATGTTAGTTGGCCTTTATAATTGTGATACCCCTTAACTAAATTGTATAAGTGTCCAGATGACTGTCCAAATTCAATTGGCTTTAGGTTCCATTCAGGGTTGATGACCATTTCCAAATAAGCGTTGGTTCGGTTTAGTGGTTACGGGCAGCTCCGAACCAATAGTTTCGTTTTAAAAATAAATTTTAGGTACTCGTACTCTTGAACCGCGGTTCTGGTTAGGTTCAATGTTTTGAATTGAGTCAAACATTATGGGATAAAAATAATTTTTGTTGTAATTCATTTTATTAAAAAAATGGAATTAAAACTGAGGAATGTACATAAAATCATATTAGGTACATTGTTAAAATAATACGCAACGTGAAAATAGAAGCGGAATTTGTGTCAGAATGCTTTCGATTTATCAATTTTTTTTGTAGGCCGAACCAAAAAATTTTTGGCAGCTTTTTGGTTCTGTTCTGCATTTTTTTTCCAACAGCTGTTTGGTTTACGATTCGGTTCATAGACAAAAAAAGTGATATGGTTCTGTTTGAAACCGGTTCGGCTTCGATTTGTATCCTTGGTTCCCTAACGACAATAAAACTGCGTCCTGAACATGATTTCTTAGTAAAGCGACAGGTATAGATTTTTGTTTTCCAAACCACAGTGCCTCATGCATACGTCCTTATGTCTTTAAAATAAACTGTACTCTTATTCCTTCAATCTAAATGTTTTATCGATACCAAGTGGTGCCACTGGTGTGGGGAACAAGCGCATGGTTAGGCGGGGTTGGCTGGTTGGATTCCAACTGTTCATAAAGACCTTGATCTACTTTCTCCAGCACGGGATTGCGCGTCCATGGTGTACCAGCAAAATTTTTATTTTTATTTATAATTGAAAATTGTCGTAAACGTTTAATATCCTTAAGGGAGACCGAACACGAACGCAGTTGTTCTCATCCTCCTTCACTGTAATTTCACGCTTATTTACATTTTCGTTGACTTTTTCGTCGTCTTGTCTCGTTTTCTTTGGACTTAGTGGCAGGAGGCGAAAGCAAACACTTTTGGTGTTTGAAGTGGCAGTTCACTTTAAGGAATAACATCAGTGGCGTCGAAGTCGATGACTCTGCTGTCAGCAGCAGCGACACGTGACTTTCATAGTGCCACTGTAACGCGGCAGGGACAGCTGCTGCCAGTACTTAGTTTGGTGCATGGTGGGGGTGTTAAACTCTAGTGGAGCAGGGCGTATGACATCGTGAAGTGCTGCTTTAGTTATGCATGCATGTCTAGAGCGACGTATTATTTTTAAGGGTTTCCATCGAAGCTTCTTATATTTCTTAAGAAGTCAAAGTTAATTGCCTAATTTTGTCCCTTAAAACTAAAATGCATTGCAACGAGGCTTGGAAATCAAATTACCTTGGGGGTTGAGGTGTTTGGTTGGTGTTAATGACTGCAGCATGGTGGGCGTTTCTGTTGGTTTGGGGGTTACTCTGAAATATAAGGTAAAGTCTTTACTTAATGTGTGCATGCCATTAACGTAACGCTCCATATAAAAATCTACCTCGGCTTTAAAATAAAAGCCTTCCCTTACAATTGAATCTCTAAAATATGCCCAATAAACTCCCTTCAATTTTAATGACATGTTTTCGTTAAAACAAAGAAAACTACATTAATAAAATAAAAAAAAAATCATTAATCTAAAAATTGTTTAATAACACAGTGTGACAGAGAAAAAATACCTGGAAAATTATATCATTTTTCTTGTAGATCTTGTTGAGTGCAACATGAAACCGATTTTGAAATTTTCCAAACACCTCCAAAATCTGGAGTTACGCGTAAAAACCCGGTTTTTGGATCTTACGCACTTATATGCCAGTAACTTGGTTAAATATCAACCGATTTTAAGTTTTTCTGCTGATTTGTAAAGCGAATGGTGTATACACTTTTAAAATCACACTGAATAAAATCTGTGTATTCTTCCTGTTAACTAGTTATTTTTAAAATTTTTTGTAATTTTTTAACTTTGGATGCGTTTTTACACAGAATTTTTTTAAAGGAACCGAACAATGTTTGAACTGAATAAATAATAAAAAAGTGTTCTTGCGAATTCAATTCGGTGTCATTTTTAAAAATTCGTTAAAAACTGCAGTTCCTTTTTCCCAAATCAGCCGAAAAACTTACAATCAGTTGATATTCAACCAAGTTACTGGCATATAAGTGCGTAAGATCCGAAAAACCGGGTTTTTCCCGTAACTCCAGATTTTGGAGGTGTTTGGAAAATTTCAATACCAGTTTCTTGTTGTACTCAGCAAGACCTACAAGAAAATAATATCACTTCCCAGGTATTTTGACTTCATTCTTGTTTGTCACACTGTGTAATGGGTGATTTGTCCAGAGGTATTTTTTTCAAAAAAAAAAAAAAAAAAAATTGTAATCAAATGTGAAATCTTTATTGTTTATTCGAAAGGACATTTTATGCCATTTATTTTATGAATATAATTTCCATCAAATGGTGGCCTCAATTACGCCTCAGATTATCCGTTCTGACCGGTTTTGTAAAGATACCGCATAAATTTGAATACGGAATTGGTCTTCGCCTCCCAGTGGATGTAGTCAAACTTTACACTTAAGGATCAAAGTCACTACACCACCAAAGTGTAGACCCCTTCGATATGTTTTCCAGAACTCAACACATTTGTATGGAAGTATTTGCCAAGTATTGGTCCGTAACTCTTACATTGGTTCCAGGACAAAGCAACATTGATAGTAAATATACAGCTGACAAGTATATGTACGCGAAATCTGGCTCCACCCGGAATTTAAACGAATATGTGACGCGCAAAATAGAAGGGGACTTAAGGGTAAAAACCAGTTTTGTTCAGGAGATCCATTTTAAAGATTGAAATACGTGTATCTTTGGTGTACCATCACTTTCATAAAAAGCGCATATCTCTGGAAGGGAACACTTTTGTGGCATGGGATCGGTCTCATTCGAAACTCAGATGTTGTCCACATCAAAAAAAAGTGAAAACTTATTTTTTTACCCTTAGGTTCTTTCTCTATGCGATGTCACATATAGATATTTTATTGGCACGCCTCTTGTGTGGGATAAGCAGCTTATATCGCGGAAACGTTGTCTATTATCTAATATAGGTGGGATCGAGTAGTCTGCATTGAGAGCAAAACGATCTGGCCTGATGTAGATGAGCAAAACATGTGGACCGCGATTAATCTGACAAGGATTCATCTAAGAAACCTCATAGCAATCATCATCAGCCATTCAGCTTTGGACGTACATGCTAGGAGTTTACGTCTGCCATACAACGACTTCTATGGATGTTGCAACACTGATGAGGAGGGGCAGAATTGTGCGTCTTCTATGGCACTGCCCTGCTTGTGTAGACTTAAGGCATAAACTGGTTTACAGATACTAATAGACAAAACCTCGCTAGTTTTATATGGCTTAGAGATAAATCTTTTACTTGTAAAGTCACCGGCATTTTCGAGATGGAAACCCGCCGCAGAAAAATATTATACATTCTTACCCGGATTGAATCTAGGTTTATTTACATGATAGCCGCGCAATCCATCCAATCCATCACACCACGGCGGCACATATTGTTAACATAAAGCCCAAAAAACAATACTTTTATCACACCAAACATATACGAGTATATATTGTTTTTTCAATATTTTAATTTTTTAATTTTGGCAATTAAACTATTGCTACATTTTAACAATATTATGTTTGCCGAAATCTTAATGTTGCCAAAAATAAAAATTGTGATTGCGACTAACATACTTTTATTGCAGAGAACATATTATTGTTGCCGTGACCATATAGTAGCCCAATAATTTCTCTGCGTGTGTGAAACATCCTCCCGACGTTGCACTTTTAAAGGGGATTATTTTCAATATGTTAGAAGTAATCTTTTTCGGATCTGATCGAAAAAAATCTTCATTGACAAACAACCGACAAATTTCACTCATGTCTGCCCTAGCCCTGTACTTGGCTACAAAACACTACCACAACTTCAAAACCATATTCAAGTTTTCATGTTCTTCCATTTCACGGAATCATGTGTATTCTGTTTTCATTTCAACATATCTTTCAAGCAGATGATTGCTTTAACTTCTACCCGCAATCACACACACACACACAAAATCGCATATTTTCAAAGCCACTACCAACACACCTTTGGCGGAAAATGTCCATGAGATGGACGTCAACCGCCCTGTCCTAGATTCCGATTCGTACACATGCATCATGGCTCCATTCAGTTCATTCTCGTTTAACATGCATACGTGTGTTATTTTGCCATTTTTTTGTTAGTCCACAGTTTTCATGTTTTTGCAATCAAAATTTATTGACCGAGAATTTTCAATCAATCGTTTTGTGGTTTTAGCTACGAATAGATATTTTACCAACATCGTCATTATCACCAACGACGTCGTCATCATCGCCGCCAACATCATCATCGTCATCCTCATTGGCATCGTCCTTGTGGTCTCGTGTACCTTTTAAAACGGATAAACCCATGAATGGATGTTGGAGTTTGCCTGCATGTGTGTTTGAGACCACATACATACACACGCACACTCTCACACCCTTTCTGCACAACGAGTTTTAGATCAATTAAGGACGTTTTCATAATCATCATCGGTAGGTTTGTTATTGGTGAGTGATTGCACGAGGAGTGCCGGAGAAGTTCGTCAGATAGCATAAGCCTCACGAAATTTTTGCACAAACCTATTTTTACTAAACGACCAGTTAGGAAGTTATTCATCCTGACTTAGGAAGTTATTCATCCTGGGTGAGAATATTTAAAGGGAACCTTAAAATTATTTTTTTCGCTCGAATATTTTGCAGATCTCTTTTTTACAATTGTTTAAATGGCTGCTATAAAATTGTTTGCACACAGAGAACAGATTTGTTGCCACAACCGATTTTTTTGCCAACCGACTGCTGGAGGTTGCACGTACTATCCACGCATAACGTCGTTACAACCGAATATTAATTGGGAACACAGCAACTTTTAGTGGAGGAAACTGACACTTTCGGTTGAAGAAAACAAGTATCTTATATTAGTTTTATTATGTGTTATAAATTGTTGGTTATAAGTAATTTTTTTATCACCTTTAATATTTTATCGCCTTGCACTGGATCCATGGAACTAATTTGTAAAATAAATACGTCTTTGAATAGATGTTTTGGTAAGAATTGCAATGATTAGCCAATCTAAAAATAATTAATTTAGGTATATAACAATATTTACTGTCAAGCTTTGGGTGGCCAAAATGAGTCTCCACCAAAAAATGAGTCTCCACCAAAAAAAAATATGGTTGTTGTTTTAAAAAGTAAGGAGAGGTATCTCTGGCGAAAATTCTGATCAAGTCTGAGTAATTTTGCTGGATTATTAATAAGGCCTGTTTTTATACTCTAAATTTTTTTTATGGTTCGTTTATTTATATGGCAGCATTCATTTCTTTTTCAAAATAGGTTTCGTCATAAACAAAGTTTTGTTGTGACTAGGACCGATAACATACAAGGGTTGCTACATATATTTCTGGCCTAGGCAACATTAAGTGTTGCCTGGCGCCATCTGACATCTCCATTGGAAAGTTTGACATTTTTTAGCATAAACGTACTCAGAACGTTTTGACGTACGACCATCATTTGTGTTGTTTACAGTGACTTGAAAAAATCAATTTTGGAAAAAACTCGTGAACATTTTCGTGAAATCATTTTTCACAACTTTCGACTTGGATTATCACGACAAGAGTGCATCGACAAACTTAAATCTTTGTATGGTGATGAAGCACCATCCTATAGCACTGTGCAAAACTGGTTAATAAATTCAATCGTAGGCGTCGGTCGCTCAAAGACAAAAGTCGTAAAGGTCGTCCAAAAACGGCCGTTGTGCCAGAGAAAATTAGTGCAGTGCGAAAACTGATAATGCAAGATCGTCTTGTGACATACCGTGAGATAGAGGCATCCTTGGGCATTTCTTCCACCAGCATACATTCGATATTGCATGAACAGCTGACCGTAAAAAAAGGTTTGTTCTCGTTGGCTCCAGCATTATTTGACAATCGCTCAAAAAAAGGCTCGTGTCGATTGGTGCAAAGAAATTTGGAAAAAAGCGATCGCAGTGCTTTAAAAGACGTTTATAGGATTGTCACATGTGACGAATCATGGATCTATGCGTATGAGCCCGAAACAAAGCAGCAATCGACCGTGTGGGTCTTCGAAGGCGAGCCAAATCCAACGAAAGTTATTCGTGGATGAAGCACTTCGTCGTCTGTTTCTTCGGCAAAACTGGTCATGTGGCGACTGTTCCGCTTGAGCAACGTAGGACGGTCAATTCTGAGTGGTACACCATAATTTGTTTGCCTGAAGTCTTCGGAAAAATTCAAAAACGTCTAATTGATGGGTCATTCGCCGTACAGCCCTGACTTGGCACCCAATCATTTTCTTTTATTTCCTCACATCAAGAAAAAAATGCTTGGTCAACGATTTTCGTCGCCACAAGATGCTGTTGAAGTGTTCAAAAACCATGTTTAGGAGATGTCTTAATCGGAGTGGAGAAAGTGCTCCGACAATTGGATTAAGCGCATTCAAAAGTGTATAAGTCATGCTGGAGAATACTTTGAAAATCAATAAAGCCATTTTTGATGATAAATATTCGCATTTTCATTATTAGGCCAGAAGTATATTTAGCAGCCCTCGTATTATATGGTTTATATGTTGATGTTGAAATATTATGTTACAACAGCCAACTAAACAGGCTTTAATCACTATAAAGAACTAATCTGTTGTTAACACCAATTATTGGTACCAAAGTAACATGTACATCATAATTGGTACCGCCAGTTATCGCAACCAATAATTAAACTGAATTCGGTTGGTATAATTGTGTTAATGGCTGTGAATACCGTGATATGGTTTTAGCAACCACATAATATGACGAACCATCTTACCGTCAGTACTATAGTATGTTGGTTATTGCAACAGAAAGTCGGTTTATCCAACCGAATTTTTGTAGTTCGGACGACTTTCAACTGATTTTTCTCCGTGTGTAGGTGTTAAGAAAATCTTGCTGTTCTGAAGCGGATTGACTGACAAGTACGAAATTTGAGTAGTATGTAAGATAACACAATGGTCCAAATAATGTAGTTGTTTGTTTAAAAAAAAGAAATCATTTATTTTTAAATATTTAAAATGTTTAAATGTTCGAATTTTTAATCAAATTATTGTTTTGGATTTAATAGACTTATGCGGAAATTTCGTATAATTTAAGAAATCGAAAAGTACTTAGTAGTGACATAAATACTGTTACAACATTGAACACACCCATTTCAATAGTAGAACTGAACATACCCCGTCAATGTCATATGGGTTTTGAAAGCTAACCTCAATAGCGTAAGTTTGTAACGGGATTTTAAAATTGTTTCAACTTCCATCATGGAGTATTCAGATAATGAGAACCGTATCGCTGTAATAGCGCTTTTCAAGTGAGAAATTAAAAAAAGGCAATATTTTCAAAACGCTCCGGCCACTAGGGATTAGCCGCATGTTCGTCTAACGATGCAAAAAACTGTTTAAGGAGACTGGAGATGTAAAGAACCGCCACCGGTCGGACCGCACACGCTCTGTTCGAACACCGCCGTTAAATCAAGAATTCACAGAAATCCGCTCCGAAAACAGAAAATCATGGCCCGTGAGATGAATATCACGCAAAAGTCCCTGAGTCGAATCATTAAAGAAGACTTGCTACTTGGGGCTTTCAAAGGACTTGCACAGAAAAATTTTGTTCACCGATGAAAAAGTTTTTACCGTTCAGGAAAAATTGAACAAGCAAAATGATAGAGTGTATGCGCGGTCATCTAAGGAAGCATCTGAACTGATCCCAAGGGTGGAAAAGGGTCATCACCCAGCTTCAGTCATGGTTTGGTGGGGTGTCTCTTACGATGGGGTCACTGACCTGCATTTCTGCGAACAAGGAGTCAAAACATCGGCCACAGTTTACCAAGAAACCGTTTGGAAGCTTTTAACAATTCCCTGTTTCAAAACCAGCCATGGACTTTCCAGCAGGATTCTGCGCCGGCCCATAAGGCTAAAACATCCCTGGCCTAACTTCGAAACTATTTGCCAGCGTTCATTTCCTCTGAAGAATGGCCCTCCGGCAGTCCACATTTAAACCCATTGGATTACAAATTGTGGACTGTTTTAGAGAACAAGGTTTGTCACAAAAGATACCCCAACTTTGGATCTCTTAAGACTGATTTGGATCGAGCCGTGGCCAATTTTCCAATGGACAAGGTTCGTGCAGCTATTGACGATTGGCCAGTGCGACTTAAGGCGTGTGTAAAGGCAAAAGGCGGACATTTCGAATAAGTAGATTATTTTTGGACACAATATACACCAATAAATATATTAAAAAAATATTTGGTCCAAAACCATTCAGTACTTTTTTTACAGCATTAAACGTGTGTAACAGTATTTATGTCCCTACTAAGTACAAGCATTTAAAAAAAAATTTTTTTTTAATAAACTACATTACACAGTCTGTAATGTTCTCTTCCTTACGACTTAAATTTCGTACAAAAAGGATCAGTCCGTTCCAAAAACAGCAATATTTTTAGTTAAACCCAAAAATGCATTTTTGGCTATTGCAAATTTTTCAAACCGCAAAAAATTATTAAATAAATAATGAAAGCAGTATACGATTATAAAGAAGCTATTTATAAACCTTTCGGGCCATAAAAAATGTTACTTACGTATTAAATTTTCTGACCCTTCTTCGGAGTAATACTAGCTTATGAGATTTTCAAGATTCAATAAACCATTCGCGCAGGAAGGAGCAGTTACCGTCTCTGGTTCCGTTTAATCCATGCCAAATTTAGGAAAATCTTCCAAATCAGTTTTCTTATATATGTAAAGTCGTGAAAAATTCCAGAGCTATTGCATTTCCATACGCCAAAGTTTACAGGATACCGGGTTTTTAGTGCTTTTAGCATTGGGGTAGAGCATCGAATTAAGACATATAATGAAACTAGTGGCATATATCGATTTCTGAAAAAAAACTATTATTTTTGAATTCGTAAAGGTCCATCTTTATAAAAAGAGGCCGAATTTTTAGACCTAGGTTGTAACTTTAACCCAATACGAAAATGTATATATAAACACCCTACACATGGTATAATAACCAAGTGATGATGTTGTTATAAATTTGAAGAGATTGATAAAATCACCACCGCGGACAATTTCTATAGAAATTGTACACAGTGGTCCAACTAAAACGCACATTGTTAACTTTACATGAAACAAAAAGTTTGTAGAAAATTATCTTAATATTTTTTACTGTGATTGTAGTATTCATGACAATTATGCGTAAAAAATTAAAGCCAAGTGCTTGCCATGGCTTCGGTGGATTCATCTCTATCCGATCGATGGTTTATATTTTCAATGACTTTGAGACATAATGAAGGTTCAATGACTTTAATGAGCCGAAATATCTCATCCTTAAGCTCTTGCATTGTTCTTGGCTTATTAACGTATATGTTTTCTTTTAAATATCCCCAAAGAAAGAAGTTCAATGTTGTCAAATCACATAATCGTAGTGGTCAATTCACATCGCCACCACATGACATAATAACACGGCCATTGAATTTCGTGAGCAAAAGAGCCATTCTCTAGTTGGCTATTTTTCTAGTGGCACTCACCTGTTGGAACCACATCCCGTTCAGGTACATATACTCAATTTCTGGTTACTGCTTCGCCGACCCCATTTTTGAAGTAGTACGGCCCGATAACGCCCCCAGATGATAAAACGCACCAAAAAGTCACTATTTAATCGGTCATTAGAGCAGCAGTACTGAAATCTCCAAAACACTCTGCTCGGAAGCAATGACTTGCACTTGGCATTTCCAGACTTTTTTCAGCCAGCTCTTGAGGCAATGCAATTAGAGGTTACATGGTTCCAACAGGATGGTACCACTGTACACACAGCGAGGGTTTCCATGTTTGAGGCAAATGTTTCCTGGACGGCTTATCTCTTTGAAGGGCGAACTGGCACGCTCACCAGACTTAGCCCCATGCGATTTTTTCTTTGGGGTTACCTAAATTAGATGGCGTATTACCACCGTCCCAACACCTTCAAAAATATCTAATTAACAATATTGAGGTTGAAATTGGCAGTATTCCACTCGACATGATTGTTAGAGTTCATGAAAACTTGTGTGGATAGCGAAGATAGACAAATGCCAGATACACTACGAGTATTTAAAACTACACGCAGAAAAAAATGTATGGTTGGGGTGACAATATTCGCAGAGGATCATAGTATTGTCGGGTATATTGGTTGTGGCACAACAATATTATGATCCTCACAACAATAGTATGATTCACACTCAACCATACTTTTATCTCTACAATCATATTATGATCCTCACAACCATAGTATGTTTCTCATACAACCATAGTATGATCCGCACAACCATAGTATAATTCACACGCAACCATACTATGATCCCCACAACCATAGTATGATTCACTCAACCATACTATGATCCCCAATATTATTTATTAGGATTGGGTAATGTTTTTATTTAAAAATAGAGATTTTTATCAAGCAAGTTATTTTCAATCTCATTACATTTAGCCTCATTACACTTTGAGGCAATGCTTTTATTGAGCATTCCATTCAAGGAAAAAAAATATATATGTGACTGCCCATAGAGAAAGGGACCTAAAAAAACAATTTTCATTTTTTTTTCTTTTTTTGATGTGGACAACATCTGAGCATCGAATGAGATCGATTCTATGCCCCAAAAGTGTTCCCTCCCAGAGATATGCGCGTTTTATGAAAGTGAAGTCGACGATTCTAAGCGCAAAAAGAAAGGGACCTAATCTTTAAAGTGGCTCTCCTGAACAAAACTTTTCATCAACTTTTCACTTTTTTTTTGATGTGGACAACATCTGAGCATCGAATGAGACCGATCCCATGCCCAAAAAGTGTTCCTTCCCAGAGATATGCGCGTCTTATGAAAGTGAAGTCGACGATTCTAAGCGCAAATAGAAAGGGACCTAATCTTTAAAATGGCTCTCCTGAACAAAACTGGTTTTTAACCTTAGGTCCCTTTCTATTTTGCGCGTCACAAAATACTTTTAGTTCCCAGCAGGGGTGAATGCTACTTCACTATCCGTAGATCCCAAGTAACGAATGTGATTAAACCATGATCAATGGCTATTTACTTAAGTGCAGGCAGATTTCAAATAAACGAGAACCATTCGGTAGTAGAGTATTTCATCGAAAGTTAACCCACCCGTGACTATTGAGAAGTCAATTCACCCACAACGAATCACAGTTTAGTGTGGATTAAGAACTGGCGATAATAATTGCTATAAATACTAAGTAAAGTTTTCAGGCTATTTTGCTCAAATCATAGTTAATTTACAACATTTAAGCTTTAGACACAGTTTTTCATTTTATGGTAAAGAGAAGCCCTTCTACCAATTGCCAAATTTACTTCTTAGATTCTTAGATGATTTAACATGGCTAGAATTTAATCTTTTCAGAGTCGGCTTTAAGCTGCCGTTTCCGGTCAGTGAGTAAAAAAAGAATATCATGCACTGCTCTCTTAAATGTCACGTCACCCCCATTATTTCACTAAAATTCGATATATGACTAACTTTTTGTTAACCCCTCCATTCTATTCGCATCTACGAGTATCTATTATAGGTCCGCATATCGATGTATATCCACTCACATCAAGGTATATCGTTTAGCAATAACGAAAAAAGGATAATAAATTCTAAAATACTTAACATCGATTTATGTGTGCGTTTGTGTTTGTGTACCCAGCAAATTGATTGCATAAATTTCAGACCAACAACAACAACAGCAGCAAAAAAACAGATAATAAATGCTATTGATATTTTATATTAACAAAATACACTCATCGATGTATCGAGAGAGTTGGAACACACGCACACACACATGGACCATAAATGATTATAATGGAAATTCAGGTTTTGAGGTGTGGGGGGGGGGCGGGGCAAAACGAGTGTGGAGTGGATCATAAAACGTTTTATAGGTAAGTATAGGGGCATTATCGAGAGCATTATGGAGCTACACTTCTAATCAGCATAATATGAAATGTATCAGAATACGCAATGGCATTAAGCGCAGATGATTAGTGGACATCAATGGGGAATTGTTTTATATTAGATGGAAATTATAATTTTCACGAAAAAAAAACGTCTAATAAATATTTTAGAAAAGAGAAAATTTGTTATTTATGCGAGTACATGCATATTTAATGATGCTTGTTTAATAGAGCCGGAATGTAAAGGCACTATTACGTGGCACGTTTATTGATTGGTCTGCGCGATCACTACACAAGTAACCCTGGTGGAAAAATCTAAAATATCCTATCTCTTAAAACCGACTAATTAACAAGTATGCCTTGCAAAAACTTTCTCAAGTTAGATGGAGTGATCCATCTAGAGGTATTTTTTCAATAGTATTAAACTTTATTTTGTATTTGTTTTCAGTACTGTTAAACATTTTATCATGGAATGATTTACACCGCAACAACGTCTCCTAACTGTATAATGGAAATGAGCGATCGGTAAGAAACTGGCCCATTTCTGGCTCAGCAGTAACGTTAATAAACAAAATTACCACATTTGGGCTGAAGAGCAACCAGAAGAGGTCCAAGAGGTGTCATTATACCCAGAGAAAACCACGGCTTGGTGCAGTTTATGGCCTAGTAGCGTAACGTAACGTAATCGTAAATGGTACCCACTCTCGCGCCATGATATCGGACTTGTTGCTACCTCAAATTGAAGCCCGTAATCTTGACGAAATTTGATTTCAACATGACGGTGCCACTTGCCATACAGCGGCTCGAACAATGTATCTATTGAGAGGAAATTTCGAAGACTAGTTAATTTCTCGTTTTGGACACCCTTAGACTCTTTTTATTTGGGGCTATTAAAAGTCCAAAGTCTATGCTGACAAACCAGCTACGATTCAGGTTTTGGAAGCCAATATTACTCGTGTCAATAACGCCATACCAGTCGAAATGCTCAAATGATTCGTTCATAATTGGACCCTCAGAATGGACACCCTGGGGCATTGTTGTCTTTAGGAGCCGGTTTTGAACAAATATACGAGGGCGACCGCAAAAGTAACTGGCCTAACATAAAAAGAACCGTTTTTATGGAATTAGTATTATTTATTTTTCAACACAATCTCCTTCCAACGCAATACACTTCATCAAACGTTTTTCAAGTTTTTTAATTCCATCCGAAAAATAAGATTTTTCAAGACCTTCAAAATATGCCTCAGTTTCAGCAATAACCTCGCTATTGGACGAAAATTTTTTGCCACCGAGAAATTTTTTTAAATTTGGAAACAAGAAATAATCAGAAGGAGCTAAATCTGGACTATATGGTGGATGCGGTGCAATTTCAAATCGTAATTCGGCCAGTTTTTGTTGAGTTAAAAATGCAGTGTGTGAAGGAGCATTATCTTGATGAAAAAGAACTTTTTTTTCTAAATGCGGTCGTTTTATATTGATTTCTTCACTCAACCGATCCAATAATGCACAATAATATTCACTATTTATAGTTTTTCCTTTCTCAAGATAATCAATAAATATTATACCCTTGCATCTCAAAATACTGTGGCCATTACTTTTCCTGCTGACTTAACAGTTTTCACCTTCTTGGAACCACTTTTACCAGCTTCTATCCATTGTTTTGACTGTTCTTTGTATTCTGGGATGTAGTGATGGATCCATGTTTCATCAACAGTTATGAATCGGCGCAAGAACTCTATTGGATTACGCTGATAAATCGCTAAAAGCTCCTCTGAATTGGTCTAACAGACGATTTTTTGGGGCAAAGTCAACAAACGCGGCACATATCTTGCGGATAGCTTTTTAATGTGGAGTTCATCATGTAAAATACTCCAAACTTGTTTTTCGTGTATTTTAACAATATCAGCAAGTTCTCTGAGCTTTATTCGTCTATCTTTAGTCACTTCATTAAATATTTTTCTAATGTTTTCAATAGTAGTAGCAGTTTTCGGTCTTCCAGAGCGTTGTTCATCTTCCGTACTTGAACGACCCATTTTAAATTGTTCAACCCAGGATTTCACAGTGGAGTATGATGGTGCATTATCACCATGAACAGAATCCAATTCATCTTTGATTAATTGTGGCGTATAACCTTTCATATAAAAGTGTTTAATTACGGCACGAAACTTTTTATTTTCCATTTTTCAAAAATTATAAAACTTGTTTACTTCAATCACCTGTAACAAAGAAAATAATCATTAAATATTCCAGAACTTTTTGCAGATGGCTTATAAAAGATTGCTTTTAAAAAACAAAAAAAGTTGCTAGTAAAACAGAAAATGTGCCAGGCCAGTTAGTTTTGCGGTCGCCCTCGTATATATATATATATATATATATATATATATATATATATATATATATATATATATATATATATATATATATATATATATATATATATATATATATATATATATATATATATATATATATATATATATATATATATATATATATATATATATATATATATATATATATATATATATATATATATATATATATATACCATGTGTGAGGGTGCGTTAACATAAAGATACGAAATTGCTATGTCCCTATTGGAAAAACCTTTATTTAAAAGCTTATGGAATTGAATTACGGGTAACATTAAGCAATATCAACTTGTCAATTTTTGCAGAGATATCAGTGCAAGTCTGTTTCCAATGCTCCGTGGTTTGTGAATAACTGTTATATTCACAACAATTTTATTTTTACTTTGTTAAAGGGTGAAAAATCTAAGTTTACGAGGCTGCTATATATATTTTTGGCCTAATAATGAAAATGCGAATATTTATCTTCAAAAATGGTTTTATTGTTTTTCAAAGCATTCTTCAGCATGATTTATACACTTTTGCATGTGCTCAAACCAATTGTCGAAGTACTTTTTTCCACTCCGATTGAGACATGGTATTTGAACGTCGCTTTGTCGACGAAAATCGTTGCCCACACCTTTTTTTTCTTGATGTGCGGGAATAAAAAGAAGGCCAAGTCAGGTCTGTACAACGGATGACCCATCAATTCGAAGTTTTGGCCGGTCAAAAAGGCGCTGGTTTGAGCCGATGTGTGAGAGCTCACATTGTCATGGTGCACAATGATTCGTCTTCTCTTGTTCGTTTTTCAAATTTCTCCGAAGACTTCAGGCAAACAAATTGTGGTGTACCACTCAAAATTGACTGTCATAAGTTGGTCAAGCGGAACAGTCTCCACATGACCAGTTTTGCCGAAGAAACAGGCGACCATTTGCTTCGAAGTGCTTCTTCCACGAACATCTTTCGTTGGCATTGGCTCGTCATCGAAGGCCCACACGGTCGATTGCTGTTTTGTTTCGGGCTCATACACATAGATCCATAATTTGTCACCTTTGGCGATCTTAAAAACGGCTTTTAAAGCACCGCGATCTTATTTTTTCAAAATTTCTTTGAACCAATCGAGACCAGCCTTTTTTTTGAGCGATTATCAAATTGTGCGGGAGCCAACGAGAACAACCCTTTTTTACGGCCAGGTGTTCAAGCAATATCGAATGTATGCTGGTGAAATAAATGCCCAAGAGTGCCTCTATCTCACGGTATGTCACATGACGATCTTGCATTATCACCTCACGCACGGCATCAATGTTTTCTGAAACAACGGCCGTTTTTGGACGACTTTTGTGTTTCAGCGAGCGTCGGGTACGATTGAATTCATTAAACCCGCTTTTCACCGTGCTATAGGATGAGGCTTCATCGACATACAAAGATTTAAGTTCGTCGATGCACTCTTGTCGTGATAATCCACGTCGAAAGTTGTAAAAAATGATCGCGCGAAAATGTTCACGTGTTAATTCATTTTTGCCAAATAGATTTTTTTAAGTCACTGCAAAAAACATTAATGATGTTCGTACGTCAAAACGTTCTGAGTACGTTTATGCTAAAAAAATACAAACTCTCTAATGGAAATGTCAGTGATGACTAGGCCATAAATATATATAGCAACCGTCGTACAATATATATATGTGCTGCTGAAAATAGAAAGGGACCTAAGGTTAAAAACCAGTTTTGTTCAGTAGAGCCATTTAAAGATTAGGTCCCTTTCTATTTGCGCTTAGAATCGTCGACTTCACTTTTGGGGCATGGAATCGGTCTCATTCGATGCTCAGATGTTGTCCACATCAAAAAAAAGTGAAAAGTTGATGAAAAGTTTTGTTCAGTAGAGCCATTTTAAAGATTAGGTCCCTTTCTATTTGCGCTTAGAATTGTCGACTTTACTTTCATAAAACGCGCCTATCTCTGGGAGGTAACGCTTTTGGAGCATGGGATCGGTCTTATTCGATGCTCAGATGTTGTCCACATCAAAAAAAGAAGAAAAAAAATGAAAATTGATTTTTTTACACTTTTGGAGCATGGGATCGGTCTCATTCGATGCTCAGATGTTGTCCACATCAAAAAAAGAAGAAAAAAATGAAAATTGATTTTTTTTACCCTTAGGTCTTTTTCTCTATGCGCTGTCACATGTATATCCATAGCAGGTTTTTGAATTGTCACCTCTATTATAAAATAAGTAATAATATCTATTGTCGGACAAAGCCAACTATAAGATACCCTAAACAATCCTGTCGTTCAGAAAATTCCACACCGCTATGTTGCGCTTAAGCGAGGTCGGACTTAATATGTCACTTGTAGAGCGGGTCGTACATTTTTCATGGGGGTAAATAAATGAAAAGAACGTGTGTACACTTAACGCTCTATGCTGCAGTTAAGAAACATCGATTTAAAAACGTACCCTGGATATAACGTACCTTGAGCCAGTTCCAATTTAAATTGTTTTTTTTAAGTAGCTGAAACTCCAAACGGAAAGGACGTTTATGTGAGGCTATTCGAAACCATGGTCCGATAGTTCATGTGGGGGACTTGCTTTCCTGTTACACCATTCTGTGCAGTACACCCCTATTTCGCCTGAGCTTGACTCTAGAGACCCATACGTGGAATGTATCGTGGTACGAGTCAAGTCTGCAACTGCAAAGAGATAGTCATATATATACAACGTATACATCCCGCGGGTTGGTAGCTATGCCCCGCGTTATTTAGCAATCTGCTACAAGGCAATAACCGCTTGGTCCTAGGAGACTTAAATGCTCACCCCAAACTGTGGCATTCTCTCCTAGATAACGACCTGAAGGGCATAGATTTGGCAGAGCAAATTGATAACTCTACGTTTTGCACAGCGAATGAGGACGCCCCCAGGCTGATTATGGTCGATTGCCATAGCTCGCCAGACATTAATATGGCATCGCCTAGCCTTATCAACCACGTCACCTGGCAACCTGTCATCTCACTTGAATCGGACCAGCTTTCCATAATTCGCTCAATAAATAGGCAATCCGATTTTAAAACCTCCGAACGCCTTACGCGTCTCAATCAAAAAAAGGCGATTGGGATGACATCAGAGAAGCCACCAACCGCAGCCATTCCGTAAGACGTTCGGGTAGCCGAGAAAAAGTTCCGAACCATCATCAACGCAGCAGCCGCTCACCATATTCCTGCTGGTCGAATACCCGAAGTACGACCAAATTTCCCACCAGAAAGCAGGACTCGCAGACGAGCGCGATGACATTCGTCGCTTCAACACTACTAACCCCAGAATTAGGGATCTCAATTCTGGGATCAGTAGGTTGGTCAACGAATATAAGCGGAACAAATGGTTAGATCACTGGAAGCAGTGCAACCTTAGTTCCGAAATTGGTAAGATGTGGACAGCGGTCAAATCGCTCTCTAACTCTCTCTAATCTGAAAGAAAGGATGATCGTACAGCTGTCACGTTCGGTGATAGAACAGTGACAGATTCGAAGCGGTGCGCGAGTTATTTAAACCGCCTTTTTATAGAGCACCCAGAGAGTGAGAAAGCAAAAAGGAGAGTATTGCGTCGTATCCGCGCTCTCCGAGTCGAAGAGGCGAAGTTGCCCATGTCATCCGCAGCGCAAAGTCATCCGCAGCGCAAAGTCATCGACGGAGGAATCTCAATGCTGATGTTGAAGCACTTGGATACCCCTTGACCAAAGTGCTCAATCTGTCGCTAGCCACTCACTAATTCCCGATGCCTGGAAAATGGGCAGAGTAGTACAGCTACTGAAGCCAGGCAAGACGCCGGCAAAGGAGAATCGTACATGCCGCTTTCCCCAGCATTAAAGAGGCTTGAGGCACTGCTCCTCCCAAACCTGATCGAACACCTTTCCATAGAAGAATCGTACAGGCCGTTCTCCACGCTTTTCCCAGCAGCAAAGACGCTTCAGGCACTGCTACTCCCAAGCCTGATCGAACACCAGTTCTGATCATCAGCATGGGTTCCGCAAGCAGTACAGCACAACAACGGCTTTACACGCCATCACCAGACGAACCAGAACAATCCCAGCGACAAGACGGATTGTGGCTCTTGACCTAATAAAAGCCTACGACACGGTCAATCATACTACTCCGTTCGAGGACATTGCAGAAACGTTCCTTCCACCCAGTTTGAAGCGTTGGTTCGTACACTAGTCAGTCGCCAGTCATATGCAGAATTTAGAGACAGGAATTCGAAGCCCCAGAGAGTTCAACAAGGAGTTTCCCAGGGTGTAATGATATCCCCGGCTCTGTTTAACCACTACCTTTCTTAAATAACTGCACCACCAGACGATGTTGAAATTGTGTCGTTCGCTGATGATTGCACAATTCTGGCGTCAGGACCTAAAGTGGATGATATAAAAAACTATTAACTTAGCACGTTTTTTCACTGTAAGGAATATGAAAACATCCGCCTCCAAATCATCAGCCACACTGCTTACCACATGGACTGCAGAGGCGCGGTTGTCCCTCAATGTGAAAGCCTTAAATCTTGGCGTCATATTGAACAGCCTTTTTCGATCCTCTGCACATGCGATAATCTTAAGTAAGCCGGCAGTAGTTGGAGAGCCGATAAAGAAGCCTTGTTGACCTCTTATAAAACCATAGGTCGGTCTGTACCAAACTACGTAGCATCGACGTCGTTGGCGAGAAAATTCAGACTTGCCAGAACACCGCTCACAGAACATCAACAGGGTGTTTTCTTATTTCTACTAAGGACCATCTACAAGAGGAGACGAAGGTCCTTACCGTGCGCAGACATAATTTCCTGTTGTCTAAGCAATATTTGCTAGGGTGCTTTCACATTAGTCATGATTGTTATTGGCGTCCACAGTCTAAGCAATATTTGCTAGGGTGCTTTCACAGTAGTCATGCTAACCATCATCAATTGGACAGAATGTCTCCGCCCAGGTAGATCAGGTACGATCTTCATTACCTAGAGAGAGAGAGAGGTCCAGCGGTATAAGAGAGAACCTTTAGATCGTCGGAACTATCAGGCAGGTCTGAACAACATTCACGCTGATGAAGTCGCAGCAGTATCCAGCTATAGCGTGAATGTAGTGCTAGGGGAAAATCCACCTGACGAGAAGGTACTACCTCGGCAGACGCGCATGTTTCTGGCTCAGCTGAGTTCTGGATGGTGCAGTCGCCTTAATTCTTATTGGGTGCTACTTAATGCTAACGTTCCGGCCATTTGTCCTGCCTGCCGCCTGCGCCCACCTGACGTGCTCTACCTCTTCAATTGCCTGGCCAAGCCCACTCAGCCGACTCCCAAGCTTGCGTCCAAATGACGTGCTCTACCTCTTCAATTGCCTGGCCAAGCCCACTCAGCCGACTCCCACGCCTGCGTCCAAATAACGTGCTCTACCTCTTCAATTGCCTGGCCAAGCCCACTCAGCCGACTTCCAAGCCTGCGTCCAAATGACGTGCTGTACCTCTTTAATTGCCTGGCCAAACCCACTCAGCCGACTCCCAAGCCTCTGTGGATGCATTCGGTATAAATGGCGCATTTTCTTCACCTGGATATCGAAGCAGATCCCTTATAGACGCACAGGAGTTCAAAATAATAAAACAACAACAGACCAAATCGAACTGACTGGCGCCGACTGAACATTTCTTGGTCTTGGCATAGCACAGGCATAAAACCAATACCATTTTAATACCCCCTGGACCACAGTGTGATGAGGGTATAAAAACACAACATCATTTCTCTTAAATAAACAAAACTCCTTATATTTTTGTACAGCCTTTGGCTTAAAGGACCATTTACTACACGAATGCCTTTGCGTATGTTTCTTGCAACAGCAACAATTTATAGAACAAAGACGCTGTTAAAGCCTTCATTGTTCGAAAACATTTTGCAACTTTGAAAAATGTTCACATACTTTTACAGTCTATTATAATGTCATATTTTATTCAAATTATTTTCACTACATATTATATTTACAAACCATTTTTAATTTTGGCAAATTTTCAACTTGCCGTTGCATAGTTTTAACTGGGAAAACCGAAACAAAAACTAGTCTCTTCTTTGGCACTCAGTCTTCTCTTTTTTTTGCAAAGCTAGCATTCACGTCCGTAGGTTCGTTCATACACTTGAAGCCAACGAAATTAGGTTAAATTAAGTTTTTCTTCTCTGTTTGTTCATAATTTTTGGTAGAACAAATTTAAAAAAAAATAATTTGACAGAGCTAAAAATTGCATGGAGTGGACACTGGACATGAACGCGTAGGATAGAAGAACTTTTCGAGTATCGAGGAGTGTCTAAAAAGTGGGTTGCATTAAAAAGGACTCCTATGGTAATGAACATTGCAATTTTGTTTATTGTCAAAAATTTGTTATGACTTTTTGTTATAGTTCGGGCTTTATATAATTTAAATCGCATATGTTTTAATTTTTATCTATGGGCTCGCCTCCATACTTTTCAGAAAGCCCCAGGGAAAGAAGTCAAACCGAGAGATCCCAGCAAAAATTCATCGCATCACCACGTGAGATCCTAGAAACATCCTTTCCAACGTTGCCAGTAGCACCAATCTGTTGAAACGATACATCGGGAGATCAATCTAGATGTATTTTTTTCAATATAAAAAAAATACAAAAATTCAAATCAAGTGTGGAATTATTATAGTTCATTCGAAAGGGCATTTTATGTCATTTATTTTTCGAATATAATTTTTTTCAAATGTTCTTCGCAACTACGCCTCAGGGTGTCCATTCTATGAGTCCAATTTTGTATGACTAGCTCAAGCATTTCGACCGGTATTGCGTTAATAATACGCGTGATGTTGGCTTCCGAAACCTGAATCGTAGCTAATTTATCAGCATACACTTTTGCCTTAACGTAGCCAAAAGAACAAAGTCCAAAGGTGTGATATTACACGATTTAGGCGGCCAACTCAGCGGTCCAAAACGTGAAATAAGCTGCTCTTCGAAATGACCTCTCTATAGATCCATTGTTTGAGCAGCTGAATGGCAAGTGACACCGTCCTGTTAAAAGCAAATGTCGACAAGATTACGGAATTCAATTTCAGGTAACGAAAAGTCCGATATCATGGCGCTATAGCGAGCACCATTCACGGTTACGCCCATCATCATTTTAAAAAAAAAATATGGACCGATGATTCTATCAGACTAAGGGTGGTTAAATTTTAAGGACCGATGTTGATATTGAATGAAACACAAATTATTTAGGAAATTGTTGTCATTTGATAATATTGGTGTGGTTCAATTATGTATGGAATAAAATATCGGCCAAATGGCCGTCGCGACCTAGCCGGCCTAACTTTTCGATAACGCTGACGCATAATTGAGGTTCTATGCCGTTAATTATCTCAACCTTTAGCTTTTGAATTGTTGCTGGCTTATTGACGTACACCTTTTTTCCCAAAGAAAGAAGTCCAACGGTGTCAAATCACATGATCTTGGCGGCCAATTAACATCGCCAAGACGTGAGATAACACGGTCATTGAATTTGTCTCGCAAAAGAGCCATTGTTTTTAGCTGTGTGGCAAGTGGCCCCGTCCTGTTGAAACCACATATCGTCCAGATCCATATCTTTGAATTCGGACCATAAAAAGTTCGTTATCATCTCACTATAGCTAACACCATTCACAGTAATTGCCTGACCGGCCTCATTTTGGAAAAAATACGGCCCGATGATGCCACCAGCTAATATACCGCACCAATCAGCTAATATACCGCACTCTTTGTGGGTCCATTGTTTTTTCTATAAATACTCTTCGATTATCATTTTGCTTATTGACGAATACACTGAGGTGAAAATGTGCCTCATCACTGAAGATGATTTTCTTAAAAAATTGATCATCCACTGTTACCATTTCTTGCCACCGCTCTGACCATGGCTTAAATTGAGTTGTCTGAAATTGAGAAATATTAAATGAAATGCAAAGAAAACATGACGTTTGGGTGCGGTTGACTTTCGACATCGGCCCTTAATATTTAACCACCCTTTTTAAACCGCACCAAACCGTGGTTTCCTCTGGGTACCTCTTAAACTTCCTATGGTGATTCTTCAGCCTAAATGCTGCAATTTTGTTTATTGTCGTTGAGTCAAAAATGGACTTCATTACTGATGAACATTTTGGTCGAAAACAGAGGATCTTCTTCGAGCTTTTGAAGAGCCCAGACATTGAAACGGCGACGCACTGGAACGTCGTTAGGATTCAATTCCTGAAATGGCAAACAATACTAAAAAGAAATAATAGAAAATTTAACATAACTCGCGCGTAATCTGTAAAAAAAATACCTCTAGATTGATCACCCGATATTGTCCAAGTTTATGTTAACAAATTCAAGTCATACATTATTTCTTATCATGCTGTAGGATAGATTACTGTGCACGAGGACGAGTTAAGAATTTTGTGACCTGGTCCACCCTTTGTTCCGCCTCAGCAATATTTCCGGTCAAATAAACTGTTGCGACTGGCACTGACGCCGTAAATTCGAACTTGTGTACCAGGGTATTTTGGCTGAAAGTAGCACGCAAGGCGCAGAATGCACATTTTTGCAAAACGACGATTCTCTTAAAATGGTTGTACCATTACTTTTTTTTAATCTGAGTATCGATCCATGACTAAGTTAGTTAATAACTACGAGTATTGTACCAACAGTCTAAAAAATAACATACGAGTATTAAAAATAGTTGCTCTTAAAAATCTATTACAATTGAATCACCCTGTACAGTCTCCCACAGCGTATAACCAGGACCCTTATTGGAAGGGAACAGTTAGAATAATAATACTCGTTTAATTCGGATATTCAGAGGATCGAAATAAACCATTTCACAAAAGCATCATAGATTGGTTTGATTAGGGCCAATCAAAGTGGGAAAAGATGTCACGGACTGACTTGGAAAAATTCATTAAGAAATGTATAATCTCCATGCTTAAAGACAAAATCATTACCATGCAATTAGGTAATAATGAATTCCCTTCAAGGAGGTGTAATCTTTCCATTACCATGGCAACTCGTATAATATCGTTTACACACACTCGACAGCGCATAAGCAGGCGATCCTTATATGCCCACGATCTGTAATCAGAGATGTTTCCTCAAGTTCTAAGTGAGATCATGCGTCACACTCCCGACACAATCAACTTACAAACCCAAGAAAAACTTAGCTGCTACGGTTCACGATGACATTAAAAAATCCTTTATTCTAACCTACTAGTCAAGGCGCAAAGAACAACATTTAGAGGACAACGCAAAGTTTCTTGGAGCGAACCTCGACCCAGAGTATCGAGTTCAGTAAACTATAGTGGCAAAGTGTTTGGCAGTCGCTAGTGCCTTAATTCAAAGCTGTTACTACGAGTATATTCTACACATTTGTTTCAAGATTAATTCTTGACGACGGAGCTCTGGTATGGTTGACGGAGGCATCGAAGTCAACCAGCGCAATACTTTTAGAAAAGACTCTAAGAACATCATGCATTGGTGTCTCAGGGGCTATACGAACTTGACCCTCGGGAAACTTCTAGACCTGATCCGTATTGTCATCTACATTAAACTAGAGTGAAAGTACACATTTCCATTTAGAGCAGATTATAATCGAGAAGGTCCTATATCGGGATTCGATGTATTGGTTTAAACAAAAAGCTCCAAAATGGATTGAAGTCGGCTCGGAAATGTTCTTGAACAAAGCCAACTTGGAGCACCATTACAGTCTCTCGAATGTCTGCACCGTCTTTCAGGAGAACGTTTTTGCCATTAAAGTAGCTCAACGTAAATGGACGCATCTGTATTTAAATTGTCAGTCAAGTTGCCGTACTCTACCTGCAATCATTTTCTTTACTTAAACAATGTAAGACGGTTTTGGCGGCAATGAGTTTCTGGTCCGACTTGCTAGCATATCTCGAGTGGATACCTGTTCACAGGAATTTTTACGGGAATTATCTTACGGGCGAACTCGCAAGGACGGGATCTGCCTTCCAAAGATATAAGGCAACTCGATTTGGGTTCTTAGATGACATTTTCGAGGCGTAAAATGTTGATCCTTCTGACCTAATTACTACCGTGAGTACGGGCAGTTCAAAGTGGTGGTACTTAGTAGGGACATAAGTACTGTTACAACATTGAACACACCCATTTCCACAGTAGAACTGAACAAACCCCGTTAATGTCATATGGGTTTTGAAAGCTAACCTCAATAGCGTTAGTCTGTTACGAGATTTTAAAATTGTTTCAACTTTCATCATGGAGTGGTCAGATAATGAAAACCGTATCGCTGTAATAGCGTTTTTCAAGTGTGAAATGAAAAATGCGATATTTTCAAAACGCTCCGGCCACTAGGAATTAGCCGCATGTTCTTCTACCGATGCATAAAACTGTTTGAGGAGACTGGAGATATCGAGTCGCATACGCTCTGTTAAAACACCGCATGTCATCAAAGCCGTTAAATCAAGAATTCACAGAAATCCGCTCCGAAACCAGAAAATCATGGCCCGGGAGATGAATATCACGCAAAAGTCCATGAGTCGAATAATTAAAAAAGACTTGGGACTTGGCTCTTTCAAACGACTTACCGGACAGTTTTGACTGCTGCTTTAAAGAAGAATGGATTGAAAAATGCAAACGTCTTTTGGTGAAGCACGCTGATAACTTGCACGGATGAAATTTAACCGATGAAATTTAACAAGCAAAATGATAAAGTGTATGCGCGGTCATCTATGGAAGCATCTAAACTGATCCCAACGGTAGAAAAGGGTCATCACCCAGCTTCAGTCATGGTTTGGTGGGGTCTCTCTTACGATGGGGTCACTGACCTGCAGTTCTGCGAACAAGGAGTCAAAACATCCGCCAAAAATTACCAAGAAACCGTTTTGGAAGCTGTTGTGAAGCCTCTTAACAATTCCCTTTTCCAAAACCAGCCATGGACTTTCCAGCAGGATTCTGCACAGACCCATAAGGCTAAAACGTCCCAGGCCTGACGTTGCCAGCGTTCATTTCCTCTGAAGATTGGCCCTCAGGCAGTCCAGATTTGAACCCATTGGATTACAAATTGTGGACGGTTTTAGAGGACAAGGTTTGTCACAAAAGATACTCCAACATTGGAACTCTTAAGACTGCTTTGGTTCGAGCTGTGGCCAATTTTCCAATGAACGTGGTTCGTGCAGCTATTGACGATTGGCCAGTGCGACCTAAGGCGTGTGTAAAGGCAAAAGGCGGACATTTCGAATAAGCAGATTCTTTTTGGATACAATATAGTACATCAATTAAGTATGTATATTATTGATCATCGTAAAATTCTAATATGATTTAGCTACGTTTGTCCGCCCGTTTGTTTGTTAAAATCACGATATCAGACAACCAAGCTAGGAACCTGAAATTTCTCACTATGATGGCTTATGGCCATACGCTACTTAGGATTGTAAATGTGCGAAAACGGCGGAGGGGGAAAACGCGCCTACTATTTTTTTCCACGGCGTCAATTGTGTCGGGCTTATCTGCGTAGACAAGCGGATTCATACAAACGCCAAAAGTTTCCTTTAATAAATTGATTGTATCGTTGGCTGTATGGCACGTAGCGCCGTATTGTTGGAACCATAGGTCGTTCAAATCAACATCCTCCAATTTAGGCATAAAAACGCCATTAATCATTGCTCTATAGCGTTCCCCATTGACTGTAACATTATGGCCACCTTTATTTTTTAAGAAATATGGACCAATGATTCCCTCTGCCCATTAGGCACACCAAACAGTGACTTTTTGAGGATGTAGCGGCGTCTCTACAATGGATTTTAGATTTTCATTACTCCGAATGCGACAATTTTGGTTATTAAAGTACCCATTTAATCAAAAGTGATCTTTATCGCTTAGCAAAAGTTTCTTGTAAAAATTGGGATCGGTGGCTATCTCGTTTTGGACCCATTCAACACGATTTGCAACCGTAAGTCTATTCATTTTGAAATGGTAAACCAAACTGAGCACAAATCCAGTGACAGCTGTCAAAAAGACTAACTCCGAAAAAAGTGTGGCGAGATTGAAAACCACATGTCTAAAAAACACCCTCTATTTTTCGAACGGGACTTACAGCTAAACTTCGGCGTAGTTTCTCGATACAAGAGTGTTTAAATCAACTTGTTTCGACTTTTGGCGATGAATCACCACCAAAAGCCACTGTTTATCGCTGGTAACAAGATTTCAGTCTCGGACGCCGTTCGCTCCAGGATAAGGGACGTCCAACTTCGGTCACTTTGCCAGAAACCATCGATGCTGTGCGTGAACTGATTAAGCAAGACCGACATGTGACATACCGTGAGATTGAGGCATCCTTGACAAGCATCCGTAAGATATTGCATGTTCATTTGGCAGTGAAAAAAATTTGTTCTAGTTGGATCCCACATAAATTGACTAATGCTCAAAAAAAGTCTCCTATGGATTAGTGCAAAGAGATGTTGAAAAAGTATAACTGCGGTAGCTCAAAGGCAGTGTATAACATTGTCACAGGTGACGAATCATGGATCTATGCATATGAACCCAAAACAAAATAGCAATCGAACGTATGGGTCTTTGAAGTTGAGCCAAATCCAACAAAAGTTTTTCGTGGAAGAAGTACATCGAAGCAAATGATTGCGTTTTTTTCGGTATTACTGGCCATGTTGCCACAATATCTTTAGTGTAACATAGGCAGTCAATTATAAGTGGAATAAAGCCATCTGTTTGCCAACAGTGTTCCAAGAAATGAGGGAAGATTATAAGAGAAGACGGATCATTTTGCATCACGACGATGCGAGCTCTCACACATCAGCTGAAACGATGAGCTATTTGACCACTCAAGATGTAGAATTGATTGGCACGAAATGACTTCTTCTTATTCCCTAGCATCAACAAAAAAATTTTGATCAAAGTTTTTCATCGTCCGAAGCAGCTGTTGAAGCCTTCAAAAATCATGTTTTGGAGGTGTCTCAATCGGAGTGGAAAAAGTGCTTCGTTTTGTGCGCATGCACAATCTTAAAGTAGAATATTTTAAAAAACAATAAAACCATTTCCAATGATAAATTATTGTGTTTTTATTGCCGGATCCGAAATATAAATAGCAACCCGTATATATACTTTATGGGGTTTGGCAGATAATTTGTTTTGCAAACCCTCGTGTTTTATATGGTAGATTTTGCCGCAAACTAAAACATTGTATGAAACTAAACATATTTAAGTTCTATGAAAATTGTTCTACCTTCAAATGGAAAATTGTTTAGTGGTTTTTGTACTTTACTTTCACTGATAATGACAGAATTCCTACTATCAGTCCGACCACACTTTTCTTGCTCACCTTGGTCATTTCCCTAAATTGTTGACTAAGGTCTCTAAATATGACACAAACACACTCCTGCTCCCACTGTCCCTCTTCCTACCTGTCTAATTTATAAATAAATAAAATATAAACTAACTTTTACATACGTAAATTTTGTTCCTGCCAACCAAAAGGTATTAACATCGTGTGCAAAAGGACTTCATAGACGTTGATGGCTTTCACCTAGACAAGGTCCTTAATGTGGGTGTGAGTCCAACTGTGTGCCTGGGTGCCGGTTTGTGTATGATTTCGCCACGAAACGTGACGCTCCGGTCCGGCGCCTTTCACTTGTTTCCAAAGGTAATTTCCACTAGTTTTCGTAGTCCGTGTGCCTGGCTCGCTGTGGAATGGACAAATTATGAATATGACAAAAATGTTTTTCGGTTTTGTCACTTTATTTTCCGTTTTCCTCCTTAGCCGGTTCTTAATTAAATAATAAAATGAACATTAGTGCTGATGGTTATGTAAATGTAAGCATTACAATTTTGGCAAACATTTTGCTCGGTGTGTCGTTTATAACTAATTAACCTTCACGGAAGGACGGAGGTCCGTAGGACGTTGGCCAAGGTAGATGGTAGGTTTGGGATTTTTATCGCCGTGTACTGTGGCCTTGCAGAAATGATGTAATATATTTTATGTGGAAATGTTTAATGGTACATGTGTTCGTATTGGTGGGTATTCTCTGGGAATTGTTTCAATATACTAAACAACATGCATATTAGACGGTGCCTAGTCGTGCCTAGTTGGGCCCAAAGTTCCCCATATTATAAAAAAACGTCTATTCAGTCAGCTCTTTATAGTTATACTAGTTGAAAAGCCGGCCCCGTAGACCGAAAATCAAAACTCTGACTTCGTTACGATCTTCCGCAGAGAAAGTACTTTAAGTATGCCAAATTTCAGCTTCCTATGTCATCAGATGGCTTTATAAAGTTGCGGAAAGAATAGGACATACATACAAACATCCGGACATACTAAGAAATTATATCGACGATTTTCTACTCTGCTTGACAACTACTTTGCTTGTTCTAACTAATTGTGCATAACTAACTAATTGTGTGCATAAATTGAGGAAAATTTATGAAAACTGGAGAAATATTCAAAAAAATTGTAAAGCCCCATACGAAAAATACCGCAAACAAGAACAAGATTTTCGTGACAAGATAGAAAATTTTATATTTGATGTTGCAGCTCCAAATGCTCTAGAGATAATGAAAATACAGGAAGACAAAGATTTTCTAGTGCTTCAGAGGAAGAGAGGTCGCCCAGGAACAATGTATGGTGTTGATAGAATTTTAACGCAAAAACAAAAACGTAAAGATAAACTATTTGAAGAAGAAAAAAAGCGTGTTGAAAAACATAAAGCTCAAGGTATTTAACTCACAAGCTATTATATTTATATAGATTTTATAAAAAAAAATTCTCTTATGAATAAAATAGCTGCATTAACCATGAGTGTTTAAGATAACATAAAAGCCAAAATAAGAAATGATTCTCCGGACTCCGAAAACGTCTCAGACAATATAAATGATATCCAATAAAAAGATATATCACAAACAATATTATACGGTACTGTGAATTTTATTGACGACAGAATGCTAGCAAGCATGAACAAATGCAAGCTTTCGACAAGAGATGCTATGCATATTGTTTCTGCAACAGCTAATGCAATTCTGAATAAAGTACAAGATGTTTTCCCTGCTGTTACACCTATCAAATTAGAAAATCTTGTATTAAATCGTACCACGCTTCATTTAATGCGAAGAGAATATCGTAGAAGACAAGCTAAGCAGATTATCGATGATTTCAATGTAAGTATCATAGATGATTTTATATTAAGCTTTATATATTATTTTAAAACTGTTTATTGCAGATTCCTGAAGTATTTGTCCTTCATTGGGATGGGAAACTCCTTCCAGAAATAAAGGGTACAGAAAAGAAAGATCGACTGGCTCTCGTTGTGACAAGTGAACGTATGGAAAAACTGCTCGCCATACCCAAAATAGAAAATTCTTCTGGGGCAAATATAGCAGACGTCACCTACAATTTTTTGCAACAATGGTCACTTGATGTATTAGTAGAAATAGTGTCTTTTGATACCACAGCCACTAACACTGGGGTTCATAATGGCGCTGCACATTTGCTTGAACAAAAATTAGGACGAAAACTACTTTTTCTTCCATGTCGCCACCATATAAGTGAATTGTAGGTCAAATCTGTATTTGACATGAATTTTGGGAAAACATCCGGGCCAGAAGTTCTTCTCTTCAACAGATTTGCCAAGTATTGGAAACACATTGAATCTAGCACATTCAAGAGTGGAATTTTGGACGAAGAAGTGGTACGAGTTTTAACAACATCGCACGTAGATTATTTGAAGAATTTTTGTATAAATGCGTTAAAGCTCCATTACGTGCGTGCAGATTATAAAGAGTTGCTTGAGTTAACACTCCATTTTATTGGGGAGCGTGTACCAGATTTTTCACAATTTCGTTTGCCTGGTGCTACATCGCATGCACGATTCATGGCAAAGTGCATTTATTGTTACAAAATATTTCTATTTCGCGAACAGTTCAAATTGACAGATACGGAATTGAAAAGTCTTCGGAGCATTTGCTTATTTTTGACAATCATATATGTTCCTTATTGGTTCCGATGTGTGAATGCTATAGAAGCGCCAAAACTAGATCTTGATTTCATTCAAAACGTTGTGTCTTATTTTGATAAAGAAGTTTCGACCGCATTATTGCAAAAAATAAGAAACCATTTGTGGTATTTGTCAGAAGAAACTGTTGGCCTTGCATTTTTTGATGAAAGCGTGTCTTTGGAAATAAAAAAAGATGATGGTCCAAAAACTCGACATCGGCAATGACATACACGGAAATAATGAAACAATTTCGAAAAGGAATGTTGTCAATATGGATGAAATTTTCTCTTACGCGTCAAGAGATATATCAGATTTCGTTTCTCCACGGACAAAGAAATTTTTTTCTCGACTAGCCATAGATCCAAAATTTTTAGAATCGGAACCTTCCCAATGGCAGCAGAGGGATGACTATTGCGCTGGAAAAGCTGTCTGTCAACATTTGAATGTTGTGAATGATGCAGCAGAAAGAGCAATTAAACTCATCACGGATTACAATAAATCGTTAACATACGATGAGAAAGATAAGCAGTACTTACTCCAAGTTGTTGAACACTATCGCCATTTATATCCTTCTCACAACAAATCTTCTCTTATAAATTAATCAACTCAATAAAATTAATCAAATAAATATATAATTTTTTTTATCATTATATTAACTTACACATTATTCAATATAACTATAAACATCTGACTGAATAGATGTTTTTTTATAATATGGGGAACTTTGGGCCCAACTAGGCACGACTAGGCACCGTCGGATTGATCTGAAAAATTAGGACATGATTTCTTACACCAAACCTCATATTTTAAGCAGCGCAAACAATCAAATTTCAAAAAAAAAAAAAATTGCGACCAGTCTAATGCATATGAATATAAACGGTTTGGAATGATCAGGGTCGTAGACGGCTTGATATGTACTCTATGACATAGGGCTAGGTAAGGAGGACTTATACACATAAGGAGAACAGATTTGTTGCCACAACCGAATTTTTTGGCAACCGAATGTTGGTGGTTGCATGTATCATGCATGTACTTCATTGTTACAACCGAATGTTGATTGGGTATACATCAATTTTCAGTAGAGGGAACTGACACTTTCGGTTGAGGAAAACAATTATCGGTATTCCTAACAGACTAATATGGTTATTGGAACCTAATTTATGTTGGTTATAAGTACTTTGTGAAAAAATTAAATATTTTTCCGCCTTGCATCCCTAATCTGAAAAGATTTATTTATGGTATGTAACAATATTTATTGTCAACCTTTGGGTGGCCGTAACTGGCAAAAAAATAGGTCTACACCAAAAAAAACTTGGTTGTTGTTTTGAATAATAAGGAGGTCTATCTACTTAGTAGGGACATAAATACTGTTACAACATTGAACACGCCCATTTCAATAGTAGAACTAAACATACACCGTTGATGTCATATGGGTTTTGAAAGCTAACCTCAATAGCGTTAGCCTGTAACGGGATTTTAAAATTTCAACTTTCAGCATGGAGTGGTCAGATAATGAGAACCGTATCGCTTAGGTAGCGCTTTTTAAGTGTGAAATGAAACAAAGCGATATTTTCAAAACGCTCCGGCCACTAAGGATTAATCGCATGTTCGTCTACCGATGCATAAAACTTTTTGAGGAGACTGGAGATGTAAAAGACCGACACCGTTCGAGCCACACACTCTCTGTTCGAACACCGCATGTCATCAAAGCCGTTAAATCAAGAATTCACAGCAATCCGCTCCGAAAGCAGATAATCATGGCCCACGAGATGAATATCAAGCAAAAGTTCAAGAGACGAATCATTAAAGAAGACTTGAGACTTGGGGCTTTGAAACGACGTACCGCACATTTATTGACTGCAGCTATAAAACGCGCTTTGACTCGTGTAAAGGCAAAAGGCGGACATTTCGAATAAGTAGATCCTTTTTGAATACAATATACATCAATTAATATACTAAAAAATATTTGGTTCAAAAACATTCAGTACTTTTTATTTAACAACATAAAACGTGTGTAACAGTTTTCATGTCCCTACTAAGTATTTTGAATATTCTGATCAAGTCTGACTAATGTTGCGTATTATTTTTAGTTCGTTTATTTCTATGGCAGTATCGTTTGAAAACATTCACCGTCTTACCCAAGAAACTTAAACTGTCTGACCATTTATTTGTTTTTATACATTTTTTGGGGATTTCGAAATATGTTTTCGTCGTAAACACGTTGTGACTAGAGCCGGTAAAATATTATAGGGTTTTTTTTTTTTAATGTTAGTACAACCAATTTTATGTTACACCAGCCAACTAAACAGGGTTTGGTCACTCGAGGATCTAATCCGTTGTCATCACAAGTTGTAAGATACTTAGGAATAAATTTAGACAAATTTCTCTATTTTGACAGGCATGTTAATATACAAATACAAAAAGCGAGAACTGCATTCTTTAAATATAAATTACTTTTCTTCTCTAGATACATTAAACCCAACGTGAAAATATTACTGTATCAATCGTTAATACGACCTATTCTAACGTTTGGTTGTCCAATATGGTTTAATATTACACCATCTTATATGGAACGCTTACGCAAGTTCGAAAGAATGTGCCTTAGAGCTTGCACATCTATCTATAGGTCAAAAACCAGTAATTACATCAAGTATATATCCAATAAGATACTATACAATAATGCAAATATAAACAGAATCGACAACTTCATTATTATGCTTATCAGGAATCATATAGTTAATGCTACAGCATGTATATCCAACAATCTTATAATGGCTCCGTATTATACCAGAGATTCATACATAAAGCTAACGTTAGAAACTGGTTTTGTACCACCGGAGGCCTTCTTGTAAATATTTAGACAAGAACGGTTTCATACAAAATCCAGAAGGTATACCTATTTTTTATCATTTATAGAGAAGGGCTAACACAAAACGTCAATGTCGTTTTTTTTACTTTTTTGGTCCAAAACTTGGCGAAATGTTTGTTTTGTTCAGTTTGTTTTGCCTTTCCGTTTGCAACCCCATGAAATATTGACCTGCGACTCTACAAATTATATATAAGTATATAATTAATTGTCCTAAAATTCTAAGACGATCTAGCCAAGTCCTTCCGTGTGTGTGTTGAAAACATGATAGTAGTCACACGAATCAACCTAGGATCCTGAAATCTTGCTGATAATGACTTATGGTCATAACCTGTTTTAGATTTTAAAAAGATGAAATTGCACCAGATGGAAAAGCAAGACCCTTAAAGGGAATTAAGTTAAGTCACTTAAAAGTACACCTTTTTGACATTTAGCTTAGTAAATAATAATTTTTTGTGGATGCAGAATGGCTAAAATGGGTACTGTTAGTTGGAACGCTCGAAATATTACAAAAAGATCATAATTAATGGACTTTTTGGCTCATGTGGACAAAAAACGTACAGCCGTGGTCAAAACGCGCGATTTATAAACAATATGGACATATTTTTACTAGAACTAAATCAAATATTACTACAGATCCAAGAATGTAATAGTTTTAGAGTTTTTACTAAGATAAGGGACGGACGCATTGGCCGATAGGGCCCAAAAAATGTACCACTTTTTTCTTTACTGCCGCTCTATTAGCGTATGGAGTGTTTATAAGTCTCGGCCTGGCCGATAGTAATGACGTTTTTACTTGATTATTTTTAACTTTATTTCAAAATTCGACTTTGATTTATTTTATAGATATCAAGCGTGTTTTTTTAAAATGAGGCAATAATGATTTAGTGTGAAAAGCATTCTCAAAACAAAAAATAATTTATTCTTGGGCACTTGTTATTTTCCATATTGCAATTTTGAATACTTCTCTGCCTTTTAAAATGTTTTTCACTCAAGATTATAATTTTATCGTCCCAAAAAACAAACGCTTGATGTACGATATATAAAATAAATCAAAAAACATTTGTTTAGTTTTAAATAAAATAAAAAAACAACATATTTGCGGACTTATTGACCAAAAGAAGTGAAGAAATTGATTTATTTTAGCTTCAACTTTACCTGAAACACTATAGCAATATTCCGTTCGGTTAACTGAGATATGGCCGTGTCAAACTATCAAGAAATAGCTAAAAATCAACTTTGAACCAAAAAATTTACGATGCCATAATTCAAAATTAGAGTAAAATTGTCAAAACTAATTATGCCAAAACTTAAGTTTTAGTATGTTCTTCAACCGCCATTAAAAAAATTTTGCGCTTAAAGGTGTGTAGCACCGTGTAATGAATAATGTAATAAGTTAGAGAATCGTGCCTTTAACAGACATACGAACATGGCTAGACAGTGTCAGAATATTAGGACGAACAAGTATTTCGAGATGCTACAAACGGAATGACAAACTTATATAAACTTCGTCCTATCGTAGAGAGTTAAAAAAAGCCTAGTTGACAAAAAACATTCAGTAGGATCGCACCTCCATCATTATTTCGTTCAAATATGATTTTTTTTTTCTGTTGAGTGGCACTACTTTTGTTCCATCAAGGTGTGTTTTTTCCCACACACACAGAGAAAAAATCAGTTGGAAATCGGTCCGAACTACAAAATTTCGATTCGATAAAACGAATTTCTGTTGCAATAACCAACCTTCCATAGTATTGAAGGTAACGTAGTTCAAGATAACAGATGATGGTTGCTTCAACCATATCACGGTATTCACAGCTATGCAAGCCGAATTCAGTTAAACTTTTGGTTGCGATAACTGGCGGCAACCAACCAATTGTGATGTACATCTCGTTTTTTGTAGTGACCAAATCCTGTTTTTGGCTTTTGTTACATATTTTCGACATCAACAAATAAACGCTATAATATTTTGTCGGTGCTAGTCACAACAAAACCTTTCTTTGCGACGAAAACATATTTCAAAGTCTGCAAAAATGTTTAAAAACATGACAAAATGGTCAGACAGTTTATATTTCTTGGGTTGGACGGTGAATGCTTCTAAGCGATACTGATCATAAAAATATACGAACAATATAAATAAATAAAAAAATAAATAAAAAAATGTTTTCAAAATATAGAAACAGGGTTAAATGTAATTTAGTGAAATAACTCAGACTTCATCAGATAGACCTCCATATACACAGAAAAAAAGTATGGTTGTGGTGACAATATTCAAAGAGGATATTACTATTGTTGGGTATATGGTTGTTGTATAACAATATTATGATCCTCACAACAATAGTATGATTCAAATACAACCATACTATGATCCTCACAACAATAGTATGATTCACACAACCATTTTATGATCCCCACAACCAAAGTATGATTCACACTCAATCATACGATGATCTCCACAACCATAGTATGATCCTCACAACCATAGTATGTTTCGTATACAACCATAGTATGATTCTCACAACCATAGTATGATTCACACGCAACCATGTAATGATCCCTACAACCATAGTATGATCACACACAAATATACTATGACCCCCAATATAATTTATTAGAATTTGTTTAAGTTGTCGACAATAGATTTGATCCCCAATATTTATTATTAGAATTGGTTTAAGTTGTCACCAATAGATTTGAATTATGAAAATTATTCAAAATTCATTAAATTCTAAATAATAGGAGTGATTTATTTCACAGTAGAAAAAATAAGTTTAAATAAACGTAAGCGTTTTTATTAAAAAAAATTTCAGTTAAACAAAGCCAAAGCAGCTTGTTTAAAAAATGTCAATTTCGATAAAAAAAAGTACTATTATTGCATTAGAGCCGTACAATACAACAATACTTTTGTCGCACCAACCATATTAATATTTTTGCTATAACCATATTTTCATTTTTAAATTTGGCAACAATATTATTGTTACATTTCAACATTATTAATATTGCAGCAATTATACTATTGTCAAAAATAAATTCAGTTAGCAATGCTATGGTTGCGACGAACATACTTTTATTGCGGAGAACATATTATTATTGCCGTGACCATGTAGTAACCATGTTTTTTCTCTGCGTGTAGATAGACCTCCATCAATCAATTTTTTTTGGTGGTGACCCATTATTCCCGAGTCACGGCCACCCAACGCATGACAATAAATTTTCCAGTTTTCGTGAAAGGTGTTCGCTATCTCGAGATGATAACGGGCTTCTTGTAGACAGAAATTAAGGATATGTGGTTTCAACAGGATATTGCCTCACAGCCAGCGAAGCAATGTCTGTATTGCGTGAGAAAGTGTTATCTTGCTTCCTAGCAAGTCACGATCATGTGATTTGCAAAGTTGGACTTCCTTCATTTGGTATATTTAAAAAAAAATTAAGCCAATAAGCCAAGAATAATTTAATTGCTAACGGATGAGATAATTCGACCATCGGATAGAGTCAGTTCAAGGATTTGACCGATATTTTGTCTCACGCATAATGGTTATTGATCCTTCTATGGTAATTAAAAAATATTAAAATAATGCTCTAAAAACGTTTTGCCTTATTTATAATTAACATCGTGCGTTTAAGTGGGACCACCCTTTATGTACCAACTACTACTGTCATTTGTTTAAGAAATGCGTCTTTTCATATATTCGAGTTACGAGGATGACTCAGTCCTTGGTATGGAAAAACTTTACATGTAGTCCGATTATGTCCATTTTCATTCAATACCAACCGTTTCAGAGCATCAGCGCTCATTTTTGCAAAACTTCATTATGTCAAAATTCGGCTTGCCGATTTTCATATACCCTCAACCGTTGAGCAAGTACTCAAACAGTTTTCGTTTTCGAGGTAGCTTCAGTAAGGGTATGTACTTTTTCCCCAGGGCCGATTTAAACCATTTACAATTTCAAGCAGTTTATACCATAAGCAATCCTTAGACAAAACTACAGTGCCCTAGGTTATTTTGTTTGAGCGATATTGTGCTTTCGACAGGCACACAGAAGAATGGATGGCCAGGCAGACATAGCTAAATTGTCTTAGATTTTTAAAATGATCTTAAAGGGTTTCCGATCTATATTTCAAGATGTTGCAACCGTAATGATAAATTTGCTATACACTTCAACCTACGGTGGAGGGTATTAAAGCGACAGTGCTTCTTTAACCACTTTCTGTTTCCATAGATTCTGTTCTACGAATAATTTTTTTTCCATACTGTCAGTTGGTTCTTAACTACACTGCTAAATCTGTGTGAAAAGGTCTTAATTGTTGCCTCTGCCATCTTATTGAGACATTCGGTGAAACCAGTGTATTTTGATACTCATCTCTGTTCAGCTCCACGATGATTACTAATGACTTTGCGGCAGATTTTGTTGTCGCCTACGCCGCCGAAAGAGGAAACGTTAGGAAGAACCTGTACGGCGAATGAAACACGTCGTTGCCTCAGCATATTTTCAATATAGTCCGAAGCGACTGTAAGCAATTTTCACCATTTCATGGCAATTCATTATTTGATTTTAATCGAAAAATTGCTAAATTACCCATTTCCTATTTAGTTACAGTCAACGTTTTCAACGCGCGCCTTCTGCTGGCCAAGCAGTACAGCCGGTAGGCAGAGAGTAGTAGGCAATGGGGCAAATATGATGTCATGTCCATTTTCGGTTCTGCTGAACAAGTGAGCCTTCAAGAGCACACCGTTTTCCCACTCCTCCGCCAGACCGAAGTACCATAAAGATTCATTCGTTCATTCATTTATTTATTCCCCTAAGTACCCAGCATGCATACGAAGCGAACCGGCCGACCGATACGTAAAAATGTATGAACTCGTAGGGCTACTATGAAATGGTCGTATCTGGAAGCCAAAGCATTAATTTGTCAACACGCGTTGTAGCTTTCATTAATTACCAAAATGTCAACTACTAATCCAATTTAGTACGTTCCTTACACCAGAGCCGATTCGGAAAAGTTGTTTTCTCCACCACTTGCCATTCATCTCGTTTTAGTTTTTTTTTTTTTGGATTTTTTTGGAAAGTCTGCATGGTGCAGGTTCTTATGGTATATTTCGCTGGTGTATAGCCCAATGTTCATAGCATGATTTATTTTTGTTGGTGCTGCTTCTGCTGCTACTGTTTGGATGTCCTTATAAGTTGTGTTTACTTTGTCAACACGTTCTAATGCCATGTCCTGCCACTACTCATTGTATTACAGCCTTTTAATCTGCAACTGATATCAGTTGCTTCTCAAAATAGAAATTACACGAAAGAGGAGAGAGAGTCAAAAAATAGAAGGAATTGGCGTTAAAGTTTGTCTTTCATTTTGGACTCCTTTAGCATGGGTAGATAGTCGGTGCAGCGGGAAGGTCGTAGCAACGCTTGGGGATATATGCCTGCTGTCTTAAATTGAGGCATATTTTTATTAGACTCAAACTAAGAGGGAGAAGGCAAATGGCTTTGAGTGTGCCTCACCGGTTCTACTTAAAGTTAAGTTGAGCCTGTAACCCTATGGCAGGTTACAGGCTCACAGTTAAGATTTGAATCTCGACAAATATATAAAACCTAGAGCTCAAATCAAAGCATAACATGAAGAATAGAGGTAGATTTTTATACCCTACATTACACAGTGGTAAAGGTATATATTAGAATAGAGGTAAGTTTTTATACCCTACATAATACAGTGGTAAAAGGTATTATGACCTGTGCTGACGTTTGTACCACCTTAAAGAATAGAAGATATAGCCTATGTTTGTTTTACCGATCGGCAACAGAAACGACTCAAGAAAACTTTACCAAAAAGTCAAATACCACACAAACGACTCCAATACTGGCATAGCTTCGTGTAGACATGGAAATTGAAAACTGATACGTCGAGTCAGCTTAGGGTTTTAGAAAGGGCATTTTTCCTGCTTATAAGCTGCTTAAGATCTTACCGATAACAGCCATACGCCACTAATCACATATGATGGAGTTGAAAGTCCACCCTTAACCTAGGAAGAGGTTCAAATAGCAATAAGCTAGCTCAAGAACAACAAAGCTTGAAGCCAAAACTAGCCGACCTGATCCAACCGTAACAGTGCGGCTTCAGACCGAATAAGCCAACCATCGACCAAATCTGTAGACTGGGCCAAATCCTGGAAAAGATCCACGAGCAGTAAATAGATTCATTGCACCTACGAGTATTCATATATCCTGAGGCGATTTCTAACGTCGAAATAGTAGAGAAATTTGTATACCTTGACCAAACCTGCAGAATTCCGAAGGTTCTTAGACTTGTTGACGCGTTGCATCAGTTGCCACTCGTTTCTACGATTTCTTACACCAAAAGATTATTTACGAATTTTAGTTATAACTGATTTTTGTACTTATATTAAATGAGTATCGCCGAAGATCGGGCATAAGATGCGCTCACTGAACCTTCCTTTATTCGACTCACTGATCGACTGACTTATTCTTAGTACATGTTGCTGTTGACTCTACAATTGACTACATTCCTCTGTCTACTGAAACTATAAAGTTAGGGGCAGATCTGGACCTACTGTGTATCTTGAACAGAATAAGATTTATTCTTAAAAAATTAAAAAGAATCACTTAATAGAATTTCGGCCCTTTTTCTAGACTCATTGCTAATAATATAACCGTTTTCTAGTCCATATTCTTTTCAATCTAACATTTTGTTGGCAGCACTGGTAAAGGGGTAGCACTCAAGCAAGGATCAGCTGAGGCTCGCTATATAAGTATAATCGCTAGTCTAATGCCAGAAATAATACTAAATTTCCTAGCGGATGCAGCGGGACTAAGAAATAAGCATGATAAGCCTTGCCGTACTAACTCTAATTCCCCCAGTGTCAGTCCCCGGCTGATCTTACTGTTCTAACCAGTAGCAAAGACGTTTAAGGAATTACTCCTCCACTGCGTTAGTGAATGTTATCCAGTAGCAACTTACATATGTTTTGACAAAATTTGAGCCAAGTCTGCTTGTGCGGCTGGTTCTCACGGTAACTCCCGAAAGGAACTTTGCATGTTGCAATACTTTTCCAAAACTGCCTACGGGATTTTAAATAGTCCATATAGCCACAACGCTTCAGGCACCTTTCACACAAATGTACTATTATGCCTACTTTTTGTATTCTTGAAATATCTTCAATCCTATTCGAGCTAACCCAAGATCAATACTTAGGATCAATGCTTAACTTAGTGACAAATTTTTATCCACGCCCCTTATGGTACCTCCCACACAAATTGCACAGTTTCAGAGCAGATAACAACCGAAATAACTTGTGCGTGAAATTTGCTCAAACTGTGAAGTCCATTGTATATGTACAACAGCCCAAGTGTCCGAAAAGAGTGGATGACACGCCTGTTCAGGTAGCTCCAGTGCAAATGCACCATTCCAGGAAGAAAAAAACAAATTCATATATAGGTAAAAGTTTATGTAGGTGGGATCAACGGACAGATTTTTTTACTTGTTTTTCTTCAATATTGCTGATCTTCCTGCTACTTCAGCGATCCACACGTCAATATAATCTGTCGCGTACTGTTTGTGAGAGCAAGTCTAGTGCCCCTTTGCAATGAGTTAGAGTTATCTGAAGGATTCTCATTTACGGGCATTGTTAAGTGCTTTTTAAACACTATCTATCTGCTGCTTCCTGCAATGTTGTTTGTTACCCTATTTAACATTTCCTTACAGAATACACATTCTGGCATTCCACGGCAATATGTCCGTTTGCGACACCTTTATCTATTTGAGCATCATGGATACGGTTGCACGAATTTGCAGAGTGCACAAACTCAAGGCATCTTCGACACTTTCTCAGAGGTCTTTTTTCCCCATAGTCGGCGACTCAGATTTTTCTCTTCTCAAACATTGTCAGAGCTATACTGCAATTACTCGTAGCTTTTCCCGAGGTTTTTAAAAAATTTCGGTGTCGAACGCTGTAGTGACTTCCGTCTTCGTAGTGCCTTCCTCGAGGTCCTTATATTCCACCAGGACATAGTTTTCTCACGATGAAACTAATACTTGTTGGCCCATCTATTTCGGTGAATTTATCAACCAGCCCGAATTCGGCGGTAGTAATTTCTAGCAGCAGCTCTTCGTTCGGGTATTTTGTGATGCATTTAACCTAAATTTAGAACAGGGTTATCGGTTTTATAACCGTTTATCAAAAATCTTAGACTTAGTATTTATAAGTCGTGATTTAAAGTATGTAGTAAATGAGTGTCTGACTCCTTTTTCGAAGGCTGACATGCATCACGTGCCATTAGAAATCTCTATTGAATTTTATGTGTATTCTGAAATGATAAATTCCCGATGTGGTTTCGATTTTAAGAGATGTAATTTTGAACTTATAAATGAATTGATTGCAGATACTAACTGGACTCAAATTTTCGATAACAAAAATGTTACGGATTGGTATGATAAGTTCTTGCTACGGATTAATTATATTATTTCAAATAATGTGCCAACTTTAAAGCCTCGAATCTATAAATTGCCGTGGTACACTAAAGGTTTAAAAAGATTAAAAAACCAGAGAAATAAGCAATACAAACTTTATAAAGTCACTGATTGTTGAAATTATAAGGCATGTTATGAGCGTACCTTGCGTGAGTTTAATTTTTTGAATAAGTTTTTATACAAACAATATATTCTTAATTTTGAAACTTATATCAATAGTAATCCAAAGCTGTTTTGGCAGTATGTAAATTCTAAAAGAACTAGCTCTGAATATCCTTCAAGGATGTTTTTTAATGATCAAACTTCAAATTGTACTTCTGAAACTGTAAATCTACTTGCTGATTTCTTCAGTTCTAGTTTTGAGCCGGATGTTTGCTTAAATAGTCGTATGCATTTTTCTAATTCTCCTTTTAGTTTTGGTATGTTAGAGTTATCGGAAGTTGATGTTTTGCATCATCGATCCATTAGGATCGATTCTGACGGCCTTTGTGGGTTTTTCATCAAAACATTTGCTTTATCATTAGCTCTTCCTTTGCTCTTTTTGTTTAATAGTTCGATTAAACAGGGAGTTTTTATTGATAAATGGAAGATTGCAGCAGTTACGCCTGTTTATAAATCTGGATCAAAAGATATCGTTTCGAATTACAGACCCATTTCAAAACTGTGTAATATTGCAAAAGTTTTTGAATATATTATATTTGATAAGATGTATTTTGCTGTTAAACCAATCTTATCACCATTTCAGCATGGTCTTATTAGAGGTCGCTCTACTGTTACAAATCTAGCGGTTTTTTCACAGTATTGCATTTCTAGTTTTGAACAAGGTTGTCAAGTAGATACTATTTACACAGATTTATCTAAGGCATTTGATAACGTTTCTCATTCAATACTTATCCATAAGTTGAGGTTAATTGGTTTTCACGGAATTTTTCTGAAATGGTTAAATGGTCATACGCTTATAATGCGTCTTCTGGTGTTCCTCAAGGAAGTATTCTAGGCCCGTTGCTCTTTATTCTTTTTATTAATGATATTTCATCTTGTATAAAGTGGTCAAGAATTTTGCTCTATGCCGATGATTTAAAAATATTTTTGTGCATTCAATCCATAGCAGATGTATTTCGTTTGCAAAATGATGTACAGAGTATTGCTTAATGGTGTTCGGAGAATTTTCTTGAAATTAATGTTAAGAAATGTTTCAAGGTTTCATATTTTAAATGCAGAAATCCAGTTTTAAATGATTATATGCTTAATGATCATAAACTAGGTAATGCTGATGAAATTGTTGATTTAGGGGTAATATTTGATTCGAAGTTTACATTCGTAAATCACATAAATTCTATTGTACCTAAAGCATACTCACTGTTAGCTTTTATTAAAAGGAATTGTAGAGATTTTGTGGATCCATACACAGTAAAGGTAGTTTATACGTCTTTAGTTAGAGCTAAATTAGAATATGCGTCCTTAATCTGGAATCCCTTTTATTCAATTCACATTTGTAGACTTGAAAAAATTCAAAAGAGATTTATATCGTTTGCTCTTCGCTCAACTAATTTTGCACAACCTCAGCCTTTATATGTAGACAAATGTAGGTTAATTCATTTGAAAACGCTGGACAATAGAAAAACCTTTTTATCTCAAGTTTTTCTTCATAAATTCATCGTGTTTGTTGGCACTAGTCAATTTTTGCTTTCCTACCAGAACTTTGCGTCGCTTTAACTTGTTTTGTTTACCTGTTCATAGAACGAATTATTCTCTTAATGAACCTATAACTAGAGCAATGAAAGAGTTCAATAGTATCTCCAATCAGAACATTGATTTGTTTGATTCGTTATGTAATTTTATTAATACCTTAGATTTAATTTACTTTTAGATGTAAGAAATAGTCTGTAAGGAATTTGTACTTTCATAGACTTAAATAAATAAATAAATAGAAATAGAATAAATAGAAGTCTAGCAGGCCGAAATCCATCTTCATCATCTTGGTAAGATGTTTCCCCCTTTGCAGCTATGATACAGACATCTGCTCTTATTTTCTTAGAGCACCATATCATTCAGCGGTTTACCACATTCAACTGTGTACGAGTATCTTCGGAGTTTACTGGATTTTGCCGATTAGAATTTCTGCTTGATTCCCCTCCTTCGGAGTATAGCTTTTTGGATATTCTCCTGCTGGGTCTCTGGTTCTTTTCATCTTCGGCTAGGTCTCCATGGGTACCATTTGGGCTAAGGTCTAACCATTTTTTTTTTTAAATTTCTCAAAGGGGGTTCCCTTACTTATTCACAATATTTACTGTGCACACCTGCTTCCTGATGGCATGATAAATATTGGTTATAATCTTCAAAAAATCTATAAAGTTCACGATTAGATCCCAGGTTTTGACAAGGAATCTTTCTTATTCTTCTTTTGGTGTATCAGTTGCAGCTAATATGTTACCAGGTAGGCGTTCCCCTAAGTATTTCTACCATTACCTCCGCTAACTAGAGTGGTACAGGGTATCTCAAAGTCAGCCATGTCCGACTTTAGCGATTCATGTAAAAGTTTCATTATGAATGTCATTATAAAACAGTGGGCCCTGAAAACAATGGATTGTGCGGGCTGCAATTCAGCCCGCACAATCCATTGTTTTGACCGAAGTTCCTTTGCTTCTGCTCACACAAATATACTCGTATTGAACTACGTTCTCTTCGCCCCCACTGTTGACATACTGCAGTTTCTACGCCTTTTTTTCGTTTGGTTCAATATTTCTTCCGAATGTCCAAGCGAAGTAGTAGACAAAGAATGAAAGATGACAAACGTTGTTTGTCGTACAATTTGCTACGTACGGATGAGTTAAAGTCATTTCTAATTCCATGTATTTATGCTTGCAACTTGTATTTATGCTTGAACTTGAGAAGGAGAAGCATAAATTGCTTGTTAACATTTGTCCAAGATGGATTAATGTTTGTATTTGTGCCGAGTTTTATTGATTAAGATCTGTTAGAGATTGGATTTCTCATTTGGTGCACAGCCTTTTTTCTGCCTTGCTTTATTTCATTCGTAGGGATAAGTGGGTAATTGGTTGGTTGTCGTGGATGAGGCGGCGTGGGGTGGTCTTTGGCAGCGGCAAAACTTAGGTGTAGCTTAAGCTCTGTGTGACTTTGAGAAATGTGTTTTAAATAAGAACGTGTATGTCTGTTACTTTAGGTTATGTCATTCTATGGAAGTTACTTGGAAGTTACTATGGAAGTTGGCAGAATATTTTTCATTCAAATTTAAACATTAATTCCAAATAAAGTTAAATTCAAAAATAACAAAATCCATAAAACAATATTCTGGTTTTGGAAAAAAACACAATGTTCATCTCCATCTCTATGTACGAGAACAATCCCCCATTAATGCCTAAATTGAATACAGGGCATACATATTTCTGTGCAAATATTTCCGTAATGCCAACAGAGAACAATAACATTCAAATTCGCACTAAAAATATTTTATGTTTTATAAAAAATGTACAGAATACCCAAAAAGGGAAAACTCCCTTACCGGATGGATGGACGTGCGGGTATATGCGCCACCATCGATGACAATGTTGATAATCGTAAAACATAAATTTGTAATACCTTCAAAAAGAGAAATAAAAAATGGGAATTAAAAAAATGTTTATCAAAAATTTATTTGAACATAGTCAAGTTACGAAGTTCACGTGTATGTGTGCAAATATTCCAGCGCCAGAAGAGCAGTTATTCAGCTTTGCATAACATTCTTGCCCACAGGGAAGCAGCTGGTATTCAATGAATTTTTATGATGATGCCACTTATACATTTTTAAATGCATACATAGTTAAATAAATATGTCTATGCATACTCGTATGTAGATGGACTTATGTATGTACAACAGATAAGATATTCTAGTCATTTAAAACGACTTTCATGTATCCCCTAAACTGTATTGATAGACATTCCTTTTATTTACTTTCAGTGGTTGTTGTCTCCAAACATATTTTCAGCTTAAAAAATTTAGATCATTTCACCGATAATGGCTACACACAGAGAAACCATAGTTGCAAATCGGTTGGAACTACAATGAATCGGTTGCAATAGGGGAATTTCTGTTGCAATCACCAAATGTTTATTGTCGTAATGGATATTCGGTTTAAAACGTAGCATGATGATAAATATGCTATACTCACAACTTATAGATCTGTCTTACGCGAAAAAGGTATTTAGTTGTCACAACTGGTAGTTAGGGCAATCAATAGGTTTCCAAACATTTTGTTGTTGTAACCAAAAGTTTTGCAAACATTTTGTTGTTAAAACCAATTATTAGTGATGACCATAACCAAAAATGTTTTTTTAATTAAATAATTGGGGATAATTGGGGAAATCTATCTATAGGTATTTTTTCAGAACAAAAAAATATATAAAAATTCAAGTGTGGAATTTTTATTGGTAATTTGAAAGGACATTTTACGGCATTTATTTTTGAAAATAATTTCCTTCAAATGTTGGCAACTGTATTTTGGAAATGGGCGTTCGGTGAAAAAGGGAAGATCCGCTGTTTTCGACCAAAATTTTGTTCAGTAATGAGGCCCATTTCTGGCTCAACGGCAAAGTCAATACGGCAAAATTAAAATTGCAGCATTTGTGCTGAAGAGCAACAAGAAGAGGTTCCAGAGGTACCATTATACCCAGAGAAAATCACGGTTTGGTGCGGTTTATGGGCTGGTGGAATCATCGGTGCATATTTTTTCAAAAATGATGTTGGCCGGAATGTCACCGTGAATGGTGCTCATGGAGCGACCATGATATCGATCTTTATGCTACCTAAAATTGAAGCCCGTAATCTTAACAACACTTGGTTTCAACATGGCGGTACCACTTGCCATACAGCTGCTCAAACAATGGATCTGCTGAGAGGTTATTTCGAAAAGCAGCTAATTTCACGTTTTGAACAGTTGAGTTAGTTGGCCGCCTAGAGGCTTAAAATTAGAACATGTAAAAGAAAACGAACAAAGATCCCTCCCGATTTGAGTTTCTGACATTCTAAAGGGCATGTAGTAAAGCCAGTCTTACTTAAATAAAGCATACACTTAGTAGGGACATAAATACTGTTACACACGTTTTATGCTGTAAAATAAAAAGTACTGATTGTTTTTGGACCAAATATTTTTTAATATATTTATTGATGTATATTTTATCCAAATAAAAATCTACTTATCCGAAATGTCCTTAAGTCGCACTGGCCAATCGGCAAAAGCTGCACGAACCTCGTCCATTGGAAAATTTGCCACAGCTTGAACCAAAGCAGTCTTAAGAGATCCAATGTTGGGATATCTTTTGTGACAAACCTTGTCCTCTAAAACCGTCGACAATTTGTAATCCAATGGGTTCAAATCTGGCCTGTCTGAGGACCATTCTTCAGAGGAAATGAACACTGGCAAATTGTTTCAAAGCCAGGCTTGGGACGTTTTAGACTTATGGACCGGCGCAGAATCCTACTGGAAAGTCCATGGCTGAATTTGGAACAGGGAATTGTTAAGAGGCTTCACAACAGCTTCCAAAACGGTTCCTTGGTAAACTTTGGCCGATGTTTTGACTCCTTGTTCGCAGAAATGCAGGTCAGTGCTTCCTTAGATTACCGCGCATACACTCTATCATTTTGCTGGCTACATTTTTCCTGAACGGTAAAAAAATTTTCATCGGCGAACAAAATTTTTCTGTGCAAGTTATCAGTGTGCTTCACCAAAAGACGTTTATATTTTTTAATCCTATTTTTTAAAGCTGCAGTCAATAAATGTCCGGCACGTCGTTTGAAAGTCCAAAGTCTTTGTTAATGTTTCGACTCATAGACTTTTGCGTGATATTCATCTCACGGGCCATGATTTTCTGTTTTTGGAGCGGATTTCTGTGAATTCTTGATTTAACGGCTTCGATGACATGCGGTGTTCGAACAGAGCGTAGGCGGCCCGACCGGTGGCGGTCTTTTACATCTCCAGTCTCCTCAAACAGTTTTATGCATCGGTAGATGAACATTCACACTTGAAAAGCGCTATTACAGTGATAAGGTTCTCATTATCTGAACACTCATGATGAAAGTTGAAACAATTTTAAAACCCCGTTACAGACTAACGCTATTGAGGTAAGCTTTCAAAACCCATATGATATTAACGGGGTATGTTCAGTTCTACTATTGAATAGGGTGTGTTCAATGTTGTATCAGTATTTATGTCCCTACTAAGTACCCTACTAAGTACGTATTCTTGGGAATTTCTCGTCCGGGTAAAATGGAGGGCGCTGTGGCTGGCAGGGTTTCTGTGGCTAGCAGGGTAGCCAAATCTGTTGTTTCACTCGAGCAAGGCGGAATGCTAGTTGCATATCACTCTTTAGCACGAAAAGCGGGTTTTTTCAGACGTGTGGTTTTCAAAAGAAAAAAACGCAAATAATTTTATGTTATGGGCATGAATTTAGTTTTATTATAAAAATAAGGCCGTGCTATTGTGTTTTAAAAATGGTTTCGGGTAAGTGGCCGCCGCGTCTGGCTCAAATAAATTCCATTCGCGAGACCCGTTTTTCGAATACTTTCTGCAGCATTTGGTCCGTATGTCAGCAATAACACAACGAATTTTCTGTCCCAAGGCGTCAATCGTGTCGGGCTTATCTGCGTAGACAGGTGACTTGTTATAACCACACAAAAAATAGACCAGCGGTATAAAATTGCACGATCGTGGAGGCCACGCCACAGGCCCACTACGCGAGATAATACGTTCACCAAAAGTTTCCTTCAATAAATTGATTGTTCGTTGGCTGTATGGCATGTAGCTCCGTCTTGTTGGAACCAAGGATCATCCACATCAACATCCTCCATTTTGAAGAAATATAGACCTATGATTCCCTCTGCCCATAGAGCACACCAAACAGTGACTTTTTGCGGATGCAACGACGTCTCAACAATGGCTTGTGCATTTTTATTACTTCAAATACGACAATTTTGGATATTAACTTACCCATTCAACTAAAAGTGAGCTTCATCGCAGAACAAAATTTTCTTGTAAAATTCAGTATCGGATCGGTGCTACCAGAAAGAAAAAACAAAGTGTTTTCTTATGCACAATTTAATTATTTTTTTTAAAAAAAAATAGTTAACGAAATAACTGTTTAAAAAATAACTAAGCACACAAAAATCAAATTAATTATTTTAAAAATAATTAAGGACACAAAATTAAGCTATCTAGTTTTGGACCCATTCACCATGATTTGCAAAAGTTGTTCCGGAGTCGGTTTATTCATTATGAAATGGCAAACCAAACTAAGCAGAAATCAAATGACAGCCGTCAAAAAGACCAATTTGGAGAAAAGTGTGGCCAGATTGAAAACCACACTTCTAAAACAACATCATTTACTTTTACGGGATGTGCTAGTCTGAGCTTGGTGACTCCATCCCGGAGGTCAAAGTGTTTGCTCGTTACACCCGCTTATTAAGTAGATTTTCGATCCTTTTGTAATTGAGTGGCCCCCTAATAGGCGATGCATTACAGAGAGCATTTGTTCTTTAGCCGTGTTGTCAGTTTGTGGAACAGTAGCATAGGAGCTACCTGCCACATACCATATGAACAGGCTCAAGTCAAATGTCTATAAACATTAGTTTCTATTTCCTTGCCTGCCTAGCCTTCTCTTCCCTTAACTGACACACTGCACTGAATATATAAGGAACATCCCCTGAGTGTTGACCTAAAAAGAAACACTTTTGATATGATCAAAAATATATTTGAAGAATATAATTAGAAATACAAACTATTAGAAGCCGATGGTGGTTCGGTTTCAGACCAGGTCCAAGTAAACCTGAGACGTCTAGGAATGATCCGTGGAGTTACACCTGTGCTCAAGTTCGAGGTGCATCAATTTCTAGTCGAATAGCACCAAACGACCCTTTTTAGCGGTGAATGGACAACTAAGTAAGTAATTGTGTTCCAATTTAAAACAAAACTTTGTAAATATTCCAATACAGTTTCAATTACTCGTACATCAACTGCCTACACATTTGTGGTAGGGTGTACGCCACTGCATTGCGTTGGTTTTTAGATGCATTTAATTTTTGTTGCTGTTGTTGCTTAGCTATAAACTGTTGATTGCACAGCCACAGATGGCTCGATGATCATAGTCATGCTCGAGGGTGGGAGGGTAAAGTTTACAAAATTTATTGTTGTCATCGGCCTCAAAATAACCAACCACAAAATGACCCGAAGGCCTAATAATAAACGGCACTGAAATGAACTGAAATACGCTTTCAAAATAAAACTAAATATTTTCCCTGTCGACTAAACGAAAATCAATTGTGGTTGATTAACATCACGGAAAAAATTGGACTTACAACTGGACAAGTACTCGTATGAGGCAGGTCGTGCTGAAAGAACATCTGCCGGGAACAGCTTGACGCTTTCCACAAACCCACACACGGGGTAACATTTAACCCTTCTAGCCTGTCTGTAATAATTAAAAACTACAAAAACGAAACACTAAATTTCATCCGTAACATCGTAATTTCTAATGACGTCATGTATTCCGTCATTCATTACAAGAGACGAGACAAAAACTTAATTAAATGGCGAGTGCTGGCTGACCACATGATGTGTGCTGGTGGTGTCCAACGAAACGTTAAAATTTTACAACATCTTCTTCTGCATTTCGTTTGTTCCGCTGTCTGTCGCTCCAGCTGAACGCCTTGGCTAGTGTTGGCGAGTGATCCAAGGTGTCGGGGGGTGGTGGGTTGTATTAACTAAACCATTTACGACCTTAGCATATGTTGTTATGGTCTATTTTCGCTGCTTTGGCTGTTGTGTTGGGTCTACATACAAAACGTATCCTTTTTTGTTGTCCTATTTTGGCATATCCTGTGGCTTTGCATGCTCCATAAATTCTCCATACGTACATGTGTACGTGTGTGTGAGTTTCTGTTGATGGCAATGTGTGTGTGTATGTTAATAGTTTGTGTTTTTTGCCCCTCTTCCAAAAAAGTAAAAAAAAAATTAATGCGGTGTCTGCGGTTTATGGCCGATAGTCTGGAGTAGAGTTGTACTAGTAGCTTGGTTGAGTCAGCTAAAATGGTTCGTTTGGGAGCTGGGTTTTTTTATTCTTTTGCCAGAATTTATGATAAGTTGGTATTTTTGTGCCAAATAGGCCATCAGTAAATGGGAGCTTTTGGCCTTAAATCAGGTTAAGCTGTTATTAAAGTGCATTTGTGTATCCGCTGTTACTATTATCAGACAAAAAGGAGATAAAGTCATATTTTCAAAAAAACAACCTACGGAAACTTTTTGTAATTGAATACATTTAATCGTTATCCCTTTTTTTTATCAATACGAGTAATTTTAATGTATTTCATTGAGCTGTGATGAGCAAATAGAATGTGCACGAAAAATAGCAGCAAATGTAGAGGAGAATTCAATGAAACCTTAAAGCCACTTACACCTACAACCCGGAGAGATCCTTATTGACTAATAGGCTGTTTCCACTACGGTCGCGTCCACGTTCAAGATTTATCGAAAAATTTTAATGGTGTTTCCATTGTGTTTTGCGTCCACGTTTGCGTTCAAACAGCTGTTTGTGTTTATTTGTTTTTTTTTTGCGGTACGAAAAATTTTAATATTTTTGTGTTGTGACATATCATGGAGTTAAATGATATTATTTTGCTTGGGAAATGAGTATCAAATGGTATTGCGCCTAATGGAAATGTGCATTAGCAGCAGCGCTTTATGTTTATGCTGATAAACAGCTGTTTTAATAGGGATGTGCAATTTGGGGTGTTGCCATTAATAGGTATGGGTGGGTTTCGATTGCAAAAATAATCGAATTTATAGTAAACGCGACTTATCGAAAAACGCGTCCAATGTGAACGCGACTTTTTCCCATACCTAATTGCCTATGTTTTTTGTATAGGCTGTAACGCGCGTTCATTGATTTTTGGACGCGGACGTAGACGCGACCGTAGTGGAAACAGCCTATAAGACTCTTTCAACCTGCTCAGAGGTTGAAACATACAAATATGCCCTAAATTGAAACCAATGGTGTCCCAAAACTTATACACGATCCAAAGTAAATTTTACATCAATATTGATTGTATTAGTTTGTTTATACCTTTATTTTCTCCTTGCCTAAAGCTGCAATTACTTACTAAGTTGTTGTGGTTTTGCTATTCACTCTAAGTTATCGACCTAAAACACCACTTTTACATTGCACATACTTATTTCGCCGATCGGCTCCGAAAAAATATTTTTTTTTAAAAAAATACCTTAATTTTTTGTTTTCTTTTTATTCATATGCATTATGGATATATGACTTGACCGTTTTCATACCCTACATCACACCGTGGTGCAGGACTTAGCGCAAATGAAATTCCTTAAAGAAATGGAGACAGACCCTATGTTAAGTATACCGAACGACTCTACCTGTTTCCATTGAACGATGTCCATCAGTCTGTCGATCAATTACAGTACAGAACGCAATTACTTATAAAGGGTGTCCCAAGAAGAACGCAATTTTTAAATCTGGCAACATTCGAAGTGTCATTGTTTGACATTTGAACAATTGTTATTGTTTGTTAGTAGAAGGTACGATGTTAGTAAAAATGGAGCGCTACACGAAAGGGAGTTCGTTAATTGGGTATTGGAGAGACAACATGAAAATGCTGATTTTGCCGATAAAATCATCTTCAGTGACGAGGCTCATTTTCATCTTGATGGCTTCGTCAATAGGCATAATTGTCGCATTTGGGGTGCGGAAAATCCTCGAGTGATTCACGAGAAGCAAATGCATCCTCAACGTGTCACTGTGTGGTGTGGTTTTTGGGCTGGAGGAATCATTGGACTTTTTTTTATGAATATGAGTCAGGTCAAGCGCAAACAGTCAATGGTGTTTGGTATCGTGAAATGATAACCAGTTTTTTCTTGCCTAGAATTGAAGAAATGAATGTGGAGGGCATGTGGTTCCAACAAGACGGCGCCACATGTCATACAGCCAGAGAAACAATTCAATTGCTGCATCAGTCATTTCCCGGTCGTGTTGTTTCGCGTTTTGGAGATCAGAATTGGCCGTCTAGATCGTGCGATTTAACCCCATTAGATTTTTTTCTTTGGGGTTTTTTGAAGTCGATGGTTTACGCGAATAAGCCGACGACGACTCAAGCCTTAAAAGACGAAATTGGACGCTGCATTAATGAAATACCGCAGCATTCATGCAAAACGGTCATTGAAAATTTCATTAAAAGATCGCGTGCATGCCAGCAAAGCCGCGGCGGCCATCTGCACGATATATTGTTCCATACATAACCTCATTCTGTCTACTTTACGATATAATAAAGTTTCACGATTTTTTCTTAAATATCTGTGTTTTATTTAAAATTTGAAAATTGCGCTCTTCTTAGGACACCGTTTTCGATGAAACTTCAAGTTTGGTCCAAGAACGGACCCCTTTTGAAATTAGTCCACATCGATACAATTTTTTATATCAAGCATGGGTTTTTCTCGATTTAAAAGCCTACACAACTTAAACCAAATACTACAACCGATTTCAAACAATTTTTTTTTCTCAGATTATATAATATACAAAGTGTTGACAGCGATAATCAGACGGACGACATTGTTTTGTTAATTGACAACCCCTGAAGATGATTGACGAAGTCAATCGAAATATTGGGATAAATAAAAATTAAACAACACATAGAACAAAGAGTTTAAATAAATGACCTCAAGCCGAAGAATAATTTTATAAAATAACAACACTAAAGGTCAACTATTCACTTACAACAAAGTGAAATTTTTTCTACACTAAGTAAGAAAAAAATGTCTCTTAAATGACCCCCCATTTTCAGCTACGTAATGGTGGCCTCGTTGTAGAGCTTTTCCCATAACACCTTTTAAAATTTGTGGTTGTAGCGTTCGAATTTCTGCAACAGTGATGGTGTTGAGTTGAAGGATTGTCTCGAGCTGTTCACATATACTCGCTCCTTCAAATAACCCAAAGAAAATAGTCGGGTATTGACAAATCTGGCGATCGCGCTGGTCAAATAATTTCCGAATTTCTGGAAATTATTCGCTTTCCAAAAATTTGACTCAAAAGTGCCATCGTGTCTCAGGCAGTGTGGGCAGTGGCTCCGTCCTGCTGAAACCACATCTCAGGTCTGTTTTCAAGAGCAGGAATTAAAAAATGTTCTATCATAAGCCGATGCCGCTCTACATTTACGATCTACAAATATCATTGGGCCTTACTTCTCGAAGAAGTAAGGCCCAATGATATTTGCAGATGTCATCCTACACCATACTGTACACCTAATTGGCTGCAATTGGCTTTGATGAATGGCTCTTGGATGTTTAGAACCCCAAACCTACTGTCCTGCTTACCAACAAAGCCATTCAAATGAAAATAAGCTTCATAACTCATGCGTTAAAATAATTGATCGCTGATTTAAATAATAAAAGTTTTTTGTTCTGATTCTTTGTTCAGTTGTGAGTCTCTCCATTATTTATTCCCCTAGTGTTATTTATATAATCTGAAAAAAAATAAAAAAAATATATGAACGAAAAAAGTTATTACATTTTTAAACCCCATGGTAAGTTTTGGCACACCCTCTACACAGGGACTATGAACAGCACTACCTTTGGAAATAAAGTTGTCCCAAATTTATTTTGCAATAAATCGTTTGGTAAGCGCACTCTATGGCAAGTTGTGATGTTTTGTTGGCACCAAATGCCGTTAACGTTGAGGTGAGGCTCTTTTCACATTTCAAAAGAAATAAGGACTGATAATGCCGCTTGAGCTTAAAAGTATGGTTGGGATAACAATAATCGAAGAGCATCATACGATTTTTGAGTATACTCGTGTGGTTGTGGTACAACAATACTATGTTCCTCACAACAATAGTATGATTCAAGTACAGCCATACTATGATCCTCACAACCATACTATAATCCTAACTACAATAGTATGATTCTTACATAACCATACTATGATCCCCACAACCATAATATGATTCACACTCCACAATACTATGATCTCCACAGCCACATTTTGATGGTATGTTTCACATACAACTATAAGTATAGTAACCACGCAACCATGTTATGATCCCTACAGCATGATCACACACAATTATATTAAAGTATCGTTCATTTGATTGGAACTAATTTATGTCTGGATAAGAATAGTGGATCAACTAACATGAACAAATCTTACAGCCAATAAGTAGGCTATACCAACCGAATTTAGTAAAACTATTGGTTTCTACAACTGTTGGTGACAACAAATAAATTCTTTGCAGTAACCTAACCATGTTTAGTTCGCTGTTGTAACATATAACACTATGCAAAAAAATTTCGGATAGTTTGGGGGTTAATGATACTACACTATGCAACAAAATTTCGGAAAGTTCGGGGGTTAATGATTTCTATACACCACATGAAATAATATGTGATAGTTTACGGAACCGTATGGATTTAGTTTTATTAATTTCAATTAATTTCAATTGTGGCTTCCATTTTTTTAATGAAAATAAATAAATGTTTTTAAAACTTGTCGTTTTAAGTTTAATATGTTCAAATAAATAGCCACTATTATCATTTAGTATAGATCGTCCAAAACAAAATCAGAATATCTTCAAGAAAAAATGGAACTTTTCTCAATTGTTTCAAAAAAATATTTATTTTTTAAATAAAACATAATGCATAAGTTATGTTGGAATGCGAATCAATATCGACACAACGGGCAGATTTTTAAAATAATTTTATTTTCTTACAATTTTTTTTGAACAACCTATCGAGGGCTGCTATATTTATTTCTGGTCTAATAATAAAAATGCGGGTATTTATCGTCAACAAAGGTTTTATTGTTTTTCAAAGTGTCATGGTGCACAATGATTCGTCATCTCTTGTTTGTTTTTCGAATTTCTCCCAAGACTTAAGGCAAACAAATTGTGGTGTACCACTCGGAATTGAGCGTCCTACGTTGCTCAAGCGAAACAGTCGCCTCATGACCAGTTTTGCCGAATAAACAGGCGACCATTTGCTTCGAAGTAATTCTTCCACGAACAACTTTAATTGGATTTGGCTCGTCTTCGAAGACCCACACAGTCGATTGCTGTTTTGTTTTGGGCTCATACGCATAGATCCATGATTCGTCACCTGTGACGATCTTATAAACGTCTTTTGAAGCACCGCGATCGTATTTTTTTCAAAATTTCTTTGCACCAATCGACACGAGCCTTTCTTTGAACGGTTGTCAAACTGAGTGGGATCCAGCAAGAACAAACCTTTTTTAGGGCCAGGTGTTCATGCAATATCGAATGTATGCTGGTGGAAAAAATGTCCAAGGATGCCTCTATTTCTCGGTATGTCACATGACGATCTTGCATTATCAGTTCACGCACGGCATCAATGTTCTTTGGCACAAAGGCCGGTTTTGGACGACCTTCGCCTTTGAGAGAACGTCGGCCACAATTGAATTCCCTAAACCAGTTTTTCACAGTGCTATAGGATGGTGCTTCATCGCTATATAAAGATTTTAGTTCGTCGATGCACTCTTGTCGTGATAGTCGACGTCGAAAGATGTAAAAAATGATTGCACGAAAATGTTCAAGAGGTATTTCCATTTTTTTGCCAAATTGATTTTTTTAAGTCACTGTAAAAAACACAAATGATGGTCGTACGTCAAAACGTTCTGAGTACGTTTATGCCAAAAAATGTCAAACATTCCAATGGAAATTTCAGATGGCGCCAGAAATATATACTTATACATACGTATAGCAACCTTCGTAATATGACCGAATTGAAAGTATATATTTTTTATCACATGTAGCAAAGACTTTATTTTAATTTAACCATCAGTTCGTCTAGTTAACAAATGCTCGTGACAACCGAATTCAACGAGTTCTTTTAGCCAATAATCTATTACATATATTAATACATGTGCAAATTCTGTTCCTAAAATCTTCCTCGTAATTAAGGGTTACCAATACTTCGTCTCTTCGGCCGATATTGTCAATTCCCAGTTTTGAAAATTGCATTTTACCTAATCAACATTCGGATGTGCCCATGCAATACATGGATAGTACGTGAAACCACCAGCATTTGGTTGGAAAAAAATTCAGTTGTGGCAACAATTCTGTTCTTTGAGTGTAACGTTGTTCGATTTTGTATATTCTTATCGGTAAATTTAAAATCAATGGATTTTTAAGTGAAAACCATAATAATGAGTTTTTGTTTTTTTTTTGTGGGGGGAGGTGAGTTCGGGGTTGCTTTAAATTCATTTTAAAAATATTTTGTTATTTTGATTTTTCTCCCAAAACAATAACATCCAACCTTAGCAGTAAGAGAGTCGAAAAAACATTAATATTTTCCAAGTGAAACTAGAAAAACATTATTAATCATTGTCACTTGCAATGAGGAGAAGGAGGGTGAAGTAGCAACAAACAGGAAACGCAAAGAAAATCGTTTTTTTCAGCTGACTTTGACAGACGCAAACGACCATGAATTGTTATTTTCACCATTTCTTCCTTTTTTCTACGGTTGGCATTTCTGCTCTTTTATCCCGGCGACGGCCACCGCAATGCCCTCAAATGCTGGCGGATGGCATTGCCCTCGCGTCCTGTGTTGCTCCAGCAAAAGATGGCCTAAACGAGAAGGAAGTTTGGATGGGAAGTATCAGCGGCTAAAAAAAAGGGACACATTTAACGATGTTTTGCTTTTCACTTATCATCAGCATCTAAATCATTTTTTTCACTTAATTTTTCATTTTTTGTGTTATTTTGCAATGAAAAAAACAGCAGAAAATACAAAACGACTTTTAAAACTTTCTTAATTTATATTTTGACACGAAAACATTGTGTTATATTTTGGTGTAAACGAAATGTTTTCTTTCCACAATTCATTGTGTGACTTCGAGGAAAGAGAAGGTTCCGTTGTCCTCGAGAGGGAAGTATGGAAAGGTTAATTAGAAATTCCATTTAAATGGTACATATAGGGTGATCTATCGAGAGATATTTTTTCAGAACAAAAAAAAATTATAAAAAAATAAAAACAAGTGTAAAATCTTTATGGGTAATCTGAAAGGACATTTTATGGCATTTATTTTTTGGAATAGTTACCTTCTTATGTTGGCAAAGTTACCTTCTTATGTATTATTGAAATAAGCGTTCGGTGACAAACGGGAAAATCCGCTGTTTTCGAACAAAATTTTGTCCAGTGATGAGGCCCATTTCTGGCTTAACGGGAAAGTCAATAAACAAAATTGCCGCATTTGGGCTGAAGAGCAAGAGGTGCATTATACCCAGAGAAAACCACGGTTTGGTGCGGTTTATAAGCTGGTGGAATCATCGGTGCATATTTTTTCAAAAATGAGGATGGCCGGAACGTAACCGTGAATGGTGCTCGCTATCACGCCATGATATCGATCTTTATGCTACCTGAAAATGAAGCAAGTAATCTTGACGTCACTTGGTTTCATCAGGACGGTGCCACTTGCCATAAAGTTGCTCAAACAATGGATCTGCTGAGAGGTCATTTCGAAAAGCAGCTAATTTCACATTTTGAACAGGTGAGTTGGCCGCCTAGATCGAGTGATGTCACACCTTTTGACATGTTTCTTTGGCGTTACGTAAAGTCCAAAGTCTATGCTGATAAAACAGCTACGAAAAAAAAAAAAATTATAAAAAAATAAAAACAAGTGTAAAATCTTTATGGGTAATCTGAAAGGACATTTTATGGCATTTATTTTTTGGAATAGTTACCTTCTTATGTTGGCAAAGTTACCTTCTTATGTATTATTGAAATAAGCGTTCGGTGACAAACGGGAAAATCCGCTGTTTTCGAACAAAATTTTGTCCAGTGATGAGGCCCATTTCTGGCTTAACGGGAAAGTCAATAAACAAAATTGCCGCATTTGGGCTGAAGAGCAAGAGGTGCATTATACCCAGAGAAAACCACGGTTTGGTGCGGTTTATAAGCTGGTGGAATCATCGGTGCATATTTTTTCAAAAATGAGGATGGCCGGAACGTAACCGTGAATGGTGCTCGCTATCACGCCATGATATCGATCTTTATGCTACCTGAAAATGAAGCAAGTAATCTTGACGTCACTTGGTTTCATCAGGACGGTGCCACTTGCCATAAAGTTGCTCAAACAATGGATCTGCTGAGAGGTCATTTCGAAAAGCAGCTAATTTCACATTTTGAACAGGTGAGTTGGCCGCCTAGATCGAGTGATGTCACACCTTTTGACATGTTTCTTTGGCGTTACGTAAAGTCCAAAGTCTATGCTGATAAAACAGCTACGATAAAGGTTTTGGAAGCCAACATTACGCGTGTCATTAAAGCCATACCGGTCGAAATGCTCGAACGAGTCATCCAAAATTGAACCCTCAGAATGGAAACCCTGAGGCGTAGTTGCGGCCAACATTTGAAGGAAATTATATTCAAAAAATAAATGCCATAAAATTTCCGATAAAGATTCCACACTTTATTTAAATTTTTATATTATTGTTGTTCTCTACTTAGTAGGGACATAAATACTGTTACACACGTTTTATGCTGTAAAATAAAAAGTACTGGACCTAATATTTTAAAATATATTTATTGATGTATATTGTATCCAAAAAGAATCTACTTATTCGAAATGTCTGCATTTTGCCTTTACACACGTCTTAAGTCGCACTGGCCAATCGTCAATAGCTGCAAGAACCTCGTCCATTGGAAAATTGGCCGCAGCTCGAACCAAAGCAGTCTTAAGAGATCCAATGTTGGGGTATCTTTTGTGACAAACCTTGTCCTCTAAAACCGTCCACAATTTGTAATCCAATGGGTTAAAATCTGGACTGCCAGAGGGTCATTCTTCAGAGGAAATGATCGCTGGCAAATTGACTCGAAGCTAGGCCTGGGACGTTTTAGCCTTATGGGCCGGCGCAGAATCCTGCTGGAAAGTCCAAGGCGGGTTTTGGAACAGGGAATTGTTAAGAGGCTTTACAACACCCCACCAAAGCATGACTGAAGCTAGGTGATGACCCTTTTCCACCTTTGGGATCAGTTCAGATGTTTCCTTAGATGACCGCGCACTCACTCTATCATTTTGCTTGTTAAAATATAAACAAATAAACAAAATTTTTCTGTTCATTTTTTGTGCATTTTTCAATCATATTTTCTTTAAAGCTGCAGTCAATAAATGTCCGGTACGTCGTTTGAAAGCCCCAAGTCCCAAGTCTTTTTTAATGATTCGACTCATGGACTTTTGCGGGCCATCTCACGGGCCATGATTTTCTGTTTTCGGAGCGGATTTCTGTGAATTCCTGATTTAACGGCTTCGATGACATGCGGTGTTCGAACAGAGCGTGGGCGGCCTGACCGATGGCGGTCTTTTATATATCCAGTCTCCTCAAAAAGTTGTATGCACCGGTAGACGAACATGCGGCTAATCCCAAGTGGCCGGAGCGTTTTAAAAATATCGTTTCTTTTTTTCATTTCTGGTTACATTTAGGTATAGGGTGCACTCCGTATGTAGACTGAAACATTAAGATATGGGTGAAAATAAAAAATGTTGCACTTTTTGATTCTCAAACTCGGCAATTTCAAATATGGTTTTTTAAGTTATTTTTCGATCAGAATCGAGAGATGGGACCAGAATAAGTATAAATTATAAATATTGCAACTACAAGTTTCGTTAAAAAAATTTTAAGTTAATTTTAATCAATTGTATAGGGACAGAGTTTACATGAATGTAAATCAATTCATTAAATTCATAGAAACTGTCATGTAAACTTCACGATGAATTCAAAATACAAATAATATTTTGTAAATAATATTCTTAAACATATTTAAGTATAATAAATAAAATTGTTAATGCTTCCGTATAAAAAATTAAATCTTTCAAAACAATTACGAACGATAACAAAACTTTATTCAACTTAGCAAACATTTAGGTTCTACTAATTTTTCGTCGTCTTTTTGTGGGAGTTTCTAGTTATTCGACGCTTCTCACAGCTTTCAACAGTTGGCTTATTGTCAACTCTTATACGTTTGCACCCTTTTCTTCCTTATCTGGTAGTTGTTCAATCTTCTCTTTTGCCTTTTTAGTAGTTTTTCGCCGATGATCTTGAAAAGGCCTTTCTTTCTCTAACAGCAATTTTCCCAGGTTGTAATGAATACATTCTGTACCCAAAGCGCAGGCATAACAGCTCACTTCACTTTATATTGAATATACCGAATCATAGGGACGGAGTTTACGCTGACGGAGTTTACAAACTGTCACATTTTTATATGTAATTACCAAACGATTTGCCCAAAAATAATAAAAAAAATAGGGAAATTTTAGAGAATTCTATTACACATTTGTTTAAAAAAAGAGCAATTTCGTATCGTCAATTTGTGTCGCTAGGAAAACGCGGACGGAGTTTACTTTTTTTTTAACCTCAACTGATATTTCATATTTAAACGAGCACAGTTCTTTGAGAGTGTTCAAAATTGACATTCTAAAGTTTGTGAATAATTATGTGGTATTTTAGCATTTACCTAGTATAGTTGAACAGGATCGACGAAGCTTTTTTATTTCAAACTTGAAGCAAACTTTAGGAGCACAATATTTCGTGTAAATCAAGGGACAATGGTAAATTTCTTTTTATCGTTGTTAAACGTTTCTCAATTGTTTCAATTTTCCGGAAATGTGAAGATTTTGAGTTACTTTATGGGATAGGGTCGTTGGTTTAATATTAATGGAAAAACTTAGTGAAAAACCATGCCTATAGCAGGTGACAGCAGACGGAGTTTACATTTTACATGTTTAAAAGCAATTTACTTTCAAAAATGGTCACCGTTGGGTTTGCGAATGTATGGAAATGCTTGATAATTTATATGAAACAGAAAATAAAATATCATATTATAGATTTTTCATTTACGTATAAAATTATATAGCTGTGACCGTTGAGTGCAACATTGTTTATTTTCACCCATATAATTATTTGTATTGCCTAGAAAATTCTTAAGGTATCTCCTTTGAAAAAATCCAACCCACATCGTTTCGCATGTATTCGAATCATCACGTGTAGCCGTTTCTTAAGTTTTGAGTGTCTGGCTATGACGCTTATAATTTTATTAGAGTCTGAAGAAATAAAAAAATAAAGGTCGGCAGGACGGAAGTGTTTACGACTATAATGCCAGTTACCCTACGTTGAACTACGTGTAAGAACGTCTCAAAATTGTTCACTGGCAGATTTCCAGCTCATTAATGCCGGCAACTTAATGAGTATGAGATTTAGCTCTAATTCATGTTAAAGTTTCTTCATAAAATATATTAGCCATGCAGAGCCGACTTTAACATTAGGTCCACGTCAGTGAGTATTAAGGCCCAGTTAGTCTTGACGGTTGTCGGTGGACGGTTGACGGTAGGCAATCAGCTATTTCAGTTAGGGGTTGCATTTTGCATGTGTTAGAAGGAGATAGCTACAGTTTGGCGGTTGACGACGGTAGACTTCTGCAGGTTGCAGAATCAACCGTCCATCGTCAAGACTAATTGGGCCTTTAAAATAAAATCGTACGCAGCTCACTGATTTTATATAATTTTCCATTTGCTCCTTAATGTGATGTTGTGGGACTTAAGTAAGTTTGTACGGCCTCCAGCATGGACGACAGTCCACAGCATTATAGTCTGTACATATAAAGGGTGTTTTTAAAACGTGTAATTTGCAATCTGACCACATTTTTTTCAGAGTTGGTCTTTTTGACAGCTGTCACTTGATTGATGCTCAGTTTGGTTTGCCATTTCATTATGAATAGCCTTACTCCGAAACAACGTTTGCAAATTGTGATGAATGGGCCCAAAACAAGATGGCCATCGATCCTGATTTGTACAAGAAATTTTGTTTAGCGATGAAGCTTACTTTTTTGAGGTTAGTAGATTAAAAACCAAAATTGTCGCATTTGGAGTAATGAAAATCCACAAGCCATTGTTCAGACGCCGTTACATGCTCAAAAAGTCACTGTTTGGTGTTCTCTATGGGCAGAGGGAATCATTGCTCCATATTTCTTTAAATATGAAGCCGGCCATAATGTTACTGTCAATGGGGAAAGCTAAAATGCCATGATTAATGACTTTTTCGTGTTTAAATTGTAGGATGTTGATGTGGACGACCTTTGGTTTCAACAAGGCGGCTGTACATGCCATATAGCCAACGAAACAATCCATTTATTGAAGAAAACTTTTGGTGAGCGCATTATCTTGCGTCGTCGGCCTGTGGCATGGCCTCCAAGATTTTAAAACGCTAGACTATTTTTTGTGGGACTATGCGAAGTCGCTTGTCTAAGCAGATAAGCCCGATGCGATTGACGCCTTAAAAAAGAACATTCGGCGCATTATTTCGGACATACGGTACGAAATACTGTAAAGAGTGGTCTTAAATTGGTCCTCTGGACTGGAATTTATTCGAACCAGCGGTGGCCACTTGCCCGAAATCAATTTTAAAACATAATATAAAACCCTTATAAAGCTAAACCATAACATTTAATTATAAGCATTTTATTTTTTCTTAAAACCTCACATCTGAAAAACACACCCTGTACTAGATAGTCCAAATACAACTGAAGCGTTCACCAAAAAGGTTACGAAGAAGTTCCATTGTGGCTCTTGCTGTAGGCACACTGGCTTGATCTTGCTGGAACCTTATGTTAGGATAATTCTCAACTTGCGGTCGTATAAAACTTTCATTCATAGTCCTTTAGAGAGCCCGGTTTATGATTTTTGGTAGACATTCCTTAATTTTCAAAAAAATTATGGACCGATAATCAAATCAACCACTGCACCAAACCCACATAACTCAAAAAAGGCTCGTATGGATTGGTGCAAAGAAATGTTGAAAAAGTATAACTGCGGTAGCTCAAAGGCAGTGCATAACGTTGTCACCGGTGACGAATCATGGATCTATGCATATGAACCCGAAACAAAACAAAAATCGACCATATGGGTCTTTCAAGACGAGCCAAACGGCTTTTCTGACGTTAAAAATATCATCCAATTGTTATTTGGTCTGCACTCTCTATGGTAATTGAGATTATGGTAAACCACCACCCTGTGAGGTATTTAGAGACCAACGACCAACTGAGTTGTTGGAAGTAGAAATTGCTTTACGGGAGTCCTAATAGAGTTCATGTCCGAGCGTTGAAATCGGTTGAATCAGCTGAATATCTCCAAGGCCTTTGGGAGGATCTGGTACGGTGTACTCATACCAAAGCTTATCAAGTTTGGTGCCGGTTATACCTCTATTCGATTCATATAGATGGGTTCTCTTCCAGCGAATATAGGCTGACCACAAGTGTAGCACAGGGTTCTGTCTTTTCTCCCTCTCTTTTTCTTGTTTTCATTGACGACCTTTTGGGTCAGATCATGAATCCAATCAACTTTTTCGTGGATGGCAGTAACCTTAGAGCTTAGAGACAATATCCAGCGTTACGTTCGAAATATGTGCAAGAGTGGTGGAATATTGGGTCCACTATATAGATCTCTGTACACTGGCTCTTGGTGCTCATATGACCGAAATCGAACTTGATTCTGAAAATTTAACATTTGCACTACACCTGATATAAATTTAAACTCTATAAGTATATCTGAAATATTCTGTGTTTTGTTAATATATATGTGACAGCGCACAGAGAAAGGGACCTAAGGGTAAAAAAATCAATTTTCACTTTTTTTTTTGATGTGGACATCATCTGAGCATCGAATGAGAACGAACCCATGCCCCAAAATTGTTCCCTCCCAGAGATATGCGCGTTTTATTTTCCTGAACAAAACTGGTTTTTACCCTAAGGCCCCTTTCTATTTTGCGCATTACATATATAGGGTGTTTTTTATTGGGGTATAGAACTTTAAGTTGGCATCACTTTTTTAACTGGCGGCCATTTTGTCAGCTGTCAAGTGATTAATATTTAGTTTGGTTTGCCATTTCATCATGAACAGGTTGACAAAAGAACAACGCTTGCAAATCGTGCAAATTTATTTCGAAAGTAATGGTTCAGTTCGCGAAGTTCACCGCAAGCTCCGTCCATTTTATGGTCGACATAATTAATTCGGTTAACATGGACCATTGGATTATTTTCTTTGGGGATATGTGAAGTCGCTCGTCTACGCCAACAAACCAGAAACACATTAGGGGACTTGGAAGCCAACATTCGTGGCGTTATTGCCAACATACGGCCCCATATGCTAGAAAAAGTGGTTGAAAATTGGACCTGTAGAATTATCTTTATTCGAGCCAGTCGCGGCAGCCACATGCCCGAAATCATATTTAAACATTAATGGCATAAAATTATCCTTCCAATAAAGCCAAATTGATGGACATTAAAACGATTTTCTTGTGTTTTATTTCAATTCGAAGTTCTATACCTCAATAAAAAACACCCTTTATATAAAATTGTTATGTCCGTAATGGAAAACCCTGTACAATGTGTCGCTCGGTTGGGCGAAACATGAATTCAAAGTGTCGAAAGAAGCACTCAAGTGTTCAGGCTTTCTAAAGCAGCGTAAGAAAAATTGCGCTCCCTCAGATTTCTTCAATATACCTATATCTACATGGGCAGGTCTTCAAAATCATCTTTGGGGCTACTTGACCGCGTCCAAAGGAGAGCGATGGTGCTAATATGTGACAGTAGTGTATCCACTTATATTGTCTCCCTAGAGCATCGCCGCAATGTGGGTTTCGTATCTCTGTTCTATTGTTACTTTCATGGTGTGTGTTCTTCAGACATGCGTCTTTTTATTTCTGACGTGTGAATGTACGGCGTGTATCCTGAATTTCCAGCAATTCAACACCGTGAATCCAACAATCTAAAAACAATGATTCTCAAATCGCTCGCCCAGTAACTTGAAAATAAAGGTCGGAGGCACCCAAGAAATACAAAACCTTATAACTCTGACCTGAGGTCTCAACGTACTAAGCAAACGGTTTGAGAATCATTGTATTCTGAAGGACTGAGCAGACCAGCCCAAAGAATCTTTAAGAATAGATTTTCGAAAGATATAAAAAAAATGTTTATGGCTCCCAATCTGTTCTTACATCATATCGACCAGCAGATATGAGCATTATATTTGCCATAACTTTGCATACCTCTTCCTTAATTTCAATGCTTAATAAATTGTTATGGCATCTCATTCTCCTTTAAATGCTGCCCAAAGGATCTTTTCGTGAAACAGTTTTGCATTAGTAACTTTGGCCGCTTGCTTGATTGTTTCATTTGTTATTGTTGCTATTGCTCTTGGTGTTGTCCGTTGTTGTTGTACATTTTTTTTTGTTTTGTACTTTTTTTTTCATCCTTGCGGCCATTAATATTGAAAGCAATGATTTACACGTTTTTATCCGAAAAAATTCAATTAATTTTTGCTCCTGCTTTTGCTTTTTTTTTGACTCGCTTCCCCCACATTTCATCGTACTTTCTGCCATGTTTCTTTAACTTTATGCTGAAATCAACGAAATATAATCAAATTAATTACTCTGAACAAGTCATGACACGAACATCGAATCAGTAAAGAGAAGAAGTAAATGCTGTAGAGCGGGGCGCTGTAGGTGTCGTATGTGAAAGTGATGTATCATTCAATGATGGTGAATTTGACTTTCTAATGAACTTTAAATGTATTAAAACCACTTTAAGGGCTACATATTAGGGTGGAGTGAAATTCAAAAAAAAAAGTTAACCTCGGAAAGAGATGTAGTCTGGGGTCCTAATGAGGGGAAAAATAAAGAAAAAAATTTAAAAAAATTTTTAGGGGTCGCGCCACTCCCTAGAAATTTGGAAATTATCGCTATTTTGGCGTTGATTTTAGAAAAATCCTAAAAAGTTTTATGTCAATAAATGTTTGCAATAGCGTAAACAATGAAATAAGGGCATGAAAAAATTTAAAAAAAAATTTCTCATTGTTCAAAAATTTCAAAAAGTAAAATAAGTCAAATCGTCCCTTCTTCAGAAAATTGACTGAAAAATGAAATCGCCACCAAAGCTACAAATATTAGTCGATTATCCTCATATTTGCCTCAAATACTTTTGTTTGGGCACTGAACAAGCTCAAACTTTTAAATTTCGAATAAGTTAAGTCGTTAATTTTTAGGATTTTTCTAAAATCAACGCCAAAATAGCGATAATTTCCAAATTTCTAGGGAGTGGCGCGACCCCTAAATTTTTTTTTAAATTTTTTTCTTTATTTTTCCCCTCTTTAGGACCCCAGACTACATCTCTTTCCGAGGTTAACTTTTTCAAATTATAAAAAAAGCATGTTTTCACTCCACCCTACTACATATATAGTGGAAATTGAGCGTTGGAAGACAGGATAAGCTTAAATTTTTTGAAAAGATTGGCTTAAACAAAAGTTTAAGTCAAACTGCCGGTATATATACCAATGTAAGAAGCCTAGGATGCCTAGAATGTCCATCGATAAGTCTGCAGAAGGACTTTTACATTTATGTCAATTTATATTTCTACAATACTTTTGTGATCGGTAATTTCAGTCAGTAACTGCGATCGGTACGAATTACAGAAACGAGGTAGTGGCCATGGATATATCCACAGCCGTTGAAGAGTCTGGCACGGTGTATTTATATTAGAGGTGGGCGCTTTCGCTTATACCTTTGTTCGATTTATATGGGTTCTCTTCTAGCGATCATCGGCTGACAACAGGTGTACCACAGGGTTCTGTCCCTTTTCTCTCTCTTTTTCTTATTTTTGGTATATTTTCCAGTGTAATATGCCTAGTATTCCTAGAACAACCCTAGAGTAGGTCTGCAGAAGGGCTTCTACATTTTTCCAATTTATATTTCTACAATACTTTTTATCTTATGTTTAATTTGCCATAACTGTAATTTACACCATCGATTTTCTAGCTGTTTTTGGGACCCTTTACATACAGTGGTCACAAAAATGATACGTTCACCAGTTGTTTTAAATTTTATGCTTCTGAAATAGTGAGAGTTTGTATATAGATTTGGTAAAAAAATTGTCGGCTTCAAAAGTAAGTTATTTATAATTTATTTTGAAATAAAAAAATGGTTTAGAAAAACATAAATACGTTGTTCGGGCTCCTTTGAATTTATATAAAAGTCATAAGCAGTAATGTTTTCCCACTCAATACATAGGGCACCTTTCAGTAATCCCCTCGTTATTTTATGCTTTCTAATTCTTCTTTCCAACAATTCCCTGATATGCTCTTTTGGGTTCAGTTAAAAACTCATCCACAGTCACCGATATGGTGGTGATTCTATTGATTCACGGACGATATATGATAAAAGTTTGGGGTCATTAGCCTGTAGGAACAACTCGAGGTGCAAATTGTTCTTAAAAAATGTTCAAATACCTGTATTTGGTTCAGCCTTGTTCCAGATCTAGTCATACGCCACCAAACCAGTACATAAAAATTGTGCAGCCAGCTGATTCAAGAACAGGGTGGGAGTTTAATATTTTAAATTAGAATCAGCTGTAAAAAAGTACTTATCAATCATCTTAGATGCCCAGCAATCTTCTAGTATTATAAATATACATATGTGACAGCGCATAGAGAAAGGGACCTAAGGGTAAAAAAAATCAATTTTCATTTTTTTTTCTTTTTTTGATGTGGACAACATCTGAGCATCGAATGTTCCCTCCCAGAGATATGCGCGTTTTATGAAAGTGAAGTCGACGATTTTAAGCGCTAATAGAAAGGGACCTAATCTTTAAAATGGCTCTCCTGAACAAAACTTTTCATCAACTTTTCACTTTTTTTTTTGATGTGGACAACATCCGAGCATCCAATGAGACCGATCCCATGCCCTAAAAGTGTTCCCTCCCAGAGGTATGCGCGTTTTATAAAAGTGAAGCGCAAATAGAAAGGGACCTAATCTTTAAAATGGCTCTCCTGAACAAAACTGGTTTTAACCTTAAGTCCCTTTCTATTTTGCGCGTCACATATATTGCCTGAATATCCTAGGAAAAGTGTGTACCTTAAAACTTAGCATTCTCAGATAAAGAGCCTGACACGAACACGTGGTGTACTGAACGCTATCATTCTCATCCTGACCACTTCTGCACTAGTTATCAGCAATTATGCTCAGTCTGGCCGTAATCAAGTCTGCTAAGGGTTGCTATATATATTTCTGGCCTGGCGCCGTCTGACTTTTCCATTGAAAAGTTTGACATTTTTTAGCATAAACGTACTTAGAACGTTATGACGTACAACCATCATTTGTGTTGTTTACAGTGACTTGAAAAAATCAATTTGGCAAAAAAATCGAAATAACTCGTGAACATTTTCGTGCGATCATTTTTCACAACTTTTGACGTGGATTATCACGACAAGAGTGCATCGATGAATTTAAATCTTTGTATGGCGATGCAGCACAAAAAAAAACTCGTGTCGATTGGTGCAAAGAAATTTTGAAAAAATACGATCACGTGCTTAAAAAGACGCTTATAAGATCGTCACAGGAGACGAATCATGGATCTATGCGTAAGTGCCCAAAACAAAACAGCAATTGACCGTGTGGGTCTTCGAAGACGAGCCAAATCCAACGAAAGTTGTTCGTGGAAGAAGCACTTCGAAGCAAATGGTCGCCCGTTGCTTCGGCTGAACTGGTCATGTGGCGACTGTTCCACTTGAGCAATGTAGGACAGTCAATTCTGAGTGGTACACCACAATTTGTTTGCCTGAAGTCTTTGGATAAATTCGAAAAACGGACAAGAGAAGACGAATCATTGTGCACCATGACAATGCGAGCTCTCATACATCGGCTCAAACCAGTGTCTTTTTGACCGGCCAAAACGTTAAATTAATGGGTCATCTGACGTACAGCCCTGACTTGGCACCCAATCATCAAGATAAAATGCGTGGTCAACGATTTTCGTCGCCAGAAGATGCTGTTGAAGCGTTCAAAGACCATGTTTTGGAGGTGTCTCAATCGGAGTGGAAAAAGTGCTTCGACAATTGGTTTAAGCTCATGCAAAAGTGTATAAACCAAGCTGGAGAATACTTTGAGAAAGAATAAAACCATTTTTGATAATAAATATTCGCATTTTCATTATTAGGCCAGAAATATATATAGCAGCCCTCGTATAAGGTAGCAGAAAGTCTAATATCATATAGCGATAGCGAGCATCATTCACGGTTGCGTGCCTGCCATCATCATTTTTGAAAACATATGGACGGACGATTTTATCAGCCCATATACCATGTTTTTCTCAGGGTATAATGGCACCTCTTGAACCTCTTTTGATTGCTCTTCAGCCCAAATGGGGCATTTTTGTTTATTGACATTGCCGTTGAGTCAGAAATGTGTCTCTTCACTGAACAAAATTTTGTAGAAAGCAGCGGATGTTCTCATTCTCATCTCCATAATACAGTTGCACAATTTGTAGACTTTGTTGCGTTGTAAGCCTTTCCATGATGAAATGACAAACGATGCTGAAAAAAATGAGGTCCAACACAACTCACGCATAATCAGTGAAAAACCCCTATTGAAAAAATACCTCTCTATTGATTGAGTTCTCTAGGTTTTTTTTCAATAGCCAACCGTACTTGTTAAGACATTACCTATCATCCCTACCAGTCATACTTTTTAGAGATTTGTGTGGCAAACTTCTTCTCTAAGCTTAGATCGGGTACTCAGTAGGCCACTCTTAGTGTGGATTGTTGTAGACCCCTTGATATTTTTGACTTACTAATTGCTTATGAAGTTATGAAGCCAGTAATAAAGCTTTAAATTTTTTGCCAATTATATCAAGTGATAGTCTCTTGCCGACATGCGACGGGTGTAGGTCCTAGAGTTGTAAGAATGTATTCAGCAACTCGTCTCAGAAAGCGAAAGCTGGATGGCTCAGAGCAGCAGTATCGGACGGGCGGTTGTTGGCCATACACACAGAGAAAAAAATAGTTAATAATAGGTTAGAACTACAAAAATTTCATTCTAAATAAGAAATTTCCAATGCAATCATCAAATGTTTATAATGGTAATGGATATTCGGTTCGATATACCACGACATGATAAATATGATCGTCTTTTTGTACACACAACCAACTGATCGGCCATGCCAATGCAACGCGGGAAAAGATATTTAGTATCACCAGTTGTGGCAACCAATAGTTAAGCAAATAAATAGATCTTGTTACCCATTATTGGTGTTGATAACTAAAAGTTCATCAGAATAAAAAGGGGTGATTTGCGATAGTTTTGTTTTGGGTTTAAATAGACCTTTTTAAAATAAAATTATACGATTAGTACAAACTTCAACCCAACCAACTTTTTCACGACATGACTCTGCAATCCATAATGTAAGTATTAGCTGCACTAATAAGCTTAGTTCTTGTAGACTAAACTTGTAATAGAAATTGTTGACTAAGCAGTAAAACGCCCATTACTGGGTTATTTAAAGTCCAGTCTTACAAAATGGTTGTTTAGCTTCTAGCCCTTGTGTTTGATCTTAAAGTCATCCTCTGATTTTACTTACTATTATGTTATAATTAGTTTAAATCAAGTGTTTCACTGCCGTAAGTCATAAAACTCAAATAGAAGTAAACATCTAAAAACAGAACACGTGCTTACATACTCACATACGAGGGCTGATATATATGTTTCTGGTCTAATAATGAAAATGCGACTATTTAACATCAAACATAGTTTTATTGTTTTTCAAAGTATTCTCCAGCATGATATATACACTTTTGCATGCGCTCAAACCAATTGTCGAAGCACTTTTTCCACTCTGATTCAGACACCTTCAAAACATGGTTTTTGAACGCCTCAACAGCATCTTCTGTGCTTCTTCATCTGAAGTGTTTCTTCCACGAACAACTTTCGTTGGATTTGGCTCGTCTTTGAAGACCCATACGATCGATTGCTGTTATGATTCTGTCTCATACGCATAGATCCATGATTCGTCACCTGTGACAATCTTATAAACATCTTTTGAAGCACCACGGTCGTATTTTTTCAAAATTTCTTTGCACCAATCGACACGAGCCTTTTTTTGAGCGATTGTCAAATTGTGCGGGATCCAACGAGAACAAACATTTCTTACGGCCAGGTGTTCATGGAATATCGAATGAATGAATGCTGGTGGAAGAAATGCCGAAGGATGCCTCTATCTCACGGTATGTCACATAACGATCTTGCATAATCAGTTCACGCACGGCATCATGTTCTCTGGCACAACGGCTGTTTTTGGACGACCTTCATCTTTGAGCAAGCGTCGTCCAAGATTGAATTCATTAAAGCAGTTTTTCACAGTTTTATAGGATTTTGCTTTATCGCCCTACAAAGATTTAAGATCATCGATACACACTTGTCGTGATAATCCACGTCGAAAGTTGTGAAAAATGATCGCCAAATGGATATTTTCAAGTCACTGTAAACAGCACAAATGATGGTCGTACGTCAAAACGTTCTGAGTACGTTTATGCTAAAATATGTCAAACTTCCAGTGGAAATGTCAGACGTTGCCTAGGCCAGACATATATATAGCAACCCTCGTACGTATTATTTTTAAAAATAGCAAATACCATTACAGCATTATTTTCTTTATTCGCATTACAGCTCAGCTATTTTTATTATCCTTTTGCTGGCATAGCACAAGGAATTTCATATTTTCATATCATATCACACAAAAGATATGATAAATATTATGAGCTCTTTAGCATAACTGATGATTACGAAAAAATTCCAAAATTATGAAAATATGCGTATGCGGAAGAGAAAGATTCAAAAGTATACATACGGACGACGGAAGAGGCATTCCAAGTGGTCTGTAAATTTTACAGGGCAATGCACACACACAGACTGAAAAAAAATACGGGAAACGAAGTGAAAAACAAAACGATAACAATTCCGAATCAAATAGTTTAGAAATAGTTTTTCCAACGAAATAAAAAGGGCCAAGTGAAGAGGTGAAAAAACAAGATATTAAAGAATTTATGTAAACGATACTCGTTCTTAGATATTTGAAGAAAAAAACTATATAGACAACAAGCGTAGCTGGCCACCGGGTGGGTTTGCCAAGCCCTATAAAGGAGCTAGGAACAACCAAATGTACTACCAACACAGATAGTTTGCCAGGTAAAAATATCTAAATATTTGCAAACAGAGAAAAAGGTTATGATGGATGTGAAACAGGATAACACATTCGCTCACTCAGAAGTATTCAAATACTCGCTCGCACAGCCAAACCAACACAGAGAAATCGAAACTCACTTCTGTTGTACTTTCTCACACTGGAAGTTAACAAGACCAGAAGAAGCCTTGGAGTGGCAGCATTTATGAATGTGTGTGTGTACACTTGTATGCATTCCTGGTGTCTACCCAGCAACCCAAAAGGTTGCTCACTGACTTAGCACGTTTCTTCACTGCGAGGAATATGAAAATATCCGCCTCCAAATCATCAGCCACACTGTTTACTGCTTGGACCGCAGAGGTGCGCTTGTCACTCAATGTGAAAGTCGATGACGTCAACATCCCGACCACCAACTACCCCAAAATCCATGGGGTCACATTGGACAGCCTTTTTAGATCCTCTGCACATGCTACAGCTATCTGCGATAAACTCAAAAGTAGGAACAAGGTCCTCAAGTCACTTGCCGGCAGTACTTGGGGAGCCGACAAAGAAACCTTGTTGACCTCTCACAAAGCGATAGGTCGGTCTGTAGTAAACTACGCAGCACCTGTATGGTCGGCGAACGTGAGTACGACGCAGTGGAAAAAAATGCAGACTTGCCAGAACGCCGCCCTTAGAACATCAACAGGGTGTCTTCTTATGTCTTCTGAGGACCATCTGCATGAGGAGACGAAGGTCCTTGCCGTGCGCAGACACAATTTCCTGTTGTCTAAGCAATACATGCTAGGGTGTTTTCGCAGCAGTCATCCTAACCACCATTTCTTGAACTTTTGATCATAGAAACTATCAGGCAGGTTTGAACAACATTCACGCCGATGATGTCACAGCAGCAGTGTCCAGCTACCGCGTGAATGTAGTGCTAGGGGAACATCCCCTGGAGATTTCACCTGAGGAGAAGGTTCTACCTCGGCAGACGCGCGTGGTTCTGGCGCAGCTGAGATCTGGATGGTGCAGCCGCCTCAATTATTACTTGGCACGAATTGAAGATAACGTTCCGGACATCTGTCCCGCCTGCCATCAGGGACCACATGATGTACTGCGCCTCTTCAATTGTCCGGCCAAGCCCACTCAGCTGACCCCCAGGTCTCTGTGGACGCATCCAGTTCAAATGGCGCGTTTCCTTCACCTGGATATCGAAGCAGATCCCCCATAGACGAACAAGACTTCAAAATAAATATATTGTTGTTACAACAACAACAACAACAACAAGTCCTTCAAATAGTCTAATTCTCATAGTCTACACCACTTAATGTTATAAGGTGTTAAACGTTTGTGCTGACTTTTGTATAATTTTAAAGCATGGGAGATAGATTCCGTTTTTCCAATAGGTATTGACTTAGAATAACTTAGAACAAATGAAATAGTTTCAGTCGGTTGATCCGACTTGACATACAGGGTGAAGCGCGGATATTCGCGTTTTTGCACTGCTGACTGTTGGGGCACTGGGAGAGATTTGTATTCGCCTGCCTTTCAGTTGCCATCATGCACATGGACACATGAGGGGAGGTCATTTTGTGTTGAAGCGTATGTTTCAAATGCGCACTCGATCATTGCAGTGCAGCGTGCTTTTCCTCAGTGGGTGTGTAACAAAGACCCCAGAGAACTTCACCAGAGACCTCTGCATCCGGACCGCGTCACTGTGTGGTGCACCATGTCATAAGTAGGCAACATTGGTCCTTACTTTTTCCAGGATAACCGTCTTGTTGTAACTGCGAACACCAAACTTGACTATACTTGTACCGGTACTTGACTATAATACAGGATTTTTTCAGCCAGGTCTTGCGACAATGCAATAATAGAATAAATGTTTCCAACAGGATGGTGCCACTGCACACACAGCGAGGGTTACCATGAATTGTTTGAGGCAAATGTTTTCTGGACGGCTTATCTCTTTGAGGGGTGATGGCCGGCACGCTTACCAGACTTAGCCCCATGCGATTTTTTCCTTTGGGGTTACCTGAAGTTAAAGGTGTATATCCATCGTTCCAACATCTTGTAAGACCTAATTAACAATATTGAGGCTAAAATTGGCAGAATACCAGACGAAATGCTTGTGAGAGTTCATGAAAACTTCAGAAAACGTATGCAGCAGTGTGTATATAGCGAAGGTCGACATTTAACAGATACACTAATTAAAACCATGTAATTTAAAAATTCCCTACTGTTCAATATAATTAAAATTTACAATAAAATTTTTCTAAGGTTCATAATTATTTTATTACATTCCCAAATAAACAAATTATCGCGCTTCACCCTGTACATATACCTCAGAAGGTTCACTTTTAAAAACGCTCTGGTTAAAAGAGGCTGAACACATGACACTGATCGAAACACTTTCCGGTAGAAAAGTGGGCGATGCCACACCACCTTTTAAAAATCATACTAATGGCTAAAGTAATGGTCCGTTTTTTACAAATTTTGTAGCATAAAATTAATGATTAGCATATTATTAAAGATTATATCGCGTTAAAATTGGACAGAAGGGCGTGGCCCCCATGCAAACCTGAACTATGAACGGCTATATCTCGAGAACTAACACCATTACAAGATTAAAAATATTCACATTTGGAATCTAAAAAAATGTTCATACTGGACCGTAATCCATGATGGAGGTAATATAAGCTTCGCCACAGCCGAACATAATTTGTAATTATAGGTGTACGAGCGCTTAAAACCGAGAACCGCTTGACCGATGAACACCAAAATTGGAACATATATCGTCTAAGTCTGTCGGAAGGTTTCTCTTTAGTTTAGTCTCGAAAGGTGACGCTGTTGCCCAAAAATAATTTTTTTTTGTATTTATGGTACGACTTCATTAAAAGTAAAATATAAAAATATATTTGGTGAAGAAATCTTTACCCTCTTGGTGGAACGGACTTGAGATAATTACGAGAAACTATACGAGGCAACCGCAAAACTAACTGGCCAGGCACATTTTACGTTTTATTAGCAACTTTTTTTTTGTTTTTTAAAAGCAATCTTTTATAAGCCATCTGTCTAAATTTCCGAAATATTTAATGATTATTTTCTTTGTTACAGGTGATTGAAGTAAACAAGTTTTATAATTTTTGAAAAATGGAAAATAAAGAGTTTCGTGCGGTAATTTTATATGAAAGGTTATACGCCACAATTAATCAAAGATGTATTGGATTCTGTTCATGGTGATAATGCACCATAATACTCCATCGTGAAATCCTGGGTTCAAAAATTTAAAATGGGTCGTTCAAGTACGGAATATGAACAAGGAAGGAATGGAAGACCGAAAACTGCTACTACTATTGAAAACATTAAAAAAATATTTAATGAAGTGACTAAAGAAAGACGAATAAAGCTCAGAGAACATGCTGATATTGTTAAAATACACCAAAAACAAGTTTGGAGTATTTTACATGATGAACTCCACATGAAAAAGCTACCCGCAAGAGATCCGTCGTGTTTGTTGACTTTGCCCCAAAAAATCGTCCGTTGGACCAATTCCGAGGAGCTTTTAGCGATTTATCAGCGTAATTCAATATATTTCTTGCGCCGATTCATAACTGTTGATGAAACATGGATCCATCACTACATCCCAGAATGCAAAGAACAGTCAAAACAATGGTAAAAGTGGTCCCAAGAAGGCGAAAACTGTTAAGTCAGTAGGAAAAGTAAAGGCCACAGTATTTTGGGATGCAAGGAGTATAATATTTATTGATTATCTTGAGAAAGGAAAAACTATAAATAGTTAATATTATTGTGCATTATTGGATCGGTTGAGTGAAGAAATCAAAATAAAACGACCCATTTAGAAAAAAAGTTCTTTTTCATCAAGATAATGCTTCTACACACACTGAATTTTTAACTCAACAAAAACTGGCCGAATAACGATTTGACTTGAAATTGCTCGGCATCCACCATATAGTCCATATTTAGCTCCTTCTGATTATTTCTTGTTTCCAAATTTAAAAAAATTCTCGGTGGCAAAAAATTTTCGTCCAATAGCGAGGTTATTGCTGAAACTGAGGCATATTTTGAAGGTCTTGAAAAATCTTATTTTTCGGCTGGAATTAAAAAACTTAAAAAACGTTTGATGAAGTGTATTGAGTTGGAAGGAGATTATTATATTATAAAAATAAATAATAATAATTCCAAAAAAACGGTTCTTTTTATGTTAGGCCAGTTACTTTTGCGGTCGACCGTATGTGCTTTGGAATCAAGGTGAACATTACGGGTATTGTATGTATCTATGATGAGACAAGGCTCACCCTCTTTTATAAGTGGGGTTTTAAATAAAACTGATGAGCCAAAAAAAAGAGGAGGTGGTATGGGTTCCAAGTGAGAACTTATCGAGGTCAAAGGTCATGGGAAAAATTCAGAAAAAGCCCCGCAACTCCACCGGAGTCGCCCCTAGAGGGGTAAAAATTATGACCGGTCCCTATTAATTTTCCCTTCCCCATTTTCCGACCACCATAAATAACGATTGTATTCATCGACGAAAAAATACGGCCTAATCACAATTCCGACATGAAAACCACACTATACAGTAATTTTATGCGGATGTAGTTGTGTCTTTTGAAGCACATGTGGGTTTGTTGCTGTCCAATAACGCATATGTGACGCGCAAAATAGAAAGGGACATAAGGTTAAAACCCAGTTTTGTTCAGGAGAGCCATTTTAAAGATTAGGTCCTTTTCTCTGGGAGGGAACACTTTTGGGGCATGGGATCGGTCTCATTCGATGCTCAGATGTTGTCCACATCAAAAAAAGAAAAACAAATGAAAATTGATTTTTTTTACCCTTAGTTCCCTTTCTCTATGCGCTGGTACATATTTTGTTTATTGACAAAACCACTCAGCCAGAAATGAGCTTTATCGCTGGAAATGATTTTTCGATAAAATTCTGGATTGTCGTGCAACTTTGCCGGAGCCACAGACTGAGAATTTCGGTAGTAATTTTGAATGATTTCCAAACGTTGTTTGAAAGTGAAAATGTTGACTTCGACTAACGTTTTGACACTGAAAGATCATTAAAAATGTGTGAGGGTGCGTTGACCTACCTGTCCTTATTGGAAAACCATTTATAAGCAGGGACTTAAACATAACACAAAATTATTTTAAATTTTAGGTAGATTTCCTTTTTTGTCAATCACTTTCTTCGCTGGGTATGCATTATCTCTATGAGAATGAAAAAATGTGTATTCTTACTGCTCGTACATTACAAAAGAAGTCATAAATATTAGAAAACGTTGTAAAAAGTATAACAGCAACTTTATGATATAAACAAACACTCTTGCCGATATTTACACACATGCACTCAGCCATGTGTGTGTATACATGTGCGTATTATATTTGCATATAAATATTTCCAACAGGAAAATTGGCAAGGCCTTCTCACAAGAAGACCTTCAAAAACGCCTCTTTTCAGAACCAATACACATTGCCATAGGCATTCCAAAAGACCTCCTTAAAGTCCTGTTTTTAGACCAAGTACACAGTCGATAATGTCTTTAAAATTATGCATTCTTGAAGGCCTTATTTTCAAATTAATAATGATCCCCCACACAATCTCATGTCGCTTTTCTATGAACGCCTGATAGAAGAGCTTGTAATAAAGCTCTTTCGTTAATGCATTCTTTAAAGAAGACTGCAAAAAAACCTTCAATAAACTTCAAATAAACATTCCTGGCTCCCTTCTTGTGAAAGGCTACCAGGTGTTCGTCACAGCGATGGACAGTGAAGATAAATAAGCTGTTTGACACACAAATTGGTTCGTTATGACAGTATGTAACATACGAGGGCTGCTATATATGTATATTTCAGGCCTAACAAGGAAAATGCGAATATTGATTATCACAAATGGTTTTATTGTTTTTCAAAGTATTCTTCAGCTTGAGTTATACACTTTTGCATGCGCTCAAACCAATTGTCGAATCACTTTTTTCACTCCGATTGAGACACCTCCAAATCATGGTTTTTGAAAGCTTCAACAGCATCTTCTGGCGACGAAAATCGTTGACCACGCATTTCTTTCTTGAGAAGTGATTGGGTGCCAAGTCTGGGCTGTACGGCGGATGTCCCATCAATTCGATGTTTTGGCCGGTCAAAAAGGCGCTGGTTTGAACCGATATGTGAGAGCTCGAATTGTCATGGTGCACAATGATTCTTCTTCTCTTGTTCGTTTTTCAAATTTCTCCAAAGACTTCAGGCAAACAAATTGTGGTGTACCACTCAGAATTGACTGTCCTACATTGCTCAAGTGGAACAGTCGCCACATGACCAGTTCAGCCGAAGCAACGGGCGACCATTTGCTTCGAAGTGCTTCTTCCACGAACAACTTTCGTTGGATTTGGCTCGTCTTCGAAGACCTACACGGTCGATTGCTGTTTTGTTTCGGGCTCATATGCATAGATCCATGATTCGTCACCTGTGACGATCTTATAAGCGTTTTTTGAAGCTCCGCGATTGTATTTTTCAAAATTTTTTTTGCACCAATCGCCACGAGCCTTTTTTTGAGCAATTGTCAAATTGTGCGGGATCCAACGAGAACAAACTTTTTTTACGGCCAGGTGTTCATGCAATATCGAATGTAGGCTGGTGGAAGAAATGTCCAAGGGCGCCTCTATCTCACGGTATGTCACATGACGATCTTGCATTATCAGTTCACTCACGGCATCAAAGTTCTCTGGAACAACGGTCGTTTTTGGACGACCTTCGTCATTGAGCGAGCGTCGGCCACGATTGAATTCATTAAACCAGTTTTTCACAGTGCTATAGGATGGTGCCTCATCGCCATATAATAATTTAAGTTAATCGATGCACTCTTGTCGAGATAATCCATGTCGAAAGTTGTGAACCAGAAGTTCGTTGGGTCGAATTCCAGTAGAGACAAATTCAAAAAAAAACTAATGCTGAAATTTGAGTAATTTAAAATTAATTTCATAATAAAAATTTATTTTTAATATTTTATATATTCCTTCTAGATACCCATTTTTAGCAGGCCTTCTGAGAGTCCTTCCAATGGAAGGGAGCGTAAAGGACTTGCTCTGCAATCTAAACCTGTGTTATTTTAAAATAAAAGTAAAATGCCGCAAGCATTCTAGGAGCATCCTATGAGGGGCTCCTAGAAGGCCCTGCTGGGCCCTTTACTTTACCGCTGGTTTAAACTGTTACAAATACACACACGCGTGTACATAAAATGCTACTCACCAAACATATTTTACATAGACCGTTAGAAAAATATTTACCTTAGAAAACTCTCTAGATATGAATATGTATGGGTTGGACTAAAAACTTGTATCAACACCGAACCAATTACATCCCTTCATGATTCTTATAAAAATAATATGTGAAAGCTTTAATCGTTCATACGACGACCCATCTATCCGTAGTCCACAAAACTTGATTCTGATCAATTTCTTCAAGATTGGAGGTCTTATAGACCTAAAGTCATAAAATCCGCTGAAAATATGTGTTGGAGCTATATCAAGATCTAAACCGATTTTGCACTTTGCACACTTTGTGCTTTTGCATATCTGGTTTGCAATGAATGTCCATGCAAAACAAAATCGAGGGAAATGATATTAGGCTATGTATGTAGATTGTTCTACGTACAGTTCGACGATTATACGCAAAGGGTCATTCTCAGTAGTGTGAATGAGACTCCCGTATAAGTCGTCCCGTTCTGCTGGTGAAAACCCTTGGTGGGTTTAGAAACAGCCTGATTAACAATTTTTTTTTTTAGATAACTTAATTTTACCTCTTCTATTAAACAGACCTCGTTTCAGGCATTTGCGTTAGATCTTTTGAGTCGGTATCACAGTTATGAGAGAAAAAAACTGGTGCACTGCAGCTTTTGGCTTTAATTTAAACTAGGCACACGTTGTTGATTCAAGGGTGGCCCAAATACATTTTGCTTTTGATTCAAAAAATTTACCACTTCTATTTTCAGATTATTATTCTTTTCCCCAGATGAAATATTCCCATTATTTCTAGAAAATAATTTTATTCATGCCGATGTGGCATTTTGTAGTTATATAGGGTGTTCCATCTAGAGGTATTTTTTAAGAAAAAAATATAAAAATTCAAATTAAGTGTGGAATCTTTATTGGTAATTTAAAAGGACATTTTATGGCATTTATTTTTGAAAATAATTACCTTCAAATGTTAGCAACTGTACTTTTATTATGGAAATGAGCGTTCGGTGAGAAACGGAAAGATCTGGTGTTTTCGACCAAAATTATGTATAAGTATAGTGATGAGGCCCATTTCTGGCTACCTGAAATTGAAGCCCGTAAACTTGACGACACATGGTTTCAACAGGACGGTGCCACTTGCCATATAGCTGCTCAAACAGTGGATCTATTCAGAGGTCATTTCGAAAAGCAGCTAATTGCACGTTTTGGACAGGTGAGCTGGCCGCCTAGATCGAGTGATATCACACCTTTAGACATTTTTCTTTGGGGTTACGTAAAGTCCAAAGTCTATGCTGACAAACCAGCTACGAGTCAGGTTTTGGAAGCCAACATTACGCGTGTAATTTAAGCCATACCGGTCCATTCAGAGGGTCTAAAATTGGACCCTCTGTATGGAAACCCTGAGGCGCAGTTGCGGCCAACGTTTAAAGGAAATTATATTCAAAAAATAAATGCTATAAAATGTCCTTTCAAATTACGTATAAAGATTCCACACTTGATTTGAATTTTTATTGTTTTTTCTGAAAAAATACCTTTAGATGGATCACCCTATGTTTTATGAATCGATTTCTCGATATTCGCCTAATAGTTTATAGGTAATTTTGGAAAGGTAAGAGGTAGGGTTAATATTTAAGAGAAAAAAATCCGACCTCTGGTTCAGAACATAGCAATTTTACCCTTGAACCCTCCGACCACTAATCCGAAAATTTTCAAACCGTTGCCATTTAGCCCCCTTGAATTTTCAGGCATGGTCGTAGATGGACATATTTTCAGGAAATGGGCCAAGAAATATGCTGGTGGAATGTGTCCAGTCGTGAATGAATCAATAGTTTGAAAAAAAACCACTTGGTGAAACTCCCGGTATAGACACTGCGACATACTGAAGTGATGAACAAACTGAAAGTACTTCGACTCGATTGTTACAAATCTCAACAAAAATAACCCTTGGTCATACTTTGACTCGTAGGGTTAACAAGAAATACTCGGATGTGCTGTCTGTGTTTTGTATATTAAACCTGACAGAGAGTAGTGAAGTAACTCACTTACATACATACTAGTAAAAAAAGAGCAAGAACACGCACGCACCTACACACGCAGTAGAAGAGAATATAACATGAGTAAAACTTTGTAAAATTATCTTATATGAAATTTATGAGATCAAAAATTTGAATGCCCTTAAGCTTGAAACTACTCAAACTACTACCACTACTGCCACTATAACTCACACTACACGGAGAAGAAGGCAAGATCACGTGACACAGTGGAACGCTTGGGACACCATTTCCGTTAGGATACCAGTTCTCAGAACTTAATTAAGAATAAGTAAGCTAGTATCAGTAGGTTAAGCCAACTTACAAATAACTTTAGGCGTAAAACACACCATTAGACATTACTTCTGCAAGTTGAAAGTATAGAAAGTGGGCTATTTGCATTAGCGGTACTTAAATGTCGTGGTTAGATTTCCTATTTATTGTCGTCTAGTTGATTAACCCATTTTATTCCTAACCACCATTAATTCATTCATATATTCATTGTGATATTATAGGGTGGGGCGCGTTAATTTGCTTTTTTGCACTGCAGGCTGTGGCGGCACTGTTGGTCTAAAAGAGTGGACAGTGTGTGTAGGTTATAGTAGCTGACGAGAGATTTGTATTCGCCTGCCTTTAAGTTGCCATCATGCACTGGACACGTGAGACGAGCTTATTTTGTGTTGAAGCGTATTTTTCAAATGCGCACTTGATCATTACAGCGCAGTGTGCTTTTCGTTTACGATTCGCTATTCCCCCCGCGGACGTGTTCCTGGACGGCAATCAATTGTAAATTGGGTAACTTCAGTGAGAATAGCAGGGAATGGGTCATGTGTACGAAGGGGACCTGAGAGAAGGAATACAACGCCACAAAACATCGAGAGAGTTGGAGCAGCAGTACTGCAATCTTCTTAACGCTCTGCTCGGAAGAAATCACTTGCTCTTGGCATTTCCAGACTTTTTTTCAGCTGGCTCTTGAGGCAATGAAATTAGAGGATACATGGTTCTAACAGGATGGTGCCACTGCACACACAGCGAGGGTTACCATGAACTGTTGGAGGCAAATGTTTCCTGGACGTTTTATCTCTTTGAGGGGTAATGTGAACTGGCCGGCACGATCACCAGACTTAGCCCCATGCGATTTTTTCCTTTGGGGTTACCTGAAGTCGAAGTTGATTATCAACCGTCCCAACACCTTGGAAGACCTAACTAACTGAAATTGGCAATCGAAATGCTTGTAAGAGTTCATGAAAACTGCAGAAAACATATGCAGCAGTGTTTAGATAGCGAAGATTGACTTTTGCCAGATACACTATTTAAAACCAAAAAATTCCCTTACTGTTCAATACAACTAAAATATAAAACAAATTTTTCTAAGGTTCATAATTTTTTTATTTCATTCGCAAATAAGCAAATTTCCGCTCCACCCTGCATATTCATTACCATAATCTGAGGCAAACTAAAGATAAAAGGCAATTAAAAAAGTAGGCAACATTGGTCAGAAAAGTGTCAGACGAATGGGAAATGCAACTACAATTTCCACTGACATAAAAATGTATTCAAAATACTAAAAAACTCTAAATTAAAAATATTTATACCCTACACCAAACTGTATCATGAATTGGTGTTGATATTGCAACACCTTTATTGCATGTAGATATACCCTATGTTAAGTATACCGATCGATTCAGAATTACTCTCTGGCTGCATTTACCGATGTCAGTCCTCCCATGTGTTCGTCTGCACATCAATTGATGTAATCAAAATACTGTTCGATATTAAGAACTAAATTGTATAAAACTTCTATAATGTGGGGCCAAGGGCGAACCCTATTGAACTTGGGCCACATCGATTCATATTTCGATATCATTTATTAGGTTTTCCGATTTTAGAACCTTGAGATCTAAAACTCCATCCGATTTCCAACAAATTTTCCACGGAGCACTAAGAGTGCTACTTCTCTGATAAAATATGGTCATATCAATCCATGATTTGGAATGGCTCCCAAACAAAAGGCAATCAAACAAAGGCGCGGATGCCAGTTAAGAAGAATCAATATGAGTTTTTATCATCTCCACCAAAGAGTGGATGATATACTTAATTTGTCATTTCGTTTGCAACACCACAAAATATTGACCTGAAACCCTATAAGGTATATCAATCAATTACATATACTCGTAGATCATCATAAAAATCAAAGATGATCTAGCCAAGTCGTCCCGTCCGTGTGTCTGTTGATAGCATGATGATTTTTAAACCAGTCAACCAAGGGTCCTAAAATTTTGCTTGATGGTGACTTATGGTAGTTCGGATGTGCCCATAAGAATGTAAATATGTGAATTCCTTCTCCTCCACTTCTTTAAATTCAATGCAACTTTATTTCAAGACAATATTAATAATATAGATGTAAGGTTTACAAAAAAACCATCTCTAGACTGTAAGATTATGTAACCCAAAAATTTTATACAATAAACGATAATAAATAAAAAAAAATATGTGAATTCGGCTTTAGACTCTTAAGGGGGGGGGGGGAAATTTCCCCTTAAGGCACCAACTACCAGTCCAAAACAAAAGCTGCTCTTCGAAATGACCTCTCAATAGACCCATTGTTAAGCTGCTGTATGGCAAGTGGCACCGTCCTATTAAACCGAATGCTGTCAAGATTACGAGGGTTGCTAGTTATATGTCGGGTCCGGCAATAAAGACACAATATTTTTTATTGGAAATGAATTTATTGTTTTCCAAATATTCTCCTTTAAGATCAATACAATTTGCATGCGCACAAACCAATTTTCGAAGCAATTTTTCCATTCAAATTGAGACACCTCCAAAACATGATTTTTGAACGCTTCAACAGCTGCTTCGGGCGATGAAAAACGTCGACCACGCATTTTTCCTGATGCTAGAGATTAACAAGAAGTCAAGGGGTTTCAAATCAGGGCTGTACTTTGGATGGCCCATCAATTCGACATCTTGAGTGGTCAAATAGCTCATCGTTTGAGCTGATGTTTGAGAGCTCGCATTGTCGTGATGCAAAATGATCCGTCTTCTTTTATTATCTTTCCCCATTTCTTCGAACACTGTTGGCAAACAGATGTTTGTTTACCACTCAGAATTGACCGTCCAACGTTCCACTAAAGGCACTGTGGCAACATGGCCGGTTACACTGAAAAAAACGAAATCATTTGCTTCGATGTACTTCTTCCACGAACAACTTTTGTTGGATTTGGCTCTTTGAATGACCCATACGGTCGATTACTGTTTCGTTTCGGGTTCATATGCATAGATCAATGATTCGTCACCTGTGACAATGTTATACACTGCCTGTGAGCTGCCTCAGTTATACTTTTTCAACATCTCTTTGCACCAATCCATACGAGGTTTTTGAGCATTCGTCAAATTATATGGAATCCAACGAGAACAAATATTTTTCACTGCCAAAAGAAATGCAATATCTTATTAATGCTTATCATACTAATGCCCAAGGATGCCTCAATCTCACGGTATATCACATGTCGTTCTTGCTTAATCAGTTCACGCACAGCATCGATGGTTTCTGGCAAAGTGACCGAAGTTGGACGTCCTTCACGAAATTCATCCTGGAGCGAACGGCGTCCGAGATTGAACTCTTGGTACTAGCGATTAACAGTGGTCTAAGATGGTGCTTCATCGCCAAAAGTCAAAACAAGTAGATTTAAACACTCTTGTCTCGATAACCCACGCCGAAAATCGTAAAAAATCATCGCACGAAAATGGTCAAGGGACAATTCCATTTTTGGACTGAGATGAATTTTTCAACACACTGTAAACACAACAACTCGCCCTGACAAAACGTTCTGAGTAAAGTTACGCTAAAAAAGGTCAAAGTTTCCAATGGAAGTTCCTGGAACGAAAGTATTGTCAGGACCCGAAATAAAAAATGGCAACCCTCGTATCTTGATCAAATTTGCTACAAGTAAGTTCCTTTTGAAAATACCTTGTGAAATTTCGTCCGCCGTTGAAATTTCAAATTATCGGTTCAGATTAAGGTATAGCTGCCAACAAAAATGACATGTACTCATAAATTCAAATATGATATTATTTTTAAAGTCGGGGTAAGTGAAGGTGTCGTCCAAAGATGTCCAAAAACCTATTTTCTGTTGGCTTTTCTAAACATTCAGAATTGCAGGGTATAATTTTGTCGGCCACACTCGATTTTAGCTTTTTTTTATCTAGTTTTAGTACTAGAAACCACATCTTACTACTCATCTTGATGAAATCTAGCACAAGCTTCCACTCATACATTCATTTGATTTTTCATTGTGTTACTACGAGGGCGGTTCGGAAAGTTCTTAGCCTATCGATGAAAGAGAATAGTTAGCTTTTCAAAAATATTTTTATTTTACAACACTTAGTCCAACGCTTATCTAGCAATTCTATCCCTTGATTAAAATAGTTTTCCTCAAGGTCTTCAAAATAGTGGTTTACAACTGTAATTGCATCTTCATTTGAGGTAAAACGCTTGCCAGCAAGTAATTTTTTTAGATTTGGGAACAGGTAAACGTCACTGGGAGCTAAATCAGGAGAATAAGGTGGGTGGTCAAGCAACTCGTACTTTAATTCGTTGATTTTAGTCATTGTTAAAACACTCTTGTGCGCTGGTGCGTTGTCTTGATGAAAAATTATTTTTTTGTATTGTAAGCCAGGAGGTTTTTCTCGAATTTGTACATTTAATTGATCTAAAAGGTTGCAATAGTACTCTGAATTTATTGTTTTACCCTTTTGCAGATAGTCAATCAATAAAATACCTTTGAAGTCCCAAAAAACCGTTGCCATAATCTTACCAGCCGATTGAATTGTTTTTGCCTTCTTTGGGGCACTTCCTCCAGCTTCAGTCCATTTTTGGATTGTTCTTTTGTCTCTGGAGTATAGTGGTGGATCCATGTCTCATCAACAGTTATGAAACGACGCTTAAAATCCATTTTATTTCGCTGAAAACGATCCAAACAAGCTTGAGAAATGTTCATTCTTATGCGTTTTTGGTCGACTGTTAACAAGTGCGGCACCCATCTTGCAGAAAGCTTTTTCATCTGTAGTTCTTCATGCAAAATTAAATGGACTCGATCATTTGAGATGCCCATGATATTAGCTATTTCACGCACTTTTATTCGTCGATCATTTAATACCATATCATGCACTTTGGCTACAATTTCTGTTGTTGTTGCTGTTTTTCGACGTCCACTACGTGGTTCATCTTCAATGCTCGTACGACCACGTTTAAATTCAGCAACCCAATTTTTTACTGTTGCATATGAAGGAGCACTTTCACCTAACACATTCACCATATCAATATGAATTTCTTGTCCCGATAAACCTTTTTTATGTAAATATTTAATGACACCACGCATTTCTAATTTTTCCATTGTAAAAAAATCGCGGATGCGTCTTTTGTGAACACCTGTTTCTTTATGAAGGAGTTGCCAGATCGAAACAAAATTTAACATGTGTTCATAGCAGAGATGGAAGTTTCCAAAACACTTAACTTTTTTCTGTTTATACCGCGCTTTTTGTGCTAGGCTAAGACTAAGTTTCCGAACCGCCCTCGTAGCTCTAATACGTAGGCACGCAATGCATACGATCTTGATGAAATTCGACACATTTCATAACGATCGGTCAGTTAACCGCCCAGTAAGAATTTCGTCATATCGGTCTTTGTTTAAATAGATAACCTGTGCAAACGTCCCGCTCTATTTTGCTCTTTAGAATAACCATTATAATTTTATTCAATTGTTAATCGAAACATGTCTTCTCTACTTTCCAATATTAAAATCACAACTATCTCAAAAAATACATGTTTGTATTTTTAAAGACACCCTTCATTTGTGGGAGAACTGTGCCTACAGTATGGATTTTTAGTTAAGACACACATAAAACAGGGTGCGGCAAAAGTCACTAAGGGGTTTAAAACAATCATAACTTATTTAATTTTTAATTTTAATTTATTTTTCTTACAAAATAATAAAATATACTATCTGTAGATTTTTTAAATTTATGTGTGAAAAATTACGTCACGTAAGTGACCACCATTTTCAGCCGCGCAAAGTTTAGCTCTTTCAAGAGCATTTTCCATGACACGAATTAGAGTATCTCCTTCAGCTGTTCAAGGGTTCTGGGTTTATTGATATACACCCTCTCTTTTAAATATCCCGAAAGGAAATAATCCGGTGCTGTTAAATCCGAGAACGGACAGGCCAATTGAATGCTGATTTTTTGAAAATTAAACGTTGTTGGAAGCTAAGTGCATAAATTATTCGTTCTTGGGGATCTCCTGGCTTTAAGTGTTGCACTAACTGCACCTTGAATAAAAAAATATGTAAATTTATCCTTAATATTCTGCGTAAAGACCTGTCAGACATTTTCAGTTGAGCAGAGCGCACTCGAGTTGATGTTTCAGCATTCTCCTTAATACTCTCCTGAACGCGTTGACATTACAAAAGTTATTAATTTTTCAAATCCCTTTGCGACTTTTGCCGCACCCTGTACCTTAGAAAGGGCTTAGTTGCCTTAGCTTTCATTGACTTTTTTTTAAAGGTGTCTAAAATTTCGGATCTGAACGCTCATTACAAACAAGCTCTTAATAGGAAATATGGACTTATTAGTACCTTAATAAAAACAAATGTCAAAAAGACTCCAAAAATGAATTTATTGTAAAGATTTTGCGGACCTAAAGTGTGATTTTATGGTTAAAAGAAGCAACTACTGGTAAATATGGACCTACTCACGGAGAAAAAAATATGTTAAAACTATGATTGCATGCGCTTGAGTAGCGTCGGGACGGTGGAGGGTTTATATAGGGTTCGAATTGGCCGAACGCAAGGACGTTTTTAGACATCAATTTATCATTGTTGTTGTTCAAAATGAAATGGTGTAAAACTCCCAGCACGAAATATTAGCATTATCATAAAATAAGTATGTTGCTGCCATAACTACTCCACTTACATACAATTTAGCAAACAATTTTCAAAGATAATAGATATTCTGCATAGTTGGTTGTTGTAGCTCACTTGCCCTCCCGCCGCAAAGAGCGCTTTCAGAATTTCCATGGAAAGCAAGGCAAATATTAGACTGGGAAAGCCCGGCAAAAAACCGAAGAGCAGAGCAACCGGTAACCGCCCTTTCAGTTCATGTACATCTTTTTTGCTGCGCAACTGTATCTGTGTGTGTGTTTGTACCATAGTGACTAACTACCGCTAGTTGTTCTATTTCCAATTACATTGGGGGTGTGTCACGCTTAAAGGGTTCCACACCCACCTATTTGCGGCCGGGTGTGTGTATATGTGTACTTTTAGCTGTTACTTTTCCGTCTTTCTTTTTTTTTTTGCTCAGCGTAAATAGCCATTTATTATGCAATGTAACGGATATAAGTACGTACCCGTCTTAGAATTTTGTTTAACTTTTTCGGCACTTTCATTGACGAGGGGGTGGCCCAGCATTACTTGGTGGGTCGGCCACTGGAGCCTTTAGCGAGGGGGGCCGAACAGGAGTCTTTAACGCAAATGTCGAAAAAAATATATTAATGTAATGTGCATTTTCTTGAAGCGAAATTACTTTACTTTAGCGCTGACGATGGCTGTGAAAGGATGTTTTGTGTGAAATTTATAGAAGCAATGTTGAGGAGATGGCCAACCTTGTTTTTTGAAGGGAAGTGATAAGAATCTCGGGGTTCTGCAATGTAAAAAGGTCCCAGGTACTATGAAAACGTAGCCTCTTTCAAAAAAGAGGCTACGCTTGTGTTTTCTATACCATGGAATCAAACCGGGTCCTCACATTCAAGAAACGGCATTACAAAGGTAGAAATAGCCCAGATCAAGAACAAGTTTATTATCATTCACACAGTGTTTGGAAACCAGTTATAGGCCTCGAATATTTTTGTTCAGATTCGAATATGTTTTTGTTACTGGGCGTTGATGTTAACTAACCCGAAGCTATGGAAATTTACTAATTTATATATACGCTGTCTCTTCGTAAATATCATTGCGGTCCTGTAACAATAACCGCATGGCACAAATTCCGCAATCTGGATTAACTTTAAATAAAAGGAATAAAAGGAATGTTTCCAAATTGTCAGCAGAGGCAAAAAATTAAATATGAAGTAGTCTAGTCCATGAAAAGGGTGATGTTTTATTTTTGACAATAGAACAAGCACAAGCCTACTCGGTATGTCGTTTTATTAAAAACTCCAGTGGACTATTCGTAAGTACGGCCTGGCCAAGGTTTTTATACGAGCTATATAAAGTTCTGGTCTAGGCAACACCAAGTGTTGCCTGGCGCCTTTTTACATTTCCATTGGAAAGCTTGACATTTTTTAGCATAAACGTACTCAGAACGTTTTGAAGTACCACCATCATTTTTGTTGTTTACAGTAACTTGAAAAAATCAGTTTGGCAAACAAATGGAATTAACTCGTGAACATTTTCGTGCTATCATTTTTCACAAATTTCGACGTGGATTTACTATCACGACAAGAGTGCATCGATGAACTTAAATCTTTGTATGGCGATGAAGCACTGGTTTAATGAATTCAATCGTGGTCGACGCTCGCTCAAAAACGAAAGTCGTCCAAAATCGGCCGTTGTGCCAGAGAACATTGATGCCATGCGTGAACTGATAATGCAAGATCGTCATGTGACATACCGTGAGATAGAGGCATCCTTGGGCATTTCTTCCACCAGCATACATTCGATATTGCATAAACACCTGGCCGTAAAAGAGGTTTGTTCTCGTTGGATCCCGCACAATTTGACAATCGCTCAAAAAAAGAGGCTCGTGTCGATTGGGGCAAAAAATTTTTGAAAAAATACGATCGAGGTGCTTCAAAAGACGTTTATAATCGTTTATAAGCCAAATCCAACGAAAGTTGTTCGTGGAAGAAGCACTTCGAAGCAAATGGTCGGTCCAGCAGAACTTAGAATATGTACACCAAACCATTATACCCAATTTTGATCAAATACCGTTAGGAGGAGCAGAAAAAATGGGTTATTAACTTCTGAGTTGCATATTAGGTACCACTCGCTTTTGTGCAATCCCGCCCACATTTCCAGCAGAACTTAAAATATGTACACCAAATCAAAATACCAAATTTTATTCAAATACCGTTAACAGGATAAAGAATGGATTTTAAATTTGTGATTTGTATTTGAGGCACATTGGGAGGTACCACGCCCACTGGATCGATTTCATGCAAACTACACATAAACCGTCTACAGACCATTCCCAAAGAAGTCTAAAATTGTGTACCAATTGTCAGCCTTCTAGCTCAAAAAAACAGTTTCGTCACGCCTCCTCCGCCCACAGTCCAAAATTCGACTGTGGGCTTAGGGATTTATTTTTCCCATAACTTCGCGTAGCAATTATGAACAAACCCGTATAAGGTAGTATCCTGTTTGAGCCAGCCGTTTTCAAGTTTTAAGCGGTGTACTCGTAACAAACCACATCTCATTTTTATATATAAGTATAGGGTGATCCATCTAGTGGTATTTTTTCAGAACAAAAAAAATATAAAAATTCCCATCAAGTGTGTAATCTTTATTGGTTATTTGAAGGGACATTTTATGGAATTTTTTTTTGAATATAATTTCCTTCAAATGTTGGCCGCAACTATGCCCCAGGGTGTCCATTCTGAGGGTCCAATTTTGGATGACTCGTTCGAACATTTTGACCACTATGGCTTTAATGACACGCGTAATGTTGGCTTCCAAAAGCTGAATCGTAGCTGGTTTGTCAGCATAGACTTTGGACTTTACGTAGCCCCAAAGAAAAATATCACTCGATCTAGGCGGCCAACTCACCTGTGCAAAACGTGAAATTAACTGCTTTTCGAAATGACCTCTCAATAGATCCATTGCTTGAGCCGATGTATGGCAAGTGGTACCGTCCTGTTTAAACCAAGTGTCGTCAAGATTATGAGCTTCAATTTCAGGTAGCAAAAATATCGATGTCATGGCTCGATTCACGGTTACGTTCCGGCCATTATCATTTTTGAAAAAATATGCACCGATGTTTCCACCAGCTTATAAACCACACCAAACCGTGGTTTGCTCTGGGTATAATGGCACTTCTTGAACCTCTTCTTGGTGCTCTTCAGCCCAAATGCGGCAATTTTGTTTATTGACTTTGGCGTTGAGCCAGAAATGGGCCTCATCACTGAACAAAATTTTTGTTGAAATCACCGGATCTTTCCGTTTCTTACCGAACGCTCATTTCCATAGCACAGTTGCCAACATTTGAAGGTAATTATTTTGAAAAAAATAAATGCCATAAATTGTACTTTCAAATAGCCAATAAAGATTCCACACTTGATTTGAATTTTTATATTTTTTTTTTTGTGAAAAAATACCTCTAGATGGATCACATTAAGCTAAAACAAATCTCGAAAATACCAAGAAAGTATCTGAGCTCTCGGGAATCTCAAGACATGCATTCCGAGTATTTCCACGAGAAATACTCTATGCACAAGAAAATTCCAACTCAGTCTTTGGGAACTCTTATTTAGAGTCGCCTCCAAACCGCTGCAGGATCATTCTCGAGATATTTCAGATTTAGATTTAACTCTTTAATTCGTCGGTAACGGGAGGGACTTCGTTCTAAAGAGAACTAAAAAAAATGATATTCGTGTTCGAACCTGCTAGTTGTGCTATAGATGCGCATAATACCTATTGTACCATGGCGAAACCCAGGGTGTAATTGTTGCTTTAACTATTCGTTGCAAGATATTCTGAAAGCTGAATATGTGACGCGCAAAATAGAAAGGCACCTAAGGCTAAACACCAGTTTTGTTCAGGAGAGCCATTTTAAAGATTAGGTCCCTTTCTATTTGCGCTTAGAATCGTCGACTTCACTTTCATAAAACGCGCATATCTCTGGGAGGGAACACTTTTGGGGCATGGGATCGGTCTCATTCGATGCTCAGATGTTGTCCACATCAAAAAAAAAGTGAAAAGTTGATGAAAAGTTTTGTTCAGGAGAGCCATTTTAAAGATTAGGCCCCTTTCTATTTGCGCTTAGAATCGTCGACTTTACTTTCATAAAACGCGCATATCTCTGGGAGGGAACACTTTTGGGGCATGAGATCGGTCTCATTCGGTGCTCAGATGTTGTCCACATCAAAAAAAGAAAAAAAATGAAAATTGATTTTTTTACCCTTAGGTCCCTTCCTCTATGCGCTGTCACATGTACTTTCGCGACTTACTGGGGTACAAAATGTATTCAGCATACCTCAATTCTGCCAAATGGAAAATTTAGGTCTTGTGGAAATTTGAGGTGTGATTTCAAAAGCATGACTGAAATCTTTCGATGTCTAAAGCACAAGCAGATAGTCATGGCTTATGCTAAAGTTTCATAATCTAAAACATGTCAATTGATATTCCTCTCAACTTTACGTAGTTAGTCCATCCCTGAGCTCTTTCTGCCACAAATGCCTTGCAATTTTTCCCGCTATTTTTTTTTTTTGCTTTATTCAACCAAAAAGGGTGGTTTGCTACGCTACTAATGTCTTACGCTCTAACACACTTTTGGACTAAAACTTTTTTGCACTTGTCGTTTTTAGTTTTGGGGGGGCTTTTTTTGTTGGCTCGTGCCTTTGTTATTTTGAAGGACTTATTATTTTAACCTCAAAGGTATGGTCAAACCCTCACATTATATTTATATTCTTATAAATTTCAAAATAGTTTTTCTTTTGTTCGGCTAGTAGAAGTTTCACTTAAGGGAATAGCGGAGGAGTGCGACGACTGACTTGTGTACAGAAGACCATAGCAGAGGCCAAAGAAAAATGTCTGTGGAAAATAGAGACATTTCTAAGGCAAGATATACAGCAAGGAAAAGTAAAAAAAAAATGCCTGGGGAAAACACGACATTTCATAAGTCAAATATAGCCTGGCATTAGAAACATAAATGTTTTTAACTCTAGCAAAATGATCAGGAAATTCCCCTGACGTTCTATCAAAAATCTTAAGTTATTGTGAAACATTTTCAAATTGAGCCTTTGTCGTTTTCTCTCCTTAGATCGATGATTTCTCTTTGAGTGTTTAGGGATAGTTTTCTTCTCATGGACATGGGAAAATTTCACTTCACTTAGCCTCAACTTTACCCGCATTTTTTCGTGAACTTTTTGTTTAGTTTGTGTATTATCAGGCACAAGGAGTAAAAGCAGAAGCTAAAGCCGAAGCAGAAGTAGTAAGAAGATGTTAAATGATGAGTTTCAACTTTTGTTGGTTATTAAAAGCTATTATGGATTGAAGGTATTTCTCAGTGGTAGCTGCAGCAGTTGAGCGCAGTTTATGGTTAAACACAGATTTTTACTCTTTTGTTTCATCCTTGGCCACCAGTGTACACAGGTAGGACCGGCATAGTGGGTGGTGGACAGAAGATGGAACAAGGCATGGCAAGTTATGGGATTTAGTAGAGCTGATTGTTAGTGCTGCGAATTCCATTATGTAAAGTTGAATTAAGCTTAAATTACATGACAAATATTTACTAAGAGCGCCCAAAAGGGAAAAGGAAGAATTCATTTCTGATGAGAACTGGGGATGGAGTGGTAACACTTGCATAATAGAGGAGACGGATATGGTCATATTTGACAAAGTTTTGAGAATGATGAATAAAAGACAAGTTTTATGGAGAGAGAAAGACATTGATGGAAACTTTTTGCATTAATTTCTTGAGTTTGAAGCGAAAAGGAAGTGCAATAAGGATCTGGCTTGGTAATGGCGATGAATATTTCACATTATCACCTTTTATTGCAATTTACAAGATAAGGTAGATGGAAGGAAAATCCGATTATTATCTAGTGATATCCATAATATCACCATGATTTAAACCTGAAGCTAAAAGAAGTATTTTAGTCAATACCTCGCACAAAGCAATTTAAAATGCTATCAAGAATGTTGAGAAAAACAAATAAGTTTTGTGACACGGGCCTCGAAGTTAAAAGTGGTTGAATCAAGGCCGACACAGAGGCATTAACGAGTCTTATATACAGTTCAAATCGCGCGCAGCGTCTTCTAATCGCCTGGCAAGTAGTTATTAAGCAGTCAAAATGTCAATACAGTTTGTCAAATTTGTGTACCCTACACCGCACTGTCGAAACGTCTATTATGACTTAGTGCTGAAGTTTTTCAACACCTAAAATTAAAAGGAGTATATTTTGCGGATCAACTCAGATTTGCTGTTAGAGGGCGATCGCAAAACTAACTGGCCTGGCACATTTTCTGTTTTACTAGCAACTTTTTTTGTTTTTTAAAAGCAATCTTTTATAAGCCATCTGTCAAAATTTCCGAAATATTTGATGATTATTTTCTTTGTTACAGGTGATTGAAGTAAACAAGTTTTATAATTTTTGAAAAATGGAAAATAAAGAGTTTCGTGCGGTAATTAAACACTTTTATATGAAAGGTTATACGCCACAATAAATCAAAGATGAATTAAATTCTGTTCATGGTGATAATGCATTATCATACTCCACCGTGAAATCCTGGGTTCAACAATTTAAAATGGGTCGTTCAAGTACGGAAGATGAACAACGCTCTGGAAGACCGAAAACTGCTACTACTATTGAAAACATTAGAAAAATATTTAATGAAGTGACTAAAGATAGACGAATAAAGCTCAGAGAACTTGCTGATATTGTTAAAATACACGAAAAATATGTTTGGAGTAGTTTACATGATGAACCCCACATGAAAAAGCAATCCGCAAGATGGGTGCCGCGTTTGTTGACTTTGCCCCAAAAAAATCGTCCGTTAGACCAATTCCGAGGAGCTTTTAGCGATTTATCAGCGTAATTCAATAGGGTTCTTGCGCCGATTCATAACTGTTAATGAAACATGGATCCATCACTACATCCCAGAATGCAAAGAACAGTCAAAACAATGGATAGAAGCTGGTAAAAGTGGTACCAAGAAGGCGAAAACTGTTAAGTCAGCAGGAAAAGTAATGGCCACAGTATTTTGGGATGCAAGGGGTATAATATTTATTAATCATCTTGAGAAAGGAAAAACTATAAATAGTGAATATTATTGTGCATTATAGATAGGATCGATTGAGTAAAGAAATCAAGAAAAAACGACCGCATTTAAAAAAAAAGTTCTTTTTCATCAAGATAATGCTCCTTCACACACTGTGTTTTTAACTCAACAAAAACTGGCCGAACTACCATTTGAAATTGCTCCGCATCCACCATACAGTCCAGCTCCTTCTGCTTATTTCTTGTTTCCAAATTTAAAAAAAATTCTCGGTGGCAAAAAATTGGAATTAAAAAACTTGAAAAACGTTTGATGGAGTGTATTGAGTTGGAAGGAGATTATGTTGAAAAATAAATAATAATAATTCCAAAAAAACGGTTCTTTTTATGTTAGGCCAGTTACTTTTGCGGTCGCCTCGTAAATCCCATTAAGCGATGTTGGTCTGCCCTAGCGTTGCAGTTTTGGGGTTTTCCGACCAAATTTGATCGCATGGATTTTAAATTTTAAGATTTGGTCGGATGGTCGGAGTAATTCGAATTTTGCAGGTTTTGAACGTATTCGTCATATTGATATTTTTATCACTTGTCGAAATGCTCCTTGTGTAAAACATACGCTGGCGGCAACCGCTAAATCACTAACTCTGTCGACAAGTTCTTGCGACTACGTAAAGTCCTGGTAATAGACTACGATGTTTCTTAGGTTTTTATAACCTTCACTATAGGATGAGTACTTGCAACATCTCGGACTACGGATCCGAGATAATTTTATGTATAGTACATATTATTGATTGTTGTTAAATGCTAAGATCATCTTGTAAGGGGTGATTAATTTGGAGGTTCCCTACTTTTTTAAAGAAAAAAACACAGAAAATTCCAATTGAATGGGGAATGTTTATTATCATTTGAAAAAACATTCTTTTGCATTTATTTTTTAAAGATTATGTCCATCAAATGTTGGCCGCGGCTACGTCTCAGATGGTCCATCCGTTGAGTCCAATTATCGATGACTTGTTTGAGCATTTCGACTGATAACTGGCGAATGACACGTGTAATGTTTTGCTTCAAGGCCTAAATCGAAGGGTTTGTCCGCATAAACCTAAGATTTTACATACCCCCACAGGAAAAAGTCTAACGGTGTGATATCACACGATCTTGGTAGCCAATCGGCCGGCCCAAAATGTGGAACTATCTGCTCACCGAAATGTTCTCTCAATAAATCCATTGATTGAAGCGATGTGTGGGAGGTGGCGCCGTCTTGTTGAAACCAAATGTCGCCGAGATCATGATCTTCAATATCAGGCATCAAATAGTCGGTTATCATGGCACGATAACGGTCGCCATTGACCGGCATCATTTTTGAAGAAATATGGACCGATAACTCCACCGGCCCACAAACCACTCCGAACCGTTGTTTTTTTCTGGATGAAGTGAAAGCTCCTGAACCTCTTCTGGTCGCTCTTCGTTCCAAATGCGGCAATTTTGTTTATATACCCATTGAGCCTGAAATGGGCCTCATCGCTGAACAAAATTCGGCTCGAAAACGTCGGATCTTCTTAGAACTTTTTAAGAGCCCATAGAGGGAAGCGACGTAGCTTGGAAACGTCGGGCGGCTTCAGTTCTTGCACAAGCTGTATTTTATACGCTTTCATTTTAAGATCTCGAAGTAAAAGGCGCCAAGTCGTTCCATACGTCAGTACGAGTTGCTGCGAACGGCGTCGAATCGACTCTCCACGGTCTTGGTGTACACTCTCAGCTACGGCCACTACATTTTCTTCACTGCGTGCTGGACGTGGTCTATTCGGTCGAATATTATCCAATAATGAATGCTGGGTCTTACGATGGGTGATGGTATTGCGAATAGTACGCTTAGTAGGGCGATTATGTTGACCATAAGTTGAACGAAGTGCACGAAAAGATGGATTTTCGTAATAAAGTTGAACGAGTTGTAAACGTTGTTCAGGCGTAAGTCTTTCCATGATAAGATGCCAAACAATACTAAACCAAAATAACACGACAGCATGGCACGACTCACACGTGATCTGACAGAGGTTATTGAAAAAATTATCTCTACTTGGATCACCCTATACATTAGTGTAGTAGCGTCCTTATAATCATAATATGGTTGATAATGTAAATGAGCAAAATCGGTACAGAAGGGAAAAAGGATCCATGAGGTTATTAGCGTGGGGCCTATAATACGGCCGTCATATGGGATAAAAATAACTAATTGTTTTTCCCTATTGCAATAGCGAATTATGCTGAAACGTATATACTTATAAACTTCGGCAAATCCGAAATTAAAGTCGTTTTTATATGTACTTATATATCGATCGATTTAGAAACACTATCTGATTCCATTGGGCGATGTCCGTTTGTCAGTCAGTCCATCTACTGTTATTAGCAAAGTACAGGTCGCAATTATTAACTGATTTAAACGAAACCTGGTACATTCTTCGAGTTTGGGACAAGGACGAACTTTAATGAAATTGCCCTACATCGGAAGATATTTTGTTATCATACTTAGGGTTTTACCGATTTTTCCTTAGATGACCGCGCATACACTCTATCATTTTGCTTGTTAATTTTTTCCTGAACGGTAAAAAGTTTTTCATCGGTGAACAAAATTTTTCCGTGCAAGTTATCAGCGTTTTTCACCAAAAGACGTTTGCATTTTTCCATCCTATTTTTTTTAAAGCTGCAGTCAATAAATGTCCGGCACGTCGTTTGAAAGCCCCAAGTCCCAAGTCTTTTTTAATGATTTGACTCATGGACTTTTGCGTGCTATTCATCTCATAGGCCATCATTTTCGGTTTTCGGAGCGGATTTCTGTGAATTCTTGATTTAACGGCTTTGATGACATGCGGTATTCGAACAGAGCGTGGGCGGCCCGACCGGTGGCGGTCGTTTACATCTCCAGTCTCCTCAAACAGTTTTATGCATCGGTAGACAAACATGCGGCTAATCCCTAGTGGCCGGAGCGTTTTGAAAATATCGCTTTTTTCATTTCACTCTTGAAAAGCGTTATTACAGCGATACGGCTCTCATTATCTGACCACTCCACGATGAAAGTTGAAACAATTTTAAAATCCCGTTACAGACTAACGCTATTGAGCTTAGATTTCAAAACCCATATGACATTAAGGGGGTATGTTCAGTTCTACTATTGAAATGGGTGGGTTCAATGTTGTAACAGTATTTATGTCCCTACTAAGTACATTATGACTTGCATTTACACTCTTACAAGGTGCAATAGACTCAAGAAATAAAGCCTCTTGACCATTCCAAATGTCGTCAATGGTCAGAATGGTGGCAAGAAATGCCAACAGTGGATGATCAATTTTCGAAGAAAATCATCTTCAGTGATGAGGCACATTTTCATCTCAGTGGATTCGACAAAAAGCAGAATTGCTGCATTTGGGCGAATGATAAGCCAAGTGTGTAAGTCGAAAAAACAATTCACCCTCAAAGAGTGACTGTTTGGTGTGGTTTATGGGCTGGCGGCATCATCGGGCCGTATTTTTTTCAAAATGAGGTCGGTCAGCCAGTTGCTGTGAATGGTGTTCTCTATCGTGAAATGATAACGAACTTTTTATGGTCCGAATTGGAAGATATGGATGTGGACGATATGTGGTTTCAACAGGACATGAGGCCGGACAGCCAGTTGCTGTGAATGGTGCTCGCTATCGTGAGATGATAACGAACTTGGAAGATATGGATGTGGACGATATGTCGTTTGAACAGGACGGCGCCACTTGCCACACAGCTAACGAAACAATGGCTCGTTTGCGCTACAAATTCATTGGCCGTGTTATCTCACATCGTGGCGATGTTAATTGGACGCCTAGATCATGTGATTTGACACCGTTGGACTTCTTTCTTTGGGGTTATTTGAAATAAAAGGTGTACATCGATAAGCCAGCAACAATTCGAGAGCTAAAGGATGAGGTAATTCGGCACATTAACGGCATAGAACCTCAATCATGCCTCAGCGTCATCGAAAATTTGGACCATCGGATGGGGGTGTGCCGCAGAGGTCGCGGCGGCCATTTGGCTGATATTTTGTTGCATACATAATTGAACCATACCAATATTATCATGATAAAAATAAATGACAATAATTTCCAAAATAATTTGTGTTTTATTCAAAATCAACATCGGCCCTTCAAAATTAACCACACTTTATTTCATTTTAGACCCTATACCTAAAGCGTTATTAAAAAATAGTTTGTGTTTTATTCAAAAACAACATGGGCCCTTAAAATTTAACCGCCCTTTATTTCATTGTAGACCCTATACCTAAAGAGTTATTAAATTTCAACATTAGTTTTTTTTCAATATATTTCCTGAATTTTGAAAACAAGTTGTGGAAAGTAACCATTAGCAAAGACAATAATATTTGAAATATTTTGGTCGCATCTAAAGGGTGGTTAAATTTTAAGGGCTGATGTTGATTTTGAATTAAACACAAAATATTTAGGAAATTATTGCCATTTCTTTTTATTATGCTAATATTGGTATGCTTCGATTATGTTTGAAACAAAATATCGGCCAAATGGCCACCACGACCTCGGCGGCACACCTCCATCCGATGGTCCAAATTTTCGATGACGCTGAGGCATAATTGAGGTTCTATGCAGCTAATGTGCCGAAATATCTCATCCTTTAACTCTGGAATTATACCTAAAGAGTTATTAAATTTCAACATTAGTTTTTTACAATATATTTCCTGAATTTTGAAAAAGAAACACCAATACACAGGAAGGTGTCTAATATTTCAAGTCCATTCGAAACATTTATGCGTATCTACAAAATACGAATACTCTATTGTTGTCGAATGCATTAAAAGCACCGCTTATGGAAACATGATATTGCTTCAAAAACGACAACGATCAAAATACTAATAAAATAAAGCGATTGATTTTCATTTTCATTTCCGTATCCGTTATTGATTATCAATTGTTAATGTTGTTATGGCATTTTACATTTATAACAACATAAAATTCGGAAAACATTACTTGTTTTTTTATTTTTATTAAGCATTACTTTCATTTCTGGCTTATTTTATTATATGGCAAACAACAATAACTGGCACAGAAGAAGAGGAAAGATGGATAGACAGACGGCAGGACGGACGGACGGACAGGTGGTAAAATAACATTGCATGTCATATGACACCAATAAATCGCTTCATTTGCTCTCTGATCCACGAAACGAAAGTAAATGGGGCGACATGAACACCAGATACCCACATAGACAAAAGGCCAATACATATTATGTTGCCGCCACCGACATCATCGTCGTCGTCGTCACCGTCGCCGCATTGCTAGTTAGTCTGTCTATAAGTCAGACCTTTCGAACGACCGTCCGTCCGTCCATTGGCATAGTAAGGTTCAGTAAAAAAAGTAGAGCATAAAATAAACACGTTAAAATAAAAGCAAAACAAAAAAAAATACTCACATATAAAGCAAAAGGCAAATAAGTGTGTTGTTGTGGGGCGAAATGTGCAAATGAGTTGCCCGGTCTGGTCCGTTTCGACCGTCCATTGGAATCAGACACTCAGCAGAGCAATTTACCGGTGTGCACTCACTGAACCGGAAGTAATCTTGATGAGTGTGTGTCTGTGCTTTTACTCCACTTGCCACCAGCACCGGACCAACACACGCCGGTCCAGAACTGTACGTCCGTCCATCTGTCTGTCTGGCTCTAACTATACTACTTACCTCTACATACGTACGTACTAACAATGTTCGTATGCAGGTGATTAATTTAGGTTATTTTACCTTTAATTAAGTCCATAATGAGTTACAACAAACGTGAAAGTGAACTGAGTGAAAATCACCCGTGAGTGCCGAGTGGTGCATGGACTGACTCCATGGACTTGGTGGCTGTTGGCGGCGGTGGTGGTGATATTTGATCGTTAGTTCTGTGTAATTTGAGAGGATTTCAGTTGGACAAAAACTAATTTAAAATTGTTCATTTTTATTTACAAGCCGTAAACAAATTGGAAAGTGATTAGCTTAACTTTATTTATTTTGTCAACGTGGCGCTCATGTTCGACGAGGGTCCTTAAATTTGATAAAATGTTGGCATTTGTCGTTATTGGTTTGTTGGGGTAGTTACCAGCAGCAAGGATCATACAATAGCATAGAGTTTAAGTCTATGGGGCATAGTTAAGGGTGAACTGTGTTCATTCAGGTGCACATGGCGCTTGCTATAATTACAAGTACAATAAGGGATAATTGTCATAATGAAAATGAAATTTTGTTGTTAGGAGTAGTTTTAACAATCGTTTTTTTTCCTATACCTTTCCCATAAGGTAAAGTGTATATAAAGTCGATAACACCTGCTCCTAGAGCTGATTGTTTTTTCATAAAAACATATATGTGGGAGCGATATCTAAATCTGAAAAGATTTTCTTCAATTTCAGAAGCGTTCGTCCTTTGTCCAAAAAAGTACTTCTGCCAAATTTCATGAAAATCGTACAAATATTGCCACCTGTAGTTTGATTACAAGCTTAAGATAGCCGGACAGACAGACATCGTTATATGAAATCAGCAGGTGAATATGCGTCGATTGGTATAAAACAGAATATGTGACAGTGCATAGAGAAAGGGACCTAAGGGTAAAAAAATCTTTTTTTTTCTTTTTTTGGTGTGGACAACTTCTGAGTATCGAATGAGACCGATCCCATGCCCCAAAAGTATTCCCTCCTAGAGATATGCGCGTTTTATGAAAGTGAAGTCGACGATTCTACGCCAAATATACACGTATTTAAACCTTTGAATCTTAAATGGCTGTTCTCAACAAAACTGGTTTTACCCTTAGGCCCCTTTCTATTTTGCGCGTCACATATGTGCCCTTCTGCGAGAAAAGGGACCTAGTGTGTCAAAAAACGGGTTTGAGAGAAAAAACATGGTTACTACATGGTCACGGCAATAATAATAGTATGTTCGTCGCAACCATAGCATTGTTAACTGAATTTATTTTTGACAATAGTATAATTGCTGCAATATTAATATTGTTGATATGTAACAATAGTATTATTGACAAATTTAAAAATGAAAATATGGTTATAGCAACAATATAAATATTATTGGTGCGACAAAAGTATTGTGTTTTATGTTTACAATAATAATATGATTATGGCAATCATACTGTATGATTGTAATTTTTCTTCATTTAAATATGCTTTTAAGAACAAATGTTATTGGTACGGATCTAATGCAATAATAGTACTTTTTTATAGAAATTAAAATTTTTTAAACAAGCTACTTTGGCTTTATTTAACTGAAGTATTTTTAATAAAAACGCTTACGTTTATTTTAACTTATTTTTTTCTACAGTGAAATAAATCACTCCCTATTATTTTGAATTAAATGTATTTTTGAGTGATTTTCATAATTCAAATCTATTGTTGACAACTTAAAACAATTCTAATAAATAATATTGGGGATCAAATCTATTGTCGACAACTTAAACAAATTCTAATAAATTGTATTGGGGATCATAGTATAATTGGGTGTGATCATGCTATGGTTGTAGGGATCATAACATGGTTGTATAGGAAACATACTATGCTTGTGAGGATCATATTATGGTTGTGGAGATCATAGTATGGTTGAGTGTGAAACATACTATGGTTGTGGGGATCATGGTATGGTTATGTGTGAATCATACTATTGTTGTGAGGATCATAGTATGGTTGTATTTGAATCATACTATTTTTGTGAGGATAATAATTTTGTTATACCACAACCGTATACCCAACAATAGTATTATCCTCTTCGAATATTGTCACCACAACCATACTATTTTTCTGCGTGTACTTTCTTTTTTTTAATTTTAAGAAATATAAAGTTAAAAAACTAGAAATCAGCCTACATTAAAAAATGCTCATTAAATATAACAATCTCATTTTAAATATAAAGCACTATTTTAAGTATAAATGCAATGTTTACAATTGTTTCACTTTCTTATTCTTCTTTAGTTATGTCATGTTTAAATTTACGTCAATTACGAGGGCGGTTCGGAAAGTTCTTAGCCTACCAATGAAAGAGAATAGTTAGTTTTTCAAAAATATTTTTATTTTTCAATATAATCTCCTGAAACTTCAATACACTTAGTCCAACGCTTATCTAGCAATTCTATCCCTTGATTAAAATAGTTTTCCTCAAGGTCTTCAAAATAGTGGTTTACAACTGTAATTGCATCTTCATTTGAGGTAAAACGCTTGCCAGCAAGGGATTTTTTTAGATTTGGGAACAGGTAAAAGTCACTGGGAGCTAAATCTGGAGAATAAGGTGGGTGGTCAAGCAACTCGTACTTTAATTCGTTGATTTTAGCCATTGTTAAAACACTCTTGTGCGCTGGTGCGTTGTCTTGATGAAAAATTATTTTTTTGTGTTGTAAGCCAGGACGTTTTTCTCGAATTTGTAAATTTAATTGATCTAAAAGGTTGCAATAGTACTCTGAATTTATTGTTTTACCCTTTTGCAGATAGTCAATCAATAAAATATCTTTGAAGTCCCAAAAACCCGTTTCGATAACCTTACCAGCCAATTGAATTGTTTTTGCCTTCTTTGGAACACTTCCTCCAGCTTCAGTCCATTGTTTGGATTGTTCTTTTGTCTCTGGAGTATAGTGGTGGATCCATGTCTCATCAACAGTAATGAAACGACGCTTAAAATCCATTTTATTTCGCTGAAAACGATCCAAACAAACTCGAGAAATGTTCATTCTTATGCGTTTTTGGTCGACTGTTAACATGTCCGGCACCCATCTTGCAGAAAGCTTTTTCATCTGTAGTTCTTCATGCAAAATTAAATGGACTCGATCATTTGAGATGCCCATGATATTAGCTATTTCACGCACTTTTATTCGTCGATCATTTAATACCATATCCTGCACTTTGGCTACAATTTCTGTTGTTGTTGCTGTTTTTCGACGTCCACAACGTGGTTCATCTTCAATGCTTGTACGACCACGTTTAAATTCAGCAACCCAATTTTTTACTGTTGCACATGAAGGAGCACTTTCACCTAACACATTCACCATATCAATATGAATTTCTTGTCCCGATAAACCTTTTTTATGTAAATATTTAATGACACCACGCATTTCTAACTTAACTGTTTTCTGTTTATACCGCGCTTTTTGTGCTAGGCTAAGAAGTTTCCGAACCGCCCTCGTACATAATTTATTTTTGTCGTTTCTTTTTGTTTTCGACGCTTCGCAAACCGCTCATTGTTGTTTTTGTCTTTTGCTTACAATATTTGGGAATAAATTAATTTTTGTTGGTGTAATGGCTAATCGTGTATAATAAAGAGAGGGCCTTGGCAATTTTCCCGCTGGGTAATAACACAATAAATGCTGAAAATATACAGCGAAAAACGGAAGTTCCCAGCCACGGCTTCTAGGAGGCCTTCTTGGGATGCTCGGAGGCATACTTGCTGCATTCTACTCTCATTTCTAATTTAACAAACGGTTAGATTACAGAGCAAGGCCTTCCACGCTCTCCTCATTTGGAAGACCTTTTAGAAGGCAATTGACTTCTGATCGGCATGGCGATGTATAAGAAAAAAAGACTGATCTATTTTTCATTTTTTTATGCGCGATTAGCTATTACAAGAACAAAAATTAAATTACATTTCACATTAAAGTGTCTAATCAATTTGCCTACAGTCACTCACTAGACCTTAAAGGGTTTCTCAAATGGGGTTGGTCCTGCTGGCCACCAATTAAAGAGGTGTGCCCACGCAAGCCTAAATTTCGGCATGTGAATATGAAGAGTTTTCACATCGACTTTCTACTTATTAAAAGACAAAAAAATCGTGGCAAGCTGATACATTTCTTCGCTCTCTATTTGGTCTTTATTAAAAAGTCATTAACCTTGAACGATGTCTGCACAAAATTCAATTTCAAATCAACATCTAAAAATAACTCTCCAAGACAGAAAGTAAAAACAATATCAATGGCACAACAGCAGCCATCAGCAATATCATTAGAAATCAATTTCGAAAAGAGCTACAAGACAAAACTAATAACGACAACATATTTGGACAAGAAATTCCTTAACCAATAATACGGCTCAACTAATCACAACTATTTGAGAAAAGATTTGTTTCCTTCCAACAGCCGACACCTCCATCGAAATGGGAAACCAACAAACACATACACAGGCACACTCAAATGGTGGCAAGAACTTTGTGCTTGCCGCTGTTGTTCGGGTGTTAAAAGTGACAACTTTAAAAACCATTTCGAAACACTTAGATGTTAACCCCCTCCCACCGGCCCCAAGCATCACCGGGACCACCACCGCCAACAGTGCCGCAGCCACCTCCACCTTTTCCAACGCTATAAAGCTTAAACACAAAGAGATGGCCTTAAGGGACAACTGTGTTACATTTTTGCCCCGGTCTGCTCTACTCCTGTGTGAATTGCTCCCCTCGCTTCCGGAACAGCCACCCTCCAGTCGCCATCCACAGGAACACATCTAATGAAGTAGAAACATTAACTGCATATGATGTCTTTCAGATGTGACGCTAACGTTGACACATTATTTCAGACGATGAAAAGGAAAACAACAACAGCGACAGCAGCCCCATCAGGGGCATCAAAATAATTCGGTGTAGAGCAGCTACGGATACAGGAAAAAGAAGACACAACTCACTGATGTTACCCACACTCGCTCGCTCATTCACTCACACAAACACATCACAGTCGCTCATTAATGAAGCGAGAGTTTCCTTTTTTCTGCAGCTTGTTACAGCATAAATGGAAACTACTTAAGCATGCATGATGTTCGCGGGTGTTTTGGGTACCGGTAAGCCTGATGAGACGCGGTGTTACATATAAGAAATTTCCGTATAATTATATACCCGAAAAATTCATTAAAATGGAGAAATTGGTTTAATGTATTCGTATGTACGTGGGACGGAACATAATGACGTTTTTAGCGTTTTTAGTGCGGTAGTTTGAAAAACAAAAGGTCGAAAGCTTAGGCAACACATTTTCACAATCTCATTATCTTTCGTCTGAATCCTGTCATGTTAAAAAACGTGAACCAATTTATATCGACAACACCGAATATATACCCTTAAGTGAGCTGAAATATTTTCTATTACAACTCAAATCCTCCAAATCTTAAGGTTTTCATGATGTCCCAAACATATTAGTCAAAACTCTTTTAGAAGTAGCCATTATAGTACTAGTTTCCATATTTAATAGTTCCATATGTTTGAATTCTTTTCCATCTAGTTCTAAAAAAGCCAAAGTAGTGACCATTCACAATAAACCTAAAAATATCCCTCGCAGTTACAGACCATTAAGAATTTTAAGAAATTATATGGAAAGATTTTGGAAAAATGCATCCACTTCAGATTAAACGAGCATGTAGCTACGCATAATCTTCTAGCAAAAGAGCAAATCAGTTTCAAAAAGAACACAGCACAGTCCATCGAATAAGGTGAATACAGTTTTCAAGTTGCTTTCTCAGAACTGGCAAAAATATCTTTGCAAATTGTAGCAGATGTTCTACACAATAGAACTTTCTCTGTGTCAGTGATCATTATTTTATCAATGGGGCATATTCCAGCTGGTCTACCTCAAGGTTCAATTTTTGGTCAAACTTGTTCAATGTAGACTTTTATGCAGACGATACAGCTTTAATAGGTACTAGTAAGCTAAATAGTGCACTATTGAAGAAAATGGATAACATTTTGCAACAAATATTTTTCAAAAAAATCACCTAAACGAATTCAAAGACACAAACTTATAGTAATAGAAACGCCATTGATATCCGAAAGGGTGTAAAATACCTTAAAGTCATAGTTGACTACAAACTATTAGTTGCCAACATATAAATACTGCACGCAGAGAAAAAACATGGTTACTACATGGTCACGGCAATAATAATGCGCTCTCCACAACAACAATGGGAATGAAATAAAAAATTATGAACATTAGAAAGATTTCTTTTATATTTCAATTATATGGAATAGTAAAGGAATTTTTAAATTACATGGTTTTAAATAGTGTAGCTGGCAAATGTCGACCTTCGCGATCCACACACTGCTGCATACGTTTTCTGAAGTTTTCATGAACTCTAACAATCATGTCGACTGGTGTTCTGCAAATTTCAGTTAATTAGGTCTTCCAAGGTGTTGGGACGGTTGATATACACCTTCGACTTCAGGTAGTCCCAAAGGAGAAAATAGCATGGGGCTAAGTCTGGAGAGCCAGTTCACATCACACCTTAAAAAGACAAGCCGTCCACGAAACATTTGCCTCAAACAATTCATGGTAACCCTCGCTGTGTGTGTAGTGGAACCATGTATCCTCAAATTGCATTGCCTCCAGAGCCGGCTGAAAAAGTCTGGAAATGCCAAGAGCAAGTGATTGCTTCCGAGCAGAGCGTTTTGGAGATTGCAGTATTGCTGGTCTAACCCTCTCGATATTTTGTGGTGTTGTAATCCTTATCTCAAGTCCCCTTCGTACACATGACACATTCCCTGCTGTTCTCAATGAAGTTACCAGTTCACATCACACCTTAAAAAGACAAGCCGTCCACGAAACATTTGCCTCAAACAATTCATGGTAACTTTCGCTGCGTGTGCAGTGGAACCATGTATCCTCCAATTGCATTGCCTCCAGAGCCGGGTGCAAAAGGCTGGAAATGCCAAAAGCAAGTGATTGCTTCCGAGCAGAGCGTTTTGGAGATTGCAGTACTGCTGGTCTAACCCTCTCGATATTTTGTGGTGTTGTAATCCTTCTCTCAGGTCCCCTTCGTACACATGACACATTCCCTGCTGTTCTCAATGAAGTTACCTAATTTACAATTAATTGCCGTCCAGGAACACGTCCGCGTGAGGGAACAGCGAATCGTAAACGAAAAGCAAGCTGCATTGCAATGATCCAGTGCGCATTTGAAAAATACGATTCAACACAAAATGACCTCTCCTCACGTGTCCAATGCATGATGACAACTGAAAGGCAGACGAATACAAATCTCCCGTAAGCCACTATAAACCACGCACACTCTCCACTCTCTTCGACCAACAGTGCCGCCACAGCCTGCGATGCAAAAAAAAAGCAAATTCACGCTCCATCCTGTACAAGCAAGGCCTAATCAATCTCATATATGGAAAAGGGACCTAAGTGTAAAAAAAAATCAATTTTTCCTTTTTTTATGATGTGGACAACATCTGAGCATCGAATGAGACCGATCCCATGCCTTAAAAGTGTTCCCTCCCAGAGATATGCGCGTTTTATGAAAGTGATGGTACACCAAAGATACACGTATTTAAATCTTTAAAATGGCTCACCTGAACAAAACTGGTTTTTACCCTTAGGTCGCTTTCTATTTTGCGCGTCACATATAAAGAATAGTGTGTTATTGATGACATTTAACTAGCCGTGGTAAAGTGGGTGGACCGACTTAAACTTTCCTTACTCTTTATTTACTTGCTTATATTAACTATTGGCTCCTCCTCCATATGTGACAGCGCATAGAGAAAGGGACCTAAGGGTAAAAAAAATCAATTTTCAGTTTTTTTCTTTTTTTGATGTGGACAAATCGGAGCATCGAATGAGAGCGATCCCATGCCCCAAAAGTGTTCCCTCCCAGAGATATGCGCGTTTTATGAAAGTGATGTCGACGATTCTAAGCGCAAATAGAAAGGGACCTAATCTTTAAAATAGCTCTCCTGAACAAAACTTTTCATCAACTTTTCACTTTTTTTTGATGTGGACGACATCGGAGCATCGAATGAGAGCGATCCCATGCCCCAAAAGTGTTCCCTCCCAGAGATATGCGCGTTTTATAAAAGTGAAGTCGACTATTCTAAGCGCAAAAAGAAAGGGACCTAATCTTTAAAATGGCTCTCCTGAACAAAACTGGATTTTAGCCTTAGGTCCCTTTCTATTTTGCGCTTTACATATAGAGAACTTCAGTGAATATCGTTTTGGCCTAAATTGTGCGTGGTGGCCGCTTTCATCGATATCTACCAGTAACTGAATGTTTGACAAACACATGTTTGTGTGTAACTACTCGTACCACTACTTACAGGCTCTCGCATCCAGCGAACACTCCATCGCCATTCAACAAACAATACAACACTCAACTCACTATTCTCATTGTTGTTATTTTCAATTTTTGTTCCGGAGATACTCACACTCGCACCGTGACAACCAGGCCAGGCGGTGAGTCCCCATTCATTCATGCAACATAATGTGACACAATCACACTCACACATCGAGGCAGCAGCAACACTATTCAACGGTCACAAACGGCACACAACTCGAAGCACGGAGCATATTCCGTCACACACTACAACACTACGTGTCTCATTATGTCACATGTGACACTGTTAATGATAATGTTTGTGTTGCTCATGTCAACGCTTAGAGCGCAAATGAAGGCAAATGAAGTCTGCGAAGAAGGAATACCAACAAATTCCAGTACACATCTTCCTCCCTCTTCAACAATTCCTGCATGGTATTCCTCTCGTGATGTACTTCTTCAGCGGCTGCTTGCACTTACTGCTTCCTCCCCTCAGCTCCTCTGAAGATGCTGTAAATTGTGGTGATATTTGTATGGCGGGGTATGGACGAGTTTTTCTATTTAAGATCATCACAAATGGTTCTCTAATAAGAACGACAACAACAACAACAATAGCAGCGTTCCTCCATGATAAGAACAACAATAATAATATGAATAAGAACAAGCATGACAACTATACCACAATTTAGAATAATTTATAGCAGCATCTCAACGCTCACGATGTAGGGAAGTTAAGGGTTTTTTGAAGGAAGAGAAGAACGAAAGTGGGAATTTGAAAAGTAAAAGGAAAAGGTTGATTTTAATGTTTTTAAATTTAATGAAATTGAAGACTAAGAGGGTTGCTATTTATATTTCGGGTCCTGGCAATACTAGTGTTCTTAGATGTAAACTGGAACTTCCATTGGAAACTTTGACATTTTTTAGCATAAATTCACTCAGAACGTTTTGTCAGTTGAGGGCGAATTGTTTTATTTACAGTGTGTTGAAAAATTCATCTCAGTCAAAAAATGGAATTATCCCGTGAACATTTTCGTGCGATGATTTTTTACGATTTTCGGCGTGGGCTATCGAGACAATAGTGTTTAAATTAACTTGTTTCGACTTTTGGCAATGAATCACCATCAAAAACCTCTGTTTATCGCTGGTACCAAGAGTTCAGTCTCGGACGCCGTTCGCTCCAAGATGAATTTCGTGAAGGAAGTCCAGCTTTGGTCACTTTTTCAGAAACCATTGATGCTGTGTGTGAACTGATTAAGCAAGACCGGCATGCAACATACCGTGAGATTGAGGAATCCTTGGGCATTAGTATGACAAGAATCAATAATATATTGCCGTGAAAAAAAATTGTTCTCGTTGGATCCCACATAAATTGACGGATGCTTAAAAAAGGCTCGTTTGGATTGGTGCAAAGAAATGTTGAAAAGGTATAACTGCGGTAGCTCAAAGGCAGTGTATAACATTGTCACAGGTGACGAATCATGGATCTATGCATATGAACCCGAAACAAAACAGCAATCGACCGTAGGGGTCTTTCAAGACGAGCCAAATCCAACAAAAGTTGTTCGTGAAAGAAGTACATCGAAGCAATTTATTGCGTTTTTTTCGGTATAACCGGCCATGTTGAATATAGGAGGTCAATTCTGAGTGGTATACAACCATCTGTATGCCAACAGTGTTCGAAGAAATGAGGGAAGATAATAAGAGAAGACTTCCATAGTAACAAATTGGAAGTGACCACTCACTACAAGAAAACGTCTCGAAGGGCGATAGAGTTAGTCGTGTAACTTCCTTAACGGGAGGGTGAAGAAAATACCGTCAAAAGACATGACTTAGAAAACTGACATACACCAAAAAGCAGTTATTTTTGCCAGGTTGTCCCGAAGCAACAATTCTTTGGCTAAGGGCTTTCACCCCGGCAGATAGTTGTCGTTACAACCACAACCAAGTACCAAATCCTCCTCACGTATACAGATCAGAGAAGCCTTTTAAAAAATGGACTGACTCATAACGATTTCGTTTCTCAAAATAATAGTTACCTTCTGATAGTGTCACCTTTTAAAAATGTTGCCTCCACCGTGTAAAAGTGTAACACTTTTACTGCCAACAATCGAAAACATTAAAGTGCAACGCCAAAGAAGAACGAAAACAAATAATTTTTGTAAAACACATTTTAGCCGCGTTGATAGAGATCTTCCTAGGCGGAAAGCTGAGTTTAACATCAAATAAATTGGTGCCTTTTCCAGAAATTTAAACATTTCAGTTCCTAAATATAATAGAACTCGTCTATGGCATGGTATTAAATTCTTAAAACTCCCTATTAAAAGAACATCTTCTCAAAGGGATAATAGCTTTTGTTGGTGCTAAACCGACGATAATAAAGCATCGAACATCTTTAAACATCTCTAGAAAACATTTCCGCCATTTTCACTTAACCCGTTACTGCCGTTATGAAATTTGGAAATTTATGTCCCAAAGACCTTAGAAGTTAAAAGAAAAAATATGACATGGGTATTTGAATACCCGTGCAAGGTGAAATTGCATCCCGCTACTTGCTTCCTGGATTATTACAACGGTGTTGCACCAGATCAGAAAAAAATTGTTAGGCTAAGTGATTTATTTCTTTTAAGTGCCGTGTTTTCTTAACAAAATAACCCATTTGCATTTGACCGGATCTGGAGGCCAGGTGTGTTGACGTATCGCTGCCTGATTTTGTTCATCACATAGTTGACAACTTAAGCTATTCGGTAAAATTAGAAAAATTAGACAGCACCTTTCCGCAGCATTTTCCGAAAAAAAAATCTTCGACTTTTGCCTGCAAAAAACAAAAGATAAAAAATAAGGAAAATCCTGCTTAATGCTTTAATTCAGCCTAATCTTTACTCTTTTCTATAAAAAAAATATTACCGCGATATCGCTCACCTGGCCCACGCTAAAATTATTTATGCATCAACACTTTCTTGGTTATTTAAATACCAATTAGGCAGGAATGGATTAACTCCTCTGACACTTTAATCTATGTCGAATCATTTTTAAAGGTGTTCTTGCAAATTGATTTACCTATAAGGCACATTTCTCTAAATGAAGTTGATATTCAGGATTTTTTTCAAGAAAAAACATGCGGCGTATGACACATGCGTTATTGGACAGCAACAAACCCACATGCGCTTCTAGAGACACAATTACATCCTTAAAAATTACTGTTTGGTGTGGTTTTCATGCCGGAGGTGTGATTGGGCCGTATTTTTTCGTCGATGAAAACTATCGTCATGTTACCGTCAATGGAGAGCGCTATCGTGCCATGTTAGAAAATTATTTTTAGCCACAGTTGGATGAGCTTGACATCTCCGATATGTGGTTTCAACAAGGCGGTGCCACTAGCCACACAGCAAGCGTTACAATCGATTTACTGAAAGGCAAATTCGGCGAACGTGCTTTCTTGAGAAACGGTCCAGTCGAATGTCCACCTCGTTCATGCGATTAAACGCCATTGAATTTCGTTTTATAAGGTCACATCATGTCATTGGTCTGTGTCAACAAGCCAACAACTTTAGATGAGCTCAGAGACAATATCCAAGGCGGTGGAAATGCTCTCGTAGTGGTCATATGACCTAAATCGAAATTCAATCTTAAAATGCAACATTTGCATTACACCTGGATTAAATTGGAATTCGATAACTTAAAAATTCTTTGTTTTATTAAAATATAAAGTTATGACTTCTGGTTCGAGACCTTTTTGTTGTTTCTTTTTCAGAATCAGCGTAAAAAATGGGTGAGATGTATTGGCTTGGTTGATTGGCAGACTGTGCAGCTGTTTCTAAATCCGCCTTCTCCCGTCTGTATTGTAACTGTATTTATGTCCCTACTAAGTAATTTAATGGTTTGGCCAAGAATTTAACTTTATTAAAAAGATAAGGGCTTATTTGTTTTCATCAAAATTATTTCGGGCATGTGGCCGCGGCTGCAATAATATTGCCGTGACCAAATAGTAACCAAATCGTTTCTCTGCGTGCAATTTATCACGAAACTCAGTTGAAAACACACAACATGAGTGTCAACATTTATTTTTCAACATTTGAGCAACATTCGTATCATGATTTTAGTTGCCAGCAGGGGTGACTGCAGTTTCTGTAAACTCTATTTCAGACCCCAAGCAATGAGTGTGAAAGACGAGAGTAATTTTTTTTATCGGGTGTTAGAAAATAACACAATTTTAATTTCTTATTTAAAAAATAAAAACACATTGTTGCTGGCATATGTCATTTTCATTAACATTTGCACAATTTAAAAGTATTTCCGAAAACTAGAACTGTCTCTAAAATAGACCGCAACTGTTTGGACCCTGCTCAACTGTCAACGATTTCTAATTAAACTTGACATTTTTTTAAACATCAACCACAACAACATTTTCTCTACAAAGGAACACAAGACCATCCCCCCACAATCATTTCTCCTACGGGAAGACCCTTTGGCATGCCTTGCCGTTCCATTAAATTCTTGTGAAAATGTTTCGTTATTTATTACGCTGATTTAGATTCATTGCATTTTGTGATTTCTATTTTCAATTTCGTTTTTAGTTCAATGTCACATCCCAGCGTGCCGGCTTCCAACGCATCCAAATGCATTTCTGGTGTTGTGCCTGGGCGAGGCAATCCGGGCAGCAAATGTTACAGTTCCCAATTTTACTTCTGCCCCTCCTCCACCGTATACGATTCAAATGATTTTTAATGAGTGCTTTTTCACAACTTCTTCATCATACATCGGATGGGATTTTCTATGTTTTTGTTAAACATCCACACGAACCATGTGTGTGTCCGTCCAGCCATGTTTCGTCCGTCTGTCTGCCGGTTCCACTGTGCCTCGGGTTCTGTGTATGTTCTTCTATTGTATTTTTATATGACATTTTAATACCATCGTATATTTTTGGAAAACATTTTTAATGTTTCTTTTATTAAGTAGTTTTCTCTGCAACGCGTTTTTATCGGATTTATAAGGAGAGACTATGTGTCGGGGGGATCGAGGGATAGGGGGCCGAGGGTAAAGTCATTTTAATGTACTTTAATATGCCACTTAATAATGATGCCTTTTTATGACATTTTAAATAGATACAAATATGATGTGTTCATTTTGTCTGTGAGGATTTCCAGCCAAGTCGCAGCTTCGCAGGAAATGTTTAAAATCATAAAAAAAAAACTTGGATATAATCTCAGCTGTTGTTTAATTAAAACAAAGTGTTTTTTGGGGGACATAAAATTATGGGTTGCAGGAAATACTTTAAGAAGCATCTTTTTTCATTCAGTAAATCGGTTTTTTGGATAAATTTGGCTAATACTTTGAAATGGATTCATTAGAGAGTGGATTTTAAAGTGGAAAGGAATTCTGAAGAATAATCCTTGAAGAGCATCAAGACGATTAAAATATCGTAACTCGAAAGTGGAAAACAAGTGTTTCTTCAGAATGAGACACGCGTCTCCCAATGTTTTGCATCTCATCTTATTGGTAAACACCAAAACGATTCTTTCAATAATAAAAAAAACGAAGCAGATAATTCCCGAGCTCCTGAATCGAACTCGTAGCATTATTCGCGTTAGAAAATTGCTAGCTCAGTAGGTTGTATGAAAGAAGGAAGATCGATGGCGTAAGTGTTGCGAGCCAAGTGTGATCTTTTTCAACTACTTCTATGGTGAATATCAGGAACCGAATAACTTTTGAAACTTTGAGGCCCATTCTCAGATCAAATAGGTTAAAATTGGCCTTTCGATCGCCCCCCAAAATACTTATTACTGTGAAAAGTACAGAGAACCAGAAACTCAGAACTTTACGTAGATAAAAAATATAATCTCGACGGTCTAGTGATGATCACTCCTCGGGTTATGACAAAGTCTGCCAATTGATTCTTTCTCAATTTTGCTCGGCTATGTCGGGCTCTGACCACAAAGAGTCGGATAATATGTGGGTTTTTTCAGAACAAAAACTCAATCAAGTGTGGAATCTTTATTGGTAATTTGAAAGGACATTTTATGGCATTTATTTTTTAAAAAAAATTACCTTCAAATGTTGGCAACTGTATTATGGAAAAGAGCCTTCGGTGAGAAACGGGAAGATCCGCTGTTTTCGACCAAAATTTTGTTCAAAGAGTCGGATAATATAGGGTGGTTTTTTTCAGAACAAAAACTCAATCAAGTTTGGAATCTTTATTGGTAATTTGAAAGGACATTTTATGGCATTTATTTTTTGAAAAAAATTACCTTCAAATGTTGGCAACTGTATTATGGAAATGAGCCTTTGGTGAGAAACGGGAAGATCCGCTGTTTTCGACCAAAATTTTGTTCAGTGATGAGGCCCATTTCGGGCACAACGGCAAAGTCAATAAACCAAATGGCCGCATTTGGCCTAAAGAGCCACAATTAGAGCTTCAAGAGGCGTCATTATACCCAGAGAAATGAGCGGTTTATAAGCTATTGGAATCATCGGTGCATATTTTTTCAAAAATGATGATGGCCGGAACGTAACCGTGAAAGGTGCTCGCTATCGCGCCATGATATCGATCTTTATGCTACCTTAAATTGAAGATTTGACGACACATGAATTGGTGAATTGGCCGCCTAGATCGAGTGATATTACACCTTTAGACATTTTTCTTTGGAGTTACGTAAAGTCCAAAGTCTATGCTGACAAACCAGCTACGATTGAGGGTTTGAAAGCCAACATTACGCGTGTCATTAAAGGCATACCGGTCGAAATGCTCGCATGAGTCATCCAAAATTGGACCCTCAGAATGGAAACCTTGAGGCGTAGTTGCGGCCATCATTTGAAGTAAATTATATTCAAAAAATAAATGCCATAAAATGTCCTTTCAAATTACCAATAAACCTTATCACACTTGATTTGAGTTTTTATATTTTTTTTGTTCTAAAAAAATACCTCTAGATGGATCATCCTATATGTCAGCACAAGAAAAAGGGGAGTATCGCCCATTTTATTGATATTTATATAGGTTCAAAGATTATATTGTTTATTATAGCTTAGAAGAGACAAATAAAATGTAATTACCAGAAAAAATCGTTTATAGGGTGGGCCAACTAAAATTTAAATCGGCTGTGAAAAAAATACTAATAATTTTTTCCAAATTTCTGGTTTTATTTGGAAAGGTTTCACTTTGTAGTTTTTATATTAAGAGCAACACTCAGTGTTTGTCCCCAATATACTTATATGCAGTGCATTGTATCGGTCAAGAGAAGATAGGTTAGGGTAGGGAAGGAAATAGAAAGTAATGTTTGTGGACATGTGATTTGAACCTGTTCATATCATAGGTGGCAGGAAGCACTTTCGCAGGAAGTCTGTTCCACATATGGACAGCACGGCTGAAGAACGAATTCTTTCTGTAATGCGTCACGCGATCAGTCGGCCAATCAATATCAAATGGATGCGAACTCCTGACAAACTGGTGTTACGGACGAACACTCTGACCTTCGGGATGAGATCACCTGGCTCAGAAGAGCAAACCCCGACAAAGTACTTTGAAAAGAGCAATGCGCAACTACACGCAGAGAAAAGATATGGTTACACTATGGTCACCGCAACAATATTATGTTCTCCACAATAATAGTATGTTCGTCGCAACCATAGTATTGTTTTCTGAATTTAATTTTGATAATAGTATGATTGCCGCAATATTAATATTGTTGAAATGTAACAATAGTATTATTGCCAAATGAAATGAAAATATGGTTGTAGCAACCATATAAACATGGTTGGAGCAACAAAAGTATTGTTGTTTAAAATTTACGATTACAATAATATGATTACGGCAATCATACGGTATGGTTGCGACTATGAACATAACAATACAGGTTTTATAGATCATACATGTATGTGTGTGCGTATGTTTTTTTTCGGTATACCAAAAAAACACGTACACTCGCAGAGAAAAGATATGGTTCCTATATGGTCACGGCAACAATAGTATGTTCTCTGCAATAAAAGTATGGTAGTCGCAACCATAGTATTGTTTTTTTGAATTTCAATTTGACAATAGTATGATTGCGGAAATAATAATATTGTTGAAATGTAACAATAGTATTGTTGAAATGTAACAAAAAGTTTAAAAATAAAAATATGGTTGTAGCAACAATATAAATATGGTTGGTGGAACAAAAGTATTGTTTTCATGGCTTTTATGTTAACAATAACATGATTACGGCATTCATACCAGCAAAATTGTACTTTATTTTAGTTTGACAATGTTATTTTTACGGATCTTACGTACTAATAGTAAAAATAATTAATTTTTTCCAAACATACTACGAATTAGTATAACTGAAATATTTTTAATAAATAATTTTTTTACTGTCCAATAAATCACTGCTATTACTACATAACTTACTTAATAAAATTCTCTATTGTAAAATAACAACTTTACCCAATTTTTACAAAAAATGTTGGGGATCATAGTATGATTGTGTGTAAGTCATACTATGGTTGTACGTTAATCATACTATGGTAATGAGGACCATAATATGGTTGTGGGGATCATAGTATGGTTAAATGTGAATAATAATATGGTTGTAGGGATCATAGTATGGTTGTGTGTGAATAATTCTATTGTTGTGAGGACCATAATATTGTTATGGGGATCATAGTATGGTTGTGTGTGAACCATACTATTGTTGCGATGATCATAATATTGTTGTGCCACAACCATATAACCAACAATAGTATGATGCTCTTCGAATATTGTTACATTCCGCCGATGCTCGAGTGAAACAACAGAGTTGGCTACCCTGTCCTCTTTAACAAGCCTCAGCGCCCTCCCTTGTACCCGGTCGAGAAACTTCAAAGAAGACCGTGAAGCCCAGATTTGGGAGTTATACTCCATTTTTGGCCGAAAGTATGTGATGTAGATATTGAGGAGGTCTAATGAAGTGAAGTACTTCTTGAACCGCTTAAAAAAGCCAAGGCACTTGAATGCTTCTTTCGACACTTCAAAAATGTGTTTGTTCCAGCGAACAATAATGGAACACCATCCAAGCGTTTTCGCTTCGGCCAATGGGCTGAATATTGTTTGGTAGGAAATGAGAATATTACCCAAAAATTATGTTTACTGATGAAGATCATTTTCATCTCGGTGGATATGTCAATGAGCGAAATTTCCGCATATGGGGTTAAGAGAAATCACTCGTGACTATTGAGAAGCCAATACATCCACAACGAGTCACTGTTTGGTGTGGATTTTGGGCTGGCGGCATCATTGGGCCATTATTCTACGAAAGTGAGCAAGGAGCCGCCGTTACCGTCAACGCTGAGCGATACCGCGCCAAGCTCAGCGAATTTTTGTTTCAAACAATTCAGGAGAAAGACATGGACGACATTTGGTTTCAACAAGACTGGGCCACATGTCTGCCATCGATATTTTACGCACTATTTCTGAAAATCGAATAAACAGCCGAAATTGTGATGTCAATTGGACGCCTCGGATCTGTGATTTTAGCTCTTAGGATCATTTTCTGAGAAGAGGCATTAAGGATAAATGTTACGCAAAGTTCAGAGACAGTTTAACCGTTGAAATCGAAGTTGTCGACTGGAGAAATCTACTAAACAATTGGGTTGATCGGATAAGTTACTGCTGAGCCAGTTGCAATAGTCACATGAATGATATTGAGTTCCATTTTTAAATGACAAAGATCAACCTTTCTAATAAAACCAGAAATTTGAAAAATTTATCCGTGCGAGTACTTTTTTATACTTTTTTTTAATTAAAAAATGTTAAATCGCCCACCCTGTATAAAAGAATACCAACTCCTACCGCAATATCGGGCAGATATACGGAGTGTCTCAAATCATGTTTATACCGGGAGGTTAAAATTGTCTTATCTGAGCGGAATCGCCAAGGTGTTCTATGAAGTGTTACTAGTGGATGCAGGGGTGACCGCTGATGCTTCTCGATATAGGCATAATAGCAAAATCTTTCGTTTTCTAAGAGTATTCGAGAAGTTATTGTGTCGTGTCAAAAATTACCAGAGCAGATTCTAACGTAATATGAGAAGGGTAGCGATAATGATAACAGATGCGCTTACAACTACTCCATCTAAAGTTCTGTTCATTATTCTTAACTGGCGTCAGCCTGACATTTTGGCACAGCAAGTGGCTGGTAATGCAGCTATGCGGCAAACGCTAAAATTTTAGGTACAGTCGGTATTGTTTTTATTCCCTACATGACTCTCTAGTACAAGGTATAATGACTAAGTGCTGACGTTTGAAAACCCTTAAAGGAATGGTGATAGATCCTGTGTTAATTATACTGATCGACTTAGAGTAACTATCTGATTCCTATTAGCAATTTCCGTTCACCCGACGCCTGTTCATTTATCTTTGTACTCAAAGTACAGGTCGCAATTATAAACCGCTATCGATGAAACTTGGTACATATTCAAGTTTTCAAAAGAAATAACCCTATTGAAATTGGTCCACATCCATCCATATTTCATCCATACTTATGTTTTTCCTAAATTTCAGAACCTACAGCTCTTAAGGCAACATATGACATCCGGCTTCTACCAAATTTCGCCAAAATTACGAGCGACTCTGGTGAAGTTTGCTCATTTCGGTCCAAGTTTTCTAATAGCTAATACACAAATGTCCCTCCAGATTTATCGTCCTTCTAGAAGCTCTAGAAGCCACCAATTACAATCAATCACGTCTAAATATTGCATGGCATGTTATGAGCGCCCATTTATTAACAGTGGTGTAAGTGCACTACATAGGTCCATGTTTTAGTAAAGCCTCCATACAAAGGTCCAAATTTCACACAGAGCATAGCGAATGACCAGCACATATCTCTAGCAAAATTGACCATATCGGTCCATAGTTTCGAATAGGTCCCACAAAAAGGTCCGTCTTGATTTAAGGTCCTGAAATTCTACAAGCCACAAATGACAGCCGATCACGCCCAAATGAATGGCACGTTATGAGCGATCATTGCTGAAACTGGACCATTGGGGCATATTTTCTCGTAGCCCCCACTTAGAGGTAATTCGAATCTGCATCTGTCCGATCCTACCAAATTTGGCATGTAGTGTTACGAAGCGACCAACGCCCATGTCCTGTTATATTGAACTATATCGGTCGATGTTTTCGACTATATCGGTCGATGTTTTCGAAAATTGAACCATATCGGTCCATGTTTTCGAAAAGGTCCCACAAAATGGTCCGTCTTGATTTAAGGTCCTGAAATTCTACAAGCCACAAATGATACCCGATCACTCCCAAATGCATGGTACGTTATAAGCGACCATTGTTGAAACTGGACCATTTGTCCATATTTTCTCGTAGTCCCTACTTTAAGGTCTTTGCCAATTTTAGAATCTGCAGCTTTAGAAACCACATTTTACATCCGATTACTACCATGTAGGCATGTAGCGTTACGAGCGACCAACGCCCATGCCCTGTTACATTGAACTATATCGGTCGATGTTTTCGAATAGCCCCCATGAATAGGTCCTGATTTGAGTTTCTGCAGCTGGATATTGTAGAAAATCGGTTTTGATTGGGATCAAGCTTTCACATATATGTTTTACTGATTTTACCTTAAGCAATGAATTTTCTCACAAATTTATAGATGCCAGGAATTTTAAAATCTGGGTCCAAAAACCTATTTTCTGTTGGCTGTTCCGATAACATCTAGAAGTCCAGGGTATAATATAGTCGGACACTCCCCTTTTTAGCCAGTAAAATCACCCGCTCTACAAAAATGATAATTATTATGTTCTCCCCAATTGCTCCAACTTCTGTATCGAATCCATGGTAGAGGCTACATAGCATTTGACTCGGCTTTAAGAGCCACAAATAAATAACTTCAATGTGGTACATTGTGAGAGACAAATAGTTAACTTCAACATATTGAGTCAAAATGAATTTTCGTGCATTTCGTGAGTTTGTTGGACTAAATGTGTCCAAAGTGGATTCGTTAATAAGCAGAAATGCCGCAATTGGGCCAATGCGAATCCACGAATGATTGTTAAAAAGCCGATGACTGTTTGATGCGGTTAATGCAAATCGGTTCAGATTAGGATAGGGGTCCACATATAAATTCAACCGATTTTACCTTCAACAATGAAATTTTCTTAAAAGTTTACATATGCCAGGAGTTTTAAATCTAGGTCCAAAAACCTATTTTCTGTCGGCTTTTCGGAACATCCAGAAGTCCAGGGTATAATATAGTCGGAGACTCCCGACTTTAGCCAGTATATTCAAACACGCTACAAAAATGATAATTGTTATGTTCTCCCTAATTTCTCCAACTTCCGAATCGAATCCATGGTAGAGGCTACTTAAGATTCGACTCTTAATTGTGAGACACACCTTAACGTCTAGTTTGTTGCCAAACTTAATTTGACATTTCTTTCAGTGTTTGACAAATGTTACCATGGAGAGGTACAAAATTGAGCAGCGCGATAGGATTGTTAAAGTCTTTTATAAAATTGGGCGTTGATATCAAAATGAACTGCGTGATTATTTTTTGGTTAGCATAATTGACCATATGTGTTCATAGTGGATTCGTCAACAAGCAGAATTGTCGCATTTGGGCAAATGAGAATTCACGAGTAATCACTTCATGAGCAATCACTTCAAAAGCCGTTGACTGTTTGATGTGATTTATGGGTTGGAGGCTTCATCCTGCAGTACTTCTTCAAAAATGAGGTCGGCTAAGCAGTTACCGTCAATGGTGTTCACTAGAGCGCGATGATAACGCACATCTTGTGGACAGAAATTGAGTATATGGATGGTTCTAACAGGTCACTTGCCAAACAAACAGCCAGCGAAACAATGGCGCGTGAAATTCAATGACCGTGTTATCTCACGGCTTGGTGTTGTTAATCGGTTGCCATGATCGTATGGGATTTACGATCATGGCAACCGCAGCTGGAAATTATAGAAAATCGGTTTTGATTGGGATCAAGCTTTCACATTAATGTTCAACTGATTTTACCTTAAACAATGAAATTTTCTCACAAATTTATATATGCCAGGAATTTTAAAATCCGGGTCCAAAAAAATCTGGGTCTGTTGGCTGTTCCGAAAACATCTAGAAGTCCAGGGTATAATATAGTCGGACACTCCCCTTTTTAGCCAGTAAAATCACCCGCTCTACAAAAATGATAATTATTATGTTCTCCCCAATTTCTCCAACTTCTGTATCGAATCCATGGTAGAGGCTACTTAGCATTTGACTCGGCTTTAAGAGCCACAAATAATTAAATTCATTGTGAGCGACAAACAATTAACTTCAACATATTGAGTCCGACCATACTCAAGCTCCAGACAGATACCCCACACCCTCAGAGTGGTGTGGGGTGTCTTATAGACGGCCACGCATGCCTTTATTTGTATTTACTTGTTCGCCTTGACATGGTGACCCTAGGCACCTATTTTCGATCCTGGTTTTGCTACGAAAAATCCGACTGAGTCGGTCTACGTGATTGCAGTATCTTCCTTGCAAATGTCTTAGTTAGCTACTTTAGAATTTTTCCTAAGCCATGTCCCAGAGAAAAAGGAGAAAAACGTCATTAAGTTCGGCCAGCCAAACGTTATACTTCATCCCACAGTCCCTAATCTATAAAAGCGTAAAACATGGGTAGTTTTTTGCCCTATGCGGCCGTCGCTAATCTTATATGTGGTCATCCGATTCTATATCTTTAGCTCTAAAAGCCACATAATACATCCAATTTTGATGAAATTTGGAAAAAGTAAGTTCCTTTTGCCAAGGACGGACCCTGTGGAAATTGTAGAAAATCGGTTTTGATTGGGATCAAGATTTCACATATTCACATAAATTTTCTCACAAATTTAAATATGCCAGGAATTTTAAATTCTGGGTAAATATAGAGCCCGTCCAAGGTGGTTCAAAATCCTAGTCTCAGTTGGCTTTTCGGAAAATTCCTTTTTGCCATTATGGTTGCACGTACCATAAAATGATAATTATTATGTTCTCCCCAATTTCTCTAACTTCTGTATCGAATCCATGGTAGAGACTGCATAGGATTCGACTCGTCAGAAGGCGTTTAGTTATTGTAAATAATAACTTAATCTTTTGCACATTCACTTACTGCAAGTGCAAAATCTATGCTGTCGGGTGTTCAATCAAAACGATATTTCAACATAAAATGATGCGCTTAATTTGAAACGCAGCCTAGAATTTCAGCTTTATGACAAGGGCGTTACCCATTATTTAGCTAACATAAAAACTCCCTTACTTTAAAAACTCTGCGGCTGCAGTTTTATTTTCTTAATCTACCATTAACAATTCCATTCATCATATTTCCCAAACTATGACATCCCCCTGCGCTGACATTATCACTTAATAAATACGTTAGCATTTGTTATGGCCCCGCAAAAGTTCTTTAACCCCTTGTGTTGCGGCAAAAAAATGAAAATACTCGTAATAAAAAAATATATGAAGATACCATCGGAATGGAAAACTAATGAATGACACAATTTTTCATTCATAACCGTTAATAATGTTATTTATTCATAATAAAAATTCCATAATTAATCAATTCCGTCGCCATATAAAAACCCCGATGCTAACTCGAATCAACCACCGCCCTAGCCTCACCTTCCACAGCGAAATGATGAGACTAACGGAAAGCCCTTTTTTATGGTTCCTGATGACAACGTTTGATAAGAAACCCCCTCTCTCAGAATATGAAGAATAAAGGTACGTTAAAAACCACGGCGAGTAGTAGTTCCAGTTGAATGGCAGGGAAATTATGATAAGATAATTTCGAAACTAAACATTTTCCAACAGCCAGCACAACAGCCCGAAGGGACAGCAATGATAACGACAATGACTACCGCCACTCCGCCGACAGAGTTCTCTAATGAAATTAATGTGTAACATTTATTACGGAATGAATTCAGCAGTGTTTTTGATCGATTTGATTTTAAAGAGTTTGCCATGTTATCAAACAGAAACCTCCGGCTGACATTGTTTGGAGTTGATGTCGTACGACATCTTCCCCCTCACGGATGATGGATGTGTCAAATGAACATGGCCAAATACCCTCAGGTAAGGTTTTTATTTTTTGGTTAGCTTCGTTTGGAGATTGTTGCCCTTTTTGCAGTTTTATATGTTATCCTGCCTCCTCCTCATTCTCGACTGCTTTGTGATTCGCTGGGGATGTGGTTTAACCACCCCCCCCCCCTCTCTTCCTTATGGCACATACTAGTACTGAGTTTTCGATAGAGTCTTATAAAATCTTATTAGAAGTACGAATTAAAATTTGGCGACATGGGAGATTTTTATAGATTTTTACTTGTTCGTTTGCGATGTATAGGCTAGTGTAGAGTGATTTTACTTTATACGGTTTCGGGGGTAAAAATATTTGTATTCACTATTGAAATGTATGGATCCTGAGTTTCCATCTTAGAAAAATCTTTAAAAAAATAACCATATTTTAAATTGAAAAGAAATTTAAATTAAAAGACTCACTTGCCCATATTTATTAGTGACTGCCCGTTTTTTGGGCCACATCGAATATACTTAAGGCTGGTCCAACCATAATGCACGATGTTTATTGTGAGTCACAGTTTAACGTCTAGTTTTTTGCCCAACTAAATGAGAAATTTTTCCAGTGTTTGACAAATTCTACTATGAAGAGGTACACAATTAAGAGGTACACAGTTAAATTCTTTTATAAAATTAGGAGTTGAAATCATAATACATTTCGTGAGTTTGTTGGACTAAATGTGTCCAAAGTAGATTCGTTAATAAGAAGAAATGCCGCAATTGGGCCAGTGCGAATCCACGAATGATTGTTAAAAAGCCGTTGACTTTTTTATGCGGTTTATGCAAATCGGTTCAGATTACTATAGTGGTCCCACATATAAATTCACCTTAAACACTGAAGTTTTCTTAAAAATTTAAGTATGCCAGGAGTTTTAAATCTAGGTCCAAAAACCTATTTTCTGTCGGCTTTTCGGAACATCCAGAAGTCCAGGGTATAATATAGTCGGAGACTCCCGACTTTAGCCAGTATATTCAAACGTGCTACAAAAATAATAATTGTTATGTTCTCCCCAATTTCTCCAACTTCTGAATCGATCCATGGTAGAGGCTACTTAAGATTCGACTCTTAATTACACTGTGCGACAGCCACAATCGGTTTGGGATGAAACCACCGGGGAAAGTTATATCGGTCAAAAAAAGGTCATACGTGTCCCAGCGTTTCGTTGGGTCTCATCTAGGAATCGAGATATATCGATTTGAAGTTAGTAAGTATCGTATAGGGGAATTTGTCACGTTTTTGGCTCTTTTGTTTGACATAACTTGAGAACCACTCGTCCGATTTAGCTGAAATAAATTTTAAAAAACCAAGAATTACAATTCCCTTAATCTGTTCATATATTATTTTCCTTTACAAGTAATAGTTTCCAAGTTAAAAATAAGCGCATGAAGAATTTTTTTTTATTTTTTTTTATTATGTCTCATTTTGGTTATAGGTTATGTGACTTTACGTGAAAGTAATAGGACTTGACACTTTTTACCGTTTTGGATTTTTTATGAATTAAAAAAAAAAAATTTAATTTTTAGGCAAAAATAATTTTTTTTTTTCATACATTTATTTATAATTGCGAAACTGTTGCTTAAGTAGGAAAACGGTTTAAGAACAGATTAGAGGAATTGTAATTCTTAATTTTTCTAAATTTGTTTCAGCTAAATCGGACGAGTGGTTCTCGAGTTATGTCAAACAAAAGAGCCTAAAACGTGACAAATTCCCCTATACGATACTTACTAACTTCAAATCGATATATCTCGATTCCTAGATGAGACCCAGCGAAACGCTGGAACACGTATGACTTTTTTTTACCAATATAACTTTCCCCGGTGGTTTCATTCCAAACCGATCACTGACCCTTACCATTTGTCGCAGAGTGTTATGAGACACACCTGAACGTCTAATTTGTTGCCAAACTTAATTTGACATTTCTTTCAGTGTTTGACAAATGTTACCATGGAGAGGTACAAAATTGAGCAGCGCGTTAGGATTGTTAAAGTCTTTTATAAAATTGGGCGTTGATATCAAAATGAACTGCTTGATTATTTTTTGGTTAGCATAATTGACCATATGTGTTCATAGTGGACTCGTTAACAAGCAGAATTGTTGCATTTGGGCAAATGATAATTCACGAGTAATCACTTCATGAGTAATCACTCCAAAAGCCGTTGACTGTTTGATGTGTTTTATGGGTTGGAGGCTTCATCCTGCAGTACTTCTTCGAAAATGAGGTCGGCTAAGCAGTTACCGTCAATGGTGTTTACTAGAGCGAGATGATAACGAACATCTTGTGGACAGAAATTATGTATATGTACCTGGATGGTTCCAACAGGTCACTTGTCAAACAAACAGCCAGCGAAACAATGGCGCGTGAAATTCAATAGCCGTGTTATCTCACGGTTTGGCGTTGTTAATCGTTCGCCATGATCGTGTGTGATTTAACGCCGTTGAACTTCTTTTTTTGGGGATATTTAAAAGCAAAAGTGTTGCTATATATACTATATCTATTTCTGGCCTAGGCAACACTAAGTGTTGCATGGCGTCATCAGACATTTCCATTTGAAAGTTTGAAATTTTTTAGCACAAACGTACTCAAAACGTTTTGACGTACGACCATCACTTGTGTTGTTTACAGTGACTTGAAAAAATTAATTTGGCAAAAAAGCGGAATTAACTCGTGAACATTTTCGTGTGATCATTTTTCACAACTTTCGACGTGGATTATCACGGCAAGAGTACATCGATGAACTTAAATCTTTGTATTGCGATGAAGTACTAGCCTATAGCACTGTGAAAAACTAGTTTAATGAATTCAATCGAGGCCGACGCTCGCTCAAAGACGAAGGTCGTCCAAAAACGGTCATTGTGCCAGAGAACATTGATGCCGTGCGTAAACTGACAATGCAAGATCGTCATGTGACATACCGTGAGATAGAGTCATCCTTGGGCATTTCTTCCACTAGCATACATTCGATATTGCATGAACACCTGGCCGTAAAAAGGCTCTTTCTCGTTGGATCCCCCACAATTTGTCAATAGCCCAAAAAAGGCTCATGTCGATTGGTGCAAAGAAATTTTGAAAAAATACGATCGCGGTGCTTCGAAAGTCGTTTATAAGACCTTCACAGGTGACGAATCATGTATCTATGAGTATGAGCCCAAAACAAAGCCGCAATCGACCGTGTGGGTCTTCGAATACGAGCCAAATCCAACGAAAGTTGTTCGTGAAAGAAGTACTTTGAAGCAAATGGTCGCCGGTTTCTTCGGCAGAACTAGTCATGCGGCGACTGTTGCGCTTGAGCAACGTAGGACGGTCAATTCTGAGTGGTACACCACAATTTTTGCCTTAAGGCTTCTGAGAAATTCGAAAAATGAACAAGAAAATACGAATCACTGTGCACTATGACAATTCGAGCTCTCACACATCGGCTCAAACCAGCGCCTTTTTCACCGGCCAAAACGTCGAATTTATGGGTCATCCGCCGTACAGCCCTGACTTGGCACTCAATGACTTCTTTTTATTCCCGCACATCAAGAAAAAAATGCGTGGTCAACGATTTTCGTCGCCAGAAGATGCAGTTGAAGCGTTCAAAAACCATGTATTGGAGGTGCCTCAATCGGAGTGGAAAAAGTGCTTCGACAATTGGTTTAAGCGCATGCAAAAGTATATAAATCATGCTGGATAAAACTGTGAAGCAATAAAACCACTGTTGATGATAAATATTCGCCTTTTAATTATTAGGCCAGAATTATATATAGCAGCCGTATGTCAATAAGCTAAGAACAACTCAAGAGCTTAAGGATGAGGTAATTCGGCACATTTATGACATTTAACTTCCATTAAGTCTTAGAGTCATTGAAATTATGGACAATCGAATGGCAGGATGTGACTAAGGAAGTGAAGAGCACCTGGAAGATATTTTATTTTACACATCATTGTCATAGATCCTTCTATCATAATGAACAACATTAAGATAATTGTCTGGACCGTTTTTGTTTTATTTACAATTACCATCATGCGTTTTAGTTGGGCCACCCTTTATATACCACTTCGAAATGTAATAAAATTGAAATAATTCTGAATGCCTGTATGTGCATTAGGGCGAACCGATTTGTAAGGACAAATATTTGTCGATGTTGTGCCGTCGATTTTTCGATAGCTTTTGGCATGAGGAAAAAAAAGTTCATATCAAAAAATCATTTTCGAGGCGAACAAATTTAATTTTTTTACATTTTCTCAACTTTTATTTTTAAGTTTTCATGGTTTACTTCCTTTTACCTTTTCTCAATTTTATATTTAAGGTTTTTTTAGTAGGTAATAAAAATATTTCATTTTAAAAATTACCTTGTCAAGGTGATACAATACACACAAGTATGCCACATACGTTACAATATATTAGTAACATTTAATGCTTGAGTATAGAAATACGACTGCTTCGATTCTAATGCTTTTTGTGATATATTGTAGCAGAATTTTTTTTCTCATGCCAAAAGCTATCGAAAAATCGATGGCTAAATCGACCCACCCTAATGTGCATGCTCATTTACCAACGTTTTTAGGATCAGAGTGACCAATTTTATTTAAGCCAAATGAACTGAAACATACGAGTACATCAGCTGTTGCCTTTTTGGGGTATTTATTATGCGGCCGTGGTGTGATGGTTAGTCTGCATGACTACCATTCAAGTAAGCGAAGGTTTTAATCCGGGTAAGAATATCTAATAAGGGAACCTAGCTAGGTTCGTCCGGGCCGAAGCTTATAAAAGCTAAAGTTTTCAGAGAATTATCTTTATATAATTATATGCCTAACGCTGAGACCTAATAGAGGTTAAATGTCGTTAATGAGCCGAATTATTCCATCCTTTAACATTTTGATTGTTCTTGGCTTACTGACGTACACTTTTCCTTTTAAATATCCCCAGAGAAAGAAGTGCAAAAACAAAACATCACGAAGTGCACTAATTGCATTTTGATTTGAACGCCTATTTTCGTAAAAGAATCTTAAAGCACTGTTTAATTGTGTACCACTCCACAGTTGTATTTACAAACGCTGAAACAAAGTAATGTCAAATTTAATTAGGCAAAAAGTTTTGACGTTAAGGTGTGACTCTCAATTAACATCGTGCATTATGGTTGGAGAACCCTCTACATCATGGAATTGCAATATGAATATGTTTTAAAGGGGGCGTAGCACCGCCTAATTTTCCATTTTAATGGCAAAAGAGCAACCAGTAACAACATGATTGGGAACATAGTCTCACGTTTTGAGGGACGGAAAGAGTGGTCAGAATCCTAGGGTAATACACCAGCATCAATTATAATTGCACCTTCAGATGTACTGTATGTTGCGGTTGATAAGGTTATATGAAAATGAGGAGGGTCAACCAGATTACATATTTCATATTTTACTTATTTCAATCTAATAATTCTTACAACTATAAACTTAATTATAATAAAGGGTTTTCCACTAAGGACATAACAATTTTATACATGAACAAAACACAGATTTTTTAAGATAAAGAGTTCAAATTTATTCCAGGTTTGGTGCAAATATTACATTTAAAGAATAAAATTAGATTTTGGTTATATGACCACCATGAGCCCGTGTACATTCTTTGTATATTCCTTGGACCCAATTTTACACCACTCTTGCAGACATTTCGACCGGGTCGTTAACAATTTCGTATTGGATGTTGTGTGTGAACTCATTTAAAATTATTGGTTTGTTGACATAGACCAATACTTGATGTGGCCCCATTAAAAGAAATCCAATGGCGTTTTATTGCATGAACGAGGTGACCATTCGACCGGACCATATCTCGAGATAGCACGTTCACCGAATTTTCTTTTCAATTAATCGATTGAAACGCGTGCTGTGTGGCTAGCAGCACGAAAAAATAGGCCCAATCACATCTCCGGCGTAAAAATCCCACCTCACAAAATCCTCTTGGAGCACATGTGAGTTTGTTGCTGTCCAATAATGCATATTTTGTTTATTGACATGACCATTCAGCCAAAAATGAGTTTCATTGCTGAAGATGATTATTTAGGCCAAAAATTGGAGTAAGCGCTCCTAAAGTTGCGACCGCCGAATCAGAGTTTCAGTAGTAATTTTTAATGATTTCCAAACGTTGCTCGTAAGTGAACTTTACTATTATGAAAATCTTGACTTCGACTAACGTTTTGACACTGAAGGATCATTTTAAATGTCTGAGGGTGCGTTGACATAAAGATACGAAATTGTTATGTGGTGCGGTTCATAAGATGGTGGAATCCTCGGTGCATAGTTTTTTCAAAAATGATGATGGCCGGAACGTAACCGTGAATGATGCTCGCTATAGCGCCATGATCTTCGTTCTACCTGAAATTGAAGCACGTAATCTTGACGACATTTGGTTTCAACAGGACGGTGCAACTTGTCATACAGCTGCTCAAACAATAGATCTTTTGAGAGGTCATTTCGAAAATTAGCTAATTTCACGTTTTTAACAGGTGAGTTGGCCGCCTATATCGAGTGATCTTTGAGGTAACGTAAAGTCCTAAGTCTATGCTGACAAACCAGCTACGATTCAGGTTTTGGAAGCCAACACTACGCGTGTCATTAAAGCCATACCGGTCGAAATGCTCGAACGAGTCATCTAAAATTGGACCCTTAGATTGGAAACTCTGAGGCGTAGTTGCGGCCAACATTTAAAGGAAATTATATTCAAAAAATAAATTCCATAAAATGTCCTTTCAAATTACCAATAAAGATTCCACACTTGATTTGATTTTTTTTATATTTTTTGTTCTGAAAAAAACACCTGTAGATGGATCACCCTATATATTCTAAATAATTCAACTTCAATTTTATAAGCGAAAATACTTTCTGTGCAAAAGAATAGCACCAAAATATTCTAAAAACTCCATTCGATTATTTAAGCACTGGCTTTAGACGTATAATTTAAACTTGCCCACAAACATTTCGGTCCCTTGGGTATCAGACTTTTCCTTACACCTGTTCTGCACGCAACCCAACATTTCCATCCAAACTGAAACCCATTACACTAACAAGTGCACGAAAGTAACCGAAAAATTGAAAAAAGGACAACCTATACAAACAACAACCTTTTAAATTATTATCAAAAAACCACCCTTTCAAAAAATTGTTGTCACCATTTCTACCAGAAGAACGGCAGACTTACCCTTACCTCATTTCAAATGTTTTATGTTAAGTAATATTGCACATACGAGTATAGGTTAGATGGGCCAGGGGTGGGTATAGACACGAACGGGCAAAGCAGTCGATATGAAGGCATGATTTTGCTTTTCGCCGGCATTACCGAGGATTCCCACTATTGTCTCCAAATACACGAACACGCAATAATCGTCCGTCACCCACACCTTTCACGTACACATGTAAGGTACATTCGGGGTTAGGGGAGAATCCTGCGAATAAAGCCGTAAATGTTATTTAAAACGTACCAAACATTTTTTTTTTGAATTTTAAACGTTACCAAGTAGAAATTGTCATATGCCCAATTGGATATGTGTGCTCTAGACATTTATTGGGATACGCAGCGCATACCCTTCACTTTTCACAGCCCAACGGCAAAAGAGAAAAAAGCGGCCGTCATTATGGGTGTTATGCGAAAAGCGGACGTGTGGAAGAATGGGCACAGTGTAACGTGTGGGCACGATATTTGGCTCATTTAAATCTTTGAGGTGAGGACTTTTCAACGGAAAAGCTGAAAAAGGGACTGAGATGCCCCTTCTTGCTAATTACTAGATTCATACTTAGCTAAGTTCGAAGAAAAAGTCGTAGTTCTTCGATCTCGCGTAGGTGTGTGCTGAACCAAAATTTATTAGGATCGCTTCTACGATTTAAGCTTTTCACTGGAGACTAAGTGGCTCCTTTGAGTGCTCGTAGTAACAGTCGAAGATGCTTAGTAGTACTAAGTGAGTACAGTATTAGAACAGAAATTAGAACTTCTAGAAATTAGAACCAGCATTTTGATGCATTGACAATTCGGAAATTAGAACCAAAAATTCTAATTACATGTTACGCAAAAACTAACTAAAGGGTGGTTAAATTTGAAGGGCCGATGATGATTTGTCGCGCAAAAGAGTCATTGTTTCGTTAGCTGTGTGGCAAGTCGCACCGTCCTGTTGAAACCTCATCCGTCCACATCTATATCTTCCAATTCGGGCCATAAAAAGTTACGATAGCGAACACCATTAACAGTAACTGCCTGACCGGCCTCATTTTGGAAAAAATAAGGCCCGACGATGCCGACAGCCCATAAACCGCACAAAACAGTAACTCTTTGTGGGTGCATTGTTTTTTCGACATCACTCTTGGATTATCATTAGCCCAGATGCGGCAATTCTGCTTATTGACGAATCTACTGAGGTGAAAATGTGCCAGAAAATGATTTTCTTCGAAAATTGATTTTCATAATAAGCCTCAATACTTTAACACGTTGCTCACTTGTGTATCTTTCCATGGTTCAAATTGTGAAATATCAAGCTTGACGTGGAAAAACAAAGTAGTTCTACTTTGTGATCGTCTACTGTACCACAGAATATAAGTCCTAGTCATCGCAAGTTTTTACCCGCAGCAAATGCTCGAAAATAACAATGGCAGCAAGAACAACGCCTATTGTTGTAGAAAGCACTGGCAATTTGAATTTTTTGCAATGGATTTCCAAACCTCATCAATGAAATAACCGAATTAATGAGTCGTTTTAACATTCTGGTATCTAAGCTCCACAACGACAGCCTTAAAGTTGTGATGGATACAACCTGTTCTACCTGGTTCATTCTATGACAGCAAAATAGATCTATCTCGCCTACACACAGAGAACAGATTGGTTTCCACAACCGAATTTTTTGACAACGAATGATTGAGGTTGCATGCACCTCGAGTACTCAATCAGTGCAACAGAATGTTAGTTTGAGCTCTGTAATTTTTAGTAATTGGAACTGAAGTATCGGTGGAACATACAAAGTATCAAAAAACTGTTAGCACACCAAAAGTACTCTTAAACAAAGGGAGGGTCATTTCGAGGAAATGAATAATGGAAAATTTCTACTGTAGTCATCACAATCGAGTTATTTTCAGTCATAAAGCCAATTTAAAACAAATAATATTAAACAACCCGTTTTGGTTGTGATAAAATTTTAGTTATCATTACTAACATTCGGTTGCAACAAGAACTTGTTTGCGAAACTATTGGTTGCCATGACTACCAGATAAATAACATTTCCGCGTTTTATTCACATGACCAATCAATTAGTTATGCGTACAATACGATGATCATATTTATCATGGTGCGGTAAGACGAACCGAATATCCATTACGATTATAAACATTTGGTGATTGCAACCGATATTCTTCTTTTGCTACGGAATTTTGGTAGTTTCAACCGACTTCGAACTAATTTTGTCTCTGTGTGTAGGCTTGACGCCAGTGACCCAAGCATTAAATGTATGAGGGAAGCAGTCAGGTCAGGGGCTAATGCGAAATATATTTATAACGTGTCGCAAGCGGATGTCTACCTGTCCCAGGCGATATCGCCCCTATGTCAGCGCCCTTCTTCCGGTCGAAAATCGGCTGGTTCCAGACGACTTAAGCGCGTTTTGTGAACTATGGCGTTTGAACTTAGCTAGCGATCAGGAAGGTTTACTGTGGCGGAACAAATCAACAACACCACCGCCAGCACAGCGCAATCACCCATAATTCTGGCTGGGTGGTTACAAGTACTGGCCAGCTATCGCCATCGTGAGCTCAACTTTTGTATATGTAATCAGCTGGCGCTCTGGCATTTATCAGAGATTAGACCACCTCCCCATACTCTTCATTAATTGCAGACCAAGCGGCTTCATTACCTCGCAAAGGTGCGAGTCTGTTGAATATTATGATGCGCCATGAATCAACACGATGCACTATTTAAGTAGGCTAAGATACTCTCTGTGTGGCAACCAAAACGATATTTGCAGTTCTACTTATAGTTTTGATATTATCAGAAGGGTCATCCACCTAGAAATTTCAGGAAAAATATCTAAGACTGGGAAAAAATGTAGCGATATAAAAGAGAACCGCTACATCAAAACGCTTGCACGATAGCTCTAGACTACATCCACAATGCCAATGGCAAAAAACTTGCACCAGGCCAAAAACTCGAACCAAGCCAAAATCTCACACCAGGCCAAGAACTCGGTGAATGCTATCCTCGAAGAGCACCCCCCAGAGGTTGCTGATAAGGACAAAAGTCTTCACAGAAACGGTGAAGGACTGCGTAGTTGTCTTAATTCATATTTGGTTCCAACTGAGACTAGTACACTCAATATCTGCTCAAAAAGCGGTGGTTAAGGGCCACATTATCAGCTACACCTATTGCACAGGTAGTAAATGCGTCTAGCATCTACTAACTATAACCTTACTGTCTGACATATTGTAGTCTAGGTAATATGCATTCTGCGCTTTTATATAAGATTGGCATTTGCCGACAGAATCTTCTGTCGCAGATAGGTAAGCTCCATATTCCCACTAAGTTTGCCGTATTGGTCATTGAATCTGATACTTAAGGGTTCTGATACTTAAATACTCGTACTTCTTACCATCGTTAAGCCCTTTGTACAAAGTTCGACCTTTAGAAAAAATGTTCGGGTTTCACATCTACTTATGTACAACTAATTTGTATACACTTGCAAAATTATTAATTTTTTTTCTGAGAAAATACTCCTCTTTCTTGTCCTTTTTCCACTTCTATACTACAGCGATGCGTTATGTACATTTTTCTTCGATTCGTGGGCTTTTAACAGCACTTTTCCGTTCCGTGAGCTAGAGTACCGCATTTTGTTTGGTAGGGGGCTTCATTTATTGTGCAATAAGCTTTTACCTTGCGCTAATACCATCGGGAGAAGGGGTATTTTTCAAAGCAATTGGAATAGATAAGTCAGGAGAACTCAACGGACTTATCCTTTTTTTACGCAGATTCGCGTCATCTATCTTATATTCGCTACATTTAATCTATTGTGTGTTTTCATTGCTACCTGTATTATCCGGAAATTTGCATCCGCAGTCCCACCCATTACGTTAGTTTGAATGCCATTATTTTTTTTTAGGACTCTGCACAATGCTGAATCTCGAATATGTAATTATTATATAAAAATATACATATAAGTATATCGCATTTCAACTGGCTGCTCTTATTTAATAAAATTCGCCTTGGAGTTGGCATATGTATATGCGGGCTAATGCCAGCAAAATGAGCTAATGTGTGGAGTTGATCAGTAAAATTTCGTCCCGATTTAGAAATTATGGTATTCAAAAAGCTTTCGTAACACTTGCAATTTTGACCATATGAGACTGACAATGTTAGATAATTTAATCAATTCACATCTCTTTCCCTGGAAGTATTTAAGTCCCGGGTTTTTATAATTCTGAGACCCTGGAAACTCTCCAATAGAATATCCGCCAGAGGGAGAACTAAACTGTACTCGTTTGTAATATCTGTTTTGAGTAACTGGTACGAGTAAGATCACTAGATGTGACACTCTATACTTCACTCTAGGGAGATTTAATTTAACGGAGCTTGTGAGCAAGCCTTAGGACCTGGCAGCTCTCTAAGAGAACACCTGTTGAAAGTACGAGAACCGAATTCCAGACGATTTCACAAGAACGACTAAAAAAAACAGGAAATTGCCCAAATGGTTGTCTACAATCCCGATGCCCACTTGACTCATACAAACATTAAAGGTCATCCAATAATCATTCGATTTTATTGTTAAAACTTTAAAAAACTTAATTAATTCCTGCTACGTAATCGCTGGCAAACCTTTGACCATGAGTTACATAAACTTTTGCGTTTTACAATGTCTACCATATTATCTCCTCCATTTGTAGTCGAAAAGACATCTAACCTATTTCCCTCCCTCACCCATCACTACCAACAAACAATTTTTATTTTACTGCTCTTTGTTTGTTGGTCTCCAAGGTCCAATACTATAATTTACTGAGGTCATTCCTCATGTACACTTTGGTAGCGCATTAGAAACGCAATTGTTTGTCGAAATATTATTACCAACTCGTTCCACTGTGCCACGGTGGCATAACGGCTGTCAAGTTCTCATCAAATGTAATTTTATTTGTCATTTTGATTATGACATTGTAATGCTTTAATTGATGCGATATTATTGTTCTTGGCTCGATATTTTTCAGGCAACAAAAGGTTGCGAACACGATGGTGAATAGAGAGTGAGAGGTGGTGCGAGATAGCGCGGGTGTGCGAGTGTGGTGTTGTAGCCAAAGTATTTACACAAAATATTACAGATACATTTAAAATCCTCCCGCATTTTGTACAGATGCGTGCGGACGTGCATTAGGGTGTCACGTTAAAAAAAACTACTAATGACTTTGGAGGTTTTAAGTAACAAACAACTGTTTTTTTCTTGACTTGAAGTCCTGCCAACATATGCTAGTTTCTCTAGTTTTTTTATAGAGTTCCTTCTAACTCCAACAGCTTTATCTAAGGACTGCCATATTGCTTCAATGTTTTTGATCACCTCACCCAATTTTTCACGAACACTTTTCTTTTCTTCCATACGCAAGTATAAAAAATTCGCCAACACCGTACGCTTTGTGGGACAATTATCACTGTCCATATTTTTAAGTAGATTTCCTACTAAATACACTCTTTTTGAAGTTACCCTGGTTTTAACCATGTTTTTATAACGGATATAATCAGAAAATTTTCACGAATTTATGAGTTCTGGATGCAGCCATTAATTTGCACTTTTTAAAAATTTTAATGTAGCTAATTATTGCTTTGACTTTTAGCTCATAGACTGCTATTTCACAATAACAAATATGGGTTAAGTGAGACTTTCATAAAGAAATTAATTTTTTAGCGACTAATGACACATCCAAAAATTCTTAACCTACATTTTTTTATACCTTATTGTTCCAAGAATATATAAAAAAATATGCAAAATATGCATTGAAAAAATATGCATTGAAAAAAAAAATGCGAAAATGTTCTGCATTTTTTGATTTCTAGAGGCTACAGCAAGCAAACGGCTCAATAAATTTTACTTTTTTAATTTTTTTGTTATTTGCTTGACCATTTAGCTCAAAGATTGCGCTTTTAGATATTTCTTATATTTACTAATAAATTATTTTAAAATTTTGTTTGTACGTATACCTTTAAAATTTTCGAAAATTGCCAAAATCCTGACTTCAACCGCGTTGAGCAACTTTTTGGCAAAAGTTTTTCAAAATCTTTTTTCACAGTTCTTATTACAATCATTGAGACATTCTAAAACTGTAAGTGCTCATTAAAAAATGTGAACTTTGGAAATCTGGACAGGTCTAATGTATATGTACATTGCTCGCCAGTCTCAGTAATCTGATTTCCTTACAAACATACTTGTATATCGCAACACGTTATAGAGTGAATATAAGGAATTTTCGCGATTCACCCCTGTAGATGATCGATTGACTCCAATTTGCAGCAGAAATTAAAATTTTTACATCAGCACTTATACGAGTTTTTAACTAAATGACGGCAACAGCAAAATTAGGCTACCACAAGAAAATATTTGGTTACAGCTTTTACGAAAATCATAGTACTACGACGAGTTAATAATATACATTCCCCAGCAAAGAATGCTGTCCATAACGCAATGCTACAGGGCGTAGCAAGAAAAGCTGCATAGTAGCGATATCGGAAGGAGAAAGGAGGAAATAATATTATGCCGACAATGGAAGCGAGAAACGAAAGTGCGAGAAAAGAAAGTGCGAGAAAAGAAAGTGCGCCAACTAAGTTTTTTTTTTAATTTCCTGCAAGGTCCAACTAAAGCCTCGTTTTAACAAAACCACTAGTCTGTACAATCTTGAAAATTCTGGATTAATTTCGAAAAAAAAGTACATACGATTTATGCTAACATATGGAAAGGCTTCTCTAAACAATTAGATACCAAGGGAGGCTTATAAAGGGTGTTTTTTTAGACGTGTGGTTTTCAATCTGGCCATTTTCTCGGAGTTGTTCATTTTGACAGCTGTCACCTGGTTTATGATTGGTTTGGTTTGTCATTTCATTATGACAAGACTTTCTTCGGAACAGCATTTGCATATCGTGGTGATTGAACCCAAAAGAGAAGACCAACGATCCTGATTTTTACAAGAAACTTTTGTTCAGCGATGAAGCTCACTTTTGGCTGAATGGGTACGTTAATAACCAAAATTGTCGTATTTGAAGTTATAAAAATGCACAAGCCATTGTTGAGACGCCGTTACATCCGCAAAAAGTCACTGTTTGGTGTGCTCTATGGGCAGAGGGAATCATTGGTCCATATTTCTTCAAAATGGAGGATGTTGATGTGGACGACCTTTGGTTCCAACAAGACGGCGATACGTACCATACAGCCAACAAAAAATAACAATAAGTATTCAAATCTTAAACCTAGTTGATTCTAAAGGGTCTTACCAGTGTAAACAGCCCTGCTAGATTTGCACATGCGATTTTAAGAAAAATACAGTATTCAGATTGTTGTCATAAAGATAATTGAGTTAAAAGTTTAATATGTAATATATTGTATTTAAAATTTTTAATGTTATAGTTGTCGGCGATTGTCTTCAAGTTTCTATGTCAGGTCCAAGGTGTTTCATCTTCTGAGGCGTACATGTCCCTCAAAATAAAGTAGACCTCTGGCGAGTGCGTTTGGGTGGGAAATTAATTTGTTAACTTAGGGAATAATCTCGGATTTCTTCTGTGATGGTTTTAATATTATGATCCTTATGATTCGCATTCCTTATGTGCCATAGAGCTCCGACGATTATTCGCAGGATACTGGAATGTCTTCTTTGTAGCTTATTGATATTGGTCGCGCATGCTGTCCCCCAGAGTTGGATTCCGTATGTCCAAATTGATTAACTAATCGCTTAATGTAATTGAACTTTATATTCTAGTTGTAGAGTTGACCTAGGACCCATTAGCCATTGTAGCTGGTTGAATTTCAGCTTTATTTGAGATACCTTCATATTTATATGTTTGACCAGGTTAGACTTCGATCTAAATGTACTCGTATTCCTAAATCCCTTACATTATCTTTTTGGAGCACCATAGAATTAAATATTTTTACAGGAGAACACGACTCCTTTCTGAGGGTGAACGTGAGGTGCGTGCACTTACTAGCGTTTACTACTATTCTCCATTTTTGCAACCATTTCTCAAGTTCTCGGATGTGATTTGTAGTTGGTTGGTTGCAGCTGTAGGGTTCTGGTGGATACTGACAAAAGCTGTATCATCGGCAAAAGTGGACGTATGTGTTGAAGGGGAAGTGGGCATATCAGCCGTTAATTACAAGTTTATAATAGGCCCCAATGTGCTTCCTTGGGGGACACCAGCAGTATTTTTTGGAATTAGAAAATGCACCTTTTGATTTCACTTTGAACGATCGATTTAATAAATAGCTCCCGAACAGTTTATGAGTATTGACTGGTAATAAACTACATATTTTGAAAAATGTCCTTCGTGCCATACTTTGTCAAAAGCTTGGGAAATATCTATGAAGAGAGCTGAGCAGCACTGTTTATTCTCGTAGGCTTCTCTTATCGAAGTTGTTATACGATGTACTTGTTCTATTGTGCTGTGGTTCTCCCGAAATCCGAATTGGTGGTCGGTGATTACGCAATTTGTCGAAATGTAAAGTTTTATTTTTTCCGAAAACTCCTCTCAAACATTTTTGATATATTTGATAACAAGCTTATCGGTCGATACGAATTAATTTGAGAAGGGTCTTTGCCAGGCTTCGGAATCTTATCTATTACAGATTGCTTCCATGATTGAGGGAAGTAACCGAGGCGTAAAATGCTGTTGAAGATAAATAATATTGTTCTGATAGCTGAATGAGGAAGTTCTTTTACCAATTTCGCATTTATTCCATCCCCTCTTTCATTTAGTTTGAGATCTTTTATTGAGTCTTCGATTAGTTTCAGATCTTTTATCGAGTGTTCGATAAGTCTTAAACGAGGTGGATTCCAGACTACTTCGTCTATCATAGGTATGCTGATTGAGTACTCGTATATGTCTCGGTTTGGGGTAACTGTACTGTTTATACTTTCTTTTATTGAAAGAAACTTTTGGTGAGCGCATTATTTCGCGTCATGGACCTGTGTCGTGGCTTCCAAGATCGTGCGATTTAACATCGCTGGACTATTTTTTGTGGTGTTTGATGGGAAGTCTTCTCTACTCGGATAATCCCGACACGATGGACACCTTAGAAGATAATATTCGGAGCGTTATTGCTTACATACGGCCCTAAATACTACAACAAGTGGTGGAAAATTGATCCTCTCGGCTGGAATTTATTTAAGCCAGCCAGCCGCGGCGGCCACCTTTCCGTAATGGCAAAACCTTATCTTTATATTAAAGCTAAATTCTTTGCCATAGCATTAAATTACTTATATGCGATTTATTTTTTCTTTAAAACCAAACGTTTGAAATAACACCTTTTGTATATACTTTACTAGAAGTAAACAGCTGCGTCTCGCTATACCAGACATGATTTTAGAGAAATAATAGAAGAAACATGTTCGGTTTAATTTGTGTACCAATAAATTGAATCTTACCGTAGTAATACTCGCATTACTAACTGATATGTACGCCTCCCTTTTCGTGAAATCACGGACAATCCTTACATATACGAGTCCATAGTATAAAAACATCAAAATAATTTGTCCTGAATGTTGTTGGACAATCATAAAAAAGGTATGCCATGGCACAAATTTAAATACTAACAACTTATTTTGTTACATGAAAAACGTTTATAAGTTGTGGTCTTTTGAAGTTTTTGATGGGCGATGACACGCCCTCTGCAAAAACGCATCTATGCCACTATCTGACAAATTATTCGCCCACTGTAGCATACTGTGAACTTTTCATTATAATCTTCCCATTATATGGTCACACAAAAACTTTAGGAAATCGCCTTGAAACCGCCCATTTTTTCCCAAGACTTATTTCACTACACGCTACTAGTATATGTGACCCGGCCTATGAAAAGGTGGCTTATGACTCAAAAAAGAAATTTCTGTTAAAGATAAACAATGCATTTCTTCAGTATCTCAGTTTTTTTTGAGTCATATGTCGGGTCACATATATTTCAAATCTGATTTTACGTACTTAAATGCTTAATAAATTCTAGTCGCTTCAATTCTTTGGATAAGTGGAACGTACCATTCACTTCGACAACGTGGTACCGAATATACTCTAAAACACTTTTTTGAATTGTGTGACTTACACCGCTTTAAAAAGGCTGATGTTTTAATGTTCAGTAATTTAAATTTTCTGGTCATTTAAAATTTTTAAATGCGTAGAATTTACCACGTTCCTTTTAAAAATCGTATACGAGGGTTGCTATATATATTTCTGGCCCAGTCAAAACTAAGTGTTCCCTGTCGCCATCATCATCTGACATTTCCATTGGAAAGTTTGACATTTTTTAGCATAAACGTACTCAGAACGTTTTGACGTACGACCATCATTTGTGTTGACAGTGACTTGAAAAAATCAATTTGGTCAACTCGGAGTGGTACACCACAATTTGTTTGCCTGAAGTCTTCGGAGAAATTCGAAAAACGAACAAGAGAAGACGAATCATTGTACACCATGACAATGCGAGCTCCCACACATCGGTTCAAACCAGCGTCTTATTGACCGGCCAAAACATCGAATTGATGGGTCATCCGCCGTACAGCCCTGACTTGGTACCCAATGACTTATTTTTATTCCCCCACTTCAAAAAAAAATGCGTGGTCAACGATTTTCGTCGCCAGAAGAAGCGTTCAAAAACCATGTTTTAGAGGTGTCTTACTCGGTGTGGAAAAAGTGCTTCGACAATTGGTTTGAGCGCACGAAAAAGTGTATGAATCATGCTGAAGAATACTATGAAAAACAATAAAACCATATTTGCCGATAAATATTCGCATTTTCACTATTATGCCAGAAATATATATGGCAGCCCTCATGCTCGTATTCTCAGGCTGATGTTTTAATGTTCAATAATTTATATGTTCTGGTCGTTTAAAGTTTATAAATGCGTAGAAGGTCCAACGCCCCTTTAAAAAATCGTATACATATACTCTAGTACTTTCCTGACACACTTCCATCTGTTATACATTTCAAGAAAATCTGCTAGTATAAATTTGATCATAACATCGCCTTTAAAAAAGGGGACTATTTAGTTTTTGAATGTGAAAAGTGCTACGCCCCTCTGTAAAAACGCATCCGTGTATACTTTAAATTAACATATTCGCCCTCAATACTTAATACTTAGTTTTGAGACGATCTGCCTATAATTATGCTCATTACATTGCTTTTAAAAAAGGGGCCCACTTTTTTCTGGATCATATTTTATTATACACTAAGAGTAAAGGGTGATCCAACTTATTCGCACGAAACAAAATGTTTTCATAGAATTATCTTAACATATTTTATTGTGAAAGAAGGATCTATTACAGGTATGGGTGAAACAAAATTTCGATCAAATGTTTGCCCTGACTTCGGTGGCATAATGGAGGTTTAGCGTCGTTAATATACCGAATTATCTCATCCTTAAGATCTTGAACTGTTCTTGGTTTATTGACGTACACTTTTTTCATCTAAATATGCACATAAAATGTCCAACAGTGACAAATCACATGATCGTGGCGGTCTTTTAACATCGCCACTACGTGAAATAACATCGCCATTAAATTGCTCTCGCCAAAGAGCCATTGTTTCGTTGACATATCGTCCAGGTTCATACCCCAATTGCATTCAACAAGAAGTCCGTTAAGGTGACTGCTTGGATCCTCTTTTTGCTTGGATCTTTTTAAGGGTTTTTTGGAAATAACTTTGCGAAAATTCAAGATTTTTAAAATCTGAATCTTGTGCTAAGTCGTGCTAGCCTAGCACAATTTTTCCGCCACAGGACAAAAATCGCTTACTTTGAAAACTTAAAAAATAAACGCATTTTTTACTTTTTTAGCGTTTTTCGAAATAACTTGACCTCTTTTTGGCACGATGACGCCATAAACCAAACCCAGAAGTCAATCTATGTGGATGCATCGGTTTTTCAGCAATCACTCGTCGATTGTTATTTGCCCAAATGCGGGATTCTGCTTACTAACGAATCCATTGAGGTAAAAGTGTGCCTGATCGCTGAAGATGATTTTATTTTTAGCCACCATTCACTTCTGTCTGTTCAACCAACCATTCGGAGTATTGACGACGCTTGAAATCGTCAGTCAGTCAATGGTCAGTAGCCTACTTCACCCGTTCATACAGCTATATTCTGTGAAAATTTCAAGAAGATAGGATTAGTAGTTTTTGCTCCAATTAACAACAAACAAACAGATACAATTTAATTCAATTTTATAAAAATAGGGTAGTCCGAGAAATATTTCGAGGTTTTGCAAACGGCCACCCATCCATCGGTGAGTGGTATTAAGAAAACCCGTTGAAAATTTCTAAAAATATTCCAAAAGCACTTGATCGATATTGCTTTACCGACAACATTTTCAAAAATGAGGATGGAAAGCATAAGAAGCCAAAAAATTAAAGTGCGTTTTTTCAGTCCCATAACAAAATAAAGATTTTTTGCTCTTCAGGATAGTTTTAGTTTGTTTGTTCGAGACACCCTACTGTACATGTGTACATTTTCTTTGTGTGACATATTCATGTTTTGTACGTACACACAAACAACTTGTTTTCCAGCGAACAAAGGATGATGGCATACATCAAATGTTGCATGCAACAGCACATTGGGCGAACATTTAAAATGTTCACTTACCATCTCATCGCATACTCCAAAACAACCCTCCTGTTAATTTGGTCGTCGGCGTATTCGGTAGATACTCGCACACTACTCTTGTTGTCGTTGTTGTTGCTGATTTTCTTTCGAACAGAGCCAAAAAACAAGCAAGTGACAAGCGGCAACCATGACAAGTTAAATTTTTCCTTTTGTATTTTCCATACAGGCCGTAATAGTGCTGTTGTTGTTGTTGTTGCTGCTGCTACTGCGGCTGCTTTTGCATTCATATCCGCTTACATTAAAATTTACTTTATATTAAATTCATCATGTTTTCCATACCATTCAGTCATTCACTCATTCATCCATTCATTTTGTGTTTTTGATATGGAAAATCATGTAATTGATGTTCTTTAATTGCCATACGAGTACGCCGAACGACAGCAACACGGCCTCACTGGCTGACACGGCTGGCAATGTCATCATAAAACGATGACGACGACGACAACGATATATTGCAGCAACAACAACGACAACAAAAAGTGTAATGTCACTAATGATCCTTGGGGTAAATGTAATGTAAAACTCATACATAATAAATTATATATAATAAGGTTATGATTGGATTTTCCTCCCGCTTCTCTCCCTCGTCCTTTATTTTTCCGCATTTTCGCCGTTGACGAATTAACTCAACCGTATCCTGGCCTTTATCCTTGCAGGACTCTTGTTGTTGCAAGCGATCATGAGAAAATTTTAATATATTTTGGCTTTAGTTTTAATGCGTTTTCAGGAAGGGGAAACTGTCAGCGTAAATAAATTGCATGGTTTCCACTGGGGACTGGAGTTGTAGGAGGAAGGCAACGAGTTGTTATTGTTTGTGGTCATTGTAGTCTGGAGATATTGACATGTGACATAAAGGCGTCATTAAGCCTTTCAAGAAAAATGTGCACATAAAACTCTTTCTTGCTGTGGAACAAACACGACAGAATAGAATAGGATATGGTAAAATAGTATCGGATAGAATTGTTTGGATTGGATAGAATCCGCTAGAATATGATTGGAAAATATAAATTCTAACAATTAAAAATATCGTTAACTTCGGCCAGACAGAAGCTTATACACCCCCATCGTGAATTCGAAATGGGCCAATCCTAGGGAAAACAACTTTTCTCTCAGGGGATTAAAGGTTTTAGGGAAAGAAGACCACTTTTTGTAATATTTGTTCAACAAATACTAATTTCTGATAAACAAACAATGTTTTTAATGAGGGCAGTTATCTAAGGCCCATAAATATATCGAAGTTTTATCTTAAATTAGGGTCGTACTCATGACCAAATGAGCCCAAATCATTTGTTCATGAGTACAACCCGAATCTTAGATAAAACTTCGATATATTGATGGCCCTCAGATAACTGCCCTCATTAAAAGCATTGTTTGTTTATCAAAAATTAGTATTTTTTGAGCAAATATTCCCAAAAGTGGTCTTCTTTCCCTAAAACCTTTAACCCCCTGTGAGAAAAGTTTTTTCATAGGATTGGCTCATTTCCAAACTAAATTCTCCATAGCTATCTTCATGTAAAATTTCCAGATCCTTAAATAAATTCACGCCGAGAGTAAAAAATCCGACTATAATATACCCTACGTCACTTTGTTTTCCAAAAGATATTGCACCTTTTTCTGGAGTTTGATGAAGGCCGGACTTTATAAGTGACATTTAGAACGAGCGGAATATGTTTATAGACTGATATGGATAGTTACTGGGTGCACATAACACTCCATGTTTCATTTGAGCTAGATCGAATTTAAAATGTATCATCTTATACGGCAGAACGTAACATTTAAAGGATTATGTGAATAAGGACCATATGAAAGGATGGAACAATATGGTCGGGCTTCAGAGTATAATTTAATATAGGTCTTTATAAATTTTAATACAATCTGACTTAATTTGTTAATTCTACAGTGACTGAACCATAAGTCGTACGGAGACTATTCAGAACTATTCGGCGTTAATACATGACTTCTAGAGCTACAGGATCTCAAATCGGAAGGGTCTTTTGTGAGGGGCTTCTCACGAGAGTTAGTTATCGGTCGCTCAAAACAAAGTATTCACAATATCAGCATGATCGCAATGATCAATATGGACAAGATCTCACGAGATATAGATTTTTAAAGTTCAAGATTGTATGGGCGGGGCAACACCCTTTTGTCCAATTTAACACATTATAATCAACTTAGTAGGGACATAAATACTGTTACAACATTGAACACACTCATTTCAATAGTAGAACTGAACATACCCCGTTAATGTCATATGAGTATTGAAAACTAACCTCAATAGCGTTAGTCTGTAAATTAATTTTAAAATTGTTTCAACTTTCATCATGGAGTGGTCAGATAACACTGTGGAACATTTTTGGGGTTATTGTCTGGGGGGTGAGAAATTCCAAGTCAGGGTGATGGTACTAGGTCAGTATATTAAAACCCTCAAAGGGTTTTGCGTTAGTATGTGCCAGTTTTTTATGACCTTTTACATTTTTTCCTTATCTTGATGTTTTTTCGCTTAGTTGTGAAATGTTGGCAAAAACGTAGTTTGACATAACTCGAGAACGACTAGTTCGATTTTGCTGAAATAAATTGAGAAAAATTAATAATTACATTTTCTTTAATCTATTAATATATTGTTTCTCTACCAAATCAACATTTTTGCAATTAGAAATAAATTTATGAAGAAAATTTTGCCAAAAAAAAAATTTTTTTTTTTTTAAAACATATAAATCCCAAACTGAAAAACGTGTAGAGTCTTATAACTTTCACGTAAAGTCACATAACCTATAAACAAAATGCGACATAGATCATAGAAATCGATTAACGCGTTCTGCTTTTATTTACAATTAAGTGAAGTTACTTAATACTGACCTAGTACCATCACCCTGACTTGGAATTTCTCACTCCCCAGATTGGCTGTTGTACTGTGTAATGAGAACCGTATCGCTGTAATAGCTTTTTTTAAATGTCAAATGAAAAAAAAAAACGATATTTTCAAAACGCTCCGGCCACTAGGAATTAGCCGCATGTTCGTCTACCGATGCATAGAACTGTTTGAGGAGACTGGAGATGTAAACGACCCCCACTGGCCGCCTACGATCTGTTCGAACTCCGCATGTCACCAAAGCCGTTAAATCAAGAATTCACAGAAATCCGCTTCGAAAACAGAAAATCATGGCCCGTGAGATGAATATCACGCAAAAGTCCATGAGTCGAATCATTAAAAAAGACTTGGGACTTGGGGCTTTCAAACGACGTACCGGACATTTATTGACTGCAGCTTTAAAAAAAAATAGTATTGAAAAATGCAAACGTCTTTTGGTGGCACGCTGATAACTTGCACAGAAAAATTTTGTTCACCGATGAAAAATTTTTTACCGTTCAGGAAAAATTTAACAAGCACTATGATAGAGTGTACCACGCAGGTCATCTAAGGAAGCATGTAAACTGATCCCAAGGGTGGAAAAGGGTCATCACCCAGCTTCAGTCATGGTTTGGTGGGGTGTCTCTTACGATGGGGTCACTGACCTGCATTTCTGCGAACAAGGAGTCAAAACATCGGCCAAAGTTTACCAAGAAACCGTTTTGGAAGCTGATGTGAAGCCTCTTAACATTCTCCTGTTCCAAAAACTGCCATGGACTTTTCAGCAGGTTTTTGCGCCGGCCCATAAGGCTAAAACGTCCCAGGCCTGGCTTCAAAACAATTTGCCAGCGTTCATTTCCTCTGAAGAATGGCCCTCAGGCAGTCCAGATTTGAACCCATTGGATTACAAATTGTGGACGATTTTAGAGGACAAGGTTTGCCAGAAAAGATTACAGCATAAAACGTGTGTAACAGTATTTATGTCCCTACTAAGTACATGCAAAAATTCCGTTTTAATAAAAACCTTAATGAATGTTTCAATTACTAACGGATTTTGAAAAGTTAAGTAGCGTTTATATTAAAGGGTGGCCCAACCATAAAGCAATATCTTGCGTCGGGTTTTTCACCCAACTTAATTTGACATATTTTCGTTTAAGTATTTCAAAAATTCAATCATGGACAGTTACACAATTGTAAAGATTAGTAAAGCCTTTTAAGAAAATGGCCATTCAAATCAAAATACATTTCGTTCACTTCGTGATTTTTTTGGTCACAATAATCTAGCCAATGTGTCTACAATCGTGAGAATTGTGCGCAAATTTCAGCAAATCGGATCTGTAGGAAATGTGAAAACACCTGATCTTTGAGCAGAAAACATTGACGTTGTTCGCGATAGTGTGTCTGAGGAGCCGTCAACCTTGACTCGTGAGTGGTGCCCGCTATCGAGATAGAGAATTTGAAGCCAGAAATTGAGGATGTGGACCTGGACGATATGTGGTTCCAAAAGGATAGTGCCACACAGCCTGCGAAGCAATGGCTCTATTGCCTGAGAAATTGAATGGCCATGTTATCTCGCTTCGTGGATTCGTGGACTTGACATTGTTGAACTACTTTCTTTGAGGATATTTAAAAAAGTCTATGTCAATAAGGTAAGAAAAATTCAAGAGCTCCAGGATTGGATCAGTCAGCACATTAACTTCATTTATGTCTCAAAGTCATTGATAATATGGACGATTGGATAAAGGTATGCCACCGAAATCCTGGCGAGCATTTGGGCGATATTTTGTTTCACACATATTTTTTTTTTTTGTGAAAGAAATATTCTTTTATATTAAAGTATATTGGATCCTTCTATCGGAATAAAAAAATACTTAGAACGTTGTATTTTTTTACAATTTACATCTTGCGTTTTAGTTGAACCACCCTTTATATTATAGAATATGTATAGTGGTTTTAAGGTAATGCTGAATATTACATTTTGTTTACATTATATGTCTTAAAATTTAATAAGTCGTTTGAGCAACCCATAAATATTTTTGGATTTATTTAAATTTTCGTACCACTAGTTATGAAAAAGAAACAAAATATTCTACTAAACATGATCAAATTCGAAATATTTTTTCAAAGAACACTAATGTATATATTCTTGATCGTCGTATAAAATTAATACTATCTAGCCATATCGGAGTGTCAGTCTGACTTTCTAAACTAAGAGAGCTACAAAGACGCACATGCCTTTTGTCCTTATCGACGGACAAAGAAATTTTCTCACTATTTAAAATATGATTTTTTTTCGTAATCGGCGTTAAATTCCTGTTCCACCAAAGTCATATTAAAACGCTATCTATAATAAAAAGCAAGAAAGCAATAGTCCGCCCATGCTAAACAAACTGCCTACTTCTTTACTAGAACGACTGACACTAAGTACTAATTCTGCGAAAGCACTCACGATTCCTTGAATTTTCACGTACGAGAGCCCAAGCCCCAGCAGATGCCTTTGTAAGCGAATAAGTACAAGAAATTTACCATTGTGTCAGATAATTACGTTTAATATCAATTTCTGAAATTGGTATCTATTTTCAACAATAAAAGTTAAGTTCGATAACTTTTCTTTTAACATCATCAAACTTTCACTTATTTCGTATTACATATTTATCTTTGGTCTAATAACACGGACTTTTCTGAAAATTGTGGAACACAACTATCAGTAAAAAAACCGTCGACCACTAAGAGATTAAAAGCATTTAGACTTAAAAATATTTACTATCTGTCAGATATATTAATACCCAATTTGGCCTTTTATATTAATTTTGTTTTCTGGTTATTGTCCTTGCCCTTATATAAGGTCAACCCCAAATAGGCAATTTTTAAATAGATTTCACTCATTTAGCCTCACTTAAACATCTTGATTAAAAACGAAAAATGAAAATAAAATAAAAATGGAAGATACGAGTATCTCGTGTGAGAAACTCAATTTCAATCTATATCAGTTTTTGCACCGACCTACGACCGACCACACAGAGCAATTTGTTGTTGTGGTGTCGCTTGTCTATGCTAATATTTTGTTGCTATATTTCGTTTTAATAAATTTATATTTTGTGGGTTTTATTTTGCTAAACAGCCAAGGCCTAAGGCACAGGACTATTTGTTTCAAATACAAAATACATACACGCATGCATATGTATGTGTGCATGTATGTACAAATATATATAAGTATATCTAACGATCTTGTACATACATACGACATGCAATCAAAAAAAGATACCCGAGAAGCGATGGTAGAAGCCACAAAGGACAAAAAATACTGCTTAAATGGCAGAAAAGGACACAGGACTGCGTACTCCGGCTCCCAAAGATTTTGCCCGTCACTCGGTTAAAACAATGTAACGCCCTTAACTTGTAGGCATAGATGATATATGGATATTTTAGTTTTTTTTGGGGCTACACAAAAAAGACCGTTTATGTTACTTTGCGCCCTACATTCTAGGCGGTATTTTAGACTTTTAATGAATTTTATGATTTAAACAAATTAAGTACTGAAAAAAACTTTAAAAAGATACTGTGTGTTTTTTTCAGGTCACTAAACTAGCATTTATATGGAAATTACTTGGCTTGCAAGCGAATTGGCCTCAGGTCGTTTAAGAAACGAGTACGAGTTACCCAACTTATTTTTCCAACAAAATATCAAACACGCAATACCCTGCTTTATGAGAACAATTTTTTTTTGTTATGTATACTAAAAAAGAATCAAACAAGAAGAGGTGTCATCGGCGAACTCCTATTGGGTTCATCTGCACGAGTAGGACAAGTGAAACTGCAAATGAACTCAAACTGATATCTTAAAGACATTTTACATATTTTTACGAAGCAAAGCAATTAATTGATTTATTATATTTCATTGGCTTTTTTTTACAATTGATATTTTTGATGTGTTAAATCTATAGGCGCGGGTAGGGACTACAATAACAAAGTGAAAACATCCATACAAAAAATCACACCGATTTGTCCGACTGCGATCACACAGATTGTTTGGCGTTAAACTCCTCCGAAACGGCTGGACCGATTTATATGAAATTTTTTATGCATATCGGGTAGGTCTCAGGATTCGGCCAACATCTATTTTTTGTACCCCTGAGTGATAAGGATGACCCACCCCTATATAGAGCACAGATTTGTCCGACGGCAAAACACAGATTGTCAGACTGCGAAAGAAACACACACTGATATAGCGGCAGCGAATAGCTGTTTTGTGTGGTTGCGGAGCACTCTCAGAGCGAAGAGAATAATGACGTGTTATACGTATATAAAAAAGAGATAGTAAGAGAGCAACTAAAATTGTTTAAACTTGTGTAGCGTATGTAAGCACATAACAATATATGAAATATGACAATGTCATAATGACACTTTTTTATAATTTTTTTAAGTTTTATTAAATATTTTTAAGTGTTATTAAATATTTTTAAGTGTTATTAAGTATTAATATTATTTACAGAAACGTCATCACGTGATTGAATGCAGTTTTTTATTATTGTCAAAGGTAAGTCGAATAAAATAAGCAAACGATTAGAATAAGAAGTTACTGTTTTTTTCACAAATAACTATTCCAAATAAATTTCTTTAAATGTTTTATGTAACTAAGCACGGCCAAATATTGTTCTTGGCTTACCACTGCCACTGTAAACTTTAACTTGTCACGACTCTTTAAAACAGCTGTAACCGTCTGGTGTAGGATCGGATAAAGAAGCCGGGACTACAACGCTGTGTAAAATGGCAGGCAAAAAGCGTCGAATTTTTGCGGTCTCTTCTCTCGTCGTCAGCGAACCCACCTACTTATACATCTTATTGAAATTGTAATTAACATTTAGTATTTAAATAAAGCAAAAAATGTTAATTACATAAACCTAATCAATTGTTTAATAAAGGTATAACAAAGAATTAATTTGTACAGCCAACAATGCGAGCAAAACGCAAAGGGTCCGGTTTGAATCGTCGAACTATCAACTTAACAACTAAACAGCGAACAAAGCAACAATGCAGATGTGCGTGTGAACATGGCGCATTTACGTGAATTACAATTACAAGAGGCACAAACACGTTTGCCTGGTCAGCTTGTTTCATGTAGGAGGGTTGCTATATATATATGCGAGCTCTCCACATCGGCTTAAACCAGCGCCTTTTGTGACCGGCCAAAACGTCGACTTGATGGGTCATCCGCCGTACAGCCCTGGCTTGGCAACCAATGACTTCTTCCCGCACATCAAGAAAAAAATGCGTGGTCAGCGATTTTCGTCGCCAGAAGATGCTGTTGAAGCGTTAAAAAACCATATTTTGGAGGTGTCTCAATCTGAGTGAGAAAAGTGCCTCGACATTTGGTTTGAGCGCATGTATGCTGGAGAATGCATTGAAAAACAATAAAACTATTTTTGATGATAAATATTCGCATTTTCATTATTCGGCCAAAATTATATATAACCCTCGTATAGCCCTCGTATAATCGAAGTAAGTACATTCCGTAAAATGGCTTTTGGAATTGACTGCATTCTGGGCATCATATAAACCTTTATAGAATCAAAAGTTTATGTGTCATATTTCAGCTGTCACAGACCCATTTTATCTGTATTGAAAACTTAACATTTATAAATTATAAAAATCAAACTATAAGTAAATACAATAAACCATTCTTTTTATTTTCAAATGCAAGATTTACTTATGTGTTCATAGCAATCGAACAGGTGCCGTGTAAGAAACTAGTGTTAACACTTCGCAAGTAAGTTCGAACACTCATTGGTTTTTTTCTTATTGTCGAAATCGCTGATGCACCATCTTGTTGTTCATTTTATAATGCGAAATAACCTGGTAACTAAGCAAGTTATTTATTGAACGGTTGTATCGGGTAACCAATCTAGAGGAACTTTTTTTAAAAGAAAAAAATACAAAAATATCGAATCAGGTTGTCCATTCTGAGGGTCCAATTTTGGATGACTCATTCGAGCACTTCGGCCGGTATGGCGTTAATGACACGCGTAATGTTGGCCTCCAAAACCTGAATCGTAGCTGGTTTGACAGCAAAGACTTTTACTTTACGTAGTTCCAAAGAAAAAGTCTGAAGGTATGATATCATCCGATCTAGGCGGCCAACTCACCGGTTCAAAACCTGAAATAACTTTGTTTGAAACCTCGTTTGAAATAACCTCTAAATAGATGCATTGTTTGAGCAGCTGCAAGGTAAGCGGTACCGTGCTCTTGAAACTAAATGTCGTCAAGATTACGGGTTTTTCAGGTATAAAAAAGTCCGAAGTCATGTCGCAATAGCAGGCACCATTCACAGTTACGTTCCGGCAAACATCATTTTTGAAAAATATGGACCGATGTTTCCACCAGCCCATAAACCGTACCAAACCGTGGTTTTCTATGGGTATAATGGCGACTCTCGAACCTCTTTTGGTTGCTCTTCAGCCCAAATGCGGCAATTTTGTTTTTTGACTTTGCAGTTAAGCCAGAAATGGGCCTCAACACCCAGCAAAATTTTGGTCGAAAACAGTGGATCCTCTTATTCTCATTTCCATAATACAGTTGCACAATTTGAAGACGTTGTCGCGATGTAAGTATTTTCATAAAATGGCAAAGAGTACTGAAAAGAAAAAAGAACTAAGTTTAACACAACTTACGCGTAATCTGGGGAAAAACCTGTTGAAAAAACTACCTCTAGATTTATCACCCGTTACTATGTAGAAAAACGTTGGCAATACAGAACATAAAGTGCTTTGCCATCATCCAAATGATCTATTTATTTACATATTTATTACATTTAAAATTATAATAAACGAAGTTAAGGGCACTAGCAACGAAGGCTATCGGCTAAGGGCACTAGCATCGAAGGCTATGTTAAAAAGTATAGGTGGTCCAACTTAAACGCACGATATTAATTGTAAATAAATCTACTAGGTTTCAGAGAATTAGTTTAATATTTTTTATATGAAAGAAGGATCTATGACAATTTTGTGTGCCAAATGATCGCCCTCCCTTCCGTGGCAAACCTCTATCCGATGGTCCATATTTTCAATGACTCTGAGACATAATGGATGTTCAGTGTTGCTAATGTCCCATCCTTCAGTTCTTATATTCAGGTTCAACTGCGGCCAGTAGATTATCTACAATTTTTTGTAAGCGGCGGGTTTCCACCTCGTACTATTGAACCTTCATCTCATAGTATTAAAAAACACACTGATGACTCTCTGTCCTAAAAACTAATAGCGCCAATTTTTGTCGTTGTTACCCAAAACTAATGAGTTGGTACGCCTTTCTAATGCCGTGCCTTTCTAACACCTCCTTTGTTAAGTGACCCTAGCCAAACAATACAGCGGAGCAGCAAAGCGTCCACTAGACATCCTTCCCAGGATGGGGATTACCTCAGAGCACCGCAAGCTAGAAGTAAAAACAAAGGCACACACACTTATAAACGCTTGTACAGAGTTGCTCAATTGTGTGCGACAACAACATTCATCAACAAAACGTTGTCGTACACACACTGAATATCCCCGAAGAATGAAAATCGTATCCTGCATGAAGAAATCTCAATGCTCGCCTGTCTGTCTCTTCCCTGTGCAAAAGAAAACAAGGAATCGACGAAAATTCTTGGCTTATGCAAATATAACCAATTTAAACCACATGATTGATTAGTTGATCCTCCCTCGACCGACCGACCGAAACTGTTCCAACGGCACCACATACATTTGGACCACTGAGGAGTGACTCCGTAAAGCCATACATATTAAATGAAAGCCTGCTAGAAGGAGTTTCGCCTCCTTCTTGGATTGAGGGGGATATAACGAAAAAAAAATAAATACTTTTATAGCTGTTCTGTCCGGCTGAAGAAAATTTTCTAGATTGAAGATTTTCCTTACGAAAATGACCAACAAAATGGAGTGTGGTGATGTGGTCGTTTGGAAGGGGTAGAAACCACCTTAGGCATCATGACCTGACAAATGCCTTTAAAGCATCAATTCATTTCGGAAGCATAACAAATTTTCATTTTATATGTGAGTGTGGTATAAATTAAAAATTGACAGTCGGACAGTTTTGCAAGATGCCCTATTATGGGAAATTAAGAATGGCATTGAATACTTAATGTTATAACCGCAACAGTAGCAATAGCTGCGTCCGTAGCTATAGCTGAAATAGATTCTGGCGGCAGTATACTAAAGGTAGGCTGTTGCAAAAAAATGTAGCTTTACCAACGGCAGAAGCAAAGGAAGCTGCCGTAGCTGTAACACTGAAAAGTAGTAGCTGTTGCTCTAGAAAAGCATTAGCTGTATTACTTAAAAATAGGTAGGTGTTGTACTGGATGTTTAGTAGGTATAGCACTGGAAGATCAGTATACTTTATATATCACTACAAGAACTGTTGATTATCAATAGAAGAACAGTAGATATGATCGTCTGTTTTCACTCTGCGGGCCGCTTTTTGGGCCACATAACGTCAGGCAACTATGTTCTTTGATGTATTAAGTGCTTCCCAAATAAAGGTATCCATTTTATCCATGTTCGCCCAGAAAAAAAAATGTGACTTGCAAAGAATATACTCAATAATGTGTATTTTTCCTAATGAACCTTTAGTCCTTTTAAGTGAAACTTGTTTTACCAGGGAAAATTTTTTCCATTTGCAATCCAGCAATAAGTCAGCATCATGTCGTATCATTACGATACTAATATCCTACGAAAAAATGTCAGTTTCGCAAGAGGACCAAAATACGTGCAATTCTAAATTTTATTTTCTCTTATATGGGCAGGACGGACTTTGTTCGAAATGTTGCCAAGCTCGAAAATGATTTTAAACTAATGGTTTCTTAGGCAGATATGCTTAAGGGTTGCTATATATGTGACAGCGCATAGAGAAAGGGACCTAAGGGTAAACAAAAATCAATTTTAATTTTTTTCTTTTTTTGATGTGGATAACATCTGTGCATCGAATGAGACTGATCCCATGCCCCAAAAGTGTTCCCTCCCAGAGATATGCGCGTTTTATGAAAGTGAAGTCGACGATTCTAAGCACAAATAGAAAGGGACCTAATCTTTAAAATGGCTTTCCTGAACAAACTTTTCACTTTTTTTTTGATGTGGACAACAACTGAGCATCGAATGAGATCGATCCCATGCCCAAAAGTGTTCCCTCCCAGAGATATGCGCGTTTTATGAAAGTGAAGTCGACGATTCTAAGCGCAAATAGAATGGCTCTCCTGAACAAAACTGGTTTTTAGCCTTAGGTCCCTTTCTATTTTGCGCGTCGCATATACTACTGGCCTAGGCAACACTAAGTGTTGCCTGGCGCCATCCGATGTTTCCAATGGAAAGTTTGCCATATCATTTATGTAGTTTACAGTGACATGAAAAAATCAATTTGGCAAAAAAAAATGGAATTAACTCGTGAGCATTTTCGTGCGATCATTTTTCACAACTTTCAACGTGGGTAATCACGACAAGAGTGCATTGATGAATCTTTGTATGGCGATGAAGCACCATCCTATAGCAATGTGAAAAACTGTAATGAATTCTATCGTGGCCGACGGCAAAGGTCGTCCAAAAACGGCCGTTGTGCCAGAGAACATTGATGCCGTGCGTGAACTGATAATGCAAGATCGTCATGTGACATACCGTGAGATAGAGGCATTCTTGGGCATTTCTGCCACCAGCATACATTCGATATTGCATAAACACTTGGCCGTAAAAAAGGTTTTTTCTCGTTGGATCCCGCACAATTTGACAATCGCTCAAAAAAAGGCTAGTGTCGATTGGTGCAAAGAAATTTTGAAAAAATACGATCGAGGTGCTTCAAAAGACATTTATTAGATCGTCACAGGTGACGAATAATGGATCTATGAGTATGAGACCGAAACAAAACAGCAATCTACCGTGTGGGTCTTCGAAGACGAGCCAAATCCAACGAAATTTTTTCGCGGATGAAGCACTTCAAAGCAAATGGTCGCCTGTTTCTTCGGCAAAACTGGTCGTGTGGCGACTGTTCCGCTTGAGCAACGTAGGACGGTCAATTCTGAGTGGTACACCACAACTTGTTTGTCTGAAGTCTTCGAAGAAATACGAAAAACGAACAAGAGAAGACGAATCATTGTGCACCATGACAATGCGAGCTCTCACACATCGTAGAAATGTTCCTAAAATCGCATAAGTGGGTACGCTTTGTCGCCATAAAAATTGAATTCTCTATATGGGCGATGCTATAAAAAGACGATGCTCATATGTTTAGAGCCACTGGGTTACTCGAGGGGATTACTCAGACTTGATTGGATATTGGTCCGGATTAGTTATAAAAGCGCTAGAATATTATCAATAAAGACGTGCCGAAGCTTTATAAGCGACTTCAAACGGAACGGAATTTGAACGCAAAAAAATGATTGGTTAAATAAACATTGACAACGTATATTTTCGCATTGTGCCTTGACATAGGGTGAATCTCTATTTCTGAATGCAAACAGTAGAGCTATGTTATAGTACGCTCTAGTACAGTGTAGTATTAGGTAAAAATATTTTCATATAGACTGAAACATTTAAAAAAATCGATTGGGATAATTTCGGTAAGGAGGACTTTTAATCTTTTTTCAATACCTAACCAATGGATTATTTTGGTTGTTGAACTTATGAAATGATGCTGATTTTTTCAATATGTAAAAAAAAGTACATATTGAGCAGTACATTGGAGCAGATGATACATTAATGTAATCATCTGCTCCTTTGACGCCTGTTCGTACGACAGTTGTAATTTAATAACAGATCGCAAATATAAACCGATTCCGATTTTACTTTGCACATTGTTTATGTTTGGACCAAACTCCAACCCTATTGCTTTTGGTTTATATCGGTCTATCTTTATTGTAACATAAAAGTCTTTTCCGATTTAAGAAGATGCTGATCTTACAAACACTCTTTAGATTCGATTCGGATTACATTTAGCTTAGCACGACACGAATGGCAAATAGGCTACCCTATTGAATAATAAGATCCGTGTTTTGGATCCCCCACACAAATTTCCTAACTATTTGATATCCTTCTACACGCAGAGAAAAGATATGGTTACACTGTGGTTGCAGCAACAATAGTATGATCTCTACAATAAAAACATGTTCGTCGCAACTATAGTATTATTTTTTTAATTTCATTTTGACAAAAGTATGATTGCGACAATATTACTAATGTTGAAATGTAACAATAGTATTATTGCCAAATTTAGAAATGAAAATATGGTTGTAGCAACCATAAAAATATGGTTGGTGCTACAAAAGTATTGTTGTTTAAAATTTACGTTAATCATAATATGATTACGGCAAACATACAGTGTGGTTGCGACTATGAACATAGCAAAACGGGTTTTTATAGAGCATACATGTATGTGTGTGCGTATGTTTTTTTGATACACAAAAACAAACACATACACACGATACAGTGAATGGTTGTTGTCCATTAAAAAAACAACAACAATCGGAAAGTAGTTCGAGGGATTTTTATTGTGTTTATTTTGTTCGGTGAAATACTTCGACTGGTTCTCGTTTATTTAAAATCTGCCTGCACTTAGGCCATTGATCGTGGTTTAATCGCATTCGTTACTTGGGGTCTAAGGATGGTGCAGTAGCATTCACCCCTGCTTTGAACTAAAAGTATTTTCAACTGCCATTGGAATATATATTTTTGTTTCTTGAATGAAATGTTCAATAAAAACATGGCCTCAAAACTGGCTATTAATTATTGTAATGCAATATAATACACGTATAACTTGCTTGATAAGAATCTCTTTTTTGAATAACAAAATTACCCAATCTTAATAAATAATTTTGGGGATCATAGCGTAGTGTGGTTGAGTGAATCATACTATGTTTGTAGGGATAATAGCATGGTTGCGTGTGAATCATACTATGGTTGTGAAGATTATACTATGGTTGTGTGAGAAACATACTATGGTTGCGAGGATAATAATATGGTTGTGAAGATAATAGTATGGTTGAGTGTGAATAATACTACTGTTGTGAGGATCATAGTATGGTTGTGGAGATCATAGTATGGTTGAGTGTGAATCATACTATGGTTGGGGGGACCATAGTATGGTTATGTGTGAATCATACTATTGTTGTGAGGATCATAATATTGTTGTGCCACAACTATATACCCAACAATAGTATGATCCTCTTCGAATATTGTTAACCCAACCATACTTTTTTTCTGCGTGTACTCTAACAAGCTACAAATTGAATCCTATCTTTCTTAAAATTAGCATAGTATCAAAAACGTTACGGGAAGACAACGAGAAATATTGTTGTTGTTACTATCTAACTTAATTCCCGCATCATTTCATTAAGAAACAAAGGTGAAGTTCTCGATCTGTGCACGATTTAGTTGTTATACTCACTGTCCGGGACCTACTGTTTAAGGCCGGCTCCGAAAGGCTAATGCTTTTTTAGAGAAGTTTTTCGAGATGGAAACTCGCCGCGGAAAAAATTTAGATGTTCTTATCGGGGTTTGAACCTGGGCTTACTGGCATGACAGTGCACACTTCCATTACGCCACGCCGGCTTCTGGGTTCACTTTCAATATTTCTGTCGACACCAACCTTCTCCTAGAGGTTCTTGACTGAACAATAAGCAAAGGGGTTTCCAATAGGGACATAACAGTTTTCTATCTTTATGTCAACGCCCACTCAAACATTTTTAATTATCTTTAAGTGTCAAAATGTTAGACGAAGTCAACATTTTCATCATGGTGAATGAAGTTCACTTACGAGCAACGTTTGGAAATCATTAAAAATTACTACCGAAATTCAGAGTTGGTGGTCGCAACTTTAAGAGCGCTTACTCCAAGTTTCGGCCTTAATAATTATCTTCAGAATATTTGTTATTGGTTAGCAACAAACCCACATGTGCTTCAAGACACCAAATTGCATCCGCAAAAAATTTCTGATGGGAGCGTCGCATCCTGGCTTCCTGTCTGGGACTGCGGGCAACTGTTGCTGAAGACGGCACTATAAGAAGACCATCTTGTAGGACCATATATGACTCCGCGGAGTTTGATCGAATTGATGTATTCCTCATGAAGGGTACATTAAAGTAATTTGGCAATCTCTCTTGATAACGGACTAGTTAGGAGAGCTCTAAGGCTGGATTTCAGCCTAAGGAAGCTACTTGAGGATGACTAGTTGCCCCCAGCCGCTCTTCCTACTTTAGAAAGAGAGGGACTCCTCTACGTGGAGGATAAACTCTTATTTTATCATAGGAGATACGGTACATATGATTTGGACAATTTAGTCTACATCACTGACCAATAACAGAGACTGGAAAGGGTCTTGTAAATATTTAGTCTTTAAGTGTTATTGTTAAATAGTGTTCTCAGTGTTAGTTTTAAGAATGTTTGAGCAATCGCTTTTTAAATACTTTTTGGGGAATTTTTAGTTATTTAAATTTATTGCAGGAGTGGCATGTTTGTATACGTACAACATTTTTGAATCGATGTATATGTAGTTCTAGAAAAATACTTAATGTATGCTAGATATAAGATAGTATTACTGATAATTTGTTAGCTATATTTGTATTAAGGATGGTAAATAATTTATTATTTTATTATTATATTATAGTATATGTTATTTTGTATTAAGGATAGCAAATTCTATGACGAAACAAAAAATTACTGCGTAGTGTGATTTTTATGCCAGAGGTCTGATCCGGCCGTATTTTTTCGTCGATGAAAACAATGTTACCGTCAATGAAGAGCACCATCGTGCCATGTTAGAAAACTATTTTTGGCCAGAATTGATGAGCTTGACATCGCCGATATGTGGTTTGACAAGACGGTGATTCTAGCCACACAGCACGCATTACAATCGATTTACTAAAAGGCAAATTCGGTAAAGGTGTTATATCGTGAAATAGTCCGGTCGAATGTCCACCTCGTTCATGCGATTTAACGACATTGGATTTATTTTTATGGTGCCACATCAAGTCATTGATCTATGTTAACAACATTAGACGAGCTCAGACAACATCTAACGCGAAATTGCCAACGTTCCGGCCGAAATGTATGCAAGAGTGGTGGAAATTTGGGCCCAAAGAATAGATTGCTGTACATGGGCTCGTGGTCATATGAACGAAATCGAAACTCATTCTTAAAATGTGATACCTTCACTACACCTGAAATGAATTTGAACTCCATAGCTTAAATATACTGGGTTTTATTAATATATATATAAGATTAAGTATAAGTTTTCATTTGGCCTTTACGAAATATGTCCCTCCTGCTCTAGTAGCCACACATGTAAAACGTCTTTGCTCCGATTCCAGGCGAAATGGAGGCTTTGAAATAGCAGAGTGTTTTAGGCTTAATCCGTTTTAAACTTGTTTTCGCATAAGAATATGGTTGTTCTGGCGAAAACTTCATTTACAAGGCGTATCTATATAATAGAGTCCACTGGGGTATGAAGAGTTGTCCTAGGCATTTTTTTCCTTGGGAGAAGTTGCTATTATAGAAATTGTGTTGTTTTAAGAACTGAAAAATGTCTCTGCGAAGGAATATAAAAACTTCCTAAATAATTTTTCAACGCTGTCTGATCTTAAACTAAATTTGCACTTACAAGCCATTTAACTTCTTTTTAGCCTGAGCGTAATGAAAATCTACAGACCAATATGTACGAGTATAAACTAGTAAATTTCAAATTTGTTTAACAAGTATGTGAAACTTAATAATATCTGTGCAGAACAAGCGCTTCAATGCAAAAAAAACAGCGTCATCTAGGGCAACAAAAAGAATTCGCACAAGAGAATCCTGACAGCAGCAGCCACAAGGATCTGTTGTGTATGAAAGCAAAGAAAGCCTTTGCCAGCCTTGTTCTACCCCGCACACAGCAGGACCTCGCATTGTCCTATATGCGATGCACATACATAAGTATATTTTTTCTCATCTACAAAAGTTCACCACAAAAGAGTTCTTCTACTTGTGGTTGATAACGGTCCTTTTTCTTTGGCTTTCATACACTGATGTACGAGATATTGATGTTTGCACAAATAGTTTTTGAAAGAGCGTCTGCTCGTTAAAGAGAATGTCGAAGAAGACGACAAAAAAAACCCCCAGCAACAAAAATACATCCTTTCACTTTAAAACGCTGGGAAAAAATCTACATGAATACGATGGATGGTCAGTCGTCAGGGTTTCCTTTTGTATAAGGATAGTGGGCTGCTTTGGGTTGGTAGGGACTTCTCATTGTTGATATCCTCCCTCTATCCCACCGGGTGTCTGTTTGGAATGGTTTTCTTCATTTTAAGTAAAAATGACTGCGGTCATAGTCGTTCTACGTAGATTTATACATATGGACATATTTCAAGTATTTTTCTATGACCCTTTTAAAATCGAAGATTTTGTTGCTCCTGCTAGGGCACGGCACAGTTGCCGCCTACATTTACGTGCCTTTAATTTATATGACAGTGGCAGTGGTCAGTAAAAGGTCCGAAGCCACAACGAAAATTTATTGTTAATTGAAAAATGCAGATTTCGAACAGGAATAAGTGATGTTATGGTCATATCTCTGTATAAAACATGAAAAACATTTTGGAGCTGATTTAGATGTCTGGTCAATAGAGATTTACTTCCATTTTGGTAATGTGAATATGGAGGTTGATTGTTAGTGAGTTAAATCGAAAGTGTTTAAAAAAATTTTTGAAATTGAATGCATATGAAGTTCAAAATTTAAGTGACCAATGTAAAACCTACGAGGACTGCTATACATATTTCTGGCCTAATAATGAAAATGCGAATATTTATCATAGGAAATGGTTTTATTGTTTTTCAATGTATTCTCCAGCATGACTTAATACACTTTTGCATGCGCTCAAACCAATGGTCGAAACACTTTTTCCACTCCGATTGAGACACCTCCAAAACATGGTTTTTAAACGCTTCAACAGCATCTTCTGGCGACGAAAATCGTTGACCACGCATTATTTCCTTGATGTGCGGGAATAAAAAGAAATCATTGGATGCCGAGTCAGGGCTGTACGGCGGATGACCCATAAATTTGACGTTTTGGTCGGTCAAAAAGGCGCTGGTTTGAGCAGATGTGTGAGAGCTTGCTTTGTCATGGTGTACAATGATTCGTGTTCTCTTGATCGTTTTTCGAATTTCTCCGAAGACTTTAGGCAAGCAATATGTGGTGTACCACTCAGAATTGACCGTCCGACGTTGCTCAGCGGTTTACTTCGAAGTGCTTCTTCCACGAAAATCTTTCGCCGGATTTGACTCGTTTTCGAAGACCCACACGGTCGATTGCTGTTTTGTTTCGGGCTCACACGCATAGATCCATGATTCGTAACCCGTGACGATTTTATAAACGTCTTTTTAAGCACCGCGATCGTATTTGTTCAAAATTTCTTTGCACCAATCGACATGAACCTTTTTTTTAACGATTGTCAAATTGTGCGGGATCCAACGAGAACAAACCTCTTTTCCGGCTATTAAAAGAAATGCCCAAGGATGCCTCTATCTCACGTTATATCACATGACGATCTTGCATTATCAGTTCAAGCACGGCACCAATGTTCTCTGGCACAATGACCGTTTTTGGAAGACCTTTACGACCTTCGTCTTTGAGCGAGCGATGGCCAGGATTGATTCATTAAACTAGTTTTTCACAGTGCTATAGGATGGTGCTTCATCGCCATACAAAGATTTTAGTTCATCGATGCACTCTTGTCGTGATAATCTACGTTGAAGTTGTGAAAAATGATCGCACGAAAATGTTCACGAGTCAATTTCATTTTTTTTTGCCAAATTAATTTTTTCAAGTCACTGTAAACAACACAAATGATGGTCGTACGTTCTGAGTACGTTTATGCTAAAACCTGTCAAACTTTCCAATGGAAATGTCAGATGGCGCCAGGCAACACTTAGAGTATTACAGAAAAATACAACGTTTTTATTGCCTCCAGCGTAAGATGGTCGGTATAACAAATTTGTCATTCCGGGTTTAGCACCTCGAAATAACGATTGGAGGCCCCATAAAGTGCATACATTATTATTATTACCAGTTAATTAAGTTCGACAACATCTTATTAAGAATCAGTTACCTGTTCACGTTTTAACTCTGTTAATCACTTACCGGGACCTCCTGGCGGGTCCAATCGGATAATGCAGTTCTTTAGAGAATTTTTTACATGGCTTAGAGAAAAATCTCTTACTCGTAAAGACTCCGGTATTTACAGGGTGAAAGCCGCCGCTGAAAATTGGTTATGCTGGAGAATACTTTGAAAAACAATAAAACCATGTTTGATGATAAATATTCGCATTTTCATTATTAGGCCAGAAATATATATAGCAGCCCGTAGTGTACGATATGGTGGTGTGGTGGGCTGTAACTGATAAGCGATCCGTTACCAACTGAATAATTAATATTCAAAGAAGCATAAGTGTAGCTGTCAGCACTACAGCGAACGATTCTCCTCAAGTTCTATCTACTCCATCTACTGCCGATTGATATTGTGACAAGGGAGAGTGCAAACAGATCGTGTACGATTGAATTATCTATCACCGTAAACATACAAAGACTTCGGCCGAGACGAATTTTACCGTCCAGATATAGGGAAGAATAGGGTAACAGAATAACAGGAAATAAAGAATATCTTCACTGTTTTACAGATTGTTCTCTGATTGATGGGAAGCCGGGTTTTAGATTGCAATATAGGGAACTTATTCTAGATACAGCTAATAGAGAAGCAGATACTTTTAGTGTCTATCAAGCAGGAATACTGTCATAAGATCTCAGGAAGCTACATTCATAAACAGCCCTTGACTGAGGCAGATATCTAAAGAAGATGGCTTGGCAGTTTAACATCGGTTTTTTCTGAGTGACCGGGCAATGGAGAAGAAACTGCAAAGCCGATGAGCTTGTAGGGAAGGGGACGACACTTTTCTCATGCTGTTCGGCCAATACGGCTGATATTCGTAGTATTGACCATTTTGTGAATCAAACAGGTTGGTTCCCATGAGGGGTACCTTTGCCAGTAATAACACTACGTTCCTGGTTTGGCCTGTGTGAGCATGTTTTAACCAGCATCCACAACTACCTAACCTAACCCTGTACGCCCATCCTAAAATTTAAACTGCAAGGGCCCAAAAAACTACCATTGTGATAAAAAGAAAAGACCACTTGTAAATATAAGCTTTTGTAATTGGAGTACCCATATACTCCAATTAAAGCATATTACACAACGAATCCAGGTATAGATTTATTGTAAAGATTTGGCTAAGATTAAGGCTTTGACTAATGGAATCTAGCGACCCAAAACGGTTCATGGTCAAAACGAGCCATAACTACATAATATGAGTACTAGAACTAAAGCCAATTAACTTAAGACGAATCAAAATAGGAAATTATTTTAAAGGCTCAAATGTGATTGATGCTAAGACTTGAGGACCCTAGATGACCAAAACTCGAACCGTATGGTCGAAACGAGCGATCAATAGTCAATACTGCAAATAATCTAATTTAGTTACTAATACCGAATACGATATGTCAGAAAGTATGGCCTATACTCGTATACCCTAGACACGTGACAATATAGCCCTGTTAGTCAAAACAAGAAATATAAAATATTTACGGACTCTTTAATATTAATGAGTGACCAAGGAATCTCGCCTTTAATCAGTATTACTTCTGTGAATGGACTTATCGTTAAAAACTGTTTGAGATTATACTTATACATGGGCGAAAGAACAAAAGTCTTTCCTTGAAGTATGGTTACCATTCATCGACGACCAACGATTATAGGCTTTGGACATTTTTAATGACATCAAAGCGGTCATTTGATTCCTGTGGAATGAGTACACCATTGTTGAAGAATGTCGCAAATTTAGTAAATACGGAATTACATCAAATTGTCCAGGATTCCGTATGGAATTTTGGTCGTACACGCTCAAAAACTGCTTCTGCAATAAAACGACTTTTGAGGGAGTTGCAACAATAAAAAGGAGGAGGAGAAGACGACGGAAACTGTTTGGTCTACATATACTAATAGGCAAAATATGTCTCTCCGAAAGGTTGTACTTCGGAGATAGTGGATCTCAGTGCCCCCCATAAGTATAAATAAGAACAAAATTCAGACCTGTTGTTATTAAGAAGAAATACAACGCATATTGTTCAATGTTATGGCCAAGAAGTTAGCTTTATTAAAAATATAAGGGTTTACCATTGTGTTTTAAAAATGATTTCGGGCAAGAGGCCGCTGGGTCGAAAAAATTCCAGCCGAGAGGCCCAATTTTCGACCAATTTATGCAGCATTTGGATTCGTATGTCAGCAATAATGCGCCGAATATTCTCTTTCAAGGCGTCAATCGTGTAGGGCTTATCTGCGCAGACAGGCGACTTTATATAAACCCACAACCCAGCGGTGTTAAATCGCACGATTTTGGAGGCCACGCCACAGGTCCACGACACGATATAATGCGCTCACCAAAAGTTTCCTTTAATAAATTGATTGTTTTGTTGTCCAAAGGAACCATCGGCAGAATCAATCCAATGGGGCGTTGGCTGTGGCATTGTAATGGCCCCAGTGTGATGGCACACCGTGGTTCAGGCCATTTCGGCGATAATCACGTTAAATCCGACATCTTCCGTCCGCTTCAACATCCTCGATGGCTCTATAGCGATTCCCACTGACGTAACATTATGGCCGGCTTCATTTTTGAAGAATTATGGACCAATGATTCCCTCTGCCCATAAAGCACTCCAAACAGTGGTTTTTTGAGGATGTAACGTCGTCTCAATTATGGCTTGTAGATTTTCATTACTTCAAATGTGACAATTTGGGTTATTAACGTACCAATTCAAACATAAGTGAGCTTCATCGCTGAACAAAATTTTCTTGTAAAAATCCGAATGGGCCCCATGCACCACGATTTGCATAAGTTGTTCCGGATAGGTCTATTCATTATAAAATGGCAACATACTGAACATAAAAGTGACAGCTGTCTAAAAGACCAACTACGACAAAAGTGTGGCCAGATTGAAAACCACACGTCTAAAAACCACCCTTTTTTGTCGTTTTGGTTCGTTCACACTACTTTTTAAAAAGTAAAACCGGTAGAACAAAAAAGTATTTGACGTTTAAGCTTTTATGCATTTGCATCACTCTTAAGCACTAAGGCTGCATTATCCTGTGTCCAACTTGACTAGACATCACCGTAGCCTTCTGTTACATTTAAAAAATATTTCAGATATATTTTCAACACTTTTCGAAGTTCTTCTCTGAAGGTTGTATAAACCACATAAACTGCGTTGAAGGCACTTTCGAAAATCCAAGTATGTATTACTTTTTGTATTGATCCTGATTGCAATGCACCGTTTTTAAGGTTCAAACCATGCTTTGTTGGCCAATTTAACAAAAAATATATTGTTCATTCCTGGAAAAAAAAACTTTTGGGTTCGGCTCTCAGAAAAAAGTTAACTGTATCAAAGTGGACAGCGCCTCGCCTCCTCTATTACAATGCAATCACAAAATATAGACTAGTCTTCATTACCTATTGCCACTCATCGCCATAGGCCACAAAGTGCACTGAACTCAATTCATACAATAATTGATGGCAATATTTTCCACTCTCCAACAACACTGTTCGGCCACTTCGAAAGCAAACAACAACAAAAATGCTTTTGAAAAAAATCAATAAACTGAAAATTTTCGGAAGCAATAGGTATGGTATGTACCTACAATAAACAAGGCCATAAAACTAGAGGGGACCAAAAAAAAGGATGGAAATAATATATAAAAAAAATACACATATGTATACCAAGAGCCGGTGGCGGTTAACTTAAGGCCTTATGGTGGCCCTAATTACTTATCTACATGTTTTTATAGTCTTTTATAACAAAACCATCTTATCCATCAATTCTACAAAAACCTTTATCTTTTCCTTAGCAGGCTTCTATTAATATTGCCCTAGTATATGGCAATGTTAATAAAGGCCTGATCAATTACGTCGTCCGCGACCAACAAATTTAGGAAACAAGACTGAATTTAGGGCGCCCGTAGCAGTGCTCTTGAGTGACTGCAATGTTTAGACAATGACTGGAGAATGGCTGGTAAGAAATGTGAACACTGTAGCTTGTATGAGGAGAAGATCCAAAATCGTAGATATCTGAGCAAATAGTTCCATCAAGATCTGAAGTCCTTTTGCAAAATGGAATATGTGCTCAACGGCGTCTTACTGCAGAGCTGTTTAACTCTTCACTAGTCATGACCAAAACTATGGAACACTAGTTTAAAGCATTATAAGTTTAATTAAAATTAAGGTAAATTTTTATATATATTTTTTGGTGAAACCTTAAGCTGGCCTCAGAAATCCAAGATACCTTGTTTGTCAATAAAATATGCTTATATCGGGTATTCAATCTAGAGGTATTTTTTTTCAATAGGGTTTTTTATCACAGTTTACGCTTGAGCTGTTTTGAGTATTGTTTGTCATTTCATCATGAAAAGACTTGCACCGCAACAACGTCTCCAAATTGCGCAACTGTATTTTGGAAATGAGAATGAGAAGATCCACTGTTTTCGATCAAAATTTTGTTCAGTGACTAGGGCTATTTCTGGCTCAACGGCAACGTCAATAAGCAAAAAATCGCATTTGGGCTGAAAGGCAACCTGAAGAGGTTTCAGAGTTAACATTATACCCAGAAAAAACACGGTTTGGTGCGGTTTATGGGCTGGTGGGATCATCGCTCCATATTTTTTCAAAAATGATGATGGCCGAATTGTAACCGTGAATGTGCTCGTTATCGCCCCATAATATCGGACTTTTTGCTGGCTGAAACTGAAGCCTGTATTCTTGACGACATATGGTTTCAACACTTGCCAACGGTGCCACTTGCCATACAGCTGCTGAAACAATGGATCTATTGGGAGGTAATTTTGAAGAGCAGCTAATTTTACTTTTTGGACCGGTGAGTTGGGCCAATATGTTGTGTTATATGACACCTAAAGATTTTTTTTGGGGCTAAGTAAAGTCTAAATTCTATGCTGACAAACCAGCTATGATTCAGGTTTTGGAAGTCATCTAAAATTGGACCCTCAGAATGGACACCCTGAGGCGTAGTTGCGGTCAACATTTGAAGGAAATTTTATTCAAAAATAAAAATGGCATAAATTTTCCCTTCGAATGAACAATAAAAATTCCACATTTTTGTATTTTTTTTATTTTGGAAAAATACCTCTAAATGGATCACTCTATAGAAGATTAGTTTCGGAAATGAGCATGGCGTAAGCAAAGCTCAAAGATGAATTCTTTAGGTTTCTCTAGAAAAGTATTAAAAAAAGTCACACTTTTTCTACCCTCTACTATTGAATCAACCGAATATTAATTTTAAACTACTGTCTTTGCCAGTCCGTCTATGTCTCCAGACAACATCATTTCAATAAAAAAAATGGAACCTTGTATTCCACGATGCTAGCTTTTACTCACAAGCTTTTTGCGGAGGTAATTGACTAATTCGATGGAATATCAGCACTTGTCCTGTGTAAGTGCTCCTCGATGCTAGTCCAACCATTACGCAACTTATCGTGCGGGAGTCTTCCTAGCGTGTTGGAAGGTTGCGAAAGTCCAACTAATTCCTTAAAAGGGTGAAGCCAATAATCCTGCAAATTATCGGCCAATCGCGATTTGCTCAGCGCTCTCTAAGGTAATGGAGAGCATGGTTAACCACCATCTTGGGAGGTATCTAGAGTCCAACTGCCTGCTTAGTGTTCGACAGTATGGCTTCCGTAGAAATCGCTCTACGGGAGACCTGATGGCTTTCTTGTCGGATCGCTGGAGTCGGTCTATCCACCAGTGGGGTGAGAGTAAGGTTGTGGCTCTGGATATTTCCAAGGGTTTTGATAGAGTCTGGCACGGTGCACTCTTATCAAAGCTGATGGCTTTTGGTGTCGGTGATACTTTAGCTCGTTTTATATCGAGCTTTCTTAGAGATCGCACATAAGAGTTGTTGTAGATGGGTTCTCATTCAACAAACATAGGCTAACTGCAGGAGTACCACAGGGCTCTGTCCTTTCTAGATTTTTATTTCTAATTGTCATTGATGATCTGTTGGGTCAGACCGTGAATCCAATCTACTCCTACTGACAGTAACCTCTGCCATTCATATTCATTCGACCCTAGGCCGAGTCTTCAAGATATTGAAGACAAATGGCTTTTTAAAGCGGTGCAAGAAATATTTCACTCCTTCTGATCTTTTCAATATCAATAGAACTTACATCAGGCCAAAGATGGAATACAACTCCTATATATGGGCAGGTGCTTCAAAATCATCTTTGGAGCTACTTGACCGTGTTCAAAGGAGAACGATGGTGCTGAAAGGCGACAGTAGGGTATCCAACTCTATTGTTTCCCTTGAGCATCGTCGGAATGTGGGTTGCTTGACGTTGTTCTGTCGTGACTTTCATGGTGTGTGTTCATCAGGCATCCGTCGCTTTATTCCTGACGTGAGGATTTTCGGCAGGGATACGCGACTTTCTAGGAGTTCACACCCGTTTGTTATCGATTGGCCAGTTGATCGCACTATACACTACAGATCAAATTCGTTTTTCGCTCGTACAGTCCGTATGTGGAATCGACTTCCGGCAAATGTGTTTCCCACTAATTGCGACATCCAGAAGTTCAAGACAAGTGTCAATAAACATTACTCCCTTTTCCCCCCCTCCGATCCTTTACTTTCCACTCGCCAACGCAATGCACCGCATGTATAGGGGGCCTCCCCTGAGTGTTGGGAAGTTGATCGGATGAGGTAATGTCGAGTCAGTTGTGGTTGTATATATGTCAATGATATATTTATCGATATAGAGACGCACTTTAGTAAAACAAATGGATTGGTTTTTAAACTAATGATTCTAACGGTCCCCTGTGGTTCTCATGTTTTACTAATAAACGAGGATATTTGCTAACTTAAAGAAAACCCTTCACTGTAGCGTCACTTAATCGTTTTTCTAAGAGTATAAAGCGCGGTCCAACTAACAAGTTCGATGTTCATTGTAAATAAAACACAAAAGTATTCAAAGAGCTACCTTAACATTTTTTATTGTGATAAAAGGATCTACGAGTGTCATTTATGTAAGAAATAAAATACAGGTCTCGCTTTGGTAGAATTCCTCTATCCGATGGTCCATATTTTCAATGACTCTGAGACGTAACGGAGGCTCAAGTCGTTAATATGCCGAATGATCTCTTGCTTTAGCTCTTGAATTGTTCTTGGCTTATTGACGTACACTTTTTACTTTAAAAACCCTTACGGCCCAATAGTGTCAAAATCACATATCTATTGAATTTCTCATGCAAAAAAGCCATTAGGCGTTTTTAATGGTACTCGCTTAAACGAGTAAGTGGTCGCTATGGCGATAACTTTTAAACTTTAGGAGAAAATTTTGAAATTTATGTATATACAAGAACTGAGTGGCTTTATGCACCACAAATCGTTTGATTTTACAACTTGTAATTTCTAGAAAAAAAAAGTTATTTCATTAAATACTAATGGGTTATTCATCTAAAGGTATCTTTTTCAAAATAAAAAAATACTAAAATTCAAATCAAGTGTGGAAATTTTATTATTCATACGAAAGTGCATTTTATGTTATTTATTTTTTAAATATAATTTTTTTCAAATGTTGGCAACTGTAATATGGAAATGAGCGTTCGGCGAAAAACGAGAAGATCCGCTGTTTTCGACTAAAATTGTGTTCAGTGATGAGGCCCATTTCTGGCGCAACGGCAACGCCAATAAACTAAATTGCCGCATTTGGACTGAAGAGGAACCAGAATAAGTTCAAGAGGTGCCATTATATCCAGAGAAAAACACGGTTTGGTGCGGTTAATGGGCTGGTGGAATTATCGGTGAATATTTTTTCAAAAATGATGAATGTCGAAACGTAACTTTCAATGGTACTCGCTATTGCTCTATTATATCGGACTTTTCACTACCTGAAATTGAAATCCGCATTCTTGACGTCATTTTGTTTCAACAGGATGGTGCCGCTTGCTGGTCAAACAATGGATCTAGTAAGAGGTAATTTCGAAAAGCAACTAATTTCAAATTTTTGAAAGGTAAACTGGCCACCTTGATCGTATCATATCACACATTTAGACTTTTTCTTTGGAGCTATGGAAAGTCCAAAGTATTTGCTGACAAACCACCTATGATTCAGGTTATGGAAGCCAACATTACGCGTGACATTTACGCCATACCGGTCGAAATGCCCAAATGAGTCATCCAAAATTGCACCCTCAGAATGGACACCCTAAGATGTAGTTGCGGCCAACATTTGAAGGAAATTATATTCAAAAAATAGATGGCATAAAATTTCCTTCAAATGAATAAAAAAAGATTCCACACTTGATTTGAATTTTAGTATTTTTTTATTTTGAAAAAAAAATCTCTAGATGGATCACCCTATACATGCGAGCTATAACCGAGCTCCCATAAACTCGCTAAGGGTTATTTTGGATAATTATTTAAAACAAAGGGTTTTTACGCAATTTATCTATTGTTTTCTGTAAATTATATCATTATAATATTCTTGTACAATCGCGTGAAGTTATCGCTTTAGCGACCTCATAAGCGAGTTACCATTAAAACACGTCGTTGTCTGTATGCCAAGTGGCACTATCCTGTTAGAACTACATATCGTCCAGTTTAATATTCTTAATTTATAGACACAAGAAGTCCTTTATCATCTCGCGATAGCAAACACGTTTTACGGTAACTACTTGATGGACCTCATTTTCAAAGAAGTACGGCCCGACGACACAACTTTTCATGGATGCCCATTATCGTAAATGGCTTTGTTGAAGGATTTTTTTCGCACTGATCAATTGTGTACCTCTCCGTGGTTAACTTTGTTAAACACTGAATTAATGTCAAATTAAGTTGGCAAAAAAGCTTGACGTTAAGGTGTAACTCGGAATTAACATCGTGCATTATGATTGGACCACCGTTTATATAGACGCTCGCATTTATAGACATTCGTGTTTGTATGAACGAAAGTAAAAAAAACGTCAGTCAGTCAATCTACCAATATGGTACGAATTGTTTCTGCATATGCAAAATCTAGCAATGTTTTGAAGATCGTTAAATGTATATGGTGCCGTATATGGTGCCGACGAGCCATCCCACACCAACGGCAAAAAGTGCGTCTACCAGACGGTGATGTGTTCACTATAAATTCGCTGACTTACTTTGCTTTCCCATACGACAAACAACAACCCTGATTTACTTAGTAGGGACATAAATACTGTTACACACGTTTTGTGCTGTAAAATAAAAAGTACTGAATGTTTTTGGACCAAATATTTTTTAATATATTTATTGATGTATATTGTACCCAAAAAGAATCTACTTATTCAAAATGTCCGCCTTTTGCCTTTACACGCGCCTAAAGTCGCACTGGCCAATCGTCAATAGCTTAATGAACCTCGTCCATTGGAAAATTGGCCACAACTCGAACCAATGCAGTCTTACGAGATCCAATGTTGGGGTATCTTTTGTGACAAACCTTGTCCTCTAAAACCGTCCACAATTTTAATCCATTGGGTTCAAATCTGGACTGCCTGAGGGTCATTCTTTAGAGGAGATGAACACTGGCAAATTGTTTCGAAGCAAGGCCTGGACGTTTTAGCCTTATTGGCCGGCGCAGAATCCAGCTGGAAAGTCCATGGCTGGTTTTGGAACAGGGAATTGTTAAGAGACTTCACAACAGCTTCCAGCTGTTAAAAATAAAGAAAAACATTTTAATTATTATTCGAAGATTCAGGCTCAGACTCAAGCGAAAAAATATGATATGGAATTATTACATATTGACTCTAGAGTCTATACAGTCCCCGACGACAGAAATCTGATATCAATGTGGTATAAACTTTTTGCATCGGCTTGAGCAGAGATGACTCTTGGAGTCTAAAAATGCGTCTAGCTGACTCACCTCTTATGATATTCCTTGAAGAAAGTACGTATAAAATGATATCTAGGGCGGTCTAAAGCAGTCTATTATAGCAACCCTTAAAAAAATGTTTAGACCTCAAAGATATTCGTCCACAAGTTCCCTTATGAGAAGGCCTTATAAAATTTTTCCCGCTGAAGGCACACGATAAATTCTCCATTGTGCGCTTGACATGATCCAGTTTAAACGATAAATAATTGCTAAGATCAACAATTTTTTGTATAGTATGTTCCTTACTACAGCAGCAACAAAACATCCACATCCTACAACTACTGCTGCTACTGCTATTGACCCAAGGAAATTGTGCCGGCAATTCACACAGGCATACCGCATACAATGACGCTTCCATGTACCCATACTCGTACAAACACACACTCTCGCACACAAGCACAGATTGTCATTTCTATGGAAAAATGTTTGAATAGGTGACAGAACAAAGGACCTCAAACAAAACTAACGCACACAAGCACACTGTACCCATCCATACACTCCTAGTCGTCCTTATGCCTGTTTAGCTGCCGAGAAATTATATTCCATACTTAAAAGGAATATTTTGCGAACAGATTGAAAATTAAAATTAAATTTTATGATATTCCTTTAGCTGTTGTCGATGTTATTTTCGAAACCATAGTTCGATGTTTATGGTCTATGACCCGGTCCACAGAAATTGTGGTTTAGTGTGTTACAAAAATGTTGTCGTTCGAAATGTTTTTGCATAACAGAAACAAAACAAACTTTAATTACGATTTTTTTTAAACATTTTAGGGGGCCAAAACCCCCAGGGAGACAGACAATAAGAGTGACAGTTTAAGTTGGAGTGGTTGGAGTTTCAGTTGCATTTGAAACCGCGTTTATAAAACATAAGCCTTAGTAAAGGTTCCAACGTCAAGGACACTAACAAGTTCATAATTCTAGGCATTTTTCGGTTGTACAAAAAGAAAAATGATTAGCGTAGGCAAAAAACCAATATGTATTTGACTTTGTACCTATTTCTGCACTCATCCTAATAAGAAGGAGGGTAAACCTTACTTCGTATCGCTAAATAGAAATTTGAAGTAATACCAGACATTGTAGGTTTCAAAAGCGAGCCTTAGGATACATTAAAGCATTTAATCAAGAGATGCATTTCATTTTACACTCTTTGTTCGAAGTAAAACAAATTAATATACTCTTTGTCCATAACTTGCGGTAATGGCGGGTTTTCCTTAAGGACAAAAAAATATTATATACGAGTATTAATTAAACATTAACTATTTTCGACATAGACTTCAAATTTATTCCAGGTGTAGTGCAAATGTTACATTTTAAGAATGAAATTCGATTTCGGTCATATGACCAACACGAGAGTCCGTGTACCGCGATCTTCTTATTCTATTCCAATAACGCATATGTGAAATAGAAAGGGACCTAAGGTTAAAAACCAGTTTTGTTCAGAAGAGCCATTTTTTAAATTAGCCCCCTTTCTATTTGCGCTTAGAATCGTCGACTTCACTTTCATAAAACGCGCGTATCTCTGGGAGGGAACACTTTTGGGGCATGGGATCGGTCTCATTCGATGCTCAGCTGTTGTCCACATCAAAAAAAAAGAGAAAAGTTGATGAAAAGTTTTGTTCAGGAGAACGATTTTAAAGATGAGGTCCCTTTCTATATGCGCTTAGAATCGTCGACTTCACTTTCATAAAACACGCATATCTCTGGCAGGGAACACTTTTGGGGCATGGGATCGGTCTCATTCGATACTCAGATGTTGTCCACATCAAAAAAAGAAAAAAAAATTAAAATTGATTTTTTTTACCCTTAGGTCCCTTTCTCTATGCACTGTCACATATATTGTTTATTGACAAAACCACTCAGTCAGAAATGAGTTTCATCGCTAAAGATGAAACCGATCCTAATCGGTTTCGGCGTTTCAAATGCTCAAGTGGCTTTAGTTCTTGAGTCAGTTTGATCTTATAAGGATGAAGGCCAAGAGCTTTTTGCAAATACGCCATAGTGTGGTATGAGAGATGCCCAACATTTGTGTAAAGTTGGATGGTAGACATGTCTGACTTCGGATCTTGACATAATATTGGTCCGCATGTTATACATAGGTTTCAACAGAGAACAGATGTGTTGCCACAACCGATTTTTTTGCCAACGGAATGTTGGTGGTTGCACGTTCTATCCATGTACTCTATCGCTACAACCGAATGTTGATTGGGTACACGGCATATTTCAGCAGTCGGATAAAAACGAGTATAGGTACTGAATTTATATATTTATTGGTTTGTGTTACCGATTATTAACTATAAGAACACTTTGAATTTGGTTGTCATTACCACGAGCATGTGTTAACTGCACCAGCTGACAGCTAAATTCTACGTATCGGTTATCTGACCGAAAAAATAAAGTTGTTTTATTTAATTTTTATATTAAACGATTAAGAAATATTTTGCTGCTATTTGACTTATAATCAGGTTGTACCGAATATTTATTGGTTTGTGTTACCGATTATTGACTATAAGAACACTTTGAATTTGGTTGTCATTACCACGAGCATGTGTTAACTGCACCAGCTGACAGCTAAATTCTACGTATCGGTTATCTGACCGAAAAAATAAAGTTGTTTTATTTAATTTTTATATTAAACGATTAAGAAATATTTTGCTGCTATTTGACTTATAATCAGGTTGCTTTAAAACTTGGTTTTTGATTTTGTCAGTTTTTGTTAGTCTTGTGGTTAAAAGCAAATAAACAGATGTTGGCGTTTTTCTGTAATTTATTTAATTTTAAATAATCTAATATTTCAAACTGGCTTCGTCGTTCATTACACAGAACAACACATGATTTCGGGACTCAGTTCTGGTAATTGTTTGTGAAAGTAGCCCTAAAAAAGAAGAACTTCTGCATCATTCGTTTGGTCTAGGTACATCAAATAATAATTTAATAATTAATTTGAAGCTAATAAGTATCGTATAGGGGAATTTGTCACGTTTTAGGCTCTTTTGTGTGTCATAACTCGAGAACCACTAGTCTGAATAAGCTGAAAACAAATACAAACAAATTAAAAATTAGAATTCCTTTAACCTCTTCATACAACGTTTCGCTACATAAGCAACAGTTTCGCTGTTATAAATAAATGTATGAAGAAAAAAATATTTTTTGCCTAAAAAGTTCATAAAAAATACAAAACGGTAAAAAGTGTCAAGTTGTATTACTTTTACGTAATGTCTATAAAACCTATAAACAAAATGAGAAATAGATCATGAATATCGATTTACGCGTTTCGCTTTTATGCACAATTAAGTGAAGGTATGAATTTCAAAAATTTGCTCGAGATATGTACAAAATTCTTTGGAAAAAACTTAATTATCAAGGACAATTACTATAACAAAGTAATTGTTCAAATTTGTCCAAGAATGCTTCTAATATTCATTTAATTTTATTAAGAAATAATTTATTATGACTTGAGCAGTTTTTTATTCTGGTTCGAGACCTTTATGTTGTTTCTTTTTCAGAATCAACATAAAAAGAAGAAATTGGTGAAATGTATTTGCTACGGTTGCCAGGCAGACTGTACAGCTGTTTCTAAACCCGCCAAGGTTTTTCTTAGGCAGTCTTTGGCAACGATTACTTTGGGCACAAATCAAATGACTTATACGGGAGACTAATTTTTATAAATGAGAATTACCCTTTGCGTATCGTCTTCGAACTGTGCGTAGAGCAATCTTTAAAGCGCAATATCGTTTACACCAATTCCGTTTCGCATGGGTCTTCGTTGAAAACCACAAATGCAAAAAGCACAACCAAAGTGTGCATGTTTTTTGTGCGTACATATACTCATGGAAATAATATTGCGCGTTGGAGATTGCTCTACACACAGTTCGAAGACTATACGCAAAGGGTAATTCTCATTAATATAAATAAGTCTCCCGTATAAGTCATTTGATTTGTGGCCGAAGTAATCGTTTCCAAAGACTGCTGAAGAAAACCCTTGGCGGGTTTAGAAACAGCTGTACAGTCTGCCTGGCAACCGTAGCAAATACATTTCCCAAAATTAATTTTTTTTACGTTGATTCTGAATAAGAAACAACATAAAGATCTCGAACCAGAATAAAAAAACTGCTCTAGTCATAATAATGATAAAAGACCGAATAAATAACAAAAAAAGAAAAAAAAATTATTAAAAAAGGGCGAAAGGACTAAAAGGAAAAAAGGCTTATCTTAAAGATATTCTGATTTTATTTTACTAAAATGTAATTGTAGTGTTTTAGTAAAATATTTTAACCCCCGAATGACCATTTAAAAAAAATATTTATAAATTTAAAAAAAGGATATGACAAAACTGAAATTAATTGGACAACATTTTTCATTTCCATTTTCCTTTTTAAAAAAAAGAACAAAAAGAAAACTCGAATTTTAGAGATACTCGTATGATGTCAAAAAGCTCTACTACAATAAACTCCATTGGGTTTTACTTAAGGCATTCCATCACGACAATTGGGTAAAAACGAGGAATATTGATTACTTTTTAAATTATTTCTTATGGTATAGCGTTGCAAATAAGAATTTTTTTGACCCATAAAATATAATTCGGACCTACGACAGCCGTCCTTTTGCGAATTTACAACCATTACCTAAGTCCTTTAATAGAAGAAATCATTCACAGAAATCATAATATGTGACGCGCAAAATAGAAACGGACCTAAGGTTAAAAACCAGTTTTGTTCAGGAGGACCATTTTAAAGATTAGGTCCCTTTCTATTTGCGCTTAGAATCGTCGACTTCACTTTCATAAAACGCGCATAAAAGGTGAAAAGTTGATGAAAAGTTTTGTTCGTGAGAGCCATTTTAAAGATTATGTCCCTTTTTATTTGCGCTTAGAATAATCGACTTCACTTTCATAAAATGCGCATATCTCTGAGAGGGAACACTTTTGGGGCATGGGATCGGTCTTATTCGATGCTCAGATATTGTCCACCTCAAAAAAAGAAAAAAAAATGAAAATTGATTTTTTTTACCCTTAGGTCCCTTTCTCTATGCGCTGTCACATATGTGTTTTTTCAACCTGTAAGTAGAGCTACTTTCAGCAGCGTCAATTATTGATAGTTCATATTATACAGGGTGCCTGCCGGGAAGATATACGACAGGATGTCCGGCGGGAAGATATACTACTTTGTTTGTTTATAATTTTTGATTAAATGAGAAAGAATGGATCTTATATTGAAAAATGTTTTATTAAATGTAGGCAAAATTGTATGGAATACAATATGAGATAAATGTCCGCTTCTGTTAGCCTCAGAAAAGCGAGCCCCTTTGAGCACATTTTTCATTTTATTCAGCATGGCGTCAAATTGAGGTTGATGGATTATTTTGAACACTTTCTTGAGCAGCACTAATGTTTTCAGCCGATCTTGCAACAGATAGTCCATGCTTAGGCCTATCAGCTACAGACCCTCCTTCTTCGAAATCATTCACTACAAGATAAATAGTGCGTTTTGTTGGCCCGTGTTTTCTCCCAAAAATTCCACGTAACTTTCTCAGCGCCACATTAATCGATGATTGATTTTGTTAAAATTTCTAACGATTTATCAAACATAATAAATTTGCAACGTCTCTACTACACGATGGCCAATTCTAAACTGTCAAGACTAATGTTTACGAAAATGGCGGCTAACCAAAGTGGTTATTAAAGCCTGTTTGGGTTTAATTTGTGTCTTCTTGAGATGATGGAATTCAAATCAAGAGATACCTCAGCAGAAATGGGTGTTGGATAACGCTATGTGAAATTTGGTAGTAATCAAATGTAATATGTAATAATCGGGAAAACCCTATTTATGATCGGGAGGGTCCTTTCCGCTCTACCGAAAAATATGATCCGATATGATCCCGAGGTAGATATTGTTCGCTTATAATAAACCAAAGTTTTTAATGGTTGTCAAGCTTAAGTTTCAGCTGCAAATTTCTTTCCGGTCAAATAAAATCCAGTTTAGCTACAAATACAAATGTGGGTTTATTTTGAAGTTTTGTGTTAGGCTGGACTTGGACTAATGGAAAAATAATAAACGGTCCACTTAAATTCACAGAGCGCAGTATATACGAGTAGCGTACGGTCTGGCCGTAAATTACAAAGTTTTAACTTGTGTGTGTTGCAGCGTCACAGTGCCGGGTGACAGGCCTGACTGAGGTATTACTCCTTTAGGTCGATCCGGTGCATAGAATCGGCAGTCGGGGGATCGATTGGAAGTTTAAACTTGTTGTAGCCTTTACCGAATATTTTTCATTGCGTTTGTAACACCAAGGAATATTGCTCGATGACCTTATAAATTATACATAAATGGTCGAAGTAAAATTCTAAGACCCCATGTCCGTTCATTCTTGTGTCCGTCGGGCCAAAGAACAAACTTTATTTGTCCAGTTTTTTTTTAACTAACCAACACTCAGGAGATGCCCCCTATACATGCGGTGCATTGCGTTGGCGAGTGGAAAGTAAAGGATCGGAGGGGGAAAGGGGGAGTAATGATTATTGACGGTTGCCTTGAACTTCTGGATGTCGCAATTAGTGGGAAATACATTTGCCGGAAGTCGATTAAACATACGGACTGTACGAGCGAAAAACGAATTTGATCTGTAGTGTATAGTGCGGTCACCTGACCAATCGATAAAAAAACGGATGTTAATTCCTAGAAAGTCGCGTATCCCTGCCGGACATCCTCACGTCAGGAACAAGGCGACGGATGTCTGATGAACACACACCATGAAAGAAACGATAAACTAGCGTCACGCAGCCCATATTCCGATGATGCACAAGGGAAACAATAGAGTTGGATACCCTACTGTCACCTATCAGCACCATCGCTCTCCTTTGAACGCGTTCAAGTAGCTCCAAGGATGATTTTGGAGCACCTGCCCATGTATGGGAGTCGTATTCCATCTTTGGTGATGTAAGTTGTATAGATATTGAAAAGATCAGATGGAATGAAATATTTCTTGCACCGCCTTAAAAAGCCTATGCACTTAAGTGATTCTTTCGACACTTCGAATACATGTCTCGCCCAACGAGCGTCACACTGTATTTTCATGCCCAGAACATCGAGAGCTTCTGATTGTTCAATATCCGTACCATCGATAGAAATTGAAGATATTGTTGGGTCAGCAAATCGCTTGTGAGACAACAAGCAGCACTGTGTCTTACGTGCTTTGATATGAGTGCACCGTGCAAGACTCTATCAAAGGCCTTAGAGATATCTAGAGCCACGACCTTACTCTCACCAAATTGGTGGATAGATCGACTCCAACGCTCCGAAAGAACGCCAACAAGTTTCCGGTAGAGCGATTTCTACGGAAGCCATACTGTCGATCACTTAGCAAGTCGTTGGTCTCTAAATACCTCACAAGATGGTGGTTTACCATGCTCTCCATTACCTTGGAAAGCGCAGAGCAAATCACAATTGGCCAATAATTCGAAGGATTATTGGCTTCACCCTTTTTAGGGTTCGGCTGGACGTTCCCAACCTTCCAACATGCTGGGAAAACTCCCGCACGGTAAGCAAGGTTGAAAAGGTTGCGTAATGGACGGGCTAGCGTCGACGAGCACTTACATAGGACAACTGCCGAGATACCATCCTGGCCCGGGGATTTATTTACATCGAGGTTCGCAAGAACCTTTTTAACTCCACGCGTTCGAAAAAATATCTGAGGCATGGAAATTGATACGTTTTCGATCGCAGGGAGTGGTTTCAGCCAAAAGGTTAGCTTTATCAACCGGGTCGGTGAATGCCTGGTCGTTTTTAACAAGAGTTGGGATACTCTTCTTACAAACGACCAAAAGCTCTTACTTCCCCTTAGTTCCAGAATTCACAAATATCGGCTACCTCGTAATCACAGTATGGAATCCCTTTTCAATTCCATCATTCCTCTTTGGAAGTCCTCTCATCTCAAAGTACCGCAGTTTTAACCGCGTTGACAAAAGCCTCAAGTAGAAAATTCAATTTTCTCCACATTTTGTCACTATGCCAACGGCAAACAATCTTTACGGAGGAAATTGCAACAAAACTCTGGCGAAATTTCCGCACCGCACCGCAACTCAATGTTGTTGATGTTGCATTTATTAACAATGCAACAAATAATCCACAGCAGACCGGAGACCGGAGTAAGTGTGGCAGCTATGACAGGAACGCAGAGTATCGTGCGACTTGAGGCTATTGATATGCTAAATAACAAACAAACTAAGGCAGCGCTTCCAAACGAACTAGGCAAACTAGCAGCATGCCGCGCTCGCTAAAAACCCTATGCCATGCCGCAGTAGAACATTTCCAAACAAACCGAACGCCGTTAGCCAAACCTGGCCACATTCTGGCACTGTGGCAGCCGTAACCAATCTACTCGACAAATATCGCGTGAATTCACATGTATCACATACAATATATGGAAAAGATAACAACAGCAACAAATTTAATAGAACTAATACGCACGACTGAACAGTAGGTCGTTGTCAGTTACAACTTTTCAGCTGTTTCGACAGCGACAAGGTACTACTCGCGCTAGCACTTGTGCCATTTCGGTTTCGGCTGCCGCAAAATGTTTCACCAGCGCATGCTACCCGCTGAGCGGTGAGTGCTGACAAACAATTTGCATTTGCATTGTGTTGCCTGACTGACAGCAGCTCCTCCTCGTCGCAAATGCCCGTAATTGTACGTTAGACATTCACTCAGGTGTAACGTAGACGTTACTGCCGGCTTGACGCTACATTTGTCGTTGAAATTTGAAAAACTTGGCGCAATTCAAATTTGCCATGGCATCAACGCACAATTCCTTGCATTGCATTTTGCATACAACACATGCAACACACACTCTCAACTCCAGCGGCGTACCCCCAGCGTACGAGTGTTGCACCCCGCCCACCACACGTTTGTCGTAAACGTGCTTTTACGACTTCTTTTGCTCATGCAGTTGCGGCAGATTTGCCTGCAGCCCTGTGTTGCAGTTGCATGAATGCTTCTTATATGTTGCACACGTTTATTGTAATTATTATCCGCTGGATGGCGCACGTGAAATTTGGTTGAGTGTTCACATCTTTCATGGTATGCAATTTTGTGAAAATTGCACCGGTTATTTGCACTAGCTGATATTCCCTGCCATTTAACTTGAAAAGAAATTCCGGTAATTTTTCTTGCCAAGTGTAGATTATTACAGGTAAGAGTTGCTCTGTAACCATTTTCTTCTGTTTAGGGACACAATGTGATGAAAAGCTCAACGATACCAGTTTGCCGTGAACATTTCGGGCATTCCAATTTGTATTACTTCTCATATTGCACTTGTTCAGCAAAAGGTATCGACTCAAAATTTTTCAAATTTTCATGGGAGGCAAAAAACTGTTTGCTTAAGCCCTTAAAGTACTTTAAAACAGCCGGTGTCATGTAAATTTTGTTGATGAAAAAGTAAGATTTTAAAAGCGGCTAGTGCTGAATACTGTGATTTTCTTTCAAAAATCGAAGTCTTCAAAATTTTAAGTAAATTCCCTTTTGTAAGTTCTCAATGATTAAATTTATTTTACTACTACCGATATAGAAATGTCACAAAAAGCCTTAAATAGTTTCAAAAGTGAGAAACTTACTGCTGCTACTGACATATTTTGGACAAACAGGGTCGGCCATTTTAATTTAAAATTTTAAACGACTGTAAAAAAAAGCACTAATAATTTTTCATTCTGGTTTGACTGGCCAGGTTTGACAGGCTTACTGAATCATTCATATACACCAGTGCCTTCCAAAAAATTTTTGGTTGTGTATTAGTGAGCATGAGAGAGTAATTTGTACACCCGAAAAAAAATGTATGTAATAGACGTCATTCTGAATAATGCCTATCATATAACTGAAATAAAATCTTCCATATTTATACTTTTATGACAATTTCGTATTAAAATAATGTTTTTAGATGATTTGAAGTCAAAGCGTTTCGTTGTTTCGAACATATGAATTTCAAATCTGAAAAAATTTGTTCGCAAAGTTAAGTTGTTGTGAAAAAGGAAAGGCACTTATATAATTTTTTTTTAATTCAGGATAGATGGCACCGTCTATATCTTTCCAAAAATTTTTAATATTTGATTTATCTGGAACATTTACTTCGCTTCGAAGTATTAAAAGTTCAGATTGAATATTAAACTCGTGTTTGCTAAGATCCCTCACACCATTGCTTCAATTTTTCCAAATAAAGTTTTTTATTTTTTTGAAACAAGTTCTCTTTTTCCTTTTCATTTAATTTATTTATAAAATTATGAAAATGATCGCAATGTCTTTTGATAACGTATTCAGTGCCCGTTTTAAATGTTAAATAACATATAAGACACTGAATGTTACCAAAATGATTTTTGATCATACAATATTTTTCGAGTGTTTTCATTTTGATTTGTGTTTATAATCTGAAAAAATTGTTATAGCATCCGCTGGCATGTGCACTCGTTGAAGTCACATCAACGACTGAATGAAAGAGCGTAAGAATGTGTGTGAGTAGTGGTTTGCACAATTGTGCAAAGAAATGGAAGGCACTGATATACACAGAGAATAGATTCGTTGCCACAAACGTATTTTTTGCCAACCGAATGATTGATGTTACTTGAACCTCGAGTATTCCATCGCATAACCGAATGTTGGTTGGTGCTCTATAATTTTGAGTTATTGGAACTGTAGCATCGGTACAACATACCAAGTATTCAAACCTTCAGATAAGAATTTTTTGATCTTAAAATCCACTTGTTACACAAAAAAAATTTCTATTTTAGTCAGATGAATAAACTGTTTGCTAGCACAATTTATACTCGCATACTTGAAGTACTAATAGTGAGTTCAATGACGAGGAAAAAGTGGTAAAGATGTTGAATAAATTTGACTAAAAAAAAATTCGGTTAATCGATTGACTTAAAGTCAGTAATAAATCAATTACTTCCTTTATAAACAAATACCATTAAACTAGGTTTCTTGTTAAGATGAAGTTTTGGTTATCACCACAATAATTGGTTACAACAAAAAAATGTTTGCAAAACTTTTGGTTGCCATAACCACCTGTAATGACAGCTAAATATCTTTTTCGTGTTTCATTGGTATGGACGATCAATTAGTTGTGAGTACCGTACTACGATTATATTTATCATCCTGTAATATGTCGAACCGGACATCCATTACGACTTTCAACAGTTGGTGATCACAACCGAAATTCCTCTTTCGCAACCGAATTATTGTAGTTCCAACAGATTTCCAACTGAATTTTTTTCTGTGTTTATGACTACCACATCTGGCTCGGCAGTACCTCCTCCGATGAATCAATTTTTTCAGTACATTTTCTATTGGTTCAGGTCGAATCTCATCAATGGCAACTCCGATTTCATGTTTTAACGCTTCCTTAATGGCTCTCCACAGAAAGTAATCGAAAGGGTTTAAACCACAGCTCCGAGGCGGCTAATTGACATCATAATTTTGGCAGAAAATTCGATTTTCGAAAATAAGGCGTCAAATATCGATGTTTGCGTTGGCTGTGTGATAAGTGACCTTATCTTGTTGAAACCAAATGTCGTCCATGTCATTTTCTTGAGTTTTGGGAATCAAAAATTCGTTAAGCATAGCGCCCACCGTCGCAGTGATGGCAGATCCTTTCTCTTTTTCAAAGATAAATTAACCAATGATGGCGCCAGCTCAAATCCACAGCAATTAGTGCCTCGTTGTTCTTCTCAATGGTCACGTGTGAGTCTGAACCCCATATGCGGCAATTTTGTTCATTGACATAGCCACCGAGATGAAATTGAGCTTCATCTGAAAATACCCATTGGACAATTATAATAAAACCAAATATTTTAATAAGTAAGGGACAGTATACACAACACAAAATCAGTTTGAAATCGGTCCGAACTAAAATTCGTTTTAATGCACCGACTTTCTAGTGCAACAACCAACATTCCATAGTATTGATGGTAACATGGCTCGAGATATCAAATAATCGTTGCTTCAACCAAATCACGGAATTCATAGCCAATAACACAATCATACCAACTGAATTAGGTTTAACTATTTTTTGCGACAACTAGCGATTATTCAAATAATTGGTGGTAAACACAGATTAGTTCATTGTAGTGACCAAACGCTGTTTCGTTCACTGTTGTGACATAAAATTGTTAATTTCAACATCAACATATAAACTCCACAACATTTATCGGTTCGTCACAACAAAATCTTTTGTTTAAGAGTACTACGAAAGCATATTTCAAAATCCCTCCAAAAATAGTAAGATTGTTTAATTTTTTGGGTTAGAAGGATAATGCTTTCAAACGATACTGCTATATAAAAAACGAACTATAAATAAAAAAAAAATTACCAGAATATAGAATCAGGCTTAACTGTATTTTAGCGACAGTACTCAGACTTGATCAAAACTTTCGCTATAGATAGACCTCCTTATTATTCACAACAACAACTATTTTTTTTTTGTGGCGACTCTTTTTTTCAAAGTAACGGCCACCTACGCTTGACAGTAAATACTCTTATATACCTAAATTTATTCTTTTCAGATTGGGGCATAATTGAAATACTTATTAAAATATCTATCCAAAGACGTATTTATTTTACTCAGTAAAATATTAGCTTTTTTTCAAAAGGTTGTTGTAACCAACACTCAATAACAACAACCAATGCATATACAATCTCAAGTAAAATAATCGTTTTACTCTGCTAAGATTACCGATACTTGTTTCTTTAACCGAAAGTGTAAGTTCCCTTAACTGAAAATTCCTGTGTAACCAATCAAAATTCGGTTGTAATCATGCATGAAATACATGGATAGTACGTGCAACCACCAACATTAAAAGTTAAGACAATCTGGCACATTAACGACATCGAACCTCCATTATGGCTCAAACTGGTTGAAATGTGGACCATCAGAGAGAGTTATGTCACGAAAGCCCTGGCGTGCATTTGGCTGTCATTTTCCTTTACTAATAAATTTCATAGATCCTTCTATCACAACAGAAATTATTAATACAGGGTGTCCGCCGGGAAGGTATACTACTTTGCGTTGCCGCCATTTTGGTAAACCTTAGTCTTCACAGTCCATATTTGGATATTTATGGAAAAAAGTCGATAAATCGTTAAACAGTTTATCAAAATGAATCATCGATTACTTTGAGGATGAGAAAGTTACGTGAAATTTTCGGGAGAAACAACGTGCCAACAAAATACACTATTTATCGTGTAGTGAATGATTTCGAAGAACGAGGGTCTGTAGCAGATAGGCCCAAGCATTGGACCACAACATACTGCAAGATCGACTGAAAACATTACTGCTGCTCAAGAAAGTGTTCAAAACAATCAATCAACCTCAATTCGACGCCGTGCTAAATGTAATAAAAAATGTGCTCAAAAGGGGCTCGCCTTTGTGAGGCCATCAGAGGCAGACATTTATCTGATATTGTTTGTATTCCATTCATAATTACCGATATTACATAAAACATTTTTTTAAAATAAGATCCATTCTCCTTCATTAAATCAAAAATTAGAAACAAACAAATTAGTATACCTTCCCGGCGGACTCCCTGAAGTATACCTTCCCGGCGGACATCCTGTACAATTCTCTGAAAACTTTTTGTTGTTTTTATCTAACATAGTGCGTTTTAGTTGGACCACACTATAGCAGTTGCCAAGACGTAGAAGAAGATAAGTCAGTGAAGTATTTGTTAAGTACATGCTTGAGACTTTAGAAACAAAGATTTTTCTACCACAGAAAATACTTTGTTGTCCTCGGAAAAATTGAGGATGTACCTCTTAAATCATTTAAAAAAATTTGTTGAACAGTCGAGCTGGTTGATAACCCAAAATGGAGCGCGAAAAAAACTGGATAACAACGACCATCTAGCCATCTGACATTTCCATTGGAAAATTTGATACGTTTTAGCATAAACGTACTCAAAACGTTTGCCATTTCTTCCATCAGCATACATTCGATATTGCATGAACGAACACTTGGCTGTAAAAAAAGTTTGTTCTCGTTGGATCCCGCACCATTTTGACAATCGCTCAAAAAAGGCTCGTGTCGATTGGTGCAACGAAATTTTGAAAAAAAAAAACGATCGCGGTGCTTCGAAAGCCGTTTGTGAGAACGTCACAGGTGACGAATCATGGATATATGCGTATGAGCCCGAAACAAAAAAGCAATCGACCGTGAGGGTCTTCGAAGACGAGCCAAATCCAATGAAAATTGTTCGTAAAAGAAGCACTTCAAAGTAAATGCCCTGTTTCTTCGGCAAAACTGGTCATGTGGCGACTGAGCAACATAGGACGGTCAATTCTGAGTGGTTCACGACAACTTGTTTGTCTGAAGTCTTCGGAGAAATTCGAAAAACCAGCTAGAGAAGATGAATCATTGTGTATCATGACAATGCAAGCTCTCACACATCGGCTCAAACCAGCGCCTTTTTGACCGGCCAAAACGTCTAATTGATGGGTATCCGTCGTGCAGCCCTGACTTGGCACCCAATGACTATTTTTATTTCCGCACATTATGGAAAAAATGCGTGGTCAACGATTTTCGTCGCTAGAAGATGCTTTCGAAACGTTCAAAAGCCATGTTTTGGAGGTGTCTCAATCGGTTTGGAAAAAGTGCTTCGACAATTGGTTTGAGCGCATGCAAAAGTATATAAAGCATGCTTGAGAATACTTTGAAAAACAATAAAACCATTTTTGATGATAAATATTCGCATTTTCATTATAAGCCAGACATATATATAGCAGCCCTCGTATCATAATAAAACATATTACAATAATTCTCTGGAAACTTTTTGTTTGATTTACATTTATTATAGTGTGTTTTAGTTCGAACATCCTTTAGAAGTTGTCAGGACGTAGAAGAAAAAGAGTCACTTAAGCATTTGCTATGCACATGCGCAGTAGATACTTTAATGAACTAGCAGAAATCACGGATGTTATTCTTAAATCACTTTTAAAATTTGTTGAACGGTCGGGCAGGTTCTGAAAAACTCGAACCAGTTGATAACCCACAATGGATAGCGAAAAAAAACTAGCTAACTGCCACACATTTCTCTTATAAATATACACCCTCACTCTTTCCTATTACTCTTCATTTGACCCTCTCTCTAGTTTTATCTCTTTCATCAGGGTTCCTAAATGGTCCTATTTTGAGCACGCGATTACTTCCTGGCCCTTTTAAAATAACCTTACCTTCTCATATATGTCACGAATCTGTCTTGGAACACCCTGTTACACAGAGTAGTGCCGGTATAAAGAGCTCATTGTGTGACATTACAGATTCATTTGGATTGAGTTGTTCAATATGTTTGCGCTCTCAAGGAAAAGATACTTTATCACACCGATTTACTCAACTCAAGCATCAAATTCTACCAAAGATGTTATTTAGGAACATCGTTCCATTAAAAGATACTGCCGTCAAACATTGTGAAACTGTTTGATGTTTTTGAGAATTTTTAGGCTTAATGGCATAATGCATATTAAGTATACGTCCTTATGTCCCCCTAGTGAAGGCAGCTCCTGAGCGTATGCTATGATATTCCATTAAAGAAGCAAAATTAATATTAATCATACGTAGCGAAAGCAATTGACTGCTTATCAAATTCAATTGTTCATATCTTTAAAACAAATCGAAAGATTTCTGCAAAGAATATTAAGACTTTGCAGAGTTCTCCGTGTCAAGGACTTAATATTGCCTTAAACTGTTTCAGTTTTGTTTCCAGCACAGTAGAAAAGACAGCAATGACAGTTTTCAAATTATCAACTTTGAGTGGCTACGTTACCTACATATTTTATCAAGTTTTCTTTGTGTTTTTTTTCTTTTTTTTCTGCTGAAAGTGTCTTTCCGGCTATGCGAGTACACGAGTGTATTTACTGTGTCGACGACTTAAACAAATCATTGGAAACATTTTCGAGTGCGAGAAAAAAAAGCGAATTTACAATTCAATCGCTTAGAAAACCTCATTAAACAAAACACTTATTCCGAAAGTAAACAATAACGCAACAAAGGAACGAATGAAACAAAGTTTGCTGTTCATCTTGGAAATACTTTCACGTAAAACTCAGTCACCGATAAAACGAAAATTCAACGATAACACACACAGAGAAAAAAAAACTCCACGGAAAACCTGAAAGGAAAAAGTTTGGGCAAAAACTTGACGGAAACTTTTTCCGCAAATGGAAACGGCAGTATTTGCTTTACATTGCCAAAGACAATCTCTATACGTTTTGCCCTGCCAATACTTCAATCGAGTACAAAACACTGCTGCCGATGCTCTTATCAGTGGCAACGTTTTTTTTCTGCTTCATCTTACTTGGTTATAGACTTGAATTTAACTTTTCGTTTACGTTTGAAATTTCGTTGGTTGGTGGATGATGGTGGCGTTTCTACGCTGTGTAAGTTTTTAGCGCGAAGGCGGCTTGTGTGAATTGAAGTGATGAGTTTGATTGCAGTTCAAAATGTCTTTATTGACAAAGTTTTCGGGACAAGTGTAGGAATTGGTACGTTTTCACTGATGCTGCACCCCTTTCCAGTGCCATCAATGACATCAGCTCCATCATCTTGAAATTCGCGCCAACAAAACGTTTTTCACCCCCTGCTGAAGAAGGGCTTTTGGGGTTAAGTTGAGATTTTGTCCTTGTTTGATTTTAAGGACGTATGTATGGTACACGGATGATATGTATGTGTGTGTGTGCGAGGGTATGCGCTAATATGTATGTAAAGTTTTTTATGGTCTTTTTCCTAAAACCGATTTTTATGGTGTGGAAAATAAGCTTTTTTAAATGATATTGCAATAGCTAAACTGATTCATGTAAGAAATTTCTGCTTCTAAGACTTTCGGTAGCGAAGGAAGTTGATGTAGGGTATATTAAATTTAGCCAACTGTTTGTAACATAACATTCTATGTTAGGTTATCAACTTTGCTCCCTTTACCTTACTATGGTACAGGGGTCATATGAGTCTGCCCTGATATCTGCAACATTAAGAAAAAGTGTGATATATTCATTAAAAATAATAGTCTTGTTATCAAAGAGCAGGTCGCCAATATAAGTCAATCTCACTGAAACTACCTATATTTTTTGAATATCGCTACTGAAATTGGTCAAATTTCTGATATTGCCCCATACAAATGTAACTATCGATTTGTAGGCAAATTTTATCTTAAAGGATGGTCCAAGCATAATGCACAATATTAAGTCAAGCCTTTTCTTCAACTCTATTTGACATTTCTTTGCTTCAGTATTTGACAAATGTATCTATGAAGTAGTACCAAATTAAGCATAGCATTAAGATTGTTGAATCCCATAACGAAAATGGGCGTTCAAATCAAAATGCATGTTGTGCACTTAGTAACAATTCTAGTCTATTTTGGTCTATTTTGTTTCCATTATCGGGAGAAATGTGCGAAAATATCCACAAACTTGGTCTGTAGGAATTGCGAAAACACCTGTGCGTGCTTCCCCAGTTTTTTCTGCATAAAACGTTGATGTTGTTCCCGATAGTGTGGTAGATGAGCCGTCAACGTTGACTCCTGAATGGCGTTCGCTATCGCGAGATGCTAACGGATTTCTTGTGGCAAAAATTTGAGGAATGGACTTAAACGATATGTGGTTCCAGCAGAATGGGTCCACTTGCCACACAGCCAACAAATCAATGGCTCTTTTGAGCGAGAATTTCAATGGTCGTCTCCGTTTGGATACCATACTATGTTCCTTACAACATGGGACTATTCACGGTATTCTTCTTTAAGGTAAATTAGTTGTCATATGTAAGAGTTCTCGTCGGAAAGACGGGAACGTTTTTCTATCCCTAAGAAAAAAAAATTATTCAAAATGGAATCATTTAGTAGCTTGGACAAAGTTTAGAGGTTTCAAAATTAAAAACAAAACCGGGCGCTAAGAAGGCTATATAAAAACTTGCGCTGAACTAGCTAAATTAAGCCCTTTTTGTCCTATATCAGGGTATGAAATATTTTTAAAATTTGATAAAATTGTTCGTTTTTGTATAGTCAAATTTAGCCGTTTTTGTCCTTTACACGGGTATGAAATATTTTTGGAAACTGATATAATTTTCTGGTCTAAGGTCGGTTAAACCACAAAACGGAGGTACATTTGCATTAAGGGTGTATCAAAACTTGGATCGATCTTGTCGATTTTCAATAATGTATTTTTGTGTACATAACAACTCTACAAACCAAATTTCATTGAAGTCTGATCAAATTTGCGCTGTTAGAACGGGTAGACCAGAATTCAGGCCATATCAAGATTTGGACCAATCTGGCCACTTTACAGAAAAAAAACCTACCGCCGATATAAAGGGCGGTCCAACTGAAACGCACAATGTAAAATTTAAATAAAACAAATTGTTTTCAGAGATTTTTCTTAATATTTTCTATAATGATAAAAGGATCTACGACAATTTAGACTGAAACCAAATATCGGCCAAATGCTCTCCACATCTACGGTGGCAAACCTCTATCCGATGATTAATATTTTCAATTTTCTAAGACATAATGGAGGTAAATTGTCATTAATGTGCCGAGCTATCTCATCCTTAAGATCTTGAATTGCTCTTGACTTATTGGCGTACACTTTTTCTTTTAAATAACTCTAAACGGTGCCAAATCACAAGATCATGGCAGCCAATTACCATAGCCATGATGTAAGATAACACGGCCATTGAATTTCTAGCGCAAACAAGCTTTTATTTCGTTGGTCATTTGGTTAGTGGCACCATCCCGTGGGAAGCACATATCGTCCTGGTTTATATCCTCAATTATGGCCACAAGAAGTCCATTATCATAAAGCGATAAAGTACAACATTTAACGTAACTGCTTGGCCAACCTTATTTCCAAAATAGTACGGCCCGATAGCAGAACGATGGCAGAACAAACTGGGCGAGCATGTACAGGAATTTTCCAATTACCTACAAACCCATTTCGCTAAATTGTTCCGATTGTGGACACATTTGGTCGATTTTACAGACCATAAAAAAAATCACGAAGTGAGCTAAATGCATTTTGATTTGAGCGGCCATTTTCTTGAAAGGCTTGAACAATCTTAATGCGCTGTTTAATTATGTACATTTCCTCTGTTTAATTTGCCAAACACTGAAGTAAAGAAATGTCAAACTAAGTTGCGCAAAAAACTTAACGTTATGGTAAAACTCACTTTACATCGTGCGTTATGGTTGGACCATCCTAGCAAAGAACTAAAACTGTTTCAACGAACTATCTTTAAATTTTTTTCTTCTAAAAAGTCAAGGACAGCAGGGCTTCCCTAATAGACATGATAATTTTGGCCACACACAGAAAAAAATAGTATTATATCGGTCCGAACTTCAGAAATTCGGTTTGATAGACCGAATTTCTGTTGCAATAACCAACATTCGATAGTATTGATGGTAAAATGGTTCGAGATATCATATGATGGTTGTTACGGCCACATCACGGTATTCACAGCCAAAAACACAGTTATACAAACCGAATTCAGTTAAACTATTGGTTGCGACAACTGGCGATTACGGCAAGAAATCAATTATGATGTACATGTTACTTTAATACCAATAATTGGTGGTGACAACAGATCAGTTCTTCTTAGAGAATAAACAATGTTTAGTTGGTTATTGTAACATAATATTGGTTATTCTAACATCAACTAATAAACCCTATTATATTCTATCGGTTCTAGTCACAACAAAACCTTTGTTGACGACAAAAACATATCTCAAAAACCGCAAAAAATGTAAAAAAAAACAAAAAAAAGGGGCAGACAGTTTATGTTTCTGGGATAGACGGTGAATGCTTCCAAGCAATACTTATCATAATATATACGAACTATAAATAAAAAAAAATCAGAGTATAGAAACAGGGTTAACTTTAATAAAGTGACGTTACTCAGACTTGATCAGAAAGACCTCCTTATTATTCTATTCTATGTACAGTTCGAAGACTATACGCAAAGGGTAATTCTCATTAGTCATAATGAGACTCCCGTATAAGTCGTTTGATTTGTGGACGAAATAATCGTTGCCAAAGACTGCTGAAGAAAAACCTTGGCGGGCTTAGAAACAGCTTTACAGTCTGCCAGGCAAACAAGCCAATACATTTCACCCAATTTTTTAAGTTGATTCTAAAAAAGAAACATAAAAAGGTCTCTAACTAGAATAAAATCTATAAGTATTTAAGTCACAGCAACCAATTTGTCTTGTTGCCGGCCCAGTTTTCCCGAGCTGAGGCCACCCAACTCCCGACAATAAATATAAAAATATTGCAAGGCGGTAAAATATTACCTGCGAACCTCGATGTAAATAAATTCCCGGGCCCGGATGGTATCTCGGCACTTGTCCTATGTAAGTGCTCGTCGACGCTAGCCCGTCCATTACGCAACCTTTTCAACCTTGCTTACCGTGCGGGAGTTTTCCCAGCGTGTTGGAAGGTTGCGAACGTCCAGCCAATCCCTAAAACCGGTGAAGCCAATAATCCTGCGTATTATCGGCCAATTGCGATTTGATCTGCGCTCTCTTAGGTACTGGAGAGCAAGGTAAACCACCAACTTGTGAGGTATTTAGAGACCAATGACTTGTTAAGTGATCGACAGTATGGCTTCCGTATAAACCGTTTTACCGAAGACCTGTTGGTGTTCTTGTCGGAGCCTTGGAGTCGGTCTATCCACCAGTATGGTGAGAGTAAGGTCGTGGCTCTACATATCTCCAAGGCCTTTGATAGAGTCTGGCACGGTGCACTCATATCAAAGCTGATCGCTTTTGGTGTAGGTAATACTTTTGCTCGATTTCCATCGAGCTTTCTAAGAGATCGCACTATTAGAGTTATTGTAGATGGGTTCTCATCCAACACACATAGGCTGACAGCAGGTGTGCCACAGGGCTCTGTCCTTTCTCCTTCTTTATTTCTTATTTCCATTGACGATCTATTGGGTCAGACCGTGAATGCAATCTACTCTTCCGCAGATGATAGTAACCTCTGTCATTCATATTCATTCGACCATAGGCCGAGTCTTCAAGATATTGAAGACAAAAGGCGAATTATGGATGAGACACTTGGCCGGGATCTACTGGCGATATCCGAATGGGGTCGAGTGAATAGAAGAGATTTTAATGCTCGTAAGACACAGTGCTGCTGGTTGTCTCACAAGCGATTAGCTGACCCAACAATATCGTCCATTTCTATCGATGGTACGGATATTGAACAATCAGCAGCTCTCGATGTTCTGGGCATACAAATACAATGTGCCGCTCGTTGGGCGAGACATGTATTCGATGTGTCGAAAGAAGCACTCAAGTGCATAGGCTTTTTAAAGCGATGCAAGCAATATTTCACTCCTTCTGATCTTTTCAATATCTATACAACTTACATCAGACCAAAGATGGAATACAACTCCCATATATGGGCAGGTGCTCCAAAATCATCCTTGGAGCTACTTGATCGTGTTCAAAGGAGAGCGATGGTGCTGATAGGTGACAGTAAGGTATCCAACTCTATTGTTTCCCTTGAGCATCGTCAGAATGTGGGTTGCGTGACGCTGTGCTATCGCTACTTTCATGGTGTGTGTTCATCAGACATCCGTCGCCTTATTCCTGACTTGAGGATGTTCGGCAGGGATACGCGACTTTCTAGGAATTCACACCCGTTTGTTATCGATTGGCCAGTTGACCGCACTATACACTACAGATCAAATTCGTTTTTCGCTCGTACAGTCCGTATGTTTAATCGACTTCCGGCAAATGCATTTCCCACTTGTTGCGACATCCAGAAGTTCAAGGCAAGCGTCAATAATCATTACTCTCTCTTTCCCCCCTGCAATTCTTTAGTTTCCACTCGCCAACGCAATGCACCGCATGTATAGGGGGCATCTCCTGAGTGTTGGTTATTTAAAAAAAAAATACTTGTTTTTATCAACCGAAAGTGTAAGTTTCCTCTAGTGAAAATTGATGTATACTCAACCAACATTCGGTTGAAGCGATGAATACATGGATAGTTCATGCAACCACCAACATTCGGTTGGCAAAAAATTTCGTTGTGGCAACAAATCTGTTCACTTAGTGCATTGTTTTTTTATGTTTTAAGTAGGCTCGAGTACAGCTGAACATTTCCAATAGACATTGACAAAATTATCAAATTTGAACCTCCCTGGCAGAGAACTTAGACTGATCCACGCGTTTCGCTTTTATTCGCAATTGAGTAAAGGTATGAATTTCAAAAATTTGCTCGACATATGCTTAACTTTGTCTATGGTGAGGTTTTTTCTTTTTTATTACAAAAAAAATTAAAATTTGTTGGGTGACAAAAATATATGACAAAAATATATGATTTGAAATTCATACCTTTACTCAATTGCGAATAAAAGCGAAACGCGTCCATCGATTTTCATGATCTTTGTCTCATTAGTCTCATAGGTGACTTTACGTAAAAGTAATAAGATTTGACATTTTTTTTCATTTTGGATTTTTTATGGATTTTTTAAAAAAAAAAAATTTAAATCTTTAGGCAAAAAATAAGTTTTTTCCTTTATATATTCATTTTTAACTTGGAAACTGTTGCTTGTATAGGAAAACAATATATGAACAGATTAAGGGAATTGTAATTTTAATTTTTTTAAAATTTAATTCAATTAAATCGGGCTAGTGGTTCCCGAGTTATGCCGGACGAAACAAATTAACCAAAAAAAAATTTTTAAAATTTAAAAAAAAAAAATAAAACAAAAACCAAACGAAAAAAAAAAAATTTATTGCGTTTTTCGAGCTCATGTCAAGGTTATCTACACAGAAAAAATTATCGCATCCGGAGTACATGAAATTTTTTTCATTTTGTTGAGTAGTGTAACAGTTCTTATTTCCAATCGAGGCACAGCTTTAGTAGGACCAGTGACAGCGTTGCTTAAAAACGACATTCTTCGCTAATCCAGTAATGTTGAGCTGGGAACTCTACTTTCAGTTCGTATTTTGATTTGATAGCTAATCAAACTACTAAACTTGGTCCAGCTTTACTAAGAACCCCGTTTTGTTAAAAAAAAACTATTAGTGTAACAAACGATCATACGTGTTTCCCTAGCCAAATCCCTTTTATCAGCGCGCTAAAAAAACAATGTCACTCATATGTAACACCCCAACGATTATGATACACTCGCTCATATATTGCCGCCACTTAGGAACACTTTTCTAAAGGGTATGCCCCGTTTCGTCTTTGCCAAGTGCAGCAGCCAGCACAACTTTTACTCGTTTTGCTTCACCACAATTTCAACTTGGAACATTTTTTCGCAACCAAACTATAATTCGAGCGTGATTTTGTGAAATTTTCTATGCTTGAATTATTTTAAATTTACTTTCGATTCCAGTTAAAACACAAAAATCATACAGACTCATAAAAAAATAGAAAAAAAGAAACGAAACAGAGGAAGAAAAAGTTTTACGTTTTACAGAAACAATTTTTAATAGACCATTATGTTGAAGCTGCACATAAACTAAATTGCTCTGTGTGGTAGAAATGTTTGTGCAGACATGTATGAACGTACAGACGTGCATGTATGTGTGAACGTAGATGTTCGGGAAGACAAGTGCAAATGTGCAGATATACGTTGTATGTATTAGCGATACAGGGTGGTTCAAGTGCAGATATCGTCTTGGAGCATGTGTTATTGAGAGCATGAATTTCAAAACCCGTATCATAAAATAGCAAATTAAAGATATATTGTTGAACCTTTGCACTTTGAACCTTAAATAAGCTCCCATCTAGCTTTAAGGAAATATAACTATTTTTTTGAGGAAAGACATATTAATTGATTTCGTACCTGCAATACATCCATGGAGCTTCCAATGTGACATTGGAGGCAGCTCATTCAGTAGAAACTCAAAAAAAAATCATTAAATGAGAATTACTCGCATTTCTGTTACAATCACTAAATATTTATTACTTGGATAGAAATTTAATTCAACATACCGTAAAATGATAGAAATGTTTATATTATGCATATTGATATCAAACACTAAATTAAACCAACTACTATGGCTGCTATATATTTCTGGCCAAATAATTAAAATTCGAATATATATCATAAAAAATTGTTTTATTGTTTTTCAAAGTATTTTCCAGCATTATTTATACACTTTTGCATGCGCTCAAACCAATTACACAGTACAACAGTCAATCTGGGGGGTGAGAAATTCCAAGTCAGGGTGATGGTACTAGTTCAGTATACACCAATACCCCGGTTTGCGTCGATTCGGTTTGCATCGTTTCGGTTTGCGTCGATTTTTTCGGACACTGTTTTTTTTGGTATTTTCCATTTATATTTCATTTTGCGTTTATATTTCATTTCAAAGTTGCGTCGTTTGTGTTTTGATGTGCGTCGTTAATATCAAAATATTTGTACAACGCTACAACAGAAAAAGGGGAATTCCCGTTTATTTCTAATGCAAATATGTATGTTAAGGTTGTCTGCTGGTTGAAAAAGAGGGTAGTTTTTAGTTTCAAATAACATTTGCTGAAGTGAAGTTTAATCTAAACATTTTAAAAGAAAGCAAATTAGCTTAGAACAAAAACTGGACATTTTAAAACGTTTTAAATCTGGGGAAAAAAGGAGTACAAGAATCGTGCATGAACGGAACTTGGCGTCAATTGTGGCCAGAATGCATTCTCAAAGATACGGATGATATTAATAAAGTTCCACACATATGTGAAGAACTTGCAGAATCAGCTAGAATTGCTAATTTTGTTGGAATGGATGAAGAAGATATTAATGATCTCATATTATACGACGAAGAGCTAAATCACGAAAGTTTGATTGCAACTCAGAGTAACGATGCGCTGGACGTCGAAACTCTTCCGCTTGAGGTCGAATCATATGAAAAAAGACTCACTGCAGCTAAAAAAAGCGATGCAGTTGATATCGCAAGCAAACCATATTTTTGAAAACAATGACCCGGCCGAAGATCGCAGTTTAAAACTTTCTAGAGTTGTGACGGATGCTATCAATTGTTATAAGGAAATCGATTTGGAAAAAAGGCTATTAAAATCCAAAAAGCTTTAGATAATTTTATAAAAAGATCAGCAAAAACGACAAATCCGACCATAGAAATGATAATCGATTCAGATGACTCAAGCTCAGATTAAAAAATTAACACATCGATGTAGACTTTGATTTTATACTATCGATTCCTTATTTTTAATTTCAATCTATTTTTGTTATGTTTTCTTACATTTTTCTCATGAACTGTTTTATTTTTATTTTAATAAAAGCTATTTTTCGAAAAAATATGTTTTTTTTTACTGAAAAATCAATTTTTTCAGCCCAAATTATGAATCTCGGAACCAATTAAATGAAAATCCATACAAACGTATGGAAAAACGTGATTCAGTTTGCGTCGTTTCGGTTTGCGTCGCATTTGTCCGGTACCAATTAGCGACGCAAACCGGGGTATTGGTGTATTTAAACCCTCAAAGGGTTTTGCGTTCGTATGTGCCAGTTTTTTTATGACCTTTTACATTTTTTCCTTATCTTGATGTTTTTTCGCTTAGTTGTAAAATGTTGGCAAAAACGTAGTTTGACATAACTCGAGAACGACTAGTTCGATTTTGCTGAAATAAATTGAGAAAAATTAATAATTACATTTTCTTTAATCCATTAATATACTGTTTCTCTACCAAATCAACATTTTTGCAATTAGAAATAAATTTATGAAGAAAATTTTGCCAAAAAATTTTTTTTTTAAAACATATAAATCCCAAACGGAAAAACGTGTAGAGTCTTATAACTTTCACGTAAAGTCACATAACCTATAAACAAAATGCGACATAGATCATAGAAATCGATTAACGCGTTCTGCTTTTATTTACAATTGAGTGTAGTTACTACGAACGCAAAACCCTTTGAGGGTTTTAATATACTGACCTAGTACCATCACCCTGACTTGGAATTTCTCACCCCCCAGATTGGCTGTAGTACTGTGTTATCGAAGCACTTTTTCCACTCCGATTCCGCCTCCTTTTTGGTTTATGAACGCTTCAAAAGCATCTTTTGGTGACGAAAATTGTTGACCACACGTTTTTTTCTTGATATGCTAGAAGAAGTGAAGTCATTGGGCTGTACGGCAGATGACCCATCAATTCGCCGTTTTGGCCGTTCAAAAAGAAGACAATTTGAGCCGATATGTAAGAGCTGACATTGTCATGGTGCACAATGATTCGTCTTCTCTTCTCCGTTTTATGAATTTTCCCCAATTTCTCAGGCAAACAAATTGTGGTGTACCATTCAGAATTGACCTCCTACGTTGCTCAAGCGGAACAGTCGCCACATGACCAGTTTTGCCGAAGAAACAGGCGACCATTTGCTTCGAAGTGTTTCTTACACGAACAATTTTCGTAAGATTTGGCTCGTCTTCGAAGACCCACACGATCGATAGCTGTTTTTTTCGGGCTCATACGCATAGATCCATGATTCGTCACCTGTGACGATCTTATAAACGTCTTTTGAAGCACCGCGTTCGTATTTTTTTTCGTTCGTATTTTCTTTGCACCAATCGACATGGGCCTTTGTTTGAGCGATTGTCAAATTGTGCGGGTTCCAACGAGAATAAACCTTTGGATAAACCTGGTGGAAGAAATGCCCAAGGATGCCTCTTTCTCACGCCGTTTTTCGACGACCTTCACGACTTTCATCTTTGAGCGAGCGTCGGCCACGATTGAATTTATTAAACCCATACAAAAATTTAAGTTCATCTATACACTCTTGTCGTAATAATCCACGTCAAAAGTTGTGAAAAATGACCGCACGAAAATGTTCACCAGTTAATTCCATTTTTTTGGCAAATTGATTTCTTCAAGTCACTGTAAACAACACAAAGGATGGTCGTACGCCAAAACGTTCTGAGTACGTTTATGCTAAAAAATGTCAAACTTTCCAATGATAATGTATGATGACGCCAGGCAACACTAAGGCCAAAAATATATATAGCAACCCTGGCACAGTTATTGGTTCCTACAACTGCCTATTAATTTTAAATAAAATTGATCGTTGGTACCAGCAATTGGTAATTACAACATGAAGCTTGTTCTAACGACTAACGCGGATAGTTTATTGTTAATTTTTTTAACCCCAGCATGACCACTAAAAATATAACAAATAAATAACTGGTGATCAATCTAGAGGTATTTTTTCAATAGGTTTTTTTCATAGATTACGCGTGAGTTGTGTTAAACTTTTTTTTCCTTTTAGTATTGTTTGTCATTTCACTACGGAAAGACTTACACCGCAAAAAACACGGTTTGGTGCGGTTTATGGGCTGGTGGAACTATCGGTTCCTATTTTTTCAAAAATAATGATGGCCGAAACGTAACCTTGAATGGTGCTCGATATAGCGTCATTATATCAGACTTTTTGCTACCTGTAATTGAAGCCCGTAATTTTGACGACATGTGGAATGCGCCTGTGATTTGGCTTCTTTATTTTGCGATACCAATAAGCTAAGAACAATTCAAATGATGAGATAATTTGCACACATTAAACATCCATTATGTCTCAGAGTCGTTGAAAATATAGACCATTGGAAACTGGTTTGCCACCGAAACCGTGGCGATTCTTTGAATGAAATATTATTTTACGCATAACTGTCATAGATTCTACTATTGTAAACAAAATATTTGGATAATCCTCTAAGAAGTTTTTGCTTTATTTAAAATTAACATCGTGCGTTATAGTTGAACCATCCTTTAAAATCATAATAGTATTAATTAAGTAAAACATACGAGTATTAACGCAAAAACTACAATTTTTAAAAACATTTTAAAAACATTTAAAACATTTATACAATTCCATTAAAATAAGGACGCTTCCTAACTAAAATTAGTTGGACATTTATTAATTTTTTTCACTTTTTCGAAAAAAGGACGAAAAATACACCACAATCTTAGAAGAGGGATGTAAAAAATATCTGCGAAAACTAACTCTATTCGATTTAAATTATGACATCTTACCACGACAGTTCGGTAAAACGAGAGAATATTTACTACTTTTAAACTTACGTACGAGTATTTAATATGGTATAGCGTTAAAAATGAAAATGTTCTCTGCCCTTAAAAAAACTCGGACCTACAAGGGCAGTTCTTTTGCGAATTTACTATAATCATCTAAACCCAAGTCATTCATTTCTAAAAAAAAATCATTCTCAGTAGTTCGGACCGATTTCCAACTGATTTTTACTCTGTGTGCGATTGTTAAATTTTAAAGGAATTTTTAAAGTTCTCTTTCAATTTTACCTAAACAAAATTGAGTGTTTACTTCTCCATTGTGAAAACTTTGCTTTTATTTGAACCACCCTTTATGAATTTTAATAAATGAATGTTCGTCCTATATGAAATTATGCCAGATTATTTCAGTACGAGTATGTGTGCGTTTATGTTTTGCTGCGTTCTAACTTCAATGAAAACTCATGTATCGTATCTTCGCCAAAAAAGATACAAAATGTTTTTGAAAATTGTTTTACTATCAATTTTTTGCTGCCTCCAACATTCTTTTCCCATTATTCCCCTTCACCACCGAAAAATCCTATTGTTTATAAATGGTGTTCATTCGAAACAATTTGCTGACTCTTATAAAATGAGTATGAGTCCGAGATGGGTCATAAAATATTGTGGAAAGTATGCTAAGATTAAAAAAAATCTTTAGATTTTTTTGTTTTGTTTGCTAATCAATTTCTTTCTAGTAAATACTAAACTCAAATTTATGAAAAATCAAGCAGGAAGATGTTAATTTCGAGGGTTGCTATATATATTTCTGGGCCACCTGTCATTTCCATTGGAATGTTTGACATTTTTCAGCATAAACGTACTCAGAACGTTTTGACATACGACCATCATTTTTGTTGTTTACAGTGACTTGAAAAAAATTAATTTGGCAAAAAAATGGAATTAACACGTGAACATTTTCGTGCGATCATTTTTCACAACTTTCGACGTAGGTTATCACGACAAGAGAGAATTGATAAACTTAAATCTTTGTACGGCGATGAAGCACCATCCTATAGCACTGTGAAAAACTGGTTTAATGAATTCATTCGTGGCTGACGCTCGCTCAAAGACGAAGGTCGTGAAAGTCGCCCAGAAACGGCCATTGTGCCAGAGAACATTGATGTCGTGCGTGAACTGATAATGCAACATCGGCATGTGGCATAACGTGAGATAGAGGCATCTATGGGCATTTCTTCCAACAGCATACGTTCGATATTGCATAAAAACCAGGCAGTAAAACAGATTTGTTCTCGTTGGATCCCACACAATTTGACAATCGCTCAGAAAAAGGCTCGTGTCGATTGGTGCAAAGAAATTTTTAAAAATTACGATCGCAGTGATTTAAAAGACGTTTATAAGATCGTCACAGGTGACGAATCATGGATCTATGCGTATGAGCCCGGAACAAAAGAGCAATCGACCGTGTGGGTCTTTGAAGACGAGCCAAATCCAATGAAAGTTGTTCGTGAAACAAGCACTTTGAAGCAAATGGTAGCCTGTTTCTTCGCCAAAACTGGTCATGTGGCGACTGTTCCGCTTGATCAATTCTGAGTGGTACACCATAACTTGTTTGCCTGAAGTCTTTTGAGAAATTCGAAAAACGAACAAGAGAAGACGAATCATTGTGAACCATGACAATGCGAGCTCTCACACACCGGCTCAAGCCAGGGCCTTTTTGACTAGCCAAAACGTCGAATTGATGGGTCATCCGCCGTACAGCCCTGACTTGGCACCTAATACCTTTTTTTATTCCTGCTCATCAAGAAAGAAATACGTGGTCAACGATTTTCGCCGCCAGAAGGTGCTGTTGAAGCGTTCAAAAACATGGTTTGGAGGTGTCTCAATCGAAGTGGAAAAAATGCTTCGGCAATAGGTTTGAGCGCATGCAAAAGTGTATAAATCAGAATACTTTGAAAAATAATAAAAACCATTTTTGATGATAAATATTCGCATTTTCATTATTAGGCCAGAAATAAATATAGCAGCCTTCGTATCTCGGCACTCTGGCATATGAGAAAGAAAACATTCACATAGGAGATTTTTACTAAATCACCATATCTGTCAACGCAATTATTAACTGTGCTTAGTTAGGTTCCAAATTCAATCATTACGATATTGTAGGTTATTCATCGATAACTTAGACAGGATAGTAAAAACCACAATAGTTAAGCCATTTAACACAACTTTATAAATTCGTTCAAATGAAATAAATATTCCTTCTTTTTTTACCAATTTTTCTTGATGAGATGTCTTAAGTGAAATCGTATCGAGTTTAATTCGCACAATATTTTAATGTTCTGTATCCAAGATTTTGTCGAAGAAGTGAAGAAAAGTGAAAAAGTGTTGTCCACTTTATTTCTGTTGTGGTGTGTCGTTTTTAATGAAACTGTATAATTGTTTTTGAATATGGTCATTTTTGAATATAAATGTATTATTTATTTATATATTTATTTTATTTTTTTATAGATCGTCTAAAAAATTGGAATATCTTCCTCCGTCCTTGTCCCTTTATACAGAAAGAATAATTTATTTAATAAAAATTAATGAATACGTTTTTTTCCGAATGGAAACCAAAATCGATGGATTGAGGTGATTTATTTTATAGGGTGATCCGTCTAGAGGTCTTTTTACAGAACGAAAAAATATAAAAATTCAAATCAAGTGTGGAATCTTTATTTGTAATTTTAAAGGAAATTTTATGGCATTTATTTTTTGAAAATGTACAGCGCATAGAGAAAAGGACCTAAGGGTAAAAAAATCAGTTTTCATTTTTTTCCTTTTTTTTGATGTGGACAAAATCTGAGCATCGAATGAGAATGATCCCATGCCCCAAGCGTGTTCCTTCCCAGAGATATGCGCGTTTTATGAAAGTGAAGTCGACGATTCTAAGCGCAAATAGAAAGGGACCTAATCTTTAAAATGGCTCTCCTGAACAAACCCGGTTTTTAACCTTAGGCCCCTTTCTATTTTGCGTGTCACATTTGGTTGGTTGCAACTACGCCTCAGGGTTTTCATTCTGAGGGTCCAAATTTTGGATGACTCGTTCGAACATTTTGACCAGTATGGCTTTAATGACACGCGTAATGTTGGCTTCCAAAACCTGAATGCTGGTTTGTCAGCGTAGACTTTGGACTTTACGTAGCCCCAAAGAAAAATGTCTAAAGGTGTGATATCACTTGATCTAGGCGGCCAACTCACCTGTGCAGAACGTAAAATTAACTGCTTTTCGAAATGACCTCTCAATAGATGCATTGTTTTAGCAGCTGTTTGGCAAGTGGCACCGTCCTGTTGAAACCAAGTGTCGTCAAAATTACGGGCTTCAATTTTAGGTAGCATAAAAATCGATATCATGGCGCGATAGCGAGCACCATTTGGGGTTACGTTCCGGCCATTATCATTTTTGAAAATATATGTGCCGTTGATTCTACCAGCTTATAAACCGCACCAAACCGTGATTGTCTCTGGGTATAATGACAACCTATTTTTGTTGCTCTTCAGCCCAAATGCGGCAATTTTGTTTATTGACTTTGCCGTTGAGCCAGAAATGGGACTCATCAGTGCACAAAATTTTGGTCGAAAACAGCAGATCTTCCGTTTCTCACCAAACGCTCATTTCCATAATAGAGTTGCCAACATTTGAAAGTAATTATTCTCAAAAAATGAATGCCATAAAATGTGCTTTCAAATTACCAATAAAATTCCGCACTTGATTTGAAGTTTTGTAATTTTTTTTTGTTCTGAAAAAATATCTCTGGATCACATGGTAATAAATTTTTGCTACCCTTTTTGCTACATAATATGACCAATATGAAAGAACATATTTTTATCACAGGTAGCCATGACTTCAAAATTTCATTAGATGTATTTTGTGTCACATATTGCCCATAAGAAGCCAGAAATATTAAGGTTTGAAATTCGACTTTACTTCCTTTAACGACGTGTTTCCACTTATTCTGGGTCCCAAGGTCGTTACAAACTATTTATTTTAGACTGAGAAAGAGAGAGGTGTGGTAGGACTCATATAACTATAATCCTTTATTAATCAATAATTTCTGACATAAATCTAGCCTTATTTAATTTCTACCTTTTCTATAGAGGAAAAAGTGACAAAATAGGCTATATACATACGTAAAAAACTACAATGGACAGAACACAACAAACTATAGGACGAATAGGTGACACGCGATGACGGCTGAGAGAAAGGAAGACCAATCAGTCTCTCATGGATTTTGGCTCTATGGGGAGCGGTGGCTTCACTGGAAAACGGCGGCGGCGTCACTTTCGATCGGCGGCGTCACTGGAGAGTGATAAAGAGTCACTGGAGAGTGGTAGAGAGTCATTGGAGAGTGATAAAGAGTGAGAGTGATAAATACGGCGTCACTGGAGAACGGCGGCGGCGTCTCTGTAGATCGGCGGCGTCACTAAAGAACGACGGCGTCGTCACTATAGATCGGCGGCGTCCCTGGAGAACGGCGGTGGCGTCCCTGGATAACGGCGGCGGCGTCACTGTAGATCGGCGGAGTCACTGTAGTAGGGCGGCGCTGGAGAACGGCGGTGGCGTCGCTGTATATCGAACGACGACGTAAGATGGCGGCGCTAACACTAATCAGCTCTATCTTAAAATTTGTTGCCATTTTGAAACCAAAATTGATTTTTTTGACCGATTTTACAAAGCCGTTCCCATTGTGCAAATAAACTTTACTAGATTCAATATGTGACGCACAAAATAGAAAGGGACCTAAGGTTAAAAACCAGTTATGTTCAGGAGAGCCATTTTAAAGATTAGGTCCCTTTCTATTTGCGCTTAGAATCGTCAACTTCACTGTCATAAAACGCACATATCTCTGGGAGGGAACACTTTTGCTCAGATGTTGTCCACATCAAAAAAAAAGTGAAAAGTTGGTCAAAAGTTTTGTTCAGGAGAGCCATTTTAAAGATTAGGTCCCTTTCTGTTTGCGCTTAGAATCGTCGACTTCACTTTCATAAAACGCGCATATCTCAGGGAGGGAATACTTTTGGGGCATGGGATCGGTCTCATTCGATGCTTAGATTGTCCACATCAAAAAAAGAAGAAAAAAAAGTAAATTGATTTTTTTGCCCTTAGTTTCCTTTTTCTATGCGTTGTCACATATAAAAATTGAATAAAAAATTTATTATTTTGGTCAGGTAGTCGAATCCCTAAAATTTAACCACCAGTTGGGCCGGACCAGTTAAAAAATGCTCATTGTTATTTATTCCTTTTAAATAGCGGATTAATTAAAATAATCCTATTAATATAAGAAAATTAAAATAAACTTAAAAACCTTTTTAACACAATTTTTAAAAAACCTTTTCAGTGTATTTATAAAATAGTTTAGTTGAAGCTGACAACTTTTTCTCTCTGTGTTGAAAAATACTGTGAACAATTGTTATTACAATGGCTTATCACTAGTGTATGGTGATAAATACTTGAAACAATTATCATTTCAATAACTTTTAGTAACACTACATATCAAGTTACAGCTGAAGCTCAAGCTTCATAGTGTAGGATATAAATTTTATACTTTATATGTATGTATTATTCTTGCCCAGTCTTTGTGTAGTTTTCATCATTCTAAGAATTCCCTATCCATTTTTTTCCAGCACGACATATGACTTTTTCTGTATATCTGCTTGTGACAGGCAACAAAATCAACTAAAAGTTTTCGTACCATATTTTCTATTTGAATTGTTTCAAATGACATGGACAAAAAATTTCATGAAGTTTTTATTTTTACGAATTTTTCTTTGCCATTTTTTTAGTGCATGAATAAAGTTTGAAATAGTTTTCATAAATCTGTCAATAACGTTGAACAAGCGACTGAACAGAAATCAGCTTTTGTTCACTTAAAACAGAAAGTGGATGGGAGAAAAAAAAATATGAATTTAATAAAAGAACAATAAGTGCTGGAAGTTGTGCATCAAGTGATTAAAAGAAAGAAATATTGAGAATTTGAGGAGGATTGGTATGTGTTTTAAGACACTCGTTTAATTTCTTAAAGTACCTAGAATGAAAAATATGTTAAATAGAAATACGAGTAAGTACTTAAAATTTAAACATTATGAAAATGTAAGCAATGCCTAACACTATTTAATGTGTAGCTCTTAAATACTATAAAGTGTGATCCATTAGGAGTTCATCCAAGCGTTTATTGAAATGATTGAGGCACCTACAGCACCTGCGGTACACTAAAAGGTTATGAGATTGGCTTGCTAATAGACGGCCCCCATTCCATATGTTGCTTTCTGAGAAGAATGTGGCTGGCTTATCCAGGAGGGTGGTAACTCTGGATTGGTAGAGTCAATTTTATTAAATGTGCGGAATTGTTCATACTACTGAAAGCCTTTGGGCAATCATGTAGCTGAGAATTTTAAACCAGATTTGGTTTAAACCACATGAATTAGAGGTTGATGCCTTTATAACTGGACATTCCGTTTTGTGTTTTTGCTGCTATAAGGATCACCTGTGAGTGCATTTAAACCACGTCTGGTTTAAACCCCATGACGTAGAAAATGAATTTCCACACAGTCTTTCGAGCGCGTGTGTTTAAAGTTTGTACGTTGTGGGCCCTTAGGAGGTCTCATTATACTAGATAAGCCTGTTTCTACATTCTTGAAAATATTTATTTTTTATATATGTTCTATTTTTAATTATTTCGTTTATTTATATAGCATGAATGTTTTCGTCGTAAACAAAGTTTTTGTTGTGACTAATACCAATAAAATATTATAGGTTTTATATGTTGAAGTTGAAATAACTGATTTTATTTAACAAAAGCCAAATAAACAGGTTTTAGTCACTACATGTAGAAAAAAAGTATGGTTGGGGTGACAATAGTCGAAGAGTTACATACTATTGTTGATTATATGGTTGTGGCACAACTATATTATGATCCTCACAACAATTGTATGATTCACACACAACCATAGTATGATCTCCACAACCATAGTATGATTCACATTCAACCATACTATAATCCCCACAACAATATTATGATCCTCAAAATAATAGTTTGATTCACACTCAGATATAGTATGATCACCACAACCATAGTATGATTCACAATCAACCATACTATGATCCCCATAACAATATTATGATTCTCACAACCATAGTTTAATTAACACTCAACCATGTTATGATTCCTGCAACAATAGTATGATTCCACTCAACAATACTACCGTTCCCAAAATTATTTATACACGCAGAAAAAAAGTATGGTTGTGGTGACAATATTCGAAGAGGATAATACTATTGTTGGCAATATGGTTGTGGTACAACAATATTGTGATCCTTACAACAATAGTATGATTCAAATACACTCAAACCTCGTTTTATGCGAATGATTCGTTCCGCAAAAATCCGCACAAATCGAATTCGCATAAAACGATACACTAGCTTCATATAAAACTGGTGATTCGTTCCTGAATTTAAAAAAATCGCATAAATTCAAATCAAAGCATTAAAAATCAAACAAAATCGCATAAAAAGAAAACAAAAAATTATTTCATTTATTTTAACAATATCAGAAAAAAAACAACAATATGTATATGTATTGTATACATTTACATACATGCATGTAATAATAATTCAGAATAAAAAGAAAAAAAATTCAAGTTAATATTTTATATATTAGAATTGTCAAATAATTGTCTGCACCGTTCAATGGTCATCCATTTCAAGATCATCATTTTCGTGACAACAAGTATTTTTATTATGTGTAGAAAGCATTGTCAAGGAGTTTTCTGGAACTTCTTCTCCTTTTTCTCGTGCAAAATAATTTGTCATCAGACTTTGTGATGATGATTTTTTTAGTTGTTTATGTAACTCCTGATATCCTGAAAATAAATCGCTGAGTCCTCTCTGAAGCTTCATTGCTCGTTCCGTATCTGGATCTATATTAAAAATTTGGTTTTTTAGTTTATCAACTGTTTTAAGAACTTCTCCAATATTTTTTGAAGTAAGAGGTTCAACAACTTCTTCACAAGCACTTTCAAACTGAGTGTCTTCGACATTATCTGTAGCTAAATTAATAATATCATCATCGGATAATGTCCCTTCGACAAGTAATTCTTCCAAATCATTGTGGTCCAGAGAATCAAATCCATCGCCTCCAATTTGACGAGCCAGGGTTAAAATTTCATCTGATAATGTCGATTGTTCACCATCAGAAGTGCTACCAACACAATCTGGCCATGCAGTTTTCCAGCAGGCATTTAAGGTATGCGGTCGTATTTTGGATATGGCAGATGCAGCTAGGACTATGCAATCGAAAATTGTAAATTGTTTCCAAGCTTCGTTTAATGTCAATGGTTCATTTTCAAGTTTAGTTAAAATTAATTGATAAGTGCTTTTTATATAATATTTCTTAAAAGTTGATATTATCCCCTGGTCTAGAGGCTGAAGAATGCTAGTTGTATGAGGTGGAAAAAATTCAACTTGAATATTTGGATGGTTCAAATGAGGATGCCCAGGTGCATTGTCTATAAGGAGTAAAACTTTAAATGCAAGATCTTTTTGCTTCGTATAGGCTTCCACTTCTGGCACAAAACATTTGTGAAACCATTCACTAAACAATGCCGATGTAACCCAAGCTTTGCGATTTGCCATCCAGTGAACTGGCAAACGTTGTAAATCTTTGCCTTTAAACGCACGTGGTTTCAAAAATTTATTTACGACTAATGGTTTCAACATTTTATCTCCTGATGCGTTGCAGCATAGCAAAAATGTTAATCGCTCCTTAGAAGCTTTAAAGCCACTAGCTCTCTTTTCTGCTTTTGCAATATAGGTTCTACTAGGCATTTTTTTTCCAAAACAGACCGGTCTCATCTGCATTGAATACTTGGTCTGGGGCGTAGCCTCCCTCTTCAATTATTTTTTTTAATTTTTCTGGGTAATTTAAACATGCTTGTTCATCTGCTGATGCTGATTCACCTCTTATTTGAATGTTGTGAAGATTGTTTCTTTTTAAAAATCGTACCATCCATCCATTGCTTGCTGCGAATTCTTTTGGCGTAGAAGTTGACGGGTCTGATAGTTTTATCTTTTCATAAAATATTAGAGCTTTTTCTTTTATCATGTATCCGCTTATGGGAATCCTCTTTTTGGTCAAATCATCGATCCATAAGACAATAGATTTTTCTACTTTTTCGATCAATGTGTCTCTTGAATACGAAGAATGTTTAGAGCTTAGTTTTGTGCCAGCAATTACGGACTTTCTTATGGAAACCTCATTGTTTTTAATCGATCTTATAGTCGATTCTCCTACTTTGTACTCCTTTCCAAGTGCCGTGTATTTTGCTCCATTTGAAATGCGATCTAGAATTTTAATCTTTGTCTCAAGGGATATCGCTTGTCTTTTTTTCTTATTTTTCTCCATGGTAATATCTGAAAATATAAACCTTTTTAACACAAAAACTTCAAATCGAAAACTGTTTAAGCTTACTTTGATCACATCTACGATAAATACATAAAACACAAAATTAATTAAACTTTACTAGAATGTAAAAACATTCACGACAAAATATCATTCCACCTATTGGTAAAAGATTAAACGGGACTCCCCAAAATTGTAAACAAATTTCACAATCACACATGTAGAGTTCTAAGCTTATACTCGTTGTTTTTACCGGCGCTGATATAACAACATATGTTTGTCAATGCTGCTAACTGCTTAAAGATAAATGTTTATGTAAAAACGCAAAAAAAAAAAAAATTTTTTTTCATTTTTTTTTTCATTTTTAAATCGCATAAATTTGAATTCGCATAAAAAGAATTCGCATAAAACGAGGTTTGAGTGTACAACCATACTATGATCCTCACAACAATAGTATGATTCACACATAACAATACTATGGTCCCCACAACCATATTATGATTCACACTCAGCCATGCTATGATCTCCACAACCATAGTATGATCCTCACAACCATATTATGTTTCATATACAACCATATTATGATCCTCACAACCATAGTATGATTCACACGCAACCATGTTATGATCCCTACAACCATAGTATGATCACACACAATTTTACCATGATCCCCAACCTAATTTATTAGAATTGGTTTAAGTTGTCAACAATAGATTTGAATTATGAAAATTATTCAAAAATACATTAAATTTAAAATAATAGGAGTGATTTACTTCACAGTAGAAAAAAAAGTTTAAATAAACGTAAGCGTTTTTATTAAAAATATTTCAGTTAAACAAACACAAAGCAGCTTGTTTAAAAAATTTTAATTTCGATAAGAAAAGTGCTATTATTGCATTAGATTCGTACCAATAACATTTGTTCTTAAAAGCATTTTTAAATGAAGAAATATTACAATCATACAGTATGATTACCGTAATCATATTATTGTTAACATAAAACGCAAAAACACAATACTTTTGTCGCACCAACCATATTTATATTGTTGCTATAACCATATTTTCAGTTTTAAATTTAGCAATAATACTACTGTTACATTTCAACAATATTAATATTGCAGCAATTATACTATTGTCAAAAATTCAGTTAACAATGCTATGGTTGCGACGAACATACTTTTATTGCGGAGAACATGTTATTATTGCCGTGATCATGTAGTAACCATGTTTTTTCTCTGCGTGTATGTGTTGGGTTATGTTGCTATTCAACAATAGACAATTTGGACAACAATAGTATTATTCACCCTCAACCATACTATGATCCCTACAACCATATTATGTTTTACACTCAACCATACTATGATCCACAGAACAATATTACGATCATTTCAACCATGGTATGATTGCCGTAATCGTTTTATAGTTAACAATACATTAAACCCAACATTGAAACAATGATTTTGTCGCACCAACCATATTTATATTATAAGTATAATATTAAATTTGGCAGTAGTACTAGTGTTATATTTTAACAATATTATTACTGTCACAATCATACTATTGTCAAAATTAAATTAAAAAAAAAACAATACTATAGTTGCGACGAACATACTTTTCTGGCAGAGAAAATATTATTATTGCGGCGACCATATAGGAACCACTTATTTCTCTGTGTGTACAACCATATTTTGTTTTACACTCAATTATACAACGAGTATAATCCACAAAAAAATATTATGATCATTACAGCCAAAGTATGATTGCCGTAATCGTTTTATAGTTAACAATACATTAAACTCAACATTGAAACAATGATTTTGTCGCATCAACCATATTTATATTATAAGTATAGTATTAAATTTGGCAGTAATACTATTGTTATATTTTAACAATATTATTATTGTCACAATCATACTATTGTCAATATTAAATTAAAAAAAAAACAATAATATAGCTGCGACGAACATACTTTTCTGGCAGAGAAAATATTAGTATTGCCGCGACCATATAGTAACCATATATTTTCTCTGTGTGTAGTAAATAACAAACCCACCTCGTGAACAAACGCGGCTTTGAATATAAAGTCGATTTTTTTTTAGCCTAGTCTAGAATTTATTTTTCTTCAAATTTCTGATTTATTGTAGTTACCATATCCAAACATTTACTAGACATCAGATAATTTTCAAATTCTTTATACCACCACCAGCCGAACATGATTCATCGCATCCATCTTGTGATTGCATTGACTGCGGGGGGTGCTCATACCGACCGGCAACCTCCTGCTCCATTTGTACTTTGGTCCTCCCCATTATCTTGGCTGTTTTTCTTATTTTGTTTTTGTTATGTACTCGTACAAGCACTTTGTATATTTGATTTTCGTTTTATTTTATTCTGTGTGCTTTTTTTATATTCAATTTTAAACAACATTAACATTATGCCATCTTATTACGAATGCAATCAACGTTTTGCCCTTCTTTACTTAATTTTATTTTCTCGAGCCATCGTACAATAGCAAGACCAGGGAAAAACTTATATCCAACACAAGAAATGCGCTGCCATTGTATTGTGTTCTCAGTGATATCTCTTATCAATATACAATCTATCGAGACATTTTCTAGAAGACATGCCGAAGAAAAAACAATCCACCGGCATCACAGCCACCACCACTAACAACAACCGCCACTGAAACTAAATAAGGAGCCATACGTTGGAAGCAATGCTGCCCAATGTACATCATAGTGAAGATGAGGAAATGCAAGGAAGAAGACCAAACTACCCATCCCATTCTACTGGAGCAATATTTCGTCGTCGAAATCAAACTGCCATTGTCGCAGCACAGATGCACGTGAACATGGCGAGATGGTAGCAAGACAAAACTGTAAACATATAGAGAAAAACATCGCCAGGAATATATTGTCGACGAGTGTTTTAAGGATATTTGGTTGGTTTGGTGACTTGACTTTCTTGAAATACTTAAACACACATGAGATAATCAGTCATATATGCATTTGTATCACATTCTTTGGGGAATGAGGTAGCTATGAAAAGTTTGGCCATTTATACTCCAATCCGTACTGTGGGTCAAGTATTTGACCTAGTGGTGATGCTACTAAGCAGAGTTCTGGAGTTTTGAAAATTTACCCGGACTCGGAGCAGAAGACTTAAAAGAAATGCTCGACTAGAAAGACAGACATTTCAAAATGGAAAAACTTTAATTATGCAGAATTTAGTGGTTAAATATAAGTAGACAGTCCGTTCAACCATAATTATTTAGACTAACCAGTCCATTGTGCACAAAAACTAATAAAACATTTACTTTGCCATTAAACCGTTTTCGTGTCAATAAACCATTTTAAGCATACCTCAAGATCATCTGATCTGTACAAACGACATCGACAAACAAAAAATATGTTTAATATCTCGAAAAACATGAAATTGTAAAATGCATTGCTCAATTTGCTAAGTTTGTAGGGAATGATATGGCAGAATCGGCGTGGCGGTTAGAGGATCCAGACCAAGCTGTTCTGACAATCGTAGAAAATCTGTATTCGATTAGAACAAATGTAAATTCATTTAACTTGGGTGGTGGTCCAACAAAAACGCACGATCTTAATTATACAAAAAAAAACAAAAATTCTTAGAAGAATTATCTTAATATTTTACTGTAATTTGTGTAAATCGCAAATATTATATATCTTGTTCCCATAAGGATATATTCTAATGAAGGTTTTTAAATTTTTTCCTTCTCCTTACTTTTCACACTTATTTCTTAATTTCAATAAGGTATTATTAATAATAAAGTTGTAAGGTTTCTCATTTAAACAATCTCTAAGATATTTATAAAGTAGAACTTTAAGAAAAACCGATTTTGCTATAATTTCGCATTGGATGCCACGAGCGACCATAACCTAGCATATAGGTCCATATTTTCAACAACCCGTATGAGATCTGGCGGCGCTATAAGCCACATTTCATATCCTATCTTACTTAAATTAGACAAAGTGGTGACCATATATATATATATTGGGAGATACATCTAGAGGTATTTTTTCAGAATACAAAAATAAAAAAATTCAAATCAAGTGTGGAATCTTTATTGGTAATTTGAAAGGACATTTTATGTCATTTATTTTTTTAAAAAATATAATTTCCTTCAAATGTTGGCCGCAACTACGCCTCAGGTTTTCCATTCTGAGGGTCCAATTTTAGATGACTCGTTCGAGCATTTCGACCGGAATGGCTTTGATGACACGCGTAATGTTGGCATCCAAAACCTGAATCGTAGCTGGTGTGTCAGCATAGACTTTGGACTTTACGTCATCCCAAAGAAAAATGTCTAAAGGTGTGATATCACTCGATCTAGGCGGCCAACTCACTTGTCCAAAACGGGAAATTAGCTGCTTTTCGAAATGACCTCTCAATAGATCCATTATTTGAGCAGCTATGGCAAGTGGCACCGTCCTGTTGAAACCAAGTATCGTCAAGATTACGGGCATCAAGCTCGATAGCATAAAGATCGATATCATGGCATTATAGCGAGTACCTTTCACGGTTACGTTCCGGCTATCATCATTTTTGAAAAAATATGCCCCGATGATTCCACCAGCTTATAAGCCGCACCAAACCTTGGTTTTCTCTGGGTATAATGGCACCTCTTGTACCTCTTCTTGTTGCTCTTCATCCCAAATGCGGCAATTTTGTTAATGGACTTTGCCGTTGAGCCAGAAATGGGCCTCGTCACTGAACAAAATTTTGATCAAAAACAGCGGATCTTTCCGTTTCTCACCGAATGCTCATTTCCATTATACAGTTGCCAACATTTGAAGGTAATTATTTTCAAAAAATAAATGCCATAAAATGTCCTTTCAAATAAGCAATAAAGATTCCCCACTTGGTTTGAATTTTTATATATTTGTTTTTCTGAAAAAACACCCTATATAATAACCCAGACTGATCAGTTCATGGTAATAGCACAAAATATGAGAAAACAGGAACTTTTTCATCGAACCATTTCCTTACCAATGAACTACTTAAAGCATTCCTCAAGATCATCTGATCTGTATAGACAGTCTAGGCAAACAAAAAATATATTTAATATTTTAAAAAACATGTGATTGTAAAATGCATTGTTTAATTGGCTAAGTTTGTAGGGAATGATATGGCGGAATGAGCGTGGCTGTTAGAGGGATCCAGACCATTATATTCTGACAATCGTAGAAAATCTGTATTTGATTACAAAAAATGTAAATTCAACGTATGATCTTCACCGAATTTAGGGGGATGCCATGGGTCCGAAATGTAATGTTAGATGTCCCATGCATATAGCAACATTTTAAGCTTTTAGGGTCTAATATAGATGTCCGTTTGTGAAGCGTAAAGCAGTCTGCACAATCTTTCTTTAAGCTGAAAAAAAAATTGTTAATTTAGAAAAATTTTAATTGAATGAGACTTGTTTTCATGGATCAATTGAAAAACTACCTATAATTGTAAAATTTCTTGAAAACAAACTTTGATGGAATGACCATATCAAAACTAGAGGGGATAACACAGATACTTTAGATGCACTGACTCTGTTCTAGCCTAGTTAGATCTACTAGTTAGACCAACTAGTTAGATCAACTACCTACATACTTACTTAAATGAGCGTTCCCAAGCTTAAAATTTCTTTAAGGTAAAATAGCCAGCGCAAACGAAACATAACCACTATTGTAAGGATCCAAAATTGTATTAAAATTTATTTTTTTTGCCGCGCATATAGTCTAAATCTGATAATTTAGCTTATTGTCTATAAGTAGCTTGATACCCTAGAAAGTGCGTACTGATTATATTATTTATATCTAATAAACAAATGTCTTTAAGCGGTGTTGAATTTTTTTGATCTGATTTTCGAAGATGCAGTCCGAAGTCTCTCAAAGAACAGGAGTCGTAGCGGATTCATTCGGCATTGCTACTTTGTAACACCTGCTACGACAAGATATAGACCTTTCTGTAGTTGTTATCAAAGTTCAGGCCGATTAAAATTAGGCCCATATCGCTCCAAGTTTTAATAAAATACAATTGTATAAGAGAAGAAGATTTGCTGAGCTTTTTGGAAAAAGTCTTATTTATTTTTTTATAGACACCCTTTCCTGTAGACACCCTTTCCTGGTTCTAAGTATTGTTGCGCGATAGGTTTGTATCCTTATAGTTACCCCTCAGAGGGACACACAGACTTTAGAAACGCTAACAAAATACTCTAAGAGATGTAGATGATTATTAATCAATTGACTTTTGGCTGAAACACTGTTTTTGTATATAACATAATAAATTTAAACCGTCTCCGTACTCCTTGAACTACCCTCGTATTATTACTATTTGCCCTTATCGCATGTTATTGCAGTTGTTGTTATTATCATCAACTGCAAGAACTGTAAACAACAGCAGTTGCTTTGCATCGGCAGCAGTGTATCATCACCAGCGTACATGTGGTTCCAGAGGATGGAATATGATGACAAAAGGACATTTCTTTTACATTAAATCTTAAAAGACTCCAAACAAATATATAAGCAACCGAAGAACTTTAAGTACACCATGCTCATGAGGCTGAACTGGACGCAGACCAAAACTCCACTCCACTTGCAAAGGAGTGAGTTGACCAGCGCAGAAAAACCTACATATACATATAAAGACTACATTTTGAATAGTTAGTAAATGGTTGGTCATTTTTATACCCTCCACCATACAATGGAGGGTATATTAGTTTTGTCATTCTGTCTGTAACACCTTGAAATAATCTTCGGAGACCCAACAAAGTATTTATATTCTTGATCCTCGTAAAATTCTAAGCCGATCTAGCCATGCTGTCCGGCTGTCCGTCTGTCCGTCTGTTGAACACAAGATAGAGCCTGCATGAAAACAGCTAGGGAGCTGAAATTTGGAAAAACATGTGTAGTTAACCTAGCATGGTTGGTATTGTATAATGGGCTATATAGCGCTACGGGAAGTTGGTGTTGGAGACCCTCAACCGACACTACCTCAGTTTTTTATTTGGAGATATCCGTCCAGTTTCTTGAGCAAAATCACTGAAATTTTGCAAATAATAATCTCTATATAGGCGCAATCATCTTTGTAAAAATGGTTTAGATTGGGCCACCATTTCTTGTACCTCCCATACAAACGGCCTTATGGGCCTTGAGAAATAATATGACTATATCTCACCACAATCTTCATCATGATTTCTATCAAGATTTCTATATACAACACACTTCTACACTGAATTCGGTTGAGATCGGAAAAGTCCTACTGGTACCTCCCACTCAAACGATCTCACGACCTTTGAGAAATTATCTGACGATAACTCACCACAAGCTTGACCTATCGAAATGAAATTTTGCACATAAAGATTTCTATATAGAACACGCTTCCGCACCAAATTTGGTTTTATTTGGGAATCTGGTGAAGGGTATCCAAAGTTCGGCACAGCCAAACTTAACATTTTTACTTGTTTATATTTGAATTCCTGCTTTACAGTGGAACAAAGTTGGCCCTTTAGTTTAGTACCTACAACCTTTGTGTCTAAGTATGAGTGTGTAAGTGACAGTGTGCAGAAAAGTGTTTTTTGTCTGCACAACTTTAAAGCGAATGAGAAATACTATTTGTGACGCGCAAAATAGAAAGGGACCTAAGGGTAAAAACCAGTTTTGTCCAGGAGAGCCATTTTATAGATTTAAATACGTGTATCTTTGGTGTACCACCACTTTCATAAAACGCGCATATCTCTGGGAGGGAACCCTTTTGGGGCATGGGATCGGACTCTTTCGATGCTCAGATGTTGTCCGCTTAAAAAATATGTGAAAATTGTTTTTTTTTTACCCTTAGGTCCCTTTCTCTATGCGCTGTCACATTTGTAGATTACCAAATAGCCTTGTGGAGGTTTTAGTGCCGAAATGTGCAGCGAAATTAATAAATCTCATTCTGGATGCATAGAGGTTAAATAATCCACATTGGTCCAAAGCCACGATTACTGACTTGTTTTAAACAAAAATCCCCAAATACAAATTAAATGTCAAGGCTTAAAAACAGTCTAGGGTATCATCCAATTTCTCTTCATTCGTAGCTTATTTTGCCTTGCTGCAGATTGTAACCAGCAGACCATCTACTTTAGTAAATATAGGGACGGGATGTCGAAGCAAAAACCAAATTAATGTTGGAATGACAGCTTTAATATAAAGCAGTCCTCTGCAGAACGGAGTGTACTAAATTGAAATTGTCATTTCGTTTGCAACACCTTTAAATAATGTAACTACATTAACGATCGACGTAAAATTCTAACTCCCTCCCACAGTCCGCGTGCCTGTTGAAAGCACGATTACGGTTGAAAGCTCGATAACTCCGTACGTCCCTCCCACAGTCCGTGTGTCTGTTGAAAGCACGATAAATAGAATTTGGAACCTGAAATTTCGCATAATGATGGCATATGGTTTTTCTACTACTCTACTTCATGGTATTGCCGTCGGCATAAGTAATTTCAGATTTTCAATGGGAGAAATCGGCCCAGGTGGAAAAAAGTTTATCTTTAAGGGACCTCAAGAAAATGTATACGGGCTTTTAATAGGCACATTGGTACTCATATTAAAGCAAACATTGATACGAATACAAATATGGATTTTTTTAAAGTTTTGGCTGATGCGATCCCACAATGGACTCACTTTTTTATACCATACACCACACTGTTGACTGATGATGATGTTTAGACTCTTACTTAATTCCCACAACATTTCATTAAGGAACTAAGGGAAATTTCTCTCATTTCCGTGAGCACTGCATGGTATAATTGACCAGGACCGTTGAATGTCGGTTTAAAGAAAAATCTTACTATACTTACATACGTAAAGTCTACGACATTTACTAGTTTAAAAGCCGCCGCTGAAAATTGCTACGAGAGTTGCTATATATATTTTTAACCTAGGCAACACTAAGTGTTGCCTGGCACCATCTGACATTTCCATTGGAAAGTTTACCATTTTTTAGCATAAACATACTCAGAATGTTTTGACGTACGACCATCATTTGTGTTGTTTACAGTGACTTGAAAAAATCAATTTGGCAAAAAAATTGGAATTAACGCGTGCGATAATTTTTTACAACTTTCGACGTGGATTATCACGACAAGAGTGCATCGATGAACTTAAATCTTTGAATGGCGATGAAGCACCATCCTATCGCAACGTGAAAAAGTGGTTTAATGAATTCAATTGTGGCCGACGCTAGCTCAAAGCGAATGTCGTGAAGGTCGTCCAAAAACGGTCGTTGTGCCAGAGAACATTGATGCCGTTCGTGAACTGATAATGCAAGATCGTCATGTGACATACCTTGAGATAGAGCCAGGGCTTTTCTACCACCAGCATACATTCGCTTTTGCATAAACACCCGGCCGTTAAAAAGGTTTGTTCTCGTTGGATCCCGCACAATTTGACAATCGCTCAAAATAAGGCTCATGTTGATTGGTGCAAAGGAATTTTTAAAAAAATACGATCGCGGTGCTCCAAAAGACGTTTATAAGATCGTCACAGGTGACGAATCATGGTATGAGACCGAAACAAAACAGCAATCGACCGTGTGGGTCTTCGAAGACGAGCCAAATCCAACGAAATTTTTTCGCGGATGAAGCACTTCAAAGCAAATGGTCGCCTGTTTCTTCGGAAAAACTGGTCGTGTGACGACTGTTCCGCTTGAGCAACGTAGGACGGTCAATTCTGAGTGGTACACCACAACTTGTTTGCCTAAAGTCTTCGGAGAAATTCGAAAAACGAACAAGAGAAGACGAATAATTGTGCACCATGACAATGCGAGCTCTCACACATCGGCTCAAACCAGCGGCTTTTTGACCGGCCAAAACGTCGAATTGATGGGTCATCCGCCGTATAGCCCTGACTTGGCACCGAATGACTTGTTTTTATTCCCTCACATCAAGAAAAAAATGCGTAGTCAACGATTTTCGTCGCCAGAAGATGCTGTTGAAACGTTCAAAAACCATGTTTTGGAGGTGCTTCAATCGGATTGGAAAAAGTGCTACGGCAATTGGTTAGAGCGCATGCAAAAGTGTATAAATCATGCTGGAGAATACTTTGAAAAACAATAAAACCATTTTTGATGATAAATATTCGCATTTTCATTATTAGGCCAGAAAAATATATAGCAGCACGTACCCAACTGAATATTTGTAGTTTCGACAGATTTTCAACTTTTTTTCTGAGTGTAGGTTTTAATCTAGTTGATAGCCAGTCCATTGCTTTTATTCTTTTGAGGGCCCAAATTTAACCAACTACACCAGTACTATGTACCCAAAATTCCCAGCTCCAAGGCCGTAGTTAATAATTTTGATATTTTAGACATACTGAAAGGTACATAGCTTCGAAATAACGCCAGATTATATAAGATATTTCTTACCGTTATTGTTTTATTCAACTTTATTGTCGTTCGTATTTGGTCATCCTACAAAATATATACGAGGGCGACCGCAAAACTAAATGGCCTGGCACATTTTCTGTTTTACTAGCAACTTTTTTTTTGTTTTTTAAAAGCAATCTTTTAAAAGCCATCTGTCAAAATTTCCGAAATATTTAATGATTATTTTTTTTTGATACAGGTGATTGAAGTAAACAAGTTTTATAATTTTTGAAAAATGGAAAATAAAGAGTTTCGTGCGGTAATTAAACACTTTTATATGAAAGGTTATACGCCACAATTAATCAAAGATAAATTGGATTCTGTTCATGGTGATAATGCACCATCATACTCCACCGTGAAATCCTGGGTTCAACAATTTAAAATGGGTCGTTCAAGTACGGAAGATGAACAACGCTCTGGAAGACCGAAAACTGCTACTATTATTAAAAACATTAGAAAAATATTTAATAAAGTGACTAAAGATAGACGAATAAAGCTCAGAGAACTTGCTGATACTATTAAAATACACCAAAAACAAGTTTGGAGTATTTTACATGATGAACTCCACATGAAAAAGCTATCCGCAAGATGGGTGCCGCGTTTGTTGACTTTGCCCCAAAAAATCGTCCGTTGGACCAATTCCGAGGAGCTTTTAGCGATTTATCAGCGTAATCCAATAGAGTTCTTGCGCCGATTCGTAACTGTTGATGAAACATGGATCCATCACTACATCCCAGAATGCAAAAACAGTCAAAACAATGGATAGAAGCTGGTAAAAGTGGTCCCAAGAAGGCGAAAACTGTTAAGTCAGCAGGAAAAGCAATGGCCGCAGTATTTTGGGATGCAAGGGGTATAATATTTATTGATTATCTTGAAAAAGGAAAAACTATAAATAGTGAATAATATTGTGCATTATTGGATCGGTTGAGTGAAGAAATCAAGATAAAACGACCGCATTTAGAAACAAAAAAGTTATTTTTCATCAAGATAATGCTCCTTCACACACTGTATTTTTAACTCAACAAAAACTGGCCGAATTACGATTTGAAATTGCTCCGCATCCACCATATAGCCCAGATTTAGCTTCTTCTGATTATTTGTTGTTTCCAAATTTAAAAAAGGTTATTGCTGAAACTAAGGTTTATTTTGAAGGTCTTGAAAAATCTTATTTTTCGGATGGAATTAAAAAACTTGAAAAATGTTTGAATAAGTATATTGAGTTGGAAGGAGATACGGTTCTTTTTATGTTAGGCCAGTTACTTTTGCGGTCGCCCTTGTATAACAAATATTTTGTATTACCGTCCATAAAATTGTTCAATTATTCTGAAGAACCCACTGCTCTGTTCTGTTATACTGTTGCCTAGCCTTATATTTATATTTTGGCATTTATTACCGTTTCGAAACACTGTTCACGTGCGTTGTTTAGTCGAAAAAGTCAAATTCTAAACCATAAACATACTCGTAGGGATGTTTTGTGTACAATGAAAAGTTCAAATGCATTCATTCTCTTGTAATTTATTTCTTATAACGAGCAATATGAAGCCAACAAGATCGCAGAGACAATCACAACAACAGCAACAACACCGCCGATGATGATAACACCACCAACACAAGGAGTGGGGGGGGGGGAGGGGGCAACATGCAACAGCAGCAGAAACTGTCATCGCTGACTTGGTTGGTCGTGTTTTAAAGTTCACTGATGATGAGCTATGTTCAACTTGGAAATAATGTCCTGTTGCTTGCTGTTCAAAATGTTGCTGCTACTATTGTTGATGATGCTGCAGCGCTAGTTGTTGTTGTTGTCCCTTTTGTCGATGCTGTTGCACTCGTTGTCGGCCAGAGTGTGACTACAAGAACAGATTTCCGCGTGTTGTATATAAATGGCCGATTGAACGGCGGTCGGTTGCATAAGCCAAAATCACATCACAGGGCAAGGCAAATAAGAAAAAAACGGCAATCACAGCAGCAGTAACAACAGAAATAAGTAACAATTGTATAAGATGCACTCCTCCAACGCCACCAACGCTTAATGTTCCTCTTCTTTTCCAGCTCCCATCATCGGCGCATGCAGTGGAAAATAAATGTTGAAATTTCTGCCTTCATCGACTTCTTTTGTTTTCATGTCTTTTGAAAACTCAACAATTTTTTTTTTGTTGTTCTGACAACACAAGAAAATTGCAGAAAAACATAACTACGGCAGCAGCAGCAGCAACGACAAGGTTTCGAAATAAACTTAAAACTGATATCAATCGAACAGTAACAATGTCGTGATCTTATCATCCATATGATCGTTCATTGTGATTTGTACGAGGTTGCTTGGCACTGCGACCGCGATTGGGCCGAGTCGAGTCGAGTGCTGCTTGCTCTAAGGTTGCATGCGGCCGCCGGTTGCACAGTTGTTAGCCCGCTTGCTGCCACAAGCATTTGGCCACAGAACAGTTCGTTGCCTTTGCCTTGCAAGCAGTCGTTGCATTTTGATTTCATTTAAATAAGTTCGAGGGAACATGAAAAAAAAACGTTGAAACGTTTTTTCTTGTCTCTCTGTTTAAGAAATTATTTGAAATCGTCTGGAACAAGTTCAAATTGATTCGGATTTTTTTCATATTCTTGCCAACTGCATTGTCTGTTGCAATTGATTTTTGTCTTGTTTGCTGGGGCTTCTCATTATTGTTTTGTTTTTTAATTTTATTTTTGTGTCCAATATCTGTAGCGCTGCCTGATCTGTTTTCCTGATTACAGCCGCAGAGGAGATCCACTTAGTTCCTAATTAGACTGATATGCTGCAGAATTTATGGCCTGCTGTATTTCAATGGAATTTTTATTTTCAGAGAGATAAGGAGGCCTTACTTGGTCTTTCAATGGCCTGCCACAAGTAGGAGTTGCTCGCATGGAGTTACTGCAAAATTTCATGCATAATTTAGTTTAATATTAATGGTGGCATTAAATAAGTTGCTGGTGCAATCACATTCATTTCCATTGAGTAGTGAAAGAAGGCGCCATTATTTTATGGTACCTTTGTGTAAGGGGTATAATTGATATAAAATAGCCCTGCAAATGGGAGGGTTAGTTTAGATAAGGTTAGTTTTCAGTCGAATGACCTATCTGATTTCAATAAATCTGACTAAGAAGTCAGTTGAGCTTAGTAGCAACCTTATCGAGGTCACTAAGGTACTTTTTCCAACACAGAGGATCTGGACTATGGACTTTCACAGTTTTTTTCTATTTAAGGTGGATTTTACTCTGCGGCGCACTGAAATATCTTTTGAGGTTTCTGCTTTTCTTGAAAATGTGCATCGGGCTCTACGCCAGTATTTTGCCCTTAACTTCAACAATTATGGCGATCGTAATAGTCTACTCCCTGTGATGGACTAGTAAGACTTATACGCTAATTTCGAATCGACCACCTCGAACTCTTAAAAAAATTGAATTTTTGAAAAAAATTTAATTTAAAATATTAAAATTTTTGCAGCCATTTACAACGGGATTTGTGGTTTTCAATCCGGCCACACTTTTTTCGGACATAGTCTTTTTGACAGCGGTCACTTGATTTATGCTCAGTTTGATTTGCCATTCCATAATAAATAGACTAACTCCGGAACAAAGTTTGCAAATCGTGGAAATTTATCACCAAAATAATGGTTCGGTTCGAGCGGCGCATCGCGCGCTGCGTCCAATATTCGGTCGATATAACCGCTCATCAGAGTCAATAATTCGAGCAACCATGGATCGGTTTCGCACCACGTTTACTCTAGTGGATAATGCGCATCCTCAGAGACGCCGTACAGTGCGCACTGAAGGCGCTACTGCTGCTGTAAAGCAAAGTATCGAATAAAACTAGAAAGAGTCCATCCGAAATCGCGCGCAGCAATTGAAGCTGTGACCATCCACTTAACGGAAGATTTTGCGGAAGCATCTTGCTTTACGAGCTTAAAACATCCAACTCGTGGAAGAATTGAAGCCGAAGGACCATCAAGCTTGAGTAAATGGGCCCAAAACCAGATGGCCACCGATCCTGATTTTTACAAGAATATTTTTTTTTGGCGATTAATCCCACTTTTGGTTGAATGGGTACGTTAATAACCAAAATTGTCACATCTGGAGTAATGAAAATCCAAAAACCATTGTTGAGACGCCGTAACATCCTCAAAAAGTCTCTGTTTGGTGAGCTCTATAGGTAGAGGGAATCATTGGCCCATATTTCTTTAAAAATGAAGCCGTCCATAATGTTAAAGTCAATGGCGAACGCTATAGAGCCATGATTAATAACTTTTTCGTGACTGAATTGGAGGATGTTGATGTGGACAAGACGGCTCTACAGCCAACGAATCAATCAATTTATTGTATGAAACTTTTGGTAAGCGTATATCTCGCGTCGTGGACCTATGGCGTGGCCTCCTAGATCAAGCGATTTAACACTGCTGTACTTTTTTTGGGTAGCTGTTGCTTGTCTACGCAGATAAGCCCGATATGATTGACGCCTTGGAAGAGAATATTCGACATACAGCCTCAAAGGCTGCAAAAGGTGGTTGAAAATTGGTCCTGTCGGCTGGAATTTATTCAAGCCAGCCGCGTCTGCCCGTTGGCAGAAATCATTTTCAAAACATAATGGCAAACCCATATCTTTTAATAACGCTGAACTCTTGGCCATAACATTTAATTATAATCGTTTTATTTCTTCTTCAAAACCACACATATAAAAAAAACACCCTTTATAAGAATTGAATCGGGCACAACTCACTGATCTAAGATAACTTTCCTCTTGTTCGTTAATGGGATGTTATGGGAATTACGTTAGTAAAGAATTTTAAGACATAGCGTTGAAAATTTGTTGATTCAAATGATTTTAAAGCCAGGAAGAACTTATTTTTCGCTTCTTTATATAGATTGATCGGAGTGCATTCTAACATACACGAACTTTTCAAAAATGTATCCTCTGTTAAATGTATACGTTCCTCTGCCGGCAATGAAAAAGGCAAACAGCAAGTTTAGATTCCTGGAAATTCACAGCACCAACGAACAAGTAAATCGTCTAGTTTAAGCAAAGGAAAAAAAACTTTTGAACTTCAAGAATATTGAAGCGAAATGTTTAAGACGTTGTCAGTGTGACACATACACTTAATCAGTCACATCTCCTCGTTCAATCGTACCTAAAAAATGCAGACACATAGTCAAATGTAGACGGCGCATCACAGATAATCGCGAACTATCAGCTAAGCGGTTTCAGGGTTGTATCCTAGACCGTATCTTTTATCTTCAGTACACTAAAATGAGCTCAAACTAAAATCAGGAAAATATATCTGTGAACGTAGGTGTTTATACCTGGGGATAATCTGGATCGACGACTTACATGGAAGAGTGATACTGAAGCTAAGAAGGCAGAACTGAAGCTGAAATCCGAGGATGTGTAAAATCTTTTGGGTGCGGTTTTTTGTGCGAAGCTATAGCGCGAATTTGACGACTCTGAAATTTCAAGTAATTGACTCCATTATATTCATGCTGAACCAGTTCTGTGACAGGTTTTGTTTTCACCCATCCTCGAGTCGGTACATTCAGGGTAACTGACTGTGCATTTCCCATAGGGGAGTGATCTTTGCAGTGATAGTCAAAACACAATACCTTAAATAGGGCTGCTATATATATTTCTTGCCTAATTATAAAAATGCGAATATTTATCATCAAAAATGGTTTTTTTGTTTTCGAAAGTATTCTCCAGCATGATTTATACACTTTTGTACACAATTGTCGAAGCACTTCTCCCACTGCGATTAAGACACCTCCAAAACATGGTTTTTGAACGCTTCAACAGCATCTGCTGACGACGAAAATCGTTGACCACGAATTTTTTTTCTTGATGTGGTGGAATAAAAAGAAGTCTTTGGGTGCCAAGTCAGTGCTGTATGCCGAATGACCCATCAATTCGACGTTTTGGCCGATAAGAAAGGCGCTGGTTTGAGCCGATGTGGGAGAGCTCGCATTGTCATGGTGCACAATGATTCGTCTTCTCTTGTATGTTTTTTGAAATTCTACCAAGACTTCAGGCAAACAAATTGTGATGTACCACTCAGAATTGACCTCCTACGTTATTCAAGCGGAACAGCCGCCACATAAGCCGTTTTGTCGTAGAAACAGGCGACCATTTGCTTCGAAGAGCTTCGAACAACTTTCGTTGGATTTGGAGAACCACGCGGTCGATTGCTGTTTTGTTTCGGGATCATAGGCATAGATCCATGATTCGTCACCTGTGATGATCTTATAAACGTCTTTTGAAGCACCGCGATCATATTTTTTCAAAATATCTTTACACCAATTGACACGAGCCTTTTTTCTTAGCGATTGTAAAATTGTGCGGGATCCAAAAAGAACAAACCTTTTTTACGGCCAGGTGTTCATGCAATATCGAATGTATACCACTTAGAATTGACCGTCTTACGTTGCTCAAGCGGAACTGTCGCCACATAACCAGTTTTGACGAAGAAACAGGCGACCATTTGCTTCGCAGAGCTTCTTTCACGAACAACTTTCGTTGGATTTGGATCGTCTTTGAAGAACCACATGGTGGATTGCTGTTTTGTTTCGGGATCATAGGCATAGATCCATGATTCGTCACCTGTGATGATCTTATAAACGTCTTTTGAAGCACCGCGATCATATTTTTTCAAAATATCTTTGCACCAATTGACACGAGCCTTTTTTGAGCGATTGTCAAATTGTGCGGGATCCAAAGAGAACAAACCTTTTTTTACGGCCAGGTGTTCATGCAATATCGAATGTATGCTGGTGGAAGAAACGCCCAAGGATGCCTCTATCTCACGGTATGTCACATGACGATCTTGCATTATCAGTTCACGCACGGCATCAATGTTCTCTGGCACAACGGCCGTTTTTGGAAGGCCTTCACGACCTTCGCCTTTGATCTAGCGCCGGCCACGGTTGAATTCATTGAATCAGTCTTTCAAAGCGCTATAGGATGATGCTTCATCGGCATTCAAAGATTTAAGTTCATCGTTGCACTTTTGTCGTGATAATCCACGTCAAATGTTGTGAAAAATTATCGTACGAAAATGTTAACGAGTTAATTCCATTTTATTGGCAAGTTGATTTTTCAAGTCACTGTAAACAACACAAATAATGGTCGTACGTCAAAACGTTCTGCGTACGTTTATGCTAAAAAGTCTATAGTATATATAGCAACCCTCGTTACAATAATTCGGAAATATCTATCTATCGTCTTTTTTTGCGGGTTCTCAGCCCCGAGTCTTTTTCGCGGGGTTTACAAATCGGGCTAAAAATGTGCATATATATGACGCGCAAAATAGAAAGGGACCTAAGGGTAAAAACCAGTTTTGTTCAGAAGAGCCATTTTAATGATTAGGTCCCTTTCTATTTGCGCTTAGAATCGTCGATTTCACTTTCATAAAACGTGCATATCTCTGGGAGGGAACACTTTTGGGGCATGGGATCGGTCTCCTTCGATGCTCAAATGTTGTCCACATCAAAAAAAAATGTGAAAAGTTGATGAAAAGTTTTGTTCAGGAGAGCCATTTTGAAGATTAGGCCCCTTTCTATTTGCGCTTAGAATCGTCGACTTTACTTTCATAAAACGCGCATATCTCTGGAAGCGAACACTTTTGGGGCATGGGATCGGTCTCATTCGATGCTCAGATATTGTCCACATCAAAAAAAGAAAAAAAATTAAAATTGATTTTTTTACCCTTAGTTCCCTTTCTCTATGTGCTGTCACATATATGTAAATACCCTAATACTTAAACTTAGAATGTTCAATACCGCAGCCTCTTTTAAATTAGCTTCAAAATCTGGCATTACTCTACTAAAAGGTGATTTTTACAGGTGACGATTTACAGGACCCCTTTCAAGCAGCCTATATACGCATCTGATGTGGTTAATGTAGGGTAACATTAACCACATCAGATGCTCCCACACTTATTCCCTTAGGGATTTCCAAACCAAAATACTCATATACAATTGAACAATTCAGTTATATTTAAGTTAAATGGAATTCAGTTGCAAATTGGATACATTCCTTCGTACGTCGATTATACCAGAATCATTATGCAACTTTAGTTAGAAACATCGGCGGTGAAGCACTACACTACCCAATTCGACCCCTCAAAAACTCCATGAATAACAAATTTGATTCCCAACACTCCGCTCGGTCGGAAAACATAAATTTGTTTGTAAATTACATCAAACGTATATTTATCTGCCCAAATGGCGTGGGGAAAAACGATAACATGTAAAAATTGAAATTTTATCTCCATCTTCATCAGCGATTGCAAAAACTCCACTCCTCCCCCATTTACTCGACGGAGGGAATTAAAAATTCAACTTCTAATGTAAATGTAATTGGAAACTGGTAACAACATTGCCAGCCAAAATACGAGTACACGCTCGTACACAGCCAATTATAATCTCATGCATATTAACTTAAATCTAAGTTAGATGTAAAGAGAGCACAACGAAAACATATTGGGAAAAAATTGCGGAATCGGTGGCAGTATCTGTATTCAAGTGCCCTTATTGAAATTGCCAACTAGGTACATGTAACCGTTGCCATAAGGCCAAGTTAGCCAACTGCGCGCTTCTCTACCAGCGTCAGTAGAGACGGAACAATAGGGGAAAACAGACAACTTGGCTAACAAAAACCAAACAATTGTCATTTCGTGATAAAGTCTTTAATTTTACGACGGCGGGAACAAGAGCACAGCGAACAGTGAAGCGTGGAAAAAAAACCTTGCAACGATTAATTAAATATAAAAATTCCAATTTAGATAAGTTCACCGAAACCCAATGAAAAATTGACGGTTTTTTCTTGTTGTCTCTCTTCGAGGTTTAGAGTCGTTTCTGTTCTTTTTAAAAATTTGGTATTGCAATTTTGGGTTTGTGTCGTTGTTTGCTTTTTTTTTTTGAAAACTTATTTGAATTAGTTCTCAGTTGCGATATTGTAGTGGATGAGGGCAAGATTCGAAGAGCTGTAGGGAAACACTAAATGACGGTGGCAGAGGCAGCCTCAGTTGTAGGACACCATGATTATTTAGTGGCCTTTTGCTATCGTACTTGTGCAACTTACTATTGTGACCTGTACAAAAATATCGATAAAAGTCTTACAATTTAACGGATTGGCGAACAATGTTGGACATTATCTCTAATACCGACTAGTACCCTACAATCAGCAGAGAGTTAATACTGGGTGGCTGATATTTTGTAGAAATAGGATTGGCTTTGTGACAAGTTGCACCTTGTTGATACACACACTGTTGAAAATGATTTTTCTTTCGGAGCAGTTCTGTAAAGAAGTACCCTTTCAATATCTTTAAGTACGGTATCCATTAACACTAACAGCCTATTCAGGCTGTCAAAAGTTTTAAGGCTCAACTGCACTATATATAAAAAAAATTGAATTGCAAACCATTTGCCAGATTTTTGGCTGTTCCAGTCGCAGCATTCATCAGCCACCCTGTATCTGCGAAAGTGTATGTATGTCAAAAAAACCAATTGAGTCAAAATAGGCACAAAACGCCCAAATTACTTAGTAGGGACATAAATTCTGTTACACACGTTTTAAGCTGTAAAATAAAAATTACTGAATGTTTGTGGACCAAATATATTTTAATATATTTATTGATGTATATTGTATCCAAAAAGAATCTACTTATTCGAAATGCCCGCCTTTTGCCGTTACAAGCGCCTTAAGTAGCACTGGCCAATCGTCAATAGCTGCACGAACCTCGTCCATTAGAAAATTGGCCACAACTCGAACCAAAGCAGCCTTATGAGATCCAATTTTGGGGTATCTTTGTGACAAACCTTGTCCTCTAAAACCGCCCACAATTTGTAATCCAATGCCTAGACCGTTTAAGCTTTATGGGCTGGCGCAGAATTCAGCTGGAAAGTCCATGGCTGGTTTTAAAACAGGGAATTGTTAATAGGCTTTACAGCAGCTTCCAAAACTGTTTCTTGGTAAACTTTCAGGTTAGTGACCCCATCGTAAGAGACACACAACCAAACCATCACTGAAGCTGGGTGATGACACTGTTCCACCCTTGGGATCAGTTCAGATGCTTCCTTAGATGACCGCGCATACACTCTATCATTTTGCTTGTCAAATTTTTCCTGAATGGTAAAATTTTTTTCATCTCTGAACAAAATTTTTCTGTGCAAGTTATCAGCGTGCTTCACCAAAAGACGTTTGCATTTTTCAATCCTATTTTTTTAAAGCTGCAATCAATAAATGTCCGGTACGTCGTTTGAAAGCCCTAAATCCCAAGTCTTGTTTAATGATTCGACTCATGGACTTTTGCGTGATATTCACCTCACGGGCCATGATTATCTGTTTTCGAAGCGGATTTCTGTGAATTCTTGACTTAACGGCTTTGATGACATGCGGTGTTCGAACAGAGCGTTGCTGGCCCGACCAGTGGCGGTCTTTTGCATCTCCAGTCACCTTAAACAGTTTTATGCATCGCTAGACGAACAAGCAGCTAATCCCTAGTGGCCGTAGCGTTTTGAAAATGATGCTTTTTTTCATTTCACACTTGAAAAGCGCTATTACAGCGATACGGTTGTCAATATCTGACCACTCCATGATGAAAGTTGAAACAATTTTAAAATCCCGTTACAGACTAACGCTATTGAGGTTAGCTTTTAAATTCCCAGTAATAGAGGTAAATTCTAAAATATCAAGTCCCATTTAAAGCGGTTCAACCTCCGGCTGACTTCCCATTTATAGAGGATTACCACAAATGCAGTACCACTTATCCAGGTTCGACTGTATTTCATTTATTTTTTTTACTGTAAGAAAATTCAAATTAATTCTATACTACTAATTGTGTTTGAAGATGATAGAGCGTCAAAAATTGCCATGCTCTTCCACGCATATGCGACACCTGATCAGAAAAGTATTCTTTACGGGATAAAGATATGATGTTTCGATCGCTCCAATTTTTTGTTTTAATGGACTACATTATTTCAGTCAAATTTCTTGTACACTTCATGCTTGACATTACCATACAAAAAAGTCTGGTGATCTCGGGGCCCAGCGGAAAGTGGTATTTCTAGACATTAATTTATTTGGGATTTTCGTTGGAGCTCTCCCATAAACGGCCTGGCTACATGTGGAGTAGCTTCGTTTTGCCTAAACCAAATGCTGTTGAATCGGATACGTTTTCGGAGCAGTCCTGGGTAAAAACAACTCACTCAACATCTTTAAACAATTATTCCCATTGACAATCACTGTTACACCGTTTTCTTTATGGCCCTACAATGCAGTTTGATGAAACTGCGCACCATACAGTAGATCGTTCTGGGTTTGATTCCTTCTCACGGAGAATTTGTGGATTAAATGCACTGTGGATTAAAAGCTGCGTATATGGAGCTTTTCTTGTTTAAATTGCCGTTTTGAACAAAGTGATCCTCATCAGACATAAACAAGCAATTTATCAAGCTGTTGTCTTCTTCGGCCATTTCATATAATTTTTTTTGGGAAAATTTTATTCGAAAAGCCCAGTCCTGCTTGTAATTTGAACTTTGTACAGAAACAAGTTTAAGTCATCATGAGTTATCCGTTGTAATGAACGTCAGCTATCTGAAATTTTCGCTGTTAAATTTCGGGTTGAAACGCTTGGATTTCCTGAGTTGGTGATGCTACATTCGCGATGCGGTCTTGGACCCGAACATAAAGGTCTCGATAGAACGGTCTGTGACGCTTCAAGATTCGGCAAACATGTTTACCAGCACCATTATGGTCAATCTACTCTTTGCACGGAAATGCAGGTACCGCAGGTGCGAAAAGCATCGGAAAGTCTTCTTTTGGTATCCCAAGCATTCGTTTCAATAAATCTAAATACTAATCTTCCAAGTAAAATAAAGAATAAGCCGATTGCTCACAGAAAAAAAGTGATTACATTTTGTTTTCGTAGCACGATTCGTGCGCCACGATTAAATTTGGCCGGGGTGAATTTTGTACTTATATACCCTGCATTTTAGATTGAATAAAATCTTCGAAGGCACATTAAATAATAGTGGAGCAAGATGGCTTTCAAATGTTTAAATCCCACGCTCTATTTTCCTTACCTATATATCTTAATTCCGGGTAAATAATTGATTACTATTCAAATTTAATAAAGATCCGTCTCTTACTTCTGCCTAACATACGAGCCCATTTAATTTACACTAACCTCCTCCTTACACTTAAAATAATCTACGCCAAACTCTGGTCCAGGGCTTAATAATTGCAATAGAAGCCCGATTTTACACTCCACTCAGACCAATTTCGCAGAAAAAGTTACGAATCACTAATCTGCAACTGAGTTGGAATTCGACCCTACCATATACATTTTTTAAAATTAAATCATGTTATTTTCAACTTTCGCATAGGCTTTTGATTAGTTTTTATCACTAACCCTAGTAAAATTGGAAAGTTTTAGTCCATGCCTTAATATAGCTCCCATGCAAAGGTACCCTCTGATGAAGCATAGCTTACTTGGGCCCATAAGTATTTGCCGTTGCGATATCGCGTTCTAGCCCCAACCTCTATCGTCCGTAGTGTGTCCTCCTTTAGTCCACAAAAGAGAAGTGCAACAGCTGTCACCTCCTTCCTAATATGAAACGAGTAACAATGACTACATAAGTGGTTGTGGGACGCCGTGGTGTAATGGAAGTGTGCCCTCCTATTCTCATGCCAGTAAACCCAGGCTCAAACCCGGGTTAGAAAAGGTTTCCACTTCGTAAATGCTGGCGACTTTAGGGGGATAAGATTTATTGATGGTTACATGGTTCGACATACTATAAGATGGTAGCTACAATAATATTACGACTATTGAGTCCAACAAGTCGGTTATACCAACCGAATGCAGTAAAATTTTATTGGTTGCTACAACTGATGATTATGCCACCTAACCAACTATGAAGTACATTTTACTTCAGCACCAATAACTGGTGGTGGCAACAGATAAGTTTTTTGTAGTATCCAAGCTCCATTTACTTCACCGCTATGTTAGGTCGGCTTGTTAACATTAGAATATAATCCCTATATTCATTTATCGGTTCTAGACACTACCAAATCCTAGTTCAAAGTGAAAGCATAATACTTAATCCACACAAAATGCAAAAAGAACTAATTATTGAATCATTATTTTAAATATGTGACAGCGCATAGAGAAAGGGACCATAGGGTAAAAAAAAAATCAATTTTCACTTTTTTTTGATGATCGAATGAGACCGATCCCATGCCCCAAAAGTGTTCCCTCTTATGCGCGTTTTATGAAAGTAATGGTACACCAAAGATACACGTATTTAAATCTTTAAAATGGCTCTCCTGAACAAAACTGGTTTTTACCCTTAGGTCCCTTTATATTTTGCGCATCACATATATAAAAATATTGATTGCTTTTTTAAATTGGATTCTAGAATCTATTCTAAAAAAAATTAATTTTGAATTTTGACCGTATCTATTACAAATTCTATTGAAAATCATAAATTATTCAAATGAACCGAATACTTAAAATTAAGCAATCAGTTGGTCCAGTTGACTCATGTTCGTGGTAATGACAACCGAATTCAAAGAGAACATGATACTAAAAATATATAACAACAACCAATACGTGTAACAATTCAGTTTCAATAAAAATCTTTATTAGTTGGGTTAACCGATAGTTTGTCCCTTTGTCAGTTCTCTTAAGTGAAAATGGTCGTGTATACAACCCAGATTCGGTTGTAGCAATGGAATACATCGATGGTACGTGCAACGGCCAAAATTTGGTTGGCAACAAAATTCGATTATGGCAACAAATACGCCTCTGTGTGTATCAGTTCCAGCCACTCATACTAATATCTATTCCAAGGTGTTCATATTTCTGCGCTCGAGGCCAGGTAGGAGGAAACAGTAAGAAAATAGCACCACTATTACCTTTTCCGCTTTCGTGGTATGTAAGGCACTTAATATTCGCCTTAACCTAAAGAATTCCGACCTTTCTTCTTGTTGGCCCAGTGAGAGGCAGTTCGCCGCACAAAGGTACTAACGCGAAATAACCGAATTGGGAACAAAAAGAAAAAAAATCTGACACAAAGAACTATGTTTTAATAATATAAACTCTTCAATACAGTAAACCATGGCGTATCCCGGTATTAAACGCCACAAACACCACCGCCACCACCATCAAGAGAAGCGTCACCTCAATGGCAATGTGTTGGCTGTGGTTACCGAACCACACCAGAAAAGTACTCGCAGCACCGGCAAAAAAAGTCGACAGTAACGGAATAAACAGTTTGGAACATTTCATATGGCCACTGGGAAGATGCTTATCAAAAAACGCTCCTTCATACACCGCAGACAATTCTACAATTCTCTCAGCTATACAGCGAGTACACCGAGGTATAAGCTGGAGCTGAACTGTAAGTGGATCTCATTTTGGTGTGGATTAAAGAAACATGATTGCCAGCTACGAGAAAAGCAGTCAGCCCTATTGCAATATGGGTGAGTTGACTTCACCTCGTGTTACAGTTTTCCCGTAATATCGTTTTGTGTTTTTTTTTTGCTTTGTAGCTCCTTGCCTCTTTGGTCATGTTTCCGTTCCCACTTGAGCTATTCGAAATATTTGAATAGATGTGCCTGCCGTGATTGTTTGGAACTTTCCTAAGCTACAAGAACAAAAATCACATAGAGTATGTTTGTGGGTACAACGCCCAATCCAGCTATCCGTCCAAATAACGAAACATCCATCAAACACAGTGGTTAGGAAGAACATTTTTATGATCTCAACTACAGAGATGGAGTAAACATATAAGTTTGTCATTGCGTTTGTAACATCTCGATAACTTATCTGCTACCCTGTTAAGTACGAGTATATATTAATATATATCATGGTAAAATTCTAAGACAATCTAGCCATGCCCGTCAGTACTTTCGTCTGTTGAAACATGCTTTAGTTAAAAATAAAATTTTTATTTATTCACATTTGTATTGCAATTAAAATTATAATAAACTAAGTTAAAGGGCACTAGCATCGAAAGTTGTCGGCCGATAAAAATAACAGTGCTACAGTATTCTGATGGTATATGTCTTATAGTCGGCGATCGGCTGGTATAAAAAATGGAACAAATCGGACAGAATGAAAGAGGAAGACTAAAATGAGAGAGAGAGAAAGAGGGAGAGAGAGGAGAGACTCCATGAGATACTACAATGAACTTAGGACTTTTAATTGAGCTTTTCTTAGAAGTAATAGACATAGACGCATTAAACGTACCACATTTAAGCGTGGGCATTGGGACATGAAGCTAATGTTTGGTTGTTCTTTTCGAGCACTTAGACCCAAAGAACCTACGTATGGTGGACGTTTTCCTTTTCCGGATGTTAGTTTTCCTTAATTTTCTGAGTGAATAGAAACTTGCTGAGCATGGCGACATTGAAATCCGGGCAGAGTCGCTCAAACTTGACTACGGCAGCACAAACTTGCGTACAGCAGACGCATTCAGTTGCCTCATTTTAGCCAACACTCATTTTGAATAAACGCAATAAACCCGACACCACACCGTGTTACAGGATATTATGACTAAGTCCTGATGTCCTTTCATTTTAGCCAACACTCATTTTGAATAAACGCATTAAACCCGACAACACACCGTGTTACAGGATATTATGACTAAGTCCTGATGTCCATTCGTCTGTCCAAATATAGTTTTTCAAAGTACTGGTTTCATTTATGCACCGGTTTTGATGAATCTTAGAACATTTTTTAAGTTTGTGCCGAGGACAAACACTACTTCGGTCCATAATTTGATATCATACATATGGGTTTTCCGTTTTCAGAACCTATAGCACTAAAAGCCACCTATGTCCTCAGACTCCGACCGAATTTCGCGTAACGAAAGACCATTTTCTAGAAAAATTGGACCATATCGGTACTTGTTTTCAAATAACTTTTACACAAAGGTCCCTCCTGATATTAGGTCCTGCAGATCTATAAACCACAAAATAATCCCGATTACTTTAAAATATAACATGCAGCGCTATGAGCGGGCAATATCAATATTACCATATGTGACGCGCAAAATAGGGACCTAAGGGTAAAAACCAGTTTTGTTGTCCACATCAAAAAAAAATTGATTTTTTCCCTTAGCGCCCATACAAAGGAGCTACCCGATTTAAAACAAATTGAAAAGTGATTACTCTACAAGATAATTAGATCAGGTTTGTTTTTTTGGCATAAGGTGTAGGGAAAGCACGTTAATGAAATTAAAGCAAACATATCACAGTTTGGTAGACGCACGTTTTGCAGTTGGTGTGGCACGGCTCCTCGGTACCATACATGTGTACGAAACATTACTACATTTTGCATATGTGACAGCGCATAGAGGAAGGGACCTAAGGGTAAAAAAATCAAGTTTCACTTTTATTTTTGATGTAGACAACATCTCAGCATCGAATAAGATCGATCCCATGCCCCAAAGTGTTCCCACCCAGAGATATGCGCGTTTTATGAAAGTGATGGTACACCAAAGATAAACGTATTTAAATCTTTAAAATGGCTCTCCTGAACAAAACTGGTTTTTACCCTTAGGTCCCTTTCTCTATGTGCTGTCACATATGCAGGTATTAAGTCGAATAGTGAGGACACAGGCGACTCACTGACACAGTTCCTATCATTTTGACAGACATTCCGACTGACGTTTTATCAGTACGACAACATTTACTTTCGTTCATACACATACGTATGTCGATGATTTGAGAGTTTATTTTTATACAACAACGATGTCTGTTGACACTGCAATGAAGTCGGCCTTTCCTTCCCGTTCCTATATATATATTTTTTTTGATTATCATTCGATTCCGATCAAATTTCACTTGAAGCGACCAATTTAGAAGCGATCTTAGATTAAATTGGTTAACATCGGTCTTTGGTTAGGAAAAGACCCTCAATAAGGTCCCTCCTGAGTAAAGGTCCTGCAGCTCTAGATGCCACGAAATAAACCCGATCACGAGAACTCATATCGTCAAAGATTTTTTGTTATATATATTTACGTTTTTCTAGTCCGCCAAGCTATCGAATTTTTGACGTAATCCAAGAGATGATTTTTTGTGTTTATCGACATACAGTATAATTTTTGTAAATGTGTTTGGTAAGCAAATACAATTTTTGGACAGCAAAATAATCGTACTACAACCATTTTACCAAACAAATTAGAAAAATTTGATATTCATTCAAATCTGAAATCGAAACCGGTTCTTATTTTTACTGAACTACAATTTTTTCTCAAAATTTGAACATGTTTTATTCTAAAAATCAAATGAGATTAACTAGATAACTGTAGATCTACGGCTAACACGACGCATGAGAAATACTGATTAAAGATCGAGCAAATTAGAACAAAGAGCTTTTCTTTATTGTGCATAACTCTTAAACTATGAATGTTGACTAGGTAGTAACTAGAGCTTTTAAAAAGACAAATCCAGTATAAATCGGCTTAGAACTGTGGTACTGGTCACAACTGAGGTTGCCGACTTTGGAGCCGTGCTACACGACTGCTATTTTGGCTAGAGGTCTCCATATGCTAGTAAACTCGTATGCACCTTACCTCCAGCCGTGTGAAATTTCATGGATCCATGACAAACACAACAGTAATTAGAGATTTATTTCCCAAATATTTTTTTTCCATCCACTGTGCTGTTTCACATATTTCATTGGGCCTAAAATAAAACGTCGATCGGCGTTATCCAATTTTTACCAGGGTTGGTTGTAGATCATACCTTATGTACTATACTTAGTTGGAGTGAGATCGGACTCGAAATGTGACTTGTGGAGTGGAACTTTGGGCTTATCAAAATATCAAATGATGTGGACCAAATTCATGAATTAAGTTTTTCGGTTTATAATAATGTGTGAGGTTTTATCGATATCGGGTGTTTCAACATAAGATGCACTAAAGCAGAAGGAGATTTTGAATGGATCTTTGTAATAACCCTACAATGTATTTCCTACATGTCTATTTTACGGCTGCTGTGTTATCCTAGCCAGTAAGTCGCGTCTAGTCCAAAAGCATTCTAAACCGCGACTTAAAAATTAGTAACTCAATTGCTAAGCTTCCTTATCAAATGCGTGAGCCGTTCCAGTATTATTTTCATTCGTCAGTGGGTATTTAATACCATAACGATGATTGGTTCAACTACTTAAAAAAGTGAACTTTTTACCGAGGTAATTCCAGTTGCTTAAACTTTTTCTGCCTTGGCCGACTTTGCTCATTTGCAATCCCATTAAGCTACCATCATCATCAGGATCCTAGGTTGATCCTGGTTTGAACGCTATCCTGCCTTCAACGGAAACACGAACGGACATGGCTAGATCCTCTAAGAATTTAACGACGATCAATAATGTGTATACCTTATAGGGCCTCTGATAAATATTTTGTTTCAAACGACATGAACATTTAGTATCCCAGCCACTCTTCTTTGGAGGATAAAAACTAAGAAAAACGAGTAAGAACTGTCATAAGTTGAGCGAGACCGTCTACATAACCTCAACATAAACTTTAAACCCCATTTTTGTCCGATGTGCGGTTTAGTGCCAATAATAGGTCATTCAATGTCAAACAGGACAGAACCGCATAGATTTTTCAGGATATGTTCGTCTTTAAGAAAGATTTTATAATTCAGTTTGCAAAAAAAGTTCAAAAGTGATGATATTTTTGCTATGATTTTTTGCTAACCCACTTATATAAGCTTTTTCAAAGACGAATATATTTTAAAATTTTTATACCGAAATTTTGTTTCCGTTTTAAAATGAAATGACTCAAATCAAATATTTTTGGAATTTCATAAACTTTTCAGGTCAAGGTCAGTTGTCCAACTGTGTCCAAGGTACATTGGTATGGAGGCTATATCAAAGACCAGAACGTTACAAACCAAATTGCGTTTAGGTCGGATGAATGTTTTCGCTACGGTTACTTTAAGGCTGTTGGACGCAAAATCGGGAAATACATTTGTATGGGGCTACATCAAGATTCGAACCATTCTAGTTTCTTTTGCAGCAGTGTTTATACCGTATATGGAAAACGTGACAAACCAATCTAAGTTGAAGGCTGATAAAAATAACAGCTTGTGTCCGATAGACCTCAAAACGGAAAGTACATTTGTATTGGGGCTATATTAGACCTTGGATCGATTTCTAACAATTTTAACAAAAACTTCATTTGGCCGATAGCAAAAGAATGTGTTAAGTTTCATCGAGATCATTTCAGATATGTAACCTACACCTTTATTGCAAGATTATATTAACAAGCTGACATATCTAATTCGACTGTGAAAAAATATCTGAGTCTGGATGTTATAAACGTCATCACAAACTTAAAAGACACCTGTGTCACTAGTGTGGGTGGAAAAAAACACTTGCATCTGTCACTCTCTAAATTTAAAGATTATCTAGAGACGATTTTGGAAACACAAAATTTGTATTTCTGTGCACCCTACATACCGCCCTTTTAGTTTATCCAGCGTTGTTGGTGCATTAACTTCGATGTTTCAAAATAACGAGTCACGAGAACAATCGCGCTCGTATTTTTCAACATATCTACTTCTAAATACTTCAAAAAAATTATAAAAATTCAAATCATTTGTGGAATCTTTATTGTTAATTAGAAAGGAAATTTTATGGCATTTATTTTTTGAAAATAATTTCCTTCAAATGTTGGCAACTGTATTATGGAAATGAGCGTTCAGTAAGAAACGGGAAGATCCGCTGTTTTCGACCAAAATTTTGTTCAGTGATGAGGCCCATTTCCGGCTCAACGACAAAGTCAATAAACAATATTGCCGCATTTGGGCTGAAAAGCGACAAGGAGAGGTTCAAGAGGTGGCATTATAACCAGAGAAAACCACGGTTTGGTGCGGTTCATAAGCTGGTGGAATCATCGGTGCATATTTTTTCAAAAATGATGATGACCGGAACGCAACCGTGAATGGTGTTCGCTATCGCGCCATGATATCGGACTTTATTCTACCTGAAATTGAAGCCTGTAGTCTTGACGACATTTGGCTTCAGCATGAGGGTGCCATTTGCCATACAGCTGCTCAAACAATGGATCTATAAGTATTGAGAGGTCATTTCGAAGAGCAGCTAATTTCACGTTTAGAATCGGTCAGTTGGCCGATTAGATCATGTGATATCACACCGTTAGACTTTTCTTTTTGAGGCTACATGAATTCCAAAGTCTATGCTGACAAACCACCTACGATTCAGGTTTTGGAAACCAACATTATGCGTGTCATTAACGCCATACCGGTCAAAATGCTCGAACGAGTCATCAAAAATTGGACACTCATAATGGACACCATGAAGCAGATTATATTAAAAAAATAAATGGCATAAAATGTCCTTTCGAATAAACAATAAAGATTGCACACTTCATTTGAAGATTATATTAAAAAAATAAATGGCATAAAATGTCCTTTCAAATAAACAATAAAGATGTTACACTTCATTTGAATTTTTGTTTTTATTTAATTTTGAAAACATACCTCTAGATTGAACGCCAACATTGAAGGAAATTATTTTCAAAAAATAAATGCCATAAAATTTCCTTTCTAATTTACAATAAAGATTCCACAAATGATTTGAATTTTTTATAATTTTTTTGAAGTATTTAGAAGTAGATATGTTGAAAAATACGAGCGCGATTGTTCTCGTGACTCTTTATTTTGAAACATCGAAGTTAATGCACCAACATCGCTGGATAAACTAAAAGGGCGGTATGTAGGGTGCACAGAAATACAGAACTTTAATCAATTCCTAATAATTTAATAAAGACTTCATTAGTCGATAGCAAACCCAAGTGTAAAGTTTCATCAGTTCAGATATGTAACCTACACTTTTATTTCATGAATATATAGACTGGTGGACGGACATGTCCAGATCGACTGAAGAAAAATTTCTGAATCTGGAGGTTACAAACGTCATCACAAACAAATAATATACAGGGTGGCGCAAAACTATCGTTGCGGTTTGAATGTTTAAAATTTTTTTTAATTTTTTTATATATGTGACGCGCAAAATAGAAAGGGACCTAAGGGTAAAAACCAGTTTTGTTCAGGAGAGCCATTTTCAAGATTTAAATACGTGTATCTCTGGTGTACCATCACTTTCATAAAACGCGCATATCTCTGGGAGGGAGCACTTTTGAGGCATGGGGTCGGTCTTATTTGATGCTCAGATGTTGTCCACATCAAAAAAGTGAAAATTGATTTTTTTTACCCTTCGGTCCCTTTCTCTGTGTCACATATGTTATTTTTATTTCAGAATTTTGTGAAGTAAACTTGGGCAACTGGAAATGGAACACTACGAGTACACAACAGAACAACGATCAGCAATTGTTGAATATTTTAAAAATCAGCGCAGCGTGCTTATCGTCGCTTTTTTAGTTTTAAAAATCAGCGCAGCGTGCTTATCGTCGCTTTTTTAATGTGCGTACTGGAACTTCAGAACCAACACTAAACCGCTTGGTTGGAAATTTTCGACAACATGGTACAGTAAGACACCTTCCATGTACCGGAAGACCACGTACGGTCCACACGGTCGAAAATATCCAACGTGTTGTGGAGTGTACAGGATAGTCCAGAAACATTAACAAGAAGACGTTCGGCACAACTGGGGCTATCGCATAAAGAGTACGAATGTGCACAGCCAAAAATGACCAGCCCTTGCGGCATATAACTTTTCATACTTAAGCCAGAAATATTACTCATTAATATTAATATATATAAAACAATAAAAATAATTATTAACCTTATTTATTGGTGTTATTAAACATTCAAACCGCAATGGTAGTTTTGCGCCACCCTGTACATGTGCCTCAGTTTGGTAAGGATATATTATGAAGGTTAATGCACCAACTTTACGAGTAAGTAGGTCCAGGTTAGTAAGTAAAACTAACTGCCGACTGAGAGGAGAAAAGTTTAACATATTTGTGAGAAAATGTAATACCTTTCATTCCATCGAAAGAATTTAGTGAACGTTTTGCACTCTCTAGGTAATGATATCCGGATGTGATTCTCATGAAACCATAACTTAATATTCGTTTTTAAAAACGACCACATATATAAAATGATTTAGACTTTGTTACCTCTCTGACCAAGTCCCTAGTGAAACCACAGTACTTTAGTCCTTTGGCGCCCTAAACATCTTCTCTTCTCCACCCACGGGTTTACAGTTATTTGGTATCTGCTCGTATTACTCGTAGTTTGGAGATGAAACTGTTTTGTGTGCGGTTTTTGCATTTAAATTGAAATGGGATGTTGGAATATCAAACGAGCAAACGAAACGAACGAGCGAGCGAGCGAACGAATTTTTAACTTGAGGGCACAAAACGATACCATCAGATTAACATCGGTTTTAAATTGATTGGTCGTGAAGTGCGGTGATGTTAAGAGTGCCTCCCTGCTCCGTACCCACACATCCACGGCTCCAGCCAGCCAGCCAACAAACATCTCCCACAATTTGCTTGTACGTCTCACCATCGATTCTAGCGGGGATGCGCTGTGAGTTGGTTGGCTGTTCCACAGTTTATTGTTTGTTTTTGCTGGGTTCAAGCAATATTTAGCCCGAGATCTTTGCCTCTGTGTTACTCTCGGCATGGCTGGGCTGAATGTGTGCGGCGGTGTCGAAGGCAAAGGTTGTACGATTTGTTAAAGTTGAGGCGATATGATAGGATGATGTGTTATTTGCTCGGGAACACACACACACATACTGCACCAAACGATTTTGGGTAATTGGTTTTTTAAATAATAAACGGTTTACTTTTATGCATGTGTACATCGAAAGCAAATTTGTTCACGCTGATATAAATCTAAGGATCAATTAGAGCCAAATGGCAATCTTTCGAAAATCTCAAATGTCCTTGGGTAGGAGTGGTTGGAGCTGTCAAAAATCCGGGTCATGTTGTGGTGAACAATTGGTCTATTGTGGTTTGCTGTAACTTAAAATTTGTAGAATTTATAGCTTAATGCAAACCAATTTTTAAATATTTAACAATCTGCTCTAAGCAGAACAAAAGAAAAAATTGTGCTTTCCAATGGTATCAAATATAATTTAATTAAATTAAACTTCTTCGAAATTGTCTAGAGGCTGGGCTTTCTGATGGGCCACGTAATTGCCATTTACTTTAAGAATTATTCCTGGAGGATTTCTTAGGAAAGATGTCAATATTGATTAATTTAGCTAATAAAGTTTTCAAGGAATCATATAATCTTGTCGTTCAGATTTATTATGGGCAGCCCGTGTATTCCAGTGAAATGCCAAATTTCTTGTTATACCCTGCATCGCTCTGTGGTACAGGGAGTGTAGAAGCTCCTGTTTCAGTATCAATAAATTTAGCTGGAATTACGAGTATATAAAAATTAGGTTGCTATGGTTTATTACGGAAGTTTCCTATTTTAAAAACATTAGCATTTAAGTTAAATTACTTTTGAATTGGAATTAAAATTACTTAAGTTGGTGGAGTTGAAGTTAGTTCCACCATCCGCTCATCCATCTAAATACAGTTTGCATTTGTGGTTCGATCTCCATGAAATTTTACAGAACATCCAATCATGATTTAATTTGACATAAGTTAGTATTTTTCGACCAACGAAAGGATATAACTAAATTGAAAAGAATACTACTTTATATTCATCCGATTTAATGTTTTTAGCGCTATCTGCCACATATAGGGTGATCCATCTAGAGGTATTTTTTCAGAACAAAAACAAATATAAAAATTCAAATCAAGTGTTAATCCTTATTGGTAATTTGAAAGTACATTTTATTGCATTTATTTTTTGAATAAAATTTTTTCAAATGTTGGGTTTCCATTCTGAGGGTCCAATTTTGGATGACTCGTTAGAGTATTTCGACCGGTATGGCTTTAATGACACGAGTAATGTTGGCTTCCATAACCTGAATCGTAGCTGATTTGTAGCCCCAAAGAAAAATGTCTAAAGGTGTGATATTACTCGATCTAGGCGGCCAATTCACCTGTCCAAAACCTGTATTATAGGACATTTCAAGATCAAGATATTATTTGCCAAGTGGAAAAGTTCCAAAAAATACAAATATTACGATATCTCAAAAACTGTCCCATAAAAAAAAATAGCCTTGATTTTCGAATTCAGCAGATGAAAATACATAAGAAAAATCACCTCTCATCAAATGTACATTTTCGGTGTAAACTAGTGGTATTAGCCTATTTTTCATTGCACCATATCGGTTTATGTCTTCGAATAGCTCCCACACAAATGTCTGTCTCTGCAGCTCTAGAACACAATTTTTACCCGATCATGCTTACATTTTGTAGAGTATGTTATAAGCGAGCAATGATGTACTCTGGGGAAACTGGACCATATAGTCTCCCACATGGGTCCTTCTCGATCAGAACCTACAGTTTTAGAAGCCAAATATCGGGTTATGAATCTAGAAGTAATTTTTCAAAAAAAATCACGTGTGAAATCTTTGTAGTTCATTTCAAGGGACATGATATTGGCCTCGCCTCAGGGTGTCCATTCACAGGGTCCAATTTTTAATAGCTCGTTCGAGTATTTCGACCGGTATGGCGTCAATGACACTCGTTATGTTGGCTTTCAAAATCTGAATCGTAGCTGGTTTGTCAGCATAGACTTTGGACTTTACGTAACCCCAAAGAAAAAGGTCTAAAGGTGTGATACCACACGATCTAGGCGGCCATCTCACCGGTCCAAAACCTGAAATTAGCTGCTCTTCGAAATGACCTCCCAATAGATCCGTTGTTTGAGCTACTATATGACCCCGTCCTTTTGAAACCAAATGTCATCAAGATTACGGGCTTAAATTTCTGGTAGCAAAAAGTCCGATACCTTGGCGCGATAGCGAGTACCATACATGGTTTCGTTCCGGCCGTCAGCATTTTTGAAAAAATATGGACTGATTCCAACACCCCATAAACAGCACCAAACTTTGGTATTCTCAGGGTATAGTGGCACCTCTTGAACCTCTCTTGCTTGGTCTTCAGCCCAAATGCTGCAATTTGGTTAATTGACGTTGTCGTTGAGCCATAGATGGGCCTCATCACTTTAGTCGAAAAACGTTTCTCACCGAACACTCAGTTCCATAAGACAGTTGCACAATTGGGAGAAGTGGCACACAAAACCGAAAACAAAAATAAAATAAAGTTTAATACAATTTAGGCGTAATCTGTGAAAATAAAACCCTATGGAAAAAATATCTCTAAATTGATCACCCTATATTATAAGTACATCTGATACCGACCGAATTTCGCATGAAGCGTAATAAGCGACCAACACTAATGTTTAGTAAAATTTTACCATATGGGTCCATGTTTTTTTATAGCTCCTTCATTACCCTCCCGATCAGTGGTACTGCTGCTCTTAAGGCCACATTGAAACCCTTATCTAGCTCACATAAAGCATAGCATGTTATTTGCAATCTATCCTTATTATCCTTGGTGAAATTGTTCCCACGAACTATGTCTATTCCTCTTCAGAAGTTCCATTTTTTAGTCCGACCATGCTTTAGCTCCAGACAGGGGCGCAGAAACTACTGCATAGCAGAGTGGTGTGGGGTATCTCAAAGTCGGCAACGTCCGACTTTAGGTTTTATTTTACTTGATATATGTTAAGGTTTTGATGTTGGACCTGATGGGGACCGAAAGCCCGTCTCTACAAACATGACCATATTGGTGCAACAAAAACAATGCAATTTTGTCAGGAATCGAATTTTGTTAATTTTAATTGTTGGCATTTGGCTGAAGGCTTTCCACAAACACGAGAATATTCACGAAAACACTAAAATTTCTTATCAACTATGCTTTTCTCTTTAGGCTATTTTAAATTATTTAAATTATGGCTTGAAATTTGGGTCTTAAAGCCTTTATCCAGAAAAAGTGGAATATCTATACTGAAAACAAATAGAATTTATCTGTTGTATTTTTAACATTTTGTTGAAGATTAAGCGTAATTTGTGAAGACCATTAACAACCCAAAGGCCAAAAGCCAGCCACTTCAAACATAGATGTATGGGTACAATTTTTTTAAAGAGATATCAGAAAGATTCTTATATAAAGAATAGCAGTGGATTTTTTGAGAATAACTTTAAAAGGACTTTTTGGAGATTTACGTAATTAGTCTCCGCAATATTGGAGTAAAAACTAAGCAAACTTCATTATAGACTCATTTATGGATATGCTTCAGATGCCAGAACTCATGTCCCGATTTAGTGATATAGGTCACAATGTTAACTACCACATTACAGGAGGCACTCAGCTCACATGATTCCCACATTGGACAATTTAAATTGAACTCTGGCAAGCACTTCATTCCATTCAATTTGAAAATCAGTGCAACGCCATGCGAACGTTGGTGGTAGTGGTCGCTGTGTTTTAAATTTCATGTTGCCAAGCCATTTAAGGGTACATGTTAGTCCATTTAGGAAGATTTATTTACTCTGCTGGAAAATAATGATCTCTCTTGGTGTATCTGTAACTTAAGATCATTTAAGAAGAATTTGAATAACAAATTACGTTTGGTGTTTCTGTTCGTTCATTCAATGGGACTTTATTTCTGTGGCTATGTTTTCGTTTTGTTCACTTCGAGAGCTCTTTGTTCCAAGAAACTCTGGTGTACCCCATTTAATCCCCCAACGTTTTGTGTTGCTCACTTGTGTCGGTGTGTTACCAAAAAAGGCCCAACTGGTGAGACACTCACCCGACTTGGGCTTAAATCGATGGTGATGCTGCTGGTGGCGGCGCGGAGCAGTAACAAGTGACAAATAACATAAACACGAAAAAAGAGTTTTTTTTTCAAAAAGGAATCATTTGAATTTACAAATTTTTCCAATGTTGTATTTAATTGGTGATTAACCACCTATGGTGGCGTGGCTTCATTTGCTTCAGCAAGCAGATGCCATGCTAAATATCATTTTGTGGTTGTTCCAAAGACGATGTCGATGATGATGATGTTGTTGGTGATGGTGGTGCTGTTGTTGTCGCTATTGTGGGCAACAATAAATTGCCAAAAAATATATGCATAAGGCGACAACAACAAACAAGTTAAGGCAATAGGTTGAAAGAAGTCGAATTTGAGACACCTTTATAACTAAAAATTTTAGAAAAATATGGACCGATGATTCCACCTGCCCATAAACCGCACCTAACCGTAGTTTTCGCGGTGTTAGTCTTTCCATGATAAAATGGCAAACAGTACTAAGAAGAAAAAATAAAAAGTTTAACATAAGTCACGCGTAATCTATAGAAAAACCCCTATTGAAAAAATACCACAAGATTGATCACTCGTTTTGATGCTTAAAATCAAATGAAATCTGTTGACTGTTCCATGCTTGGCAAAATTGTTAACAAGTCGCCAAACGTGCGCCTATACTCTCTTTGAACCGAAACTACAGACTCCAGTTTATGATAGCGGCGGACAATCCAAATTCGTGATTCTGTGTCCCAGTTATACTTTTTTGTTAAACCTAAAAATCAATCTGCAAAATAAGAAGAAAATTAACCTGATTCATTAAATAGAAAAAAGTTATTTAATTTTTTTTTATGATAGCGGCGGACATTCCAAATTCGTGTTTCAGTGCCCAAGTTATCCATTTTTGTTAAATCTAAAAATCAATCTGCAAATTAAGATAAAAATTAACCAGATTCATTAAATAGAAAAAAGTTATTTAATTTTTTTTGGTAGTGGCTTTCATCGGCTTCCCTGTATATGTGTGGTTTTTCGGTTGAACATATACGAGAATGTGGTAGCTATATATAAATCTTAACCTCATTTTCCATACGGTGGAAATATGGTGCGGTGCTTGGTATACGAAAATAAATTGGGCAGCATTACATCAAGTTAAAATGCAATATGTGGCTTCCAGTACTAAAAATATAAAATTGGCTGAATAGATTTGTGTGTGTGGTATATCATAATCTGAACCGATTTTGTTCAATTACAATAACGTTCTTCTTTGGGCGATTAAACATTTCAAATTTGAATCGGCTGTATAAAACGTACTGACAAAGTTTAACCGTTCCAATAAAATGAGAAATTTGAAAATCAGTACATTTTATTACAGCCGATTCAAATTTACAATTTTAAATGGCTCACCCTATATGGAAGCTCTATCCTAATCAGAATCATTTTATATAATTTCGGTAGCGTTGTTCCTTGGCCTAAAAAACGTACTCGTGCTAAATTCCTCTAAGATTACATGTAATATTTGGTTTCTAGCCAAAGACATACAATTAGATGAACATATATGTGTGAGTGTTATATCTTAATCTAAACCGGTTTTCTTTAATTTCAATAAGGTCCTTTTTTGGTCCAAAAAACTAACGTGCGCCAAATTCCATTAAGATTTGAATCGATTTTCTGCACGCAGAAAAAAAGTATGGTTGTGGTGACAATATTCGAAGAGGAACTACTATTGTTGGGTATATGGTTGTGCTACAACAATATTATGATCCTCACAACAATAGTATGATTCAAATACAACCATACTATGCTCCTCACAACAATAATATGATTCACACATAGCCATAATATGATCCCCACAACCATAGTATGATTCACATTCAACCATACTATGATCTCCACAACCATAGTATGATCCTCACAACCATAGTATGATTCACACGCAACCATGTTATGATCCCAACAACCATAGTATGATCACACACAATTATACTATGATCCGCAATATAATTTATTAGAATTTGTTTAAGTTGTCGACAATAGATTTGAATTATAAAAATTATTCAAAAATACATTAAATTCAAAATAACAGGAGTGATTTATTTCACAGTAGAACAAATAAGTTAAAATAAACGTAAGCGTTTTTATTAAAAATATTTCAGTTAAACAAAGCCAAACCAGCTTGTTTAAAAAATTTTAATTTCGTATGATTAGCACGTTTGTTTTATTTCGGTCTGTTGCTTTTACACATTGAACAGGGAATAAACCGGCTCAAGACCTCTTGCTTCTATATTTAAATAGAAGACAAGTTTTTTAACAAAATGGCAAAGTGACATTGATTTTCGTGGCTGCACACTACTTTTATCATGATTTCGGGTCCGTGACAACCCTCTTCAGAAAGCCTTGCTGCAATTGTTGAAAGTAAAACCGAACTCTATAAGGCCAGGCTCTCCACAAACGAATGAGAACTACTGTTGTAAACCTTACTTTTCAAGTTTTCTTCACACAATTGCCCACGAAAATACAACTCACTCTTGCCAGCTCTAAAGAGACCCCACATCGAGAGCCATCAATAATTTCGATAAAAAAGTACTATTATTGCATTAGATCCGTACCAATAACATTTGTTCTTAAAAGCATATTTAAATGAAGAAAAATTACAATCATACAGTATGATTGCCGTAATCAAATTATTGTTAACATAAAACGCAAAACACTATACTTTTGTCGCACCAACCATATGTTTATTGTTGCTATAACCATATTTTCATTTTTAAATTTGGCAATAATACTATTGTTACATTTCAACAATATTAATATTGCAGCAATTATACTATTGTCAAAAATAAATCCAGTTAACAATGCTATGGTTGCGACGAACATACTTTTATTGCGGAGAACATATTATTATTGCCGTGACAATGTAGTAACCATGTTTTTTCTCTGCGTGTGCAATTTGAATTACGACCTTTATTGGTCCTAAAATAAACATGTGTCAAATTTCATCAATATTAATTGTTATATATGGCTTCCAGAGCAAACAAAGGTTAAATCGGATGATCACATATGTGTGGGAGCTATATGTGACGCGCAAAATAGAAAGGGACCTAAGGGTAAATACCAGTTTTGTTCAGGAGAGCCATTTTAAAGATTTAAATAGGTGTATCTTTGGCGTACCATGACTTTCATAAAACGCGCATAGCTCTGGGAGCGAACACTTTTGGGGCATGGCATCGGTCTCATTCGATGCCTAGATGTTGTCCACATCAAAAAAAATGAAAATTGATTTTTTTACCCTATGGTCCCTTTCTCTATGCGCTGTCACATATGTAAATCTAGATCGATCTTCCTTAATTTCTATAACGTCCTGCTTTGGTCTGAAAACTTTTTTGTGCTAAATTTTATGAAGATTGGAATTAAAATGTGGCTTGAAGAATTAAAAATATAAAATCTGATGAACACTGCATGTCATCAAAGCCGTTAAATCAATAATTCACAGAAATCCGCTCCGAAAACAGAAAATCATGGACCGTGAGATGAATAACACGCAAAAGTCCATGAGTCGAATCATTAAAAAAGACTTGGGGCTTTAAAACGATGTACGGACATTTATTGACTGAAGCTTTAAAAAATTAGGATTATAAAAAGGCAAACGTCTTTTGGTGAAGCACGCTGATAATTTGCACAGAAAAATGTTATTCACCAATGAAAAAATTTTTACCGTTCAGGAAACATTTTTCATCTAAGGAAGCATCTGAACTGATCCCAAGGGTGGAAAATGGTCAGCACCAGCTTCAGTCAAGGTTTGGTGGGGTGTCTCTTACGATGGGGTCACTGACCTGCATTTCTGCGGCCAAAGTTTACCATGAAACCGTTTTGGAAGCTGTTGTGAAGCCTCTTAACAATTCCCTGTTCCAAAACCAGCCATGGACTTTCCACCAGGATTCTGCGCCTTCCCATAAGGCTAAAACGTCCAATGCCTAACTTCGAAACAATTTTGCAGCGTTCATTTCCTCTGAAGAATGGCCCTCAGGCAGTCCAGATTTTAACTCATTGGATTACAAATTGTGGACGGTTTAAGAGGACAAGGTTTGTCACAAAAGATACCCCAACATTGGATCTCTTAAGACTGCTTTGGTTCGAGCTGTGGCCAATTTTCCAATGGACGAGGTACGTGCAGCTATTGACGATTGGCCAGTGCGCATTAAGGCGTGTGTAAAGGCAAAAGGCGGACATTTCGAATAAATAGATTCTTTTTGAATACAATATACATCAATAAATATATTAAAAAATATTTGGTCCAAAAACATTTAGTACGTGTGTAACAGTATTTGTGTCCCTACTAAGTATTAAAAATATTTCATATCATTTGACTTCCATGGCGACAGTGATTCAAACCAGGGTATTTGGACCAAGTGCGACACGCCATTGGAAAAATATAGATGTTACGTTTCAGAGGTCATTCTTATCAGAATTTGGAGGTCAGTCGTATTAATTTTACCTATTCTTAGAGGAGGTGTAGCACACTATATTGATATATGGTTCTACGGTCAGGGGCCGTATCATTCAATGGGATTTGTTATACCTACTGCACACTACGGCATAGGGTATTATTAGAGGAAAGAAGAAAGACCCAGTGTTAAGAATGTCGATCGAATCATATTCACTATTTGATTCCTTTGTTCGTCCGTCCGTCTATCCATCGATCGTTTTTAGCAAATGAAAATGCAAATTTAAACTAATTGCCATAAAACATGATACACTCTTTGAATTCGGGTCAAGGATGAACCCTATTGAATTAGGTACATGCTTTGATACCGTAACAAGGTTTTTTAGAAGGCACATATAACAACCGATTTCGAATATATTTTCGCTCAGTGCGTTACGATTAGCCAAAGCCCATCCAATAGCTTACACACAACTGTGCTTTCCGTTTGAGAACCTGCAGCTTAAACTTAATCGTAATGAAGTGTAACCAATTTCATCAAATTAACTGGTGATTCTGAGTCAAGCGGTATACTAAAAGGTGGTTCAAGCTTAATTTTTTTTTAAACTTACGTATTTCGTACTTGAATTTTCTTTTCTTTATCATACATTAAACAAAAAAAAACCGGAAAACCCGACACTAAAAAACCAGTTAAATCGGGTTTGGACATAAAAATCAGAAGGTCAGTTTTGGCCAATCTCTTTGGTAAGGCTCTATCAAAGGTCTTGCAGATATATAAGGCCACGACCATACACTCGCCAAACTGGTTGACAGACCAACTCTAACGCTCCAAAAGGAACGTCAATAGGTCTTTCGTAGAGCGATTTTTGCGGAAGCCATACTGTCGATTACTTAGTAAGTCGTTCGAGTCCAGATACCTCACAAGATGGTGCACGCAGAGAAAAAACATGATTACTATATGGTCACGGCAATAATAATATGTTCTCCACAATAAAAGTGTGTTTGTCGCTACATTGTATTGTTTACTGAATTTATTTTTGACAATAGTATGATTGCCGCAATATTAATATTGTTGAAATGTAACAATAGTATTATTGTCAAATTAGAAAATGAAAATATGGTCGTAGCAACAATATAAATTAGTTTGGTGGGACAAAAGTATTGTTTTTTTGGGTTTTATTTAAACAATAAAATGATAACGGCAATCATACTGTATGATTGTAATTATTGTTCATTTGAATATGCTTTTTAGAACAATGTTATTGTTACGGATCGAATGCAATAATAGCACTTTTTATAAGGAAATTAAAACTTGTCAAATAAACTGCTTTGGATTTGTTTAACTGAAAGTTTTAAATAAAAACGATTGCGTTTTTTTTACTTATCAATTGATATTTTCTACTTTTAAATAAATCACTTGTATTATTTTGAATATAGTTTTTTAATATTATTTTTAAATAATTTTCATTGCAACTTAACCCAATTCTAATAAATAATATTGGGGATCATAGTATATTTGAGTGTGATCATACTATGGTTGTAGGGATCATAACATGGTTACTTGTGAATCATACTATGGTTGTGAGGATCACACTATGGTTGTGTGTGAAACATACTATGATTGTGAGGATCATAATATGATTGAGGAGATCATAGTATGGTTAAGTGTGAATCATACTAAGGTTTGGGGATCATAGTATGGTTATGTTTGAATCATACTATTGTTGTGAGGATCAAAGTATGGTTCTGAGGATCATAATATGGTTGATTTGAATCATACTATTATTGTGAGGATCATACTATTTTTGTACCACAACCATACACCCAACAAAAGTATTATCCTCTTCGAATATTGGCACCGCAACCATACTTTTTTTCTGCGTGTGGTTAATCATGCTCTCCATTACCTTGGAGAGCGCAGAGCAAATCGAAATTAGCCTACATGGGACAAGTGCAGAAATGCCAAATGGGCGCGGGCTCTAATTTACATTAAAGCTTGCAATTTCAATAATATTCTAGTGCTGCCTTCGTCCGGGTAACGCAACAGAATCTTCGTTGTCTTCCCAACGGTTACACTATTCTAAAATGTGTTGTGGGTGGGAAAATATTCTCATCTACATTTTTCTGCATGAAGAGTAGCTCTGAGTTCGCTTCATACTCTGTAATGGATCGGACTACCGCCTTTAAGAGCGTGTTATGGACTGGTAGGCGGTATAGAAATCTCAGCTCCAAAAAAAAAATATTTGATGTATCTGATTTAAACTTGGGCTTTGTGTTTAATATTCCCACACATCACACCTGTCCCTACTGATAAGACATACTCTGACCTTATACGTATTTACAATTGTGTCTGGACTCAATTTTGTTAAAAGTGTTAAAGTGTCACCTTGAAAGGTTCACCAAAGTTGTATAATATTATTGCCCTTTTTACCCGGACACAAAGTTCTTGAAGTTTACAAACCAGCTCACAAGCCTTAAAGACCCGTACTATTTCACCAAATCTACATGAATAGCTACACTAATATGCAATACATTCATACAGAATAAAGCGAGGCAAACGCTTCGAACTTCCAACCAACTTTCGATGTCTTGCTTGAGACCCAGAGTTGAACGAGACGCCATTGAAGCATACTCGGGTTTTGTTTTCGGTGGGGGAGGGGACTTTTTGCGCTCTTTCTCGAATGTATGCACAGTGTGGACTCAATTTTGTTAAAAGTGTTAAAGTGTCACCTTGAAAGGTTCACCAAAGTTGTATAATATTATTGCCCTTTTTACCCGGACACAAAGTTCTTGAAGTTTACAAACCAGCTCACAAGCCTTAAAGACCCGTACTATTTCACCAAATCTACATGAATAGCTACACTAATATGCAATACATTCATACAGAATAAAGCGAGGCAAACGCTTCGAACTTCCAACCAACTTTCGATGTCTTGCTTGAGACCCAGAGTTGAACGAGACGCCATTGAAGCATACTCGGGTTTTGTTTTCGGTGGGGGAGGGGACTTTTTGCGCTCTTTCTCGAATGTATGCACACCAAAACTTTGGCATGATTTTCATCAATGCTGCTGCTGGTCCTTTTTGCTCCGTGTGATGCTCTGGCGCTCCATCGCATTGTGTGTTGATCCAAGAGAAACGCTTAAATGCAATGCTAATACAAGCAAATGCCAAATATCGCATTACCAAAAGGGCGTTTGAATTTCTTAAGAATTCGTGAAGAATAGCAACAACAGAAAATGCCTTTTTTGTTTTTCTTTGATTTCATTCCAATGGCAGCAGGCCTGAACGAATGGACGCATGGTCTTTGAGAGAAAAGTTTTTAATGAAATGAGCTTAGAATGAAATTCAAATAGAAAACTTTAAGACATGGCTGTTACAACTGCTACAACTACTTCTGCTGGCTGAAAGGCTGAATGGCTGACTGGCCTTTGTTACGAAAGGACTCACCATTGTGTTTTGGTGGTGGTGGTGGTGGAACGGGAGGTTTTTTGCGTCTTTCGTTTCGTTTGGCTGATTGTAGCTGAGGACGACTGTGGTGTGACTGTTGTTTGCCAGTAATAAAATCATGTCATGCAACAATTGCTAAGACCTTCTGGAGTGTAGAAATGATAATTCCTTTTACTATTTAGTGCGGTGTTTGTTGCTGCTGCCACCGCTGTTGTTGCATCTTTTGCTGTTTGCAACCGTGTCTGGCTGCTGTTGTCGGTTCGTTGCCTGCTCGCCTGCTTGGTGCTGCTGCTAATGATGATGACGTCTTTTAATGGTGTAATGGTGCCTTTGCTCTGCTTTTCATTGCCTTTATTTGAATGTCGAAATAAGAAGTCAACACTAAGTTGTAGGTACAGGCACTCACACAGTCCTTTTGTGTTTGGCAATCACAGTGCTGGCGTTGCCATCCGTCACCATGGAACAGTGATGGACATTAAGGGAGCAAAACTGCCGAAAAGAAAGCAGAGCTACTGAAACTAAAGAAACTTAACTACAGGGTGGGCGATTTAACAATTTTAATTTGAATTGACAGAAAAAAAGGACTGATAATTTTTTAAAATTTTGGTTTTATTGATAAGGATAAACATTGTCATTTAATAATGGAAAACCATCCTATGCGTTTTCGCTTCGCCCAATGAGCTGAAGATTGTTTTGCAGGAGATGAAGAAATCGTGTTTTCAGATGAAACTCATTTTCATGTCGGTGGCTATGTCAATAAGCAAAATTGCCGCATATGGGGTACAGAGCACCTAAACGTGATTATTAGGAAGCCAATGCATCTACAACAACTCTCTGTTTTGCTTGGATTTTGGGCTGGCAGCATCATTGGACCATTTTTCTTCGAAAATGAGCAAGGAGAAGACGTAACCGTCGACGGTAGACGTTAGCGTTCCAAGCTCAACGAATTTTTGTTTCCAAAAATTCACGAGAATGACATGGACGACAGTTGGTTTCAACAAGACGGATCCACATATCACACAGCCAATGGAACCATCGATGTTTTACACACTGTTTTTGAAAATTGAATAGTCTGCCGAAATTGTGATGTCAATTGGCCGCTGTGATTTTAACCCTTCGGACTATTTTCTGTAGGGAGCTATTAAGGATAAATGTTACGCAAAGAATCCAGAGACAATTGAAGTGCTGAAACATCGAAATCGAAGTTGCCATTGGAGAGATTCGACCCGAAAAAATCGAAAATGTATTGAAAAATTGGGTTGATCAACGAGAAATACAGCCCAATCATACCTCCAGCTTAAAAACCACACCACACAGAATTTTTTTGCGGATGCAATTGTATCTCTTCAACCACATGTGGGCTTTTGCTGTCCAATAATGCATATGTGACAGCTCATAGATAAAGGGACCTAAGGGTAAAAATATCAATTTTCATTTTATTTCTTTTTTTGATGTGGACACCATCTGAGCATCGAATGAGACCGATCCCATGCCCCAAAAGTGTTCCCTCCCAGAGATATGCGCGTTTTATGAAAGTGAAGTCGACGATTCTAAGCGCAAATAGAAATCTTTAAAATGGCTCTCCTGAACAATATTGGTTTTTAACCTTAGGTTCCTTTCTATTTTGAGCGTCACATATTTCGTTTATTGATACTATATAAAGCACAGCCTGTCGGGTGGGACGATTATTACGGCCGATAGTTGAAGTAAAGCGCACCGACCCATAATATCGGTAGTAATTTGAATGATTTCCAAACGTTGCTCGTAAGAGAACTTTACCGTGATAAAAATATTGACTTCGACTAATGTTTTGACACTGAAAGACGTAAGACGTGGACGTAAAGATTCGCAACTGATATATCCCTATTGTAAACCCCTGTATAGTCATTTAAACTTGGTGGAATTTTGTAAATTTTTCTGACATGTGTATATTCGAACCCTTGTAGGCCGTTAGGGGCTGACGGATTTAAGAGTTTGTTACCTTGCTAAAAAGTTAGTTAAGCATAGTTTTGAAATAGCTTATATTTTAATTATATTTCGATTATTTCTTTCAAAAATTATGCTTTACATTTTTAATTAAGATTATGGCTATGATTAAAACAATTATTTTTTTCCAAGAAACGCTTAAAACCCGCTTAGGAGGTCGCTAACATAGCTTCACACCATTGTACAGAGTGGAGTGCGAAACTTTGCTTATTTGGGAATGAAATAAAAGAGTCATTTTCAGTGATTTCCAAACGATGATTTCTCTTAAGTGAACTTTACTATGATGAAAATGTTGAATTCGACTTACGTTTTGAAACTGAAAGATCATTAAAAATGTTTGGGGGTGCGTTGAACTAATACGAAATTGTTATGTCACTATTGGAAAACCCCTTAGCACAATTGGTGCTCCACCCTGTATATAAATAATACAACCCAACACTAAATTTGCGGCAGAAGGTTTAATAGTCAACTTTAATCGATTTGGGGCTGCTGATCACGAATCTTCGATTTGCCAATTTTGCTCTAGTTAAGGAGATATTCACATAAACCGTTATTTTCTGACAGACGAATCAATTACACAAACAGACGAATCAATTACACAACAAATCAATTACACAATCAATTACACAACAAAATTTGAAAACAAATCTGCTGCAAAAGATTTGATAGTCAACTTCAGTTGATTCGGGGGTGGTGATCACGAATCTGGACTCCGATTTTCCAGATTCGCTCTAGTTTATGATATATTCACATATACCGTTATTTTCTTTTTTTGAATAAAATGACCTCTAACTGTTTTGTGTTTATGACAGGTTCCTGACGAATCTGAATATGTGAAGTTGTACCTTTTAGGTCAACGTATCTGAATTGCCCGCAGAGGTCCTTCCCGATTTAGAATAAATAAACACATAAATAAAACCACACCAGGTCAAATTAAGCATTGAACGTAAGGAATGATAAATAATTAACTCCAATGAAACTGGACCATATAGGTCCATGTTTTCTTATAACCCTAACACAAAAGTCCTTCGCGATTTGAGGTCATATTGCTCGAGAAGCCACAATTTTCATCCGATCATTCTTACATTTGTATGTTTCTGTATTCGGATGGCCCCCATTTTCATATTGGCCCACACAGAGTTGTGGTTCTGCCGCTTTAGAAGTCATAAATTCTATCGAAGTATAGAATACACGCAGAGAACAGATTTGTTGCCACAACCGAATTTTTTGCCAACCGAATGTTTGTGGTTGCACGCACTATTCCATCGTTACAACCGAAAGTTGTTTGGGTAGACAAAAATTTTCAGTAGAGGGAGCTGACACTTTCGGTTGATGAAAACAAATATTGGTAATCTTAACAGACTAAGATGGTTATGTACGCATGGGCCGTTTGTTTTTGTACGCTCTTTAGTAGCGTAGGGACGGTGGAGGTTATACGAGTATAAGGCCGAACTTTACGACATTTTTTTGTTATTTTAGTAGTGCTGCCTTCGCAATGACCCCAGCTGTAGATGCCCATCCCCACAACCTTTGCCGAACAACGCGCATGTTGCATGCACGGAGTGTGTCATTGAATTTTCTCTTACAACAGTTTTCGTTTTTCTTTTTGGTGTGGCTTTTTGATATCGTTTCTACTGTAATGAAATGAATGCCATGCCATGCCACGGCATATATGCTACATATGCCAGTGCGGTTGCTGCAGCAAGTCGTCTTTTCTGTCTGTCTCCTCCGACTCTTCTGGCTGTCTTGCAGCCAGATGCATTTTGGTGGAACATCATCAGCATCAGCGGCAGCAGCAGCAACCTGTTATAGCAACATAGACTCTGCGTGTTCTTCGTTAGAAAATGATAAATTGCTAAGATTGTTGCATTGGAGGAACATGGAAAGAACGAGCGAATGAACGAAAAAGATTTATACGAACATGCTGCTGCTGTTGCCTATTTTTCTTCTAGCTCCTCTGACGTATCACACTTTCGTGTTCTCTTTTAGCCCCCCACCATTCTCTATGCCGCACTTTCCGTAGCACAAAACAAAAGACCTTAAACGTTGTGGACGGGAAGAGGCTCCAGACTAAAGAACATTTCGTCGACGTTAACATCCATGACCACGCCACACCAGCCGTTTGATATTGGCAAGGTGGTTGGGATTTGGAGAGGGTAAGTTGGTAGTAGTACGAGTACTTGGAATGGCGCGAACGTAAACTATTAAATGCTGGAAATTAATTTGAAAAAGTCAAAATGTTCTTTGGATGGATTTCTTTTTCGTTGTTGTGGTCTTTGCCGCCTTTCACTGGACCCATTACGGCCGCCGCAGCAGGCGCTGCAATAAATGTGAAAAAAGAAACAGATTCGATTGGGAAACTGCACCAGATATTTATGGGAAAGTTTAAAAATCACACACGGAGAAAAAGCGCAACACGAAACTCTTGATAACTTGTCGGTGGTGTTCATGATAAAGTGGCCATTGCGAAAGTTTCATTTGAGAATGGAAATCTTAGGGCAATAGTTTGGCGAGATAAAGAACGTGGAGTGATTATCTTAGGGCCGGAAATCACTACACCTTGCACAGGGTTCGATTAGCCTTAAGGTAGAACGTTTTACTTTGAAAAGACAGGACATGGAGTTTGCCTTTTCATTTCAGTTTCAATTAGGATTTGGCTTTTGAAGTCACCAGTAAAGAATACGCAGATTTGAAAACATATACCTTCTCCCGTAGGATAAAGTGTATACTAAATTAGTTATTCCGTTCAGAACACTTTGAATTTTAGATCGGATATCCTATCAAGTATACTCGTATATATTACTTTTCGTGTAAAAATTCTAAATTGATCAAGGCGTGTTTGTCCGTTTCTCCATCTGTGTGACAAAAAAAGTTGCTTTACTTTAAGTATTTATAAACAAGTAAAACAAACTAAAAGTCGGGTGTGGCCGATAATGCGATACCCTTAACCACTCTCCTATTCAGATAATGAAGAGCATCTGTCTGGAGCTTGAGCAAGGTTGGACTAAATATGTTCAATTACATTATTCGACGCTTAAAATCTACCGTACACAATTTATACATGATCGGGTATAATTTGTGACTTCTAGAACAGCAGTACCTCAAATCGGGAGGTTCCCTAATGTGCTACATTCATGGATTACCATCTGGTTATTCAAAAACATGGATCAATATGGTCCAATGTGACAAGACGTGGGAAGTGATTACTAGTAATTGTCTCGCGAAGTTTGGTAAGAATCGTATGTAATTTGCGGCTTCTAAAGTTGCAGCTTCTGAAATCGGACAGGACCCTTTTAAGGGGACTAAATGAATATATGGACCTTTATAGTCTAGTTTCGATATTTTTGGTGGCTTATAACGTAACATGCAAAATTGAACGCGATTAGGTTTTATTTGTGACTTCGACATTTGCAATACGTACCTAAAAACGTGAGGGACCTTCGTGTGTGAGCTATTCGAAAACATGAACCGATACGATAAAATTTCTCTGGAGTTGGGTTGGGTTGCTATTTATATTTCGGGTCCTGACAATACTAACGTTCCCAGATTCAAACTGTTTTCAGTTTGTTAAAAAACTAATCTCAGTCAAAAATAAAACTATCCCGTAAACATTTTCGTACGATGATTTTTTACGATTTTCGGCATAGGTTATTGAGACAAAAGTGTTGAAATCAACTTTTTTCGACTTTTGGCGATGAAACACCAGCAAAAACCTGGTACCAAGAGTTCAGTCTCGGACGCCCTTTGCTCCAGGAAGAATTTCGTGAAGGACGTCCAACTTCGGTCACTTTGCCAAAAACCATCGATGCTGTGCTTGAACTGATTAAGCAAGACCGAAATGTGACATATCGTGAGATTAAGGGTATCCATGGGCATTTGTATGAAAAGCATCAATAAGATATTGCATGTTTATTTGGCAGTGAAAAAAAATTGTTCTCGTTGGATCCCACATAATTTGACGAATGCTCAAAAAAGGCTCGTATGGATTGGTGCAGAGATGTTGAAAAAGTATAACTGCGGTAGCTCAAAGGCAGCGTATAACATTGTCACAGGTGACGAATCATGGATCTATGCATATGAACCCGAACCAAAACAGCAATCGACCATGGGTCTTACAAGACGAGCCAAATACCACAAGAAACGATTGCTTTTTTTTCGGTATAACCGGCCATGTTGCCACTGTGCCTTTAGTGGAACGTAGTACTGTCAAATCTGAGTCGTCTGTTTGCCAACAGTGTTCGAAGAAATGAGGGAAGATAATAAGAGAAGACGGATCATTTTGCATCACTACAATGCGAGCTTTCACACATCAGCTGAAACGATGAGCTATTTCAGCTATTTGTCAACGTTTTTTATCGCCCGAAGCAGCTGTTGAAGCGTTCAAAAATCATGTTATGGAGGTGTCTCAATAGGAGTGGAAAATTGCTTCAAAAATAGGCTTTGCCATTGGACCAAATTTGAGGAATGACCAATTTTCATCAAAATATGCTCTAAATTACTACCTGACTATTATTAGAATGAAACATGGACAAACGGATGGATGGTGGCGGCGGACGAAAAGAGTGAACGGACATTTAGAAGGGACGAACGTATGGAAGGAACGAATGATCGGAAATCGGTCATTGGAATCAGATAGTGATTCGGAAACAGTCAGAGTGCTTAACATCGGGTTTATCTCCATTTCTCTAAGGTGTTTCAATCATCAACACTAAGGCATACCACCCAGCACCACAGTTTGGTGTAGGGTATAAATGTGGAAGCGGTTTACACCAATGGCTCTACACTTTTGTTTAATTGAAATTGAGAAAAGCGTATTGAAATTAAGAAAATAAAAATTGAAGTTAAGAAAATACAAATTGAAAATGACAAACATAAATTGAAACTGAGAAAATAAAAATTAAAATTTGGGAAACGCAAATTGAAATTAAAAAAATTTATATTGAAATTGAGAAAATTGATATTGAGAATAATTGGAATTAAGAAAATAAAAATGTAAATTGAGAAATTAACTTTCAGGAACAAATTAAACTATAGTATTGTGTATGACCATTACGATGACCGACTGTTAACATAGAGAACATCAGTTACACAACTTGCGATTTCTTCTTCGTATGACATTTTTTGTGAATATTAGATATAGATCCTCTATAGCAAAGGATGTTAAAGATCGAATAGGTTAATTGGTAAATGGGAAGAAATGGAAAAGTGGTAAGAGGAGAATTGAAGCATTGTTTCAAAATACAATGAATGCATCTATACACGAAAATATGTCTGCTCCAGAGTTTGCGAACAATGACTATAAGTAACACTTAAAAATTGTTTACCAAATAGAGATCGAATTGGAGGATACGCCTATTGAAAAGATATTTTTAAACACAAATATCCCTTTTCTAAATTTCAGTTTGAATTTTCTTAATTTCAATTTGTATTTTCTAATTATCAATTTTTATTTTCTTAATTTCAATTGCTATTTTTCCAATACCAAGATTTATATACTCAATTTCAATGTGAATTTTCTTAACTCAATTTGTATTTTCTCATTACTAATTTATATTTTCTTAATTTCAAATGTTATTTTTCCAATACCAATTTGTATATTCTAAATTTCAATTTACTTTTCACAGTTTCAATTTACTTTTTCTTAATTTAAATTTACGTTCACCAATTTCAGTTTGTGTTTTCTCAATTTTAATTGGAAATGGTGTAGTGGCCCAAAAAAACGGCTCCTAGGGTCAAAACACATGTTTACTAAGAAGAACGATAACTCACAGATAATCAAATTTTTTTAAGAGCAAACAATTTTTAAGACCGACCTAAAATGTTGGCTTAACGGTGGGAACCTAGTAGCCAAATAAAAGTTGGTACAGTTGAAAAAAACACGAAATCGTAAAAATATCCATAAAAGGATTCACATTGAAGTATACTAAGTTCTTAATTCAACTAAGATTAGGTTTCGGACTAATGGATCCCCAAGCAAGTCCATGATGAAGGATATTTACGATTCGACCGGGCCAAACTAAATGTCGTTTATATTTGTTAAGAATAAAGCTGATCTTACGTAATGTTACTGTAGTTTAATATCTTTAATAGCTGATTCTTTTGCAACCAGCTGGGTCACACCATAACTTTTGAAATAAGCACTTTATTTCTTATGCTGGCTTCACAAGAACTTGCAGGTCCTGGTCTACATACTTCGGTCTTCGGCGTGCTTTCTTCAGTTTTCATTACCAAGGATTCTCGAATTTTCTACTCCGTCTTGATCTCCACTGGAACTTAGTTTTTCCTGTCTGAGATTTCGTGGTAGTTATCTGTCTCTCACGCTACAGGGCTCTATTCCATATGACCGATACTTGTAAGCCAGAACAATCGCCGTATTTGGATATATTTCACGGTTCATTAACGCATGTACTTCCCGCCAAAGTAGGTGGGCCCTAATAATAATGCATCACCTTGGTAGTACCCATGCTTAAACGCCATATACTTAAATGCACGAACGTTCAGTATTCTTAAGCTGTTTACTGAGCCGTAAGTAACACCTTTATCTTCAGCTAATGGCAGATCAGGGCGTAACATTGCTGGCCGAGACAATATCAAATTTCTCTCGGTGTTCAGTCACTTTTGTTGCAGGCACTATAATTTTGCTATAATTTATCGCCAGACCCATTTCAGCTGACTTAATTTTTGAAGAAGCTGTAGCCCCTGCAGTTCCAAACACACTAATTAGTCCCGATTTAAATGATTCTTTACGATAATGAAGCTGGACTATTTGGCTTTATATTTTCATATACCTCCCCTACTTGGGGTCATGCTGCTCTAAAGGCCACATTGTGAATCCAATCTAGCTCAAATGAACAAAGTGTGAAGCTTTGGCCGGAAATGACACTGGCAGCCAACGATTTTTTTCAAAATATCCGCCAAATGGGTAGTTTAACTTAACGACGGAACATTTTAAATCTAGCCACGCCCTTTTCGTATCTTTTACGCAATCTGCCCACTTCCCTACGTCGCGATTTGCTGGATATCCCGGAGCAGCTTGAAAATATTAACCGCCCTTAAGTGAGAGTATTTAACCAACGGAAACTTACCTACTTTTTAAACCCTTAAAAATGGGGTATTATAAATTTGTTTCAGGGCAAATGTTCGTAACTACAAAAAAAAAATTGAGCTACCGATCGACATACGTATTATGCTGCTTTCCTTTAACGACGTTTGTCTATCCGTCTGTCTATCGAAAGTTTGTAATTAAACTACAGGTCACTATTGTTGTTTTTACGCAAAAGTGATTTTTTTGGACCAGGGCCGGACATTGTTAAAATTAAAAAAAACGGTTCAGATTTATTTATAGCACCTACAGGTTGGCTTATGAAAGACGCTACCAAAAAAACTTAATAATTTTTTTCTATTTAATGAATCTGGTTGCAGATTTAACGAAAATGGATAACTGTGACACTGAAACATGAATTTGGATTGTCCGCCTCCTTCAAGCACTGGACTCCGTAGTTTCGGGTCAAAAAGAGTATAGACGCCAGTTTGGCGTCAATCGTCCGAGCAGATGGACCATAATGAGACTTGTTAACAATTTTGTCGTCTTTTTCATACGGAGCAAATAATCTCTGCTGTAGCTGCTGCCATACAAAACAATCCAGGAGTTTCGACAAGTACGTTCATCCGACTTTATGTTTTGAGCTGTAAAAGTACAACTGATCTTGACGAAGTTCCTCGTGCCAAGGAAGGACGCAGTTAAAATTTGTGAAAAACGGTTCAGATTTACAGATTTTATAATGCATTTTTCCCACAAATTTCAATAAGGCATAAGTTTTAAATTCTGGGTAAATTAGGTAGAAAAAAACATATTCAGTTAGCTTTTCTGAACATCCGGGAGTGCAGGGTATTGTGTAGTCGGCCACGTCCGACTTCAGCATTTTTTTACTAGTTTATATTTTCTTTCTGGCTGTACTAGCCAAACATCGAAACAGTTTTTCAAATTTTGGCGATCATTAATCGTACAATACCGTAGACATGTATCGGGGTTAACTCTAAAAAATTTGCTGCCATTTCCATTATCAAACACCACTTGTTTTTAAAACCCCAATGTGGACTCCTTTTACTAAATCGATTTTTGTTTAAATTTCTTACTTCAAATTGTATACGTTTGTGCCCTTCGAAAGCATTTCAATCATCTTTTCGGTTTTTCAAATTTCCATTATAGCAGATAATTCAATCATTTATAGCCGTTTTAACTTGTCCATCACCAGAGTTTAGCATATTTGTAGTTTTTATCCCACATCCACCATCAGACACACACACTCAAAAAACCAAATCATGTTATTGAATATCATTTCCATATTTATGTAAAGTTTAAAAAATACAACGTCCATATTTAGTTTGCGGAAAAAGCTGTTAGTGAATATCACTGCATGCGAATTGTCCAAAGAGCTACAGCGGAAAAAGGTGGCATTATCTGTTAAGGAAAGTGTTTGTAACTAGTAGGTTATACCATATTAGCATAAACTTGAATAATATAATTGTTTCGAGACCACGAACGCCTAATGATGTTTTATACCCTCCATTAAAGGATGGGGTGTATCTTAACTTAGTTATTCCGCTTCGAACACCTCAAAATACTATTTGAGAATACTATAGGAATTTTTGATTACAGTAAAAACTTAAGAGGCCTGTCTGAGGAAAGCTAACTACTGGTAACTAGTAAACTTTTAGGTACGTGTTGATGTTATATTGTTATTGAAAAAGGGAAAGAACAGTCAAGAGGTTAAAATGTCCTTACACAACGACTAAGTCAACCTCAGGACGAGTACTATAGTTGTTGAATTGTTTGGTTGCTTCGTTTATACGAGTACATCATCGATAGCCGCCCGATCGCTCTAAAATATTCATATTATGTTATGGGCTAAGAAATGTGTTTAGAGTACTTTAAGTCATGACTTGACTAGGGGTTGTGGATAGAGTAAAGCTTGTATGCCTCCTGCTATTATAGTTAGTACCTAATACAGGTCTAAATGAAAACATCCTAACTATTTTAATTTTTTTTCACATATCCTTAAGGTCCTCAATTTCTAGCCACAAAAAATCCGTTATCATCTCGCTATAGCGAACACTATTCACGTTAACTGCTCGGCCAACCTCATTTTCGAAGACGTAAGGCCCGATGACGCCGCCAGCTCATAAACCGAACTGGACGCATTGTTTTCACATTTCCTACAGACCATTCATCCACACATTACTATAAAAACTATTATGATAATTCTCTGATTAATTTTCGTTTTACTTATCATTAACATGGTGCGTTTCAGTTGGACCCGCTTAATATTTTGTTAGAGAAGCAATTAGTTTTGCACTGTAAAATCGTACAGGCTTGTTGATATGGTTCCCGTAAAAACTGCCTGGACTCACCAATCTGGACATATGGCTTTAAAAATACAAAAATAAAATTATTTTTTAGCTTGGCTAAATTTGGTTGGTGGTAGCTAAACACAAAAACAGAATTTTAAATATGACCTTCGTTTTAAAATCTGGATAAATTTAGAGATGTTTTAGTGATGTTAAGAGATGTTTATTTCTAAATGAAATATGAATGAATGAATTTTTTGTTCTAACATAGGAAATTTCGCCACTAGATTGCCATGAAAATAATTTGGGCGATAACTACCAATAATTAAACTGTAAGTTAACTGACTTAAAAAATGTTTCATGTTCGAGCCTTGGAACAATTCTCTCCCTCTACAGCCTTTACAATGGCAAATATTTACCAATACGAGGTTTGCTATATATATTTCGGGCCATCTGACATTTCCATTGGAAAGTTTGAAATTTTTTTGCATAAATGTACTCAGATCATTTTGACGTACGACCATCACTTGACTTGAAACAATAAATTTGGCAGAAAAATGGAATTAACTCGTGAACAATTTCGTGCGATGATTTTTCACCACTTTCGACGTGGATTATCACGGCAAGAGTGCATCGATCAACTTAAATCTTTGTATGGCGATGAAGCACCATTCTATAGCACTGTGAAAAACTGGTTTAATGAATTAAATCGTGGCCGACGCTCGCTCAAAGACGAAGGTCGTCCAAACACGGCCGTTGTGCCAGAGAACATTGATGCCGTACCTGAACTGATTATGCAAGATCGTCATGTGACAAAACCGTGAGATAAAGGCATCCTTGGGCATTTCTGCCACCAGCATACATTCGATACTGCATGAACATCTAGCCGTAAAAAAAAGTTTGTTCTCGTTGGATCCCTCACAATTTGACAATCGCTCAAAAAAGGCTCCTGTCGATTGGTGCAAAGAAATTTTGAAAAAATACGATCGCGGTGCTTCAAAAGTCTTTTATAAGGACGTCACATTCAAGGATCTATGCATATGAGGCCGAAACAAAAGAGCAATCGACCTTGTAGGTCTTCGAAGACGAGCCAAATCCAACGAAAGTTGTTCGTGGAAGAAGCACTTCGAAGCAAATGTTCGCCTGTTTCTTCGGCAAAACTGGTCATGCGGCGACTGTTACGCTTGCGCAACGTAGGACGTTCAATTCTGAGTGGTATACCACAATTTGTTTGCCTGCAGTCTTCGGAGAAATTCGAAAAACGAACAAGAGAAGCAAATCATCCCAACAAACCAGTCCCTAAGCGTAATATAACTAAATTGGAGAATAAACTTACTACTAACAAATTTCTACAACTTTTCTTAAACATACATCATTTGAACCCATAGATTTCGTAACAAAGAAAATTAAACACAAAGTCGTCAACTATACGCTGCTTGCTTCACACATAAAGTACAACGAAAAACGGTTTCGTAAGCAACAAAAAAACCCAAAGTCGCTGCGACGTATATGATGTGCCGTTATTTGTACACGTGCATTTGGTTTTCTTTGTTAAAGTTCTCAGTTGTCTTGTTCATGTTGAATTGTAAAGTTGGAGTAACAAAAAAGTGAAAATTAAAGAGAAGTAAAAAAGTGAAGAAATAAAGTTTGTAAAAGTAAAATAAAATATATAAAACTATAAAAAAAAATGCCTTACAAAATTAAACACAGTGTTCGTAAGGAAACAAAGGCTGACATTTCCAAGACTGTTTAAAGCTTATATTTCTAAGCTTGTTCAAAGCTAACATTTGTAAGCTTCTTCAAAGCTTACATTTCTAAGCTTAATGTATATTATAGACTAGCAAGCTTATAACAGGGTTCAATTTTGTTTATTATATAATTGTTACCAAGCGTATTACTATAGTTTTCAATAACGTTTTCTAAGCTTAAGGCTTATGATAGTAAGTTTGTTACAAGTTATTTCTAAAGGGTTTTGGTTTGTTGGGATTGTACACCATGACAGCCGGTTCTATGGACCGGATTGACCCGAAGAGCAATTCTTTGGCCAAGGGCTGTCACCTCGGCACACAATTGCAGCTACAACAACAACAACAATGCCAACTCTTACACATCGGCTCAAACCAGCGCCTTTTTGATCGGCTATAACGCCGAATTGATGGGTAGTCCGCGGTACAGCCCTAACTTGGCACTCAATGACTTCTTTTTATTCCCGCACATCAAGAAAAAAAAGCGTGGTCAACGATTTTCGTTGCCAGACGATGCTATTGAAGCGTTTCGTGGTGTCTCAATCGGAGGGGAAAAAGTGCTTCTAAATTGGTTTGAGCGCATGCAAAAGTGTATAAATCATGCTGGAGAATACTTTGAAAAACAATAAAAACCATTTTTGATGACAAATATTCGCATTTTCATTATTAGGCCAGAAATGTATATAGCAGCCCTCGTATCTCAATAAATTTTCTATTTTAAAACAGGGTTTCCAACACTATTTTGACATGAAAACATTTTGAGCGATAGCTACAACTTATGCAGGTGAACACCAAAATTCGAATGGGATGAAACCAATTGCAAATGAATGTTGGACGTTATCCATAACAAAACCTTCAAAGTTTTTATTTTAGTTCAGTACTAGATTTTTTTTATACGCATTTGAATTGGGGAATTTGGTAACGCTATCTAACAAGAAAAGAATAGAATAGAATAGAGAATTTTTTGAAATATTGCTTATTTAATTTGATTATCCTAGAAAACGGTGGTATCTTACTGTTTTTGGGGTCGAAGAATTCATTTTTGATATTTAATTTACCTAAAACTTCCGCTAGATGACGCTGTTATACAAACAGTGTAATTTCTAGTAGAATTTTATAGAAAACACGGTGTTAAGTACTTATACTCTTTTTAGGTTGAAACATCAATTTTTGATGTGGGCTTCATTGTAAAACATATTACTAATGATATAACGAAGTACTTATTGTTATTCTCAGTACGATACTATTACAAAAATGCAATATTTTTTAATTATCATCACTATCACTGTCAATTTGTATGTTTGAAGTAGCAAAATAAGAAGTAGGCTGTGGATCTCTGTATGTTTCTGGTTCTTGCTCTTCGTCAATATCCTCTTCATCGGCTGTTCTTTTAACCTCCAGCAAAAATCACATAAAACAGATCAAGTTTCTTTCCTCTGTACCTAGTTTCCATGGTTAAAGCTACTTGGTGAAACGTTCACCTTTCTCATCTGATTCGGTGGAAAGTTGGTTTTCAAACCAATCCATATGGTGATGGAGAAAATGAAAATAAAAATGACATATTCACACCTAATTCCTCAAAGACTGTCAAGAGACGTTTAACTCTTTGTGCACTATCTGCTTCTCGTTTTTTTGCAAAGAACATTTTCAATTGCGTCTTTAATTTTTTCCATAAAAATTGCATTTTTGTGATAAAATTACATAAAATAGTTTCATATTCGAGCCTAGGAAAAATCGTCTCCTTCAACAACCTTTAAAATGGCAAATATGTAACAAAAACAATTGCCAAATCCTTGTGGTTTCATCATCAGTTGCAAAAGCGCACTTCATCTAATCGCCTATGCCAGCCTCAGCCATACCAACCAGTCGTAATTAAAATACACCATTGAGGAGGGAACTTTCAAATGAAATGCTCCAAAAACTTGCGGCACTATACAATAGTGATTTTTCGTTCTTTTTTTGGGGGGAGAAATTTTCTGGAATAGAAATCAAGCCTCACTCACTCACATAAAAGTAAATTTATATGCAACCAGAAATTGGAAGAGGAGGAGCTGCTAGTTGTAGTTTAGTAGCAAAAAGGACATGGACACAGAATGAAAATCATTTGCGGGACGACTGATGTTGTCGTTGTTCGGCGAATGTTTATCGTTGGTGTGTGTTAGCGTCATTTTGCTGCTTTCCGCGATGATTTTCATTACGGGTTGAAAAATGCTAAATTTTGCAATTGAATTTGTGGCTGAAATATGTGAGTGTGTGTTTTTTTTCGGGCAATAGAAATGAGGTACTGTGTTTCCGGACCTATTTAGACAAGCCTATGATAAAGTTCTGTATGGAGTGAAATGTATGCTAAAGTCACGGAACCAAAACCACGAATTGTATTCGACAGAACCAAATCGTATATCCGACTAGCAGTAAGCGCCAAAAATGGAATTGGTAGTAAAAGTCAGCTTTTAAGAAATTTTGGTCAGTTAGTTTTAAGAAATATTGGTATGATAGACATTGCTTAAATCTAACTAAATATTTTCAGTCCACTTACGTTCACATTCAATAGTAATTCATGTTAACTCTATACCGTATGTGCCGTATGCAGGTCAAGCTGCACCTTAACTATAGGGTGATCAGTCTAGTGATCTTCAAAAAAAAAATACAAAAATTCAAATCAAGTGTAGAATCTTTGTTGTTCATTCGAAAGGACATTTTATGCCATTTGTTTTTTAAATATAATTTCATTCAAACGTTAACAGCGACTGAGTCTCAGCGTGTCCATTCGGAAGGTCCAATTTTGGATGACTCGTTCGAGCATTTCGACTGGCATGGCGTTCATGACAAGCGTAATGTTGGCTTCAAAACCTGAATCTTAGATAATTTGTCAGCGAAGACTTTACGTGGCCTTAAACAAAAAAGTTTGAGCTCGTGATATCACACGATCTAGGCGGCCAACTCGCCGGTCAAATACATGAAATTAGCTGCTCTTTGAAATGACCTCTCAATAAATCCATTGTTCCGGTGAAACCATTCGCTATTTTTGCTAGGTATCCAAAGTATCTGCAGCCTAAAAAGTTATGTTTCCATTTTTGTAGACCCGTGCACAGAAAATTCTTCACTGACTTCTCCTTTCTGCGTCCTGGCAACTTTAACAAAAGTCATTGCAGGGGATGCCTATACGCGCTGCCATATTCCTGATTAAACAGTGCTCTGTGAGAAATCTTATGAAGGTGCACATCAATTGTTTTCTTAGTGTTAGAAATTCTCTTCGATCTATTTTCATCCAGAGAGACCGGGTTATTCAGCCACCTTGACCACTTCCACCTTGACCACTTCGTCGATTGCTTTCATCAGTTCGACGGACGGTGTTTAATTTGGTTTGTCCACTACTCCTGAGTCAATACCATGTCATGGTTTCCATATCAGCGCATTTCACTGTCATACAAGTCAGTTCCCTTATGGCTGCCATACCGTGCACATGTATTCAGATATTTGAAGGGGTTATGCTTAGTTTAAGAATCTTGTTGTCGGCTATATTGATTGCAATAATCTCTGTATGAAAACACCGTGCATTTGTCCATGTATGTTACAAGTCGTTTTCAAGGAGTATAAGGGCTGTGCTTCTAATTTACCGACTATTGTTGTCCGGGCTCTACGACATCTATGTATCCAGGTTGTAGTTTCAAGGAGTTGTGAAGGAAAAACTTTCAAGACTTAGTCATCCTACGATTTTACTCTATTCAGCTGTAGGTTGTCAACTCCTTACAAACTACCCGGTTGAACGAGCTATGAGCTTGAGCAAGGTCTGACTTAATACGCTGAGTTAATTATTTGTCGCTCATAAGAGTGATCGAGTATAATTTGTGGTCCTGCAGCTTTGTGTGGCAGCTATTCAAAAACATGCACCAATATGGTCCAATTTAACAGGCCATAGCTGTTGGTCGCTCTTAACTCTTTATGCGAAATTTGATAGGAATCGCATGTAAAATGTGGCTTTTAAGCTGCAGGTTATAACATCGGGGAGGACCTTCGTAAGGGGGATATAGCAAAATATGGACCTATACAGACCTGTTTCACCACAGTCACTTAATGGTCGCAAAACTTGAGAGTAGTCGGGTTTAATTTGTGGCTTCTAGAGCTCCGTAACCTCAAATCGGGAGGTTCCTTTATGTGAGACCTATTCGAAAACACTTGTTATGCTTTGTAAAAAAAATTGGTCCGAATCGGGTGCAATATGTGGCGGTTAGAGCTATAGGTTCTGGAATCGGTAAGGACCTTGGGGAGGGGGTGTCTATATAAAAATATGGACCATGGTCCAGGACTAAGTGGTCTAGTTTCATCACATATATAATAAGTAATAGCTCGTAACGTACCAATCAAACTTTGGGCGTTATCGGGTGTAATTGGAAGGAAGGGACCTTGTGTGGGACCTATTCGAACAAGTATAAGTATATAAGTAGATGTGGACAAATTCCACCACAGATGGGAGTGGTTCACTTAAAATGCTCTGCGCGAATTTTCGTTGAAAGCGTATGTAATAAGTGGATCTTAGAGCTGTAGGTTCTGAAATCGGGAAATATGAATATATAGACCGATTTACACCAATTTCGATATGGTTCGTTCTACGTCCAAAGTGTGTACAAAATTTCATCGAAATCGATTCATAATTTACTCCGAAATTGTTATGGTGTATGTTATGTGCGATTTCGTCAGACTGAATTCCCTTCATGCTTTCCACACTTGTTTGTAGCGTTGAACTCCTTTTTCTAGGTCTAAGGCACTCGTAACTTGCCGAGCGGGGTGGCGAAAGTCTATCCGTAAGGTGGTGATTCATATGAACCGTTCAGTACCATCCCAGCAGGAACCGCTTCGATGTAGTGGTGTCGATGCACAGACAAAATCAGCGTCTCTCCTTGTAGGTGGTCCTCAGAGGACATCCACTCGCAGTTCTCAGTGCGACGATTTGCCAAGTCTGGATGTTGTTCCACTGCATCATTCAACACTGACCGACCTATCGCTTTATAAGAGGTGAACAAAGTTTCTTTGTCAGTGTCCCAAGTGCTGCCGCAGTACTCATACTTCTCTGATGATTTAAAGGGACTTTCCACCAGAATTTTTGGGATTATGTTTGGTTAGGATTAGTGTAGCTTCCATTCTCATAATCAAGGACAGCCCTACTGTAGCAGTCTATGTAGTAAACAGTGCAGCATATTAAGTGATGGCGATATCTTCATGTTCCTAGCAGTAAAATTATTGGCAAGATCACCAAGAAAACGTTTCGGGTTATGGCATAGGTCATGGATTTTGGGACCGAACGTCAGATTCCAGCATTCGCCAGCATTTGACGTTTTGTAAACACCGTCAGGGGACTGTAAAATTACAGAATGGTAGATATTAAAATGTTCCTGTCCAGGGCAACCGCCCTGTATAACTCTATGGGGCTTCAACTCCTTATTCTTCAGATTTACAAATGATTGGCGCATATACTTATAGTTGATATTCCAACGATTCAAACAACGTGTGAGAGACGTGTTGGCGGTGTCTATAAATAGGTGGCAAGACTGACCGCATCGAAGTACTTCAATTGGTCAAGACCTGGAAGGGTCATCCTGTCACATGGCTTGTTGTGGTTCAGTCCTACACTAATACGTACAATTATGGCATGCTGAGAAGTTATCGTGGTCTGCAGCTTGCGAAGTCCGCGTTGGTGATCGGCTGTTTTTCGGTCGGACTCTGCAGAAGAAGAGTATCACGTGTCTTTGCGTCGGCCGAGTGATGGAAAATGGGCCTGTCCGTTTCTCTCATACTAGCATCTCTGCACATTTTCAAGACGTCGGGTACTATTAAAGTGACCAGTGACATTATCAGGAAGCGAATACTAAAAAAGCCGGCAAATCCAATTACTTTAGCAGCGCAAAGATTCCGTCAGAGCCGAGCGCATTAGATGACTTTGAGCCACAGATAATATCTGTAACTTCGACTGAGTAAATTGTGGTGGTACATCCTATGCGTAGAAGCAGAATGATGCGACGGATGCGACACATGACTCTGCTCTTCCCCTTGTCACAACTCTTCGGATCAATCATTGTAATATCGACAGATGTGACTGTGGTCCTGTCATTCACCTTCGCGGGATTGGTAAGCGATTTAATCGTTACCCATATTCGTTGCTATGTTGTTGTTGCACTGCATAAAGTAATCCAACCATTAATGCTGCTTTTGTTCGTCGATTATTTCACCAATTTCGATTTAAATTTCCCTGGTTCTGGGATTGGCAGTGTTCGCCATACAAATCTCATTAGGTCATCTGTAAGGAAATTTGTACGGACTTTGGGTGTTCTCTGAATTTTTTACCAGTTACCCGAATATCTAAGAGTATGGGTAGCTCCCTGAGGCGACGATTGCTAAACTCATTAAATTCGCTCTAGCCAACTTTCATCTGGTTAAAAAAACTGTGGCGTTTCGAATGGCGGTTGATCGAGAACATCATAGGGAGGTGATCTGATCCAAAAAACAGGACAAGTTGCTGTTGATTACGTTGTTTATGAGACCAATTGAAACGATTGTTATGGCTGGCGAGCTGCTGCAATTAATCACAGACATGGCTCTAGTTGTTGTTGTTGTAGCGGCAACTGTGTGACGGGGTGAGAGACCTTGGTCGAAAAATTGCTCTTCTGTTCACTGCGGTCCATAAAACCTACTGTCGTGGGATTGCACTTGAAATAAATGCTGGTGCAACTGAGTCCTACCGGTCCATATTTTTAATCAGCCTAAAACAAAGACTTTTCAGTTGAAGGACCTGACTCTCTACAAGTCGCATATTAAATCCGATGTAGCTCAAATTCACATTGTAAGCAGCCTTTAACTTACCCGAGTAAAATTAGTCATATCAGTGTACGTTTTTATATATCTGAGGCCCGATCTGACGTCCTGCCCATCTTTAATTTGAAAATGAATTTTGTACAGTGTGTTTGGAGAGACTTATCACAATTTTTACAGAAGTTCGACCATTATCATAATATGATAAATCCCCAATTAAAAGCACCATTTGGATGTGAAGTTCAGCCTCTATTCATACACAAAGAGAAAAAATCAGTTGGAAATCGGTCCGAACTACAAAAATTCCGTTGGATAATCCGAATTTCTGTTGCAATAACCAACATTCTATAGTATTGATGGTAACATGGTTCGAGATATCATATGATGGTTGCTACAACCATATCACGGAATTTATAGCCAATTACACAGTTATACAAACCGAATGCAGTTTAGTTATTGGTTGCGACAAATGGCGGTTATGGTAGCTAACCAATTGTGATGTACATGTTACTTTGGTACCAATAATTGGTGGTGACAACAGATTAGTTCGTTGTAGTGGCCAAACCCTGCTTAGTTGGCTTTTGGAACATTATATTAATTATGCCAACATCAACATATAAAACCTATAATATTTTATCGGCTTAAGTCTCAACCAAAATTTTGTTTACGACGAAAACTTATTTCGAAATCCCCAAAAATGTATAAAAAGAAGAAAATGGCCGGATAGTTCAAGTTTTTTTGGTTTAGACGGTTAATACTTCCAAACGATACTGCCATATAAAGGGTGTTTTTATTGAGGTATAGAACTTCGAATTGAAATAAAACACAAGAAAATCGTTTTAATGTCCATCAATTTGGCTTTATTGGAAGGATAATTTTATGCCATTAATGTTTAAATATGAATAAAGCCAATTCTACAGGTCCAATTTTCAACCACTTTTTCGAGCATATGGGGCCGTATGTTGGCAATAACGCCACGAATGTTGGCTTCCAAGTCCCCTAACGTGTTTCTGGTTTGTTGGCGTAGACGAGCGACTTCACATATCCCCAAAGAAAATAATCCAATGGTCCATGTTAACCGATCCATGGTTAACCGAATTAATTGCTCTGATGGCCGATTATGTCGACCATAAAATGGGCGGAGCTTGCGGTGAACTTCGCGAACTGAACCATTACTTTCGAAATAAATTTGCACGATTTGCAAGCGTTGTTCTTTTGTCAACCTGTTCATGATGAAATGGCAAACCAAACTAAATATTAATCACTTGACAACCTGTCAACCTGTTCATGATGAAATGGCAAACCAAACTAAATATTAATCACTTGACAGCTGACGAAATGGCCGCCAGTTAAAAAAGTGATGCCAACTTAAAGTTCTATACCCCAATAAAAAACACCCCTTACTTATACTTATAAATAAAAAAAAATATTTTCTAGAATATGAAAACTGGCTTAACTGGTATCGACATTTCTCAGTCTTGTTCGGAGTTTTCGCTATAGATGGACCACCTTATTTTTCAAAACAGCAACCAATTTTGTCGACAATAAATATTGTTATATGCCTTAATTAATTCTATTCCGATTAAGGCATCAATGCAATGCTTATCAAAACACCAATCCAAAAACGTACAATACACGTACAAATTCAGTTCCAACAATCATCACAGTCTGTTAGGATTACCGATAATTGTTTTCTTCAACCGAAAGTGTCAGTTCCCTCTACTAAAAAAATGTTGTTTTCTTAATCAATATTCGGTTGTAACGATCGAATACATGGATAGTACGTGCAACCACCAACATTCGGTCGGCAAAAAATCTGTTCTCTGTGTGTTCTTTTTAAATTCAATCTAGCTACCGCGACATTTGTCTCTCACGAGTTTAAAATTACATACTTAGTCCTACCTAGGTCAAAATTAAGACTGATAGATGCAATCTTCAACTAAGCAGAATGATGTAGAGTGTCTCATAGTTGCCCCGTTTGACTTAGAATTTTTTACGTGATTTTTTCTGCTATTTATCACTGTGCATCGTTGAATTATTGCAAATTTAGTTTGATGCATTTGTTTCCAAAAACGGCAATGACCAAAATGCTGCCCAGCCAGCCATCATCCTTTAGTCCTTTTCACATGCATCAATGGCGGTTCTTTTTCATCAACCATCAGCCAAAAGGAATCTAATGTAAATGTCCAACAAAAAAGAATACACAACTTATACATAAAAGCATTCAAACATACGTACGTCAAAATTCGCAAAAGATACAGAGATGAATGGATTGGATGCCATTGGACGAAATGGCAATGGGATGAACAACACTGGCCAAGCGAATGACTGTTTGCCTAGCTGGATATACGAGTATGTGGTATAGTTTTAGTTGGACATAAACATGGATGCTTATAAATATGAATAGTTGGATGGAATGAAAACATGCATCCCTCATCCCTTCATGTTGGCTGATTGTTTGTCTACAGCCCTGTTTAGCTGGTGGCACTCTTGTGCTGGTGCTAGTGCTGGTGGAACGGGAGTGCCAACTAAACTGCACAAATGACGATAATGCATCATTGAATTTCGTTTTAAATGCATTTTCATTATAAACATAATGAACTTTAGCTAAGCACCACCATTAACTCAGGCTGATGCTAAGCAACGAGTATAAGGTCCAACAACATGTGGCATGGTGGCGGCCGGGGCCACTGCCTCAATTTGTGGCAGCAAATGATAAAAATTCATTTCGCCATGCGAGAAGCATGGCAACGATGCAGCTAACTAGGAGTGGAAACGATAATTTTATTTTTAAATCTATTCTATATCTCAACTGTGTATGCCTACTTCTGCCATCGACTGTAGTTGTACATGAGTATGAATACGCTTGAAGAGGCTTGAAGAGGCTAGCAGGCAAGGCAACTTGGCATTTGCATAAAACATTCCACTTTTCATTTGAGTGACATGATAAATTCAAATGCTTAAAATATCGCCAATCACAGTGGACTAGTCTTCAATAACTCTGATAGGTTTTGATATGCCCTTCAATATCATTTATGGAACTATTTTGCATAATTGATGTTGCCCAGATAACGATGCATAGGCAACGTAATAATGACATTATCACACTGAATGGAACAGGCTTCGGCTTAATCCTGGACAAAATAGCATTCAAGATACAAAAATAAATTATGGAAAACAATAAAGAAGAGATAATAATAACTTAACAAGGTGACTAAAATTGTGAGGCTATTGGAAAAACAGGCCGGTTACTGGGAAAAACTGCAGTTCACACATAACGTTCTTTATTCAGTTAAAAACAGACAACAGAATTGTTGTCATAACCGAATTTTTAACCAACCAAATGTTAGTGGTTGCACGTGCTATCCATGCATTCCATTGCTACAACCAAATGTTGACGGTACACGGCAATGTTCAGTAATGGGAACTGACAGTATCAGTTAAAGAGACAAAGTAACGCTAACACTTACTAATTGTGATAATTCTCATTCGTTTGGGAGACTGGAGATGTAAAAGACCGCCACCGGTTGGGCCGCACACGCTCTGTTCGAACACCGCATGTCATCAAAGCCGTTAAATTAAGAATTCACAGAAATCCGCTCCGAACAGAAAATCATGGCCCAAGAGATGAATATCACTCAAAAGTCCATGAGTCGAATCATTAAAAAAGACTTGGAACTTGAGGCTTTCAAACGACGCACTGGACATTTATTGACTGCAGTTTAAAAAAATAGGAAAAAATTGATTTTTCAACGTCTTTTGGTGAAGCACGCTGATAACTTGCACAGAAAACTTTTGTTTACCGATGACAAAATGTTTACCGTTCAGGAAAAATTAAACAAGCAAAATGATAGAGTGTATGCGCTGTCATCTAAGGAAGCATCTGAACTGATCCCTAGGGTTGAAAAGGGTCATCACCCAGCTTCAATCATGGTGTGGTGGGGTGTCTTTTACGATGGGGTCACTCACCTGCATTTCTGCGAACAAGGACTCATAACATCGGCAAAAGTTTACCAAGAAACCGTTTTGGAAGCAGTTGTGAAGCCTCTTAACAATTCCCTGTTCCAAAACCAGCCATGGACTTGCCAGCAGGATTCTGCGCCGACCCATAAGGCTAAAACGTCCCTGGCCTGGCCTCGAAACAATTTGCCAGTTTTCATTTCCTCTGAAGAATGGCCCTCAAGCGGTCCAGATTTGAACCCATTGGATTACAAATTGTGGACGGTTTTAGAGGACAAGTTTTGTCACAAAAGATACCCCAACATTGGATCTCTTAAGACTGCTTTGGTTCGAGCTGTGGCCAATTTTCCAATGGACGAGGTTCGTGCAGCTATTGACGATTGGCCAGTGCGACTTAAGGCGTGTGTAAAGGCAAAAGGCAGACATTTCGAATAAGTAGATTCTTTTTGGATACAATATACATCAATAAATATATTAAAAAATATTTGGTCCAAAAACATTCAGTACTTTTTATTTTACAGCATAAAACGTGTGTAACAGTATTTATGTCGCTACTAAGTACATTAGGGCGGGTAATGTGTAGGGAGGCAAAAAAAAATAGCTCAAGTGAATCGTTTGTTTCCAAAATAATTTCTTTTGTTCTCGATTGGGGCACTCTAATTAGGTAAAAGTGATATATTTCAAAATTTGACACTACGGGTCAAAAGTCGGGACATCAGAATTCTTTTAAGAGATATGCTTCTTCGGGCAAAGCTTATTATTTTGTTCCCTAGAATACGATTTTCCTTGTCACTTAGGCGGTTTTTAAATCGACCCGCCCTAGTATACATCTGTTCAGATTTCAGTGAATTTACCACAAAGAAGTTAAACTAAAAAAAAAGATTAACTATTTTTTCTATAATCACAGTCATGACCGGACTTAAAGACTTTACCCTTCGGAAAGAACTCTTTCCATTTCTATTGACCTTGTAAGTTGATTGTTTTAAATCAAGGTTTTGCTAAAATAAACCATTCTTGTGTCTTACCTAATCTGTCCAAAATGTGTTCCCCTGTTTGCCAATAATGTCCTGTTATTAAACCGAATGTGTAAACTGTCACACCGAAATTAGACATCCTTGTTCCTTTCTCCTGTAAGATGACAATAGCTCCACTGTAGCTATTGTTATCTGAGCTGTGACGTTTCCTGCTTTCATACTCCCATGACCTAAAAACCTTAAAATAGTGTTCTGTATTAAACTTCCTGGAGCCTCATTATTGAGAGCTTACCGAAAACTGTTTCACTGATGTCCTTTTATCCTTTGCAATTCAATTCTTTAGGACTTCGAAAGCGGCAATAAAAATAAATTTGTTTAATTTTATTCCATTTCAATAATATATCTTTTTTAAGTTGTCATCATGACCGTGTTTGTGTCTTTTAATTTTAATGTTTTGTATTTTTTTATTTAATCCTCTTTTCCCACAACTTTATGTAAATTGAAATTATGCCTTTAATTTCTTTATTGATTTCAGGCAAATTGAATTTACAAGTGTGTAATTGCATATAACTGAAATTACGATCAATACTCGTACTTAATAACGACAACCAGCACATGCAAGCATTCATCAGTGATTTCGCAAAAAAAAGGTACTCGTATATACAGAAGAATATGGCTTATGGGTCCATCCTTGGATTTTAAGCCCATTTTTAGAGGGAGAAAATATTTTTTTTTATTGTTAGTGTTGTTTTTATAAATGAATTTCTCGGCAAGAAGTGGCAATACTTTTAATCGCAAAGTCGACAGCCGACTTATAGGTTAGGTTGAATGTGCAGCTGCTGTTGTAAGGGTGGAGCGCGTACCCTTGCTTATTTAGGAATGAAATAAAAATATTACGAACCTCAGAAAAAATTATTTTGTATTTTAATTATATTAAACAGTAAGGGAATTTTTAAATTACATAATTTTAAATAGTGTACCTGACAAATGTCGACCTTCGCTATCCACACGCTGCTGCATACGTTTTCTAATGTTTTCATGAAATCTAAGAAGCATGTGGCAGAATACCGCCAATTACAGCCTCAATAATGTTAATAAGATCTCCCAAGGCGTTGGAGCGGTTGATATACAGCTTCGACTTCAGGTAACCCCATAGGAAGTCTGGTGAGCGTGCCGGCTAGTTCGCATCACCCTCGAATAGATAAGACGTTCAGGAAACATTTGCCTCAAACAATTCATGGTAACCCTCGCTGTGTTTGCAGTGGCAACATACTGTTTTAATCATGTATCCTCTAATTGCATAACCTCTAGAGCCGGATGAAATCCGATGGAGAGAACGATTGGAAATGCCAAGAGCAAGTGATTGCTTCCGAGCAGAGCGTGTCGGAGATTGCAGTAGTGCTGCTATAACTTTCTCGATGTTTCGTGGTGTTGTAATCCTTCTCTCAGATCTCCTTCGTACACATGACACATTCCCTGCTGTACTCAATGAAGTTACCTAATATATAATTGATTGCCGTCCAGGAACAAGTCCGCGTGGGGGAACAGCGAATCGTAAACGAAAAGCACGCTGCACTGCAATGATCGAGTGGGCATTTGAAAAATACGCTTCAACACAAAATGACCTCTCCTCACGTGCCCAATGCATGATGGCAACTGAAAGGCAGACAAATATAAATCTCCCGTCAGCCGGTATAAGCCACGCATATTTTAATTCTCTTCGGCCAACTGTGCCGTCACAGCCTTCAGTGCAAAAAAGCAATTTCCGCGCTCCACCCTGGTATACCGGAAATACGGCGCCAATAATTCGTGCTATGCTGTTCATAGCTTTTTTTATCACTATGCCAGCCTGTTGCCAGTCTGTTCCTGTCAAAAACAGTATCCCTCTCAAGTATACAAAATCAGGGGCAACGATTTTATCGTTTCCCCCTTTTCAAATTCCACCTAAGTAGTTTATGCCATACGCTGTCTCCTATTATGTAGGCCAGTGACGACTTCAATGAGGTTTCTAAGATCCTTGGCAGATGAAGCGCTGCCCTTGTTCTGTACATTTCAGGTCAGATCTTTTTTAGTCTCCATACAGGTGGGTCACTTTTCCTTACTTTCATTAGTTCCTTTATTTCTTAGAGCCTCCATGATATAAGTAGCTTCTCCTCGCAAGGGGAGTGCTACCTTGGGGTTTAAACATTTAAAACAAATTTTGTTTATATATTTTTGTTGTATTTTTTCAGGTTACATAGGGTAATCCATCAAGATGTATTTTTTCAGAACAAAAAAAATTATAAAAATTTAATTCAAGTGTGGAATTTTTATTGGTAATTTGAGAGGACATTTTATGGCATTTATTTTTAGAAAAAAATTTCCTTCAAATGTTGGCTGCAACTACGCCTCAAGGTTTCCATTCTGAATTTTGGATGACTCGTTCGAGCATTTCGACCGGTATGGCTTTAATGACACGCGTAATGTTGGCTCCCAAAACCTGAATCGTAGCTGGTTTGTTAGCAAAGACTTTGGACTTTACGTAACCCCAAAGAAAAATGTCTAAAGGTGTGATATCATTCGATCTAGGTCGCCAACTCACCTGTCCAAAATGTGAAATTAGCTACTTTTCGAAATGACCTCTCCTCTCAATAGATCCATTGCTGTATGCAATGGATCTGCTGTATGCAAGTGGCACCTTCCTGTTGAAACCAAGTGTGGTCAAGATTACGGGCTTCAATTTTAGGTAGCAGGATAAGATCGATATCATGGGCGATAGCGAGCACCATTCACGGTTACGTTCCGGCCATCATTATTTTTTAAAAAATATGCACCGATGATTCCCCCAGCTTATAAACCTCACCAATCCGTGGTTTTCTCTAATGGCACCCCTTGAACCTCTTCTTCAGCCAAAACGCGGCAATTTTGTTTATAGACTTTGCCGTTGAGCCAGAAAAGGGCTTCATCACTGAACAAAATTTTGGGTCGAAAACAGCGGATTTTCTCACTTCTCACCGAACGTTCAATTTCATAATACAGTGGCCAACATTTGGAGGTAATTATTTTCAAAAAATAAATGCCATAAAATGTCCTTTCAAATTGCCAATAAAGATTCCACACTTGATTTGAGTTTTTATATACTTTTGGTCTAAAAAAAAAATGAATCAATGTAAAATAAATAATGGAGAGACACAACTAAACAAAGAATCCGAATAATAGAATTTTATTATTTAAATCAGCGGTAAATTATTTTAACGCAAACGCCTCAGTGATGAAGCTCATTTTCATTTGGATGGCTTTGTTGTTAAGCCGAACTGTAGGTTCTGGGGTTCTGAAAATCCAAGAGCCATTCATCAACGCCTATTGCACTCGATTAGGTATGGTGTGGGATTACAACTGCAAATATCATTGGGCCCTACTTCTTCGAGAATGAAGATGGAAGTGCTGTAACCGTAAATGAAGAGCGTTATCGGTTTATGATAGAATATTTTTTTACGTCCTGCTCTTGAAAACAAACCCGAGATGTGGTTTCAGCAGGACGGAGCTACTGCCCAAAATACAATGGCACTTTTAAGTCAAATTTTTGCAGAGCGAATAATTTCCAGAAATTCAGAAAATTATCTGGCCAGCGCGATCGCCAGATTCGTCAGCACCCTACTATTTTCTTTGAAGGAGCGAGTTAAGTATATGTGAACAAGCCCGAAACAATTCTTCAACTCAAGGCCAAAATTGTTGCAGAAATTTGAACGCTACAGCCACAAATTTTGAAAGATGTTATGGAAAATGCTCTAAAACGAGCCCATCATTACGAAGCTGAAACTAAAATTAGCTGATACGAATAGATAACACATCCAACTCCCCGTAGTGACTTTTTTCCGTCAGTAAATAAATGGATAGCTTTCTCCGGGAGGTGGAGGTCAATAACGTAGTCCGTTTTACCCGGCATCCTGGTTGCTAAACAAGGATGAAAATTGGTTCTGTTGCCAACAGAGCCATAAGAAAGTCCTATGTTTAATAAAGGGTGATCCATCTAGAGGTATTTTTTCAGAACAAAAAAAATATAAAAATGCAAATAAAGTGTGGAATCTTTATTGGTAATTTGGAAGGACATTTTATGGCATTTATTTTTTGAAAATAAATACCTTCAAATGTTGGCCGCAACTACGCTTCACGGTTTCAATTTTGAGGGTCCAATTTTGGATGACTCGTTTGAGCATTTCGACCGGTGTGGCTTTAATGACATGTTTTCTTCCAAAACCTGAATCGGAGCTGGTTTGTCAGCATAGGCTTAAAATAATAAAATAGCTCCTTATGGAGGACAAAAGTATTCGTTTTGATCTTGGAAAGGAGGACAAGCGGAGTAAACCTTTTTATCTCCTGAAAAAGCACAAAGGGAGTATATAGGCAAACATGACAAAAGCAACATTTAAACAACAGTTATGGCAAAATAAAAAAGTCGATTTCTCGCTTATTACTTCAAATGAATGAACAGGTCATTAAACCTTAATTGTTCGATTATGGATTAGTCCATATATTTTTTATTGGGTCAATACGTCTATATTTTAAGTGTTTCCTACAATTTAATGCCATCATAATTAATTCCTATTTTCCATAGCCTAGATGACCGACTCCTAGCTTACATTAGCTCGGTGCTCGTTTATAAAGCCAGTAAATGGTCGCTAAGTCCATAAATGTTAAACTTTAAAAATGTGGAGTCTCTGTAAAGGTGGCAAGAGTGAGTTGTATTTTCGTGGGCAATTGTGTGAAGAAAACTTGAAAAGTAGGGTTTACAACAGTAGTTCTCATTCGTTTGGGCAGAGCCTGGCCTTATAGAGTTCGGTTTTACTTTCAACAATTGCAGCAAAGCTTTTTGAAGAGGGTTGTCACGGACCCGAAATAATGATAAAGGCAGTGTGCAGCCACCAAAATCCATGTCACTTGGCCATTTTATAAAAAACTTGTCTTCTATTTAAATATAGATGCAAGAGGTCTTGAGCCGGTTAATTCCTGTTCAATGTTTAAAAAGAAACTTTAGAAAATGTGTGTGTATAAGAAAGAACTGAACAACTACATGCATCCTTAAGCGTTCGATTTGATAGCTTAAAAATACATGTACGAGTATTTTTGTAAAAACGTAAATTTTTCAAAATATTATTATCAATGACGCAAAGTGTTATAATTTTCTGTAAACAAAAGCATTGTTATAATTTTGCACAAAGGTCTAAACTTATTGCGTTAACGAACTCTCACTCGCTTAATTAATAAGCACACAAAAACACGCCTATTGTTGATAACTCCCTATATAACTTCCTATATCCAAAAAGGCCACCACAGTGTATGGGCAAGATCGAACTCCCACAGGATACCGGTCTAAGGGTTGATTCTTTCCGCAGTCTTTAACAAAAATAATGAAAGAAAGATTGGTCTGAAATTCTTTCACAAAAGAGATTCCTTTTTGGGATAAAGACAGACTGTGACAATTGTCAGGATCGATGGCTTTATTGTATCGATATTGATAAATCGATGATCTCCCTCAAGTCCGCTGGAATAATAATAAACTAAGATTCAAAGAAATGAAAGCTGCTCGCCGACCATCGAAAGCGATACCGAGTGATCGGGTGCAGATAGCCGATATAGATTTTATTTTTAATACGAGCTGTATTTTGCACAATTATTTTAGTTTTTATAATTACTGGTTATGCTGAGGAAGAACAAATTTAAAATAAAAACTTTTCGGTTTAATTCAAATTTAACTACTCTGGCAGATGGCTACAGTATAGTTCCTTTTCCTTTTGGAATTACCCATATAAGATTATAAACAGCAACCCACTCGCCCTGGCAAAAGCAAAAACAATTTGTTTATTGCAAATTGTTGCGGCTGTTGTCCAATGATTTAATTTATTAAACAGCTCCAGCGTCACCAACGTCCTCCTCAGCATTATGAACATGACTGCCTCATGATTCCTGAATGAATGAGTGAATTATCCTAGAATGTCCAACAACATCACCGGCAACATCCACGAACAACTTGTTTCGAGCAGAAACTGCAAACCCAAGCAACAACAAAAAGGTAAAATAATCACTTCGTTTGTTGTCGATAATGTTGTTTATTTTTAATTAAAATAAATATTACCATAACCCATAAAATAATTGTGAAAACAATTTAATAAAAAAGAAAGGAACTCAAAGTACGTGCCACAGTGTCTGCATGCGTGTGAACGAAGACATGAGCGTTATAAGTGCGGAGCCCACTCATGAGTATATGTGACGCGCAAAATAGAAAGGGACCTAAGGGTAAAATCCAGTTTTGTTCAGGAGAGCCAGTTTAAAGATTTAAATACGTGTATCTTTGGTGTAGAATCGCCGAATTCACTTTCATAAAACGCGCATATCTCTGGGAGGGAACCCTTTTGGGGCATGGGATCGGTCTCATTCGATGCTCAGATGTTGTCTACATCAAAAAAAAAGTGAAAATTGATTTTTTTACCCTTAGGTCCCTTTCTCTATGATCTGTCACATATAAGGTCTGATTATTTTATGCTAAGAAGTCGGCCAATAAAAAAAGGAAATGCACATTAATTTTGGTAGCGGTGAAGCTTTAGAGGGTGGTATGATAATTCACGGCGATTTTGGAAACTTGGAGGTTTTTTAAATTGTGTAATGAGTTCTGGTTCCAAAAAAAATGTGGAGATCCTAATATTCCATTAGAATTTTGCCATGGAAATTTTAATATAACTAGGGGCTTATCCAATTCAAACCTGGATTAAGGTGTACCCAAATGAAACTCCCAAACTAATCGTAGTATGTACATACGAGGGCTGCTATATATATCTCTGGCCTAATAATGAAAATGCGAATATTTATCATCAAAAATGATTTTACTGTGTTTCCAAGTATTCTCCAGCATGATTTATACACTCTTGCATGTGCTCAAACCAGAGTTGTCGAAGCACTTTCTCCACTCCGATTGAGACACCTTTAAAACATGACTTTTTAACACTTCAACAGCATCTTCTGGTGACGAAAATCGTTGACCACGCATTTTTGTTTTGGATGTGCGGGAATAAAAAGAAATCATTGAGTGCCAAGTCAGGGCTATATGGCGGCTGACCCATCAATTCGACGTTTTGGACGGTCAAAAAGGCGCTGGTTTGAGCCGATGTGTAAGAGCTTGTATTGTCATGGTGCTCAATGATTCGTCTTCTCATGTTCGTTTTTCGAATTTTTCCGCAGACTGCAGGCAAACAAATTGTGGTGTACCACTCAGAATTGGCCGTCCTACGTTGCTCAAGCGGAACAGTCGCCACATGACCAGTTTTGCCGAAGAAACAGGCGACCATTTGCTTCGAAGTGCTTCTTCCACGAACAACTTTTGTTGGATTTGGTTCGTCTTCGAAGACTCACACGGTTCGAAGTGCTTCTTCCACGAACAACTTTCGTTGGATTTGGCCCGTTTTTGAAGACCCACACTATCGATAGCTGTTTTGTTTCGGGCACATACGCATCGATCCATGATTCGTCACCTGTGACGATCTTATAAACGTATTTTGAAGCACCACGATCGTATTTTTTCAAAATTTCTTTGCACCAATCGACACGAGACTTTTTTGATTTTCAAATTGTGCGGGATCCAACGAGGACTAACTTTTTATGGCCAGGTGTTCGTGCAATAACGAATGTATGCTGGTGGAAGAAATGCCCAAGGATGCCTCTATTTCACGGTATGTCACATGACGATCTTGCATTATAATGCAAGATAATTATCAGTTCACGCACGGCATCAATCTGATCTCTGGGACAACGGCCGTTTTTAGACGACTTTCACGACCTTTGTCTTTGAGCGAGCGTCGGCCGCGATTGAATCTATTACACCAGTTTTTCACGGTTCTATAGGATGGTGCTTCATCGCTATACAAAGATTCTCTTGTCGTTATAATCCACGTCGTTATAATCCACGAAAGTTGTGAAAATTTATCGCACGAAAATGTTCACGAGTTAATTCGATTTTTTTGCCAAATTGATTTTTTCAAGTCACTGTGAACTACACAAATGATGGGTGTACGTCACAAAGTTCTGAGTACTAAACAAGTAAAAAAAGGTTAAGTTTGGCTATGCCGAACTTTGGATACCCTCCACCAGACTCCCAAATAAAACCAAATTTGGTGCGGAAGTGTGTTTTATAAAGAAATCTTTATGTGCAAAATTTCATTTCGATAGGTCAAGCTTGTGATGAGTTATCGTCATAATTTTTCTCAAAGCCCATTAGACCGTTTGTAAGGGAGGTACCAGGTGTGTTCTATATAAAAATCTTTATGTAGAAAATTTCATCTCGATAGGTCAAGTTTGTAGTGAGTTATTGTCATATTATTTTTCAAGACCCATAAGACGGTTTGTGTGGGAGGTACCAGTAGGGCCTTTTCGAGCTAAGCCAAATTTAGCGCAAAAGTCTGCTCTGTATATTAATCTTTATGCCAAAAATTTCATCTCGATAGGTCAAGTGTGTGGTGAGTTATTGTCATATTATTTTTCAAGGCCCGTGAGACCGTTAGTGTGGGAGGTACCAGTAGGACTTCTCCGATCTTAACCGAATTCAGCGTAGACGTGTGCTGTATATAGAAATCTTGATGTGTAAAATTTCATTTCGATAGGTCAAGTTTGTGGTGAGTTATAGTCATATTATTTCTCAAGGCCCGTAATGCCGTTTGTATGGGAGGTGCAAGAAATGGTGGCCCAATCTAAACCATTTTTACATAGATGATTGGGCCTATATATAGAGATTATTATTTGCAAAATTTCAGTGTTTTTGCTGAAGAAACTGGACGGATATTTCCAAATAAAAAAACTAATTTTTATGAGGTAGTGCCGGTTGAGGGTCTCCAACACCAACTTTCCGTAGAGCTATATAGCCCATTTTCAATACCAACCATGCTAGGTTAACTGCACATGTTTGTGCCAAGCTGTTTTTATGCAGGTTCTATCTTGTTTTCAACAGACGGACAGCCGGATGGACATCTAGATCGTCTTAGAATTTTACGAGGATCAAGAATATATATACTTTGTTGGGTCTCCGATGATTATTTCAAGGTGTTACATACAGAATGACAAAACTAATATACCCTCCATTGTATGGTGGAGGGTATAAAAATGTCAAGCTTTCCAATGGAAATGTCAGATGACGCCCGGCAACACTTAGAGTTGCCTAGGCCCGAAATAAATATAGCAACCTTCGTACATACACTACCCTACATCAGGCGGCGTGTGTTTTTCAACGTGCGGTTTTCAAGAAGCAATAAAACGCATAAAATTTAATGTTATGGCCTAAAATTGAGATTATTATAAAGATAAGGGGTTGCCAATATGTTCTAAAATGATTTCGACCACTTTTTCAACATTTAAGGCCGTATTTCAACAATAACGCTCTATTGACTGTATGTTGAATACTTCGATCAAATTCATCAGCTTGTGGTGTGTTAAACCAACGGCAACGGAAATTCTATTTTTCCAACGAAATTTTTGTGGACCCAACTAACTTTTTCATCATACAAGATTCTAAATAGACCTGATCAATGCTGCAAAAAATGGACAACACTTTCAATTCGGCCCTGCAAAAGCTAATTTAAATATTTCTTTAATACACCTGTTACGCTTATCAACCAAAAAGTTAAATCACCCTCGTATTCTCGCTAAAGGATTAATTGTATGAATACATTCGAGCGGGTCGGTTTAGATGGGTGCAAAAAAAATTCACAATTGTTTCGAGATCTAAGATATTTACGGTCTTTTTAACGCTGAAAAATCCGTCGTAAAAATTCATTATAGAGACTCTGAATGCTTCAATGCTAATGTGATATACACACGACTATCAAAAAGTATAGTCAGTTTCAATTCCGAGTAATTTAGTAATCCCTCAGCTATGTAAAAGATGCTCCATAAAATCGTACACAGCTCATTAATTTAAGAGAAGTTCCCCATATGTTGCTCCATGGAGTTTCGAGGAATTTATTAAGAAAAACGTAAGTAAAAACGTAAGTAAGTAAAAAGTCTCCCTGTTATCAGATTTGTCGACATTTCGCATATCTTACGTTTTTAGATTAAGAATAAAAAATCGAGAAAGCGGCCTATGATCCATAAGAGCCACCAAAACTAATTCAAATGTATTTATGGGTTATTTAGCAAAACTGTTAAAAGTGATTTAAAAACAAGTTGTCAGACAAAAATTGCCCACTCTAATATACACACATACGCATGCAGAAATAAACTGCATTCGAGGCCCATAAAACCGATTGCAAGACCGTTATATTCATGCAATTTGAACATCAATGATTGGTTGAATCATGATATATGAAGAGCAGCAGCAAAAAGAAAGGAAAAGCAACATCAAATATCAGCAACACAATTTTCTTCAACAACTCTCATAAGATGACCCACCACCAGCAACATTATAGTCATTATAACAACACAATGTCTGCCATTCTGGAACAGCGTAAAAATTGATTATATTTTCACCAGATTCTGGCAATTCTCAGATAATTGCTCCGTGCAAGAACACTTATTTCACTGGTTATTCGTGAAGTCGCCAGGACAATCACACACTCACGCACGCGCATGGCCAGATTTAAATTAATTGAAAAGCAGCATTTTTACGACATAACGACGAAGACAAAGTCGACGATGACTTTCTCAATGATTAAATTCTTGGGTGGTAACGGACACTTAGCCAGCAGACGTGCCGGCAACGAGATCCGCCTCTGAATGGTATTTTAAGGATACATAATGAGTTCTGGTGCAATACAACAGGTTGCATTACACGTTGCAATTGTGAACTTCAAGGGGCATGAACGAGTTGAATGTTGATGTCGTTATCAACAAAATATTGTCTATTGGAAACCAAAGCCTATTTAGGGAATATGATTCAGAATCACACAGAGTTCTTCATCGCTTTATTGCCACCTGCTTCAGTTCTAATTTCTTTCTGTAATCATTCAACAGAATTGGTGAAAATATTTATTTGTTTTGGTAAATTACTTTACGCATAGTTCGTAGAATATATGCAAAGCATAATTCTCATTAAGTATGCGAGACTCGGTTGATTAGATCAAACATTAGTCGTTGCAATATAAACTTCCAATTAAATATTTCAATAGACCCTAACACGGTGCTCTTATGTCAGAGCTGATCGCTTAAGGTAACGGGTATACCTTTAATTGGCATATGTCAAGGTTTATAAGAAATCGAAATAAAATAAGTAAATAGGTTCACATCCAGTAAATATAAGCTGCCGCAGAGGTACCATAAGGTTCCGTACTTTCTTCCTCTCTCGTAATACCCTTCATTGCAGGATAGAAGGTATCGAAATACTGCTCGGATACTAGATACAGCACGAGGGTTGCTATATATATTTCTGGCCTAGGCGACACTAAGTGGCCATCTGATATTTTAATGGGACAGTTTGACAATTTTTAGCGTAAACGAACTCAGAATGTTTTGACGTACTATGATTTGTGTTATTTACAATGACTTGAAAAAAATCAATTTTTACAATGACTTGGAAAAACTAATTTGGCAAAAAAAATGGAATTAACTCGTGAATATTTTCGTGCGGTCATGTTTCACAACTTTCGACGTGGATTATCAAGACAAGAATGCATCGATGAACTTAAATCTTTGTATGGCGATGAAGCACCATCTTATAGCACTGTGAAAAAGTGGTTTAAAGAATTCAATCGTGGCCGACGCTCGCTTAAATCCGAAGGTCGTCCAAAAGCGGTCTTAGTGCCAGAGAACATTTATGCCGTGCGCGAACTGAAATGCAAGATCGTCATGTGACATACCGTGCGATAAAGGCATCCTTGGGCATTTCTTCCACCAGCATACATTCGATATTGCATGAACACCTGGCCGTAAAAGAGGTTTGTTCTAGGTGGATCCCGCACAATTTGACAATCACTTAAAAAAAGACTCATGCAGATTGGTGCAAAGAAATTTTGAAAAAATACGATCGCGGTGCTTCTAAAGACGTTTAAAAGATCGTCACAGGTGCCGAATCATGGATCTATGCTTATAAGACCGAAACAAAACAGCAATTGAAGACGAGCCAAATCCAACAAAAGTTGTTCGTGGTAGAAGCACTTCGATGCAAATGGTCACCTGTTTCTTCGGCAAAACTGGTCATGTGGCCACTGTTCCGCTTGAGCAACGTAGGACCGTCAATTCTGAGTGGTACACCACAATTTGTTTGCGTGAAGTCTTCGGAGAAATTCGAAAAACGAACAAGAGAAGACGAATCATTGTGCAACATGACAACGCGAGCTCTCACACATCGACTCAAACCAGTTGCTTTTTGATCGGCCAAAACGTCGAATTGATGGGTCATCCGACGTACAGCCCTGACTTGGCACTCAATGACTTCTTTTTATTCCCGCACGTTAAAATGAGTGGTCAGCGATTTTTGTCTCCAGAAGATGCTGTTGAAGCATTCAAAAACCATGCTTTGGAGGTGTCTCAATCGGAGTGGAAAAAGTGCTTCGACAATTGGTTTGAGCGCATGCAAAAGTGTAAAAATCATGCTGGAGAATACGAGGGCGGTTCGGAAACTTCTTAGCCTGGCACAAAAAGCGCGGTATAAACAGAAAAAATTAAGTGTTTTGGAAACTTCCATCCCTGCTATGAACACATGTTAAATTTTCGATCTGGCAACTCCTTCATATAGAAACAGGTGTTCACAAAAGACGCATCCGCGATTTTTTTACAATGGAAAAAATAGTAATGCGTGGTGTCATTAAATATTTACATAAAAAAGGTTTATCGGGACAAGAAATTCATAATGATATGGTGAATGTGTTAGGTGAAAGTGCTCCTTTGGGTTGCTGAATTAAAACGTGGTCGTACAAGCATTGAAGATGAACCACGTAGTGGACGTCCAAAAACAGCAACAACAACAGAAATTGTAGCCAGAGTGCATGATATGGCATTAAATGATCGACGATTAAAAGTGCGTGAAAAAGCTAATATCATGGGCATCTCAAATGATCGAGTCCATTTAATTTTGCATGAAGAACTACAGATGGAAAAGCTTTCTGCAAGATGGGTGCCGCACTTGTTAACAGTCGACCAAAAACGCATAAGAATGAACATTTCTCAAGCTTGTTTGGATCGTTTTCAGCGAAATAAAATGGATTTTAAGCGTCGTTTCATAACTGTTGATGAGACATGGATCCACCAAATATACTCCAGAGACAAAAGAACAATCCAAACACTGGACTGAAGCTAGCGGAAGTGCCCCAAAGAAGGCAAAAACAATTCAATCGGCTGGTAAGATTATGGCAACGGTTTTTTGGGACTTCAAAAGTATTTTATTGATTGACTATCTGCAAAAGGGTAAAGCAATAAATTCAGAGTACTTTTGCAACCTTTTAGATCAATTAAATGTACAAATTCGAGAAAAACGTGCTGGCTTACAACACAAAAAAATAATTTTTCATCAAGACAACGCACCAGCGAACAAGAGTGTTTTAACAATGAATAAAAACAACGAATTAAAGTACGAGTTGCTTGACCACCCACCTTATTCTCCTGATTTAGCTCCTAGTGACTTTTACCTGTTCCCAAATCTAAAAAAAGTCCTTGCTGGCAAGCGTTTTACTTCAAATGAAGACGCAATTACAGTTGTAAACCACTTTTTTAAAGACCTTGAGGAAAACTATTTTAATCAAGGGATAGAATTGCTAGATAAGCTTTGGACTAAGTGTATTGAAGTTTCAGGAGATTATATTGAAAAATAAAAATATTTTTGAAAAACTAACTATTCTCTTTCATTGATAGGCTAAGAACTTTCCGAACCGCCCTCGTACTTGGAAAAACAATAAAACCATTTTTGATGATAAATATTCGTATTTTCTTTATTAGGCGAGAAATATGTATAGCAGCCCTTGTAGAAATAAATATGTCCCTCTCTGAAGATGCTATGGCATCTCCACGGCCACGTGCGGTGTTTCCGACACTCAGATGTCGCAGTAGTTCTTGTTAAAGATAAAAATGTGCTTCGTTAAAAAAACTGATTTATCCAGAAAATTTGTGGTTATTTTCGAGCTCTATGTATAGGTCGTGTGCCTTCAATTGTTGAGTCAGTTGGAATTTTTAAACGAAAGTCTGTGCAAAATTCGCATAAGGCTGGTGTCTGAAATGTTGAGCTGTTCAGATCTGGCTACTGAAATTTAGAATATTATCCAGGACAGAATCGCAGCCACATTTTTATCAGTGAATCATGTATATTGTCAACTAGCTTGCAAGTTTCGCGAACTTTTTGCTTTAACTTGCGCACAGCAGGCAGGTATTGATGGAGAAAGGAGAGACATATAATGTTGACTTTTTGTCGAGATTTCGATTATGCAAAAAGAGCCATGAGATGGACAACCCGGAATTTTTATGAAGAAAGATATAGAAAAAAATTCTAAAAATTCCAAAGTTCTAGTACACAGAATTCTTCAAATTTGTCCATTCTAGTCCAAACATTTTAACGAGTTCATTATTTGTGAAACAATTTCGTTTGTAATAACCATTAACGAAATCTTGGGATTTACGAGTGAAACTTTTCTTCTCTGTCTCATTTGGTATTTTCAAAACGTTTAAACCCCTTATCGTCATTTGCTGGTAAATGAAGAGAAATTTTCTTTAAGAAATTAAAAACGAAAACGCTTAACAATAATTGATCTCTTAACCGCGAATATGTAATCATATCAACGATGCATTTCATAAAACAACCAAAACCTCAAAAAGAAAACAGCATTTCCTGTCGTTGCGGGTCGGCCGCATAAACCCAACCAAACCAAATCACAACCAGTCAAAAGCATTCACGACGTCATCTTCAGCCTCATCACCAGCAACAGAAGCCGCAAGGGCAGCAGCATTGTCTGATTGTAGCTTATTGCTCTACTTAAGCATTAAATTTGTTAAGGCAACATTACGCGCATTGCCGCAGACCTTAAGTTAGTACCCAGCCGACGGTGTCTATATAATTTTCCAATACTTTTCCTTAACCTTCCCCCCCCCTTTTTTCACTTTTGCTACATTGTAATTACAAACTCATAATTCTCTCTAAAGTCTACCGCAGTATAAATTCGGAATTGTTCGGCTTTTGGCTGGCTGGGGAAATGCTGGGGGAGCCATAAAGAAAAGCGGAAAGAAATTGAAGAAATTTTCTGTGATTGAAGAAGAACGTGTTACCCAACAACGCCCGAGACAGCCGCAAGTGCGAAGCGTTGTCAGTCACTGTGGTTTCGAACAAAGCACCATGAAAACCGTTAGAAATTTAAATCATAACAATGATCTAATTTCAGTGGTCTGCCATTAAAGAGATCTCTCGGTTTTGCTATAGAAAAAAATTAAATGATCGTTAGAGGATCTTAACGTAAGTACTGACAATTGTGAAATTGACCGGCATAGCCGACAAGAAAAAGTGCTAAATGTTAAATAAACAATGTAATAGCGAAGTAAGTAGAAATGTAGCAGCCATAGTTTAAATAATTGAATAATTGAACTTGATCTTTTCAGAGAAATTTCAGCTGGCACCATCTCACATAGGGAAATTCCAAAAGTTTGTATACAAATATCCGGCATTTATAATTGGCTGTTCGATTTGAATAAAATTGTATTAATATATACGAGGGTTGCTATATATATATTTGGCATAGGCAACACTAAGTGTTTCCTGGCGCCATCTGACATTTCCATTGGAAAGTTTTACATTTTTTAGCATAAACGTACTCAGAACGTTTTGACGCACGACCATCATTTGTGTTGTTTACAGTGACTTGAAAAAATCAACTTGGGAAAAAAATAGAATTAACTCGTGAACATTTTCGTGTGATAATTTTTCACAACTTTCGACTTGGATTATCAAGACAAGAGTGCATCAATGAACTTAAATCTATGTATGGCGATGAAGCACCATCCTATAGCACTGTGAAAAACTGGGTTAATGAATTCAATCGTGGCCGACGCTCGAAGGTCGTCCAAAAACGGCCGCTGTGCCAGAGAACATTGTTACCGTGCGTGAACTGAAAATGCAAGATCGTCATGTGACATACCATCACATAGAGGCATCTTGGACATTTCTTCCACCAGTACTTATTCGATATTGAATGAACATCTGGCCGTAAAAAAGGTTTGCTCTCGTTGGATCCCGCACAATTTGATACTCGCTCAAAATAAGGCTTGTGTCGATTGGTGCAAAACAAATTTTGACAAATACAATCGCGGTGCTTCAAAAGACATTTATAAGATCGTCACAGGTGGCGAATCATGGATCTATGCGTATGAGCCCGAAACAAAACAGAAATCGACCGTGTGGGTCTTCGAAGACGAACCAAATCCAATGAAAGTTATTCGTGGAAGAAACACTTCGAAGTAAATGGTTGCCCGTTTCTTCGGCAAAACTGGTCATGTGGCGACTGTTCCGCTTGAGCAACGTTCAATTCTGAGTGGTACACCACAATTTGTTTGCCTGCAGTCCTCGGAGAAATTCGAAAAACGAACAAGAGAAGCAAATCATTGTACACCATGACAGCCGGTTTTATGGACCGGATTGCCCCAAAGAGCAATTCTTTGGCCAAGGGCTGTCACCTCGGCACACAGTTGCCGCTACAACAACAACAACAATGCAAACTCTCACACATCGGCTCAAACCAGCGCCTTTTTGACCGGCTATAACGTCGAATTGATGGGTAGTCCGCCGTACAGCCCTGACTTGGCACCCAATGACTTCTTTTTATTCCCGCACATCAAGAAAAAATGAGTGGTCAACGATTTTCGTCGCCAGACGGAGGGGAAAAAGTACTTCGACAATTGGTTTGAGCGCATGCTAAAGTGTATAAATCAAGCTGGAGAATACTTTGAAAAACAATAAAACCATTTTTGATGATAAATATTCGCATTTTCATTATTAGGCTAGAAATATATATAGCAGCCCCCGTATTAATTTTTTTTTCAGATTATATAATATACAAAATGGATTATTTTTACACGAAGTATAAAAAATAATGGCATTTAAATGACCCCCGTTTACAGCTTCGCAATGATGGGCTCGTTTTTGAGAATGTTCCATATCATCTTTCAAAATGTATGGCTTAAGCGTTCGAATTTCTGCAACAATGTTGGCCTTGAGTTGAAGGATTGTCTCGGGACTGTTTACATATAAACCCTCCTTCAAATAATCCCAAAGAAACTAGTCGGTTGCAGACAAATCTGGCGATCGCACTGGCCAAATAATTTCCGAATATCTGAAAATCATTCGCTCTCCAAAAATTTGACTTAAAAGTGCCATTGTGTTTCGACAGTGTGGGCAGTGGCTCCATCTGCATCTGCTGAAACCACATCTCAGGTCTGTGTTTAAGAGCAGGACCGCTCTCTATTTACGGTTACAGCAGTTCCATCTTCATTCTCGAAAAAGTAAGGCCCAATGATATTTGCAAATGTGATCCCACAATATACTGTACACCTAATGGGTTGCAATTGGCGTTTATGAATGGATTTTCAAAACCCGAGAGCCTACAGTTCTGCTTATTAAGAAAGCCATTCAAATAAAAATGAGCGTCATCACTCATGCGTTTGATCGCTGATTTAAATGATGTTTTTATTCTGGTTCTTTGTTAATTTGCCCTCTATTATTTATTTCCCAAGTGTTATTTATATAATCTGGAAAAAAAAATAAAAAAAATATATAAACGAAAATTTTATTATTATTAAATTTCTAAGCCCCATGGTAACTTTTGGCCCACCCAGTATAATAAAAAGTTTAAAGATAATTCTCTGAAATGTATTATTTACGACTATCATCGCGCATTTTAGTTGGGCAACACTTTAGTTACAAGTAGCGTTTCAAAGTTTGGGCAATGCTTTTTATATACGCTAACGTTATTAAATTTTAGTCCCCATGGTAACTTTTGGCCCACCCTGTATATCTACTAGCTGAACCCAGACCACGTTGCTGGTACTTGAAACTTATATCAAGCATTTATTTATGAAATTATAATTTGGCAATGAGAGTGCATGTTGAACAAGTGACAGTGCCAGCATTAATTGGTATGGAAAGTCGGCTGGAATCTGTCTTTATTATAATACTTTAATGGCCAAGAACTTAGCTTTATTACAAAGAAAAGAGTTTGGCATAATGTTCTTAAAATGATTTCGGGCAAGTGGCCACCGCGGCTAGCTTGAAAAAATTCCAGTAGAGAGGCCAAATTTTCGACCTCTTTTTGCAGCATTTTGGCCGTACGTCAGCATCAAGTCATTGGTCTATGCCAACAAGCCAACAACTTTAGATAAGCTCAGAGACAACATCCAAAGCGAAATTGTCAACGTTCCGGTCGAAATCTTTGCAAAAGTGGTGGAAAATTGGCTCCAAAGAATAGATCGCTGTACACGGAGACTTGGTTGTTATATGGCCGCAATCGAATTTCATTCTTAAAATGTAACATTTGCAATACACCTGGAATAAATTTGAACTCTATATCTTAAATATTCTGTGTTTTATAAATACATATTAAATTTAAACCCTGTAAATAGGAGTATAAGGATTTGCCATTACGTTTTAAAAATGACTTCGACCAAGTGGTCGCAGCGGGTGGTTCGAATAAATTCCAGCCGTACTCGTATGTCAGCAATATCGCTTCTAGTACTCTCTTCCAAGGCATCAATCGTATCGAGCTTATCTGCGTAGGCAAGCAACTTCACATAGCCCCACAAAAATAGTCCAGCGGTGTAAAATCGCACGATCTTGGAGGCCATGCCACAGGCACACGACGATTCGTTGCCTGCATGGCATGTAGCGCCGTCTTGTTAGAACCAAATCAACATCCTCCATCAATCAGGCACGAAAAAGTCATTATAGCATTATAGGTCTATAACGTTCCCTGTAGACTGTAACATTACGGCCGGCTTAATTTTTAAAGAAGTATGGACCAATGATTTCCTCTGCCCATAGAGTACACCAAACACTCTTTGAGGATGTAACGGCGTCTCAACAATGGCTTGTAGATTTGCATAACTCGAAATGCGACAATTTTGGTACCCATTCAACCAAAAGTGAGCTTCATCGCTGAACAAAATTTTCTGTTATAGATCAGGGTCGATGGCCATCTCGTTTTGCTCCCATGCACCATGATTTGCAAATGTTGTTCCGGAGTAAGTCTATTCATTAATGGCAAACCAAACTGAGAAAAAAACAAGTGAAAGCTGTCAAATAGACCAACTCCAAAGATTGAAAACCACACGTCTAAAACACCCTTTATATTTCACTTTTCTGGTATAGATCAGGGTCGATGGCCATCTCGTTTTGCTGCCATTCACCACGATTTGCAAACGTTGTTCCGGAGTAAGTCTATTCATTAATGGCAAACCAAACTGAGAAAAAATCAAGTGAAAGCTGTCAAATAGACTAACTCCAAAGATTGAAAACCACACGTCTAAAAAACACCCTTTATATTTCACTTTGCTCAAATATCAGTCTGGTAGGAGGATTGAAGTCCTAAAGAGGGTACCCACGCTTCAATATTTCACGGTTGTAGGAGTTGCCCAAGCACTGATGACGACTGACCTATCGACAAAATTCGCGTTGTTTGTAATGGGTGATCCAAGTAGAGATACTTTTTTCAATAGCCTTTTTTTGGCAGATCACGTGTGAGTCGTGTCATGCTGTCACGTTATTTTTGTTTAGTATTGTTTGGCATTTCATCATGGTAAGATTTACGCCTGAACAAATTGTTCAACTTTATTACGAAAATTCACGTTCTGTGAGGAAAGGGTTTCGTGCACTTCGTTCAACTTATGGTCAATAAAATCGGCCTACTGAGCGTACTATTCGCAACACCATCAACCATCTTGAGACCCAGCATTCATTATTGGAAAATATTCGACCAAATAGACCACGTCCAGCACGCAGTGAAGCAAATGTAGCGGCCGTAGCTGAGAGGGTACACCAATACCGTGGAGAGTCGATTCGACGCCGTTCGCAGCAACTCGGACTGACGTATGGAACGACTTGGCGCATTTTATGTCGAGATCTTAAATTGAAAGCTTACAAAATACAGCTTGTGCAAGAACTGAAGCCGTCCAATGTTCCCAAGCGACATCGCTTCCTTCAATGGACTCTTGAAAAGTTCCAAGAAGATCCGACGTTTTCGAGCCAAATTTTGTTCAGCGATGGGACCCATTTCTGGCTCAATGGGTATGTAAACAAGCAAAATTGCCGCATTTGGGATGAAGAGCGGCCAGGATAGGTTCAAGAGCTGCCACTTCAACCAGAAAAACCAACGGTTCGGTGTGGTTTGTGGGCCGGTGGAATCATCGGTCTATATTTCTTCAAAAATTATGCCGGTGAGAACGTAACCGTCAATGGCGACCGTTATTGTGACAACCGACTATTTGATGCCTGAAATTTAAGCTCGTGATCTCGGCGACATTTGGTTTCAACAAGACGGCACCACTTCCCACACATCGCATCAATCAATGGATTTATTGAGAGAACACTTTGGTGAGCAGATAGTTTCACGGCTTGGGCCGGTCGATTGGCCACCAAGATCGTGTGATAACACACCGTTAGACCTTTTCCTGTGGGGATATGTAAAGTCTAAAGTTTATGCGGACAAACCCGCTTATATTCAGGCCTTGGAGCAAAACATTAAGCGTGTCATTCGCCAGTTACCAGTCGAAATGCTCGAACGAGTTATCGAAAATTGGACTCAACAGATGGACCATCTGAGACGTAGCCGCGGCCAACATTTAATAGACATAATCTTCAAGAAATAAATGCCAATGAATGTTTTTTCAAATGATAATAAACATTCCCCATTCAATTTGAATTGTATGTGTTTTTTTCTTAAAAAAAGTAGGGAACCTCGAAATGTATCATGCGTTAGTATAAGTATATACTGAAGATTTTAACGATTTTTTAACAAATTTCCTGGATAGCTTTGATATTAGTCTACCATTGTTCTACGACGTTTGTTAGTTGAGTAGAGTCCACAAATATTTTGAGAATTGGTACAGATTTTTGATCTTTTAAAAGTTTGCGGACATAAAAGTGCGGTTAAATTTAGTTGGGATTGGGGTCGCACTTATGGGCCTAAAGGGCACATAAAGAGTGCTTATGGAAGATTTATGGAAGATTTTCTTTATGTTAACGCTCCTTATGTTCCTTATGTTAAGACTTTGAATAGTTAGGAGTATTGGTACAGATTTCTGAACTTTTAAAAGTTTGCGGCTATAAAAGTCCAGTTTTTTTTTATTTCGTTGACTTTTCCGGGTTTTTGGATTCTTCGATGCAAATGATAAATTCAGTAAAAAAATTGTCCTTAATTTTGTTAAAGGCATTAAACCTCTCCATGACGAGTTCCCACTCGCCGTTTCTAGGGAATTGCCCTGCTAATATATGGAGATAGTTACAACAATATGGATCGCAACGTCTATTCAAAATTGAATCGATTAGTAGCAGCCTGTTACAAACAGTACCAACAAAACCACCGACTGGACACTGCCTGTACCGCTCCAATGTGGTTAAGTACTTGGCAACATAGCCTCATCAAATTTCGATTACAACAGTGATTAGAAATTACCTTAAACCTGGATAAGAAAACAAGAAGCAAAGCGAGAAAGAGAAATAAAAAAGGTAATACAAAGAAAAAGAAAGAAATACAAAAGAAAGGAATAAAACACACAATATTCTATGGCTTTAAATCAAATAAATACTACTGGTTAAAGTGAAGCAAAAGTCGATGATCACAATGAAGATCATGACGAGCATTTGATGTCGATGGCGATGGTGATGGACCACACGACCGTCTACGAATCTACGGGTACTCATGTCTGCCAGACTTGTATACTCGTATCGACATACAAAAAGTAATGATTTATAATCATTATAATTTAACTTCAATTCACAGCTACTGACAAAGCAAAACTTCTTTTGAAACCCCTAGAGAAACAGTCGAAGAATAAAGAATTCTTTTTATTCTTAAAGTTTATGCTACCTCCGCCCATTGTGGATTTATTTATTCATTGCTTGAACTTTAACATACTTTTACTCGGGTAAAACTTACAACTTCTCATACTGCGATCGATGGAATATGAAACCTCAAGGGGCAAAATAATCGAAAAATCGGAAAAAAAGAGTTTTAAAACAACATTTAAAGAGTTCGTTGCTGGCTTGGTTATCCAACTAACGAGGGTGGGTAGAAATTTGGCAAAATTTCAAATTATATTGTATTAAACGGTTTCTATTTTTATTTCGGGCGCGACAGTAACAACACAGCAATTTATCATTGAAAATGGTTTTATTGTTTTTCAAAATATTCTCCTTAAAGTTCTATACACTTTTGCATGCGCACAAACCAATTTTTGAAGCACTTTTTCCACTCCCATTGAGACACCTCCAAAACATGATTTTTAAACGCTTCAACAGCTGCTTCCGGCAATAAAAAACGTTGACCACGCATTTTTTCTTGATTCTAGGGAATAAGAAGAAGTCATTGGGTGCCAAATCAGGGCTGCACGGTAGATGGCCCATCAATTCGTCATCTTGAGTGGTCAAATAGCTCATCGTTTCAGCTGATGTGGGAGAGCTCCCATCGTCGTGATGCAAAATGATCCGTCTTCTTTTATTATCTTTTCTCATTTCTTCTAACACTCTTGGCAAACAGATGGTTGTATACCACTCAGATGGAATATGACCGACCGTCCGTTCCACCAAAGGCACTGTGGCAACATGGCCGGTTATACCAAGAAAAAGCAATCGTTTGTGCAATCGATGTACTTCTTCCACGAACACCTTTGGTTGGATTTGGCTAGTCTTGAAAACCCAATACGGTCGATTGCTGTTTTGTTTCGGGTTCATATGCATAGATCCATGATTCGTCACCTGTAACAATATTATAGTTAAACAGTTATAATTTTTCCACATCTCTTAATCAATCCATACGAGCCTTTTTTGAGCATTCGTCAAATTATGTGGGATCCAACGAGAACATGGCCAAATGAACATGCAATATCTTATTGATTCTTGTCATACTAATGCCCAAGGATGCCTCAATCTCACGGTATGTCACATGTCGGTCTTGCTTAATCAGTTCACGCACATCATCGATGGTTTCTGGCAAAGTGACCGAAGTTGGACGTCCTACACGTAATTCATCCTGGTGCGAACGGTGTCCGAGACTAACTCTTGGTACCAGCGATTACCAGTGGTCTTTGATGGTGCTTCACCGCCAAAAGTCGAAACAAGTTGAATTCAACACTCTTGTCTCGATAGCTCAAGCCGAAAATCGTAAAAAATCATCGCACAAAAATGTTCACGGGATAATTCCATTTTTTGACTGAGATGAATTTTTAAACAAAACAATTCGCCCTAAAATGGCAAAACCTTCTGAGTGAAGTTATGACAAAAAATGTCAAAGTTTCCAATGGAAGTTCTAGTATGCTTATGGGAACATTAGTATTGTCAGGACCCGAAAAATAAATAGCAACCATCGTCTCATGGAAAGACTTACACGGCGTAAACCATGGATTGGTGCAGTTTATGGGCTGGTGGAATCATTGGTCGATATTTTTCCATAAATGATGATGGCCGGAACGTAACCATGAATGGTGTTCGTTATCGTGTCATGATATCGGACTGTTTGCTACCTAAAATAGAAGCCCGTAATCTTGATTTGGTTTCATCAGGACGGTGCCACTTGCCATACAGCTGCTCAAACAATGGATCTATTGGGGGGTCATTTCGAAAAGCAGCTTGTTTCATGTTTTAGACCGGTGAGTCGGACGCCTAGATCTTGTTATATCTCACCTTAAGACTTTTTTCTTTGGGGCTACATAAATCCAAAGTCTACGCTGACAAACCAGCTACGATTCAGGTTTTGAAAACCAACAGTACGCGCGTCATTAACGCGATGATGGACGAAATGCTAGGACGAAATTTGATCCTCAGAATGGACACCCTTAGGCGTATTTGATGGAAGTTTTATTCAAAAAATAATTGGCATAAAATACCCTTTCAAAGCGGAATTTTTCCACACTTAATTTGAATTTTTGTATATTTTTTATTTTGAAAAAATACCTGTACGGGGACTGCTATATCTATTTCTAACCTAATAATGAAAATGGGAATATTTATCATCAAAAATGGTTTTATTGTTTTTCAAAGTATTCTCCAGCATGATTTATACACTTTTGCATGCGCTCAAACGAATTGTCGAAGCACTTTTTCACTCCGATTAAGACACCTCCAAAACATGGTTTTTGAACGCTTCAACAGCATCTTTTGGAGACGAAAATCGTTGACCACGCATTTGTTCTTGATGTGCTGGAATAAAAAAAGTCATTGGGTGCCAACCCAGGGCTGTACGGCGATTGGCCCACCAAGTCAACGTTTTGGCCGGTCAAAAGGGCGCTGGTTTAAGCCGATGTGTGAGAGGTCGCATTGTCATGGTACACATGGATTCGTCTTCTCTTGTTCGTTTTTCGAATTTCTCCGAAGACTTCAGGCGAGCAAATTCTGGTGTACCACTCAGAATTGACCGTCCTACGTTGCTCAAGCGGAACAGTCGCCACATGACCAGTTTTGCCGAAGAAACAGGCTACCATTTGCTTCGAAGTGCTTCTTCCACTAACAGCTTTCGTTGAATTTGGCTCGTCTTCGAAGACCCACACGGTCGATTGCTGTTTTGTTTCGGGCTCATACGCATATATCCATGATTCGTCACCTGTGACGATCTTATAAACGTCTTTTGAAGCACCGCGATCGTATTTTTTAAAATTTCTTTGCAGCAATCGATACGAGCCTTTTTTGAGCGATTGCCACATTGTGCGGGATCCTACGAGAACAACCCTTTTTTATGGTCAGGTGTTCATGCAATATCGAATGTATGCTAGTGGAAGAAATGCCCAAGGATGCCTCTATCTCAGGGTATGTCACATGACGATCTTGCATTATAAGTTCACGCACGGCAGACTTCCTTCACGACCTTCGTCTTTAAGCGAGCGTCGGCCAAGATTGAGTTCATTAAACTAGTTTTTCACAGTGCTATAGGACGGTGCTTCATCGCCACACAAAGATTTAAGTTCATCGATGCACTCTTGTCGTGATAATCCACGTCGAGTTGATTTTTTCAAGTCACTGTAAACAACACAAATGATGATCGTACATCAAAACGTTCTGAGTACGTTTATGCTAAAAAATGTCAAACTTTTCAATAGAAGTGTCAGATGGCGCCAGGCAGCCCTCATAGATTAATCACCCGTTACATATTCCATTTGTTGTGCAATCTGGGTAAGTTAGGAGTCCGTCCAAGATGGTCCAATTACTTATATTTAGTTGGCTTTGCTGAAAATCAAGAAGAATATACTTATTATGTCTACAAGATTATAAAATAATAGGCCGTGCCAGACTATAGCTGGTTTTACTAGATTTTTTACAGGCAAATATCATCATCAGACATGACTTGTCATCACCAGCAGCTCTATGGGCAAAATTCATTATCTTTAACTAATTATAATTTACCTCGCAGTGAAAAGCCTCTTCGGCCGTTGATAATATTTTTCCTTGCAGGACAAAAATCCTTTTTACTAGCGACTGATGATATTTGTCATCCTCGTTGGATAATGTTTTCTTTCTCATTGCAATTTTAGCCTCGTCATTGTATCTAAGTCGTTTTGTTCAAAATTCCATTGTAAACACCCATACGAAGAGTGACTTCCGTCACCTCTCACCCAAACCTCGTTTGAATTAAAACCCATTGAATCTGTACGCGTTTGATTACTTTTACTGTAACACTTTTGGGGTGATTATAGAGATATCCCAGAAGTCAAAGCATTTTGACCAACATCATCATCTCGAGATGATCATCGTCTCAATTCAATACATCTCTTTTATTAACCATCACCTTATGACAATGAGTTGAAACCCGAAGAATGCTAAAGAAAAGAAGGTATGTCTGATCGTTTTTTTTTCTTGTTCATGTCCGACAATCCGTTGAAATGCGTGAACGCAGAGATGATGTACGTACGAGTACCTCGTCGCCACCGCCGCCAGTACCACTAAAGAAGCGTATATGATTATGTGGATTTAATGCTTAGGAATGAGATGAAGAAAAAAGCAAGGAGAATAATAAAAGTAATGTTCATTAATGCTTCCACGTTAAGTAAAAAAGAACTGGAGGAAAGTGTATATGGAGGGAATGCCGCACTGAAGGTGATCTTACAATGCCCTACAGTTCAAATGGGGTAAACAGGAAATCTTTGTTAAAGGCTTCAATAAAAAAAGAACTATCTGGCGATATTTGTATCTTGCTCTGAAAATTGACTGTTGATGTTTGGATACATTTTTTATTAGCACGGAAATCGCAAAAGAAAAGTAATTATCAGTTGACATATGTGACGTTGACATATGAGGTTAAAAGCCAGTTTTGTTCAGAAGAGCCATTTTAAAGATAAGGTCCCTTTCTGGCGATATTTGTATCTTGCTCTGAAAATTTACTATTGATGTTTGGAGACATTTTTCAGTAGCACGGAAATCGCAAAAGAAAATTTATTATCAGTTGACATATGTGACGCGCAAAATAGAAAGGGACCTAAGGTTAAAAACCAGTTTTGTTCAGGAGAGCCATTTTAAAGACTAGGTCCCTTTCTATTTGCGCTTAGAATCGTCGACTTCACTTTCATAAAACGCGCATATCTCTGGGAGGGAACACTTTTGGGGCATGGGATCGGTCTCATTCGATGCTCAAATGTTGTCCACATCAAAAAAAGAAAAAAATATTTTTTTTACCCTTAGGTCCCTTTCTCTATGCGCTGTCACATACATATATAGAAAATTGAACCTGAGTGTGGTTAAATTTTAACGGCCGATGTTGAATGTGAACCACACCTAAACGTCAAGTTTTTTTCTGCATTTCATTCGGTATTTCTCAATTTCAGACTAAGTCAATTTGAACCAAGGAAAGATACACAAGCGAGCAATGCGTTAAAGTTATTCAGGCTTATTATGGTGACTTTACAGCGAAAATCAACTTCACCGACGAGGCACACTCTCGCCTCAGTGGATTCGTAAACAAGCAGAGTTTCCGCATTTGGGCGAATGATAATCCAAGAGTGATTGTCGAAAAAACAATTCACCCACAAAGAGTGACTGTTTCGTGCGGTTTATGGGCTGACGGCATCATCGGGCCGTATGTTTTTCCAAAATAAGGCCGGTCAGGCAGTTACGGGCGGTTCGGAAACTTCTTAGCCTAGCACAAAAAGCGTGGTATAAACAGAAACTTCCATCTCTGCTATGAACACATGTTAAATTTTGTTTCGATCTGGCAACTCCTTCATATAGAAACAGGTGTTCACAAAAGACGCATCCGCGACTTTTTTACAATGGAAAAATTAGAAATCCGTGGTGTCATTAAATATTTACATAAAAAAGGTTTATCGGGACAAGAAATTCATAATGATATGGTGAATGTGTTAGGTGAAAGTGCTCCTTCATATGCAACAGTAAAAAATTGGGTTGCTGAATTAAAACGTGGTCGTACAAGCATTGAAGATGAACCACGTAGTGGACGTCCAAAAACAGCAACAACAACAGAATTTGTAGCCAGAGTGCATAATATGGCATTAAATGATCGACGATTAAAAGTGCGTGAAAAAGCTAATATCATGGGCATCTCAAATGATCGAGTCCATTTAATTTTGCATGAGTCCATTTGCTTTCTGCATGAAGGGTGCCGCACTTGTTAACAGTCGACCAAAAACGCATAAGAATGAACATTTCTCAAGCTTGTTTGGATCGTTTTCAGCGAAATAAAATGGATTTTAAGCGTCGTTTCATAACTGTTGATGAGACATGGATCCACCACTATACTCCAGAGACATAAGAACAATCCAAACAATAGACTGAAGCTGGAGGAAGTGCCCCAAAGTAGGCAAAAACAATTCAATCGGCTGGTAAGGTTATGGCAACGGTTTTTGGGACTTCAAAGGTATTTTATTGATTGACTATCTGCAAAAGGGTAAAACAATAAATTCAGAGTACTATTGCAACCTTTTAGATCAATTAAATGTACAAATTCGAGAAAAACGTCCTGGCTTACAACACAAAAAAATAATTGTTCATCAAGACAACGCACCAGCGCACAAGAGTGTTTTAACAATGACTAAAATCAACGAATTAAAGTACGAGTTGCTTGACCACCCACCTTATTCTCCTGATTTAGCTCCCAGTGACGTTTACCTGTTCCCAAATCTAAAAAAATTACTTGCTGGCAAGCGTTTTACCTCAAATGAAGATGCAATAACAGTTGTAAACCACTATTTTGAAGACCTTGAGGAAAACTATATTAATCAAGGGATAGAATTGCTAGATAAGCGTTGGACTAAGTGTATTGAAGTTTCAGGAGATTATATTGAAAAATAAAAATATTTTTGAAAAACTAACTATTCTCTTTCATTGATAGGCTAAGAACTTTTCGAACCGCCCTCGTACTGTGAGTGGTTTTCGCTATCGTAAGATGATAACGAACTTTTTTGGCCCGAATTAGACGATATGGATGTGAACGATATGTGGTTTCAACAGGACGGTACCACTTGCCACACAGCTAACGAAACAATGGCTCTTTTGCGCGACAAATTCAATAGCCGTATTATCTCACGTCGTGGCGATGTTAATTGGCCGCCAAGATCATGTAATTTGACACCGTTGGATTTCTTTCTTTGGGGTTATTTGAAAGAAAAGGTGTACGTCGATAAGCCAGCAACAATTCAAAAGCTAAAGGATGTGATAATTCTGCATAGAACCTCAATTATGCCTCAGCGTCATAGAAGATTTGGACCATCGGATTTAGGTGTGCCGCCGAGGTCGCGGCGACCATTTGGCTGATATTTTTATAATAAAAAGAAATGGCAATAATTTCCTAAATAATTTGTTTTTTTTATTCAAAAACAACATCGGCCCTTACAATTTAACCACCCTTTAGATGATTACTTTTCCATAACGATTTCCTTACTATTGGATAATGCGATTTTAGCCGGTAGCTGATAATATATTTCCTTTATTTCCACATTCCACTTTGTGGGTCCCTAAAAAGCCTCAACTCTTGCTGTAGGGTACCTTAATAGCTTTTGTTAGTTTATATCACCATTGGTCGGCTCCACCATACAATTTCGCTGGTTCACGACTGCTTCCATAATTATCAAATTCCAATTATTCGGTAACGTTTTTAAGCCAAAATGAAAACAGAAACGGGTTAGTTCTATTTACGATCGCCGATCATGATGTTGGGCTTTTTCTCAAATATCAGTCAGTCAGAATATTTTAATGGTTTTGTGTGTTTGTTCCGTTGTGGTTGCCATTCGTTTTGAATTTCATTTCGTTTCGATTTTTGTTTTGTATTCCATTCCGGTCTGCTTCTATAATTGAAGTAATTACAGCAATACTTTTAACACTTCGTTTTCAATGGCGCATAATTTAAATTATTTCTAAACGTGATTTTTAATTTAACGATCTAATTGTTCCCTATGCTCATAAGCGGCAACGTCCACGGTTAGTTTTTTTTTTGGGTTATTGTTTCATTCTGCTTTGTATGTTGAGGGTGTTTTCTGTGGCTAAAATCATTATGGGACGTAAAGAGGAAATGATCTCGATAAAAAAAAACAAAAATAGCTGACATACATACGTACGCCATGGAAGGTATACTCGTACGCTTTTAACAACTTAATGAGGTCTGAGGTCTATCGTAGTACGTTTGTTCATGTAATTGACAGCAACCAGAACGCTAGAATGCTTCCAGTTACAACAGCTGCATTAAAAGTCGGCAAAGATATCTGTCAACTCATAGTTGACGCTGCATGTGCATTTAGGAATAAGTGGTAGCGGAAGCGTTTTATTTTTGGTTTAAATATTAAAAAAAAAGTAAGTAGAGTGCCTTCAACAAAGGTTTGCGCCTATAGGTTACTTCCTTTCAATTCCATTATAATTTTTTGGACCGAAAGTTCCTTTCGCACCTTCTGCAAATGTAGCGTCAAAGCCCATATGCCTAGTCCGAAAATTTTAAATCATATGGGAGTACAAAGCTGTTTTTAAGATATCACGTTGTTAACAATTTAACCCTTTCACCCCTCAGTTTGGTTTTTAAATCCTTTTGGTTTATTTAAATTTTGACTTCATATACGAGGGCGACCGCAAAAGTATCTGGCCTTACATAAAAAGAACCGTTTTTTTGGAATTATTATTATTTATTTTTCAACATAATCTCCTTCCAACTCAATACACTTCATCAAACGTTTTTCAAGTTTTTTAATTCCATCCGAAAAATAAGAATTTTCAAGACCTTCAAAATATGCCTCAGTTTCAGCAATAACCTCGCTATAGGACGAAAATTTTTTGCCACCGAGAATTTTTTTATATTTGGAAACAAGAAATAATCAGAAGGAGCTAAATCTGGACTATATGGTGGATGCGGAGCAATTTCAAATCGTAATTCGGCCAGTTTTCGCTGAGTTAAAAATGCAGTGTGTGAAGGAGCATTATCTTGATGAAAAAGAACTTTTTTTCTAAATGCGGTCGTTTTATCTTGATTTCTTCACTCAACCGATCCAATAATGCACAATAATATTCACTATTTATAGTTTTTCCTTTCTCAAGATAATCAATAAATATTATACCCTTTGCATCCCAAAATACTGTGGCAATTACATTTCCTGCTGACTTAACAGTTTTCGCCTTCTTGGGACCACTTTTACCAGCTTCTATCCATTGTTTTGACTGTTCTTTGCATTCTGGGATGTAGTGATGGATCCATGTTTCATCAACAGTTATGAATCGACGCAAGAACTCTATTGGATTAAGCTGATAAATCGCTAAAAGCTCCTCGGAATTGGTCCAACGGACGATTTTTTGGGGCAAAGTCAACAAACGCGGCACCCATCTTGCGGATAGCTATTTCATGTGGAGTTCATCATGTAAAATACTCCAAACTTGTTTTTCGTGTATTTTAACAATATCAGCAAGTTCTCTGAGCTTTAATCGTCTATCTTTAGTCACTTCATTAAATATTTTTCTAATGTTTTCAATATTAGTAGCAGTTTTCGGTCTTCCAGAGCGTTGTTCATCTTCCGTACTTCAACGACCCATTTTAAATTGTTGAACCCAGGATTTTACGGTGGAGTATGACGGTGCATTATCACCATGAACAGAATCCAATTCATCTTTGATTAAATGTGGCGTATAACCTTTCATATAAAAGTGTTTAATAACCGCACGGAACTCTTTATTTTCCATTTTTCAAAAATTATAAAACTTATTTACTTCAATCACCTGTAACAAAGAAAATAACCATTAAATATCTCGGAAATTTTGACAGATGGCTTATAAAAGATTGCTTTTAAAAAACAAAAAATAAGTTGCTAGTAAAACATAAAATGTGCCAGGCCAGTTAGTTTTGCGGTCGCCCTCGTATTCAATGGCTCCTGTCCGACGCGCTTTAAGTCCTTTATATTTCACTCCCTCCGCTATAAGCGCTTCAGCTAATGGAACTGTAAGGTACCTTACTGTGATGATGCTCCATATATTTGATCAACACGTTTACAACTCAAAGCGTTAAGATTTTATAAAATACTTTCTTCCACCACTTTCAGGACTTTCTGTTCATGCCAAACTTATATACAGCTGTTTTTTGGTCGCCGAGATCGACTCCTGATTGTAGTCGCTTATGAGCAAAGGGCAGTCCACATTCTTCACTCCACGTTCTATAGGCTTTATTGGCATGCATTGCTTTAGGACGGAACGGTTCTTGAATTTCGTCATGCACTCATCTATTGAGTGGAAAGGACTCTCACTTCGTGCCTCCGAAAACGTTTTCTTGGCACAAGCTACAGGTTCAGACATGTAGTAATCTTTTGCAGCTCCATTCGGCTTTTCTATGCATTTAAATATACTCGTATCGTCGACGATAGGTTAGTGTAGCGGCAGCGCGACATGCTCTTTTTGATAGATTCATTCCCCAAAGAAGTGTTCTTGCTCCAATAAGCAGCTATAGCCGGAACGTGGGTATAATGCATAATTAATGGCACTCCTATGAAAGTCATAATCACATGTTCATCCGTTAAATTGCGTTTCGAACTCTTCACCCTGTTTAGCTTCGTTAGCCTCTGATTAGTACATTCGGCAATGCGAATGTACATAGCCTTGGGGAAAAATTTCCTGAAGACATCATACTCAGTGGCCGAAGGCGTCAAATCCAATAATACCTTTGCATCTCTGTTAGGTACTCGTACAAATGTAGTGTTTTCGCTAGAGTTAGACCACACACAAGATCCAAAGGTATCAGCAGCATCTGGAGTAATCTTACCACCTGCAGCAGCAACAGTATCAAGTGCAACAGGGGAAAAATTATAACCGAACACACTGTTCTCATCGCTTGAGTCAGTTAATTTTTCTTCTCCAGTGAACTAAACTTCGCCAGCTGATGGAGAATAATTTGACCCGGGGTCACTGAAGTCAGTACTATCATTTTCAGTTTCATCGTCCTGCACATTCGACAATTTCTTTCTTGCCATCCGCAAAAATTAAAAAAACCAAATTTATATTTGTAGAGCTATGTTAGGATAATGGATCCCACTATACAGTCTTATTGGGACAATATGTCCCTTTCAAACAAAGTTGCTGTTACTTTAAAAGTTGTTATTACTTTACCGCATAAGTGTTTTCTTGCTGCAAAATTTTAATATCAATATTCCACAAATTACTTTTCGTGATTCTATAGAAGAATTGTGAAGAAAAGCACAAAAACTGCGGTTTTATTGCCAAAATTATGAGACGATCTGCGTAAATCACGTGCTCTCACATTAAACAACTGCACACAAATGAGTTTCCGCTTTAATTCAGCGCAGTTTTTTGTAATTATGCCACTGATAATGCTTCAACCTGTTTCAGATATAAAAATGTAAAAGGAAATAAAAATGTTATGATGTAAGCAACTTCGCTGGGATATATGATCCCAGTAGGGGCGAAAGGGTTAAGGCAATTTCAAGCACTATGTGACAAGTTCAGTGGAACAGGGTCATTTGTGCTATTCAAATGCTCCGTGCCTAAGTCTTGAGTAAGAGCAAGACCGGTCGTAATATCTAACTTCTATAGCGGGAGGAATATTTGGGAAGGAAATATGAAGTGTTGGTTTTTATGGACTAGCAACGATAGTATCGGCGACTAAAAGTAGCTAATAAATCACCATGTTAAATTTAAACAAGATTGAGCAAATCGGGATAATCATTGTAAGGGGTCTATTTCGAATCACGGGCCGATATGGTCCAATTTCTGCAGAGTAGAATAGTTATTGTTCGCTCAAAACGTTATATCCAAATTTTGATAATATAATCTTTCTCCTGTTGAATGGTCTGAAACCGGTGAGAGTCTTTTCGTTCGCACTTGATCCAAAACTGCCCAGCGTGCAAAGTTTCATCGAGATCAGTATACGAGTACATATATTTTCGACGTGTTTATTAATTAGTTCAAAACCAAGTGTATCTCTGGTCTCTTGCCCACCTATAATGTACCTCAGAGTAAAATAATATAAAAGGACCAAATGTTTCCAATATTAGTTGCAGCCTACAGCACACAGTTGAAGTTCAATGCTTCTTATATTTTGCATAGTGCGTTGATTGAGTTAAAACTGAAGTCCATATTTTTATATAGACAATATACAAAAGTCCATTCCAATTTATGGAACTGCTGCTCTACATCACTTTTTAAATCTTGCTCAAATGTGCCTACAAGGACTGCCATATATATTTCTGGCCTAATAATGAAAATGCGAATATTTATCATCAAAAATGGTTTTATTGTTTTTCAAAGTATTCTCCAGCATGATTTTTACACTTTTGCATGCGCTCAAACCAACCGAAGCACTTTTTCCACTCCGATTGAGACACCTCCAAAACATGGTTTTCGAACGCTTCAACAGCAAATTCTGGCGACGAAAATCGTTGACCACGCATTTTTTTCTTGATGTGCGTGCGGGAATAAAAAGAAGTCATTGAGTGCCAAGTCAGGGCTGTACGGCGGATGGCCCATGAATTCGACAATTTGGCCGATTAAAAAGGCGATGGTTTGAGCCGATGTGTCGCATTGTCATGGTGCACATTGATTCGTCTTTTCTTGTTCGAATTTCTCTGAAGACTTCAGGCAAACAAATTGTGGTGTACCACTCAGAATTAACCGTCCTACGTTGCCCAAGTGAAACAGTCGCCACATGACCATTTTTGCCGAAGAAACCGGCGACCATTTGCTTTGAAGTGCTTCTTTCACGAACAACTTTCGTTGGATTTCTCTCGTCTTCGAAGATCCACAGGTCGATTGCTGTTTTGTTTCAGGCTCATACGCATAGATCCATGATTCGTCACCTGTGACGATCTTATAAACGTATTTTGAAGCACCGCGATCGTATTTTTTCAAAATTTCTTTGCACCTATCGACACGAGCCTTTTTTTAAGCGATTGGCAAATTGTGCGGGATCCAACGAGAACAAACCTTTTTTATGGCCAGGTGTTCAAGCAATATCGAATGTATGCTTGTGGAAGAAATGCCCAAAGATGCCTTTATCGCACGGTATGTCACATGACGATGTTGCATTATCAGTTCAAGCACGGCATCAATGTTGTCTGGCACAATGGCCGTCTTTGGACGACCTTCGTCTTTAAGCGAGCGTCGGCCACATAGAATTCATAAAGAGAAGAATCATTGTGCAACATGACAATGCGAGCTCTCACACATCCGCCGTACACCTCTGACTTGGCACCCAATGACTTTTTTTTCCTGCACATCAAAAAAAATGCGTGGTCAAGGATTTTCTTCGCCAGAAGATGCTGTTGAAGAGTTCAAAAACCATGTTTTGGAGGTGGCTCAATCGGACTCAAACGACAATTGGTTTGAGCGCATGCAAAAGTGTATAAATCATGCTGTAGAATACTTTGAAAAGCAATAAAATCATGTTTTATGATAAATATTTGCATTTTCATTTTATAAAATTATTTTTCGGCTTGAGGTCATTTATTTAAACTCGTTGTTCTATGTGTTCTTTAATTTTTATTTATCCCAATATTTCGATTGACTTCGTCAATCATCTTCAGGGGTTGTCAATTAACAAAACAATGTCGTCCGTCTGATTACACTACGTAACAAAAAAAATCTTTTTGTTTGTTTAAGTGAATTTTTTGCTTGTATCTAATGAACTAGGTCATAAATATAATATAATGAGTGTTCTTTCCTCTACCTAAACGTTTTTTTAGTATATAAACCGCTATTTTAAAAATGATGGAGGTTTCACCACACATTTTAGCATAACTCAAGAACAATTTGTCCGATTTTATTAAGTAAAAACTCCGAGAATCCGCAGCTACATTACCTCAAAGTTACTCTTACACTGTTTTTTAATAAAGTGAATAGTTTTGGAAATATTCAGAAACTTTTTCCAAAATTTTTTTTTTTCATGCAAAATTGGAAAAAAAATTTTGTCTTAAAATTCATAAAAAACCAAAAAAGTCACAAATGCTCTTTTTTGATCTTTAGTTATAAACATAAATATGTTACAAATGAAACTAGCCACATTTCAATAAAATCGATTAACAAGTGATGGTATCTCATTTTGATAATTACAAGGAAGTGGTTCAGCATCTTACCGAGAACTACCATAACATGGGATGCAGAATGTCTCTGAAGTTGCATGTTCTTCACTCACACCTAGAAGTGTTCAAGTCAAATTCTGGCGCATACTTCACCAGGACATTCAAGCCTTTGAAAAGCGATACCAAGGGCAGTACAATGAACGGATGCTTGGCGACTATATCTGGAATTTAATCAGAGAAAATGACCAAATCTACAAGAGGAAAGGTAGAAAACAAACCATTTTTAAACAGTATTATTAAGAGCATCCTGAATTTAAGGATTCAAGTGTATTTTTCGTTTTATTATCATATAAAAGCATACCTTCATTAAAATTAAGCTGTTTAACAATCTTTTATGCACACTCTTATCTATCTGTACCATGAAAAATAAAGGCACTATTTAAAAATTTGAAAATTCGATGTCATTTCTTAAAAAACGATTAGCCAGACATCAGTTAAAGTTTTTCTTCAGTTTAGAGACATAACCAATGAGAAACAGCAAAAAAATTCACTTAAACAAAATGTTGTTACATAGTGTTATCGATGTCAACTTCTTTATTAGGTCAGAAATATATAAAGCAGCCCTCGTACGCCGGATTGACCCGAAGCAGAAATTTTTCGCTTGTTCTGTGCCCCGCTACAACAACAAGAACATAAAAACCTGTACCACAGTCATTTCCAATGACATGGTAGGTCTCCGCTTAGACCTCGCACCCAAAGTCAACCCTAATACCACAAAAAAAACTATGGTCAAAAATTGTAGATGCAGCGACTAATAGTGTCTCTTTTACTATTCAGAGGAAATTGATGCTGTGAACAGTCAGTGATAGTCCAAATGTACATACAGAAGAGCCCACATTACTATGCTTTGCCTTCATACAGGGTGTGCCAAAAGTTACCATGGGGTTTACAAAAAACTTTTTCGTTTTATTATTTTTCTTCAGATAAAATTAATAACACTTGGGGAATAAATAATGGATAGACAACTGAACAAAGAAGCAGAATAATAGAATTTTAATTTTTAAATCAGCGATCAATTCTTTTAAGGCAAACGCATGAGTGATGAAGCTTATTTTCATTTGAATGCCTTTGTTAATAAGCAGAACTTTAGGTTCTGAAAATCCAAGAGCCATTCACCAACGCCAATTGTACCCCATTAGATGTACAGTGTGGTGTGGTATCACATCTGCAAATATCATTGGGCCTCACTTCTTCGAGAATGAAGATCGAAGTGTTGTAACCGTAAATGGAGAGCGGTATCGGTTTATGATAGAACATTTTTAACGTCCTGCTCTTGAAAACAGACCTGAGGTTTCAACAGGACGGAGCCACTTCCCACACTACACGAAACACTATGACACTTTTAAGTCAAATTTTTGGAGAGCGAATAATTTTCAGAAATTCGGAAATTGGCCAGCGCGTTGGTCAGCACCGGACTGTTTTTTTTTGGGTTATTTGAAGGAGCGAGTACGAGTATATGTGAACAAGCCCAAGGCAATCCTTCAAGACCAACATTGTTTCAGAAATTCGGACGCTACAGCCACAAATTGTGAAAGATGTTATGGTAAATGCTCTAAAAGAGCCCATCGCTGCGAAGCTATAAACGGTGGTCATTAAAGTGACGTTGTTTTTTCATACTTAGTGTAAAAAAAATTTCATTTTATAATTTAAAAAAAAAAATAGTATACGAAAAAGTTATTAAAGTTTTTAAACCCCTGGTAACTTTTGACCCACCCTGTATGAAAAAGCGATGCTAAACAGCAGTCAATAAATAATTTAAACAAATTTCTTCATATTTTACAATTAGATGCATTGCCGATTGGCTTAAACATTTCCTATGGAGCAACCCATATGGTATTCCACTAAGCATAAATTCCCATTGGCAGGTGTTTGTAAATCTTGTTCAAATTCTTCGCAAGAGCCTTGCAAGATTCTTTACTTGATTTTCATCCTCTGTTTTGTAGCCAATTTTGTACGGTCTGCTCTGAATTTTCTTATCAGATTTTCCGTAAGGATACGACCGAGAGCCCTCTGAAATAAAACACAATAAACTAATTTAACAACAGATGGCGTTTTTTTTCAAAACAGACAAGAAGGACACGCAGCATCAGCACCAAAAGAAATCTGTCTTAACAACACATCAACACTTCGGAGAAAAAAGGAATGAAATGACCAACGAATTGAGGCGAAGTAAAGTAAGAATCGAAAATCCTCCGAAAAGTAAACAGGTAAACGGCAGCGTATTGTCCCTTGTCTGGTGGTGGCAGCATTGCAGCAGCTCTCAGCGTGAAAAAACGACAAGGAGGTAGATGTCCTGTGGACTTGCAACAACTAAATTCACATTTATTGCAATGGTATTTAAAAGAAAGGAATACAAAGTTTCATGTTACGGCAATTGTTGCAAGGTAAAGACAAGCCAGTGCAGCCGAGGAGGCACAAGAAGAATGTCTCAGAACCAATGAAACTAGGGGCAATAACAATAAATACAAAAAGGCGTGAATCGTGTAAATGATTTCCAAGGTTGTTGCAACAAAGAAGGTTTGTGCAACTTTAGGGACACCAAGGTTTACGCAGGCTGTTGTTGTAATAGACATTGGAAAAAAACGACCTCATCTCCTTTTACACACTGATCCTTCTGTGTGAATAGATGTTGTTATTTTTTTGTGCGCCCATATCCTTGACTCGCCTTGGGTTGCCCACTGCCAAGGACTGTGTCCTGTCTGTCTGTCTGTATGCCATCCTTTCTACCGGTGTCGTCTTCTAGCTGGGCGTCAAGCTGTGGTGAAATTGTGTGAAATAGCCAAACCATTAATATCTCATCATTACTTTGCCAGGACTTTAACCAGAGAGAGATGATGACGACGTCAATGGTGATGATGACTCTACATGGCTGATACTAGTAGTGGCAATGCCCATGCTGGTGTTGGTTACGGTTATGTTCTGGGGTTTTTGCACCGATGGCATTAGATGCATTTCCTGTCTTCCTTTTCTGTTTTGCCTTTGCCTCTTCGCTGTCATCCGATCGACTGCTGTGAATTAATAGAATCCTTGTAGGTATTTTTCTATTTCGCCTTGTCCTCGTCTGCATCATTGACGAGTTTAGCGTTAAATCCTTAGAAATTCGTTAGGTATTTCCTTTCAAATCCTATCGTATCCTCTGATTTCATATGCAGTTTTAATGCCTTTGCATTAACTATGGGATTTGCTCGTCTCCATCGGCATGTCCTGCGTTGCTTCTCCTCGTCCTGTGGTGTAATCTTTCTTCATGGCTTTCTTCATCTCTCGCTCTATGCGTTTTCTTTAGCAATTTCAAGGGTAATGGCATTATAACCATAAACTCATAAAGAGGCAATAATTGGTAACGAATTTGCCATTTGAAGGATATTAGTAGCGGCGTTGGTAGGTTTAAAGTATTGAATGGACTGTAGTGCTTAGAAGATGGACGCAATTTTATGGAAATTAACAGAAATAAATTTACAATTTGCGTAGAGCCTTAAAAGCAGATGCACACTTTTGGTTTTATCATGGTCTTTATAAGAAATCTTCGTAACAGGACATTTAAAAAAAGAGAGGCGGACATAATCTGTTTGCCGTTAGCTAATTAATTATTCGGTTTGAAAGGTGCTAGAAACGGATTAGCGCGGCTGCCAGTAGCGCGCTTGAGGGAAATATTATAAGTTAAATCCCCCTCCCTAAAAGGCTATAGTGTATGCCATCCAGGTACCTACGTATTTTTTGTAGCAATTTGCTTAGCTACCAATATTAATTATTGCTACTAAAGGACTTTCAGAAGGCGAATGGTTGAATACGGCTTAGGTAGACTACAATCGAGATTCAAGGACACAAGAGATGAACAGAATATTAATGTAAACTTAAACGATTATATTTTAATAAAATTTAATTCAAAATTGTAAATATGATTGGGTAGTCTCCGCGATATATTTAGTGCAGATCGTTTAAATAGCCACAGAACCTACTTTACTCGTATTTTGAACAATCAGTGTCAAGCCGACATTCGTCGATGTGCCAGAACTTCGACAGTTTCACGCGTTTCTGCCCGATTAGTGTGCTGTCAACAAAGTCAGTAATAACACTAAGTGTTGCCTGGCGCCATCTGACATTTCCATTGGAAAGTTTGACATTTGTTAGCATAAACGTACTCAGAACGTTTTGACGTGCGACCATCATTTGTGTTGTTTACAGTGACATGAAAAAAAAACTTAGCAAAAAACGTGGAATTAACTCGTGAACTTTTTCACAACTTTCGACGTGGATTATCAGGACAATAGTCCATCGATGAACTTTAATCTTTGTATGGCGTTGAAGCACCATCCTATATCACTGTGAAGAACTGGTTTAATGAATTCAATCGTGGCCGACGCTCGCTTTAAGATAAAGGTTTCAAAACGGCCATTGTGCCAGAGGACATTGATGCCGTGCGTGAACTGAGAATGCAAGATCGTCATGTGACATACCGTGAGATCGAGGCATTCTAGGTTATTTCTTCCACCAACAGACATTCGATATTGCATGAACACCTGGCCATCAAAAAGGTTTGCTCTCGTTGGATCCCGCACAATTTGACAATCGCTCAAAAAAAGGCTAGTGTCAATTGGTACAAAGAAATTTTTAATATATATAATCGCGATGTTTTAAAAGACGTTTAAAAGATCGTCACAGGTGACGAATCATGAATCTATGCAAATGAGCCCGAAACAAAACAGCAATCGACCATGTGGGTCTTCGAAGACGAGCCAAATCCAACGAAAGTTTTTCGTGGAAAAAGCACTTTGAAGCAAATGGTCGCCTGTTTCTTTATCAAAACTGGCCATGTGGCGAGTGTTCCGCAACGTAGGAGGTCAATTCTGAGGGGTATACCACAATTTATTTGCCTTAAGTCTGCTGAGAAATTCGAAAAACGAACAAGAGAAGACGAATCATTGTGCACCATGACAATGCGAGCTCTCACACATCGGCCTAAACCAGCGCCTTTTTGACTGGCCAATACGTCGAATTGATGGTTCTTCCGCCGTACAGCCCTGACTTGGCACCCAATGTCTTCTTTGTATTCCCGCACATCAAGACAAAAATGCGTGGTCAACGATTTTCGATTTTCGTTGAAGCGTTCAATAACCATGTTTTTGAGGTGTCTCAATCGAAGTGAAAAAAGTGCTTCCAAAATTGGTTTGAGCGCATGCAAAAGTGTACAAATCATACTGGAGAATACTCTGAAAAACAATAAAACCTTTTTTGATAATAAATGTTCGCATTTTCATTATTAGGCCAGAAATATATATATAAAAGCCCTCGTATGAAAGCTTTCTTAATATTGCTGAGGTGTTGCAGCAGCCTTTATATATTCAGGGACAGCACATGTAACATTAAACATCGTGCCCGGTCTAGCCATTCTTTTATAACTTATGTAGAATCTTACATTATGTGGACTTCAGAATGTCTTCCGCAAAATTTTAACTAAATAGCAAACAACATTTGTTCTATTGATTCACTTTTGAAAGATTCGTTTAAGGGCCGGGCACACTGTTTTTGAAGGAGGCCTATTATTCAATCTTCGTTGACAGAAGGGCATAAATAAGCGGTTCTGTTTCTATAATTTTCTTTAAAACAAATAAATATATTCAGTCGGAGTCCAAGGCCCAAGTTGCTCCAAGATCCAGAAACCGGAGACGGAGTCCAGAGTTATTCCAACACCCGGAGTCGGAGCGCAGTCGTTCGAGTTCTGAAAAACTCCACAGCCCTGATAATAAACATGGGGTTTATGTTCTTTATGGAACGGACCTTAAAATCGAAAATTTTCTCTAATCAAACATGAAGATAAGACATGATCTAAATATATTAAATTTTTTTTATAAATGCTTCATATTTGGATTTTTTAACATTTTTTGAAATTCTGAATAAAAACTTGTTACTCATGTCCACTTTGGAAGCGCAAATTTGCTCAAATCACACATGGAGATATGATATGAACTAAAAATATTCTTTTTTTTTTAAGAAATAGTTCGTATTTGGTATTTTAAAGTTAATTTTTAAAATCTGGATAAAAACTGTTTACTTATGTCCACTTCGGAACCAAAAAAACAATGAAATTCCTCATAAATCTAAGTATAGCATTATTTTTATAATCTTACTTGCTAACTTAAGTTGGTCCTACAACCCGTTGTTGGTCTTAGCCTGATGACCTCCGAGCATTTCGGTCCTGTCTCCAGTTTATTACACCAAGGCTTCTCACATCTTCTTCAACTTGGTCCTTCCACCGGAGTCTCGGTCTTCCCTGTCTGCGCTTTTCGTAGTAGTTGCCATCCAACGCCTTTCTGGCTGGAGCATTCGTTTTCATTCGACCGACATGTTCTAGCCAGCACAATCGAGGTATTTTAAAGCGCTTAACTACATTCATGTCAAGATACAGCTCGTACAGCTCACGGTTCGTTTACGTCTATACTCTCCGTTGCAGATGGGCCCATAAATTTTACGAAGGATCTTTCTCTCAAATACACCCAACACTGTTTCATCCGCTTTCGCAAGTGCCCATGTTTCTCCGCCATATAGAAGCACAGGTAGTATCAGCGTGTTGCACAACGTAATTTTCGTCTTTCGAGAGTGGGCTCTGTTCTAAAGCTGCTTGCCGAGGCCAAAATAGCATCCTTCTTTTTATCTCAGTGCTGACATCGTTCTTTTGGTTTATGGCGGATCCGAGGTATACGAAATCATCTAAGTTGCAACTGCCGGCCGGAACTATCTCACCTTTCTTTCGTAGCGGCGCTAACCTAGCAGTTGCCAGCATCATCTTCGTCTTGTCCTCATTAACCACCAGACCCCTTTTTGACGATTCTATCCCAACTTTAGTAACATCTCTTTCTGTCCTTCCGACAATGTCAATGTCGTCCGCATATGCGAGGAGAAAGTGGCCATTGGTGTTGACTGTGCCTGTTTTATTAACTTTTGCGTTTTCCAAAATTTTTTCCATCAGAATGTTGAAAAAATTACACGATTAGCTGGCACCCTGTCTGAGACCTCTTGTAGTCGTGAATGGTTCGGAGAGGTCACTTCCTACATTTACTGAGGATTTCGTGTCACTCAGTGTCAATCAACAAAGACGTACAAGTTTTGCTAGTACTCGTATACCATAAGCAGACATGGTTTTTTTGACAATATTATAAGAGCTTCATACTATTGTTGAGTATATGGTTGCGGTATAACAATATTATGGTTGTGAGGATCATAATATTGTTGTGCCACAATCATATAGTATTATGCTCTTCGAATATTAGCATTCCAACCTTGCGTATAGGGATATAAGGAACCGGGCCTTTCACTTCTTGAAAGGAGTCTTACGCCGAATCTTCTGTCGAAGACGAGATTTTAAAAGCCATATTCTAACGATTATCTTTATTCAACATGCAGCTTATCTAGGATATAGGCATGACCATGAGTCACTTTTGTCCATAATCCTATGGATCTATCCTAACAGCGTAGAAGGCTTCAATGGCCGTGATGAGTTTGTCAATTGGAAGTAAAAAGAGCATCGTGTTGAGAGCATCACAGGCTGATCCCTGTGTATTGTGTAGGAGTTTGTAAATGATAGACTTCTCCGCTGAAAGCGGGTAAATCACCCATCATTTGTTTGAGACCCCAGCAGGTACCGAACATCAGGCGGCAGGTGTAGTGAGCCACCGTGGCTTTCTGGACCCTATGTTCTCTGTTCTTTGATAAAACTTTGCATGATTTGGCAGTTCATTCTCACTTCCGTTGAGCGTAGGGAGGTTCCAGACCGGAATCTTCTTACTCTTCTTACTACTTCAAGCCTTGTTTTGATCGGGTTCACACCAAGGCTGCAGCTGATAACCCAGGAGTTCGTTCATGACATCGCTAAAAACTCAGGAAACAAACCCTAAATCGGGATTACTCGTACTTGGCCATCGGCACATGATACGTTTACTCTGATGTCAAAGGCTAGTATAATTAGATAAATTGTAACCAGCTTACATACTAAGACTTCAAGAAATTACTCAAACCATCGGTGATAACTCTGCCCATGAGCATGGTGACAATCCAGTTACTTATGAAATCCTCCACGCCAAGTCGAAGTAAGGCATTATAAGTATCTACTCGTATACGTACTTTGTTTGCATTATAGAATACGCCATCTATGTCCAGGAAGTGCATTCTAGTTGTGTAGTAGGGAACCTTCAATAATTTTGACTACTTCGAGCACAGCTGTTCCGGTTCAACGACTCATGAGATAGGAAAGCTGGCTTCCAACTAACTAAGCTAAAGCAATTATTGGTCTCGTTGTGCTTTCAGGAGCCTCTCTGGCGTTTTCAGCAGAACAGGTGATAGGCTTATTGGTCTAAAGTCTTCTGATCTTTTATTGTTGCGCTTTCCCACTTTAGGAAGGAATACAACCTTTACCTGTCTCTATGTATTCGAAATGTAGTTTAGAGAGAGGCATTGTTGATATCTCCTCAGTAGTGATCATAGCAACCTTGCTTTGTATCACCTTAAGAAATCATCTATCCGGTCGCGGAGATTTGAAGTGATCAAAACAGTTTGTAGCCCAGAATAGCTTCAACTTTACTATGATGCTATCGCCTTCGCAGCGATCGAAACATTAGATAATGTATGTGTTACCGTGATGGGAGCTAAGAGCAATCAGGATAAACTCAAGAGAGTCGACTGAGAATTCTGTCCATGCCTCGTCGCTCCTCCTTATATAGGTAGAGCTAAAAAGATCCTTGGTCAACCTTACATAGGAAGAAAATCCCTTGGTCAAAATCTTATTAGTCTCTCTAAAAGATTGGAATCTCTTTTGCGCCACAGAATTCCTTCCAGTCGAGATACATTTTTTCGACACCATCTGGGCGTATTCCCCAAGCATCGGCAGAAAACTGCTATTCCGATTTCACCTTAGGGTTATCATATGCAATAAAAAACGATAGCCGTACCATCAAACTCAACTGTTTGGCAGTCCTCTAGAAAGAGTGTAGCTGAACAAACAGCTGAAACAATTTTTGCCCACCTTTTAAATATTTTACAATTAATTCGTTCGCTGCACTACACACATTTATAAATAGTTTATTCCTCTTTTAAATAGCTATTTATTGCATAATCCGAACAAAAAAATAAAACCATAATAGCAACAAAAACAACAACAACGCCAGTAACATCTATGAAATTGTGTGCAAATAATGTCTATGGAAACCAAGCCAAAATGAAAATTTCGAAAAGCTACGGCACTCAGCCAAACCGAATATCCAACCAAATACGTTGTAATACAAAAGCCGCACACATTATAATGAGCTGATGAAACAAACCAAAGGAAACACACACCAGAAAAAAAACGTAAAATTTAAAAATTGGTTTGTAATAAAAATAATAATAACACCATAGCTGGTCAACCAGCCAGCCAGCTAGAAATGCAAATAAAATACTGGTGTATTCGAGTATAAACTTTCATACAGTTAAAATATGAACAAATGCATTACAAAGCATTTAACATATGCTATGTGTTCGATGTTCATAAGTTGCCGAAGTGTAACCGAAAAGCAAGTGATGGAATTTTTAGAAGTGTCCTTAAGCTGAGTTTATTACAGATAAAATTCGATTATAGGCAAGACTCTTTGAAAATAGAAAATCTGATATATTAAATCCATATCGGTTTACTAAAAAATCCAATCAACTATCAGCGTCTATCACTCAAATAGGTTTTTGTATCCATCAACGGGCTCTACTTTTACCCAGATTTAAATACTGATGTCTAATGTCCAGCACTTAGTCATAATACCCCGTACCATACAGCGAGGTGTTTGGTAAAGATATGACAATGTTGGCTACTGTTTAAAACCCGCAACGAGCTGTTATTCAAAGAGCTTCTTAGACTTTTTTCCGTGCGGGTTTCCGACCACATGATGAAACAGATTTACTTGTTAAGATAGTCGCCGAGATGAAAATCGGAAAAATCGTAGCCCATTTCCAGATCTAAGGCCTAAACTGAGAAGAGGATAGTCAAGTGCCTTCAATTAGTAAAGTGAAAATTGGCGAGGTTTTTGTGCATAATTGACAACATCATGGTGGTACTTCAAATCCTTAGTTGATAATGTAGATGGCGAAACTATGTTTCAGAACTAAGACGAGAGCCATAAGACGACGGGGAACGCGAATGTTTTCTACTTCAACGCCGTTGCCGTTGGCAACTGCACGCAGAGAAAAGATATGGTTACTATATGATCACCGCAACAATAGTATGTTCTCTACAATAAAAGCATGTTCGTCGTAACCATAGTATTGTTTTTTGAATTTCATTTTGACAACAGTATGATTGCGACAATATTACTATTGTTGAAATGTAACAATAGTATTATTGCCAAATTTAGAAATAAAAATATGGTTGTCGCAACCATATAAACATGGTTGGTGCAACAAAAGTATTGTTGTTTGAAATATACGTTAACAATAATATGATTATGACAATCACACCGTATGGTTACGACTATGAACATAACAAAACAGGGTTTATAGAGCATATATGTATGTGTATGTGTATGCGTATGTTTTTTTTTTTGATATATTAAAAAACACACACACGATACAGTGCTTGGTAGTTGTCCATTATAAAAAACAACATTCGGAAGATAGTTCGAGGGGTTTTTAACCGACTGGTTCTCGTTTATTTAAAATCTGCCTGCACTTAAGTATTTAGCCATTGATCATGGTTTAATCACATTCGTTACTTGGGGTCTACGGATGGTGAAGTAGCATTCACCCCTGCTGGCAACTAAAAGTATTTTCGACTGCCGTTGGAATATATATTTTTGTGTTTTTGAATGAAATGTTCAATTAAAACATGGCCTCAAATCTGGCTATGGACTAATAGTAATGCAATTTAAAACAGCTTACTTTATAAAAATCTGTATTTTTGAATAACAACATTACCCAATCCTAATAATTTTGGGGATCATAGTATGGTTGAGTGTGAATCATATTATGGTTGTGGGGATCATAGTATGGTTGCGTGTGAATCATACTATGGTTGTGAGGATCATACTATGGTTGTATGAGAAACATACTATGGTTGTGAGGATCATAATATGGTTGTGGAGATAATAGTATGGTTGAGTGTGAATCATACTATTGTTGTGAGGATCATAGTATGGTTGTGGAGATCATAGTATGGTTGAGTGTGAATCATACTATGGTTGTGGGGATTACAGTATGGTTATGTGTGAATCATACTATTGTTGTGAGGATCATAATATTGGTGTGCAACAACCATATACCCAACAATAGTATGATCCTCTTCGAATATTGTCACCCCAACCATACTTTTTTTCTGCGTGTGAAAAGGTTAACATTTTTTCTCTGGCCATCCTTTATTAAGGTATGTAGTGCATAGAAAATTTGTCATTCCATTTGCCACATCTCGAAATATTGATTAGAGACCCTTAATATGTTGATCGTCTTAAAATCAAAGACGAGTTAGCCATGTTCGTCCATCCATGTGTCTGTCCCTTTAAGGGACTTACTCGTAGCTGCTGGACATTTCGCCTCATGTGGTCTAGCCAATATGGACGTACGGGTACTCATCTTAGACCCAATTTAGCTACGAATCCAATAACTCTTGCCAACACTAAATTTTGCGGAGAAAGGTTTGATAGTCAACGTTAGTTGATTTGGTGCTGCTGATCACGAAACTGGCCTCCGATTTGCCACATTCGCTGTAGTTTCTGAGATATTCACATACAACCTTATTTTCTTTTTTTTTGAATAAAAGGACCTCTAAGTGCATTACTTATGAACCGATTTTCAAAAACTTGAGCGCGGTGTTTCGTACAAAATCTTGAATTACTCAGTCGAATTTAATCGAATTGTAAAGTGTTTTTGCCTGTAGGATGCGTATTTTAATACGCTATAATGGCCAACAATTGCTACTTGAAGTTTGAATACAAGCGTTAGATAGACAGCAGACAAACGGAGGGACAGACAGACATACTCGTATACAGTAAAATCGCAACAATTGGTGATCCTGAGTAGAAATGTGCTCTTTAAGTTATGTCTAGCTTAAATACGAGTTTCGTATTTCGTATAGCAAATTATGAATTTTGATTTTGCATTCAAAAACAAAAAACCGAAAAACCCGACAGCGAAAATTCGGGTAATCCGAATTGTAGGTTTTTAGCTATTTGTGAAAAACCGACAGTCTGATTTAAACATAAAAACCGGAATGTCAGTTTTCGATTTTGGATACTCTATGCCGAATCCCAATATGGATTTTTTCATGCACCTAACTTGCTCAAAAAAGTGACCACTTTAATTTCATGTAAAGGTTATGTAAGTTTCAGCTAGGCCGAGCTAGGCGAAGTTTTTTTGCAATAAAATGTACAGGGTGGCCATGACATTTAAAACTATCGTTGTGGTTTGAATGTTTATTAACGTTTTTATTTATTGGTTAATTTTTATTATTATTTTTTGTTATATGTGACGCGCAAAATAGAAAGGGACCTCCTGTTTTGTTCAGGAGAGCCATTTTAAAGATTAGATCCCTTTCTATTTGCGCTTAAAATCGTCGACTTCACTTTCATAAAACGCTCATATCTCTGGGAGGGAACACTTTTGGGGCATGGGATCGGTCTCATTCGATGCTCAGATGTTGTCCACATCAATAAAAGAAAAAAAAATTAAATTGATTTTTTACACTTAGGTCCCTTTCTCTATGCACTGTCACATACAGTATATTAATGGGGAATATTTTTAACTTTTGGGTATGAAAAATTATATAAGTGGTGGCCATTTTTGGCTGCGCAAAGTACATTTTTGGCTCTCCAGTACATTTTGCATAACTTTTCGTAAAACTTCCGATGTTATGGCTTGAATTTCATGGCTAATGTTTTGTTTTAGTGGTATGGTCGCTAGCTTATTAACGTATGCCCTTTTTTCAAATAACCCCAAAGAAAACAGCCTGGCGCTGTTAAATCCGGTAAACGTGGGGGCAAATTGAAATCCCTTCTGCGCGAAATAGTGCGTTCGCGAAAGAGGTTCCGTAACAGAAAATTCAAAATTCAACAAATGTTGTGTAGTGTTCCATTTCAAATTCCCCAAAATTCTGAAATAAAAAATACAATTAAAAAATTTAAAAAGTTATTAACCACTCAAACCACAGCGGTAGTTTTGCGCCACCCCGTTTTTTAAAAGTTTCCATTTCTGCGACTTTTTTCTTCTGGCTCTTTCACAAAATTGGGCATTTTTGTGAAAACTTTTGAAACTTTTCAACGGCAATGATGCCTAAGCATGCCTGTCGTATGCACTGTTTGTAAAAATTTGAGTACAGCGTGCGCGATCAATGTCATATTTCGGCCAAAACTTATTTTATTTCAATTATTTATTCACATATTTATTACAATTAAAATTAAAGGCTATCGGTCGAACGGCCAAAACTTAATTTTCAATATACCCACTGTTTGGGCTACACCGAATTGGCTTGGGAAACTAAGTTTGCATTACTTAGTAGGGACATGAATACTGTTACACACGTTTTATGGTGTAAAATAAAAAGTACTGAATGTTTTGGTCCAAATATTTTTTAATTTATTTATGGATGTATATTGTATCCAAAAAGAATCTACTCATTTGAAATGTCAGTCTTTACACACGCCTTAATCTTCAATAGCTGGCCAATCTTCAATAGCTGCACGAACCTCGTCCATTGGAAACTTGGCCTCAGCTCGAACCAAAGCAGTCTTAAGAGATCCAACGTTGTGACGTCTTTTGTGACAAACCTTGTCCTCTAAAAGCGTCCACAATTTGTAATCCAATGGTTTCAAATCTGGACTGCCTGAGGGACATTCTTCAGAGGAAATGAACGCTGGCAAATTGTTTCGAATCCAGACCTGGGACTTTTTAGCCTTATTGGCCGAAGCAGAATACTGCTGGAAAGTCCATGGCTGGTTTTGAAACAGGGAATTGTTAAGAGGCTTTCAAGCTTTCAGCTTTCAAAACGGTTTCTTGGTAAACTTTGGTCTATGTTTTGACTCCTTGTTTGCAGAAATGCAGGTCAGTGACCCCATCGTATGTGACACCCCACCAAACCATGACTGAAGCTGGGTGATGACCCTTTTCTACCCTTGGGATCAGTTCTGATGCTTTTCCTTAGATGACCGCGCATACACTCTATCATTTTGCTTGTTAATTTTTTCCTGAACGGTAAAAATTTTTGCATTGGTGAACAAAATTTTTCTTTGCAAGTTATCAGCGTGCTTCACCAAAAGACGTTTGCATTTTGCAATCCTTTTTTTCTTAAAGCAGCAGTCAATAAATGCCTGGTACGTAGTTTGAAAGCCCCAAGTCTCAAGTCTTTTGAAATGATTCGACTCATGGACTTTTGCGTGAAATTCATCTCACGGGCCATGATTTTCTGTTTTCGTAGCGGATTTCTGTGAGTTCTTGATTTAACGGCTTTGATGAACTTCGGTGTTCGAACGAGGGTGGGCGGTCCGACCGGTGGCAGTAGACGAACATGCGGCTAATCCCTAGTGGTCGGAGCGTTTTGAAAATTTCGATTTTTTTCATTGCACACTTGAAAAGCGCTATTACAGCGATAGTGTTCTCATTATCTGACCACTCCATGATGAAATTTGAAGCAATTTAAAAATCCAGTTGCAGACTAACGCTAATGAGGTTAGCTTTCAAAACCCATATGACATTAACGGGGTATGTTCAGTTCTACTATTGTAATGGGTGTGTTCAATGTTGTAACAGTATTTATGTCCCTACTAAGTATATCCTAACGTTGTTCCAGCGTATAGCTATTTATGTCGTTACACGGCGATATGATACAGACTGATTCTAGATGTTGAGAGTGGAAAAGGCGTCACTATTAAAAGAAAAATATGATTGAAAAATATTCCTCTAAATGGAGCACCTGTTTATTGAAATACAAAGGAGGAGAGGCATTTTTAAAAAAAAAACAAACTGTAATTTTTGTAAAGTGGTCAGAGATTTTCTTAAGCTCTGGGATGACATCCTTTTTCTTCTTGACCGTTAAGGATCTGCTGTAAATATGAGAGATGTCGAAGTTCTATAAACAAAAATTTGAACTTGTAAAACGAATAATCTTTTGATTCCATAACAATCCTAAAAGGGTTTACATTCTGTAGATAAAGTCATTACTTATGTTTCGTAAACATCCACTGCATTATGGGCTTTTAGCAACACCCTTTACGCAAGAGTATATGCGTGCAACCCGCCGCTATTAAAATTACAAACAATAACAATAGCAATCTTACTGGTCAAAATATACGTACATACAACATTAAAACACAAAGCCTACCAGCACCAGCCTTTACTCCCCTGTTGCTGTCGCTACCGCAGCGGTAGCTAGCCATTGGTATTAAGGCTGCATATTGCAGCCACAGCAAAAATTCACCTGGTGGGCATGAATGAGGGGAAAACCTTACTACTGTTGCCGCAATGCCAAGCACGGCGCAACACACCCGTCGTCGTCTCATCATTAAAAATGGTAGTAAAGGAGGAAAAGTATTGCATGTGGAAATTGTTAACTTATGAAAATAACACATCCAGCCAGTTCGTACGTAGGTACCGGATCCGTATACGGAATGATAAAAAGGCAAAGAGCGAGGGGGGCAAGAAAAACAATACCAGCAACAACACAGAAAGAATTATAAAGAAATTTCATGCTGAAATGAATTAAAACATTCAGACGAATAAATGTACCACCGGGATGTAAGTATGTGTGTATGTCTGTCTGTTCATACCTATGAGCCATCTACATCTGTACTCGTATGTAGCACTACATGAGTCCAGCCATCCATTAATACGTTAAACTGAATACACACATGTATTGTGACAAGGGGCGCGAAATGCTATAGGGTTAAGGGGCCTTATGGTTGATTCCTAACTTAGGTCCACAGATATGCTAGTACAACGCCATCTTATTATGAACTCAACTTTAGTACAACGGGAAAGTTTGATCGGACATGGTGTGAATAGCACCGAAACCAGCGTTACCGCTGACAAAGTATTACAAAAAGACAAAAATATCGGATGAACATACATATATGTGTGAAAGCTATATCTAAATCTGAACCGATTTTCTCCAATTTCAATAACGTCCTTCCTTTGTCAAAAAAATAACGTGTCCCAAACTTTATTAAGACTGCGCGAAGAAAATATGTAGGATTGGGATAAATACCTATATATTCAAAGAGCATCATACTATTTTTGGGTATATGGTTGTGGCACAACAATACTATGATCCTCACAACAAAATATGATTCGCATACAACCTTACTATGATCCCCATAACCATATTATGATCCTCACAACCATAGTATGATTCGCACGCAACCATAGAAAAATCGCCAAATTTTTTTATTGGGATTGGGTTATGTATAAGTAGCCAACAATATAGATTAGTATTACGTAAATTATTTAAAAATATTTAAAATTCAAAATAACTGAATTCATTACACAGTAGAAAAAATCCGTTTAAAACAGTAAGCGTTCATTTACTCGTATTAAAAAATATCTGAGTTAACCATATACAAAGCAGTTTTTTCTAAAAATTTTGCAGAGAAAAACATGGTTACTATATGGTCACGGCAATAATAATATGTTCTTCACAATAAATGTATGTTCGTCGCAACCGTAGTATTGTTTACTGAATTTAATTTTGACAAGAGTATGATTTCCGCAAAATTAATATTGTTGAAATGTAACAACAGTATTATTGCCAAATTTAATAATGAAAATATGGCTGTATAACAATATAAATATGGTTGGTGCGACAAAAGTATTATTTTTTGGTTTTATGTTACCAATAATATGATTACGGCAATCATACTGTATGATTGTAATTCTTCCTCATTTAAAAATATTTTTTAAAACAATGTTATTAATACAAATTTAATGCAATAGTTGTACTTTTTATATGGAAATCAACAATTTTCAATCAACTGCTTTTGATTTGTTTAACTCAAATATTTTTATTTAAAGGCTTACGTTTTATAAACGGATTATTTCTACTGTTAAATAAATCATTTCTAAAATTTTGAATATAATGTATTTTTAAATAATTTTCACAATTCAAATCTATTGTTGACAACTTCACCCAATTGTATTAAATAATATTGGGGATCATAGCATATTTGTGTGTGATCATACTATGGTTGTAGAAATCATAACATGGTTACTTGAGAATTATACTATGGTTGTAAGGATCATATTATGTTTGTATTTGAAACATACTATGGTTGTGAGGATCATAACAAGGTTGTGGAGATCATAGTATGGTTGAGTGTGAATCATACTATGATTGTTGGGATCATAGTATGGTTACGTGAGAATCAAACTATTGTTGTAAGGCTCAAAGTGTGGTTGTAATGATCATAGTATCTTTGTATTTGATCATACTATTATGATATGAGGATCATAATATTGTTGTACCACAACAATAGTATTATCCTCTTCGTATATTGTCACCACAACCATACTTTTTTTCTGCGTGTATATTCATATAAAACGTTCTATAATTATTTCATAAGATTCGTAACAATGGCATTGTTCTAAAAACCATATTCAAACTAAAAATTACAATCATACAGTATGATTGACGGAATCATATTATTGTTAACATAACACTAAAAAAACAATACTTTTGTGTTTATATTGTTGCTACAACCATATATTTATTTTTAAATTTGGCAACAATACTATTGTTACATTTCAGCAATACTATTGTTACAATTCAAGAATATTTTTATCACCGTAATTAAACATATTATTGTTCCTGTGTCTACAAAGTGACATTATTTTTTCCGGATGGCCTGTCAATAACATTAAAATCGTTCTAGGTGATTTAAATGCAAAAGTTGGCAGGGCTGGTATCTTTGGCCCTACCGTCGGAAAGTTCAGCCTTCATGATAACGCCTCCGATAATGAAATGGGGCTAATCGATTTTGCCGCTTCATGAAGCATGATAGTAAGAAGCACTCAATTCAAAATCGCGATATCCAAAAGGCTACCAGGCTGTCAACTAATGGAAACTCTAGAAACCAACTCGGATTGACGGTCGGCATGTATTCCGTGCGTTGGAAGTACGAACGTTTCGCACAGCAAACATCGATTCGGACCACTGCCTTGTAGCAGCAAAGGTACGCACTAGATTAGGTGCTGCAAGAGTTGAAGAACAAGGGAACGCTAGACGTCAAAAAGCTGCACTTACAACAGACAAAGGAAGCCTACTCCACAAAGCTATTACAACAGCTCCATGTGAAACCCCTTCTAGACAACACTGGTGGTCATGACTGCGCAAGCAGTGTTAGAGCGATATCGGAGGTTGATGAAGAAGGAAAATCGACTATTTCTTTGAAAAAGGGAGATCGAGTTGAGAAATACTACGAGTCGAGAAATACTACCTGTTCTTCTTTAAGGCGCGAAAACGGGAGTGCTTTCAAAAGCGGATGGAAGTATATTGGCAGTTTTGATAGAAAAAATTGCGTTACATCGAGCCGAGAGCTGAGAGCTGTATGAGATGTACCTCAAAGAGTGCTAGTTAAGCCCAACAAAATGCGACGATGTCACTGGCTTGCCATGTTGGTCAAATGGAAACAAACGGTCCAGCCAGAAAGTCGTTAGGCGACAATAACCACGGAAAGCGCAGACAGGGAAGACCGGCACTCCGGTGGAGAGCCCAAGTAGAAGATTTTGCGAAGATCATTTGCATTAAAAACTGGAGGAAGCACGCCCAAGACCGAGGTGCCTTTAAATCGTGTTTTTGAGCACATCCGGGCCAGCAGGAAGTTGTGGAGACAGCTTAAGTTAATAAGTAAATATACGAAAACATGAAGCGATAAGGTCTAGTCTCACCTAAAATGGATATTTGTCACATGTAACACATTTAAAAAAATTTGGTCGGAGTTGTAGCTTGCAAAATCGGGAAACCCAGTTTGTATGATATCAAAACATAGTAATCGGATCATAATTGCAGCATTAGTTCCTAAGATAAATGTACAAACTGACAGTCGGCTGTACGAACGAATCAGATGGTTTTTATAGATCGGTATTCCTAACATGGGGTAAATCTCCATTCAATAATTATAACCTGGTCTACAGTGTGGTGTAGGGTATAAATTTTTTCGCAATTTGGCTAAACTAAGAGTAACGGATCTCAATGAACCGGACTCTAGGGCAGAAAATTCGGACCATTGGAACATGCAAAAAATAACAAACAAAAATCACAAATTCAAATATGACATTATTTGCCTAGTCAATTTAGAACCCGGTCTAAGGTTCCCTAAAACCTGTTTTTATGTTGGTTTGCACATCCGGTAGTGCAGGTTAAGTTGGCTACGTCCTACTAGCCTTTTTAATTGTTTTTTTTTTCATGAAATGCTGCCTAGTTCCTGCTCCTTCTAAAGCTCAATATTATTCGGCCAAAGTTTGGCACAGCGGAACTTTGTGCCGCTACAAAAACTATTATAACTGCTTTCGTTTCGAAGGTTCGCTCTCATGCCTCCAATGACTATGGCCTTTTTCAATCCGCCTCTGTATTTTATGCTCTCTGTTGTTGTTCGATAAAAAAGATGAAAACATTTAAACCAACAAACATCATCCAACAACGCAAGTGAAGAATCGTAGAAAAATTATAACATTTATATGAAAAGGCAAAGGAAAGGCACCATGCAAGCGACCAGCCAACCAACCATCCGCCACTGGGTGGTAAATGCCACAATGGCCAACATGTCGTGTTTTATCGAAAAGACGGGGAGAGCTGAGCCACCAGGCCAGACCAAGATGAGTTCCTACAGTGCTGCGTAATGATTATGAATTCTGTCAGACAGTAACGCAATCAGGAACAAAAACCGGTGATGTTTACCTTAGCAGAGACTTTAGTAATTAAGTTGATAATAGTTTATGGATGGTATGTATGTATGTGTGTCTACTCATACATACAGACGTACATATATCGGTGCTATGACCACATAACAGCAGCAATTGATGGGAACAATTATTATTTGGAGATGAGTAGCAGAGAGCAATCAGCAAAGGTGGAGTCATTGGTTATTTTTAGACAAATTGCTGGCCTATGCCAAATACAGACATTTAAATTGTAAGCTGGGCAGTTTCACAAACTTCTTCATTTGAAATACTCGTATTTCAATTGCTTGTGGTTGAGGTAATTTCTAGGCGCCTCGTGTACTGCATTATTCTCAGAATTTTCAGCATCAACTGCTAATCAATTTAAAGCTTCTTAAAGCTATTTTTAACAAATTAAACACTTAATTTTTTAAACGGATATTTTCTACTATTAAATAAGTCACTCCTATTATTTTGATTTTTATGTATTTTAAATAAATTATTTAATAAAATTTTCTCTGTTAAATAATCCGATTACCACAAAATCCTTATAAAACTTTTGGGGGATTACAGTATGCGTGAGTGGGTCATACTATAGTTGTAAGGATCATAACATGATAGTAAATCATCCTATGGTTCTGAGGACATTACAATAATTGTAAGTGAAACATACTTTGGTTGTGAGGATCACACTATAGTTATGGAGATCATAGAATGGTTCTGATTACCCATAGGTTCTCTTCGCTAGCCGTATGCTGCTATTGCGCTGTATCGTGTTTGCATGTAATGTCTTTTTGAATTGTATCTTTGGTCTTTTAACATTGTTATGCTAAGTTTATAGTTACAATCATACAGTATGATTGCCGTAATCATATAATTGTTAACATAAACCCCCCCAAAAAATACTGTTGGCGCACTAATCATATTTATATGGTTAATACAACCATATTTTCATTACTTATTTTGGCAGTAATACTATTGTTACATTTTAACAATATTAATATTGCCGCAATTATATTATTAAGTTCCCACAACCAGTAAAGTACCGTTTTTATTCCCTGCAACACTGTGTGCAACAGTTAGTTTTATGGCAAATGTTTGCCAATGCCTAAAATATTTGAGCTAGATCCACATATGGGTGTATCGGTCGACACAATATTGCCAGCTGATTCGATTAAATAATGTCTGTCTGTCCGCCTGCAGTGCATCCAAAACTTGCAATCGAAATACTGGTCGCAATCTTAGTGAAATTTGTTAAAAGTAAGTTTTTTGGAACCGGACGGACGCCAATGAAATCCGTTCTATAGTACAAAAAAAATAAATAAAAATAAGTCTTATCGATCCAGGGTTTGATACAGCACCTGCACAAAGGTCTTTCCCGATTTTTCATACAACCTCTTGGAACACGCATATGTGACAGCGCATAGAGAAAAGGGTAAAAAAATCAATTTTAATTTTTTTCTTTTTTTGATGTGGACAACATCTGAGCATCGAATGAGACCGATCCCATGCCCCAAAAGTGTTCCCTCTCAGAGATATGCGTGTTTTATGAAAGTGATGTCGCCGATTCTAAGCGCAAATAGAAAGGGACCTAATCTTTAAAATGGCTCTCCTGAACAAAACTGGTTTTTAACCTTAGGCCCCTTTCTATGTTGCGCGTCACTTCGATCAAATTAAGTAAAGTACAGGGTGGAGCGCGGTTATTTGCTTTTTTGGTAATAAAATAAAAAAAAATATGAACTTTACGGTTACCGTGGAAAAAGTAAGGGCCAATGATACCTACTCATGATATGGCGCACTACACAGTGACGCAGTGGTCCGAATGCAGAGTTCTCTGGTGTAGTTCTCTGGGGTTTGTTTCACTGCAGTACCGCATATTTTGTTTGTTTACACATGCACTGAGGTAAAAATGTGCCCCATCATAAAACAATTTAATTGCGTCATGGGGAATAGTTGCAAGAATGTTTTCACAAGAGGTCCGCCGTATCAAATAGTCCCGTGCTGACAATTGGTGGACCACTTACATTTAATAAGGGTGAAAATTCAGTTCATAATGAAGAACTCGGTGGATACAACGTCTGGAAATGTCAAGAGCAAGTGATTGCTTCCGAGTAGAGCGTTTCGGAGATTGCAGTACTGCTGCTCTAACTTTTCGATGATTCGTGCTATTGCAATTCTTCTCTCAGGTCCCCTTCGTACAAATGACACATTCCCTACTGTTCTCAATGAAGTTGCTCAATTTACAATTTATTGTCGTCCAGGCCCCCGTCCGCTTGTGGGAACAGCGAATCGTAAACGATAAACATGCTGCACTGCAATGACCGAGTGCGCATTTGAAAAATAAGCTTCAACACAAATTGACCTCTCCTCGCATGTCCAATGCTTGATGGCAACTGAAAGGCTGACGAATACAAATCTACCGTCAGCCACTATAAACCACACGTACTCTCTACTCTCTTCGACTAACAGTGCCGCCACAGCCTGCAGTGCAAAAATCAAATTATTTGAAAAATACGCTTCAACACAAATTGACTCTCCTTAAATGTCAAATTCATGATGGGAACTGAAAGGCTGACGAATACTAATCTCCCTTCAGACACTATAAGCCACGTGAAATTTCCACTCTCTTTGACCAACAGTACCGCCACAGCCTGCAGTGCAAAAAAGCAAAATTTCACGCTCCACGTAAACATGACTTTGGACAAACATCCAGTTTGGGACCATTCAGGACGGCCCAATATTTTCCATATAGACTCCTTACAAATGATCAGGAGGCCCATTGAACGGCTTCTACAAGAACATACGGATATCAAACAACAATAAATCAAAATACAAAATTATGTTTCCTATTTAACTAAATTTGGGTAACGAACCCTAGGCCCAAAAGGAGTCCCATTTAATTTTGGAACAATGGAGTTTTCTGACAAATTCAAACAGATATTAATTTGTGTTTATAGCGCTGTTCACGTTACCGACTTCTACTAGTTTATTTTTATATAAAAAAAACTGTTTTCGTTGCAATTGATTTTTATGTATTTTCAGAGTTTGGAAATGAGATCATTTCTGAATAGGAAAGTATTTTTAATTTTTAGGAAAAAGGCTGAAACTGGATTGCCAGTTTTTTACTTAAAATCTACAACATTATCGCTACTACGATACTAAGATTATTCGCCCTGCCACACTTGCTGCAGACATATAACCAAACCAAAGGAAGCAGCACAAGTCCTCCTAACATATTTCAACAAATGGAAAATATTTGTGAATGCGGAAAAAAGAAAACCAATATATATTGCCCAGAGATGTGTCATTTTTAATAACACAGAGATACTTTGAGAATATAAAGTAAAATACCTCGGCTTATATTGGACTTCAGACTAACATTCAAGGACAATATATCATATGTCATTGAATATTAAAATCATTTAATACGACTGTTATATCCCTTTATCAACAGAAACTCTCTTTTAAATAATTAAAACAAAATATTTACTTTTAAGCTAGATTTTAAAGCTGTTCTTGTGTGTGGATGCCCTTCATGGAGCAATGTGACTCCAACTCTTGTTAAGAGTCTTCAAATAGCTAAAAATAAAGTTTTAAAATGATTCTGACTCTTTCCAGGCGTTACTCAACAACATGTCTCCACAAAGTTGCAAAAGTGAAGTAAGTTAATGATAGATCAACTAGACTTAAAGAAAATTTTACCATCTGAACAACCAGTTTTGTTCAGGATAGCCATTTTAAAGATTAGGTCCTTTTTTATTTGCGCTTAGAATCGTCGACTTCACTTTCATAAAACGCGCATATCTCTGGGAGGGAACACTTTTGGGGCATGGGATCGGTCTCATTCGATGCTCAGATGTTGTCCACATCAAAAAAAAAAAAGTGAAAAGTTGATGAAAAGTTTTGTTCAGGAGAGCCATTTCAAAAATTAGGCCCTTTTCTATTTGCGCTTAGAATCGTCGACTTCACTTTCATAAAACGCGCACATCTCTGGGAGGAAACACTTTTGGGGCTGGGATCGGTCTCATTCGATGCTCAGATGTTGTCCACATCAAAAAAAGAAAAAAAAATTAAAATTGATTTTTATTACCCATAGGTCCCTTTCTCCAAGCGCTGTCACATATAATAAAATTTCTTTATTAATATTTAAGTAGCATTGGCTTATACAAACCTAAACTCTTTGTCATTGTAGATAATAAGAAAATTAAATTGTTGTATTAACAACATAAAAATTGAATTGAATTAAAAAATACCAACAGTCGCTGTTTTCAAAACACGGGTTAAAAACCCGGAAATTGCAAAAAACCCCGGATTTTTTGGATTCTCTATTCAGTGATTTCGAGCGTGTCTAAACCAATGGTTTGGTTTTTAAAAAATGTTTTCAGGTACTTTTGAACCATGGTTCTGGTTCGGTTCAATGGTGGTTCAAAAATCAGTTGAAAAAATATTTTTGAGTAATTTATATTTATTAAAAACAAATACTGAAAACTAAGATTTGTACCTATTTACCAAAATTTATAAAATAATACGTGGCATGCACATGAATAGATTCGTATTCATCTAAAAAAAATGCGTTTGATGCATTTTAATTTTTTGTGGTTTTTAGGTCGGTTCATAGAGCATAAAAGTGATGATATTGTTCGGTTCAAAACCGCCTCGGTTTCACTTCGGTTTTCATCCCATCCTTAATGATATTTGCCACTATTAGATATTTTCATTAGATTTCAATGAAATATTGATAAACACGGATAAGTATGTCAAACCGGTGCAAGTCTTGATAAAGCCCCTATCAAATCTGATTTTACCCTCATTTGCTCCCACACATGTGGTGCTTAAATCCCTAGTAATACACAATTTATGTCATAGTTATGCTTGATTCCCAGACTTATAAAATCCAGCTAACCATAAAATAACATGGAGAAATCCGTATGCCCATTAAAAGTTTGGCAATGTTGCGTCACTTCCAAATGTGTTGGTTAAGCCAAAATGAATTCATTCATTACTTTTATCCTAAAAGGACAACAAAACATTTTTCTTACCTTGCGACCAGGTCCGGCAAACTTTTTTCTATTTACAAAAAAAACAGCTAAAAACAACTAAAAACCAACACACCCCAATTTAGGTCACACCAACCAATTCTACGCAATGTTTACCTCAACACTCAACACACACGAACCCTGCCACTTTGGGGATTTCAAATTGCATTGGGGAATTACGAGTAGCCTGCGACGGGTAACGGGTCTAGGAAAGTTATGGTATTCCCATTTGTTAATACTACCAATATTTTAATAATAAAAAAACAAACGAAAAACACTACAAAGGAAATTAAAACACAATGCAAAGAAAAACAACAGGAGAGGGGGCAGCAGAAACAGTGCAGCGTAAAAACAACAAAATCCAACTGAAAACTTGCCATATCACCAACACTAACGTCACCATCACCGCCGTCGTCGTCATCGTCTTCGACACCGTCATTGTTGTGCTTCAAACAAACAATGGCCGCACCATGGAGCGGTGGAGTAATGAATGGCATGGTTGGAGGAGCTGCGTTTTCATAGGACCACACCATTACCAGGCAACTGATGGTCGGGCGGACGGATGGACGGACGGACGGATGAACCACGACGCAGTGAGTGAATACTGTAACGTTTTTTCTCCATTCTGCTGGTGTTGCTGCTGTTGTCGCCGTTGTTGTTGTGGTTTTCGAATAATTTAAAATTAACAAAAGACGACTGAAGCGAATAGCGACGGAGCAGTGCTGCGATATTGTTTTGTTGCATGGAGCACGAAGAAAAACGCCACAATGTTAATTAAGAGAAGAAAAAAAGCACAAGACGCAAACAAACGCATTTCAAGACAATTTAATTGTTTAATAAAGTTTTGTATTCGTTTTGTTTTCTTAGCTTTTTTTAACAACTTTCTTCAATTCAGTCTTGTTTGGAGGTTAAAAAAAACACACAACTCAAATTGCGTTGAACATAATGTTAGACACGACTTCAAAATATTCCCAGGCCGGAGTACTTTCAGATACTTGGGATATTTATTTTATTAATACAGTTTCAGCATGAAGATCCTGGCCGTGTGTGTGTGCCAAAGTGTGGCATTAATAATTGTGGTGTTTTTTAAGAAGCATCGACAATTAAGACTTGATGGTAAAAACGCAATAGATAGCAAAAAGTGGATCGCCCTCTATTTATGTAAAGGGCGATCCAAATCGTTTTAAGCCCTGCACTACACTGTGGAACAGGGTATTGTAATTTAGGTTCATTGTAAATGTTTGTAACTACCAAATATACTTGAGCTTGAACCACCTTTAAGTATACCGATTGTGGTCCAACCATAATACACGATGCTAATTGTTAGTCACACCTTAACGTCAAGTTTTTTTTTGCTAAACTTAATATAATATTTCTTTATTTCAGTGTTTGACAAATTTAATTATGGAGAGCCATACAATAAGGCGGTGTGTTAAACTGTTGAAGCCTTTTACGAAATTGGGCTTTCAATCAAAATGAATTTCGTACACTTTGTGACTTTTTTTGCTCAAATTTCAGCAAACCGTCTCTGAAGGAAATGTGAGAACATTTGTGCATGGCCGCCAATATCATATGATTTTACACCGTTGGACTTATTTCCTTGGGGATATTTAAAACAAAAGTGTGCGTTAATTAGCCAAAAACAATTCAAAAGCTAAACCTTAAATAATTCGGCACATTAACGACATTGAACCTCCTTTATGTCACAGTCACTGAAAATATGGACCATGGGATATAGATATGCCACCGATCCCGTAGCGAGCATTTGACTAATATTTTGCTACACTCATAGATCCCTCTCTTGCAATGAAAAATATAGAGATAATTATCTGAAAACTCTTTGTTTTATTTAAATTTAACTTTGTGTGTTTTAGTTGGGCCTCCCTTTTTAATGATCTGCTCAGAGTCACTGATGATATGGACCATCGGATAGAATGCCACCGAAGCCGCGGCAAGCATTTGGCTGTTATTTTCTTTCTTTCACGCTTCATCCTTCTCTCATAATAAGAGATATAAAAATAATTCTTTAAAAAATTTTGTTTAATTTACAACTAACATTGTTCGTTTTAGTTGGACTGCCCTTGATATTACGATGGACCAACAATCTATTCTGTAGGTATATTTATTTATTTAGAGGTATTTTTTCAGAACAAAAAACCATAAAAATTCAAATCAAGTGTGGAATCTTTATTGGTTATTTGGAAGTACATTTTATGGCATTTATTTTTTGAATATAATTTCCTTCATATGTTGACCGCAACTACGCCTCAGGGTGTCCATTTTGAGGGTCCAATTTTAGATGCCTAGTTCGAGCATTTTGACCGCTATGGCTTTAATGACACGCATAATGAAAGTTGGCTTCCAAAACCCGAATCGTAGCTGGTTTGTCAGCATAGACTTTGGATTTTACGTAACCCCAAAGAAAAATGTCTAAAGGTGTGATATCATTCGATCTAGGCGGCCAACTCACCTGTCCAAAACGTGAAATTAGCTGCTTTTCGAAATGACCTCTCAATAGATCCATTGTTTGAGCAGCTGTATGGCAAGTGGCACCGTCCTGTTGAAACCAAGTGTCGTCAAGATTACGGGCTTCAATTTCAGGCAGCAAACAGCCCGATATCATGACACGATAACGAGCACCATTCATGGTTACGTTCCGGCCATCATCATCATCATCATTTTTGAAAGAATATGCACCAATGATTCCACCAGCTTATAAACCGCACCAAACCTTGATTTTCTCTGGGTATAATGGCATCTCTTGTTTGTTTATTGACTTTGCCGTTGAGCCTTCTGGCCTCGTCGCTGAAGAAAATTTTGGTTGAAAACAGCGGATCTTCCCGTTACTCGCCGAACGCTCATTTCAAAAATAAATGCCATTAAATGTTTTTTTCAAATTACCAATAAAGATTCTAGACTTGATTTAAATTTTTGTATCTTTTTTGTTCTGAAAAAAAAAACTCTAGATGGATCAGCCTATATAGTACGCATGCAAATGATCCGTGAGGAAAACGGTTAACCGAATATTTAAGTTTTAAACATTTCTTAAAAAGCAACTGTCTCCTCTTGAACTCCGCAGGGGCAGGTGGTTGCACCAGCATCCTAATAGGTGAACCCAAGAGCTCCACTGCGAGATAAAATTACATTTCTGGTAGTCCTATTTTTCCTCTATGCATGAGGTTAATGGTGTGTGTTTGAGTTCCGCAAATGCTTGGCGTGGTGTTGCGTTATCAACCTGGTGCTACGACCCACAGAATAGCGGGGATGTCAGATAGTTCTCAAACCCTAACCAAGAGGTAGGTGATGCCTAGACAGCTAAGCTCCAAATTAAAAACCCTCCAGTATATTAGAGGAGCGTTAGTAGTAGCTAACCCGAAAGCTATGAAGCTCCCTGGTTGAGAATCGCGTTGAAATCACACACTGTTTGCTGCTTTGGACTAAAAGATAATAGCTACTTAGTAGGGACATAAATATTGTTACAACAATGGACACACCCATTTCAATAGTAAAAGTCAACATACCCCGTTAATGTCATATGGGTTTTTAAAGCTAACCTTAATAGCGTTTGACTGTAACGGGATTTTAAAATTGTTTCAACTTTCATCCTGGAGTGGTCAGATAATGAGAACCGTAATGGCGCTTTTCAAGTGTGAAATAAAAAAAGCGATATTTTCAAAACGCTCCGTCCACTAGGGATTAGCCGCATGTTCGTCTACCGATGCATAAAACTGTTTGAGGAGACTGGAGATGTAAAAGACCGCCACTGGTCGGGCCGCCCACGCTCTGTTCGAACACCGCATGTCATCAAAGCCGTTAAGCCCGTGATATGAGTATCACGCAAAAGTCCATGAGTCGAATCATTAAAGAAGACTTGCGACTTGGAGCATTCAAACGACGTACCGGGCATTTATTGACTGCAGCTTTAAAAAAAAATGCAAACGTCTTTTTGTAAAGCACGCTGATATCTCGCACAGAAAAATGTTGTTCACCGATGAAAAAAATTTTACCGTTCACGAAAAATTTAACAAGTAAAACGATAAGAGTGTATGCGCGGTCATCTAAGGAAGCATCTGAACTGATCCCAAAGGTGGAAAAGGGTCATCGCCCAGCTTCAGTCATGGTTTGGTGGGGTGTCTCCTACGATGAGGTCACTGACCTGCATTTCTGCGAACAAGGAGTCAAAACATCGGCCAAAGTATACCAAGAAACCGTTTTGGAAGCTGTTGTGAAGCCTCTTAACAATTCCCTGTTCCAAAACCAGCCAGCAGGATTTTGCGCCGGCCCATAAGGCTAAAACGAACTAGGCATGGCTTCGAAACAATTTGCCGGCGTTCATTTCCTCTGAATAATGGCCCTCAGGCAGTCCAGATTTGAACCCATTGGATTACAAATTGTGGACGGTTTTAGAGGACAAGGTTTGTCACAAAAGATACCCGAACATTGGATCTCTTAAGACTGCTTTGATTCGACCTGTGGCCAATTTTCCAATGGACGAGGTTCGTGCAGCTATTGACGATTGGACAGTGCGACTTATCAAAAGGCAAAAAACGGCTAGACAAAAGGCGGGCATTTCGAATAAGTAGATTCTTTTTGGATACAATATACATCAGTAAATATGTTAAAAAATATTTGGTCCAAAAACATTCAGTACTTTTTATTTAAAAGCATAAAAGGAGTGTAACAGTATTTATGTCCCTACTAAGTAGATTCCTGTTTTAAACAGCGCTGTTGAATTTGGCTAACATGGGACGACTTCAACTCTGAACGACTACGTTTAGACCAAAAAACTAAAGTTCTGTTGCAAACAGCGCTGTTGAATTTGGCCTACTACAACTCGGAACGACTCCGTTCAGACTAAAAAACTAGAACTAGATTTCTTATGCAAACAGCGCTGGGGAATTTGGCTTAAATGTGACGACTACAACTCTGAAAGACTCCGGGCTCAGATTCTGCACTACAACTCGCAACTTCGTACTCCGATTACAGAATTTGACTCCAAACTCTAGCTAAATATATTCGATACCGGCTACAAAGCCATTTAATACTTTTTTAACCCTATTTTTTATTTTTTATCATATGTGACAGCGCATAGAGAAAGGGACCTAAGGGTAAAAAAAATAAATTTTCACTTTTTTTTCATGTGGACAACATCTTAGCATCGAATGAGACCGATTCCATGCCCCAAAAGTGTTCCCTCCCAGAGATATGCGCGTTTTATAAAAGTGAAGTCGACGATTCTAAGCGCAAATAGAAAGGGGCCTAATCTTTAAAATGGCTTTACTGAACAAAACTTTTCATCAACTTTTCACTATTCTTTTTTGATGTGGACAACATCTGAGAATCGAATGGGACCGATCCCATGCCCCAAAAGTGTTCCCTCCCAGAAATATGCGCGTTTTATGAATGTGAAGTCGACGATTCTAAACGCAAATAGAAAGGGACCTAATCTTTAAAATGGCTCTCCTGAACAAAACTGGTTTTTAACCTTAGGTCCCTTTCTATTTTGCGCGTCACATACGAGTATGTGGTTCTTTGTTTAGGACAACAAACAAAAATCAGATTGCTCTTGAAAACATCCCACTAGGAATGCCATTGATTCCATTTGAGATTTTCTAGTTGGAAGTATTGACAGCTCCTTTAATACCCATAAATTCAATTTTAGTCCTGAAATCTTATTCGATCTTCTTAAGATGTCGACAAATTGTCAAACTAAAATATGGTTCAGAACGAAATCATTAAATGGACTACTGATTATGTTCTATTCGGAACTATCTGACTTTTGCCAAACTCCTCAGCCCTGTTTTTACAGCAACATTTTTAGTTCCTGTAAGTGAATGTTCCCAGGAACCTCTACACGCAGCCTTCCTTGTAGAATAATTGAAAACACTTGAGTGATAATTTATGTTTTTAATAAAATTTGTTATTTTATTTAGGTTTTTTACTTTTCTTGTGTTTGCTTGTTCTTTCATCTTTTTGTTGATTTTTTTTGTAGTAAATCACTAACTAAAATGTACAATAAATGATAAAACTAAAAAAATAAAACAATTGTTAACATTTTGTGTTTAAATAAATACATTTACAGTTCTTTTGTGTTGTTCTTAATAAGTATAAATTATTTTTTTTAAAAATAAATACAATTCTTTAGTTTAGTTAAACTTAGACTTAAAACTAAAAAATGACTTCAGTGCTGTGGATTTTTTTATACATAGTAATAATTCGTTTATTTAATTTTTATACATAATGGCTTAAACAGACTGGCGAAAACTAATAGAAATCCGAAACTAACTACTAGTTCTGTCAGTCTGAATAAGCTTTAAGAGTAATTTTTAAAATGAAAAAATCGAAAAGAATACATGATAGGGTGTTCCTTATAAAGAGAGATCATTTCTTAGACGAAATTTATTTACAATGATTCCCTATAATAGTGGCTCACACTCTTTGCACATACGAAAAATGTATGTGTATAGGAGTCACAGTGATCCGAGATACTCGTTTTTTTGTTAGCCTACTTTTAAATGCTAAAAATCTTACAAAACTAAATGTCTTTGTTCGGTTTGTTTGTTTTCATGTCTTTTTTTTCTTGTTCTTGTTGTTTTTAAATTGGTTCTGTACAATGTGGGTTCTGCTGAGGGGTTGCAAAAATAAAAGTCCTTAAAAGTTACGATAGTCTGGCATCACAGTTGACCACTTTGAAATCGAAGGGGTTTAGGCCCATATACTTAAGTTTTGGCGATGATACGTTAACGGTGCTTGTGGCAGAGGATAGTTTTCCGAAGTTCTCGCCTGGCCTTGGCCGGGTCTCTTCCAACTTCCCGTCGTGTCCCACAATCAGTGTTGGTGTTGGTAACGCATTGTCTGGGCTTGGCTGGCATGCGCATTCGGGCTGGCCTGGTGCTTCTGTGTGCCATGGTTGAAGGAACGACGGCCGGTGGTGCTGACGCTCAACATTTGTGGGGGATTGCGCAGGGGCAATGCTGGTGGCACCGGTGGCGGTGTGGGAGTCTTAACTCTTTGGCCATTGGTCTGCTCCAGCGGTATGGAGTAGTGTGTGTTGCTGTAGATGTAATTGGGATCCAAAATCTCCGTACTGGTGGTGGAGGTCGAGTAATCCTGTGAGGTGCCATAGTGCATGGGCTGCTGTTGGTAGTTAATGTTCTGCTCTTGATTGCCCGACGACGAGTGTATGATGGGCAGATCGGCATAGGAATAGCAGGAATCACCCACAGCTGCGGTTTGTTGCAAAAAATGAGGCTTGGTATAATGATTCAGCTTTTGCATGGCCGGATTGGCGGCATTGTTCTTGATGTGCATCACAAAGGAGTCCGCATCTTCGATGACCGTTTGAGGCTTAACCACAGTTTTCTTCTCGCTCATAATGGTGCCCGTAGGCACTTGCAGTTGTTGGAAGTTCTTTTGCTCGCCATTCAAAGGCACGGGGCACATGGGACCATAGTGAGCCTGACCCATATTGTGGGGCGTATAGGTGTTGGGGAAGGTTGAGTGGATGCCCAAACTGCAGGGATGATGTTGATGGCGGGTCATGTAGTCCTCGTCGCAGAAAGTCTTTTGGTATTCACGTTCTTTGCGGCCCAAAGCAGAGTTGCCAAACAAACCGCCCTTCAGGTATTCACGAATCTTACGGCGGCAACGATAGACAATCAAGACCAGGGTGGTAATGGTGGCGGCGGTACCAACCAGCAGAGCTCCAATCAAGGCCTGTTTGCGGGGATCGGTGTGAGTGCAGCCCATTAAGGCAGGATTGAGGTTCTTCAACTCTTCGCCTCTCAAGCGTTCGGGGAATTCACACAGCACTTCACTGACACTGTCGCCGGTACTATTTTTGCTGACCAGCAAATTTCTCAGCCACATGACACGACAATCGCAGGCAATGGGATTTTCCGAGATGTCCAAAGTGTGCAGATCCTGCCAGGGGAACAAACCTTCGGCCAAGGTAGTCAAAGCATTGGCTTTCAGATTCACATACTTCAAATGGGGCAAACCGCTTAAGGCTCCTTCTTGCACTTCATTCAACATTTTGTTCGAGGCCAAATTCAGGTACTCCAAATTGGTGTTGCTCGAGAAGGCACCATTCATAATACGCTTCAAACGCAAAGCACCGGTGATTTCCAAACGTTTCAACTGTTTCAGGCCCACAAAGGCACCCTCGAGTATGGCCTCAAAGTCGTTTTGACCCAAGAACAATTCTTCCAAGCGCCCCAGCTGGCTAAGACTGTTGGTGGGCACACGGTCCAAACGGTTGTCGGACAAGTCCAAAATGCGCAGCGCTTCCAAGCCTTGGAAAGAATCATGCGAGATGTTGCGCAAACCGGCACCTTTCAAATTCAAACGCGTCAGGCCTTTCAGATCCTGGAACGCAGCCGAGGGTACGGTCAACAAAGTGTTAGTGCCCAAAAAGAGTTCGGCCAACAAAGGCATGGCCTGGAAGTGTATGGGATCGGGCACCGATGTCAAAGCATTATCATCCAAATACAAGATTCTCAGTTGCGACAAACCATCGAAAGCCTTGGGGTCCAAGAAACCAATGCGGTTTTCGCCCAAATTCAATTCTTCGATTTTACCCAAAGGCGCAAAGGTACCCTGGTGCAGCTCCGAGATGAGATTCCCCCGCAAATTCAAAACGGTCACAGCCGAGAGACCGATAAAGGTCTTATTACTAATCTGGCCAATTTTATTGTACTGCAAATGGACTTCCTGCAATTTGCGCTGATAGGCAAAGGTGCGCTGAGGTATATTCATCAAATGGTTTGAAGACAAATCCAAGAAGGTCAATTCAGCGTAAAACTGAATGGATGAATCGATGGTCTTGATTTTGTTGCTCTTGATGACCAGCCTTTGAATCGAAGGATTCAAGGCAATGGGCAACACATCCAGCTGGCCCTCGCCACACTGGACAATGAGCGTGTTGTCATCACACTGGCAGCCAGCCGGGCAGTTGGCCAAGGCAGACGTTGAGGAGGCGGCAAACAAAAGCACCAAGGTGCTTAGGGCCATAGTACGTTCTAAGGCGTTGGACATCATGTTTTTGAAACGTTTTTTTTTTGTTCTTCAGTTGGTCGAAATTGTTAATGCGATGAATGTGAAAATGATAAAATTAAAAAAAAAATGTTGTTGAAATCGATGGTTTGCGATGTTGAACGGGAGGGGGATGTGTTAAAGTTCCATAATCTGCAAAACGAAGAAAAAACGAACATTAGTTTTATAACAAAATTAACAAGAGTTTATTTTACAATTTAAGATAAATTTGAAGAGCTTAGAATATTTGAATTTTTATACAATCTCTTTAATTTTGGAAAGATAAAATATCAAGTTTTAATATGAGAGTGAATGCCAATTAATTTAAACATAAAAATTCTAAACAGTTTAAATGATGCCTCTAATATAAAAATGTTCAAGTTCTTAGTAAGAAAATTCCAAATAATCATTAAAAGTATTGAGGAAATGTTGAATTTTAATGTGAAAATTAGGCGAATTTTATTGACATTCAATGAAAATTAAAAGATTTGAAACAGGCGTAACTATAGATTTTCAATTTCCAAAATCTTAGTAAAAATTATAAAATATACAACACTTGTATACGTTTTTTTATACTAGTTTTGAAATTCTAAAATATTTTGCTGCAACTTCAAGATTTCCTGTTTTGAATATTTTTTGTATGAAATTTCACATCTCATTTTGAAATCTAAAAGTTGAGCAAGGAATGTATTTAAAAAATAGAATTTTTCAAAATTAAAGATGTTTTTAGATTTTACTAGTGTTTCAACAAATTAAATATTTCTTCAAAAATATTTTATTTGCTAAAATTTAATTTTTTGAGAAATTCAGAACATTAATTTGGCGGCACAGACTACGAGTAAATCATGTTAAGCAAATTGCAATTTTTATAATTAACTTGAGATTTATTTCTTTTAGCAATTGTTCTTAGCAAACAATTATTTTGAGTTTTTCCTCAGGTTTTCAAAATTTCTATCGAGTTTCGAAACTTCCTGAACTCCATATCTATTTTATGCCATCACTTTGGCTTTAACACCCACCTTTTTGAAGTTGGTTTTCGTTTGTTTTTTTTTTAGTTTTTCACGATATTTAGAATTTTTCGAAGATGTTTTTCCTTTTTTAAAATTTTCACTTTAAATTTTTCAGTTCACAATATTTTCTTATATTCAAGTTTTGTTTTTATTTTCAAAAACTGCTTTGAGTTTTTGTTTTCAAGCCGTGAGCGATAATCCAAGAGCTCGCTTTAGTCACGGTGCTTGTGTTAGTTAGGTTTTTTTTTTCGTAATTTTTGAGTTTGTTTATGTTTCAAATGCGAAGTTTTCATATATCTTTGACGAGAATATATAAACTGCATTCACGTACCTCTGACATTAAGATTGACGTTCTATTTCTCATAAGAGAGACGTTTACAACTGTATTTAGTATACAACCGTACACGATGAAGCAACGAACTACACTGATTTTCTGTTGCAACTAGCGTTATAACAATACCTCGGTTTCGTCGCAACTCTATTGAAATTCATAAGAGCGTAACTAATAAACACAAAGAGTATAATACGAACAAAACTCTCTGAAATACGATAGACAGAGAGCATAACACCCAGAGAGAGTTGAAAAACAACGTGGTGCGATAAGGAGAGCGAGAGCAAGACAGAACAGAAACATACAAAGGTAAAGAGACAAACAGGTTTTCTTAAGCGAGAACAACAACGAGAGTGTGTGAGCAAAAGAGAGAGCCAAAGACCGTGAGTATGCGCAGAGAGAGACATATGTGGACATAAATTACCTACACCTTTAGTTTGAGCCCATTAAAACGGCAGATGTTTTCTGTGCAGACAATGCATTTTAATGCTTAACAGAGAACAACATGCAGAGATATTCTTAGAGAGCGGAAACTCTCACAAGAGCATAAGTAAAGAAACGAAACAGCGCCAGATGGCGCTATATGTACTAAAGTAGCCAATTTGGGAGTATTTTAAAACAAGTTCTTTTAGAGTTGGAACTCGCGAGTAATTCACTTACCTGTATATTTTTGTATTGAGAGAAAATATTTCGTTGTTCTCGCTTCTTTGGAAATTTTGTTCATTTGCCGATGTGGATGCAATTTGACATTTCTGAGCAACGTTATTCTCAGTTGTCCTCTGTGACAATTGAGTTCGCAGCGACGGAATTTTGTGAATGTCAACATTTTGGAAGATTTTTGTTTTGAACAAGAAAAAAATCGTAAATTTTTTACGTAAAAATTGTTTGTTATTTTGATTGTCACGGAAATATTTGTGTGAATTTTTCGAGCATTAAACAAAATTATTAAGCAATTTAGCTAAACAAGTGGAAAATTAAGATAAATGAAAAAAACAAAAATATGTGCGCAATTTGTGAATTATTTGTTGCTGAATAATTAACTAAAATTTGTTGTCATTCGCGTTTAGGCAATAAAGTTGAATAGAAAAATTATACATTTTCAATAGGCCGATAGTCTTAATTGATAGTGCTTTTTAATTAGTTTTTATTATAATTTTAATTGTAATAAAACGATAAATAAATAAAAGCTGAAATTTAACAAGACGGAGTTTTGAAGAAAATTAAAAAAAAACAATTAAATAAAACAATGGCAAAAACTAATCCAAATTTTAAGCATTTAAAAGTTGACTTAACAATTTTGTACGAATCTTGAATTGAAAAACCTTATTTGGCAAGGAAAATGTATTCCAAAATTTAAAGGATTAAAAACAAAGAATCCAATATATTTGTTTTCAAACGAAATAGTAATTAATTCTATTTTTATCGACAAGAAATCCTTGTTTTTGAGACTATACCAACATATCATTTGCGAAACTTGATTTTTAAAGGTTTTGCATAATTTGCTCCAAATTTTAAGGATACAAATGTTGAATGTAATTACTTACAAAATGTAATTGCAATGTAATTACTTACAAAATGTAATTGCAATGTAATTACTTTGAAGTACTCATATATAAGGGATTATTCGCTCTCAAAGAAAGTAGTAATTTATTTTTTTCTTAATGGAAAAACCCCTTTGAGACTATGTCAATTTGAGTTCTTCATTTTTAAAGTTATGGAAACCATTGCAGCTGCGTTTGCTATAAATTTGAAGGATTCGAAATAAGTTTATACAATTTTGAATTCAATTCGTTCGTGTTTAAATAAGTAAGCCATTGCTTTAGAGTTTTGCATTGCAAGTCACCTGAACATTTGAATGTTATTGAAATGTCAAGCTCGTAGTGGAAATTTATCCAGGTCGCATGAAACGGCGTATTTTATGTTTCCAGTGTCCGTCTGCTCTAAAATTGTAATCGTTATTAAACAATGGGTTTTGAAAGAAATCGTGTTCCAGCAATATGAGCAAAACTGAATCTTTTTAGCACAGTCGAAAAATGATCCCTGATAAGGAAACAAAATTATTAAAAAATTTAATAGGTTTTGCTTCGGCTGTAGCAAAAGCAACACTCTCAAAGTGCTGACTTAAAAATTAATGACAATTTAAATAAAATTAAATGGACGCATATACGAGTAGTCTAATCTTAAATATTAGCGTGTGACAAGACATCAATAATTTCCGAAAAATCACACAATGTTTAGTACAATTTAGTCGTGCTTTATTTAAGAAGCGAAAAATTCACTTAAGCACCACTAAAGAGAAAACTTTAAAGCTGTATTCACAAAACCTGCAAGTTATTTATTTTACATTAATGTGTTGACGTTAGGCGTCAAAAATAGTTTGTTTCGAAAATTTAAAAAAAAAGTATGCAACAAAACGCTAAGCGGATTCGCTTAAGTCCGCTTAGTTCCGTTGAAACCCCCTTTTATGTTTTGTTTTCTATACATCCCATTTTGTCAAACCAAGCGATTTTAAAGCCAAATTTTTAGTTAATTAAAAGTTTGAGGTCTTTGAAAACGATTTAAAATTATTGCCTTAACGGGGTTATAAGCGAATTATTTTCGCTAGCCAAATAAAACACACCTTTTGTATTTTTAAATGCTTAAAATAATTTAAGTTTATACAAGATCATAAAACGCGACATCATTTAGAAAAATATCAAAAAGTGCGGTTTTGTTCGCAATTTGTTTTGCTTTTGTCAATATTTAATGAATTAAAGCCGATATTCTAAAAATGCCTTAATAATAAACGCAAATTTTAAGAAGAAAAAAATAACAAATGCTATCGAAAACAAAATATTTCTGTGACAACAATTTAAAAAATTATTTTACAAATGTGTAGTTATAAAATATTTTACGTAAAACTTTTGCGATTAAAAATTGGTCAAAAAGTTCATGCCATTAAATATGACGAAATTCTCAAGGATTTCCGAGATGTAAAATTATGATGAATGAATTTCTATAAAAATATTCCACTTAATTTCTTTTTCAGAGATTTTTACAGCTGTATTACAATAAATTGAATATTTATATACTCGTACTTATAGTTAGGGCTGTGGATAGAAAATGATATTGTCAGATGTCCTGTCTGTTCAATTGAAAACCATTGAAAAGTAATGATGCTATAGTTCAATAATTATTCTTAATATATTCAATAATGAAAAAAATAACAGAAAATTCTAATGGTTTATTTTTAACAATATAGATTGTTGTTTAGATAAAAGAAATCATCAAAGTTTTAAACGAAATTCGTTCAAATGTTAAAGACTCATTTTAAAATGTCCGCTAAATAAACTTATTTGAATTCTAATACTTTAACATTAGTGCATGCCATTAAATGTGACGACTTTCCAAGGATTTCATAGATGTAAAGTTATGATGAATAAATTTCTATAGAAAATATTGCACTTAATTTCTTTTTTAGAGACTTTTACAGCTGTATTTGAATAAATTGTAAGCTGTATTAGAAAATTTTGAAAGTTTTAGAATTCAAATAAGTTTATTTTGCGGATATTTTGAAATGAGTCTAAAACATTTTAACGAATTTCGTTTAAAATTTTAAAGGAAATAATTTGTTCTTTTTTAATCTAAATAAACACTCTTTATAATAATTTACTTTCAAAACGCAATATGCAAGTCTGAAAAGGTAAACTGACATTGCAAGTTTCGCACTTGTCTATCCAGAGGAAAATTTTAATTTTGAAAATGTTTGAATAACTGTCTTCCCTAAAGTTTTAGGGCCATATTCATAAAAATTTACAAAAGGTTTAAAATTCAAATTTTCTTAATAAAAATGTTCTTTAAACCTATTGTAAGTTTTTATGAATAAGGGAGTTAATTATTTAAAACAAACGGGTTTTAAGTTCTCTAAAAACAAAATGATTTTTATATTCAGGAAGATTATCGCGTAGCGACCTCCTTTTTAAGAGTGGACGATATTCTAAATTTGTTATTTTATTTGCAACACCACGAAAATATTATTGATCGTAGTTAAATTCTTAGACGATTTAGCCATGTTTTTGTCGTCCGCCGGTGTGTCTCTTTAAAGCACGATAGGGGTCAAACAAATCAAACTAAGTTACTGAAATTGGCATGATGATGCCTTTTGGTCATAAGGCGTTTGTAAATGAGCGAAATCGGCTCAGGGGGAAAAAGGTTAATCTCTTAGAGCTAAAGGTACCTCGGTAAAAGTTAAACTTTTTTGAGTACAATGGTAAAAATGGTTACTGTTAGTTGGGACGCACTAAATACTTCAAAGAACAGCCTGTTCTAAGGACCGGATTGACCCAAAGAGCAATTCTTCGGGCAAGGGCACAGTTGCCGCTACAACAACTTCAAAAAAGGACAAAAACACCTTTCGCATAGTCAAAACAGCCGATTAAAACTTAATTTAGACAAAAGGGTACTCAAATAAAAGAAAATTTAGCTACAAATCCAAAAATTTGTTATGTTTTGGCTGAAATTGTGGCCGAAAGTGACCAACAAACGTTTTTTTGTGCTTTAGTACCGTAGAAACGGTGGGTAGTATTTAAGGTTTGGCCTGTACGAACTTAACCACATTTCTATTTGTTTATGTTAAAATTCTTCTCTTTAATGTGCAAACATCGGTCGGTCGACCACATTGAGTTTTACCCGATTTAAGGTTTTGTTGCTTTAAAGGGCTCAAATTATATCAGATTATGCTGGAACTTCACGTGCTACTTAACGTGTATTCAATATTCATTTAATTTACATTTTAAGGCCGATGTTAGTCCGCGCCGCTCTATAGAACAAATTTTAAATGCTTTCTGGCCTAAAGAAAGCATAGTATATTTTGCGCGACCTATACATTACTTTGGCGGAGTTGAACCTAATTTTAATTAAGCCCTCATGAAGTTTGGTTGTTGAAGCCGAAATCATGAACCATAAAGCAAAGTTTGTCACATGATTGCCTTTGACGAGATTTTGCAAAAGTCGCTTAGACCAGTATCGTTTCTACAAATTCTAGAAACACATTTATTTGTCTGTTGTAATGTTGCGCTTAGTAACAATTACAAAAATTAAAGTTTGCAGAGGTTAAGAAAGTGCATTAAACTGTGTTTGAAGAATTTAAAAAAATATATTTTTGGAATTCAAAACAAAACCGTCTGACGTTCTTTCTTGGAACAAAACTGTAATGCAAACAATTTGAAGACTCTACGTATGGACAGTGAAGTGTGCATAGCAAGATCCAAAAAAAAATATTCCAAACTCAGAATCAAATATGTCAATTGTAGTTGTGCTTTTGTAATTAAATTCCATGAAATTTGTCTGTAAAACTTTCATTAGCCATTAGTTAGAGTAATACCGAAGGACTTCAGGTAACCTCTCAACTTGACCTCTTTTAACTGTACATAGTAATATTTGGTATATTTCTTTGGCTAGTTGAAGGCAAATATTGAGAGTAGCTCTTTGCTGATTTTCGGTATCAGTTGCCAAAGTCCTATACTTATTTATTTTGTCAACATGGAAAACATAAATTTAAGGTGATTAAACAAACTTAAAGAAAAACACTTAAATCGAATTGGGAGACGCCGAATGGCCTAGGACATTAACCTTTAAAAACTAATTTGATTCAAATATTTGATGTAACAAAGTCGACTTGTTTTATTCGGAAGATCCAACTTTCGATAACATATGCCAGCATTACCACTACTGTCACGCGAAATACTTGAGTAATGTTGGCTTTCAAGTCTTGAATCGTTGCTGGATTATTGGCAAAATCTTTTAAGTTTACATTACTCTATAAAAAAAGTGTATAGGTGATGCATCGCACGATCTAGGCGGCCAGCGCGGGTTTTTGGCGCATATCATTGTCTATTTTGAACACTGAACCTAACCTGAGAAGATCAAATGAAGATGAAGATTCACTAACACCTCGATATGCGTTGTTAGTTGGGACCAAAAAAACTCGACGCAATGCGAAACAACGCAAAACGAATCATTTTTCCCACATATTTTCTTAAATTCGTTTCAGAAAAACATTTTTATCAACTTAAGAACTCCAAATTTCTTATACTGACAGCATCTGCTTTAGTCGTTAGTCGCGACTTTCGGTCTCACTGCATGTCTTCCAATCAGACAGTGTCCCGTCAAGAAAGATACGACCAGTTAGACTCGTGTCTTAAAAACGCCATCAGTAAGCGAGAGCGTTTAAAATTCAGTTGGGCCACATTTGTCTGGGTTGAACGCTGCTGAAGACCGCCTATTATTAGCGCCCCTATAGCATCTCACACACAAAATTAATTTACAGGTGGCAGGGGCATGCCTACGGATTTAAGCTCCCCAGGGATCCGTAAGTTAGTACCAAATCTTGCTTACTCGTATGCTAAACAGTTCGCTGGTATGTCCCTGGGCCCGGCACCCAACTAAGGCGAATGTTAAACTGCCATCGTGCTAAGAGATTTGCGGCAGGTAGAGACTGATGTTGAGTTTAGGACGGATTCCAGAGATTACATAGCAGCATGACGGTCGGAGAAAATATCAAGTAAGAATATAATACTGTTGTAAGAATATTATTTATCACTACAGTGGTCAGGTAGGCTTCCAGGTATGTAGGTCCCATTTTTGGGAGATAGCATCTTCCGGTAAACATTGGATTTATCCTGAGACCGTTTTCGGCTGCCCACTTTGTCAAGGTGAGTAACGCTCTTCGAAGAATGTCCCAAAGTTTGTACGGAAACTTCCCTCTGACTGCTATCGCCACGTAATGTGCCATGGCAATAACCTTAAGGCGTGGTTAGAGAATATAGGGGATAGAACACCACTTTGAGGGGTTCCTCTACAAATATTTCATGGTCGAATGAACCAAAATCTTTTTCCAGATGTGATAGTGCCCCAGCTATCTTACCTGGAGTTACTTTATTGAAAACCCTCTTTATATCTATTAAGGCTATCAAGAAGTACTCTTTGGAGGCGAGTTCTTCTTCGATGAAGCTAACCAGATCATGCAGGGTTGTCTCAGTGACTTAACCCAACGTAATGTACGCTGGCTGTCTAAAAGTAGCCTTCGGCCTAAAATTGTCCTTATGTGTTTGTCAATTAGTATCTTTACGGTGTCCAGAAGAAATTATAAAAGGCTGATAGGACTGAAGTCCTTCGGTCCCGTGTGGGACGGTTTCTTCGCTTTGGGAATAAACTATCTTGGTTATCCTCTTCATTGTTGAAATGTGTGCTATATCGATGATGCTAAAATAGAGCTGTTTGAGCTATTATATTATACTCGTATATTAAATAATTTATTTTGATATTAATTTATTTTTGCTTTTAAATTGTACGATACGATATAATAACTAGCACTTTACTTTAAAATGAAATTGAAAATTATATTCATTGTTTCGAATCGCGTTCACCGATACTGCAGTTTACCCCGCGTTAAGATTGTTGAAGCCTTTTATGAAAATGGGCTTTCAAATCACAATGCTTTTCGTGTCCACAATCGGGAGAATGTCAGCAAATCAGGTCTGTAGGAAAAGTGAAATGCCCTGTGTGCTCGTCCATTAATTTTGCGGCAAACATTGGTGCTGTTTGCGATAGTTTGGCAGAAGTGCCGTCAAAATCGACACGTCGTCGTACCTAACAGTTGAACATCTCACGAACATAACTGATTTGAATTTTAAATAAAGATTCAAATTTATATGCTAACAAGGTTCAATTGACTCAAGATCTAAGGCATACTGGCCATTTAAATCGTCGTCAATACGCCGAATGTTTGCTTGAACAGACAGAAGTGAATGGTCAGTTTGTTATTCGGTGGTATTCGCTATCGCGAGATGATAACGGACTTCTTGTTTCCAATAGTTGGGGATATATTGTTTCCAAAAGTATAGATATATGTGATTCCAACAGAATGGTCCCACTTGATTTGACACCATGATTGGGACTTCAACGCAATAAGCCAAGAACATGTTAAGAGCTAATGGAAAGCGCATTAAAGACATTGAACCTCCATTTTGTTTATAGTCATTTCAAATATGGATCATCGGGCATACATCTAGCCACCGAAGTCGTGGCCAGATTTTGGCCGATATTTTATTTCACGCATAATTGTCATTGAGCACAAAAGCAAAATTTTAAAATAATTCTCTTACTAATTTCTGCTTTATTTCCAGTTAACATCGTGCGATTTTTAATAGATGTACTTCGTATATCAGTTAACAAAATGCTACATTCGCAATTCAGGGTATATACTTATATATTATTTTTGATAAAAAATCTAAAAAAAAATTCTGAAAAAGTGGACATATCTGAAAGGCTAGAAAAAAAGCATAAATTTTCAGGCACACTGAAGCTTTTTTTCTTACGCTGTGTATTCTTCCACTTCTGGCGCTCGAAAAACCATTGAAATAAACTTCCAAACCACACAAAAAATTGGGTCTGCAAATTTTCAACACATATTTTAGTGGTTTTCAGGCAACCGGTAGTTAAGAAAAACGCGGCGTAACAAAAAAAAATCTTTAATGTGCCCGAGCCTTAATGCTAAATACAAAATGAAAAATCATTCCGCTGAACGCATTGAAAAATCGCTAAATCTAGCCGAAAATAGCTAAATTGGCAACCCTGGTGACTATTACTTACAATTGATTCACTGCATTTCATTTGTATAGGGTGATTAAATATTAAGGGCCGATGTTGAATGTGAACCACTCCTAAACGTCAAGTTTTTTCTGTATTTCATTTGACATTTCTAAATTTCAGACTAAGTCAATTTGAACCATGGAAAGGTACACACACATTCCAAACGTCATCAATGGTCAGAATGGTGGCAGGTAATGGCAACATTGGATGATCAATTTTCGAAAAAAAATCATCTACAGTGATGAGGCACATTTTCACCTCAGTGGATTCGTCAATATGCAGAATTTCCGCATTTGGGCTAATGATAATCAAAGAGTGATTGTCGAAAAAACAATTCACCCACAAAGAGCGACTCTTTGGTGCGGTTTATAGGCTGGCGGCATCATCGGGCCTACTTTTTTTCAAAATGAGGCCGGTCAGGCAGTTACTGTGAATGGTGTTCGCTATCGCGAGATGATAACAAACTTTTGATGGCCCGAATTGGAAGATATGGATGTGGACGATATGTGGTTTCAACAGGACGGTACCACTTGCCACACAGCTAACGAAACAATGGCTCTTTTGCGCGACAAATTCAATGGCCGTGTTATCTCACGTTGTGGCGATGTTGTTAATTGTCCGCCGAGATCATGTGATTTGACATCATTGGACTTTTTTTTTGGTGTTATTTGAAAGAAAAGGTATACGTCGATAAGCCACCAACAATTCAAGAGCTAAAGGATGAGATAATTCTGCACATTAAAGGCATATGACCTAAATTATGCCTCTGCTTCATCGAAAATTTGGACCGAGGTGTGCCGACGAGATATTTTGTTCCATACATAATTGAACCATACCAGTATAATCATAATAAAATGAAATGACAACAATTTCTTAAATAATTTGTGTTTTATTTAAAATCAATATCGGCCTTTAAAATGTAACCATCCCATATAAAATATTTATTTGTTGTGTGTTCCATAATCTTGTTATAGGCATAATTTCATAGTATGTCGAATCATTTTACCATCGAGTCAAACAACAAATTAGCGATTGCAACAGAAAGTGTTCCTCTAAAACGAAACTCAGCGTGAGGAAACTCAGCGTGTTTATATATTTCACAATATTCCTTATCGATCTTATATCCACGCTTTACTAAAATCTTCTTCACCTGGGATATTTAAAAAAGGACACCACCAAGTAAAATAGTATTGCTTAAATTCCTCATTTTTTCAATTTAACATCACTTGAGTTTTGTGGAAAAAAGCACCAGATTTGTTTATTCTTCTAAAGGAAAAAAGGAAAATACCGCGTTCTGCTTTCGTTTCCACATCATGCATGCCTCCAGCCGTCGACGGTGTTTCTGTTTTTTTTGCTTTCCGCTGCTCTATATGACTCGTGTATGTGCATATGTGCGTGTATCCGTTTTTCCCTTCTCTTTTCTCTCTCTCCGACTACATGTCTCGTTCATCATCCTTGATAATTTCCACGTTTTTTGAGTTTTTTTTTCAAAGATAAACCTTAATTAGTGCTTAACTTCATGCGCGAAAGTCTGCCTGAATACGGCGGAATGTGTGCTCGTTGGCCGTAGCTACTTGTACTCGTACGTACGTACATTGTAGAGCAGAAGCTACAGCTACAAGTACGCTCAGCATACTTTCCATTTGAAAGTGTTTCAGATGCGAGTGTTTTCGATGGATCCTGATGTGGATATGGATGTGAATTGAGGCGTCGTAGTCGTCGTCGTCGCCGTCATCTCGTTAAGTGTTCTTATCTTATGAAACACTTTCGGTGAAAGAGAAAGATACGAGTACATCGACAACAGCAACAACAACATCACATAACAATGTTGTTAAGTATCCTTTTTGAACTAGAAAGGATAATACATATATATATATATAGATATATGTTTTTTTTGTTTAAGTTTCTGAAGTGGAAAATGAAATAGTTGCATTGCGAGTAAAAACCAGTGTGCTCGTACTATTTTTTTACTTCGTATATCAAAGCATGTTGCACGTTTAAGTCTGCCAGTTGCCGGCTAGAGTGGAGGGCAACACCTCCACCAGTTTTAAATGGTAATTACCGAGCTATTGTAAGACATTCAAAGGATGTTTAATTATAGGCTATTTAAGAAATTTCAAAGTGCATGTTAGAGCTCTTAGGGAAAAATATCACTTGAGCGTTCATTCCATGGGGTCATAACGAAAAAGCGTTTACTTTTACGGCCTGGTGCTCCTAAACTGCAGTTTTTAAATAATTTTAACGTGTTTTTTTCGGACTTAGCATGGCTAGTCGTAATTGTTTGCTGCAGTGACCTCAAAATAGATAAACTAGACTAACAACTTGACCAATTTAATTTCACTTTTCTATATTCGATTAAGCGGCTGAGATAATCGCCTTAGCTTTGGATTATCGATTATTTTCAACTACAGTTTAAGAATTGGCGGTATGAAATTAGGCACCACGAAAATACACACCAAACCAAATAAGAAATTAGGCCCCAAAATGGGGTCTAATTGTATTATAAAAATAGACCCCACGAAATTATACCCCAAACATAATAGACCCCAAAAATGTTTTTGAAGGTATGCAAATACACCCCAAAAATAAGGCAAATATGCCCCAAAATATCCAGTTGTTGTTTTCTGTGTTGCTGATTCGGAAAATATTTTCCATTTTTAGGCAATAAGCTAAAACCGACATGTCGGCTTTTATTTAAAAAATCACGGTTTAAGAGTTGGCGGTATGACATTAGACCCCACGAAAATACACCCCAAATCAAGAAATTAAGCCCCAAAATGGGGTTTAATTGTATTATGAAAATAGACCCCACGTAATAATACCCCAAACATAATATGAAAATAGGCCCCAAAAATGTTATTGAAGGTATACAAATACACCCGAAAAATAAGGCAAATATGCCCAAAATATCCAGTTTTTGTTTTCTGTATAAAATTGGGGTCTATATTCATTTTTGGTTTTGGGGTGTAAAAAGAAAATAGGCCCTAAAATGTGTAGAAAATATTTTGCGTACCGTTTCGGTTGTGAGTCAATATTAATATTTGACATATTCTCTTTTTGCACTTAATCATTTGCTATTATTAATAGTTATTAATTTTTTTATTAATATTATTAATAGGTATCTGGTCTATGCAAAGCCATAAACCCGACTTACTGTTTTGCGGTACTGTCCTTGCTGTCGTGCCACCGTACAAGATATTATACAAGTTTATAATTAATTTCAGAGGTAATAAACTATATTATTTTCAATAAAAACCAACGCATTCTTTTTTTCGCCAAAGGAAATTAAACCCCAAAAATATTTAGTGTGGCCCTAAAATATTTTGAAATAAAATTGAACCCGAAAACGCGAACAAAGGCCCCAAATTTTTTTTTTTAAATTATGACCCAAAATTGTTTGGGATCTATTATCGTGCATACATTTTGGGTCTAATTGCATTATGCAAATAACCCCAATAAAAATATGAAATTAGGCCCCAAAAAAACCATAAAATTTCGTGTTGCTGTTTTCCATATATTTTTTTGGGCCTAATTTCATTTTTTATTTTGGTATGTTTTTTCTTGGGGCCTAATGGCATACCGCCTTGAGAATTTTCTGGATCTTTGAATTATGTTGGATGTACGTTATTTATTATTGGATGTTTATTAAAATGAACCAAGGGTGTTGAGAAAACCGCTGGAAAGTTATGACCAAACTGAATTATGGTCAAGATTTTTAATGCGTTAAGTTTGCTTGCAGATGAAAAAGTAGTATGCGGAAGTAAAAAAAAGGAAAATATATTAAAATTTTAAAAACTGTCAATTTTCGAACGGTTGTATACCGTACATTCTAATATTTAAGTGCGAGGGTATATCAATAATTCCGTGACGCTTCCAACCTCTCTCGTAGTTATATGAAATGAAACACTGTTCCTATCAAGTACCATCTGGTAATAGACTACTGACAAATTTTGAAAGAGTTCCATCACTTAATATGTGTTTAACAGCTGTTCAAAACACACAAACTCGTGAATTTTGTTAAAAATATAAAAAAAAGTGAATTTCGAGTGCTAATTAAACATTATTTTTTGCGAAAAAAACCATCAATTAAAACTAGGAAATGCTTGATAAATACTACGGGGATTCTGCACTATTGATTTCAATGGTAAAAAAGTGGTTTACTGACATTCATTGTGACGCTGAACCTTCTGAACCAATTGAGGTCAACAGCCCGAAAATGTCGAAAATATCCACGTTGTGTTGTTGGACGATTGAAGAGTAAAAGTGCGTGAGATTTTTAATGCCATACGCATTTTACATGGCCGTGTGGTTTCGATTTTACATGATCAGTTGGGTTTAAGAAAGCTGTCTGCAAGGCGTTTGCCGCATTTGCTCTCAATTGACCATAAATGTAACCGTCTGACAACTTCAAAGGATTATTTGGAGTTGTTTTACTGCAATTCGAATGAGTTTATGCGGCGTTTTGTAACTATGGATGAAACGTAGATCCATTAGCAGTCCAGTAGCAGTCTAAACAATGGGTTTCTCCAGGTGAACCGGCTCCGAAGAAGACCAAGGTGACTTTGTTGGCCAAGTTGGTGATGGCAACATGTTTTTGGGTTGCACGGGGAATAATCCGCATCGATTACCTTCAAAAGGGAAAAACAGTAAACGGCGAATATTATGCCAACTTATTGGACAGATTTTACGAGGATTTAAAAATAAACGACCCCATATGGCCAAGAAAAAAGTAATTTTTTTTATCAAAATAATGTACGGGTGCACACGTGTGCAGTTTCAATGGCAAAATTGCATAAATTGGGTTACGAATTGTACCTCATCCGCCATATTCTCTGGATTTAGCCCAAAGTGACTATTTCCTACTTCCAAACCTAAAGAAATGGCTCGGTGGAATGAGATTCAGCTCCAACGATGAAATTAATGATCAAACAAAAGCCTATTTTATGGACCACGAAAGAAGAACCTCACCTTTCTTGGTATGAAGGTAGTGGTTGTGATATAATGTGCCCAGTGGGCCACTTTTGGTAAGCAGAACTGGCGCTGTGGGATGAACCAAACGTAATGTTACGGTGCCCAAAATACGTAGTACATCTGATGACGAATATATTTGGTACAATTGGTGCAAAGATATCTCCCGATAATTCCGATTTCAGTCAGAATTGGTATGGTAGCCTATGATTGACAAATTCTCAATTCAGGGCCCAAGAAATGAATTCCCATATACATACTCGTAATACATGTAGCCTTTAAAAAACTATAAAACTATAAAATTTTCTCACAACTTTTTTTTTGCCTTATTCGATAATAATAGTAGACATTACGCGTGTCATTAAAGCCATGCCGGTCGAAATGATCAAACGAGTCATCTAAAATTGGATCCTCAGAATGAAAACCCTGAGGCGTAGTTGCGGCCAACATTTGAAGGAAATTATATTCAAAAAATAAATGCCATAAAATGTTCTTTCAAATTACCAATAAAGATTTCACACTTGATTTGAATTTTTATATTTTTTTTGTTTTGAAAAAATAGCTCTAGATGGATCACTCTATAAAGTCAGTTTTGAGTTTAGGTTAATAAGAGTGACTCTATGTCCGAAAAGGGCACAATAAATGTATTGCTGATTCGGAAAATATATTCCATTTTTAGGCAATAAGCTAAAACCGGCTTTTATTTAAAAAATCACGGTTTTGAACAAAAACCCGGTTTGCCGGTTATCTGAAACCCCCGGTTTCTAATCTCTTGACATAGGCTTTGGATCAAGGCATTCCCTTTAGCCAAATCAAAAAATTAATGTCGTGTGATGATGGTACATTGATGGTGGTACATTGTTCTTTTTCTAGTCCTAAGGCGTGTGGGCTGTTGGGCATATTCAATGAAATCGTCAAAATAAGTTCTTATTTGGTTTTGCTTGTTTTTGAGTACCCATATGTTAGCTGAGGCCGGACTCCAAGGTCCAAAACTAGTTATGTCCTAACAATAGCTTAGTATTTGGATAAGAGAGGCCATTTCGAGAAGAATGTTCCTGTTTTTTGACATGTATTGCTGGTCTATGAAAACTGTTATACTTAATTTATAGTCAGATTTGAGACAGTGTTTCTTTTGAACATTTTGTTTAAAGAGAAACCAGAAAGTTATTTAAAAGGCAGTCCAAAAGATTTTTTAATGGCAAGCATGGGTGATTTCTGTTTCTGAGAACGCTACTTCACCATCCTCAGGCCCCAAGCAACCTCTTTAAAGACGGTCGGATTTATCCAGTAACAATTATTGGAATTTATTTGTTACAAAATTACCTTTCTCGGAATTCAGTAAATTCTTTATATTAATTGTAAGTGTATTACGTTAGGACAGTTGATTTTTTTATTGAAGAACAATAGGAAACCTTTCAGCCTGATAAGTTTGACATTGAAAAAGAAAACTTGTCCTAAAAAAATCCCAAAAACATTAAGTTATTTCCGGTAGCATGAATAATAATTCGTAAATCTAAAATAGTTGTCATAGCTGGAATACTAGTAACATTAGTGACGACCTTCTTCCTTGGGACCTATTAAAAAAACATGGGAAGCATTACAATTGCAATTCTTTCGTAAATACCCAAGGACGTGTACTGAGCTATAACTCATATGTCCTTGAAGTTCTTACAAAGTGTGCATATAGTTATTTATTTCCCAGTTCATATTGTTTGAGAGACACACGCACACAATCGGTGGTGATAACCCGCTGTTTAAAGATAAACGCAAGGAAAACAATGATCATTAGATGAGGATCATTGCTAAAAGTTACTGAGAAAAAAAGTGTTGTAACTTGTATTATATTTCAAGGACAACATTTTCTTAAAAAGATATTTCATATAAAATAAGAAAATTTTCGTAAAAAAAAATGAAGCAAAAATGTCGAAATTTCTACGCAAAAAACGAAATGTATACGAAAAATTGTTTTTTTTCTTTTGAAAAGTGAGATTTACAACAGTACTTGTTACTTAAGGAGTTCAGTTTTTCTCGATAAAGCGCTGTGCAGGCACGACAATCAATGCCACTTTGCCATATTGTAAAAAACTTGTTTTCTATTAATATGTGGATGCAAAAGGTCTCGAGCCGGTTAATCCTTGTTTAATTTATACAAAAATGATCCTAGAAAGCACGATAACAATTTTCACCCTAACTTTTTATACATAATAAGAAATTTTTTCATTAAGAAGACGGTTTTTTAAGAAGCCGGTTCATAAATTCGCAAAAACTTTACAAAACGAAATGTACAAAATATATTAAGGATGTCCGAACAACTAAATAAGAAGAATGTTTTGTAAATAGTAAGAACATAATTCTTTCAGTGTAGGGATTTTATGCACCTGCAACAACGCCTTCTATGAGAAAAAAACATTGCACGTAGTTATAAAGAATCCACAAGACATATTTCGATTCCGGACTTGCTCAAATAAGGCATTATGAATTTTAGAACATTTTTATTCAAGCGTTGCACGAGTAAAGAAGACCATATCGGCCCATGTTTTCGTATTTCGTCCACACAAAGGTCCCTTCCGATTTGAGGATCTGCCGTTGTAGAAATAAATTATTGCCGATTGTGCTCAAATTTCGCAGTGTACGTTACGAGCAACCATTATTTAATTATTTTGGCTGCAACTTTCAAATTTTTATTTGATTTTTATAAATTATTATTGCATTTTTTAACAATTAATATTGTCTATTTTTAAGTGAATCGGATAAGAATTGCCGAAGGCTTAGGCAAATTAATAAAAAAAAGTCTAAACAATTTCATTGTCAGTATATTTCGAAAACTAAACGAGATGGGGGAAAACGGATTGAGGAAATCATTTTACATAAGGATCAGTTGGTTTCGCCTAAGGGAGGACTTTGTTGCAGAACAGTGTAATTATCCAATTAAATAACCAAGGCGGATTTTGACCTTATTTGTCCAGGTTTTGAAAAGCCGCAAGGACTATTTAGGTCCTCCCGATTTGAGGACCTGCTGCTCTACTGGTTACATTTTGAATCGCATCTTTGTTAAAATCCGTACTAAAGCGACGGGTTTTTGGTTTACCGAATAGGTTTAGGGTATCATTTCGGCGGTTTTCTCTCGGACTAAAGACTTTTATACTTCGTAATTACTACGCTAATAAATTGCAAGTTAAAATGTTATTCTCTACCAATTTCGACTTGAATTAATGGAGATGTCAACAGAAGCAAACCCCCTTAACTTTATTTCACGGTCAAATGCACGGCTAATGTTCCATACCGATAATTTTCAACATTTTCATTATGCTGATCATTTCAATTAATTTTATAAAACGAAAATTTAGTTTTTTTTTTGTTTCCTACCACTTTTTTTTGAAAAATCATCGGTGCTGGTATTGAATACAAAAATTATAACTTTATTTCGGGCAAAATGCAGCAATGCGCTCGGTGGTGGTGCCTCTCCAGCCCGTGACAAAAACAAATAAAAATTCAAAACCCACATGCAGTTTTCTACGGCGTTTTTGGGGAGTATTTTTTGTTTTACGTTTTGCTGAATAAACGATGACGGCGGCCTCAGTGATTATGAAAAATTACTTAATTTTGTGTAAGCAATAAACTATAGAAGTTTTCCACCATCGAAACGTACGAACTCGTACGTATATACAATTTTATAGTTATGGTTCAATTGTTCGAATGTTGATTAATTGGTTCCACGAAAATGATGTTCGGCTGCAAAGAAGACTGGCTCAGAAACTAAACCCATAAACACACACACACTCACACTCTAATGCTAGCATACACCAACTAGCATTGACAATTCATTCTATGGAGCTGAAAAAAAAACACTAACCATTGGCGGAATATGCCAAAACGACCATCGTTTTGGAATGCCACTGCAGAGGAGCATGAGGATGGCTATACGGGGGAAACAAAAAAAAAGGCTCCGACGTTTTATAGAGGCTAGTGTGTGCCAGTGGTGGTGAACAGTGCCAACACCACCGCCATCTCCAACCAATACCCACACGAGAACATCAATAAATTTTAGTTAGAACCTCTCCACAAAACTGTCAAAGTATCAAATGACAATATAAATAACCCCGGAAAAAATGGAACCACACTCACACATGATGTTAGACAATTTCGTTTCTATCTTTTTTTGTTTTTGCTGTAAAAGGATTTCAGGGATACCAGGAAGGATTGGAGGAGTTCTGTGCATATACTCGTATGTATGAACATAAACCATGATGAGTTTCAAAATTGTTGAACAACAACCGCCCGAACTAAAAAGTACTTAAACTTTTTTAATAGTTTCTTTCAAGTGTTTTTTGTTTCTGTTGTTGTTCGTGGTTATTGTTGCCCTTGCTGTCTCTTTTGTTTTTGTTTTCTAATAAAATTAAGAAATGAAAATATTTTCTATTTTCCCAAAAAAAAATAAAACTCCGCTCGAAACGCCACTAATGCCAACCACTTCACACTTTCTGGATCGAGTCTTGAGTACGATGTGGTATTGACATTCACATTTGGCTGCCAGCCGAACGAACTCCGTCATAATGAGATGATTATGGATAAAAATGTGGTATGTTAAGTAGTATGCTCCGACATATGTAAGGATGTATAGTGATATACTATTCGGGAGGCAGAGGGGAGTTCATCACACATATGTTGTAAAGATGTAATGGAAACATCAATAATACGCTTCAAGAGCCATAGAAGGGGTGTTGCCCGCAAATGTGTAGATGCTCTCGTCGAAAACTATTTACATGAAGAGATGTAAGACTAAACATCTATTAAAACATAAACTAAGGACTTGTGGGAATAGTTCGGGGAAATATAGAAACATGGAGGAAATGTTAAATTAAAAACTTTAGCGTTCTCAAAGCGAAAGGTGGTATTAAAGTTATACTTAGTAGGGACATAAATACTGTTACACAAGTTTTCTGCTGTAAAATACAAAGTACTGCATGTTTTTGGTCCAAATATTTTTTAATATATTTTTTGATGTTTATTGTATCCAAAAAGAATCTACTTATTCAAAATGTCCGCCTTTTGCCTTTACACACGCCTTAAGTCGCACTGGCCAATCGTCAAAAGCTGCACGAACCTCGTACATTGGAAAATTGACCACAGCTCAAACTAAAGCAGAGATCCACTGTTGGGGTATTACTGGTGACAAACCTTGTCCTCTAAAAACGTCCACAATTTGTAAGCCACTGGGTTCAAATCTGGACTGCCTGAGGGCCATTCTTCAGAGGAAATGAATGCTGGCACATTGTTTCGTAGCCAGGCCTGGAACGTTTTAGCTTTATGGGCCGGCGCAGAATCCTGCTGGAAAGTCCATGGCTGGTTTTGGAACAGGGAATTGTTAAGAGGCTTAACAACAGCTTTCAAAACGGTTTCTTGGTAACTTAGGCCGATGTTTTGACTCCTTGTTCCCAGAAATGCAGGTCAGTGACCCCATCGTAAGAGATACCCCACCAAACCATGACTGAAGCTGGGTGATGACCAGTTTCCACCCTTGGTATCAGTTCAGATGCTTCCTTAGATGACCGCGCATACACTCTATCATTTTGCTTGTTAAATTTTTCGTGAACGGTAAAATTTTTTTCATCGGTGAATAAAATTTTTCTGTTATCAGCGTTCTTCACCAAAAGACGTTTGCATTTTTCAATCCTATTTTATTTGAAAGCTGCAATCAATAAATGTCCGGTACGTTGTTTGAAATCCCCAAGTCCCAAGTCATTTTAATGATTCGACTCACGGACTTTTGCGTGATATTCATCTTACGGGCCATGATTTCCTGTTTTCGGAGCGGATTTCTGTGAATTCTTGATTTAACGGCTTTGATGACATGCGGTGTTCGAACAGAGGGTGGGCGGTCCGACCGGTGGCGGTCTTTTACATCTCCAGTCTTCTCAAACAGTTTTATGCATCGGTAGACGAACAAGCGGCTAATCCCTAGTGGCCGAAGCGTTTTGAAAATATCGCTTTTTCATTGCACACTTGAAAAGCGCTATTACAGCGATACGGTTCTCATTATCGGACCGGTTCTCATTATCTGATGAAAGTTAAAACAATTTTAAAATCCCGTTAAAGACTAACGCTATTGAGGTTAGCTTTCAAAACTCATATGACATTAACGGGGTATGTTCAGTTTTACTATTGAAATGGGTGAGTTCAATGTTGTAACAGTATTTATGTCCCTACTAAATACATACCCGTATTGACCAGTGTACGTTTGGTTTGGCTACTACGGCATTTTTAATGAGTCGATGTTTTCCCGAGCCCGAGCCCAAGTATCAGTTAAATCATCATCTTGGGCGTAGCCCCTATACTTAAATCATCCGTGTCTGATAATTAAGTAGATCTTGAAAATGGATTAATATATGGAATAAAAAACGGGAACATAGCTCTAATAGGTCGAAAAAACAACCCACTTTTGTGTCTGTTACGAGGGTTATATATACTTATATAAGTACTTATACATTTCAGGCCTTTGGAAAGTTTGACATTTTTTATCATAATCGTATTCAGAACGCTTTGACGTACGACCATCATTTGTGTTATTTACAGTGACTTAAAAAAATTAATTTTTTCGTGCGATCATTTTTCACATGGATTTTCGACGTGGATTATCACGACAAGAGTTCATCTATGAACTTAAATATTTTTTTTGGCGATAAAGCACAATCCTAAAGCACTGTGAAAAACTGGTTTAATGAATTCAATCGTGGCCGATGCTCGCACAAAGACGAAGGTCTTGAAGGTCGTCCAAAACCGGCCGTTGTGCCACAGAACATTGATGCCGTGCGCGAACTAATAATGCAAGATCGTCATGTGACATACCGTAAGATAGAGGCATCCTTGGGCATTTCTCCCACCAGCATACATTCGATGTTGCATGAAAACTTGGCCGTAAAAAAGGTTTGTTCTCGTTGGATCCCGCACAATTTGACAATCGATCAACTAATTTTTCAAAGCACTTTTGAAAAATACGATCGCGGTGCTTCAAAAGACGTTTATAAGATCGCCACAGGGGACGAATAATGCATCTATGCGTATGAGCCGGAAACAAAACAGCAATCGACCGTGTAGGTCTTCGAAGACAAGCCAAATCTAACGAAAGTTGTTCGTGGCAGAAACACCTCGAAGCAAATGGTCGCCTGTTTCTTCGGCAAAACTGGTCATGTGGCGGCTGTTCCGCTTGAGCAACCACAATTTGTTTGCATAAAGTCTTCGGAGAAATTCGAAAAACGAACAAGAGAAGTCGAATGTTTACAGTGACTTAAAAAAGAGCGAGCTCTCACACATCGGCTCAAACCAGCGCCTTTTTGACCGGCCTAAACGACGAATTGATAGGTCATCCGCCGTACCTGACTTGGCACCCAATGACATCTTTTTATTCCCGCACATCAAGAAAAAAATGTGTGGTCAACGATTTTTGTCGCCAGAAGATGCTGTTGAGGCGTTCAAAAACCATGTTTTGAAGGTGTCTCAATCGGAGTGGAAAAATTGCTTCGACAATTTGTTTAAGCGCATGCAAATGTGTATAAATCATGCTGGAGAATACTTTAAAAAACAATAAAACCATTTTTGAAGATAAATACTCGATTTTTTATTATTAGCCCAGAAATATATATAGCAGCCCTCTAATATAATCTGAAAAAATTAAAAAAAAAACATTTAAACGAAAAAAGTTTTTAAATTTGTAAACTCCATGGTATTTTTTGGCCCAACCTGTAGCTTCCCAGCAAACCAAACCATCAGAATTCGGTTAGAGTTCTGTACGACTATCGGCAATATGTTCCGATTTCGGATCAGAACTCTTAGCGAGTTCGTAACGAAAAACATTTGAGAGGGTTGACACGAATTCTGAACTACTTCTCTGAGGGAACTCTGATGTTTTTGCCGACATTTCGAACCGATTTCTGGCCGAATTCTAAACTGTATTCTTGGGAAATTCGAAAGGAAATTTCGATTTGTCGTATCGAATTCTGAACTAATTCTGAACGACTTCCGTAAGAATTCTGGCATTACGTCTTATAAAATTCTGATGTTTTTACCGTCATTTCGAAATTCTGAAGGTAAACAATCAAAAGAAGAAAATATTTTTGTTCTACAAAAAAAAAGTAGTAAAACATTTTCAAAAAGCGTTCGCAAAGACTTTTCGCAGGGGTGTCTGCAGTTTCGGAGAGCGCCACCTTACTATAAAAATACCGCAATCAATAATTGTGCTGTAACTATGTTTAAATGCTATACACTTATGGGCAACTAGTTTTGCATTTAACGAGAACTGCCGCCAGTAGAGTTTTCCTCCGAACACAATAAAAATCTCTGGCACCAAACGTTCCGAATTCGGTCAGAATTCTGTTCGACAACCGGAAAAATTTTCCAAAAAAATATGAAGCAAATGACAACAATTTTAAACGAACAGACTAATCGTTTATAATTACGAGAAGTCTGATCAAAAAATTAATAAAAAATCCTACAGACAAGTCTAACAGAATTCGGGCCGAATTCGTTCAGATGTTTCGGAACATAATAAATTAAAAAATCCTCAGACAAATCGAACAGAATTCGTAACGATTTCGGTAAGAATTCTCGATAGAGTTCAGATATTCTTCAGAATTGTCTGATATCAGACATTGTCGGCAAATTTGGTTTGCTGGGTTCTGGCCATAAATCAGCATCGTGCAAAATTTCCGGTTTCAAGTCTATACGAGGTTTTATTTTGTCCTCAATGGTTGTTTTATTGTCCTTATTTCATTCCCTACCGTTTTAGTGCCCGCAACATTTTAGAGACATTAGGGTGCTTTTATTATCTTCGTCTTTTTGGTGGTTTTAAAGGAAATAGAAGTTAATACTGTATTAAAATTTTAAAATTATAGCTTTAGTTGTGATTTTCACTTCATAAGAAAGACATTTGATGGTGCGTGTTTTTTTTTTTGCCTGAATAGTTTAGGGACCACCCATAGCGATGTGCGGTTATATGTGGTGGCGGCTCCTGTTTGAAATCGGACTTTAGGTAGCTTGTAGTAGAATTTTATCGATTTATTATCACCTGTACAACACTAAATTTTATTAGCGTTAATACCAGAGCAATGGAAACAACTGCCTATGATTCTTAGTTATGAAAAGAACAAAATGTTTCAACAGACAGTTATGACTTCTAGAAAAAGGCGGCGGTTTTTTAGTTTTTGTCTTGTAAAGAAATGCACTTTGCACCCTGCCAAAGTGGAAGTCTGAAAACTGAGCGAGTAAGTGTGTGTGTGTGACTTTCACGTCTAGTCACTTGTTAGCACATCTAACAAGAAACTGATTAGCAGGCATAGCGGAGAAAGAGCTAAGCGCTCGAAAATACACAAAAGCAAATCTTTGCTTAAGCCTAATGGAATTGGTAGGGAAAAACAAGCGTTTGAGTAGGCAAAAAGAAGCGGCTTACCCGTTTTATGTTTAAGGGTTCGAAAACCAAACAAAACATGAGAAAACAAATCCAGTAGTTATGACTGATATGCGTTCGTTAGTCTGTCCAGCGGTTGGCCATCCGTCAACTGGAAAAGTCATGTAATGGCTGAATGACAATTGTTTGATAGTGAAAAGTCTTACGAAGAATGAAAAAGTAAAAGAACCAGAAGCTGTTTGTTGTTGATTATTTTTTTATTTTGTTCGTCGGTTAATTGTTAAGTTAACAATGATCAAATTATAAACCATTTACACTTAAACAATAATTAATGGCATAGAAATGCTTCTCGTTTAAAGCCACCAAGACCGTTTGCAGGCATCCATTCTCTCAGCCTTGCCATGGAGCAAATGTGTATCTCCGGTTTTGTCGTAGTGAGATTTCAAACAGGACATATCACATTCTTTGTGCTCTTTCCCTCTGGGTCGGTGTGTTCTATTCTAAACACATTATGTATGACCATTTAAGATCCGTTTCTTTGGAAAGAAATAAAACAATCTTCTATTATTTCTGCCGGTTCACAGCAATGCTTCCGGTTTTATTGTGCGACGTTTTTGACTTTGGGATGCTGCTGCAAAAGTCCAACAATCTCATACACATTTTACCTTAACGTCAGATGATATTGAATACGTTCATACTATATATAAAGCCAGACTTTTGTTAGAGTACAGACACACACACACACACACGAAGGATTTCTTTGTTTACGTTGTTTAGAGCAATTTATGGGTTTTCAAAACCAATAAAATATCAATTGACTCGCAATTAATCATATTCAGGCATTGGCACATTAGCTGCGAACAATAACTTCACATGTACCCTGAAGTCTATCATCTTCCTGCCTTTCATTGTGTGCCCCTGCCTCTCTTTCGCCAGCTCACCATTCCTTTCCGGCAGCCAGGCCAGGCCGTCAAATAGAAGATGCTGCTGTTGATTTCCTACAATTGCCGTGAAGAGAAAAATATCATCGTCGTAAAGAAAATTTCATTTGTAATGCTTCTTAGTGGCTTTGTTTTGGGTTGCCTGTTTTTTTGTTGCTGCTGCTTCCCTTCTCGGCTATTGTATCTCCACCGGAAAAAGTAAGAAAATACTCTATTGTTGTGTTGTTTTTGTTGGCTGACTGTTAACTTATTGTTTATTATTTTTCCATTTCCAGGGCTCTGTTAAATCGGTTGGTACTTTTGATGGCTGCTGCCGGTCATCGGGCTGAGCTATAGTCAGCACCTAGTGTTTTATAAATCTGATTGAAAATTGTAATAAAATTTACTTAAATTGTTACTCCGTCTCAGTAAAAGGTCAATGAAATATAGGTTATATCCATATTTTTTTGGAACATTTGGGGTTTTTGAAAAAAGGGTAAAATTTTAAACGTAACTTTTATTAAAAGCCAAAGAAACACAAGTACAACAAGCAGAACGGCTACAGTCGGATAGGACCGACAGTATGATGTCATACACTACTGCGGCATACATAGCTAATGTAAGGAATTAAACAAAGATCGTCTATTTAGGGTGATCCATCTAGAGGTATTTTTTCAGCACAAAAAAAATACTTTGTTGGGACATAAATACTGTTACAACATTGAACACACCCATTTCAATAGTAGAGTTGAACAAACCCCGTTAATGTCATATGGGTTTTGAAAGCTAACCTCAATAGCATTCGTCTGTAACAGGATTTTAAAATTTTTTTAACTTTCATCATGGAGTGGTCAGATAATGAGAACCGTATCGCTGTGATAGCGCTTTTCAAGTGTGAAATGAAAAAAAGAGATATTTTTAAAACGCTCCGGCCACTAGGGATTTGCCACATGTTCGTCTACCGATGCATTAAACTGTTCGAGGAGACTGGAGATGTAAACGACAGCCACCGGTAGGGTCGCCCATGCTCTGTTCGAACAGCGCATGTCATCAAAGCCGTTAAATCAAGAATTCACAGAAATCCGCTTCGAAACTTGAAAATCATGGCCCGTGAGATGAATATCACGCAAAAGTCCATGAGTCGAATCATTAAAAAAGACTTGGGACTTGGGGCTCTCAAACGACGTACCGGACATTTATTGACTGCAGCTTTAAAAAGAAATCAAATTGAAAAAAGCAAACGCCTTTTGGAAAAGCACGCTGATAACTTGTACAGAAAAATTGTGTTCACCGATGAAAAAATTTTTACCGTTCAGGAAAAATTTAACAAGCAAAATAATAGAGTGTATGCATAGTCATCTAAGGAAGCATCTGCACAGATCCCAAGGGTGGAAAAGGGTCAGCTTCAGTCATGTTTTGGTGGGGTGTCTCTTACGATGGGGTCACTGACCAGCATTTCTGCGAACAAGAAGTCAAAACATCGGGCAAAGTTTACCAATAAACCGTTTTGGAAGCCGTTGTGAAGCCTCTGAACAATTTCCTGTTCCTAAACCAGCCATGGACTTTCCAGCAGGATTATCCGCCGGCCCATAAGGCTAAAACGTCCCAGGCCTGGCTTCGAAACAATTTGCCAGCGTGCATTTCCTCTGGAGAATTGCCCTCAGGCAGTCCAGATTTGAACCCATTGGATTAAAAATTTTGGACAATTTTAGAGGACAAGGTTTATCACTAAAGATATACCAACATTGGATCTCTTAAGACTGCTTTGGTTAGAGCTGTTGCCAATTTTCCAATGGACAAGGTTCATGTAGTTATTGACGATTGACCAGTGCGATTTAAGGCGTGTGTAAAGGCAAAAGGCGGACATTTCGAATAAGTAGATTCTTTTTGGATACAATATACATCAATAAATATATTAAAAAATATTTGGTCCAAAAACATTCAGTACTTTTTATTTTACAGCATAAAACGTGTGTAAGAGTATTTATGTCCCTACTAAGTATAAAAATTCATATCGAGTGTGGAATCTTTATTGGTAGCTTGAAAGGAAATTTTATGGCATTTATTTTTTGAATATAATTTCCTTCAAATGTCGGTCGCAACTACGCCACAGGGTGTCCATTCTGAGCGTCCAATTTTAGATGCCTAGCTCGAGCATTTCGACCGGTATGGCTTTAATGACACGCGTAATGTTGACTTCCCAAACCTAAATCGTAGCTGGTTTGTCAGCATAGACTTTGGACTTTACGTAAATCCAAAGAAAAATGTCTAAAGGTGTGATATCACTCGATCTAGGCGGCCAACTCACCTGTCCAAAACGTGAAATTAGCTGCTTTTCGAAATGATCACTCAATAGATTTATTGTTTGAGCAGCTGTATGGCAAGTCCCGTTGAAACCAAGTGTCGTCAAGTGTACGGGTTTCAATTTCAGGAAGGAAAAGTCCAATATTATGGAGCGATAGCGAGCCCCATTCAAGGTTAAGTGACGGTAATCATCTTTTTAAAGAAATAGGCACCGATGATTTCACCAGCCTATAAATCGCATCAAACCGTGGTTTTCTTTGGGTATAATGGCACCCCTTGAACCTCTTCTTGTTGCTCTTCAGCCCAAATGCGGCAATTTTGTTCATTGACTTTACCGTTGAGCCAGAAATGGGCCTCATCACTTAAAAAAAATTTTGGTCGAAAACAGCAGATCTTCTCACCGAACGCTCATTTCCATAATACAGTTGCCAACATTTGATTGTAATTATTTTCAAACAGCAAATGTCATAAAATGTCGTTTAGAATTATCAATAAAGATTCCACGCTTGGTTTAAATTTTTATATTTTTTTTGTTCTCAAAAAATACCTCTAGATAGATCACCCTATATATACTGGGTTGTTAAAAATTTAGAGGTTGTGCAATATTTTCTGAAAGCAGATTTTTTAAACTCGTATCTTCACATCTCAGCTCCACCGTGTGCACCTACCAATAGGCTGAACGATTCTAAGAGGCTTGACGAGTTTAAATTTTATTAAGGGACTTTACAGTCCAATTGGTTTGGCCCTGTCCAAGTTCTATTCCCTCCGCTACAACTTCAATCCAATAATATTTCGTACATTTGTGTCCCTAGATCTTAAAGACATGGGAACAATTTTCAGTTTGCTTCTAAAGGAGGTAAAATCCCATCATGGCAGACACTAAACCATGGCAAATTTGTTGGCTTGTCAGAATTTTGCTCCTAATAATTTTCATAAATTTGTGTCCTTCGATCTGTAGAAGGAAATTAATGCCATCCTTTTTTGAAATTACAGGCAAATTAAGGGATTTCAGCTCCATTTGCGATTAATTGACGTAATATTTCTCAGTACTGGCGACCTTAATAAATATCAACAGCCTACAATGTGTGATGGTGTACCTGTGTAAAGTATCATCTGTTCGCTGCTAGCTGGCCATTTGGTATTATTCACTTTTGCCCATTTTGTTTTCCTTTTTTACTTTATGCTTTTTTTCTCGTGCAGTTATAAAAGCACCCTTTATAGTAAAACCTTGAATTGAAGTATAAAATTTGTTTTAATGAGATAAAATATTATCATGGATACTGCCATCAAGCCGCCCTCAGAACATCAACAGGGTGTCTTCTTATGTCTTCTGAGGACCATCTACATGAGGAGACGAAGGTCCTTACCGTGCGCAGACACAACTTCCTTTTGTCTGAGCAATACCTGCTAGGGTGCTTTCGCAGCAGTCATCCTAACCACAATCTCTTGAACAGGATTCCCCGCCCAGGCAGATCAGGTACGATCTTCATGATCTAGAGAGAGAGGTCCAGCGTAAAAGAGAGAACCTTTAGATCATCGAAACTATCAGGCAGGTCTAAATAACATTCACGCCGATGATTTCGCAGCAGCAGTATGCAGCTTCCGTATGAATGTAGTGCTAGGGAAACATCCCCCGGAGATTTCACCTGAGGAGAAGGTACTACCTCGGCAGACGCGCGTGGTTCTGGTGCAGCTGAGATCTGGATGGTGCAGTCGCCTCAATTCTTACTGGGCACCAATTGATGCTAACTTTCCGGACATCTGTCCCGCCAGCCATCAGGGACCACATGATGTGCTGCACCTCTTCAATTGCCCGGCCAAGCCCACTCAGCTGACCCCCAGGTCTCTGTGGACGCATCCAGTTCAAATGTCGCGTTTCTTTCTCGAACAAGAGTTCAAAATAAATATATTGTTATTACAACAAGAACAACAGTCCAATTGGTTTGGCTGTGTCCAAGTTCTATTCCCTCCGCTACAACTGTGACTCAATAATATTTTATACATTTGTGTTCTTAGAATTCAAAGAAATGAGAACAGTTTCCAGATTGTTTCCTAAGGAGCTATAATCCTATTCTGGCAGATACTAATCTAAGGCAAATTGGTTGTCCTTTCAGAAATTGGATCCTAAAAATTTTTGTACACTTGTGTCCTTCGATCTTTAGAAGGAAATTAATGACATCCTGTTTTCAAATTCAAATCGAATTAGGGGATTTCAACTTCATTTGCGTGTAATTGAAGTAATAATTCTCCGTACTGGCGACCTTAATAAATTTCAACAGCCTACATTGTTTGCTTATGTACCTCTGTAGAGTATCATCTGGTCGCTGCTAGCTGACCATTTGCCATTGTGCACTTTAGCCCGTTTTGTTTTCCTTTTTTACCTTTTGCACTTTTTTTTCTCACTTTGCTTAGTTTTGTTTATTGTCTCCATCCGACCGGCATACGGCATAGATCCCCATTCGTATAGGTTTCCGTCCACAATATTTCGTTTCGAATGTTCACCCAAAAGAGCAGAGGAATTTCTATCTAATAAATAATGTAATAAATGAGCGTTTAATGTATGGCAAACCTCTGTACAATATGTCTTTGCACCGTATTGCTTTGGTGGCACCACCACCGGCAGACATAGCACCACCACTGGTCATAGCAGAAGAATACGACGAAGAAGGTACAACATCCATTGTTCACTGCCATTATGTGTGTACTTGCTTAGGTCTTCCAGAGGAAGTCAGCGGAAATGCATTTTTCGACCTTTTGTATGCACATTTCTATGTCATGGCCCGGTTGCCACCTTTGCCTGTACGAAGCTACGTTTAGGTACGAGTATTTATGCAAAGCCATTGTTTGCAGTTCTACAATATGCGGCCCTTTGGTGTCAATGTCTTAACATAGTTCGTCTTCTGTCCTTCCTTCCGTCCGTCTGTCCGTCCATGGACTTGGTGGTATGCCATTGGCTTAGATTCTGCTTTTAATTTGTGTGCAGTGTTTCAGGTTAATGTTTTGATATCAAAAAGTTTTCTATCCTATTTGAATTCTTTGTAAGTTATGCATTACTGGCGTGTTTTTGTTTTCTATTTCTATGGCATAGAAAACGTTTCTGCTTTTTTGCATTTACATGTTGTGACTCTTAACAAATGACATTGTGTTGTGACATGTGTGTAAGTGTGGATATGAAAATGCACTTCAATTTCAAAGACAACTTTCAAGAACGTTTACACTTGTGTTTAATTAAAGAGCACTACTTAATTGAAAACAATAGTTTACTCGTATAGATAAATTCCGAAATTTGGTATTTTTGCCGTAATAATATTATTGTTAACACATAACCCAAAAAACAATAATACTTTTATTGCACCAACCATATTTATATTATTGCAACAAACATATTTTCATTTTTAAATTTGTCAACAATACTATTGTTACATTTCACCAATAATAACATTGCCGCTATCGTTCTATTGCCAAATGAAATTCAAAAAATTGCAGAGAATATACTACTGTTGCCGTGACCATAAGTAACTATTTATTTTTTCTCTGCATGTGGATATCAGGTGGTCGACTTAAATGAAAAACACCTAAAGACTGCACGGAATTAAAAAAAGATCGCATTTAAAATGATACAAGGATTTAAATATGTAAGGACTTTTCTCTAATTTCCCAATATTCCGCTAAGGAGCCAAGGGGAAACTTTTCTCGAAATCATTAAGGTGTGCACCAAACAATTTGTATGCTCCCTAACCGGTACCTACTGTTTAACGCCGGCTCCGATTAGCTAATGCACTTTATGGTTCGGGTACACTGTAACTTTTTTCCTTCGCTGCGTTTTTCTTAACTTACGGTTTAGAGTGTCCGAAATCAAAACCGAGCACCGTCATTCCGATTTTTATTTCCAAAACCGTACTTCAACCCGTACTTACGTACTTCAAAAAAAGCTAAAAACGTACATTTCAGTTTACCTGGTAAAACCAAAACCCTTTTCGACTTGGAGGGTGTTTAGAGGCCGATTTCGCCAGTTTCACTCTTTAATAGCTATGAGCCATCTTCGTGCAGGATTTCAGGACCTTGACATATTTCGTTTGGCCGCTATTGTGCAGATAGAAATGGCAAGAGCGCCTTATAATTTTAGGACTATTAAATATATAGATTTTTTTTTGATCTCTGATCATTATTTCAAAAGGAATGTTAAATTAATTATTCATTCCATCCTTTTATAACAAAAAAATTCTATTTTTTATACCTTGCGCCACTCTGTGGATCAGGGTATTGTAAGATAGTTTCATGGCAAACTTTTTGTCAGCATTTCATTTGATGCTTCTCAATTTCAGATTAAATCAATTTGGGCCATGGAAAGATACACAAGCGAGCAACGCTTTTGGCTTATTATGAAAATCAGCGTTCAAATCAAAATGCATATCGTACACTTCGTGATTTTCGGTCAATTTATTTGTCCAAATGTGCGTACAATCGGAAGAGTCGTACACAAATGTAAGCAAACCGGGTCTGTAGGAGATGTGAAAACACCAGTGCATGCTCGTACAGCTCGTACTGCAGAAAATAGTGCTGCTGTTCGCAATAGTGTGGCTAAACCACACTATTGCGAACGTCCACCTCAACTCGTCGCCGTGCCCAACAATTGCACCTCTCACACTCGTCGTTGATGAACATTATACATAAAGGCTTGCATTTACACGCTTACACCTCTTAGCCATTCCAAACGTCATCAATGGTCAGAATGGTGGCAAGAAATGGCAACAGTGGATGATCAATTTCCAAAGAAAATCATCTTCAAAGATGAGGCACATTTTCACCTCAGTGGATTCGTCAATAAGCAGAATTGCCGCATTTGGGCGAATGATACTCCAAGAGTGATTGTCAAAAAAAATATGCACCCGCAAAGAGTGACTGTTTGGTGCGGTTTATGGGCTAGCGGCATCATAGGGCCGTATTTTTTTCCAAAATGAGGCCGGTCAGGCAGTTACTGTGAATGGTGATCGCTATCGTGAAATGATAACGAACTTTTTATGGCTCAAATTGGAAGATATATATGTGGACGATATGTGGTTTAAACAGGAAGGTTCCACTTGCCACACAGCTAACGAAACAATGGCTCTTTTGCGCGACAAATTCAATGGCCGTGTTATCTCACATCGTGGCGATGTTAATTGGCCGCCACGATCATGCGATTTGTTTCCGTTGGACTTCTTTCTTTGGGGCTATTTGAAAGAAAAGGTGTACGTCGATAAGCCAACAACAATTGAAGAGCTTAAGGATGAGATAATTCGGCACATTAACGGCATAGAACCTCAATTATGCCTCGGCATCATCGAAAATGTTGACCATCGGAAGAAGGTGTGCCGTGGAGGTCGCGGCGGCCATTTGGCCAATATTTTGTTCCATACTTAATTGAACTATACCAATATTATCGTTATATGTAAAAAGAAATGACAATAATTTTGTTTTATTCAAAATCAACATCGGCCCTTAAAATTTAACCACCCTTTATTATATACGTTAAAGCAAATCCGTTCAGATTTAGATGTACTTCCACACTCATATGTTCATCCGATTTTTTTCTTTTAGTACTAAGATACACACATTGCATTCAATCTGGATGAAATGCGGCAAAAGTCACTTTTTTGGTAGAGTACCGAAGCAATGGAAATTGAAGAAACCCAGTTCAGATTTGGATAGAGCTTTTACATATCGGGTGATCAATCAAGAGGTATTTTTCAAAATTAAAAAAAATTAAATCAACTGCGGAAACTTTATTGTTCATTCGAAAGAAACTTTACCTCCAATTATTTTTTGAATATAGTTTTCTTCAAATGTTGGCCGCAACTGCGCCTCAGTGTGTCCATTTTGAGAGCCTAATTTTGGATAAGTCGTTCGAGCATTTCGACAGGTATGGCGTTAATGACACGCGTGAATTGTAGCTGGTTTCTCAGCATAGACATTGGACTTTACGTAGCCCCAAGAAAATACTCTAAAGGTGTTACATAACACGATCTAGGCGGCCAACTCACCGTTCCAAAACGTGAAAGTAGCTGCTCTTCCAAGTGACCTCTGTTTGGGCAGCTGTATGGCAAGTGGCACCGTCCTGCTGAAACAAATGTCGTCAAGATTACGGGCATCAATTTCAGGTAGCATACATATCGATATCATGGCGCAATAGCGAGCACCATTTACGGTTACGTTCCTCGTGAAACCTAATGTCTTCAATTTCGGGTAGCAAAAAGTCCGATTTCATGGCGCGATAGCGAGGATCATTTACGATTATTTCCCGGTCATCGTCATTTTTGAAAAAAATTGGACCGATGATTGCACCATCCCATAAACCGCATCAAACCGTGGTTTTCTCTGGGTACAATGGCACCTCTTGAACCTATTCTGGTTGCTCTTCAGCTCAAATGTTTATTAACGTTGCCGCTGAGCTAGAAATGGGCCTCATCACTGAACAAATTTTTGGCCAAAAACAGCGGATCTTCTTCAAGATTTTGAAGAGCCCAAACACGCGTAGTTGCGACCAACATTTGAAGGAAATTATGTTCAAAAATTAAATGGCATAAAATATCCTTTCGAATGAACATTAAGATTCCACAATTGATTTGTATTTTTGGATTTTTTTTTTAAAAAAAAAACCCTTTACATTGATGCGATTTTTCTGATTTGAGCTCTAGAAGGCACAAGTCACCTTTTAAGGAAATCGGCTCAGATTTATATATAGCATCGACACATGAAATTGGAGATAATCAGTTTAGATTAAATGTAGATCTAACATGATTGTTAGATCAATTTTACATCAAACAAAACCATTTTCTCACAAATTCGTATTTGACATAAGTTTAAAAATCTAGGTTAATTAAGAGTCTGTCTAAGGAGGTTAAAAAATATTTTAAGTTGGATTTTCTAAACATCCAGCAGTGCAGTGTACCACTTATTCGAAATGTCCGCCTTTTGCCTTTACACGCGCCTTAAGTCGCACTGGCCAATCGTCAATAGCTGCACGAAACTCGTCCATTGGAAAATTGACCACAGCTCGAACGAAAGCAGTCTTAAGGGAACCAATGTTGGGGTATCTTTTGTGACAAACCTTGTCCTCTAAAACCATCCACAATTTGTAATCCAACAGGTGCGAATCTGGACTGCCTGAGGGCCAGAGGAAATTAACGCTGGCAAATTGTTTCGAAGCCAGACCAGGATTCTGGGCCGGCGCAGAATCCTGCTAGAAAGTCCAAGGCTGGTTTTGAAACAGGGAATTGTTAAGAGGCTCCACAACAGCTTCCAAAACGGTTTCTTGGTAAACTTTGGCCGATGTTTTGACTCCTTGTTCACAGAAATGCAGGTCAGTGACCCTATCGTAAGAGACACCCCACCAAACCATTACTGAAGCTGGGTGATGACCCTTTTGCAACCTTGGGTTCAGTTCAGATGCCTCCTTAGATGACCGCGCATAAACTGTAAAATTTTTCCTGTAAAATTTTTCCTGAATGGTAAATTTTATCCATCGGTGAACAAAATTTTTCTGTGCAAGTTATCAGCGTGCTTCACCAAAAGACATTTGGATTTTTCAATCCTATTTTTTTAAAGCTGCAGTCAATAAATGTCCGGTACGTCGTTTGAAAGCCCCAAGTCCCAAGACTTTTTTAATGATTCGACTCATGGACTTTAGCGTGATATTCATCTCACAGGCCATGATTTTCTGTTTTCGGAGCGGATTTCTGTGAATTCTTGATTTAACGGCTTTGATGACATGCGGTGTCCGAACAGAGCGTGGGCGGCCCGACCGGTGGCGGTCTTTTACATCTCCAGTCTCCTCAAACAGTTGTATGTATCGGTAGACGAACATGCGACTAATCCCTAGTGGCCGGGGCGTTTTGAAAATATCGCTTTTTTCATTTCACACTTGAAAAGCGCTATTACAGCGATACGGTTCTCATTATCTGACCACTCCATGATGAAAGTTGAAACAATTTCAAAATTCCGTTACAGACTAACGCCATTGAGTTTAGCTTTCAAAACCCATATGACATTAACCTGGTATGTTCAGTTCTTCTATTGAAATGGGTGTGTTCAATGTTGAAACAGTATTTATGTCCCTACTAAGTAGAATATAGTCGGTCACGCCCGACTTTAGCTTTTTTACTAGTTTTTGGTTACTTATATGATATCGTAGCGTCACCGGTGATTTGAGTGAGGTGTTTCTCTATAGTATTGATATGGTTATTTCCTTCGAAATAAAACTATCGATCTTTCGGCTGGTTTCCATGGCATTGCAGTGGATTATGTAATTTTAATGAGGTTGCTTGCACTACCATCTAACATAATATCAATTTTGAATTTTCGACTTAGCAATGTTTTAAGCGGATCTATTAGCATTTTCGAAAAAACACGCCAAAGATTTCAAACAGACGACTATTGTTTCATTGTTCATTCATAAGGAAAATCCATGTTATCGTCATGTTCTCTCTATTCAATCAATTAAAGGAATAGCAACGTAATTATAGCCTTGCTTAGATTATAAAAATAAAATATTAAACACCAGCCACGATTTCTGTACGTGAATTTCAAGAGCTTGAAGTCATTTAATAAAGCTCTACAGACTAGAGATTGTGGCTATAAGCCATTCGTCATAGTCATAACTAAGTAAACCCGTCACATTCACATGCGAGTATCTTAGTTTGTATGTTAATGCAGTTTTCTATTTGTTTTTCTAATTATTGGCCTTTTCCTCTGCGCACTTTTACTCGGAAGCTATGTAATGAGTGTGTGTGAGCTGTGTGAGTGTGCGAGAAGTATCTGAAATGAATAAAATTTATGATTTCCATACGAAAACACTACTGCACATACGCGCGGTCTCAAATGGCTCACACTAAAACAACTTATTTGTTGTTGAGTTGAATTATGATTGTGCTGATGTTGGCTGTTGTTTGCATTCCGCGCTTACAAATTCATTCATTGAAGGAGCCCTGGACGGACGGACATTGCACCGGACAGACAGAAGCGCGTACACACTCGGCAATGGAAAACAAAACCCAACAACAACAATGTTATGTCGTTTGGTTTGTGATTTGTTGTTCCGTACTAAACAACATAATTGTTGTAATAGTTGTTGCTGCTGCTGCTTTATTGCTGTTTTTGTTGCTGCTGCCGGTTGTTTGCTTATTTCTATAGAAAGAACTTTGGTTGTTGTGCCTTGTTTTCCGCTTAGCATTTCTTTTTCGTTTTCATATTAACTTTATTACACTTGCTTCAGCTGGTTGGCTTTCTGAAGAAAATGTAAGCACAAACTTACATCATAAGTGAGAAAATCCATTAAGCTGGGAGTGAGGGTAGTCTTGTGCGATTGGGAACCGAAGTGGAATTGTTGTTATTAATAATAACCAAGAAGACGATACTTCAAAAGATTGGAGAATATAAATAGTAGAGCTCATAGCCCATCTAAACTGACAGGTGGAAAAATGCGATGTTCTACCAAGGAAAAAAATCAACCATGAAATTTTGCAGTTACTCAGGTATTGACATTATTAAAATAAAAATTATATTTCTTAAAGACAATCCCACAACTCCAAAAATATATTTAAAAAATCCCAAAATTTGGATTTTCCAGTTTTAGTGCTATATTTGCCACATTATTGGCGAAAAAGTGGAGTGATTTACAATACTTATGACCATCTATGAATGCTATACAATTTTTGATCCCAGTTTTGCGATTGGGGATTAGGGCTAACTTTTGTATTTTATAAAAAATGTGGAACTTCAAATGGCAATAGCACCAACAACAAAAAGTGGATGATGAGGGATATGAAAATATCCCCCTCCAAATCATTAGCCACACTGATTATTGCATGGACCGCAGGATGCGGTTGTCACTCAATGTGAAAGTCGATAACGTCGACATCCCGACTACTAACTACTCCAAAATCCTTGGGCCTTTTTCGATCCTCTGCACATGCTACAGCTATCTGCGATAAACTCATAAGTAGTAACAAGGTCCTCAAGTCACTTGCCGGCAGTACTTGGGGAGCCGACAAAGAAACCTTGTTGACCTCTTACAACTCGATAGGTCGGTCTGTACGAGGGCGATTCGGAAATTTCTTAGCCTATCAATGAAAGAGAATAGTTAGTTTTTCAAAAATATTTTTATTTTTCAATATAACCTCCTGAAACTTCAATACACTTAGTCCAACGCTTATCTAGGAATTCTATCCCTTGATTAAAATAGTTTTCCTCAAGGTCTTCAAAATAGTGGTTTACAACTGTAATTGCATCTTCATTTGAGGTAAAACGCTTGCCAGCAAGGATTTTTTTTAGATTTGGGAACTGGTAAAAGTCACTGGGAGCTAAATCAGGAGAATAAGGTGGGTGGTCAAGCAACTCGGACTTCAATTCCTTGATTTTAGCCTTTGTTAAAACACTCTTGTGCGCTGGTGCGTTGTCTTGATGAAAAATTATTTTTTTGTGTTGTAAGCCAGGACGTTTTTCTCGAATTTGTACATTTAATTGATCTAAAAGGTTGCTGCAATAGTACTCTGAATTTATTGTTTTACCCTTTTGCAGATAGTCAATCAATAAAATATCTTTGAAGTCTCAAAAACTCGTTGCCATAACCTTACCAGCCGATTGAACTGTTTTTGCCTTCTTTGGGGCACTTCCTCCAGCTTCAGTCCATTGTTTGGATTGTTCTTTTGTCTCTGGAGTATAGTGGTGGATCCATCTCTCATCAACAGTTATGAAACGACGCTTAAAATCCATTTTATTTCGCTGAAAACGATCGAAACAAGCTTGAGAAATGTCCATTCTTATGCGTTTTTGGTCGACTGTTAACAAGTGCGGCACCCATCTTGCAGAAAGCTTTTTCATCTGTAGTTCTTCATGCAAAATTAAATGGACTCGATCATTTGAGATGCCCATGATATTAGCTATTTCATGCACTTTTATTCGTCGATCATTTAATACCATATCATGCACTTTGGCTACAATTTCTGTTGTTGTTGCTGTTTTTGGACGTCCACTACGATCATCTTCAATGCTTGTACGATCATCTTCAATGCTTGTACGACCACGTTTAAAATCAGCATCCCAATTTTTTACTGTTGCATATGAAGGAGCACTTTCACCTAACACATTCACCATATCATTATAAATTTCTTGTCCCGATAAACCTTTTTTATGTAAATATTTAATGACACCACGCATTTCTAATTTTTCCATTGTAAAAAAATCGCGGTTGCGTCTTTTGTGAACAGCTGTTTCTATATGAAGGAGTTGCCAGATTGAAACGAAATTTAACATGTGTTCATAGCAGAGATGGAAGTTTCCAAAACACTTAACTTTTTTCTGTTTATACCGCGCTTTTTGTGCTAGGCTAAGCACCACCCTCGTAGCAAACTACGCAGCACCTGTATGGTCGGCGAACGTGAGTACGACGCAGTGGAAGAAAATTCAGACTTGCCAGAATGCGACTCTAAGAACATGTACAGTGTGTCTTATGTCTTCTGAGGACCATTTACATGAGGAGACGAAGGTCCTTACCGTGCACGGACACAATTTCCTGCTGTCTAAGCAATACCTGCTAGGGTGTTTAGGCAGCAGTCATCCTAACCGCCATCTCTTGGACAGGATGCCTCCGCCCAGGCAGATCAGGTACGATCTTCATGATCTAGAGAGAGAGGTCCAGCGGTATAAGAGAAAACCTTTAGATCATCGAAACTATCAGGCAGGTCTGAACAACATTCACGCCGATGAAGTCGCAGCAGCAGTATCCAGCTACCGTGTGAATGAAGTGCTAGGGGAGTATCCCCCGGAGATTTCACCTGAGTAGAAGGTACTACCTTGGCAGACGAGCGTGGTTCTGGCGCAGCTAAGATCTGGATCTGGTGCAGCAGCCTCAATTCTTACAGGGCACGAATTGATGCTAACGTTGCGGACATCTGCCCCGCCTGCCATCAGGGGCCACATGATGTGCTGCACCTCTTCAATTGGTCTCTGTGGAATGAAATCGCAACAAATTTTACAACGCTGGGTAGAAAGCAAAATTAAAAATGTAAATAAAGTACCGTTATTTTTCATTTACCACATGTTTTGTGATATTGCTATTTGATTTTTGCTGAAGTTGATCATTTATTTTGTTTGCAATGTCGTCAAAAGAAGAACAACGTCGAAAAATCATTTGTAATTTTTTCGACCATCATCCTGATTGAAAGAAATCCGATATCGTTTCCCATTTTGTAGAGCAAGGAGAAAATCGAAGTTCGGTATATAGAACATATGAGAAAAGACAAACAACAGAAATAAAAAAGTGTAGTTTGAACGACTCATTTATGAGAAGCCGACTTCGAAAAATTACCGATGGTAAAGTCGCTAAATCCTATAGGGAGCTTGGGAAAAAGTTTCAATGTGACGGAAAAACAGTGAAAAAGTATCTGAGTGATATGTCAAATCAGAGAGAGACCAGAAAAAACAAGGCCCAAAAGTCTCAACTTAGAAGTTTGGTCAAAAATACATTCAAAGCCAAGAGCGACATTGTATGCATCATGGACGATGAGTCATATTTCACATTGGATGGAAACGAATGGCAGGGAAAACATTTTTTTGAAGGAAAAAAAACACGTAGACGATAAAATAAAGTATGTGAAGCATTCAAAATTTCCTAAAAAAAGTTTTATTGTGGCTTGCAATTAGTCAGCATGGAATGTCAGAACCAGTTTTTTTTTGAGTCCGGTTTGGCCGTCAATTCTGAAAGATATTTTAATTTCTGCTTACCAAAAGTTGAAGAATTTATGAGTAAGAAGCATAGAAACTTAAATGTAATCTTCTGGCCCGACTTAGCATCAAGTCATTACGCCAAGAAGACATTGGAAGCCAGGGACACCCTTCAAATTCCATATGTATGTAAAGAAGAAAATCCACCCAATTACGCCCAATTGAGAATTTTTGGGCAAATTTAAAACGAAAAGTATATGCAAATAACTTCAGACCCAAAACTACCAAAAATTTGATTCAAAAAATTCGAGAGGAGCTTCAAAACATGCCAACATCGACATTTTCAACAGCCATGGAAAAAGTTCCTCAAAATTGCCGCAAAGCAGCTCGAATGGGACCAAATATTTTTTTACATTAAACTAGTACAATGTATTATCTTAAAAAAAAATTTAAATAAAATTTTTGTTTTTGTTTAAAAGATTTTTTTTTTTGCGATTTCATTCCGCATACGTTACACAAGATAATGCTTAGGTTTAACACACTTTTTGTAGCTCTCGACTAGGAAAAAGAGTCATTCAAATCGGTTCACATATACTGAACTAACATGCGTTTTAAAATTGTATATACTTGAGGTGCCCAACTTGGGTACCCTGTAGCTCCGCCCATGCATATCGTGGGGGCCCAAACTCAAAACTTAAGCTCAAAAACACCTCTTCTATAAGTACGTGAAATATCAACAAAATCTCAATAGTTTAGAAACGGCTGAGTAAGTTCCCTTTTTTAATCTCATCCCACTGTGTGTCGGGGTAGAAAGGCGATGTAAATGACTACTTTGACTTAACGAACTATCTGTAGTAATTATATTTTGATCGAAAGATTATCTGACCTTCCTTTACCAAATTATTGGCAAAATCAAGATAATCTGTTAACATCCATTGAGATCAGAATGTATTTTTATACCGACATCTTAGACTAATGATGATAATCTAAACTGCGGTTAAAATGTAGGTCTAGTTGGGTTGGCTCAGGGTGATAAACTCACTGCAATGTTAAGTGAACAATTATCGCGCTGCAAGGAACAAAGCAGACTAAATGTCCACAATACAGTGCCAACCGGCGCGCCAAAACGGCGAGAATCATATCGCTCGGCTACTTTTCCTTGCCTTATCGCCGTACCCTCATATTTAAGACGCATTTCGTCATTGTGATGTACTTAAAATGCAGGCCCAAGCACCACTTCTCGCGTTGATGCTTCCTCTGGTGGCCCGTGACAAAAACCCATAATGCATTCCACGTTTGCTGCTGGTGGTTTTCCTTTTCATTCCTCGGCGGTATCCATTTAGACTTTTTGTTTTGTTGTATTTTGTATTTAACATATTCCTCTGCTGCTTCTTCTCCATTTTTTTTTTCATTACAATGTCCCCGTGTAGTTGTTGTTAATGCTGATGTTTTGTGGACTCGTACGTTCCGAGAGTTTGTGTATTTTATATAGTCGTGTTTTCCGTTGTTTTAAAACATTTTAATATTAACTAATTGCTCAAGTGTTGTTTATGACTGTGTTTATGGTCATACCAAAAAGCAACAACAACAACAGCAACAGTGTAGGCAACACCACCCAGTTAGTAGCCATTCCGCCAGCCGGCCGGCCAGCTATCCAATGGCTTAAAGCAACATCAGTGACAGAATGTTTCTGACAATCAGTCAACTCGGTTGGTTCCCAAGGAGAGTGTGATGGTAATTGTGATGTTGTTCGGGTCTGCTGTTGTTAATGTGTCCGTTGTCTGTCCTCATACTTTTTGTGTCTTCATTGTCCGTATTTGTGTTTTTTTTTGTTGGCTTAGGGAGGGGTTGGAACTAAAAGAAATGTTTTGTTGTTGTGTTTATTGGTCACTATTTTGTCGACCAAGTAATATTTATGATTTGAATTCCGCTTTTAATGTTTAGTTTAAAACATAAATTATGATGGAAAATATATTGCCATTGATGCCTTTTAAGCACAACACAAATATAGGTTTCGGGACAAGAATTTAGTTGTCATTCTTTCCGTCATGAATGACTGACTGCATGAACAAGTGACAAATTGTGTACTACTTTTGTCCGAGTTTGACAAGAACGTCGTATGGCGACAAGTGTTATTTAGGGTCACGTTCGACCAGTCCGGAAGAGCTTTATTGCAGTGCCCAGTATTGCGTTTATTTTCAAGCTCTGAAGTTACCGCCGAAAAGTGGGTTTCAATAGAATTCAATTTGGCCGAAACAAGGAGAAGATTTTGAAGATTTATTAGAAAATATCTGAGGTTTTAAATGAATCCCTTCAAATTGGGAAAGTAAATCTTGAGCAAAGATTATTTGATTTACACTTACTCTGTCACTGCCAAGACCATCAAGATTTAAAGGAGTCATAAGGCTTAAAGTAAATGGCAAATCATGCAATAACTTTGGGTAGGTATAATGGATCTTCGTGACTGATATGTAAATTTGTTGTTTCCAGAAACATTATACGAGGGCGACCGCAAAAGTAACTGGCCTAACTTAAAAAGAACCGTCTTTTTCGAATTATTATTAATTATTTTTCAACATAATCTCCTTCCAACTCAATACACTTCATCAAACGTTTTTCAAGTTTTTTAATTCCATCCGAAAAATAAGATTTTTCAAGACCTTAAAAAAATGCCTCAGTTTCAGCAATAACCTCGCTATTGGACGAACATTTTTTGCCTCCGAGAAATTTTTTTAAATTTGGAAACAAGAAATAATCAGAAGGAGCTAAATCTGGACAATATGGTAGATGCGGAGCAATTTCAAATCGTAATTCGGCCAGTTTTTGTTGAGTTAAAAATACAGTGTGTGAAGTAGCATTATCTTGATGAAAAAGAATTCCTTTCTCAAGATAATCAATAAATATTATACCCCTTGCATCCCAAAATACTGTGGCCATTACTTTTCCTGCTGACTTAACAGTTTTCGCCTTCTTGGGACCACTTTTACCAGCTTCTATTCATTGTTTTGACTGTTCTTTGCATTCGGGGATGTAGTGATGGATCCATGTTTTTTTCAACAGTTATGAATCGGCGCAAGAACTCCATTGGATTACGCTAAAAGCTCCTCGGAATCGGCCCAACGAACGATTTTTTGGGGCAAAGTCAACAAAAGCGGCACATATCTTGCGGATAGCTTTTTCATGTGGAGTTCATCATGTAAAATACTCCAAACTTGTTTTTCGTGTATTTTAACAATATCAGCAAGTTCTCTGAGCTTTATTCGTCTATCTTTAGTCACTTCATTAAATATTTTTCTAATGTTTTCAATAGTAGTAGCAGTTTTCGGTCTTCCAGAGCGTTGTTCATCTTCCGTACTTGAACGACCCATTTTAAATTGTTGAACCCAGGATTTCACGGTGGAGTATGATGGTGCATTATCACCATGAACAGAATCCAATTCATCTTTGATTAATTGTGTCGTATAACCTTTCATATAAAAGTGTTTAGTTACCGCACGAAACTCTTTATTTTTCATTTTTCAAAAATTATAAAACTTGTTTACTTCAATCACCTGTAACAAAGAAAATAATCAGTAAATATTTCGGAAATTTTGACAGATGGCTTATAAAAAATTGCTTTTAAAAAACAAAACAAAAAAGTTGCTAGTAAAATAGCAAATGTGCCAGGCCAGTTAGTTTTGCTGTCGCCCTCGTATAGGGTGATCTAGAGGTATTTTTTCAGAACAAAAAAAAATATTTAAATTCAAATTAATTGTGGAATCTTTATTGGTAATTTTTTTTTTAAAGAAGTTTTTATTTACAAAATGCCCAACTAAGGACAATAAGCAAACACTAAGTGTTGCCTGGCGCCATCTGACATTTCCATTGAAAAGTTTGACATTTTTTAGCTTAAACGTACTCAGAACGTTTTGACGTGCGACCATCATTTGTGTTGTTTACAGTGACTTCGAAAAAACCATTTTGGAAAAAAAATTGAATTAACTCGTGAACATTTTCGTGCGATCATTTTTCACAACTTTCGACATGGATTATCACGACAAGAGTGCATCGATGAACTTAAATCTTAATATGGCGATGAAGCACCATCCTATAGAACTGTGAAAAACTGGTTTGATGAATTTAATCGTTGCCGACGCTTGCTCAAAGATGAAGGTCGTGAATGTCGTCCAAAAACGGCCGTTGTGCCAGAGAACATTGATGCCGTGCGTGAACTGATAATGCGAGAACGTCATGTGACATACCGTGAGATAAATGCATCCTTTGCCATTTTTTCCACTGGCATACATTCGATATTGCATGAGCATCTGACCGTAAAAAGGTTTGTGTTCTGGTTGGATCCCGCACAATTTGACAATAGCTCAAGAAAAAGGATCGTGTCGAATGGTGCAAAGAAATTTTGAAAAAATACGATCGAGGTGCTTCAAAAGAAGTTTATAAAATCGTCACAGGTGACGAATCATGGATATGAAAAACTGGTTTAATGAATGCAATCGTGGCCGACGCTCGCTCAAATACGAAGGTCGTCTAAAAACGGCCAATGCGTGAACAGATAATGTAAGATCGTCATGTGACATACCGTGAGATAGATGCATCCTTTGGAATTTTTGCCACCAGCATACTTTCGATGTTGCATTAACACCTGGCCGTAAAAAAGTTTGATCTAGTGGGATCCCGCACAATTTGACAATCGCTCAAGAAAAACGCTCGTATCGATTGGTGCAAAGAAATTTTGAAAAAATACGATCGAGGTGCTTCAAAAGAAGTTTAAAAGATCGTCTCAGGTGACGAATCGTGGATCTATGAGTATGAGCCTGAAACATAACAGCAATCGAACGTGTGGGTCTTCCAAGACGAGCCATATCCAACGAAAGTTGTTCGTGGAAGAAGCACTTCGAAGCAAAAGGTCGCCTGTTTCTTCGGCAAAGCTGTTCGTGTAGCGACTGTTACGTTTGAGCAACGTAGGACGGTCAGTTCTGAGTGGTAAACTACAATTTGTTTGCCTGAAGTCTTCGGAGTAATTCGAAAAACGAATAAGAAAAGACGAATCATTGTGCACCATGACAATGCAAGCTCTCACACATCGGCTCAAACCAGTGCCTTTTTGACCGGCCAAAACGTCGAATTTATGGGTCATACGCCGTACAGCCCTGACTTGCCACCCAATGACTTCTTTCTATTCCCGTACATTAAGAAAAAATGCGTGGTCAATGATTTTTGTCGCCAAAAGATGCTGTTGAAGCGTTAGAAAACCATGTTTTGGAGGTGTCTCAATTGGAGTGGAAAAAGTGCTTCGACAATTTGTTTGAGCGCATGCATAAGTGTATAAATCGTGCTGGAGAATACTTCAAAAAACAATAAAACCATTTTTGATGATAAATATTCGCATTTTCATTATAAGGCCAGAAATGTATATAGCAGCCCTCGTAGGACCTATTAACTCATAGGATAGACAGTAAACTGAACCATAACTAAAACATAAATCTTTATTTGGATTTGTAGCATAAATTGTTTTAATTTGAGTACCCATATATACGTCTATATTAACTATTGATCGCACTATTTTATCATACGGATCTTTTTTTGGGCCACATGACCCGAAACGTTCAGTAACTATGCCCTCTTAAAGGTGATCCCAACTAACTGTCCACTAAAAACTATGACTTGTTAAGCATATTTTGCCATGTAATACGTTTTATGGCCTTGGAGGCTTTTGTATTACTATAAGTATGGGATAACGCTAACTGCAATACTTCTATATAAAATCTCTGTTTAGAGTGGATTATTACGAGTCATTGCAAAGCGATGCCAGTCGTCAGTAGCCTTCTATGGCGACCCATGATGTAAGATGCCGTGGTGTGTTATATATCTGTTCAACTATCATACAAGCAACCCAGGGTAGAAGCATCTAGATTTTTCAGATTCACTTATTCCACCATAAGTCTGAGCTAAATCTCTGTCAATGACGGGATGACCAAATTGGAGCCATAGGTAAATAAATTTTAATTAAACAACAACGGTATGTACACGGTATGTATACGAATATTGATTTTTTTATAATTATAAGCTGCACCACTCTGTGGAACTGTATATTTAATATTATAGATTTCATAATATCGGAGCTCGTCCATTGAAAACTTGGCCACAGCTCGAACCAAAGCAGTCTTAGAGATCCAATGTTGCGGTATCTTTAGTGGCAAACCTTGTCCTCTAAAACCGTCCACAAATTGTAATCCAATGGGTTCAAATCTGGACTGCCTGAGGGCCATTCTTTAGAGGAAATGAACGATGGCAAATTATTTCGAAGCCAAGCCTGAACTTTTTTTATGGGCCGGCGCAGAATCCTGCTGGAAAGTCCATGGCTGGTTTTGGCCGATGTTTTGACTCCTTGTTCGCAGAAATGCAGGTCAGTGACCCCATCGTAAGAGACTCCCCACCAAACCATGACTGAAGCTGGGTGATGACCCTTTTTCACCCTTGGGATCAGTTCAGATGCTTCCTAAGATGACTGCGCATACACTCTATCATTTTGCTTGTTAAATTTTTCCTGAACGGTAAAAATTTTTTCATCGGAGAACAAAATTTTTCTGTGCAAGTTACACAGTGGAACATTTTTGGGGTTATTGTCTGGGGGGTGAGAAATTCCAAGTCAGGGTGATGGTACTAGGTCAGTATATTAAAACTCTCAAAGGGTTTTGCGTTCGTATGTGCCAGTTTTTTTTATGACCTTTTACATTTTTTTCTCATCTTGATGTTTTTTCGCTTAGTTGTGAAATGTTGGCAAAAACGTAGTTTGACATAACTCGAGAACGACTAGTTCGATTTTGCTGAAATAAATTGAGAAAAATTAATAATTACATTTCTTTAATCCATTAATATACTGTTTCTCTACCAAATCAACATTTTTGCAATTAGAAATAAATTTATGAAGAAAATTTTGCCAAAAAAAATTTTTTTTTTTTTTTAAACATATAAATCCCAAACGGAAAAACGTGTAGAGCCTTATAACTTTCACGTAAAGTCACATAAACTATAAACAAAATGCGACATAGATCATAGAAATCGATTAACGCGTTCTGCCTTTATTTACAATTAAGTGAAGGTATCCCATTTTGACAAGAATTTTGATATATGTTTTTATTCAAAAAAGTGTCTTTTATCGCCTTTTTTATAAATTTCCCCAATAACTCCAGACTTCTGGCCATAAACTACTAAAAAAATAAAGTAAAAATTTTTATAATTTTTTATTTTTATTTTATTTATTTATTTTTATTTATTTATTTTAATAAATATTACTTTTATTATACTTTTTCGATGGTGGTTGTTAGGGACTAGTGGCATCGCATTCACCGCTGTCATCAGTTTCTGAATCACACATAATGTCAATGTGTGACTCCACTGCTGGCCCTTCTGCACCTCCTGAAAATTCTTTATCATCAGGATCATCCTTGATAATTATCAGCGCGTTTCAGCAAAAGACGTTTGCATTTTTCATACCTTTTTTTTTAAAGCTGCAGTCAATAAATGTCCGGTACGTCGTTTGAAAGCCCCAAGTCCCAAGTATGTATTGATGATTCGACTCATGGACTTTTTCGTGATATTCATCTCATGGACCATGATTTTCTGTTTTCGGAGCGGATTTCTGTGAATTCTTGATTTAACGGCTTTGATGACATGCGGTGTTCGAACAGAGCGTGGGCGGCCCGATCGGTGGCGGACTTTTACATCACCAGTCTCCTCAAACAGTTTTATGCATCGAACATGCGGCTAATCCCTAGTGGCCGAAGTGTTTTAAAAATATCGCTTTTTCATTGCACACTTGAAAAACGCTATTACAGCGATACGGTTCTCATTATCTGACCACTTCATGATGAAAGTTAAAACAATTTTAAAATCCCGTTAAAGATTAACGCTATTGAGGGTAGCTTTCAAAACCCACATGACATTAACGGGGTATGTTCAGTTATACTATTGAAATGGGTGTGCTCAATGTTGTAACAATATTTATGTCCCTACTATTTACATTTCCACAAATGTTATGATCATAAGTCATCACCGGGCAGTATTTTAGGATCATAGGATAATTTGTTTTAACGCTATCGTGTTTTCATCTAAACAGAATTTCATGGTCAATCATTAGTTATTATTCTCCTAAAATAAAAATTAAGGCGACAGTAAAACGAGCGAGAACAAGGCAGAGGAGCACCTGCTCATAGAACGCTCCTAGACGTTCCCACAACACAACTACGATAACTATCCCATTGATTGATATCTGTATTTATGATAAAAATATGATAATTTTACTATCAATCAAATGTCATCAATGGAAATGACATCTCGGAGGATAATTGATGAACTAATAATTACACCCCCCCCCACTCCCGTATCTAATTAAGACAATCGATGTTAACAAACCAATGGTGAATACCCTTCAAAATTGTAGCCAAACAATGACACTTACCTATTAGCTTCTTGGGAAAACCACCTGCTATGATCGGACAAAGACATAATCAACTACGCCAAAGACCATCATACAAAAGATGCAGGTCTACAGATTCATTGATTAAATAAAATATTTAGGAAAATTTTTTTATTGGGAAAAGATTTCCCGGAATGGTGCAACCTGCTCTAGTGGAGAGGCGCCAATAGACAAGCAATTAAATAATGGTATTCTTAAGCGGCTGGACACAGGCGAACGAGCGAACGAAAATCGTTGGCTTAAATGCTACAAAACGTCAACAATGATGGACAGGCCAGACAAGAGAATCTGTTGACCTAATGCACTCCACACTTTGTTTTTATTTCAAATTTTGAAACTAATTAATACACCCCAAATCTAAACCCCAAAGGGAGAAGGACAGAAAGAAAACAAAAAAACATCGTAAATGTCAAAACGACAGAAATCTTTTGATTTTAAAAATTGATGATAGTTACTATTGTTGGTGTTGAAGAAAGAACAAAAATACCCATCCAAATACGCAGAAATAACCACAGCGAACACGGTGCAGCAACCCGAAAGTCAGCATGATGACCCACCGTTCGTTCCAGAGATCATCGTGATCATATGTGCCAGGCGGCCGGAGATAGGTCTGCAGATAACGCAACGAAATGTTTACGTGTTTGTAACTATTTTGACTTCAACACAATCGCACCACCGGTGCAACAACGCACAGCAATTTTGTATCTTCTAAGCATGCAAGAATTCATTTGCCAGATAGTTTATCTGTCTGAATGGCATATGCGTGGGGCTGTGCAGTAGGTTTTGTAGTGCGACGATTTGATTAGGATCGAAAGGGGTTATTTAACAATAGATCTTAGAATGGCTAAGGTGAAGATGGGTTAGAGAAAACTATGCCGATCTTAAAAACGTATCTTAATAATGGCCTCACTGTTTTAGTTTTCACCAAAATAGTTTACGGATATTAACCGAAAAGTCAAAAACTATTTCTTATCAGAATTAAGCGATGTATAACAGCGGAATAGTGGAAAAATTATACAAGTTGCAATTTAATAGTCGAAAGGAAATGTCATTGAAAATTAGCTTAAAATCGGAAGTTTAAAATCAGTCGATTTGTAGTGAGGCAAAACAATCGCTCAAGTGGCAACGAAAATCGTATTCTAGGGATCAAAATAAGAAACTTTGCCTGAGGAACCATACCTCTAAAACGAATTCCGAAGTCCCGACTTTGTAAAATCCCACTTGGTGTGCCCCAATTGAGTCTAAAAGAAATTTTTCTTTGAAACAACTTTGGAGCCATTTCAAAGACACCATCTTTGAGTCTAAAAGAAATTTTTCTTTGAAACAACTTTGGAGCCATTTCAAAGACACCATTTTTGTTTTAACAACGCGTTTTTTGTGTGTGTATGCTTAATTTTGTTGCTACTGTTATGTTTTTGTTATCAGAGTTTGAAATATAGATTTTTCCCGTTTTTTTTATATGTGACAGCGCCTAAGGGTAAAAAAATCAATGTATTTTTTTTCTTTTTTGGGTGTGGATAACATCTGAGCATCGAATAAGACCGATTCCATGCCCCAAAAGTGTTCCCTCCCAGAGATATGCGCGTTTTATGAAAGTGAAGTCGACGGTTGTAAGCGCAAATAGAAAAGGACCTAATCTTTAATCCTGAACAAAACTAGTTTTTAACCTTAGGTCTCTTTCTACTAGTATTTTGCGCGTCACATATATTTTTTAGTTTACAATGAATCCACCATCCTCTACATCGCAAGATGAAGCAACATCAACAACTATCGAAAACCCAATGGTCGAAGTGGGATTTTTCAAAATTTGACCCTCGAAAGTCGAAAGATGGGATATCAGATTTTTTTTTTAAAGGTATGGGTTCTCGGGTAAAGTTTCTTATTTCGATCCCTAGAATACGATTTTCCTTGCCACTTGGGCGTTTTTTAAATCTACCCAATATAAATGCTAAGATAACAAAGCTAAATATAGGACTTTATGATTATAACCTACAGCAAACTGTGGAACAGGATATTATAACTTAGTGCACCGGTCGACTCAGAATCACTATGTGATTCTATAAAGCGATGTCTGTCCGTCCTTTCCTTCGTCTGTCCGTCTATAATTGTAATCAAGGTACAGTTCGCAATTATAAACCGATTTTGATGCAACTTAGTACTTACATTCTCAATTTTCTGCCAAGGACTAAAACAATTAAAATTGGTCCTCATCGGTCCACCGGTCATACATAGGTTTTTTCCGATTTTACCACAGATTAACACTTGACATTCTGCCAACAAAGCTGAGTCTATTTAAAAGATGTGTTATTCCATATAAAATGTGTTTTTTCAGACGTGTGGTTTTTATGAAGAAATTAAACGCATATAATTTAACGTTATGGTCAAGAACTTAGCTTTATTAGAAAGACAAGGGTTTGCCATTATGTTTTAAAAATGGCTCGAATAAATTCCAGCCGAGAGGCCCAATTCTTGACCACTTTTTGCAGCATTTGAGGCCGTTTGTCAGCAATAACGCGCCGAATATTCTCTTCCAAGGCATCAATCGCGTCGGGCTTATCTGCGAAGATAAGCGATTTCACATAACCCCACAAAAAATAGTCCAGCGGTGTTAAATCGCATGATCTTGGAGGCTACGTCACAGGTCCACGACGGGTATCTCTCGCTCATTAAAAGTTTCCTTCAATAATTTGATTGTTGCGTCGGCTGTATGGCATGAAGCGCCATTTTATTGGAAATAAAGGTCGTCCACATCAACATCATCCAATTCAGTCACCAAAAATACATTAATCATGGCTCTATAGCGTTCCCCATTGACTGTAACTATATGGCCGGCTTCATTTCTAAAGAAATGTGGACCAATGATTCCCTCTGCCCATAGAGCACACCAAACATTGAGTTTTTAAAGGTTGTAATGGCGTCTCAATAATGGCTTGTGGATTTTCATTATTCTAAATGCGACAATTTTGGTTATTAACGTAATCATTCTACAAAAAGTGAGCTTCATCGCTGAGCAGAATGTTCTTGTAAAAACTAGGATCGGAGGCCATCTCGTGGCCCATTCACCACGATTTGCAAATGTTGTTCTGGAGTAAATCTATTGATTATGAAATGGCAAACCAAACTGAGCATAAATCAAGTGAGAGCTGTCAAAAAGACCAATTCCGAAAAAAGTGTGGCAAGATTGAAAACCGTCAACCTCGACTCGTCGTCGTGATCAATAATTGAACTTCTTACGAACATAACTGATGCGAATTTTGAATGAAGATTTAAATTCACACGCTTACTAGGTTCAATTGGTACAAAGAAAGTTATCCTCAGCTATGAGACACACTCTCACCACCGTGACTTCGTTTACAAGCAGAATTCAAATAATAAATGAAATGCCGATGCATCCAAAAAGTGTGAGCTGGCGGTGTCATCAGGCCGTACTTTTTCGAAAATGAGGTCGGCCAATTTAAATTTGCCGTATATGGAGTAAGTCTAAATCACAAATACTCCATGAGACGGAACTGCACTCAGAACGAGTTACTGTGTGGTGCGCAGTTTCATCGAGCTGCATTGTGGGGCCATATTTCTTTGAAGAAAACGGTTCAAAAGTGAATGTCAATGGAGATCGTTTTTTGAAGATGTTGAAGGAGGAAGATGCAGAACTGCGCCGAAGACGTATCCAATTCAACAGCATTTGGTTCCAGCAAGATAGAGCAACTGCACATATAGCCGGACTGGTTATGTCATAGTTACTACGAAAATTCCCCCAAAAAAAATAATATCTAAAAATTCCACTTTCCGCTGACCCCCAAAGACGGACCTGACTTCACCAGACTTTTTCCTGGAGTTATGTCAGACAAGAGGTGTACAAACCAAAACCAAAGAGTTTGACTGAATTGAAGCAGTCCATTTAAACAATAACTGAAAAGATCCCAACTTCAAGCCTTCAGACTTGAGACTTGATCAAGTGTCGCATATTATTGATGGGCATGGAGGTCATTTATAGTCTATCATCTTCGAACACAATTAGTCAAAAAAATTTAATTGAAATTTCTTTAAAAAAAATAAGTAATGGGTGATCTAAGTAGAGATACTTTTTTCAATAGCCTTTTTTGACAGATCACGAGTGAGTCGTGTCATGCTGTCATATCATTTTTGTTAAGTATTGTTTAGCATTTCATCATGGAAGGCTTACGCCAGAACAACGTTTACAAATCGTTCAACTTTATTACGAAAATTCACGTTCTGTGAGGAATGTGTTTCGTGCACTTCGTTCAACTTATGGTCAACATAATCGGCCTTATGAGCGTACTATTCGCAACACATCTTGAGACCCATCTTGAGATTTATTATTGGATAATGTTCGACCGAATAGACCAGGTCCAGCACGCAGTGAAGAAAATGTTGCGGCCGTAGCTGAGAGTGTACATCAAGACCGTGGAAAATCGATTCGGCGCCGTTCACAGCAACTCGGACTGACGTATGGAACGACTTGGCGCATTTAACGACGAGATCTGAAATTGAAAGCGTACAAAATACAGCTTGTGCAAGAACTGAAGCCGCCCGACGTTTCCAAGCGACATCGCTTCGCTCCATGGGCTCTTGAAAAGTTCCAAGAAGATCAGACGTTTTCGAGCCAAATTTTGTTCAGCGATGAGGCTCAATGGGTATGTAAAGAATCAAAATTGCCGCATTTGGAATGAAAAGCAACCAGAAGAGGTTCAAGAGCTGCCACTTCATCCAAAAAAAACAAAGGTTTGGTGCGGTTTGTGGGCCGGTGGAAACATCTGTCCACATTTCTTAAAAAAAGGTGGCGGTGAGAACGTAACCGTCAATGGCGACCCTTATAGTGCCATGATAACCGATGCTTGAAATTGAAGCTCGTGATCTCGACGACATTTGGTTTCAACAAGACGGCTTTCCACACGGCACTTCCCACACATCGCATCAATCAATGGATTTATTTGGAGAGAACACTTCGGTGAGCAGATAGTTTCATGGTTTGGGCCGATCGATTGGCCACCATGATCGTGTGATATCACACCGTTAGACTTTTTCCTGTGGGGATAAAAAAAGTCTAAAGTTAATGCGGACAAACCCGCTTCGATTTAGGTCTTGGAGCAGAACATCACGCGTGTCATTCGCCAGTTACCAGTCGAAATGCTCGAACGACTCATCAAAAATTGGACTCAACGAATGGACCATCTGAGACGTAGCCACGGCCAACAATTGATAGACATAATCTTCAAAAAATAAATGCCAAAGACAATTCTTTCAAATGATCATAAACATTCCCCATTCAATTTGAATTTTATGTTTTTTTTTCTTTAAAAAAGTTGTGAACCTCGAAATGGATCACGTTGCACGTTACATCGACAAAAAATAAAATTATTTGAATTTCTTATTGTAGCACCACCCTGTTTTTACAGAAAGTGGAGGGACAGACAGTGTGACGAACGGACAGGCCCTAATCGAATCAGATGGAAACTCTAAGCCGATCAGCAACAGCAATTTGCTTCATTCTTTCTAGTAAGCGAATAAATCCGCCGATTTAGGCCTCGTCCAACCTGCGGTATCCAGCATATCATTTCTCATGATATGCTGGATATTGCAATTAGGCACTCGAAGCTTGCTTAACCATACGGTCAATAACCCGGTACACGGGTACTTTTTCAACTTTTAAATGCTCTAATTTCTATAATAATAAAGAAAGGGTAACGAAACTCTAGATCGTCGCGATTTAGGTGTTTATAAACATTATTGTTACCAAGAAAATAATGTTGTTACCTTGGTCCATATTTTTAAAATGGCTTTTAATTTTATACATACGGAAGTCAATGGCCGGGTACCCCGGTACCTAGATAAAGTTTCTACACGCAGAGAAAAGATATGGTTACTATATGGTCACGACAACAATAGTATGTTCTCTGCAATATGAGCATGGTCGTCGCAACAATAGTATTGTTTTTTGAATTTTATTTTGACAATAACATGATTGCGGCAAAACTAATATTATTGAAATGTAACAATAGTATTGTTGCCAAATTTAAAAATATTTTTATTGTAGCAACAATATAAATATGGTTGACACAAAACTATTGTTTTTTCGGTTTTATGTTAACAATCATACCTGCAAGATCGTATTTTTTTTAATTTGACAATGAAATTTTTGCGAATCTTCGCAATAATAGAACTTTTATATTCAAATTAAATTTTTTTTAAAACAAACTGCTTTGGGTTAGTATAACTGATATAATTTTAATAAGTAAATTTTATCTACTGTTAAAAAAATCACTCCTTTTATTAAGAGTTTAATATAATTTACATAATTTACTTAATAAAAATCTCTATTGTTGAATAGTAACTTAACCCAATCCTTACAGAGAATTTTGGGGATCATAGTATGGTTGTGTGTGAGTCATACTATGGTTGCGAGGATTATACTATGGTTGTATGTTAAACATACTATTGCTATGGGAATCATAAGATGGTTGTATGTTAAACATACTATTGTTATGAGAATCATAATATGTTTGTGGGGATCATAGTATGGTTGAATATGAATAATAATATGGTTGTGAGGACCTTAGTATGGTTGTGTGTGGATAATTATATTGTTGTGAGGACCATAATATTGTTGTGGGGATCATAATATGGTTGTGTGTGAACCATACTATTGTTGTAATGATCATAATATTGTTGTGCCACAACCATATACCCAACAATAGTATGACCCTCTTCGAATGTGGTCACTCCAACCATACTTTTTTTCTGCGTGTACCTGTTGTGTCCTATATCTAACCTTTCTTTGTCATATTTTAAATGGAAAACGTTTTTTTTTATCTTTTACACAATTTTATAATTTCTTCATTAAATATACTTAAATACATTCAAGGGATTTAGCAATAGCTTTTGCATGCTGATGACACATTGGCTTATCACACTCGATGGATGATTTTCGGGGTTTTAGGTAATGCTAGGCACAAATTACAGCATCCAGTAACAGGCTTTCTTCCAGAAGTGCCATTGGAGGTCGATGTACAGCTCTCTTTTTATCTGCTTTCGTAATATCGGAAATACATTTTTCATTTTTCGTAATGTTCCCACCATTGTTAATTTATTAGACAGCAGATGTTCTGCCAAGGAAGAGTGGTAAAAAAATTATCCATAGTGATGTTACGTCCATGAATGGATCTGTCAAATCTTTGAGAACTCTTTCTCCTTGTTTAGACTCACTAACGTTGAAAATTTGCCGCTCTACGTACAGTTGCCCTTCGAGTTGTTTTGAACATTTTCAGCCAGACCCCACGAAGACAATTCAATGTAGAGACATGAGTACTAACTACAATCATATTTACCTAGAAGGCATTTTCCAAAGAGACTGTCATAAATTATAATTTCATTTCTTGTTGTTTTAGTTTTTGGTTTGTTGCATATTGGGCTGCGTGTGCTTGAGCATTCTTTACTTCTAGGCTGGCTTTCAATTTGTTGTAGTTGCATGTCTTTTTTAGTTTCTTTCGTTACCTACAACCATAAGTACGAACGTAGTACGTCCGTCTGCGGGTTTTGAACATGTCCAGGACAGTTACAGCATTTTGTTTAAAATGAACATGCCTTTAAGCGACAGCCATCTACAAGTTGCACTTGACTACCGATTACAATCAATCTTGTGGCAAGACGCACACATGCACACAATCAAACGCACAGCTAGACCCACATCCGTAGAGAGATAGGAAAAGAGAGAGAGAGAGTAAGCGAGAATCATATTAGCCATTAAAATGTAACCGAGTAAATTATAGATTCTTGTTAAAATTTGCTTACTGCCCAGTTGGTTACCTTGGAGTTTGCCTATGACCAAAAGATCACTCGGCGTCTGGTTGGTGGGCCACGGTGTAGCTGTGTGAGTGTGTGTGCGCGCATGCGCTTCGGTTTAAAGCCGTTTAAAATAAATGATGTTTAGTTAAATGAAAATTTTTGCGTAATTTAAGTCTATGAAAAATATGCGCATACACAGCGGGCCATAAACAATTTTTCGTTCAAATGTCTTTCTCCGCTGCTGCCGTGTCGCCCTCCCTCCCTTCGCCCGCACTTAGCAACACTTGACCGGTTGGTGCGCGCACACAGTACGTATTTAATAAATGATTCCTCCTCTAATCTAAGATACATCATCAGACAGAAATGTTAAAAATTGTTTAGAAAAAAAAAGAATTTTACACATGTGTAATCTAAATCACAACGAACGTTAGCTTGTCCGTCTGTCCGTTCGCCTGTACGGCTGTCCCGTACATTATTTGAATACACCGTGGACATGGACGTGGACGACGCGTATCGGACGCTGCTGCAGATATGCGTGCAAAAATTCACAGCACGGTTGCAGTCAGTTGTTATATTGTGCAAGTTGCCTGCATGCTACTTAAGCTGAGGAACATATGAGGTTCTCCACAAGAGTTTGTAACAGTGTAATATAAAGAGAAGGTAGCAAATGGTCTAACCGCCTTTTCATCGCTACTGGAAATTTTTTATCATATCGAATCTTATATACTTTCCTCTGTGAATTCGCTATGGAAGTGGGTAGTTTTTGGGGCTCTTGAATTTAAATGTCCGACATCAATCCTAGCCAAATCTTGAAAGTAAGTCGATATTCGAATTCGTAGTATATTCGCCGATATTTTTAAAAGAGTGTTTTACTCCACAAGCATATAAGTTCAGATTAGTTATTGTTTGTCATATGGGGAAGGAAAATAAGATCCTCAAAGATAAAGCAAACACAACACTGTCTGGTAGAAGCACATGACGCCGTTGCTGTGGGACGACTCCTTAACGCCATATATCTACTCATTAACAATCTATATAGAGGGTGATTCATTCACGACTGGAAAAATTTCACTAGCATATTCCATGACTCATTTCGTGCAAATATGTCCATCTACGACCATGCCCGAAATGCAAAGGGGCGGAATTGGCAGCGGTTTGAAAATTTTCGGATTGGAGGTCGGAGGGTACCTGGGAAAAATTGCTAGGTTCTGGACCAGTGGTCGGATTTTTTTTGATTTTCTTTCTCTGTTACCTTTCCAAAATTACCTAAACGAAGCCCAAAGGTCCTACTAATTTGACTGAAATTAATAAAAAAAAATTTCGGAAGAACAAATATATGGATGCTATTTTTTCGCTTCAAAAAATAAAGAAAATTTAGCATTTCATTCAAATAGTCAACAACCTTTATCCACTTACTTTGGCAAACTTCATGCACGCAGAAAAAAAGTATGGTTGGGGTGACAATATTCGAAGAGGATCATACTATTGTTGGGTATATGGTTGTGACACAACAACATTATGATCCTCACAAGAATAGTATGATTCACACATAACCATACTATGATCCCTACAACCATAGTATGATTCACACATAACCATACTATGATCCCCACAACCATAGTATGATTCACACATAACCATACTATGATCCCCACAACCATAGTATGATTCACACTCAACCATACTATGATCTCCACAACCATACTATGATTCCCACAACCATAGTATGATTCACACTCAACCATATTATGATCCCTTAAATTATTTTTTAGGATTGATTATTGTTGTTATTCAAAAATAGAGATTTTTATTAAGTATGTTATTTTAAATTGCATTACTATTAGTTATAGCCAGATTTGATGCCATGTTTTTATTAAACATTTCATTCAAGAAACAAAAATTTGTATTCCAACGGTCAAAAATACTTTTAGTTGCCAGCAGGGGTGAATGCAACTTCACCATCCGTAGACACCAAGTAACGAATGTGATTAAACCATGATCAATGGCCATATACTTAAGTGCAGGCAGATTTTAAATAAACGAGAACCAGTCGGTATTAGAGTTTTTCACCGAACAAAGTAAACACAATAAAAATCCCTCAAACTACCTTCCGATTGTTGTTGTTTTTCCACTGTAACGTGTGTATGTGTTTTTTTTTGTATATCATGCATGCTCTTTAAAACCTTTTTTTGTTATGTTAATAGTCGCGACCATACTGTATGATTGTAAACAACAATACTTTTGTTGCACCAACCATGTTTATATGGTTGCTACAACCATGTTTTCATTTCTAAATTTGGCAATAATACTATTGTTTCATTCCAACAATAGCAATATTGTCGCAATCATACTATTGTCAAAATGAAATTCAAAAAACAATACTATGGTTGCGACGAACATGCTTTTGTTGTAGAGAACATATTATTGTTGCGGTGACCATAGTGTAACCATATCTTTTCTCTGCGTGTGAAGATCAAATAAAATTAGAACCTGTTGTTTCAAAACAAGCTTTAGAAAATCAGCAGACGGACGCATGGAAGAACAAACAGATATCGTAAAATCGAATGATTCTGTGTCGAGTGGGACATTTAAAGGTGAGTCTATCTTAAATATTTGTCATATTCGTACTTCTTACTTGAATATTATGAATTTTCGTTAATTTTACATGACTGAAAAATTGACAGCAAAAAGAACGGATAATCCAGCATGACGGGTTTTATCAACTTTTGAGAAACCGACTGTCGGGTTTGGACATAAAAACCGAAATTTCGACTTTCGGATTTGGACATGAACCAATATGGTCTAAGTTCACCAGGTATGTGTATCCATAATGCACTATGCTAAATTTCGGCTGGCTTGAAGTAAAACGTGGATTGTAGCACCTATAAACGAAAGATCTCGAAAAAGGCTATACAAAGAGTAGGCCATTATAATAAAATTTATCCAAACGTGCTAACAGATCATACTTTATTCACTTGCAGAGAACAAATATGGTTACCATGTAGTAACCACGGCAATAATAATATATTCTCCTCAATAAAAGTATGTTCGTCGCAACCATAGTATGGTTTTCTGAATTTAATTTTGACAATAGTATGACTGCCGCATTGTTGATATTGTTGAGATGTAACAATAGTATTATTGCCAAATTTAAAAATGGAAATATACGTGATCATACTATGGTTTTAGGTATCATAACATGGTTGCGAGTTAATTATACTATGGTTGTGAGGATCATACTATGGTTGTATGTGAAACATAATACGGTTGTGAGGATCATAATATGGTTGTGGAGAACATTGATATGGTTAAGTGTTAATCATACTATGGTTGTGGGGATCATGGTATGTTTAAATGTGAATGATACTGTTGTTGTGAGGATCATAGTATGGTTATGTGTGAATCATAGTATTGTTGTGAGGATCATAATATTGTTGTACTACAACCATATACCCAAAAATAGTATGATCCTCTCCGAATATTGTTATCACAACCATACTCTTTTGTACGTGCACTATGCCAAATCTAAGCAAGGTCAGATATATAATGTGAAAGTGATATAGCCAGCACTTAATTCGGAAAGGACCCTTATATAAATTTGAATACATATTTGGATATCATTTTCATATTTGTGACAATCATAGATGGTAAAATAGTTGGATAGGGACCAATTAAATGACACAGAGGGTGTTACGAGCCGTACTACGTTACTCAAGCGGAACAGTCGCCACATGACCAGTTGTGCCGAAGAAACAGGCCACCGTTTGCTTCGATGAGCCAAATCCAACTTCGTTGGATTTGGCTCATCTTCAAAGACCCACACGGTCGATTGCTATATTGTGTCGGACTCATACTCATAGATCCATGATTCGTCACCTGAGACGATCTTATAAACGTCTTTTGAAGCACCGAGATCGTATTTTTTCAAAATTTCTGTGCACCAATGGACACGATCCTTTATTTGAGCTATTGTCAAATTGTGCGGGATCCAACGAGAACAACCCTATTTTACGGCCAGGTGCTCATACAATATCGAATGTATGCTGGTGGAAGAAATGCCAAAGGATGCCTCTATCTCACGGTATGTCACATGACGATCTTGCATTATCAGTTCACGCACGGCATCAATGTTCTCTGGCACAACGGCCGTTTTTGGACGACCTTCACGACCTTTGTCTTTAAGCGAGCGTCGGCCACGATTGAATTCATTGAACCAGATTTCAAAGTGCTATAGGATGGTGCTTCATCGCGATACAAAGATTGAAGTTCATCGATGCACTCTTGTGATAATCAACGTCGAAAGTTGTTAAAAATGATCGCACGAAAATGTTCACGTGTTAATTCTATTTTTTTACCAAATTGATTTTTTCAAGTCACTGTAAACAACACCAATGATGGTCGTACGTCAAAACGTTCTAAGTACGTTAATGCTAAAAAATGTCAAACTTTCCAATGGAAATGTCTGATGGCGCCAAGGCAAGAAATATATATGTGACAGCGCATAGAGAAAGGGACCTAAGGGCAAAAAATCGAATTTTCATTTTTTTTCTTTTTTGATGTGGACAACATTTGAGCATCGAATGAGACCGATCCCATGCCACAAAAGTGTTCCCTGCCAGAGATATGCGCGTTTTATGAAAGCGAAGTCGACAATTTTAAGCGCAAATAGAAAGGGACCTAATCTTTAAAATGGCTCTCCTGAACAAAACTGGTTTTTAACCTTAGGTCCCTTTCTATTTTGCGCGTCACATATAGAAAACCTCGTAACAGGGTTGAGTTATTAAAAAAAATTAACTTCGTTTCAACTCCATCACTTTAGCAGCTCCGGACGCCGATTCTGTACTCCAATCACGGACTGCAACTTTAATTCTGGGCTCTGACTATTAACTCCAGCTGAAATACCTCAGTACCGGTACCTTTCTAAAAACTTTAATATAAAGTCTATTTTTTATCCGACAACGCTCAGACAACGTCTCCTACATTTTTGGCACATTTTGTTAGTCCCAGAGAAAGATTTGTAAATTAGAGAATGGAAACGGAAGTAAAGTTTACAGATTTTCGATTTGAATCTGTTCATATCGTACGTCAGAGACAACACCTCTATGGAGTGACGCTATGTTTTGCATGACTAATAACTTATTATCTCTGGAACGCGGTTACAGATCAGTAACAATCAAAGAAGAGTTAACATTCTGACCTCCATAATGGGGCAGTAATGCAAACCATTTCTGAGCTCGATTTATTTTGATTCAGTGGTTCAAAGCTGGTTTGAACCAGTGGATCGTATTTAAAAAAATATTTTTAGGTACTCTTGAGCTGTAGTTAATGATATGGTTATTAAAAAACAAAAATTGGAATTAAGACTAAGGTATGTCCCTTAAATCTAAAAAACAATAATTTAGGTGCCTTATGTAAAAAAATGCCTTTGATCTATCGATTTTTTGTTGTAAACTGTATCTCTTTTTATAATTTTTTCACAAATTTTTATGAAAGTACTGGGACTTTAAATGCCACTTGTGAGTTGGCCGAGGAGTTAAGAAAGATTTGGCTCAAAATAATGACGTCTTATCTTTGAAAACATTTAAGTAAATTAATTGAGTTCTAGACTTTTTTTAATTTTAACTTTTGGAGTAAATCACATTTTTTCATTCAGCACCGACTCTGGTCAAATTTTCCAAATTCTGACTCCACTTCCCCGTTATAAATCGATCACTATTATAAACATTACGTCTATCTTCCTGCGTTAATAAGATACAATTTTTCCCTAAACAATGACTTAAAAACATCAGCTCAAGAATTTGTTTTTGAAGTTTATACCAAACAACATATCTTATTTGTCACCGATGACTAGAAGGATTTTGAATATTGTGCAACTCCTTTAAAGTATCAGAAGGCCGTCTAAGCCCAAACTCCAACATTCTTATGCGCTTTTGCCCCTCGCTCTTCCTCTTCATGACCATGTTTCTTATTGCGTTTATCATTTAACATGCCATGCCATAGCATGCCACTCCATTGTGGCTAACAACAACAGTGGTGTAAAATGCTTTGGAGGCCTATCAGGTTTAAAGCTGTCCGGCATGGCATGGTTGCCTTGCTGGGTAGCTGCTGTTGCTGGTGCTGCGAGCGAGCTGCGAGTAGACGTGCGTTTAGGAGGTGCTTGTTTAGCATTTGTAGCATGTCCTTAAAAGTGACAAATGTACAACATGCCTGTGACGCATGATTAAAAATTATGAATATTATGCAATTTTCAGTTGTTGCATTTAATCGAATGCTACCACCAAACCGGCAACTACAATAACGGCGGCCGGCAGCAGCAACAGCAGCAGTTGCATGCAGTTTGAACAGTTTCTAATTTAATAGAAAAATTGGACAAAACGCATTCGCTACGCCGTACTTTGGATAGCAGGAAATGTTACATGTACGAAAAAGTAATTAAAAACAAATTGAAAAATTTGGCAAGAATAAATTTATTAACGTGATGCAACCAGTTGTGAAAAGAATGCGGAAGCCGAGAAGGAGGATTGCAAAATCTTAAAGATTTGGAGGTCCAAAAGGAGACTATAAGAAGTAAGAAGATCGTCTACCTTCGGAGAAGTCAGACCAAGGATCGTCCTCTTTTAGTCACTCTAGAAGTTAACGACGCTTTAGGTTCCACACTTCTCTTGAAGTAAACGAGCCTGAAAGGTTCTTTATGCGCTCACTCGTAGAGAAGTGAGGAACATAAAACAGCTCCTTCACATCTAGAGAAGCAGCCTAAAACGGATCGTTGACTTCTAGAGAAGTGAGAAAAGCCTTAAACGGCTCGTTTACTTCTAGAGAAGTGAGGAACCTAAAAACGGCTCCTTTACCCCTAGAGAAGTAAGAAGCTTAAAGGCTACTTCACTTCTAGAGAAGAAAGAAGCTTAAAGGCTAGTTAACTTCTAGATAAGTAAGGAGCCATAAAGGCTCGTTCACTTCTATAGAAGTGAGGAGCCTTAAAGGCTCGTTCACTTCTAGAGAAGTGAGGAGCCTTAAAGGCTCGTTCACTTCTGGAGAAGTGAGGAGCCTTAAAGGCTCGTTCACTTCTAGAGAAGTGAGGAGCCTTAAAGGCTCGTTCACTTCTAGAGAAGTGAGGAGCCTTAAAGGCTCGTTCACTTCTAGAGAAGTGAGGAGCCTTAAAGGCTCGTTCACTTCTAGAGAAGTGAGGAGCCTTAAAGGCTCGTTCACTTCTAGAGAAGTGAACTTCTAGAGAAGTCTGAACTTCTAGAGGAGCCTTAAAGGCTCGTTCACTTCTAGAGAAGTGAGGAGCCTCGTTTACTCACCATCTGCAAAATAATGAAAAAATTTCAGTCCTTGGGCCTCAATTCTTCTTTTTTTTGCAAATGCATTTTGGTGGAGTTCCAATCAACTTTGGTTTCTGCCTGTTTGCAATGGGTGTGGTTTTTGAATGGGAGCTGATGGCCAGATTTTACTTTTATTCCATTCACTATAAAACTTAACATGTTTCCTGGTATACTTTTTTGTTGTTTATATTTAAATTCTCCCCCCCCCCCTCAAATTTACGAACAAAATACTATGTTTTCTGCTGGGCTGCATTCTTTGTAATGGTGTAAAGAAATAAAGCAAAATGCAAAAAATATAGAAAATGGTCTAAATGAAGTAACCTGCAATTACTGCAATTCTCATACCATTTTTGTTCGGGCAGTCTAGGTAGCCAACATCTATAATTTACAACTGCATCATTGCCAGCCACATCAGCTCGATATAATTCCTGGGCTTTTTTCCACTGTTGGTAGATGGTGTAATTTTTCTGCTCGTTTTGCTTCTCTTTCTATGCAGCGGCTTGATTTTGTAGCAGTTTTATATGATTTAAATTTTAATTGATGTTCAGGCAAAAGATGCTAAAACCTACTGTTGGTGATGAACTGGGAATGGGAAAATTCTTTGGCGAAGGCGCTGAAAGAATTCAATGGAAGAATAATGTGGGAACTAGAGGATCGTTAGATGCCACACACTTAAGTGCGATGTGGTTCACAACTGGAATGAAAGAGTAGCAATTTGGTTGTATGTGGAAGAACGGTAGGATCCGTAAGGTGAGGGATGCCAAAAATGGAATATAACCTAATGTTGTGTTAGATAGAAGAATGACTCGGGTAATAAGAGGTTTTCCAATAGGGACATAACAATTTCGTATCTTAATAGAAACGCACCCTCACCCTCTGAAATTCTTTCAGAGTCAAACCGATAGTCGAAGTCAACGTTTTCATCATGCTTTATAAACCGTTAAAAATTACCACCGAAATTCTGATTCGGTGGCTCTGGCAACGTTTCACGAAAATAAAGAACTTCATCGAAAAATCAGCGATGAAACTCATTTCTGACTGAGTGGTTTTGTTATTAAAAAAAATATGCGCTATTGGACAGCAACAAATCCAAATGTGTTTCAAGAGACACAATTGCATCCGCAAATAATTACTATGTGGTGTAGTTTTTATGCCAGAGTGTAATTAGGCCGTATTTGTCCTTCGATGAAAACAATCGTGTTGTTACCGTCAGTGGAGAGCTCTATCGTGCCATATTAGAAAATTATTTTTGGCCAGAATTGGATGAGCTTGACATCGCCCATATGTGGTTTCAACAAGGCGGTGCCACTAGTCACACAGCACGCATTACAATCGATTTACTGAAAGGCAAATTCGGTGAACGTGTTATCTCGAGAAATGCTCCGGTCGAATGGCCACCTCGTTCATGCGATCTAATTTGGATTTATTTTTTCAGGCCACATCAAGTCATTGGTCTATGTAAACAACTTAAGACGAGCTCGGAGACAACATCCAACGCGAAGTTGCCAACTTTTCGGTCGAAATGTGTGCAAGAGTGTTGGAAAATTGGGTCCAAAATTGGGTCGAAGTCTTAAAGAGCTTGGACTGCACAATAATTGTCTAGCAAGTATGTTATATGTATCATGACATTCTCTTTGTGCTTTATATTGATTTTTTGAATTGCGTCTTTAACGAGAGATATTTTAAGTCTCGGTGGATGTTTTCGTTCCTAATATACCAAGGGGCACCGGTAATGAGCCGCAATGTCTTTGATTGGACTCTTTGGATTTTGTCGAGATTGCTTTGCCCAATAGCTGGGCACTGTATAACCAGATAGGTTTGATTGCACTGTTGTACAACAGGACCTTATATTCAAGGCTTAGTTTTGAGTTCGCGTTTAGGAGCCAGTGAAGTTGATGGACCTTAAGTTTCAGTTGAGTTTTCTTGGTTTCGATATGACTTCTCCAGGTGAGTCGGCGGCGATCCAGATGGATTCCAAGGTATGTAACATGATCAGATTGAGAAAAAGGGATATTGTTTAGTTTCAATGTTGGACAAGAGCTAAAATTCAGTGTGAAAGTTACCTGTGTGCATTTAGCCTAATTGACTTTTATTCTCCAGTCAGAGAGCCAAGATTCTACTCGTCTGAGATGTACACCTAGATTCATAGATGCAATATCCTGCTTTGTATGTGCGGCCATTATAGCGGTATCTTCGGCAAAAGTAGATGTTAGCACGTTCGGGCTGGTAGGGATATCTGCGGTAAACAGAAGGTAAAGGATAGGCCCCATGACGCTTCCCTGGGGAGCACCTGCAAGTATTTCGCGGTCATCGGTGACGTGTTGTCCACATTTGACTCTGAATCTGCGGTTTTCTAAGTAAGACTCAAGAATTCGATGCGTATTTGCCGGTAAGTATTTGCAAATTTTGTAGGCCAAGCCAAAGTGCCAGACTTTGTCAAATGCTTGAGCAACATCCAGAAATACGGCGCAGCAATATCCTCGCGGTTCAAATGATTTTTCAATTGGTTGGATCAGACGGTTTACTTGTTCGATGGTGCTGTGACCTTCCCGGAATCCAAACTGATGGTCTGGTATTATGATATTTGACACGAGGAACGGTTTTATTTTTGATAAAGAACTTTTTCAAATAGTTTGGATAAGCAGGGAAGTAAACTGATCGGCCTGTATGAGGAAGGTATTGATTTGTTCTTTCCTGGCTTTAAAATCATTTGAATCAGAGAAATTTTCCATACTTTAGGAAAGTAACCATGTCTCAAAAAGAGTTAAATAATTTTGCCAGGAACTTTACAGCAATATAGGGAAGTTCCAAGATCATTTTAGGCGTGATAAGATCATATCCAGGTGCTTTACCTGGATTCACGGTTTCTTTAATGACATTTAGAACTTCATTTGCGTTAGTAAACAATGGAGTTACGGCAGACATTTTATCATCAGGTGGAAGGAGGTCGCTACTTGCAGGATTTGGGCGAAATACCTGGGACAGATGGTTTGCAAAAACATTGGCTTTTTCCTCTTCTGATATTGCCCACTCGCCATTTGCGTCGCGTATTGGAAATTGCGTTTCGGTGGGCATACTAGTATTTCTGAATGTTATTATACTATTATCCATTTCATCATGGAAAGACTTACACCGCAACATAGCTTCACCGTTTTAGTGTTTGGGCTCTTCAAATGCTCGAAGAAGATCCGCTGTTTTCCACCAAATTTTTGTTCAGTGATGAGGCCGATTTCTGGCTCACCGGCAACGTCAATAAACAATATTGACGCATTTGGGCTGAAGAGCAACCAAAGGAGGTTTAAGAGTTGCCATTACACCTGAAGAAAACCATGGTTTAGTACGGTTTATGGGGTGGTGGAACCATCGGTCCATATTTTTTCGCTATCGCGCCATGATATCGGACTCTTTGCTACCTGAAATTGAAGACCGTTATGTTGTTGACATTTAGATTCAACAAGACTGTTCCACTTGTCATGCATCTGATCAAACTATTCGATCTATTGAGAGGTCATTTTGAAGAGGAGCTAATTTTACGTTTTGGACAGTTAAGTTGGCAGCCTAGATCATGTGATATCACACCTTTAGACTTTTTTCTTTATGGCTACGTAAAGTCCTTAGTCTATGCTGACAAACCAGCTAGTTTGGAAGACAACATTACGCGTGTCATTAACTATTACCGGTCGAAATGCTCGAACGAGTCATCCAAAATTGGACCCTCAGAATGGACTCCTGAGTCGTAGTTGCTGCAAACATTTGAAAGAAAATATATTCAAAAAATAATTAGCATAAAATATTCTTTCGAATGAACAATAAAGATTCTACACTTGATTTGAATTTTTGTTTTTTTTTTTATTTTGAGAAAATACCTCGAGATTGATTACCCGATACGTAACCATCTTTTATATTAAAAAAAACTAAAGTTTGATCTAGCTAAAACCCACGATGTTAATTGTAAATAAAACTTTTATCTGAGAATTATCTTAATCTATCTTTTCTTTTTTTTATTAAAGAAGATTCTATGAAAATTATTGCGGCCAAATGCTTACCGCGGATCGGTGGCATACCTCTATCCGATGGTCCATATTTTCAATGACTCTAAATAATAATGGAGGTTCAGTGAAGTAAATATTCCGAATTATCCAATCTTTAAGCTCTTGAATTGCTCTTGGCTTATTGACGAACCCTTTTTCCTTAAAATATCCCATGGTGTCAAATCACATGATAGTGGCGGCCATTTAACACCACCACAATGTGAGAAAATGCGGCCATTGAATATCTTCGCGCAAAAGAGTCTTGCTTCGTTACCTGTGTGGCAAGTGACATTATCTGGATTGAATCAAATACCATCCAGTTCCATATTCTCAATTTCTGGCCACAAGAAATTTAGAATATGAGCCTGGACCGTGAACACCATGAACTGTAACTGCTTGGCCGTCCTCTTCGAAGAAGTAAGGCCCGATGCCGCCACCAGCCCATAAACCGCACCAAACAGCTACTCATTGTGGATGCAACGGCTTTTCAACAATCACTCGTGGATTCTCATTAGCACAAATGCATTAATTCTGCTTGTTAACAAATTTACTGAGGTGAAAGTGTGCCTCTTCGCTGAAGATGAGTTTCTTCGTAAAGTCGTCATTCCCTTCTGCTGTTCAAAACTCGCTTCAGTAATGTTCGTAGGATGTTTTTTTGTTGGGCACGACGACGAAACGATGTTGGCGGATCTTCTGCCACACTACAGCGAACAACATCAATATTTTCTGCAGAACGTACTGGGCGAGCATGTAAGGGTGTTTTCGCATATCCTACAGATCCGGTTTGCTGAAATTTGCGCAAAATTCTCCCGAATGCGGACACATTTCTTCGGTTATGCTGATCAAAAAATCATAAAGCTTACGAAATGCATTTTGATTTGAGCGCCCATTTTCGTAAAAGGCTATAACAATCTTAACGCGCAGTTAAATTGTGCTCTTCTCTATGATTTTTGATTTTGTCAAAAACTGCAATAAAGATATGTCAGATTTAGTTGGGCAAAAACTTGACGTTAAGGTGATACTTACCATAAACATCGTGCATTATGGTTGGACCACAATTTATATAAACTGAAAAAGAGAAAAAATATATGTTATGAATATTTTAAACCCTTTAGTCTTATTTGGGCCACCCTGTACTTAAAAGTGGTAAATTGATAAATTAATGAAGTCTGCCAATTTATCAACACCAAACACAGTTGATTTGAGATTAAAAATCTGCCTAATCAAAGTACATATCACAAATATCACCTGATTTCCACGATGATTCGCACAAAGTTCATTTTTAGGCCAAGAAAATTTCTATTGATATTGGTTCATGTTTGACATATTACAGAGAAATTTCCCTACTTCAGAAATTACAGCTCTATTGCAGCTCAACTCTAGTGATATTGAGATCCTGCTGCTCTACAAGCTACGTTTGATCTCCAATATTGCTACTTTCACTTCATTCCTTCAGCTATTTTTTGCCCAATACAACCTCCAAAGCTATATACAATCATTTGCAACTAAAGTAGTGCATCCTTTATCCCCCCCTTAAATGGATATGGCAATCTTAATAAACCGAAATAAAATCAAGTAGATTTCGTAATTTGCTCGAAATGTAATCCTTTAAGTAGAAAAGTGTCTCCTCTCAGCTGCGAAAGTTAATTCCAATGATGGATGATGTTGAGGTAAAGCCAGCTACACTAATTCGAATCCTACAAATGGCTCCGATCCGACCACATGCGTAAGTAATCCCTTTACGAGAGATAATACAATTATCTGTCCTTCTGTCAAAATATCCCTTTGTCATAAGCTTTACGAGAAGCACCCACCTGAAGCTAAAAAGCACAAATGTATGTCCACTGACGTTTCCACTACATATGTATGTACTATGTGTACGAGGACATTTCAACTCTAAAATTTGTTGCCTTTCGGCACTAAAACAATCTTGGTGGCTGTGTCCGACACAGAGAATTGCCTCCTAAATAACAAGACGAAAAAAAGAACAGAAGAGAACCAAAAAAAACCGAATGAACCGAAAAAATGTTGTGTAAAAAAAGTTACGCAGGAAAGAGACACAATTAAAAAAGGAAACAGTGATGCCAGTGCATACGACACATCCAGCCGAACATCAGCTTCCTCTTCATCATCCTCATCATTTGGGCTGATGCACCAGGCCAGACCGACTATGGCCGATGGAGGCAGAGGAAGAACGGCTATGGCAAACAACGGCAACACAAATGATGGCAGCTAGAGGTGCCGGGTAGGCAGTGTGAATTCCAGTATAATGTTATTTTCTGCTAAACACCGACATTGTTGTTACCCTGCTGATCAATTGTTAAAACCGCATGTGGCTCTTACGCTTGTCGTTTTGTTTTTGCTGTTCACCTTTTGTTTTTGCCTGGTTTTTGCCCCTGTTGCTGGCTGGCGGTCTTGCAGGAAACGCTGTGTAGTGAATCTGTGAATCTTGTGTTGGTTTTCATAGTGACTGAGTGAGAGACTGGCCTCTGTGGAAGAAGATGTTGTTGGCATTGCTGTAGTTTAAAGTTGACTTGCCACAATAAATTGCAGTGCAGGGAACCAGCCAGCAGCAGCAGCAGCAACGTGCAGGCATCACTTGCCACAGAAACCATCGGAAGAAACAGACAAACAACAACAGTGGCTAGCACGGAGCACCTTCGCCAAGAGTACTTTTGTAGACGCCCGTACAGTGGCTTTTTATAACAAGTAAGTGTAGAGTCAGGCCCGATAGCCTCATATGCAGACGAAAGTCTCGTATACTGGCATAGCTTCGCGTGGAGATGCCAATAGGAATCTGGTAACTGAGGATCTGGAAAGACCATTCTTCCAATTTTGAAGCAGCGTAAGACCTTGCCGATGACAACCTCACGCTTACAGTCGCATATAATGAGATTGAAGGTCCTCGCCTAACCCAGGAAAAGGTCAAGGACAAAAACTTGACTTTAGAACAGCCAAGCTGCTTGAGCCGATGGAACACCGGCTGAGCTGTAGAGTACCGAAGGAGACCAGCTGCGAACTAATACAGTACATGCATTAGCTAGCTTGCACTTTCGGAAGAGCAGTAAATCGATACATAGCACCTTTTTAATGGACTTGAAACTTTTATAAGAGTTTAACAAAAGGGTGGTCCAACTTAAACGCACGGTGTTAATTGTTAATAAATTGTAATTGTTAATTGTAAAAACAAGTTTTCAGAGAATCATCTTAATGTTCTTTGTTATGATGGAAGGATCAAAGGTCAATTATGTGCAAAACAAAATATCGGACAAATGCTTGACACGGCTTCGGTAGCAAACCTCTATCTGATGGTAAATATTTTCAATGCTCCTTGGCCATAATGAGTGTTCAATATCGTCAATGTGCGTGAATTATTTCATCCTTTAACACCTGAATTGTTGTGTAGAATTGTTTTTGGCTTATTGACGTAAATTTTTTCTCTAAAATATCTCCAACAGTGGTTAATCAAATGATCGTGACGCCCAATTAACATAGCCACGACATAAGATAATACGGTCATAGAATTTCTCTCCCAAAGAGCCATTTTTTCGTAGCAAATGTTACCATTCTGTTGGAACAACATATTGTCTACGACCATATCCTCAATTTCTGACCACAAGAATTCATCTAGCAAACACCATGCACGATAACTGGTTGGCCAACCTCATTTTCAAAAAAGTACGGTCCGATGAAGCCGCCAGCTCATTAACCGCACCAAACAGTCCCTCGTTGTAGGTGCATCGGCTTTTCGACCTTCACTCGTGGATTCTCCTTTACCCAAATGCGACAAATCGGCTTGTTAACGAATCCACTTAGGTGAAAGAGTTCCTAGTCACAGTCACGAAATGCATTTGGATTTGAAACGCCATTTTTGCAAAAGGCTTCAAGAATCTTAACGCTCTACTCTATTGTATGCCTTGCTATGATTAAATTTGTCAAACTGAACAAAGAAAAATCAAATTGCGTTGGGCAAAAAACTTGACGTTAGGGTGTGACTTACAATTAACATTGTGCATTAGGGTTGGACCACCCTTTAGTTTGCGCTTTCGGAAGACCAAAGCAATGCTCAATGTTTGAAACAACAGCGTCCAATTCCTAAGCAGCAATACATAGCACGACACTAAGGCGAGATTCGACACTTTCATGAGGGTTTACCTATGCCTGCATATGGGATACCATCAGAACTTGCACTCCTTGATAAAATAACACTTAGTAATACTAACCACAGTCCAAATCAAAAGTGACTTCTCCAAACCATTCTCTACTACAGCAGGTCTTATACGATTCCTTTCGCGTATGCAGACGATGTACACGGAAAACAACGAGATGTTACCAGCGATTTTCAACTAATAGATTAGTGAAAGAATCAGCACTGAAATATTTTGCTGATTTATTTTGGTCTATGCGGGCAAATAAGGATTAGAGCCCTTTTTCGAAGAGCGAAGATTACACTGTCAATGAAACTAATACTTTTACTGATTGCTGTTGTTGAAGAACAATATACTAAATATTCTAGTTCAGGACTATCTATCCCCATAGATAGACCTGTTCTATCTATGGGTTCATATCTATGCCTATGGGAAATCTGCCTTGACGTCCTGGTGAAAGAACGCACCATTTTAACTGGAAGATTTAAAACGACCCAGGGGTCAGCTGGGGGTTGGGCTTGGTTGGACAATTAAAGATTTGAACCACGTCTGGTTACAAACGTCCGAGACGTTACCATCAATTCAAGCGCATAACGATTTCAACTGAGCTACCGCGGACCTCTGCAAAGGTAGCGTCTTCTCCTCTGATAAAATCTACAAGGGAATGTTGCCCAAGTTAGACACTGCCGCTGGTATTTCTTCAGCTTGAATGTCGTTTATAACTGACTAGTTGTTACGTTGAGGCTCTTTCCTGAATCGCTAGACCTCTTTCTCTGGAACACGAAGGTCGTACATCATCTGCCTGGGCGGAGGCATCCTATTCATGAGATAGTGATTGATATGACTACTGCGTAGACGCCCAAGCACATTCTACTTAGACATTGTTTCTGAAACGGTAGGAACCTTCGTATCCTCATGTAGATGGTCCTCTGAAGGCATGAGGACACACAATGTTAATATTCTAAGGCCGGCATTTTGGCAGGTCTGGATTTCAATCGCCGACAGAATCGGCGATGTGTAAGAAGATAACAGTGTTTCTTTGTCAGTGACTTGAGGACCCTGTCCCTACTTTTCGAATTATTTCAGATATCTGTAGTATGTTCAGAGTAAATTATGGGTTAGTTGGTAGTCGGGAAGTTAGCGTCATTAATATCTGTAGCGTGTGCGGATTAGATTTTGGGGTGTTTATAAAGGTGTCCCAAGAAGAACGCAATTTTTAAATCTGGCAACATTCGAAGTGTCATTGTTTGACATTTGAACAATTGTTATTGTTTGTTAGTAGAAGGTACGAGGTTAGTAAAAATGGAGCGCTACACGAATGAACAACGCATTCTCATTGTCAAATTGGTGAAAGTTTTTCGGCTACAGTTCGCAAATTGACGAGGCCCATTTTCATCTTGATGGCTTCGTCAATAGGCAGAATTGTCGCATTTTGGCGCGGAAAATCCTCGAGTGATTCACGAGAAGCAAATGCACCCTCAACGTGTCACTGTGTGGTGTGGTTTTTGGGCTGGAGGAATCATTGGACCTTTTTTTATGAAAATGAGGCAGGTCAAGCGCAAACAGTCAATGGTGTTTGGTATCGTGAAATGATAACCAGTTTTTTCTTGCCTAGAATTGAAGAAATGAATGTGGAGGGCATGTGGTTCCAACAAGACGGCGCCACATGTCATACAGCCAGAGAAACAATTCAATTGCTGCATCACTCATTTCCCGGTCGTGTTATTTCGCGTTTTGGAGATCAGAATTGGCCGTCTAGATCGTGCGATTTAACACCATTAGATTTTTTTCTTTGGGGTTTTTTGAAGTCGATGGTTTACGCGAATAAGCCGACGACGACTCAAGCCTTAAAAGACGAAATTGGACGCTGCATTAATGAAATACCGCAGCATTCATGCAAAACGGTCATTGAAAATTTCATTAAAACATCGCGTGCATGCCAGCAAAGCCGCGGCGGCGGCTTCTGTCATTCTGTCTACTTTACGATATAATAACGTTTCACGATTTTTTCTTAAATATCTGTGTTTTATTTAAAATATTGAACAGGGATTAAACCGGCTCAAGACCTCTTGCTTCTATATTTAAATAGAATACAAGTTTTTAACAAAATGGCAAAGTGACATTGATTTTCGTGGCTGCACACTACTTTTATCATGATTTCGGGTCCGTGACAACCCTCTTCAGAAAGCCTTGCTGCAATTGTTGAAAGTAAAACCGAACTCTATAAGGCCAGGCTCTCCACAAACGAATGAGAACTACTGTTGTAAACCTTACTTTTCAAGTTTTCTTCACACAATTGCCCACGAAATTAAATTTAAAATTTAAAAATTGCACTCTTCTTAGGACACCCTTTAGTTGGGATGTTGACGTCATCGACGTCATTCACTTGGGACAAGCGCATCTCTGCGTTCCACGCAGTTAACAGTCCGACTGATAATTTGGAGGCGGATATTTCCATACTAATCGCGGTAAAGGATGGTGCTAAATCCACGAGGTAAAAATTGGCTTTGTTGCTCATGGTCGCCCAGTTTAGGTACTGACGCCATAATTGTGCAGTCATCAGCGTACGACACAATTTCAACACCGTCAGGTGGTGCAGGAATTTAGAGGAGGTAGCGGTAAAATTGCCGGAACTCCCTGTTTAACTCTACGGGGCTTTTAGTTCCTGTCTCAGAATTGCATATACGTATGGTGCCCACACATATTGTTTACGACTTTAAGTTTTAAACTAGGCGGAAGGTATGTGTCGGCGATGTCCTCGAATAGAGTGGCGGAGACTGACCAAGGCCTTGGTGAGATCGAGAGCCACGAGGACCGTCCAGCCATTGGGGTTGTTCTGGTTGTGCTGTTTGCAGAACCCATGTTGATGGTGAGAAGCAGTACTTAAACGTTTTTCATACTGGCAAGTATGAAAGCTAGCTAGCTTGGACATGTCAGTCGAATGAAAAACACGCTACATATAGAAAGCACGTACTGCTCAGACTGAATCTCCAAGTGGAGGATGATGCTGGAATTATTGGTATTATTATTATATATTTATTTATTATTTGTTTATTATAGCAGTTCTTGAAGCGTTTTTCATACTGGCGAAAGCAAGTATGAAAGCTAGCTAGCTTGGACATGTCAGTCGAATGAAAAAAACGCTACATATAGAAAGCACATACAGCTCAGACTGAATCTCCAAGTGGAGGATGATGCTGGAATTATTGGTATTATTATTATATATTTATTTATTATTTATTTATTATTTTTATATATTTATTTACTAACAAATTTATTACAATTAAAATTATAATAAACTAAGTTAAAGTGCACTAGCATCGAAGGCTATCGGCCGTAAATCAATTTGCCAAAATGCCTATAGCGAACTTTGCAGAAAGACCTTGTTTTATCGCTCACAAAGTCTAATTCACTCAGCACTTGAAAGCACACTACTATCCGCTACGTTGTCGTTTATTAGTTTGGGCCATAGAAATAAACAACGATTTTGCTCAAAAAATCATCTTCTCTGACGAAGAATTCGTTTATCTCGGTGGCTGTGTTAACAAGGAAAACTGCCGCATCTGGGGATGGCAAACTCCGCGCGTGTTCGTCGAGAAGCCAATGTATCATCAGAGAGTCCCAGTTCGGTTAAGATGGTATTATTTACCCATTTTCCTTGAATATGCAGCTGGAAAGGCCAGTTTGGCTAACTGTGAGGAACAATACTCCATTTTTGTGGGGCCGGAGAGTTAAGACGTAGACATAGGATTGCGCTTTGACGCCGTTGGACTAATATTGTGGGTTCCGTGAAGGACCGCAGTAATGCGACCAATTTTTTAACGATTAAGGGCCTTTAAACGAATATCGACCATGAGCCAGGCGAATGAAAAACAGCCAGAAGTTATCACCAACGTCACCGAAAAAAAGTAATTTCTCCAGTAGTTTCTACATAAAAATAAGCATTTTTTTGTTTTGAGCCACTGTATCACGACAGGCCTTATGGATGGATGGACGAACGTATGAATGGATGGATGGATAGTTTACCAAATTGGCCCACAGGCAAAAATTGGTATAAACTCTACTAAAAGCTTAAACATAACTAAGACCAGTATGTATACTTTGTGCTGCAAACGCAGCATTCAACAATTGCTGCAACACACAGAGCAGAACAAAAAAACGACATCAATCCGAACGATAGGAAATTCCTGCTGTACCATCTCAAATATACTCGTATAGCGCTTGGCTTTTCCTCCTCACAGATACCTGGAGACTCATTGGCAAGTCCACAAAAACAACCAGTCGAAATTGCTACAGATTCGGCATTAAGTTTTGCAGTAGCAGGCAGGGTAAATGCCTTGCTTTAGATTGCTTTAACTGCGTTTAGCGTAGTTTTCTCTGTGTCTCAGCAGAACGTGAAAGAAACAAAAAGAAGTAGTATCGCATTGAAGTCATGACAGAACGATAACAAAATACATAAGACAACAGCAGCAACCGGAGCCGCAGCCGTAGCTGCAGCGGCAACATTTCACAGCAGCATAAAAAAACTGCGTGAGAAACACACCTGCCGGATGGACAGACATTACACACATCGCATCTTAGCTCAGCTCAGATCCGTTCCCCCTCACCGTGGTTCGTGGCGGCCGACACATTGGCCAGGCTTTGCCGGCTGCCCCATAAGCTTAGAATTGACAGAGAGTCCGACTTTGGAAGGGAAGTTATCTAAGTCCGTACGTTGTCCATGATGATGGATGAGTTCAGAGTTTTAGATAAATTGTTGCAGCAACATTTGGCCGGCGGGCACACAACGAATGCTCAGCACTCGCCCAGCCTGGGAGGTATGTTAAGTAACGAGTTGATTGGCATTTGCGGATACGTTTCGGTGCGGCCAACAAACACATTTGACCGCCAGTGATAGTGGATCCACAAGGATTTTGTTGCAGCAGAAAGAGAAGATGAACTTATTATTTAATATGACTTAAGGTAGTAGGTAGACGATACAAATGAGCAGCGATTTAAGGGGACGTTAAATAAATGCAAATCCAAATTGATGACTTTGGCAAATTGTTTTCAATTGTGGATTATAAGGCAACCAGAAAATATTTACCTTCATAGTTTTGAAAATCATTTGCAAACTATTTGATATGAAGACATATTGAGAGGGCATAAAGAAATAGGGCTCATTTAGCAAAAAAAAATGGCTCATGTTGGTTATATCACAAATAAAGCCAGTTCTAAGGAACTTTGTGGTATATCGAGTTCAACAAGAAAGTCACCTGAGTGGCTATGACGAAGATGTTGTGATATTGATTTTCTTCACTACAAACATTTTCTAAAGGGTGTCCCAAGAAGAACGCAATTTTTAAATCTGGCAACATTCGAAGTGTCATTGTTTGACATTTGAACAATTGTTATTGTTTGTTAGTAGAAGGTACGAGGTTAGTAAAAATGGAGCGCTACACGAATGAACAACGCATTCTCATTGTGAAATTGTTTTACCAAAATGGTGAAAGTTTTGCGGCTACAGTTCGCAAATTGCGATCAATTTGGGGTCACAATAATGCTCCAAAAGAGTCAACTGTAAAGAGATTAATGGATAAATTTGCCGAAACTGGGTCTGTTAGTGATGTAAAGACAACAACGCGCCATCGACCAGGTCGATCGACCGAAAATGTCGCAGCTGTACGTGATGATGTCGCTCAAACTCCATCCACCTCAATTCGACACCGAGCTCAGCAAATTGGTGTCTCCAAATCCACTTTGCAGCGAATTTTGACGAAAGATTTGCATCTTCATGCATACAAAATTCAATTGACTCAGGAACTGAAGCCAGCTGACCATGGACAGCGAAGGGAGTTCGTTAATTGGGTATTGGAGAGACAACATGAAAATGCTGATTTTGCCGATAAAATCATCTTCAGTGACGAGGCCCATTTTTTATCTTGATGGCTTCGTCAATAGGCAGAATTGTCGCATTTGGGGTGCGGAAAATCCTCGAGTGATTTACGAGAAGCAAATGCATCCTCAACGTGTCACTGTGTGGTGTGGTTTTTGGGCTGGAGGAATCATTGGACCTTTTTTTTATGAAAATGAGGCAGGTCAAGCGCAAACAGTCAATGGTGTTTGATATCGTGAAATGATAACCAGTTTTTTCTTGCCTAGAATTGAAGAAATGAATGTGGAGGGCATGTGGTTCCAACAAGACGGCGCCACATGTCATACAGCCAGAGAAACAATTCAATTGCTGCATCAGTCATTTAAAAATTGCGCTCTTCTTGGGACACCCTTTATTTATCCTGTTCGTAGAGACTACAACTCTTCAATAAGTTCAAAGGATAGCCCCCGTGGGCGTCTCAAGAATACTGTGGTCAGCTGCCACACCAATAGCTTTTGCATCCATGGACGTCACTTCAGAAAATTGAAGGCTTATGTTAGTGTTTTTTTAAAGAAAATCAACAGGCGAAAGTCAAAGGCCCTATGGGCATTATTGTATCCTTAGAGATGAGTGGTATGGCTGTAAGCCATTTTAGAAAATTGAAACCTAAATAACTCATCGTTTGAAAAAAACATGTGATAATTAAATGTCCTATAAGCACTATTGTATCTTGAGAGCTGAGTGGTATGACCGTAAGCCTGCATCGACATACCTACTTAATTGCACCAACGTCAAAAGAGACAGAAACTCCAAGGGTCGCTCTCCAGTAAGGTCAGTAAAATGTACGAGTGCTCCTCTATTTCATGGACATCCGTCCTTAAGAAATGTGGAGCAAAAGATACTTTTCCTTTGAGACTAACCCAAATAATCAAAAGACAAAAAAATAACAATTTTCACTTTTGGTTGATGTGGACAACATCTGAGCATTGAATGAGACCGATCCCATGCCCCAAAGTTTTCCTCCCAGAGATATGCGCGCTTTATGAAAGTGATGGTACACCAAAGATACACGTATTTAAATCTTTAAAATGGCTCTCATGAACAAAACGGTTCTTACCCTTAGTTCCCTTTCTATTTTGCGCGTCACATATGCTTAACACAATCCGAGAAGCTACATAATACCGATCATTAATTTCGAGAGAATTCTTAAAGTCTACGTACCAACAAGAGAAGAACTGGCCTGAATGTCAGTGCTGGAGAAGGTCGGATCTTTGTTTTTATGGACGCCACGTAAATGAAAACTAGAAGATTGCTTAAAAACTCTAAAACAAAACCTTTAACATACTACTTGCTATTCATAATTGATAAAACCAAGTTGGTTTTTGAGATACGTTGAGCCCACCCGAAGATAGAGATATATAGACACTCCTCAACTACCTTTAATTTGTTAACTTTTATAGACAGAGTAGCCAGAAAGTGCTCAGAATAGGTAAATGTTTGACATATTTAGCCAATTGAGCTTTACTGTGATACAACGGGTCGCTGTATGGCATCCCCTCTGTAAAACCTGGATTTGGATTTAAGGATTTCTATCCATTTTTATGGTACCTTATTTGACAGGAGAGCCGACATGCCCTGTTTCTGGCCCATTTTTCGTTCGCTTATATAGGTTTACTTTGAGATTGATCTAAGTCACACCAGCTCATTCACATTTTTATACCCTAGAGCAAAGATTGGACGGTATACCAAATGCATCATTCGGAAGAGTGGTCGGAGACCATCAGCAAATTCTAAGACGATCCAGTCATGTTAATCCGTCCGTGTGTACGTGGAAAATACGATAGTGGACAAACGAACCATCGTAGGATCCTTTGCATGCTGATGGCTTGTGGTCATGAGCTGCCTGGGATTGTAATTAGGCAAAATTGGCTCCGTGGGGAAAATATAGACCAAAAAACCTGCATGATTGAATTCAAATACAGTAAGACCTCGGTAATCCGGACTTCTCTAATCCGAATTATCCTGTAGACCGAACTGCGTTTTTCCTGTACTATATATTCTAAAATCCGTATTGATTTGTTTATGTAATCCGAATTGACATAATATGTTACGTTATTATTAGACATTAGTTTAAAAGTATGCCATAGTTCAGCGCAGTTTAATTTTGCTGAAATCATTTTTCATTACGAGTTCGCTCAAAAGAAGTCAGATTTTTCTAAAAATGTCTTATAAATGCTTAATAAGCAACAATTTATTATTGTTCTTTTATTAAGTTTCGTTATTATTATTTTTTTTCATTAAGTTTCGTTTTTTCGTGAAGACCAAAGTATTCTTTAATCCGAATTTTCGATAAACCGAATTATGATTTGCAATCAATTATTCGGTTTAACGAGTTCCTACTGTAATAATTTTCATTTGCTTAGATAATGACTGACTAATGGGCCCAAAAACCAGTCCATATTTTTTTGAGCTTTTGTAGAGTAGGGACGGTGAGTTGTATATCAGGTTTGGTCAAGGCTAACTTAACGACAATTTTATTTGTTGTAAATAGTTTGCGAGACTTCCACACAAGTAAAGATAGTTCAAAGATATTTTTTACTTGCGGTATTTCTATCGCATAAATCTCGGTAATTTAGAGCAAGCCAAGTTTGAGAGCACTTTCAATTTTGAGTATATCAACAACAAAGAGGACGATTCTGTAAACGATTCTGTTGTGACACTGTCCAAGTCTGTAGAAATTGAAACTCCTATATTTTTTAGAAAGCTAGTTCTTTGAAGACCGCGAACAGGATAAAATTATTCCCCAATACTCTTGAAGAATGAGAGAAATAATCCTTGTGGGGGTTTCAAAACACGTACAATTAGCAGAATATCAGAATACATTCTACGATACACCTGCCTTGTGCACTTCTTAATGCTGGCGTTAAAAAGGAGCTTTTAGACCATTCATTAGGATGTGCATTTTCCTTTAAAAATACAGCAAGTCTTTCACAATCCTTATTAAAAAGGGCCATACAAATCATGGGCAAATTGCTTCGATTAAACACCAGCTTTAAATATTGAACCGTACTTCAGGAAATACGTTCTCATCAGCTATTAAAAGATTATCCTTCAATCTCAGTATGCAATTAATAGATTTCTTACAAACCGGCCATCCTTCCCCCATTTTGCGGGCTCTTTCACATGCAGACTCACGTTTCATTCATATACACGGAATCCGATTAAGCTTTGCTCCCTCTTCGCCTATTTCCAATCGCCCCTGAGAAAAATGGTTTTTTTCATTTCCACTGACAGAGCGGCTGCCAACTGCAAACGCAGCCAAAGTAACCTAAAACAACGATGCTGAGTAAAATAAAACAAAACAAAAAAACTGTCTGAAATATATCTGAGCATTTTGGAACGATAGCCGGCCGAAATAACCCAGCAAATAACTGATAAAGTCATTAACAAACAGTATTCATTAGGTTTAGGTGTAAGATTAAAATGGTTGTCAGGGATGTTATAAATCTAAGTAAAATCAAAAGTTGTTATTCGGAGGTACTTTCAACTCGAACCGGATCTAATGATTTTGACACAAGCTTGCTATAGGACGGATGGTTTATTTTATTAAATAATTTGCCATCGCTTCTTCAGCGAATGATCTACGTTATATCATTATAATCCAAAGAAAACTAATTAAAAATATCAAGTCGAGAGTGATATTTTTAGAAAAAACACCCGAATATACGTATGTTTTAGACCTCTTGGATTCAACCAGATTTTAAAACTAATATCATATTTAAATTTGTTTGTTGTACCTATTGGTTTCACCAATACAACCCTGAACTTTAAAAGGCTATTAATCGTGAACTAATACCGATATGACTATTATAGTTGGTATAAATGAGAGGTTGGTATGAAAACAAACAAGTTGTGAAAAAAAATAGGCCGGTTTTACGGCCGCTTGACAAAATTTCCGTGAAACATGATGGAGGTTGTACAGGGTGGAGCGCGGTTATTTGAGAGTGATTGAGAGAGTGGAGAGTGTGCGTGGCTTATAGTGGCTGACGGGAGATTTGTATTCGTCTGCCTTTCATCATGCATTGCACACGTGAGGAGAGGTCATTTTGTGTTAAAGCGTATTTTTCAAATGCGCACTCGATCATTGCAGTGCAGCATGCTTTTCGTTTACGATCCGCTGTTCCCTCTAATATGCGTGCTGGAGTGAAACAAATCCCAGAGAACTTCACCAGAGATCTCTTTATTCGGACCGTGTCACTGTGTGGTGCGCCATATCACGAGTAGGAGTCATTGGCGCTTACTTTTTCCAGGATAACTATCTTGCCGTAACTGTGAACTCCAAACGGTACTTGACTAAGATACAGGTTTTTTTCAGCCGGGTCTTGAGGCAATGCAATTAGAGGATACATGGTTCCAACAAGATGGTACCACTGCACACAACGTGGGTTATTAAGAATTGTTTGAGGGAAATGTTTCTTGGAGGGCTTATCTCTTTGAGCGGTGATGTGAACTAGCCGGCACGCTCACCAGTCTTAGCCCCATGCGATTTTTCCTTTGGGGTTACCTGAAGTCGAACGTGTACGAGGGCGACCGCAAAACTAACTGGCCTGGCACATTTTCTGTTTTACTAGCAACTTTTTTTTGTTTTTTTAAAAGCAATCTTTTATAAGCCATCTGTCAAAATTTCCGAAATATTTAATGATTATTTTCTTTGTTACAGATGATTGAAGTAAACAAGTTTTATAATTTTTAAAAAATGGAAAATAAAGAGTTTCGTGCGGTAATTAAACACTTTTATATAAAATGTTATACGCCACAATTAATCAAAGATGAATTGGATTTTGTTCATGGTGATAGTGCATCATCATACTCCACAGTGAAATCCTGGGTTCAACAATTTAAAATGGGTCGTTCAAGTATGGAAGACCGAAAACTGCTACTACTATTGAAAACATTAGAAAAATATTTAATGAAGTGACTAAAGATAGACGAATAAAGCTCAGAGAACTTGCTGATATTATTAAAATACACAAAAAACAAGTTTGGAGTATTTTACATGATGAACTCCACATGAAAAAGCTATCCGCAAGAACGCTTCCGCGTTTGTTGACTTTGCCCCAAAAAATCGTCCGTTGGGCCAATTCCGAGGAGATTTTAGCGATTTATCAGCGTAATCCAATTGAGTTCTTGCGCCGATTCATAACTGTTGATGAAACATGGATCCATCACTACATCCCAGAATGCAAAGAACAGTCAAAACAATGGATAGAAGCTGGTAAAAGTGGTCCCAAGAAGGCGAGAACTGTTAAGTCAGCATGAAAAGTAATAGTGAATATTATTGCGCATTATTGGATCGTTTGAGTGAAGAAATCAAGATAAAACGACCGCATTTAGAAAAAAAAGTTATTTTTCATCAAGATAATGCTCCTACACACACTGCATTTTTAACTCAACAAAAACTGGCCGAATTACGATTTGAAATTGCTCCGCATCCACCATATAGTCCAGATTTAGCTCCTTCTGATTATTTCTTGTTTCCAAATTTAAAAAAAATTTCTCGATGGCAAAAAATGTTCGTCCAATAGCGAGGTTATTGCTGAAACTGAGGCATATTTTGAAGGACTTGAAAAATCTTATTTTTCGGATGGAATTAAAAAACTTGAAAAACGTTTGATGAAGTGTATTGAGTTGGAAGGAGATTATGTTGAAAAATAATTAATAATAATTCGAAAAAAAACGATTCTTTTTATGTTAGGCCAGTTACTTTTACGGTCGCACTCGTAGATCAAACCTCCCAACACCTTGGAAGACCTAATTAAGAAAATTAAGGCTGAAATTGGCAGAATACCAGTCGACATGCTTGTTAAAGTTCAGGAAAACTTCAGAAAACATATGCAGCATTGAGTGGATAGCGAAGGTCTACATTTACCGGATACACTATTTAGAACCCTGTTATTTAAAAAATCCCTTACTGTTCAATATAATTAAAATACACAATAATTTTTTCTAAGGTTCATAATTTTTTCATTTCATTCACAAATAAGCAAATTTACGCGCTCCACCCTGTATAAGTTTTGGCCCGGCCGAACTTAATTTGTTCACTTGTTAAGAGTAGGTAAGTCGTCGATCGTAACGAACTGTTTCAAATTCCATCCAGATTGGATGTCTTATGTGAGTTCGCTATACGGGTTGCTATATATATTTCGGGTCCGGCAATAAAAACACAATAATTTATCTTTGGAAATGGTTTTAATTGTTTTCCAAACTATTCTCCTTTAAGATCAATACACTTTTGCATGCGCACAAACCAATATTCGAAGCACTTTTTCCACTCCGATTGAGACACTTCCAAAACATGATTTTTGAACGCTTCAACGGCTGCTTCGGGAGATGAAAACGTTGACCACGCATTTTTTTTCTTGATTTTAGGGGATAAGAAGAAGTCATTGGGTGCCAAATCAGGGCTTTAAGGTGGATGGTCCATCAATTCCACATCTTGAGTGTTCCAATAGCTCAACGCTTCAGCTGATGTCTGAGAGCTCGCATTGCCGTGATGCAAAATGATCCGCCTTCTCTTATTATCTTTATTCATTTCTTCGGACACTGTTGGCAAACAGATGGTTGCATACCACTCAGAATTGACCCTCCTACTTTCCACTAAAGTCACTTTGGCAACAGGACCGGTTATTCCGAAAAAAACGTTATCATTTGCTTCGATGTACTTCTTCCACGAAAAACTTTTCTTGTATTTTACTTGTTTGAAAGACCCATCCGGTCGATTGCTGTTTTGTTTCGAGTTCATGTGCATAGATCCATGATTCGTCACCTGTGATAATGTTATACACTGCCCTTGAGCTAACGCAGTTATACTTTTTCAACATCTCTTTGCACCAATCTATACGAGCCTTTTTTTGAGCATTCGTCAAATTATGTGGGATCCAACGAGAACAAATTTTTTCCACGGCCAAATAACCATGCAATATCTTATTGATGCTTGTTATACTAATGCCCAAGGATGCCTCTTTTTCACGGTATGTCACATGTCGGTCTTGCTTAATCAGTTCACGTACAGCATAGATGGATTCTGGCAAAGCTTCCGAAGTTGGACGTCCTTTACGCAATTCATCCTGGAGCGAACGGTGTCCGAGACTGAACTCTTGGTACCAGCGATTATAAGTCGTTTTTGATGGTGCTTCATCTCTAAAAGTCGAAACAAGTTAATTTAAATACTCTTGTCTCGGTATCCCACGCCGAAAAACGTAAAAAATCATCGCACGAAATTGTTCACGGGATAATTCCATTTTTTGACTGAGATGGATTTTTCAACACACTGTAAAAAAAACAATTCGCCCTCAAATGACAAAACGTTCTGAGTGAAGTTATGCTAAAAAATGTCAAAGTTTCTATTGGAAGTTCCAGTTGCACCTGGGAACACTAGTATTGTCAGGACCCAAACAATAAATAGCAACCCTCTAATGCTCCCACACATATTTTCATCAATTTTTATGTTTTAAGCTCTAAAAGCCACATACTCGTATTACATCCAATTTCCAATTTTGATCTATGGATGTCCCCTTAGTCCCCTTATGTCTGGCGGCATATGAGTGAAATTTTCGAAAAGATCAAATATATATTCCTATAGTTAACATTTATGCCAATTTGGAACTCGGACCGGACATAGGTGCCCAAATATTGCCTCCTTGAACTATGGACATATGGTAATTAAAACACTTTAATATTTTTTTTACGGATTCTAGTATATTATTTTTACGATTCGACTTAAGGGGGTAGGGTCCCTAAGGTCCCGAAAAATTGGTCCTTTCAAACAATGGCATATGAGTACTCAGAAACAGTGGAATTTTATGAAAAATTCGAATATGACATTATTTTTAAAATCTGAGGCACAACAACATTTTATAGGGCCTCAAAAATTTAGTTCTGTCAAACATGGACCCACCAACAACAACAATATACCACAATACTGTCAATGCTATACTACAACACAGTCCATGATGAGAGTATAAAGCTTCGTTACGACGGAATTTACGAATTGTCTACTTGTTTCATTACCATAACTTCTATGTAAGTGAAGCGGTAACCACTTTGAGGATTTAAATCATGTGCCTTACATGCAACATTACAAGGTAATGAGTGTTTATGCTGGGTTTTCTCTTTAGATATTTTTTTTTGCTTTGTTATGCACACATTTCAAATGTAAACTCGGGCTAGCTATCGCCTTGACTATACTACTCCACATTTGCCCTAAGGCTTTCGGTGCTGCTGCATTGTAACAACACCAGCAACGTCAAAGTCGCTTCCAGACAGAGCGTGGTGTCCACATGTGGTATGTTGATGTCTGTTGGTTCGGCTGACGTACGGTCGTTTGGGTCTGTGTTCATTGCGTTTGGGGCAATGTTTACAACACGCATGTGGAGTTTGTTTCTGTTGATGATGTTTGATGCTTGTCGGCTCTTAACTTGGCCAAAATGACGTTTTTTTGGATAAGAACGACAGCGCGAGTGTAAGCATGGCTACATACGCAAGTATCCATGCACTCTTGGTTGGTTACGGTAGGAGAAGATTGAAATGTGTGCAATTTTTGCACTAATGCCAAGATTGTTTTCTTCTGTGTACCTTTTGCCATCGGTGTTTAAGTCTTTCTTGTTGTCTTTAGAAGAAATTTTTGGTTCTTGGTTTGCTAAGGATGTGAACATATTTTTTTTTTGCAACTCTTTTCGTCTGTTTGGGCTAAGGCGGAGTATGCCTCTTATGTTTAAGCCTAGTTGACATAAATCGGAGAGAAGTTATGACATTCCTTATTTTGATTTGTATCTTCTGGCTGGAGGACAATTAAATCAAATCATTATGATGACAGTGATTTAGGGGAGAGGAGCAGGCAGGTGGCTCCGCAGGTTTGTAAAAGATGGTTCTGGAAAGAACTTCGAAATGCTGTACCTAATTAAAAACAAATGTAATGATAGAAGTACGTAATATTTAAGCAATATGACAATATAAAAATAAAAAGTTAACTATTTGTTGTTATTAAATCTATGACAACACTTTGGAACATCATATGTGTGCTTAAGTGGGTGTCGTTTTTATTGCTAATTGTTATTCCTCTGAAATAACAATTAGTGCGTTGAGCGCGCACTCTGCCATCACGCTAAAACTTACAGTTTACATATACCCTTAAAAACTTATGAAATTGTTAAATTAGCAAATTTGAAGATTTGTTTAAATATCAATTATCCTTTCATGATGCAATATACTCGAATTTCAAAAATACTCCTCAGTAAATAACATAACGTAGTTCCATTGAAATGGTGCCCAGCCCATGTATCATAAGTGGATTTTAAAGTTTGTTTTTCTTTACTTTTATTAAGTTCAATGTTTGGTTTTAATTATTTTCTTATTGGATTATTTGGGGGGAAATTCCCACACCCAAAATCACCGACTGCCCGTATAGCTGCTGCCTTAGTCATCATCATGCATGAATGTTGCATCCGAATTCAATTGAATTGTGGTTTTCAGTTCTCCCCCACTCGCAGAGTATTTTTCTTTTTTTCTCTCTCTTACATTTCTTTTGTTTTTATGACTTGGAAATAGTTTCCATCATTGCGTTTGGATACTGGTATCAAAGATTGGTCAATTGATTTGAGGTTTGTTTTGATTTTATTTTTATTTTAAATACATTGTTTATCTTTAATTTCGTCTATCTTCCCCCAAGAATCATCACAGCTCACTGGGAAAAGCAACCGATTCGATTCTATTGAAATACAGCCGTAGAAATAATGTCTTTTTATACAAACACACACACACATATATATAGACAACATTGTATGAGTAGATAACATTTAACATAAGTTACTCGTTCTTAACTCCAATAAAAACAAATACTCGTACTGCTGATGGTGCTTGAGCTGAAGCTGGGGCTGCTGCATCCGAAAGATGGAATTTTTTGTCTTTGGATTTTACTCTGGAAAAATGCTTAGAGAAATTGTATCTTAGAAACAAAATCTATAAGTTTCTCAATAAAAATGAAAATGACTGATGATGACGAAGATTGTGTGCCGCACAGTGGGTCAAAGGTATTGTGAAAGTAAAGAGTTAAACTATTACTCGCAAATGGATAATAGTGGAAGATTCAGTGCTTAATTGGCAACAGGTAAATTAAAGTTGACTTAAATATCAAATATAGGTGATCCATCTAGAGGTATTTTTTTAGAACAAAAAAAAATATAAAAATTCAAATCAAGTATGGAATCTTTATTGGTAATTTGAAAGGGCATTTTATGGCATTTATTTTTGAATATAATTTCCACATTGAACAGGGATTAACCGGCTCAAGACCTCTTGCTTCTATATTTCAATGGAAGACAAGTTTTTAACAAAATGGCAAAGTGACATTGATTATCGTGGCTGCACACTGCTTTTATCATGATTTCGGGTCCGTGACAACCCTCTTCAGAAAGCTTTGCTGCAATTGTTGAAAGTAAAACCGAACTCTATAAGGCCAGGCTCTCCCCAAACGAATGAGAACTACTGTTGTAAACCCTACTTTTCAAGTTTTCTTCACACAATTGCCCACAAAAATACAACTCACTCTTGCCACCTCTAAAGAGACTCTACATCGAGAGCCATAAATAGATTTCTTTTACAACAACGTGTGTGTGTTGTTTAGGGAGAGCCTGGCCTTATAGAGCTCGGTTTTACTTTCAACAATTGCAGCAAAGCTTTCTGAACAGGGTTGTCACGGACCCGAAATCATGATAAAAGCAACAGACCGAAATAAAACAAACGAGCTAAACAATATAATTTCCTTCAAATGTTGACCGCAACTACGCCTCAGGGTTTCCATTCTGAGTTTCCAATTTTGGATGACTCGTTCGAGCATTTCGACCGGTATGGCTTCAACGACACGCGTAATGTTGGCTTCCAAAACCAGAATCGTAGCAGGTTTGCCAGCATTAACTTTGGACTTTACGTAACCTCAAAGAAAAATGTCTAAATGTGATATCACTCGATCTAGGCTGCCAACTCACCTGTCCAAAACGTGAAATTAGCTGCATTTCGAAATGACCTCTTAATAGATGCAGCTGTATGGAAAGTGACACCGTCCTTTTGAAACCAAATGTCATTAAGATTACGGGCTTTAATTTCAGGTAGCAAAAAGTCCGCTATCAATGCGCGATAAAGAGCACAATTCACAGTTACATTCCGGCCATCAGCATTTTTGAAAAAATATAAACCGATGACTCCACCAGCCCATAAGCAGCCCCAAAGCGTAGTTTTCTCTGAGTATAATGACATCTCTTGAACCTCTTCTAGTTGCTCTTTAGCTCGAATGCGGCAATTTGTAGATTGACGTTGTGGTTGGCCAGAAATAGGCCTCATCACTGAACAAAAATTGGTTCGAAAACAGCGGATCTTCTTTGAGCTTTTGAAGAGACAAAAAACTGAAACGATGTTGTGGTGTAAGTCTTTCCACACGCAGAGAAAAGATATGGTTACTATATGGTCACGGCAACAATAGTATGTTCGCTGCAGTAAAAGTATGGTCGTCGCAACCATAGTATTCTTTTTTGAATTTCATTTTGACAATAGTATGATTGCGGCAATATTAATATTGTTAAAATGTAACAAGAGTATTGTTGCCAAATTTAAAAATGGAAATATGGTTGTAGCAACAATATAAATATGGTTGGTAGTACAAAAGTATTGTTTTCATGGGTTTTATGTTAACAATAACATGATTACGGCAATCATACCGGCAAAACCTTAATTTTTTTTTTAATTTGACAATGTTATTTTTTAGAATCTTACCCAATAAATAGTAATAATAATTAATTTTTTTCAAAAAAAACAACGGATTAATATAACTTAAATATTATTACTCCTATTATTACATACTTACTTAATATAATTCTTTATTGTTGAATTACAAAGTAATCCAGTCTTTACAAAAAATTTTGGGGATTATAGTATGGTTGTGCGTTAGTCATACTATGGTTGTGAGGATAATACTATGGTGTACGTAAAACATACTATGGTTATGAGGATCATAATATGTGGGGATCATAGTATGGTTGAATGTGAATAATATGGTTGTGGGTATCATAGTATGGTTGTGTATGAATAATTCTATTGTTGTGATGACCATACTATTGTTATGAGGATCATAGTATGGTTGTGTGTGAATCATACTATTGTTGTGATGATCATAATAATGTTGTGGCACAACCATATAACCAACAATAGTATGGTGCTCTTTGAATATTGTTACCCCAGTCATACTTTTTTTCTGCGTGCATGATGAAATGACAAACAATACTGAAAAGAGAAAAAAATAAAGTTTTACACAACTCACGCTAATTTGTGAAAAAAAACCCTATTAAAAAATAGCTCTAAAGTGATTACCCGTTATTACAACCAAGTGCAATAAACAACTCAATTCACAATTTTTTATATTTTTTGACCCACTGTTCCTTAAGATGACTTAAAGATTTTCTCTCCCTGATTTTGTACTGATTAGGGAGGGGGATTGTTTTTCTTAAGAAATCTCCAAATGCACCTTTTTGTCTTTTCACTCGTATGCAGCATTCGATATATTGGGTGCACTTTTTCATTGGAAATATGGCAGGAAAAATAAAGTAAAGAAATGAGTTTTTTCTCCAGCTTCATGAATCGTGATGCAAGAAATCAAAATAAGTTGTTTTGTTTTGCTACGTTCGCATATACGGGAATCTGTTGTGGCACGAACAAAAGACTCTAAATGTAGACGATTTAATTTATAACAGCGTATTTCTGACTGAAACAAGTGTTTCTGTTATGGTTTTTTACGGGAAAGGGTTTCCGTCCGCCCGGCCGCCCGTCCGTCCGGCTGTCTTTTGTGTCGGAGTTCAATGTAAGGTGGCTGGGACGACGACGACGACAATGATGACAATGCTGATACTGTTGCCGGTGGTGCTGATGTGAATGACTCTAACTCTGACTCCGACGACGATGGCGATGATGATGTGTCACATGATACGTTAGATGATACTCGTATTTGTAACCGAATTGTCGTTAGTGTAAACGCTGTCTGTTGTTTTCCTCTTTTTTGGGTTTTAAGTGATCCCCATAGGTTGACATTGTTACAACTTGGATACTATCCACGATGCGATGTGTGTCATGTGAATACCTGCCGAGCTAGGTGCTTCACTCCATCCAATGTGTCCGTCTGTTCTAGCGTCTGACTGCTGCTGGCAAGGTCTATTGTCTTCGGGGTTTGCTGTGTTTTGTTCACAATGATTGTCTCTATTTAATTAAAGTATCCTACTGGGAATCGATTATGTGTAAGCGGTTTGTTTTCTTCAATATTCGGCATAATTTCACAAAACACACACATCAGATGAGTTTTTGATTTTGTTTAATTTCTAATTCATTTTCATCGTTTGTTTTTATATTCAATAAATACACTGCGAAGCATTTGACTATGGAACTAATTTGGGTATTGCGGGCATTAACTTAAAAAGCAGAAATGATGACAAGTTGAAATGGGAAATAAAAAAAATTTAATAAATATTTTGACCGGCCAACAAAAGTTTTTTTCTTAAATCAATCAATATTTTGCCAAAGTAGAAACCAGAGTAATAAAATTAGCTTCTAACTACTGTATTGAAAAGTAATTACAATCGGTCTTTGTATTGTATATTCTTGCACTAGCTTACTTTAAGTGAAACAAGTAACAACGCTGTTAAGTTTGGTCTGCTCGAATCTTATATGTTCGCTTCTGCGCGAAATAATGCCTGCGCAACAGAGCCATTGTGTCCCTTGCGGTGTGTGCTGGGGCTTCATCTTGTTGGAACCACAACTGTTGGTATTCTACAGCTGGCCTCAAAAAATTGTTCAGCATCGTTCGATATTCAGCACCATTTTTTTTTTGATTAACCAACACTCAGGGGACGCCATCTATACATGCGGTGCATTGCGTTGGCGAGTGGAAAGTAAAGCATCGGAGGGGGGAAAGAGGGAGTAATGTTTATTGACACTTGCTTTGAACTTCTTGCTGTCTTAATTAGTGGGAAACACATTCGCCGGAAGTCGATTCCACATACGGACTGTACGAGCGAAAAACGAATTTGATCTGTAGTGTATAGTGCGGACAACTGGCCAATCGATAACAAACGGGTGTGAACTTCTAGAAAGTCGCGTATCCCTGCCGAACATCCTTACGTCAGGAATAAGGCGACGGATGTCTGATGAACACACACCATGAAAGTAACGATAGAACAGCGTCACGCAACCCACATTCCGACGATGCTCAAGGGAAACAATAGAGTTGGATACCCTACTGTCACCAATCAGCACCATCGCTCTCCTTTGAACACGGTCAAGTAGCTCCAAGGATGATTTTGGAGCACCTGCCCATATATGGGAGTTGTATTCCATCTTCGGCCTGATGAAAGTTGTATAGGTATTGAAAAGATCAGTAGGAGTAAAGTATTTCTTGCACCGCTTTAAAAAGCCTATGGACTTAAGTGCTTCTTTCGACACTTCGAATACATGTTTGGCCCATCGAGCGTCACATTGTATTTTCCTGCCCAGAACATCAAGAAATTCTGACTGTTCAACATCTATACCATCAATAGAAGTTGACGATATTGTTGGGTCAGTGAATCGCTTGTGAGACAACAAGCAGCACTGTGTCTTACTCGCATTAAAATCTACTCTATTCACTCGTCCCCATTCGGAAATGGCCAGTAGATCCCGGCCAAGTGTCTCATCCATAACTCGCCTTTTGTCTTCAATATCTTGAAGATTCGGCCTACGGTCGAATGAATATAAATGACAGAGGTTACTGTCATCCGTAAAGGAGTATATTGGATTCACGGTCTGACCCAACAGATCATCAATGAAAATTAGAAATAAAGAGGGAGAAAGGACAGAGCCCTGTGGTACTCCTGCAGTCGCGATTGGCCGATAATTTGCAGGATTATTGGCTTCACTCTTTTTGGGGTAATGGACGGGCTAGCGTCGAGGAGCACTTACATAGGACAAGTGTCGAAATACCATCCGGGCCCAGGGACTTATTTACGTCGAGCTTCGCTTATTTACGTCGAGCTTCGCTGGCCTCTAAAAATTGTTCAGCATCGTTCGATATTCAGCACCATTAACCGTTACTGAGGCGCCACGAGTATTATTAAAGAAATGTTTACCACTTATCCTTTCAGACGATACATATAGAAATATGGACCATGATCCTTTCAGACGATACATCGCACCAAACAGTACACTTAAGTGGGTGTAATTGTTGCTGCTGAACTGTTCTTGGATTTTCCGTAGCCCATATCCTGAAATTTCGTTTGTTTACGAAACCTTTGAATTGGAAATGGGCTTCATCGCTCATTATCAAATTGTTTATGAAATTGGGATTTTTTTCTGCTTTTTGTCGGAACGAAGTGGCATAATCAAGCCGTTGCTGGTAGTCTATTGGCTTCAACTCTTGCACCAGCTGAACTTTATAGGGAACATGTGTAATGTGGCCAAAATCCTCTGAACGGAACTCCGCGATTTCCCCAGCTGTGCCGAACGTCTTCTTGTTGATGTTACTGGACTGTCCTGCACACTATCCACAGCGCGTTGGACATTTTCGTCCGTGTGGACCGTTCGTGGTCTTTCGGTACATGGAAGGTACTGTACAATGTTGTCGAAAATTTCCAACCAAGCGGTTTAATGTTGGTTCTGAAGATTCTGTACGCACATTAAAAAAGTTACGATAAGCACGCTGCGTCAAAACAATTGACATTTGATTTTCAAAATAAAATTCAACAATTGCTGATCGCTGTTCTGTTGTGTAGTGTTCATTTCAAATTCCCCAAGTTACCTTCACATAATTCTAAACAAAAAAATAAAAAGTTATTAAACATTCAAATCACAAAGGTAGTTTTGCGCCACCCTGTATATCTATCAATTGCAAACATTCTGGGTCCTAGCTAAGATTGCCCTATTCGATGTTGCCAGTGATTGAAAGCATATATAGGGTGAGCCATTTAAAATTTAAATTTAATTCGGCTGCAAAGGAAAGTATTAAAGTTTTTTTCAAATTTCTGTTTTTTTTTTGGAAAGGTTTAACTTGTCCTCTAAAAATGGAACACAGTATGATTCATATGGGTCCCACAACTGGCTCGACAGTATCTCATCCGATCAATCTAATTTCTCAGTAAATTTTTCGATTGTTTCTGGTCGAATCTATTCAAAAGCAACTTTGATTTTATGTTTTGTGATATTAGCGACGCAACCATATACCCAACAATAGTATGAAGCTCCACGAATAGTGTTACCCCAACCATACTTTATTTATTCATGCACTTTGTAACCTTTTCATATTCAATTGCTGCACAGTGTAATACTTGCTCACTTCACATCCAATGTCTATTTTTTTTTTGTTTTGATTGAACGTTATTATATTTTGAATAGTTTGTTTTTAATATTTACCCTTTGTTTGCATTTACGAAAAAAGTTGAAAGAAATCATTATGATTATGAATATTTTTATTACAATTTTAGTTTGTCCATACGGTAAATGTCATACCACCAAGAGTTCGAATCACATCTATTGACAATTATCAGCATGAGGCAAGAGTTTTGAGTTTTATGCGCGCGACTTTCTTTTGAAACCGTGAAACGTGTTGAATGGTGCGCTATAAACGGCAAATACAAATGTCAAATACTGATGGAGAGACCTTCGAAAATATATAAGTAAGTTTAGGAATGTTAAATCAAATTTTTGTATAAATACTTGATATTTCTTTGCTATATGGGTAAATCCTGTGTTGCGGACGATACATTCGTTCGCTTATAGGTTTTGCTAATATTAATCTTCTTGCTGTACTGAATGCGATATTTTCCTGAAAACTTCAGCAACATCACTTCTTCGAGAGTACTCTGAAAATACATCTAGATTTGTACTTTGCCGTTTTTGATGAAAGCATAATTCGAGCCGAAATTTGCAACGTGGTCGTTACAAAAAAACTGAAGCAGTTTTGGACGTCAATCAATCAATATTTATAATTTTTTTTAGCATATTTTTTTCGTAGTAACTAAAACAAATAATTCGAAATACAAAGAAGAAAGAGGAACATTTGAGGATTTAAATATAGCATGAATGAAGTTCAAAAATTTCTTGATTCGTCCAAAAAGTTATTAGTTTGTATGTTGCTGATGTTTCACTTTTGCCCACTACGAGTACTAATGTATGTAAATAAAACAAGAATATTTATTAAGTTCAATGCTATTTATTCACAATTTAATTATTAGGTAAACTTGGTGACAAAAATGGATTTTTGGTCACACCCAATTTGAAAACCACTAGACACATGACTGTACCAGGGCCGATTAGAACCAACATAATTTGTCACCTACGCGACAACGACAAGTGCGGTGGGCACGCCCCGTCTGGTACCTCCCGTATAAATGAACCATTCCGCCCAAATTTAGTATTCATATAATATTTCAAAAATCGTCAATGGGATTCTGCTTAAAAAAAGTAATCACAAAATCTATTAGGAAGTAAACTAGCTGACAAGAAACTAAGGTCATAACCACGCCCATTCTTCTTCCTCCCACACAAAAACCTCTTTCAGAACGTGGATTGAAACCCACATACGTTTTAATCGTATGCATGAATTTGTGTGTTCTGCGATATGTTTACTTCATCTTAATATACGGATAAGAAAAAAATGGTTGCCACGCCCTATTTTACGAGGGCGACCTCAAAAGTAACTGGCCTAACATAAAAAGAACCGTTTTTTTGGAATTATTATTATTTATTTTTCAACATAATCTCCTTCCAACTCAATACACTTCATCAAACGTTTTCAAGTTTTTTAATTCCATCCGAAAAATAAGATTTTTCAAGACCTTCTAAATATGCCTCAGTTTCAGCAATAACCTCGCTATAGGACGAAAATTTTTTGCCACCGAGAAATTTTTTTAAATTTGGTAACAAGAAATAATCAGAAGGAGCTAAATCTGGACTATATGGTGAATGCGGAACAATTTCAAATCGTAATTCGGCCAGTTTTTGTTGAATTAAAAATGCAGTGTGTGAAGGAGCATTATCTTGATGAAAAAGAACTTTTTTTTCTAAATGCGGTCGTTTTATCTTGATTTCTTCACTCAACCGATCCAATAATGCACAATAATATTCACTATTTATAGTTTTTCCTTTCTCAAGATAATCAATAAATATTATACCCCTTGCATCCCAAAATACTGTGGCCATTACTTTTCCTGATGACTTAACAGTTTTCGCCTTCTTGGGACCACTTTTACCAGCTTCTATCCATTATTTTGACTGTACTTTGCATTCTGGGATGTAGTGATGGATCAATGTTTCATCATAAGTTATGGATCGGCGCAAGAACTCTATTGGATTACGCTGATAAATCGCTAAAAGCTCCTCGGAATTGTCCAACGGACGATTTTTTGGGGCAAAGTCAGCAAACGCGGCAGCGTTCTTGCGGATAGCTTTTTCATGTGGAGTTCATCATGTAAAATACTCCAAACTTGTTTTTGGTGTATTTTAACAATATCAGCAAGTTCTCTGAGCTATATTCGTCTATCTTTAGTCACTTCATTAAATATTTTTCTAATGTTTTCAATAGTAGTAGCAGTTTTCGGTCTTCCAGAGCGTTGTTCATCTTCCGTACTTGAACGACCCATAATAAATGGTTGAACCCAGGATTTCACGGTGGAGTATGATGGTGCATTATTACCATGAACAGAATCCAATTCATCTTTGATTAATTGTGGCGTATAACCTTTTATATAAAAGTGTTTAATTACCGCACGAAACTCTTTATTTTTCATTTTTCAAAAATTATAAAACTTGTTTACTTCAATCACCTGTCACAAAGAATTAGATATTTCGGAAATTTTGACAGATGGCTTATAAAAGATTGCTTTAAAAAAAAAAAGTTGCTAGTAAAACAGAAAATGTGCCAGCCCAGTTAGTTTTGCGGTCGCCCTCGTAGTAATTCCCACATTAAATGCTCTTTATTATATTTTATTAAAATCAGTAAGCTTCTGGCAATGATACAGAAAATTATTTGTTATGGATATTGATGTTAGAATAATTGTTTACGACAGAAAATTTAAAATCTTGCCACGCCCTTAAGGCTGGTGGTATTTGTAAGTCGAATTTGCTGACTGAAAATTTCTCACAGGTGTTTGAATTTAAACGGTACATGGATTTTGCATTGATACGAGGGAGATCAATATGGTAAAATCACAAGATCAGCTGACTACCCTCAATACATGTTAGTGGCGTAAAAGACTTGTGTATGCCCGAAAGAAAAAAAATTATCCGTTAAATTTAATAAACCTTGCTTTGCGTTGCGGACGTTACACACTTTTGAGTCCTTTTTAACATTAAACTTTGTATTTCTTCTAAATGACTTTCCAATGCGATTTTTCATGTAATTGAATGTATTTTAAGCTTAAGTTTTGCTCAAGCATTTGAGAAAGTCTGGCACTTTGGCTTGACCTACAAACTTTCCAAATACTTACCGGCAAATACGCATCGAATTTTTGAGTCTTACTTAGAAAACCGCAGATTCAGAGTCAAATGTGGGCAACACGTCCACATTGAAACTTAACAATATCCCTTTTTCTCAATCTGATCATGTTACATACCTTGGAATCCACCTGGATCGCCGACTGTCATGGAGAAGTCATATCGAAACCAAGAAAACTCAACCGAAACTTAAGGTCCATCAACTTCACTGGCTCCTAAACGCGAACTCAAAACTAAGCCTTGAATATTAGGTCCTGCTTGAATATTAGGTCAGTGCAATCAAACCTATCTGGTTATACGGTGCTCAGCTATGGGGCAAAGCAAGCTCGAGCAGTCTCGACAAAATCCAAAGAGTCCAATCGAAGACATTGCTGCTCATTACCGGTGCCCCTTGGTATATGAGGAATGAAAACATCCACCGAGACTTGAAAATACCTCTCGTCAAAGAGGCAATTCAAAAAATCAGTATAAAGCACAAAGAGAAGCTCGAACGTCATGATACTTATAACATACTTGTTAGACAATTATTGTGCAGTCCAAGCCGTGTTTTCTAATCTACACTTGTGCTTCATCCATAACAGTAATCGCGAACACACGCGCCCGAAAGACTGTGTAGAATTCTTTTTTCTACGTCACGTGGCTTAAATGCTCTTATACGTGATCTTTAAAACAGTCAATATCAATCGCGGACGAACACTCAAAAAAGACTGTGTAGAATTCTTTATTCTACGTCACGTGGCTTAGATGCTCTCTTGCGTAATCCTTAAAACAGTCAACACGAAAAACCTAGAAAACCTAAACTACGTCGTCCACTCTGCTATTCTAGAGTTATCCGTTATACATACTTAACTAGAGTTCTTCACTCTACATAATATCGCGAACACTCTGTAAATGACTGTAAGGGTCCTCTGGCCCTTTATCACGAGGTTTAAGCGAAACCAGGTCTAAAAATCTCAGACATGTGATCCATACCAGTTATATACTATTTTGACCAAATTAATTTAAATTCCTGCCAATTTGCAGAGATCCACATAACAAGAAATCCAAAGTAGGATTCATTATTGAATTATGCTTAAGATTCGTATACTTATTGTTAGGCTCCTTTGGAGCAGATTCAAAAATTCCAATAAAGCATATATTAAAAAAAAAATCTTAAAGAACGGAACACATACAAGGTGAGGCAAAATAATCACCCGATGTTCTTTTGACTGAATTTTTTTTTAACGCAAAACTTTGGTCCTGCTTGTGAAATTTGTTTATTTAATACGTAAACATATTGCCTATTATTCTATTGATAGATATGTGTAGTTTTAACAACCTAAAAAATCTGTCCTCGGTACAGTTTTTTCGGATTTACCCATATGCAAGTTCCTGAATTTACCCATAAAAAAGTTCCAAAAAAGTATTATATCGCTTCCATCCCGCTTAGAGTGTCCACAAAACAGATTTTTCAAAACCGTGTTTTAAAAGTACAAAGCCGGCACTAACCGACATGCCGGCCTTTTGCCTAACATTGGAAATTATTTTTAGAATTAGAATATAAAGTAATAGTGCCCTGGAACAGTACTAAATTTACCCAAATATTAAAAATGTGTACTATTTAAATTGGTCACATTTTCGGAATAGGAACCGTCACCCAAATTTAACCAAACTGTGAAATTAATTTAATTTTTAAAATAACTTGATATAGTTGATTTATGGTTATTTTCAATTAATATATCCATGTATATAGAAAGTATTTTTTAGGCCCCTAGACAATTATTATTATAAAAAATAAGCCCATATGACTCAAACAGGTCCAAAATTAGTTGTTTGTCAATCGAAACATACCATACCAAGTTTTATTAAAATGGGAACTAACATGGATATTTTAGAGCGGTTGTATCGGAAGAGATCATTGCACTGGGGCTTTATCAACAAAACTTGGACCGGTATGATCAATTCTTAACTGAGCTGATTACTAATGGACGTAATGAACTTTACCCAATTTTATGAACATTGGATATACTCTGTGTCTTCAAGAGCTAAAGTCATACATTGGTTGAACATGTGTGGGAGCTTTATCATAATTTTAACCGATTTTTATAAATTTCAGCTGCCATTATCCCAAACACTTGCTTTTGCAAATTTCATGAAGATCGGACAACAATTGCAAGCTGTTGTTAAAAAAAGAAAGACGGATATGGTAAAATCAAATCAACTGGTGAATCTAAGTCAAAAGAACACAAGCTTAAATATTTTTTTATATTTACGCATTTCGTACTTAAACCTTATGAATTTTCTTTTAATAGCCAAAAACCCGAAAACTAGACCCCAAAATAAACCGGATAAAACGGCATGTCGTGTTTTAGATATTTTTGAAAAACCGTCTGTCGGCTATTGACATAAAAACTGGAAAGGGGGTTTTTGACATTTCGTATCAACGTATGTGTGGGGGCGCTGGGGGCGTGTGGGGACGGACGCTACTGAATTTATATATTCAGTAGCGTCCATCCTTGGTTCATAAAACATACTTGTGCCAAATTTCACGAAGATCGGACCACAACTGCAATGTTTGATTTTTTATTATTTTTCTAACAAAAATTAAACATGACACACACTGCTTTATAAAACACTTAGTTTTTTGTTATGGTAATTTGTTAAGGTAATTCGTGTTGGTACACGAGAGAGGATGATTGAAACTTCAAATAAATTCAAACTGATATTTGAAGGCAAATTTACTCATCTTTACAAGTCAAAAGTGCAGCAATAAATTGATTTATAATATTTCATTGTCTAGATTTTTAAATTTTGTTGTCTACTTTTGACAAATTCGCCGATATAACCTCTTGTTGTTCAATTCCATTTGGTGTTTACAAAGAGAAACAATGATACCATATTACTCTCAATTTTATTCAATATTGCCAGATTACAATATAGCAACCTAACTAGGTAACTAAGCTAGTAACTTTAAAGTACACGGCTTTTGCATCGCTTTCCAAAGTGTCGGAATGTCAATAGACTTCATGTCACTCTTTCCGGTGTCATAATGTCCTTAGACCTTATCACATGACACCGCCTTATCCTGCTCTCAAGGTAGTTTTTTGTAACAAAATACAGCTATTGCACTGGCTATGATGGCAAATTGGTCGAATTAATCCAATTATCATTTTGGACCTTAACTTCGGAAATCCCAAATATTTGTTAGAAGAAATAAAATTGTTCGGCACTAAGAGTTAGAGAGAACATTCTAAACCCAATTGTCAAGTTTTTTCCTCACCCCTTCTGATAATTTTTTTCTTTCTGCAGTTCTAAAGCTTAACCAAGTTTAATTGCACTTCAATAATAAATTTGAAACAGAAATCAGAAATCAAAATAAAATACTTATGTTCCCATTTAATTTAAATCAAATATCAATTCGGTTTTTGACATTTTCCTTATTTAAGTGAGCACAATCCACAAAGAGCTTAATCAAGATAATACTCCATATTGTGAGCCACTAATTTAAGGTAAAGCTTTTGTAAGAGTTTTCGTTCGGTCCCAAAACTTCTCGCATGGGCTCGTTAGTCGTTACAAACCATATGATGACCCCATCATGCCAAGCCATCCTCGTGGCACCATGTGGCGTTTGCCATTAAACAAACCAAAATATTGATTTACTGGCATCTTTTTTATGAAACATTCATAAATAATATTATTTATTTTGATCGAAAAATGCATTCAAACCCATTTCCCCCATTGACGTTTTCTATTTAAATAAAACCATTTTTTTCGTATAAACAAAAACTGTTGTGAAGTGTTTTGATTTGACTGTTGTTAAATATTTAATTAGATTTTATTAGTATGGTTTTTTTACACAACACAAACAGAATGTTTTCAGTTTTTTCTTTTGTCCGTTTTTTGGAATAAATTAAAAAGCATGTATCGCAAAACAAAAATACCATCCATGAATAGCCTTTTTGATTAGCTGTAATGTAATTTTTGTTTATTTTTCGTTCAATATTCAAACTAGATTAGTGTTTCACAAAAAAAGATAGAAAAAACCAGCATGTTATGCTTTGCATCGTTTCCACAACGAAATTGATGTTAGTAATAAAATTACATCTATTAAGAATATGGTCAACGAGGGTGGTATATTGACATAAATATGTATGTAAAGTATATATACCTGCTTTGGATAATAGTGGCTTTAAAAGTTACTTTTTGTGTCATAATGGCAATGGAATTTTAGAAGAACATGATGTCTGTGAGATGAAACCAACTAAAAAGGTCGTTAATCACAAACTAGTAAGCTGTGTCCGTCATTCAAATCAGTAAGCTGTGCCCAAAATAATTGTTATACTTACTGACGGTGAAGTTATCCTAGTAATCGTTGGGGCCCAATAATAAAAATGCGAATATTTATCATCAAAAATGGTTTTATTGTTTTTCAAAGTATTCTCCAGCATGATTTATAAACTTTTGCCTGCCCTCAAACCAATTGTCGAAGCACTTTTTCTAATCCGATTGAAAAACCTCCAAAACATGGTTTTTGAACGCAGCATCTTCTGGCGACGAAAATCGTTGACCACGAAAATCGTTGATGTGCGGGAATAAAAAGAAGTCATTGGCCGGTAAAAAGGCGCTGGTTTTAGCCAATGTGTGAGACCTCGCATTGTCATGGTGCACAATGATTCGTCTTCTCTTGTTCGTTTTTCGAATTTCTCCGAAGACTTCAGGCAAACAAATTGTGGTGTACCACTCATATTTGACCGCTCTACGTTGCTCAAGCGTAACAGTCGCCACATGACCAGTTTTGCCGAAGAAACAGGCGATCATTTGCTTCGAAGTGCTTCTTCCACGAACAACTTTCGCTGGATTTGGCTCGTCTTCGAAGACCCACACGGTCGATTGGTGTTTTGTTTCGGGCTCATGCGCATAGATCCACGATTCGTCACCTGTGACGATCTTATAAACGCCGTTTGAAGCACCGCGATCGTCTTTTTTCTCAAAATTTCTTTGCACCAATCGACACGAGCCTCTTTTTGAGCGATTGTCAAATTTTGTGGAATCCAACGAGAACAAACCTCTTTGACGGCCAGGTTCATGCAATATCAAATGAAGGCTTAAGGAAGAAATGCACAAGGATGCCTTTATCTCACGGTATGAGCACATGACGATCTTGCATTATCAGTTCACGCACCGCATTAATGTTCTCTGGCACAACGGCCTTTTTTGACTACCTTCACGACCTTCGTCTTTGAGCGAGCGTCGGCCACGATTGAATTCATTAAACGAATTTTCACAGTGCTATAGGATGGTGCTTCACCGCCATACAAAGATTTAAGTTCATCGATGCACTCTTGTCGTGATAATCCACGTCGAAAGCTGTGAAAAATGAAAGCACTCGTGAAGAGTTTTTTCCATTTTTTTTTGCCAAATTGACTTTCTCAAGTCACTGTAAACAACACAAATGATGGTCGTATATCAAAACGTTCGGAGTATGTTTATGATAAAAAATGTCAAACTTTCAAATGGGAAATGTCAGATGGCGCCACTTAGTGTTGCCTAGGCCAGAAATATATATATAACAATCCTTGTATTCATAAATGGTATTTCTGTATGGAAATCGCGATTTTCTATTCAGTTTTCTAATTAAATTATTGACAAAATCAAAAGTTGTTCAGCGATTTCAATGAAATAAAGCTCATTTGATTCAAAATATATTAAACTAAATGCTGTTGGACCAACACTGTGATTTTTGTCGCATTTCTCGTATTTTTTTATGAATTTTGAAAGAAAATTTTTTTTTTTAAAAAACTTCAACGATATATCTGAAACTACTGGGCCAAATTAAAAACAATGTAGGAACGGATTAAAGATAACTTTGATGACGAGTTTTAATTTTTTTAACTGAATATGGTGACCCTTTTAAAAGTTATTTAAATATTTGTGGTGAAGTGTCTTAATTATGGACTTAACGGTATATCGCGAAAAGTATAGCTGATAAAAACCAAGTGCAGATTTGGTTTCAGCGTTCCAAATTATCTTAATAACAACACTTAGTTCTTAAACAGCAAATATCTTGTTCCCGTTTGTTTCCAATTCAACCTAAAGTATCAAATCAATTTGTACTTAGCGTTATGTCTTCATACAATTCGGCAAAATTAAATTTTTAGGTTTGATAAAACTTCAAACTTCTTCCGGAGTCGTAGTCGAACACATTTATTTTTACTCCAACTCCGGGCAAGTATTTGTAACTCCGGCGCCAAAAATCCGATCTATAAATTAAAGAAAAACAAAAAGACCATCAGTTTTTTCTGTTATAAGTTTTATTAAAGCGATTGGCGAAATTGGTGGAATGTAGCGTCCTCATGGGATAAGGTACAATATTGTGGTAGCATTGGGTCACATAAACCTCATGCTGTTCAAATTATTGGTTACCAGAATCGTCTGTTGTTGCAAATAAAAGTTTTGTATAGAACTGTCCGATGCATCCAAATATTGGTAACGACAACAAATTATTTCGTCCAAAAACAGGTACATCGTAGAACTGTAAAAATAAAATATAAAAAGAATTAATGAAAAAAGTTATAACTGGAAAATTTTTCTTTGAAAATCAAATCGTCGGAAAGCAAATTAAAATATATCTTTAACCAGTACCGATAATATTCCGAAATTAGACAATATATGTTATGTGCATCTGGCATTGACAATTTTTTTTATTTAAACTTTTAAATATTTATTTGATGCTCTAAATCCTAATATATTTTAAAACTGTTTCTACTTTGTCACTTTCGCCGATATTCAGTTCTATTTACTGGACATTCAGTTTCACTTATGGCAACTTGATAGCACATGCAACATAAATTATTCGGTTGGCAAACATATTCAATTATGGAAACGAATCTGCTCTCTGTGCGTTGGAGCTTACTACCTACCAATTACTTATATAGATATAACATTGTATGGAATTTTAAATTTATTGTTGTTGTTGGCTAAATCTCTACCAAGACTTTCTAAAATAATTCCTAAGATTTATTTATATCCTGGCTCTCCCTTCCTGATTTTAAGTGCTGCCAATTTAGAATCTATGTTGGCTCCTTAAAACCTGTTCTAAACATGAGACCATGACAAAATGCGTTCAATTTATTCCCACGATCCTTTTCTAAAATTGCGTCCTTATAAAAAAAACGCCGAAATAAAGTCCTTACAAACGAATTTCTTTATTAAAAAGGAGAAAAATACTCCTTTTATCTAAATATCCTTTTATTAGATTCAATTACAATTTCATAAATAGCGTAAAAGTATAAAACATGAAAAAAGATGTTTTACTAAAAATGGCTGCTGTGCTGCAGCTGATATTATTACTAAAGGCCACAACAGCATCTAAGGGGTCAACCAATTTTAATACCTTTTTTATGGTTTTCTTATAAAAATGAAATTACTCTGCTTAAAAGGCAATTGTGTTAGACTTCAATTTTGTCATCGGCGTCTCCTTCGTCCTGGTCGTCCGTGTTGTTACCCCATAAAATAAACATTTTATAAGACAATTTAAGATTTATGACCTTTTTACAACCAGCTTACTCATATCCTATGCATGTGATCCTTTTATCAAAACGCACACATTCAGCCATGGCCATGGTCAGCAGCCCTGGATGGATGACACAATTGTTGCAGTCTAGAGGTTTTTTGTGGTCCCTCTTCTTGTAAGTCCTAGGACATTTTGTTATTGTACTCAGAAGTGAGTCGGGGGATGGCTGTAGAGATTTAGTGGCCTGCTAGAGATTCGTATGTTGTTGCCTTCGGTCTTGGGTTACAACGATTATAATTTGATTATAAAGAAGTTATCATGTGTGGATAGCCACTAAATGTTTGTCTTCTTCTTTTTCTTGTCTAATGTGATGGAGTTGCTGTCTTTGTTGGATTTTAGTTTAAAACCTTTTTTCCTCCTCTTTGTTTTCGAGAAAAAGGGATTTCGATTTAGGATTTTAGTGGACGTTTTTTAGATTTGTGGGTGGTCTTTGTTGATAAAATAGCCCTAAAACTGAAAACAAAAACTCTACGTAGTGAACGAGTTTTATGACATTGTTATAAATTAACACATTATCTGAGCAACTTAATCATAATAGGTGTCTCGTCTTGGTGAACTGCCTTATTTGGCTTAATTTGTCTCTTTCGGGGTATATGAGTTTTAGAGACATCCTCAGAGTTAGTTCTTTTGTGCTCATTATCACAGAAAGTGCATCTTTATTTGTGGGTTACATGTGTTTGACAATTTCATTTATTTGGAATTACGGACAATTGAGACCATAAATTGTTGTGTTTTGGTCCAAATGTACAGAAAAATGCAATTCCAAATTGGGATATAAAGTTTTAATGGCTAATACGCTATCGAGGACTGTAAAGATACAGAAAAAAGATAAAAAATATGTAATTACACTCTAATATAAATACTCGTATATGGAAGAAAATAAAAAGATTTATAAAAAATCGTTAATAAATTATTTAGTGCAAGCTCTGCAGAGAATTTTTAAAAGAATAATAAAGATGAAATCTATTTCGAAGCAATAAAAGTGTAGAGGTCCTGGTGCATTTACTACACATTCTTTAGTAATTGTAGCTTCATTCTCTATTTAAATCGACATTGCGTCTATTATAAATTAAACATTTTTAAAGCGTCTCCATTAGTAGAGGGTATAACGCACTTTTCCGAATAAGAGAAATTAACTCAAAAATTATAAATCTTGTCTAGAGACCGAAATCTCTTAGCATCTTGTAGTGAAATTGTCTTCTTTCTGTTGATTTCAAGTGCGACATTGCGAGTTCTACTATAAGGTAATCAATCTAGTGGTATTTTTTTCAATAGGGTTCTTTTAACACGAATTGTGTCAAACTTTATATTCTTGTCTATTCAATATTGTTTGTCATGCCTGCACAAATGGCATTGTCTTGCATGTAGAAGAGGAGACAAATATCGTCTAAGTAGTCCAATTCCTCGAGGTGTCTGCCAGGATATACTACTTCTTTTCATCGTTCGAATGTGATTTCATTCCTGTAATTGCTGTATTTTAATCCGCCGTTTTTGATATTTTAACTTTTGTAGCTCTTCCTTTAGTTTTATAACGGCCTTTTTACTTCTTCAATGAACTCTTGAAGTTGAGGTGTCCCGTTTGGTCTTAAAGTAAACTTAAACGTTCTTTACTGTTGATTATCTTCCTAAAGTGTTCCTTTCAACTAATGGGTTTTCCAATAAGGACATAACAATGTCAACGCACCCTCAAACATTTTAAATGATTTTTCAGTGTCAAAACGTTAGTCGAAGTCAACATTCTCATCAGTGTAAAGTTTACTTACGAGCAACGTTTGGAAATCATTAAAAATTACTACCGAAATTCTGAGTCGGTGGTCGCAACTTTAAGAGCGCTTACTCCAATTTTCGGCAAATTCGGTAATAATCATCCCACCCGACGAGATAAGCAATGAAGCTCATATCTGGCTGAGTGGTTTGGTCAATAAACAAAATATGCAATATTAGACAGCAACAATGCTTCAAGAGACACAATTGCATCCCCAAAAAATTGCTGTGTGGTGTGGTTTTCATGCCGGCGGTGTGATTGGGCTGTATTAAAAGTAATACCTGTTGAATGTGAATATGTTCGGCTTTCTATTTGCTGCATTTTAGATAATGTCTTTATGCTTCCTTCAGTCTTTGGGACTGTTAAATGCAAGACTGCGGTCAAAAATATAAACTGGGAACCAACGAACCATGGCCTATTTTGTTTAGTTATTCGCGGCCCGTTGACAATCATACCTTAAATACTCGTAAAGAGCTCGAATAACGCACAGGGAGCTCGAATAACTCGTCATGGTAAGCATGGTTTTCTCTTGTAAGATTGTCCAAAATAATAAATACGAACACCTTTATAAAAGGATTTGACGATTCTGCGCATGCGCAAATGATTTCACAATATTTAGCTATACAAGCCCTAAATATCTCTTGACCAACCATCAAGCGACCACAACGGCAGCTGATTCCCATCCAAATCCTTATCAAATATGCCATCACCCTGAAGTGCACCTATGTCTTCCTTAACTAAAATGTGTTTTAGGAATCAAAAAAGAAAACACCCACATTGAATTGAAAACACTTTAATTGTTCAAATAGCACTTTCAACAAAAACCAAAAAAGAAGAGAAAAAAAACGACCACCGGCACTAAATTGAAATCCATTAAAAATTTTCCTTTTATTTCACATTATCGATTTTTGTTTTTATTATCTTGTGTTACGACAATAAACAGCAACAATGGAATGGACGCAAAATTTATGTTTTTGCCATTTTTATTGTTTGGCTTTATAGACAACATTGTTATTGTTGTTTCCTTCGTCTTCGTATTTTTGGTTTGGTTATTAGAAGGACAGACGAACGTCGTAAGAAATTGTAAGACTGGCCATCAAATAAGAATAGCTGCTGTATATTCTTTTCATTTCGTGTTGGCCAACTTAAGTGCCATCTTATTTTTGGTCAATTGTTGGCCACTCAGCCGAACGAAAGATTGTGATTCATTGTCTTCGAAAATTCAATGATTGTTTAAATACAATCAAAACAGTTCTTTTCAATTCCATTCTTCTGTTGAGCACCAAAACAAAAAAGTTACTTTGCTTAAGGATAATATTGGTGAAAAGTAAAATTTCCAAAACTATAATTTGAACTAACAAAACAAAAAATAGATGGAGATAAAGAGACCACACCAATTCAAATCGAATCAATGCGAAAGAAGTGACTTTTGTGTTGGAAAACTTCTGCTTAATGCATTCTGGTAAGTAGTTTGTACACAATGATTATGCCATCAAAATATATAATGGGAGTAGGGAGATGGAATTCGGTAATAATTCATTAGTTGTCGTAGAAATCGAAAACGAGAAATGGAGGGTTTATTTTCATGTTGAAACTAATAAAACATTTTTAAAAATCTTGGATTAGTTCCAACCCAAGTGCTCATATAAAAATAGTTCAAGTGAAACCCAGAGTATAAGAAAAAATTTGAGAAAGAAAGTGAACAAAATCAAGTTATCAAGATAAAAGTTTTTAAATTCGGGTTTTTACGCACTTGTAAAATATCCAAAAGGATTTTTCTAACACTTATTGTTTTTTAAAATTTAAATTTAAAACCCAAATTTAAAAATTTTCATTCAGTTTGGTTCCTCCAATATTCTAAGTTGATCGGTAAATCGTACTCGTAAGGATGGGTCTAGCAAATATTTCGGGCTGGTAAAACAAAAATCTGTATTGTAAAGAAGTGAGCGGTTCAACACAAAGTATAAGACAAAGGTTAATTTAATATTTTAAAATTTTTTGTTGAGGCCACCTTTCGAGAGGCTAAATTTCCCGTTAAGATCCCATTATCTGCAACCTAATGTCCAAGTCTATTGATCGATTTCCACACTCGTTTATCTAGTACGTAAATACTTCTGTACTCAAAAATTTTTTACACTGCTCTTTTCCAGAAATACTTGCAAAATATTACGAAATCAAAAAACCTGTTCAAGAAGATTTATTTCATCCCATCAACTGATATCTTTTCCTTCGAATGGTAGGGTTCTCCTACCATATTTTTATTAACAGATCTCTTAGATACAGATTTGGAACTGGTAAGCTATGAACTAAAAAATAAAAAAATTTCATATATATTTATATGGCCCCTTTGGGCCCAGAGTCCATATATTAGTTTTCTTTGTGTCACCATATCGCCCTTATTTTTTGGCACGAGCATGTTACGGCCATATTGCCCGGTTTTTATCCAGTCTATTTTATAGCATAAATAACATAGCAAGAATCCTTGTTTTGAAAATGGAGACCCCCTTGGAGTAGTGATTTTAACTCTTTGGATTTTTTTCTGTGTGGAGTCATTCAGGATATATGTTACGCAAAGCATTCAGGGACTATTGAAGCGTTAAAACATGAAATCGAAGTTGCCTTTGAAAAGATTTGATCTGAACCAATCGAAAATGGCTTGATCGGATTAGGTAATCTAAATCTACCCAGATTTTAAAACTAGTAATGTTTGAATTTGTGAGAAAATTGTTTTTTGGTCAAATCGGATGTAATACGTTTCTTTATAAAAACATAAAATCGGATGAACACTTGTATGCGAGCTATATCCAACTCTGAACCGATATCCTTCAATTTGCACAAGTTCGGTCAAAGGTAGATGAAAACGGACTTATACCAAATTTGATCAAGGTGGGATACTGTATGTGGCTTCTAGAACTAAAAACATATAGGTGAGTAATATCTTCCTTGGTCCATAAAACTTGTTCGTGCTAAATTTCATTCAGATTGGATAAGATGAGGCTTCTAGAGATAAAAATATACAAATCGGATGTGAATCGATGTTTTCAATTTTGTCTGTCACTGGTCCAAAAATCTACTTCTGCCAAATTTCATGAAGATCGGACAACAAATGCGACCTGTAGTTTGACAACAAGCTTTAGATAGACGGTCGGACGGATAGGCAGACACCGCAAAATGGAATCGGCTAATGGTTATACTACGATCGGATTGGTATAGTTGAAATAAAGGGTGGACCAGCCATAATGTACGATGTTAATCGTGAGTCACACCTTTACGTCAAGTTTTTTGCACATCTTATTTGACATTTCTTTGTGTCAGTGATTTATAACGTCAACTATGGAGAGGTACACAATTGAGCAGTGCGTTAAGATTGTTGAAGCGTTTAACGGAAATATGCGTTTAAATCAAAATTTAGTGCACTTCGTGTTTTTTTTTTGTCAGCATAATGAAACAAATATGCTCAAAATCGGAAGAAGTGTGCGCAAATTTCAGCAAATCTGGTCTGTAGGAAATGTAAAAAAACCTGCACATGCTCGACCAGTACGTTCTGCGGAAAACATTGATGTTGTTCGCGATAGTGTAGCAAAGGCCGGCCAACCTTGACCCGTTAATGGTGTTCGCAATCGCGAGATGATAACGCACTTCTTGTGACCTGAAATTGAGGATATGGACCCAGACGATATGTGGTTCCAACAGGATGGTGCTACTTGTCAGACAGCGAAACAATGGCTACTTTGCGCGATAAATTCAATCGCAGTGTTATCACACGTCTTGGCGTTGTTAATTTTTCGCTATGATCATTTGATTTGACACTGTTGGACTTCTTTCTTTGGGTATATTTAAGAGAAAACGTGTACGTTAATAAGCAATGCCTCCGAAGCCATGTCAAACATTTGGCCGATATCGCACATGATTGTCATAGATACTATTATCATAATAGAGAATATTAAAATTATTATATTATTATCTCTGAAAACTTTCTGTTCTATTTATAATTAACATCGTGCTTTGCAGTTTGGCCACCATTTATACCGACCGATTTAGAATTACAATCTGGTTCAAACGAGCATATTCTTTCATTTCAGCGAATTTTCGTATGATGTCTAAAGTGAATCGTATCGGGATTAGTTTAGTAGAACACTTTAACATCATATACATATCTAGTTTTGGCGAAAAGGACGAAATGTTCATGCCATAAAGGAAATATGTACTATTTGTTGTCTTTTTTCATTCGGTATTGCACTTCAAAATGAAAAATTCCTCGGCCCATAGAAAATAACTGAGACCCTTTGGGACCCTGTCGTTTTGGGTATTTACTATAATCATTTATGTCTATTATTTCCATATTAAATCATTCGCTCCCAGAGAAAATTTAAAATGTTGTTGCATAGTGATATTCATTCCATGTCGGTACTCAAATCGGGATTGACCTTTTCTTGGGAACTATTCGAAGACAAAAACCGATGTTGCTCGTAACGCTTCGACTGATATTTGGTCTGAATCGAGTGCAATATGCCGCTGTTAGTGCGGTAGGTTCAGAAATAGTGAAAACCCTATGTATGATACCAAAACATGGCCTGATGTGCAACAACTTCAACAGGGTTTTGTAGAATTCTCCGAGTTTCTTCGAAATCGGTCCAAAATTGCGATCTGTACTTTGATTAAAACGATAGATGGACGGAGGGACTGACATCGCTCAATAAACATCAGCGCTAAGTCATAACTTCGATGTATTACACTTTAAAATCCGACTGTAAATGCAGAAGGTATAACAAAAATTTTGTTTAAACTGCCTTGCAAAAATATTTCGTATTTGAAGGTGTACGGCCAACTTTTGTTATGTATGGCCTAATGTGCATATTACGTAATTTTCATTAAATGTACCTAACTTGTCTTTAGGTTTTATGTACTTATCTTGGTCCTTTTTTTGTTTTTTATAAAAATAAATTACATCAAAAATAATTTGTTGGCTTTAATTTTTGAACCAGTTTTGAACTAAACCAGAAACGCGGTTCAAGAGCACCATTAAACAATTTTTAAAGCCGAACCATTGGTTAAGAGTCTTAACTTAAGACCTGCTCTGAACTACTGAACCGAACCAACTCGAATTTTAAAATGCTTTGCATCCCTGATTTTAGCATACTGTATTATAACCTGTCTGTCTCCCTCACGAATCCTGGTTAATCTACTTTATTTTTCTGTGTTTATATTTAGCTCCCATAGAAAGGTCCCTTTTCCTAGTAATTAATCCATCTACATTTGAAGTTTAATGTAGCTCAAATATAGCAAAGAAAGTATTGTGCGACCTATACTTTAATTAATCCTGCTGAAATCTGACCATATGAGCCTATGTTTTTATAACGTCTTCGAAATATTTCCATTCCGCTCTACTACTATTTTATTAAGACCAACGTTCCAAAATGGTCGGACAAGATACGGAGTCTTTTAGGTAATCCTGCTGAAATTAGACCATATGAGTCTATGTTTTTATATCATCCACAAAATACATTCCCTCCGCTCTACTACTATTTTATTAAGACCGACGTTTCTTAAACTTCGGACACAGGCAAGTAGTCGCTTAAATAGTTAGGAGGTGTAGGGTATTACTTAGTCAACCTCACTGGACTTTAGTCTCTTTACGAGTTTTTTATTTGACAAGAAGTTTATTTGATTATTGGAAATGCTTCATTGATTGCTCAATGTTTGAACCGACAAGATTGGAGTAAATTAAACTTCTCATAACTTTAAAAACTGTATATCAAAGGCTCGAGAAAATGAAAAATTCTTTTAATGCATGATTTATGTCGTCATAAAAAAAATGTGCACAATATCGATATGATATTTCGATATTCCAATATAACATATCATATCGCCCGTGAGCGTTTATAATTCAATTTTAGAATAAAGTAAAATTTTTTTAAACATCGCTCTCCACTTCAAGATGAAGTCCAATATTTTACGAGTGTTTAATTTTCTTATACAAAACATTTCGGCGTTACAACATCTTTTGCTAATTAAAAATTTGATATTTAATTCATTTTTCGTTTTAGAAAATTTCAATTTTATACATTTTCTTTTCAATTTCTTACAGACTTAACAAAGCAGAAGAAAAATCACACCTTAAATCCATAAATCCCCCCCCCCCCCAACAAAAATAAAAGAAAAGATGGAAGAAAAAGACAATGGGATGACATATGTAATTTGTGGGGTGAGAAGGTCGTTAAATTTTGATTTGATGATACGCTTTTGTGCAGTCCAATGCACAATTCTCCAGATATCCAATTATGAGCTGACGTCTATGGCTGTGCCCGTGACGACGACGATCTACCGCTGTGATGTCATAAAAATATCTGTGAGATATTTTGGAAAATTATGCAATTGTTTGAACAGAAAACAACATACCCGGCCAAAGATGGGGGTTTCTCCGATAGCGTGTTTTTTCTCTTTGGCCGTTTGAGAGGCTACAACATATGCTTCAAAGACCAATAAAAAGGGATCCATTATTTTCGGTTAGTTTTTGGTGTTTAACGAGGTGTGGCTTTCACAAATGCTCGTGTTCATCATGATCATGTTCATTGTCATGGTGGCAATGGTGGCGGTGGCCCTGGTGCTGGCGGCATGCAATGTGCCAGTCGCCTTTATTTGTCATGCCTTCCCCCATATGTCAAAACATCACATGAATGGCCCTCATCTTGGAAAAGGGCAATTCTTACGTGTTATCACGCTTTTGCTTGGATGGCTTTATTTATGAAGTGTAAAAATGTGTAACTCTTAATAAAAATTATGGAATTTTACAAATTTGAAATTCAAAAACGACATCAGCTTGCATCGAGGGCCGCCCGCCTTTCTAATGGCAGTAAAAAGCACTGAAGCTTTACCTCAGCATGTTCTCTTCCTCCTAACGAAGGCAAAAAACTCAAAAAATCGTACAGACTCATTTGTTTGGTTTCTTTCGACATAATCTAAAGTTAATTTAAATTATTGAATAATTCAGGATTTGCGGTTTTCTTTTTGCCCGAATACGCTTAGCAGAGCTTTAAGAAAACAAGGGAAAACGTAAAACATTGCACTCGTCTGAAGCTAAAAACGCCGCACAAAACAAAGAATTTTGTGCAACTGAAAAGTCACGATTATCCGATGATAAATTTAAAACGCACACTTTATATTCATAGCCAAATACACGTCATTTGGTCAAGAAACAAAAGGGCAGCATTTGCAGAGATGGTCAAACATAAAGGGCTTAAGCGGGACCACTAAAGCCAGCTGAAATCTCACTCAATAATATAATCTGTCTCATAAAACTGATAATCTGCGCAAAAGACAAACAGTCTATCAACCTGGGCTGTGGGATCGAAGTTTTGGAAATTTTGCCGCAGTCGGAGCAGGTCTTACAAGCACGTCTCCAACTCCAACCAAAACATAAAATCTTTATATATAAAAATTTTAATTTTCGGTGTATGAGCACCAAACTTGGACCATATTGTAAGTAAGCCTATCGGAAGGTTTCTCTCAAGTTTTGAGAAAAATCGGCTCAGATTTAAATATACACTATACTAGGGCATATCAATAATTCCGTTAATTTTCGAACAAAACACGGTTTTTCGAGGTTCATAAAATAGACATTTTATTGATCAACAATTTCATCGTTGGAGCTGAATCTCTTTTCACCGAGACATTTCTTTTGGTTTGGAAATAGTCACTGGGGGCTAAATCCGGAGAATATTGCGGATAAGGTACCAATTCGTAACCCTATTCATGCAATTTTGCCATTGAGACTGCACACGCATTATCCTCGTTTAATTAGTCCAATAAGTTGGCATAATATTCCCGTTTTTTGTTTTTCCCTTTTAAAGGTAAACGATGTGGATTATATCACGTGCATCCCAAAAAAACTGTTGCCATCACCTTATTGGCCAACAAAGTTATCTTGGCCTTCATCGGAGCCAGTTCACCCGAAGAAACCCATTGTTTAGACTGCTACATGGTCTCCGAAGTGTTTTGATTGATCCATGTTTCATCTACAGTTACAAAACGCTGCAAAAACTCATTTGAATTGCGGTTAAACAGCTCCAAATAATCCTTTAAAGTTGTCACACAATGACGCTTATCGACAATTGAGGGCAAACGCGGCATACAGCTTTCTTGACATATGAGTGTGGCATCAACAATCTCACACACTTTTACTTTCTATCGGCCTACACCATATTTTCGACATTTTCGGGTGTATTGGCCGTCCACACGCAGAAAAAAAGTATGGTTGTGGTGACAATATTCGAAGAGGACAATAGTATTGTTGGATATATGGTTGTGAAACAACAACAATATGATCCCCACAATAATAGTATGATTCATATTCAACCATACTATTATCCTCACAACCATACTTTGATCCTCTCAACAATAGTATGATTCACACATATCAATACTATGATCCCCACAACCATAGTATGATTCACACTCAAACATACTAGGACCTCCACAACCATATTATGATCCTCACAACCATTGTTCTATGTTTCACATAGAACAATAGTATGATATTCACAACTATAGTATAATTCACACGTAACCATGTTATGATCCCTACAACCATAGTATGATCACACAAAAATATGCTATGATCCACAACATCATTTATTAGAATTAGGTTAAGTTGTCAACAACAGATTTGAATTATGAAAGTTATTTAAGAATACTTTTAATTGAAATTAATATAAGTGATTTATTTAACAGTAGAAACAATCAGTTTAAAAAACATAAGCGTTTTTATTAAAAGTATTTCAGTTTAACAAAGCCAAAGCAGTTTGTTTGAAATTTGTAATTTCTATATAAAAAGTACTATTATTGCACTAGATCCGTAACAATAACATTGTTCTTAAAAGCATTCTTAAATGAGAAAAATTACAATTATACAGTATGATTGCCGTAATCATACTTTTGGTTATTTAAAACCCGAAAAACAACACTTTTGTCGCACCAGCCATATTTATATTGTTGCTACAACCATATTTTCATAATTAAATTTGCAATAATACTATTGTTAAAATTAAATTCAGTAAACCATACTATGGTCGCGACGAACATACTTTTATGGCGGAGAACATATATTATTGCCGTGACCATATAGTAACCATATTTTTTCTCTGGGTGCAGGACGTTCAGCGTCATTTGTACTTGAGCGACCACAGCGAAAGTCAGCAAACCACTTTTTTTACCATTGAAATCGATGATGCAGAGTCTCCATAGTATTATCTAGCCTTTTTCTTGATTTAATTGACGGGTTTTTTCCGCAAAAAATAATGTTTATTTAACACTCGAAATTCCCTTTTTCCATATTTAACGAAATCGACGAGGTTGTTTTTTGAACAGCTGCTAAACAAAAACTAAATGACGGAACTCTTTCGAAATTGACATTAGTCTACTAATAGAAGATACTTGACGGAAGCAGTGTTGCATTTCATATACTTGGAAGTTGGAAGAGTCACGAAATTGTTGATATGCCCTCGCATATTCATTACTTTTATGTTTTTTAGCTCTAGCTGCCAATCCTACCGAAATTTGGACACATTAGTCTCTTGGACCAGAAAAGGACGTGAATGAAACTGAAGAACATCGGTTCAGATTTAGATATAGCAACCACACACATATACTCGATTATATGTTTCTAGTTCTAGCTGCCACATATTACATATTATATTACGCGCAAAATAGAAAGAGACCTAAGGCTAAAAACCAGTTTTATTCAGGAGAGCCATTTTAAAGATTAGGTCCCTTTCTATTTGCGCTTAGAATCGTCGACTTCACTTTCTTAAAACGCGCACATCTCTGGGAGGGGACACTTTTGGGGCATGGGATCGGTCTCCTTCGATGCTCAGATGTTGTCCACATCAAAAAAATGAAAATTGATTTTTTTACCCTTAAGTCCCTTTCTCTATGCGCTGTCACATATAATATTAATGAACTTAGGAAAACGTACGTTTTTTGGAAAATTATTTCTATAATTAAAGAAAATCGGTTCAGATTTAGACATAGCTCCCACATATATGACCATCCGATTTTATGTTTTGAGATTTATGTTTTACGCCGGGAAAGGAAACAGCTACAATACGTACAGCTACAATACGTGCAAAATATAAAAGCAAAGTGGTTTTCATTTCACAATATATTATAACCTGTACAACCTATAGGGTGTGTCACTTAAAATATTAATTTTGAACCGGCTGGTAAAAAAATTACTGATAATTTTTTCAAATTGCTGGTTCTATTGGAAAGGTAGAACATCAATTAAAATTGAAACCCAATATCTCTTATATGACTACCACAACTAGCTCGGTAGTTCCACATCCTATCGACCCAATTTTTCAGTACATTTTCGATTGTTTCGAGTCGAATCTCTTCAATGCCAAATTTGAGTTCTTGTTTCAACGCTACAATTGTCTCTGCTTTGCGTAACGTAACATAATGTCTCCCCACAGAAAATAATCCAAAGGTCTCAAATCACAGCTCTGAGGCGGTCAATTGGCTTCACAATTTCGGCTGATTGTTCGCTTTTTAAAAACGGTGCGTAAAATATCGATGGTCGGGGTGGCTGTGTGATATGTGGCCCGTCTTGTTGTGAAAGTCATTCTCTTGCATTTTTGAAAACTAGACTTTGTTGAGCATGGTCTGGTTAATGGTTACAGTTGCTCCTTTTTCATTTTTAAATAAAAATAGCCCAATGATGCCGCTAGCCCAAAATGAACACTAAACAGTGACTCGTTGTGAATGCATTGGCTTTTCAAAAGTCGCCTGTGGGTTCTCTGAACCCCATATGTGACGCGCATAAGGGACCTAAGGGTAAAAACCAGTTATGTTCATGAGAGTCATTTTAAAGATTTAAATACGTGTATCTTTGGTGTGCCATCACTTTCATAAAACGCGCATATCTCTGGGAGGGAACACTTTTGGGGCATGGGATCGGTGTCATTCGATGCTCAGATGTTGTCCACATCAAAAAAAAAGTGATAATTGATTTTTTACCCTTAGGTCCCTTTCTATATGCGCTGTCACATATAGTGCAGTTATGCTTATTAACATAACCACCGAGATTAAAAAGCGCTGCACCTACACGATTTTTCGGTAAAATTCTCCATCTCCTGCCAAGCAATCTTCAACCCATTGGAAGCCAAAACGCAGCGGATGGTGTTCTAGTACTTCATGTAAAATTTCTACCTCTCCAATTAAACCAGAAATATGAAAAGATTAACAGTACTTTTTTTACAGCCGATTCAAATTAAAAATGTTAAATCGCCCACCTTTTATAGTCGACCACGCCCCACTTAATGTTTGGTTTACTAGTTTTTTATGCAAGGATTTGGACGACCTTTGGTGCATTCAGACCCTGCCAAAATGGATCTTTGGGGCATTAAATTTTCAATTCCTTTGGTGGTCTCAACTTGCCACCTCGCAGCTGCGATTTGAATTGTAGGCGATTTGAGTTATTTTTGTAGGAAACAGTACAGGAACAATTTTATGCCAATAATCCACAAACTATGCAAACACTTAAGCACCCAAAATCATCCTAGTAATCCTTAAACTACAGCCGGAATCTATAAACAAGATCTTGGAAAGTTGGATTGACAGAATGCTGTACTGCAAAGCCAGCTGAGACAGCCACTTGAACGAAGTTTTATTTCATAATTAATGGGGTGTTTGTTTTTACCAATAAATCCTAGTAATCCTTAAACTACAGCCGGAATCTATAAACAAGATCTTGGAAAGTTGGATTGACAGAATGCTGTACTGCAAAGCCAGCTGAGACAGCCACTTGAACGAAGTTTTATTTCATAATTAATGGGGTGTTTGTTTTTACCAATAAAGCCATAATACTTGGAAAACAAATTAATTTTGTTCATTTAATTGCACTTTCAAAAATAAACTTATATTTGACTTACCTTGTAGTTCCCTTGAATCCCGACTGTAAGAGATATGTTTCGATAAGTTCTATTCAAAATTTGAGGATCCATGGCCTATGGAGCTATGAAACTATCGAAAAGATTGTCTTAAGCAAACTGCCTTCATCAGTGAAAGAAGGTAGAGCAGGGTCTCTAAACCAAATGACATTTTCTAATAAAAATGATTACCAATATCATGTAGTAAAAATGAGTCCCTTAATATAAGAACAACCTTAGCATTCCTTCGTCCAATCTTGTGTGTCCCAGGGGCCACAGGTGTGATCTATGTTTTTTCGCTTTTAACCACAATCAGAAGACCCGAAACAAACAAACATACAAAACAGATAAACGCCAAAAAAAACGAAACTCAAATGCAAAAACCAAAACAACAAAACGAAATATTTTTTGTGCGAGTGTCTGTTGTTTAACTTTAGCGTCTACTACTAAGCACGAGTGCCTTCCTCTTTGGCCAGTGTCCATCTGTCCGTCTTGTGGTCCGCCTGTCTGTATTGGCTTGGTTTGTCTGTCTGTCCGTCTGGCTGTACGTTTTTTTTTTCGGTTGGACGGCCATCCAGCCGACGTTGGGATGCGCTGATCGCATGGGATGGCTTGGGATGCAGTGTTAAGAATGTATAGAGTTGTATGTTTATTTACAACATACCACCGCCACCGCCGCCGCCAATGATGCAGACATGCGATTTGCACCTGCCGATTTGATCATGACCAAGGTTAAAGCTGACACTTAAGGTTTCGAGTACGATGTTTTGCTGGCCAGCCGACGACCGGCCGTTCCTTGTTCGTTGTTGTAGCTGATGTTGATGTTGTTCAGTTCAGAGGGGGTTTAGCTTGTTGTTTTGTCGAACTGTTTGATTTTGGCGTTGTTGTGTTGTGGTTGTTTTATTTCGCGTGTACTGTCTTCGTTAAAGGATTATTTATCAGCATAACCAAGCGACACTTGAGGTAAATGATTTCATACGCTCCCATAGGTGCATCGGTCGAGGTGTAGTCTAATGAGTAAGGTACGTAAGTTGAACTAAAAGATCGAAGAAATCGCATTTAAGGAAGTACAATATCTTTAAAACCTTTGAGGACCACATGTCTGAAAGAACCGATTTAATGTAACCCTGCACTAGCATACAGATTATTTATCGCTTCTGCGAATTTAACAAAGATATGACGCAAAATATAGTTTCTATGGTGGCAGGGCCTTAACTTTTGAGAGCAGGGCCTCAATTCTTGTGAGAAGGTCCTCAATTCTTGAGAGCACCGACTTTGTGTTGAGGACCGACTTCGTCAAATTTCGCCAGAGTCAATACCTGGAGTATCAAATAAACCGAGGTTTTCCGAAAACTCGGCATATCGAGGGTTTTTTTGGGTTTGACAAAACCGACTGTCGGGTTGTTTTAAAAGTAGCAAAAACCGGCATTAACCGACATTCCGTTTTAAGACGTTTGCTAGAGTGAAAGAATCTTTTCCGAATCAGAAGTAAAGTAATTGTGCGCTTTAAAAGCCTCAAAATTTACCCAGAGGTCATGTGTGACAGCGCATAGAGAAAGGGACCTAAGGGTAAAAAAATCAATTTTCATTTTTTTCTTTTTTTGATGTTGCCAACATCTGAGCGTCGTATGAGAACGATCCCATGCCCTAAAAGTTTTCCCTCCCAGAGATATGCGCGTTTTATGAAAGTGAAGTCGACGATTCTAAGCGCAAATAGAAAGGGGCCTAATCTTTAAAATGGCTCTCCTGAACAAAACTTTTCATCAACTTTTCACTTTTTTTTTGGTGTGGACAACATCTGAGCATCGAATGAGACCGATTCCATGCCCCAAAAGTGTTCCCTCCCAGAGATATGCGCGTTTTATGAAAGTGAAGTCGACGATTCTAAGCGCAAATAGAAAGGGACCTAATCTTTAAAATGGCTCTCCTGAACAAAACTGGGTTTTAACCTTAGGTCCCTTTCTATTTTGCGCGTCACACATATGAATTTGTATGAAAATTGCATTGTTTTTGTTACCCAAGTTAAAATGGCTCCTATTTTCGGACATAGGAGCCTTCGCCAAAATTAAACCAAACTGATTTTTTTTTATTTAAAGTATTATGGGAAATATTTAATAAATTTATTAGATATTTTAAAGACATATGTCCATATAAATTAGATCGCCCATGAAATACATAGTACGTTTATAAATAAAATTACTAATTTACGTTCGAAAAAATTTGGACTCAGATTTGAAGTTTGACCTCTTAAAACACCATTAACGGTCATAGCTAAGTCAAAAATGTGTGGGAGAAAAATGTTTGCCTGTAAATTTGCAATTCAAAGGCTTAAAGTGTATTTTCCGAAAGTCGTCTGGCTTACGAGTTATAGTTCATTAAAGCTTGCAACTAGTTTCACCCCATTTTTAAGGCTAAAAGTCGTGACGGACTGGCCGGTTTCCAACCGATTGAAAAAATGTTTGCAAGGATATTACTTTTGATGCTCAATGTACTAGAAAATGAGCGGGGAGCGGAAAAATAACACTTTTTGTTTTATGGGCGCTCTAATACACACGGAAACCCTTTTTCTGGGCCCGCAGACAATTTACCAAAAATAAGGTATATAGCTCAAATTCGCCCAAGGTTAGTTGTTTGTGAATCGTACACCATACCATACCAAGTTTGATTGAAATCGGAATTAATATGGATGTTCTAGATCGATTGTATGTGATATTGGAAGAGATCTTTGCACTGGGGCTATACCAAAACGTGGACCAGTATGTTCCCTTTTTATCTGAGTGGTTAACTAAACGATCCTGAAGAACTTTGTCGAATTTCATTATTATTGGATGTACTATGTGGTTCCTAGAGCTGAAGAAATAAAAGCGGTTCAACATATGTGTGGGAGCTATAGGGTGATCCATTTAAAATTTTAAAATTTAAACTACCGAACACTTTGATTTTGAAAATGTAGAATAATATTTATTTTTATTATTATTTTTAGGTTTTCGTTTGACATTTGCAGAATGGGACGCTATACGATCTAACATAATTGGGAAATATTAAAAACTTACTTCAAAAGAGAAAGAAAAATTTTCGAGAAGAGATCGGCCTTCAGTTCAGTTTATGTGTCAGTTTGTCAAGAGAGTTCATGAAAATGGATTGTTATTGGACAAACCAACATTCTCGACCAATGCGTTTAATCGAAAACATTGCTGCTGTGGCTGAGAATGTCCAAGAACATCCATTAACATCAACTCCTTATCATTCTCAGGAAGTAAACATTTCCCACACTTCTTTCAGAAGAATTTTGCAAGGCTTACAAAGTTTAATTGATCCAAGAACTAAAGCCTCATGAACATCCTATGCGCTTTCGCTTTTCCCAGTGAGCTGAAGATTGTTTGACAGGAGACGAAGAATTTTACCGAAAACTCGTGTTTACAGATGAAGCTCCTTTTCATATCGGTGGCTATGCCAATAAGCAAAGTTGCCGCATAAGGGGCTTAGAGAACCCACACGTGACAATTGAGAAGCCAATGCATCCGCAACGAGTCACTGTTTGATTAGAATTTTGGGCTAAAGGCATCATTGGGCTATTTTTCTGCGAAACTGAGCAAGGAGCGGCCGATACCGTCAACGGTGAGCGTTACCAAGCTATGCTCAACAAATTTTTGTTTCCAAAAATTCAAGAGAATGGCATGGACGACATTTGGTTTCGACAAGACGGGACCGCACGTTACACAGCCAACGCAATAATCGATATTTTACGCACTGTTTTTGAATATCGAATAATCAGCCAAAATTGTGATGTCAATTGACCGCCTCGTAGCTGTGATTTAAGCCTTTTGGATTATTTTTCTGGGGAGCCATTAAGGATAAATGTTACACAAGGCATCCATAGACAATTGAAGCGTTTAAACATGAAATCAAAGTTGCCATTAGAGAGATTCGACCCGAAACAATTTAAAACGTACTGACAAATTGGGTTAATCGAATTAGGTACTGCCAAGCCAGTTGTGGTAGCCATATGAATGATACTGTGTTCCAGTATTATATGAAAAAGTTCAACCTTTCCAATAAACGCAAAAATTTGAACAAATTATCAGTACTTTTTTGTTATAGCCGATTCAAATTTAAAATGTTAAATCGCTCACCTTGTAAATGGTTTTTTTTTTCAGATGTGTGGTTTTCGAAGTTGGTCTTTTTGACATCTGTCACTTGATTTATGCTCAGTTTGGTTTGCTATTTCATAATGAATAGGCTTACTCCGGCACAAAATGGCAAAAAACGAGATGGCCACCAACCGTGCCTTTTACAAGAAAAGTTTGTTCAGCGATGAAGCTCACTTTTGTTTGAATGGGTGCGTTTTTAAATAAAATTATCATATTTGGGGCAATGAAACTCTACAAACCATTATTGAGACGCTGTTACTTCCTCAAACAGTCACTGTTTGGTGTGCTCTATGGGCAGAGAGAACCATTGGTCCATATTTCTTCAAAAATGAAGCCGGTCATAATGTTACAGTCAATGGGGAACGCTATAGAGCCATGATAAGATTGATGTTGACGACCTTTCGTTTCAACAAGACGGCGCTACATGCCATACAGCCAACGAAACAATCAATTTATTAAAATAAAGTTTTGGTGAGCGCATTATCTCACTTGGTGGGCCGTTGGCGTGGCCTCCAAGATTGTGCCATTTAACACCGCTGGACTATTTTTTCTAGGGTTATGTGCAGTCGCTTGTCTACGCAGATAATCTCGACACGATTGATGTCTTGGTAGAGAATATTCGGCGCGTTATTGCTGACATACGGTCCAAATGCTGCAAAAAGTGATAGAAAATTGGGCCTCTCGGCTGGAATTTATTTATCTTTATATCTTGGCCATAACATTAAATTATAGGTATTTGTGACGCTTAAAATAGAAAGGGACCTAAGGTTAAAAACCAGTTTTGTTCAGGAGAGACATTTTAAAGATTAGGTCCCTTTCTATTTGCGCTTAGAATCGACGACTTCACTTTCATAAAACGCGCATATCTCTGGGAGGGAACACGTTTGGGGCATGGGATCGGTCTCATTCGATGCTCACATCCACATCAAAAAAAATGGGTCCCTTTCTCTATGCGCTGTCACATATGCGTTTTATTTATTCTGCAATACCACACATCTGAAAAAACCCTTTATAAGGACTTTAACTATCTTATTTAAAATCCGACTTCTATAACTGCACGGCGTCAAATTAAGAGGGAATTTTATCTGGGGCCTTTATAAAAAATATTTAAGCGATATGGCCAAATTTCAACGGCATTTGCTATGGGTAGCACCCCACGGAAAACAGGACCGGTACAGAACCAGTCACGTGATAACTGACCTAACTTTATGAAAAGAAGCGGTAACTTTTACATGGCTTTGTCATTGGAGGGATTCAATTGACACTACTCAGATTGCAGTTGTATTCATCGTAGAAAACCCATCACATTACCTATCCCATCCATTCCATCACATCAGTTCAATTTAACAATTAGTCTGATTGCTTGAAAAATTTGAGCTGAATGTAAATTTGTATACAAAGTTGAATAGTGGCGCAATAGCGCAAATTTGAAGACTTTGAAATTTTGAAGTAATCGACAACATTATATCCATGCAGAACCAGTTCTGTGACTGGTTCTGTTTTCACCCATCCCCGATTCGGTACATTCTGGGTAATTGACTCTGCATTTCCCGTTGGGACTAAGCTAAATTTTGGCCGATCAGATTGCAAAAATTGTTTTTAGAGCGGCAAAGCCTAAAATCTAGCAATTGTATAGAGTCACATGAAAACATCAGCCAATATAATGCCGTTTCAGGGCCGTGGTTTATAAGTCTTTCATAACTCTACTCTAAATGTGAAATTAGTAGTGTCGCTCTCGTGGGGGCTATAAGAAGATATGACCCAATATCACCCTGGTAGGCTAGTAGATGCATGTACAGCTCCATGCTAAAATAGAGCAAAAACGTATTTAATTTGAAAGTTTTAGGGCAACAGGACGTTAAAGCGAAATCGGACCTTTGAGTGCAGTATATATTAAAACATGAAAGGGACCTAAGGGTAAAAAATCAATTTTAATTTTTTTTTCTTTTTTTGATGTGGACAACATCTGAGCATCGAATGAGACCGATCCCATGACCCAAAAGTCCCTCCCAGAGATATGCGCGTTTTATGAAAGTGAAGTCGACGATGCTAAGCGCAAATAGAAAGGGACCTAATCTTTAAAATGGCTCTCCCTAACAAAATTGGTTTTTAGCCTTAGGTTCTTTTCTATTTTGCGCGTCACATATATAGTCCGTTTGTCCGCCCGAGTGTCCGCTGAAATCACGATAGCAGCCCTGCAATTTTCGCCCCAAAATGGTACTGGGGCACAATATTTACCTGATGCTACGAGTAATTGCTCTTGTAATAAATTGATTTTTGATAAAAAAAAAAAATCAAGATCTGTTTGGGTTTATACATGAGCGAAATTGGAATAGAGTAAAAAAGGTATCCCTCTCCGGAATTATAGGAACCTTAGAAAAAAATATACTTTTTCAAAGGTGTAGAGTGTGGAACATTCTGCCCAGCCGCAAAATATATGTTTATTCATTTTAATAAAACTTATTCAGTTTGCCGAAACTTATCATACCAAGCCTCGTCAGCCGCTCTTATGCACAAACCATATTTAGGCATATTTAAATGTTAAAGGCATTCATTGTTTCCTACTTGCCTTAGTTGTGTTGCGCTGTATTGGTCCGGCCCCCCTTCCCACAGCCAGTGTCAGTGTCGTTGCGTCGTGTTGTATTGACCACTTATAAATAGTGTAAATATTGAAACGTGTCTAGGTGCCTTGGACATTGCAACAAAATGTGTCCAAGTCGTTGTTGCTGAAGAAAAATGAGATACACGTTACAGATTGTTTAGCCAAGAGGATGATACTTCTTCGGCGTCGTCGTCATCGTCGTTAGACCATGCCGCACCATCTCAAAATCGTTGACTCCCAGGCAAGAAGGCAACATGAAAACGGGCCGGAAAAAGGGTTTCTTTCTGTTTGACTTTGGTTGCTATACCAAACAAGGAATTGATGGTGTAAATATTGTTAAAGGATGACTGCCTGCCCGTGTAGTCGCCGTTGTTGTAGCCGTGTTGCCGGCGTTGTCGGTGGATGGGAATGATGTTTGCATATGGATAAGTAGCACGAACTTAAGTCCATTGTAAATGAGTTGTTTGCTAAGTAGACAAGGGAGTAGTAGTTAAGGATGATACTTACTCCTTTATCTCCAGTTATAGGCTAGTTCCCTTACCCCATGGAAGATAGATAGGCCAGAATGCCAGAAAAGGTGTTTCTTGTAAGTGATTTTAAAATTGAGATTTCGATTTAGTCATGAAACGTTCGAATGCAAATTGGCAAAGAGTCCTTTTTGTTTTGCTAGCGATTTGCGTAGATTTGGAAGGTTTAACAGGGAGTTTAGAATAGGAACTGTTTGCATGGATCGGCTGCTTGGGTTTGGGTCTTCAATTTATTTTTGATTTTCTATGTTGTGCAAATTGATGCTAAAGTCCTTCGTGGAATACTTGTGCTTAGGTCAAATTTATGAGTATTAAGGAATCTGCATAGCCGTTCAGCCAAAAAAATTGAAGAAGGGAAACTCAAGCTCAATTTTAGAAGCACAAGTTTGTACTTTGCATGAAAATCTACCCTACGGAAAATGCAGTCAAATGACCGAATGTACCGAACCGAGGACAGGTGAAAACAGAACCTATTACAAAACTGGTTTGGTATGGATTTGGTAGAAGATAGAATTACTTGAAATATTTAAAGTCGTTAAATTCGCGGTATAACTTCGTACATCGAACCGCATCCCCGAATTTAAGCTGTCCTTTAATTAAAATACATTCAAAGTGGGTTTTGTTTAGAAATCCATTACATTTTGTATGGAAATTGAGAGTCTAATTTCGAGGATTTTGGCTGGGTATCTGTACGCAGTTTAAATGAACTGATGACGTCTCCTTCTTTTGTCATAAAATCGGCTTCAAGAATAGCCCCAATGCAATTACCACAGATATTTAAGTTGGGATAGGTTGTGTGATGGATACAACTGAGAGGTATTCCATTATGGATGCCTGTACGGTACCTGTCCTTTATAATCGGTCTCGTGATAAGTCACATGGTATCTGAACAGGGTTAATTGACTCTCTCCAATAACACAGCCATGTAAAAGTTACCGGTTCTTTTCATATAGTTGGGTCGATACTTGGACCGGTCCCTATCCGTGAGCGACTGGTCTGTACCGTTCCAATTTCCCGTAGGGTTAAAAGTGAAAAACATTCTGCAGACTGTTTTGTTACTCATAAAATCATACCCATAATTCAGTGTTTCAACGGAGCGGATAATTGGTCCTAGGGTTCGCTAGGCCACCCCAAATTTAGCAAAACACAGTCTGTAAACATAAAAATGAAATGGGTTAGCTGGACTACGATTAGGTCTTCTTCTAGATGCTCTAACCTAATTCTATCACCAGTAAAATTGGCTTCTCATCAAATTTCTGAGAAAACGTTTTCATATTTAGGTCATTTGGTCTACATATGTCCATCTTCTTTACATGTTTATCGGCTTGCCCTTCTTCTATCGCTTGTCAAGTCTGTCATTTAACATATTTTAAACTAATCTTGATTTACAATTACTTTAAATCATTTTGTGTTTCTTCTCTTTTTTTATTTTCTTTCCGAAAAATAATGTCCCCATCTTCACTTTGTAGCTAACAAAACAAATTGGCTTTCTTCAAGAAGGCGCCCCAGTGTATTGAGAAGAAAATCTACAGCAGATCCACTTAAATCTGTAAATAAATTTTCAACAAATTTGTCATGTTAATCATATGCTTATAAACAGATCATTAAAATTTATGATCGGAGATCATAAAAAGTCAATCTTGTGAAATTTGTTTTCCAACTGCTGCTGCAGCAGCCAATGTTCGAAGGCATTGACGGCATCTAACGCGAGTCGAAGCTGGTTGCAGCAAAACGTAGAAAAAACTGAAACTGAAAAAGATCAATGGCCTATAGATTAGATCAGTGACAGCAACTGAAATGAAATCCGAGAGACCGAAGAGACACTTGTCAACATTTTTTCGTATAGACAGCGTTTTGGAGACGGAAAAAACATAAATAACAATTTATTATGACATCAAAATTTTGTTTCCTTTTGCTGCGGATTAACCAAAATTTATTATGGTCTGCGCGAACGAGAGAGAGAAAGAGACAAAAAACTACACTCTATTGGATGTTGTAAGACCATGCCATGAGGCATGCATCATGCAGCAATTGCAACATACGTAGTTAAAAATGTATCATAAATTTCCATAAGCGACACGATTTGATGATGCCATTCGAACATTTGGAATCGATGAGAGTTCGAGCAAACAACAAGTAAATACGTCGTTAAGTTCGTTCAGGTCGAACGGTACATACCCTACACCATGTATTCGCTATTAAGGTACTAAAATTAACAATAATCATATTACCTAGGTTCTTTGGTTACGAGACATTCCATCTGACTAATCTTCAGAATAACAAGATTTACCAAATCTGCTTAATTTAAGTACCCTTATGTATATATATTTTAGTGGTCGCTGTGTTTGCAATTAGGACCTATTGTTGGGTAATGTCTATGGGTCTCAGCCACAATCTTATGAATTTTCAAAATAAATCCATTTTGAGATGCGTAGTAAAATTGTTCTTCAATTTGAGTACTAATTTCTTCAAATTATATAGTAGTCGCTAGTTTTGACCATAAGGGCCGATCTTGGTCTCCCAGGGACAATGTGTCATAGCCTTAATCTCGGCCAAGTCATAAAAATAAATTCATATTTAGATTTATAGTCAGAACGATCTTAATTTGTGCAAACAGATGCCCATATTTACTAGTGGTCGTTTGTTTTGGCAATAAGGGCCGCTGTATGTGCTCAACCCCAATCTTTGCCAAATCTTCTTTAGATTCGTAGTCAAATTTGCTATACTTAATGTCCATATACAAAGGGTGATCCATCTAGAGGTATTTTTTCAATAGCCTTTTTTCGCAGATTTCGCGTGAGTTTCTTTACAGTATTGTTTGCCATTTCATATAAAGACTTACACCGAAACAACGTCTCAAAATTGTGTTGTATTATGAAAATGAGCTTTCGGTGAGAAATTGTTTTCGACCACAATTTTGTTCAGTGATGAGGCATATTTCTGCCACAACGACAATTGCGGCATTTTGGCTGAAGAGCAACTATTAGAGGTTCAAGAGGTGCCATTATAGCCAGAGAAAACCACGGTCTGGTGCGGTTTATGGGCTGGTGGAATATTCGGTCCATCTTTTTTCAAAAATGATGTTGGTCGGATTAACCGTGAATGGAGCTCGCTGTCGCGCCTTGTAACTTCTACATGGACTTTTTACTTCCTGAAATTGAAGCCCGTAATCTAGACGACATTTGGATTTAACAGGACGGTTCCACTTGCCATAAGCAATGGATCTATTAAGAGGTCATTGCGAAGAGCAGCAAATTTCACTTTTTGGACCGGTGAGTTGGCCGCCTAGATCGTGTTATATCACAGCTGTAGACTTTTTTCTTTGGGACTACGCAAAGTCCAAAGTCTATGCTGATAAACCAGCTACGATTCAGGTTTTGGAAGCCAACCTTACGCGTATCATTAAAGTCATACCGGTCGAAAAGCTCGAACAAGTCATCCAAGATTCAACCCCTAGAATGGACAACCTGAAGCGTAGTTGTGGCCAACATTTAAAGGAAATTATATTCATAAAATAAATGGCATAAAATGTTCTTTCGAAAGAACCACAAATATTCTACATTTTATTTGATTTTTTAATTTTTTTATTTAGAAAAAATACCTTTAGATTGATCACGCTTTACATGTAGTCACTTCTTTTAACCATAAGGGCGTTTTTTGAGCCACATTGGTTCTTTAGGGCGTCTCTTCCTACCGGCATCACATTTTCTTTTCATGACTAGAACATCAAGAGCTCAATATCTACTTATCTACTTAAGTATACCATCGTTAGATATTGACAACACTGTTAGGTCAGTCAATCGTTTGTAAGACAATCAAACAGCACTGCGCCTTCAGCGGACTAAAATGTCTTCAATTTGCTCAAAGCCATTCTTAAGTGCCCAGGAGATTTCTGCCAAGTCTCTCATCCGCAAGTCTCCATTACCTTGAAGTCTCGGCTTATGTTCGAATCAATATGAATAACAGCTATAGCAGGCAATAATAAGACTGGATCTGATCCATAAAAAGCGTCAATAAAAATATGGAAAAGGGAGAAAGACAGTGCAGAACTCAGCTCTCAGCCTGTGATCCGTTCGTTGGATGAGAACCCAAGTACCCGAACTTTTATAGTGCGATCTACAAAAAAACTCGATAGAAATCGAGCAAAGGTTTTAGCGACATCAGAAGCAATAATCATGTGAATGTTTTGCTAGGGGAGCATTCCCAGAGATTTCACCTGAGGAGAAGGTACTACCTTAGCAGACGCACGTGGTTCTGGATTAGCTGAGATCTGGATAGTGCAGCCGCCTCAATTCGTATTGGGCTCGAATTGATGCTACATTACGGACATATATCACGCCTGCCATCCAGGGACCATATGACGTACTGCACCTTTTTAATTGTCCGGCCAAGCACACTCAGCTGATCCACAGGTTTCTGTGGACGCATCCAGTTCAAATGGCGCGTTTCCTCCACCTGGATATCGATGCAGATCCCCCATAGACGAACAAAATATATTGTTGTTACAACAACCACAACATCATTGATTTAAATGTATCGTGCCATACCCAAACAAGGTCCTAACCAAACTCCAATGGTCCGACAAAAAAGCCATCAGGTCTCCCGAAGAGAGATTTCTACGGAAGCCATATGGTAGATCTCTTAGATCGTTGGACGCTTTTAACCTTGGAGAGCGCAGAACAATCGCTATGACCCGTTTATACGCACTATAATTGCCTTTTTTGTGAAGAACGACTGAACAGTCACAAGCTTTCAATTGGGAAAAAGTGCCGCACGGTTAGCAAGTTTCAAAAAATTGCGTATTGGACGGGCTATCGTTGAATAGCAGGTTCATAGGAATTACTTATACCTTGAAATTCCAAAGCACCCTTTGAACTCCACATTCTCCTAAAAATATCTGAGACAAGGAACAATCGTTCACGGGTAGTGGTAGATTTCTTTGCAGATAGGATGTATTCCCCGCAAACGTTTCAGGCAATACTAGCTTACCTATTTAGCACAACATTCCATTACGAAACAAGGATAAACTTCTCCCCAATCTGTGATAAAATTATTTTACTCACTGACCAGAACCTTCTGTTTAGCGCCGGCTCGGAGTGGAAAATGCATTAGAGATATATCACTTACCCGTAAAGTCGGCGTTAAGCGAAACACGTCGATGAAAAATAGTTAGATGTTCTTACCTAGATGTGAACACCGGGTTTACTGGCGTGATAGATGTGCACACTACTACCATACCACAGCGCCTACATTTCAGCCAATAGGTTGCCTTAATCTACAGGGTCAGTGAAAGCTTGGTAGTCCTTCGAAAGATTTCGGATAGATGAAGAGCGATCCATTACACTTCTTACAAACGACCAAAAGATCTTACTTCGCCTGGGAGAACTGTTCTACGATGACATTGTTTGCAAAGAAACTTTTTACGCCAGAGCACTCTGGCATACAATGATCTTGCCTTTTTGCCAGTTCAGTATTGGCAACTCGTCAATTCTCTCCTGTTTGGATCTAGCAGCATCCCTGCTGGTTTAACCGACATGATTTTAGTTGGAATAAATGTCTTCATTCCGAATAAAAGTATATTTTCGAACGCAAAGTTTTAAATTTAGGAAGAATAGGTTGAACTAGGCCCAACGTGCCTTTTAATATATACAAATTGTGCAGCAAGTCTCGAAGCCACACAAAGGTGCTGAAAGAATGCAGTGATCTGAGTTACCAAGAGATGCAAGGGCATTATACAGGGTGGAGCGCGGTAATTAGTTTTTTTGCACTGCTGGCTTTGGCGGCACTGTTGGTCGAAGAGAGTGGATTTTACCGATCTCCACCCTATGTTGTACTCGTATGTGGGCAGTTCATTTACTAATTGCGCAAAACGTTTGGCTTGGCAAAGTGTTTCGGAGTTATGTTGCTTGAACTGGATAGCAACGTCAATTAAACTGTTCGAAAAGATCTCTAAAATGTTCATTAAATCGGAAAGAGCGGCAAAACCTTTAAAGAAAGTCTCCTTTTTAAAGTTTTAAGTTGTAAATTTTTCTACTCCCGAATTTAAGACAAAGGAAAGTTAAATTTAGTTAAATAAAATTAAATTCACGTCCGAGTTTACGTTATATTCAGATTTTATTAATAAAGGCATACATCATATTGTAAATTGGTTTGATTTACGTTAAATGACCATAACACCGTGCTTATTAGTAATCAAATTGTAGGACCAATGAGGCTATTTCTAAACTCATGGTCTAAAAGGTTTTATAAATATGTCCTTTTTGAAATCGTTAGAGCGTCTTAACTGACAACAATGGTTCGTCCACAAATAATTATGATATTATGTGCAAATACACAACAAAGATCAGATTTTTCTAAGGTATCTTTAGTCCCTTGAAGAGAATTTATTTTCTCTCTTAGCAGATTTCGCTCATTTACAGCCCGGAACCGCCTAAGATTTTAAGCCATCATCATGTGAAATTGCAGGGTCCTAGCTTAATTCTATTGGCCGCTACTTTGCTTTTAACAGATAAAATTATGGACGGATATGACAAGATTGTCTTATTAAAGGGTGATCAACAAGTGGACAGTCCGTAAGCGTTCCACTAAGATATTGGCAATGTTAAGGGATATTGTTTTTTAGGGTGGGCCTCTGTTTGATAGGGCATATTTTTTAATTTATTCTGGCCTTTGTAGTCAGCCAAATTGGTAAATTATAGACATATTCAGATTGGTCATAACCTATTTGTTAAACCCAAATGTTGTTTAATGAAGGGGCCGATTTTGAGACCTCAATGATCCGGACACAAGATTTAGACAAATCTTAAAAGTAAGAGCCTCACTCCCATATAAATAAAATGTCATCCAGGCACCATCGATATTGCCCTACGGTTCACTGCTTAATTGGCATTATACTTAGATGCGTGCTTCGGTATCCCATGTAGTGACTATTGAAGAAGTTGCCAGGCCGTAGCAGAAGAGAAGTCAGTGTAAAATTTGCTACACGAAGAAAAAAAATGGTTGTGGTAATAATATTCCAAGATTATCATACTTTTATTGGGTATATAATTGTGGTGCAACAATATAATGGTTGTGCGGATCAAAGTATGGTTGATGGGCTCACAGTATTGTTGTAACACAACCATATAACCAACAATAGTATTGTCATTCTAACTTTACTTTTTTGCTGAGTGTATGTGCAAGCACGGGTGCAAGTATGCAGACTTGCCAGTAGATACTTCGATGACCTGGCGCGCAAGTGAACGTGCCTACTTAATCGCTCTTAAATTTTATAAAAGGTCAGATGGTTCCAAATAACGGACAGCAATTCAATAAATAGAACAAGCTACCTATATACAGGGTGGAGCGCGAATTTTGCATATTTAGGAATGAAATAACAAAATTATAAACCTTAAAAAAATTTATTTTATATTTAAATTATATTGAACAGTAAGGGAATTTTTAAATTACATGGCTTTAAATAGTGTATCTGGCAAAAGTCGACCTTCGCTATCCACACGCTGCATACGTTTTCCAAAGTTTTCATGAACTCTAACAAGCATGTCGACTGGTATTCTGACAATTTCAGCCTCAATATTGTTAATAAGGTCTTCCAAGGTGTTGGGATGGGGCTAAGTCTGGTGAGCGTGCCGGCCAGTTCGCATACCCCTTAAAGAGATAAGCAGTCCAGGAAACATTTGCCTCAAACAATTCATGGTAACCCTCGCTGTGAGTGCAGTGGCACCATTCTGTTTGAACCATGTATCCTCTAATTGCATTGCCTCAAGAGCTGGCTGAAAAAAAGTCTGGAAATACCAAGATCAAGTGATTGCTTCCGTGCAGATCGTTTCGGAGATTGCAGTACTGCTGCTCTAACTCTCTCAATGTTTTCTGGTATTGTAATCCTTCTCTTAGGTCCTCTTCGTACACATTCCCCGCTGTTCTCAATGAAGTTACCCAATTTACAATTGATTGCCGTCCAGAAACACGTCCGCGTGGGGGAACTGCGGAACGTAAACGAAAAGCACGCTGCACTGCAATTGATCGAGTAAGTATTTGAAAAAAAGCTTCAACACAAACTGACCTCTCCTCACGCGTTTAATGCATGATGGCAACTGAAAGGCAGACGAATACAAATCTCCCGTCAGCCACTAAAAGCCATGCACACCCTCCACTCTCTTCACCAATAGTGACGCCACAGCCTTCAGTGCAAACTAGCAAATTACCGAGCTCGACCCTGTATGTTCTTTGTCTACATACGAGTACATAAATTCTCTCTTCCCTTTAACTTCAGTGGCACCATCCAGTTCGAACCATGTATCCTCTAATTGCATTGCCTCAAGATCCGGCAGAAAAAAATCCTGTATCATAGTCAAGTACCGTTCGGAGTTCACAATTACGGCAAGACGGTTATCCTGGAAAAGTAAGGGCCAATGACGCCTACTCGTGATATGGCGCACCACACAGGGACGTGGTCCGAATGCAGAGGCCTCTGGTGTAGTTCTCTGGTTTGTTTCATTTCAGTACTGAATATTTTACCCAATTTACAATTGATTGCCGTGCAGGAATACGTTCGCGTGGGGAAACTGCAAATCGAAAACATAAAGCACGTTGCACTGCAATGATCGAGTGCTCATTTGACAAATACGCTTCAACACAAAATGACCTCTTCTTACGTGTCCAATGCATGATGGCAACTGAAAGGCAGGCGAATACAAATCTCCCATCGGGCACGCACACTCTCTGTTTTTTTGACCAACAGTGCAAAGTTCCACAATGGGCATTTAAGTCCTGCAAGTAAACTGTCCATTTATTTTTGGTGAGCAACGCTTTTAATCTATTCTAATACGGTCACGTATCTGATTTGGAATGGAACATCCGTCCATATAAGTTTCAAATCTCCATCGACAATCGGGCACGTATTAAGGCCTTCGAATTAAGGGCTATAAGTTCACGTTGTACATTGGACTACTTATCTTCTGCTGGTTACCAGGACGTACCAGTTAACGAATTAGCATAATTCTCCAGATCAGACTCCTCTGCGCAAATAAGGCGCATCGCGCGAGCATATTCTGTTTGAGAAAAAATTTTAATTACGTCAGGGAACCGCAATATCAGGACGTAGGGAAAATCATAACAGAATTGCTCGATCTTTTTGTTTAGTCATACAAGTAAATGTAACAGACGATTTGGTTTGGACGCATTTAGGTTTTTTTCGACGAGCAATAATTTATAATAATAAAAATGAAGTAGAACGAAATAACTAATAATACTTTATTGGGTCTCCACCCAACAATTTAAGGCGTTGCAAACGAAATGACAAATTTAGCATGCACTTCCATCGTACGGTGGATGATATAAATATATCCCAAGATGCTGGGATTTCCAGCTTTGCCTTTCGTTCGTGTCTTTGTCGGCCAAGAGGGAGCGGTATACGGTTGTGTCATTTTACTTCCTGTCAATTTTTGACAAAGGGGTATTGAATTGTCATCCATTGTCTACAAGTACTCATAATTAAAGCTGGAAAACAAGCACGCACTTATGGGGCAAACACTGGGGAGCTCGGGTACGTACGATGCTGCTGTAAAAGGCTTATGGGGCACTGTATCAAATCAAATATGTCTGCCTGCCTGTTTCCTTAGTCCATACTAAATACTACGTACTTACCTTGTGTCTCGTTATCCCAAGGAAGGTTCCTACGTATCGTATTTACGAGTTGCAAGCGGCATTTTCTCAAACGTTTTCCTCTTGTTTCGCTAAAGAGCCATGGAAAACACAACCAAATCTATTATGACTTTTGTTTGTTTCTTTTGAAAATCGCTGCTTGTTTGTTATGTTATGTCTGCTGGCTGTTTTTCTTGCTTTCTGAACAGAGACGACATACGTTGTCATCACTTCCGAATTATTGTTAGAAAATTGGAAATTATGTTTATTTAGTTTTCGATGACATAGCACACGGCGGCGTCAAGGAAAGGCACAAAAATCGTTTTAGTTTCTCAGCATCTTGTCGCCGTTTTGTTTTGTCTGATACCGCGACGAAGTTATTACCTGCATCTTGAATATATTAAAAAAAATTTATGATGTGTCTAATGACGGTTTTATTGTGGACACTGTAGCAGTTTATGGGTCTTTATGAGATGCCACAGAGTTCAATGGGTACAAAGAACTTCAATACTAAAGTTCAAAATAGTACTCGCAATTTAAAAATTAAAACAAGCATAACACGAGTGGTGGACAGCCAAAATGCAGTTTCGGCGCAGTCGATACTTATACTCGTATAGTCAGTGCTGTCAACTACAGACGAGCAAAAATGGCTGGAAAACCGCTAGATTATGCACGCAGAAAAAAGTATGGTTGTGGTGACAATATCCGAAGAGGATAATACTATTGTTGGGTACAACAATATTATGATCCTCACAACAATAGTATGATTCAAATACAACCATACTATGATCACCACAGCAACAGTAGGATTCACACTTAACCATACTATGATCCCCACATCCATAGTATGATTCACACTCAACCATAGTATGTTTCACATACAACCATAGTATGATCCTCACAGCCATAGCATGATTCACACGCAACCATGTTATGATCTCTACAACCATAGTATGACCACACACAGTTATACTATGATCCCCAATATATAAGTAATTTATTAGAATTTGTTTAAGTTGTCGACAATAGATTCGATCCCCAATATTATTTATTAGAATTGGTTTAAGTTGTCAACAATAGATTTGAATTATGAAAATTATTCAAAAATACATTAAATTCAAAATAATAGGAGTGATTTAATCCAAAGTAGAAAAAATAAGTTTAAATAAACGTAAGCGTTTTTGTTAAAAATATTTCAGTTAAACAAAGCCAAAGCAGCTTGTTTAAAACATTTTAATTTCGATAAAAAAAATACTATTAATGCATTAGATCCGTACCAATAACATTTGTTCTAAAATGCATATTTAAATGAAGAAAATTTAAATCATACAGCATGATTGCCGTAATCATATCATTGTTAACATAAAACGCAAACCACAATACCACAATACCAACCATATTTATATTGTTGCTATAACCATATTTTCATTTTTAGATTTGGCAATGATACTATTGTGACATTTAGTTAACAATGCTATGGTTGCGACGAACATACTTTCATTGCGAACATATTATTATTGCCGTGACCATGTAGTAACCATGTTTTTTCTCTGCGTGTGAGCGAAAAGGCTAACAAAAACTAATAACTTATTTTTCGATTTTTTTTACGTATGTTAATGAAAAGAAGACATAAAATCTCAAACTTAAAATGTTTTCTTTTATTTTTAAGAATTACCGGGTTTTCCATTAAGGACATAACAATTTTATATACTCGTATTAACAAAACACAGAGTATTTTAGATATAGATTTCAAATTTTTTCCAGGTGTAGTGCAAATGTTACATTTTAAGAATGAAATTCGATTTCGGTCATATGACCACCACCAAAAAAAATGACGAAGAACTTAATTAAGCTTAATTATAAAGACAAGTGTTTGCCATTATATTTTAAAAATTATTTTGGGCAAGCGTCCGCCGCGGCTGGCTCAAATAAATTCCAGCAGAGAGGCCTAATTTTCGACCACTTTTTGCAGCATTTGGGGCCGTATGTCAGCAATAACGAGCCGAATATTGTCTTTCAAAGCTTCAATCATGTCGGGCTTATCTGCGTAGAGAAGAGAATTCACATAACCCCCTCAATAAGTAGCCCAGCGGTGTTGGATCGCAAGATCTTGGAGACCTCGCCACAATTCCATGATGCGAGATAATGCGCTCACCAAAAGTTTCCTTCAATAAATTAATTGTTGGAACCAAATGTCGTCAAAATAACGGGCTTCTATTTCAGGTAGCAAAAACTCCGATATCATTGCGCGTGCTACATATCGGTGCACTGTTACGTTCAATTTTGAAAAAATATGGACCGATGACTACACCATCCAAAAAACCACTCCACATAGTGGTTTTCCGTGAGTATTATGGCATTATGGCAAATTGTGGTTATCTCTGAGTATTATGGCACCTCTTGAATCCTTCTGGTTGCTCTTTAGCCCAAATGCGACAATTTTGTTCATTAACGTTGCCATTTCGCCAGAAATGGGCCTCAACACAGAACAAAATTTTGGTCGAAAACTGCGCATCTTCCCGTTTCTCTACGATGACTCATTTCCATAATACTTATACAGAAAGATTCCACGCTTAATTTATTTATTTTGAATAAAATAGATCTATATTGATCACCAGATACATGTTCTCTTCATTAAATTAGGAGCGCTCTTTCTTTGTCAACTTAGGCGGGAGAAGTTTAATTTAAATTACGTGCAAAGTCTTCTCGACACTATTATGTGAACGAATGAAGGCTGAAGTTAACAACATTTTTGGATCATTCACAGAGCGGCTTAAGCTGAGGCCGATTTACAACTGGCTAGATCATCAAAATACCTGATGTCCTGAAGTGGTGTCAGAAAAGATAATTGTCACAAACACTTCTTGAACAATTATAAAGCTGCCTTCAGTGTAGACCACCTACCAGACAGAACTTCAACGAGAGCAAGCTGTTGTATTAGAAGACTAGATCCACTATTCTTTAAATTCGTTAAGTGACACACTTCAAGCGATTTAATAAAGTTGTATTGCCCTAGAACATACTCAGTTCATTGCCTTCAAGGGCTGCATATTTAAACTGCCTTGTCTGTATATAAACATCATCCTTTAAAATTGCTATTTGGAAATGAAATTTAGAGTACATAACCGTATATTTCGGCAAATATGCCTTAATTATGATACTGATACCAGCCCCAAAACCATATCGCTGCATACATGTAGGACTGTCCGTCCGTACGTGTGGCTAAGCCTGCACTTGCAATTTCAAATCCAAACACACTAAAAACTGTAAACCTGTCCATGATGTTTTGGGCAAAATCACCATTTGAAGGTAATAAAATTCTGAAATTCTCTCACCAAACTACTTGGGCTTGCAACAGTTATTAACAGCAGCATTCCCAACCTCAATACCAGGGAACGAACGAGCGAGCGAGTGAGTGCGAGCGACGGTGTCATGACATTCGCATACCAGAGAAACTAGAAGTATGTGGCAGCAGTAGTAGTTGTCCAAGCAGCAGCAGAAGAGGAACTATAAACTTGTCAAAAATGTTATGTATTTTTGAAATGATAACAACACCAACAACGGCAATGGCAGTGGTAATAGTAACACAACTACAGGGGAAAACATTGCTAATACATGTACGTGTATGATTGCGAGTGTGTGTTGTCGAAACATGCACATGTTTCAGAATTGAAGTGATTATAACATTTCCGGTTTATATGCAATTCTCTTATACACTGACACAGGCAGCCACACACACATACACACTGCTGGAGAAGGCTTGGAGATCTCACAGAAATTAACAACTAAAATGCGACGACAATCGGGCTAACAACTTATAGAGAATCATATACAAACAGAGATGTACTCGTACTTGCCCCTAGAACTCTACTAAACGTACACAACGAGGGTATTATGGTCAGGTAAGATGGAGCAAAATTTTGTCACACGATTATCTTTGGCAGGTACATTTTTTATTAATTGCATTATGTTGATTCAATGCTCACAATGTTTTTTTAAAAAGTCCAGGAAATGACTGTCTAAGAAGCCTCCTCCAGATTTAATGACCATATGTGACGCGCAAAATAGAAAAGGACCTAAGGGCAAAAACCAGTTTTGTTCAGGAGAGCCATTTTAAAGATTTAAATACGTGAATCTTTGGTGTACCATCACTTTCATAAAACGCGCATATCTCTGGGAGGGAACACTTTTGGGCCAGGGGATCGGTCTCATTCGATGCTCAGATGTTGTCCACATCAATAAAAAGTGAAAATTGATTTTTTTTTACCCTTAGGTCCCTTTCTCTATGCGCTGTCACATATGGGCCTTAGTCCTTGCTCAACCTTGCTTAAATTCTAAACAGAGGTGCAAAATTCCTAAAAAAATAGAATAGTATTAGATATATCATAGTCGGTCCAACCCTTATTTGAAATAATTGGGTTAAATTTAAAGGGTCGGAATGAACCCAGGGGGTAAAAACGCTGTCAGTTCAAATATAGACACTTCTATGTCTATGTATTGCTGGCCTAGGTAACACTTAGTGTGCTATCTAACATCTTCATTGAAAAGCTTGGCATTTTTTAGAACGTTTTGACGTACGACCATCATTTGTGTTGTTTACAGTTACTTGAAAAAATCAATTTGGCAAAAAAAATGGAATTAACTAGTGAACATTTTGGCACGATCATTTTTCACAACTTTCGACGTTGATTATCACGATAAAAGTGCATCGATGAACTAAAATCTTTGTATGGCGAGAACATTGCCAGAGAACATTGATGCCGTGGGTGAACTGATAAAGCAAGATCGTCATGTGACATACCGTGAGATAAAGGCATCCTTGGGTATTTCTTCCACCAACATACATTCGATATTGCATGAACACCTGGCCGTAAAAAAGGTTTGTTCTCGTTGGATACTGCACAATTTGGAAATCGCTCAAAAAGGCTCGTGTCGATTGGTGCAAAGAAATTTTGAAAAAATACGATCGCGGTGCTTCAAAAGACGTTTATAAGATCGTCACAGGTGAAGAATCATGGATCTATGCGTATGAGCCCGAAACAAAACAGCAATCGACCTGTGGGTCTTCTAAGACGAGCCAAATCCAACGAAAGTTGTTCGTGGAAGAAGCACTTCGACGCAAATGGTCGCCTGTTTCTTTCGGAGAAATTCGATAAACAAACAAGAGTAGACTAGACGAATCATTATGCACCATGACAATGAGAGCTCCCACGCATCGGCTCAAACCAGCACCTTTTTGTCCAGCCAAAACGTCGAATTGATGGGTCATCCGCTGTACAGCCCTGACTTGGCACCAAATACTTATTTTTATTCGCGCACATCAAGAAAAAAATGCGTGGTCAACGATTTTCGTCGCCATAAGATGCTTCTGAAGCGTTCAAAAATCATATTTTGGAGGTGTCTCAATCGGAGTGGAAAAAGTGATTCCACAATTGGTTTAAGCGCAAGCAAAAGGGTATAAATCATGCTGGAGAATACTATGAGAAACAATAAAACCATTTTTGATAATAAATGTTCGCATTTTCAGAAATATATATAGCAGCACAATTTTCATTAATATAAAGGTTTTTCTTTTATTTGTTTAGAAGACAACGGTCTCCAGGAACCAACAAACACAAATTCATTCAAATTTCCTCACTACACGCCGAGAAAAAACATGGTTACTACATAGTCACGGCAATAATAATATGTTCTCCGCAATAAATGTATGTTCGTCGCAACCATAGCATTGTTACCTGAATTTATTTTTGACAATGGTTTAATTGCTGCATTATTAATATTGTTGGAATGTAACAATTGTATTTTTGCCAAATTTAAAAATGAACATATGGTTATAGCAACAATATAAATATGCTTAGTGCGACAAAAGTATTGTGTTTTGCGTTTTATGTTAACAATGATATGATTACGGCAATCATACTCTATGATTGTAATTTTTCTTCATTTAAATATGCTTTTTAGAACAAATGTTATTGGTACGGATCTAATGCAATAATAGTACTTTTTTTTATCGAAATTAAATTTTTTAAACAAACTGCTTTGGCTTTGTTTATCTGAAATATTTTTAATAAAAACGCTTACGTTTATTTAAACTTATTTTTCCTACTGTGAAAGAAATCACTCCTATTATTTTGAATTTAATGTATTTTTGAATGATTTTCATAATTCAAATCTATTATTGACAACTTAAACCAATTCTAATAAATTATGTTGGGGATCATAGTATAATTGTGTGTGATCATACTATGGTTGTAGGGATCATAAGATGGTTGCGTGTGGATCATACTATGGTTGTGAGGACCATACTATGGTTGTATATGGAACATGCTATGGTTGTGAGGATCATACTATGGTTGTGGAGATCATAGTATGGTTTAGTGTGAATCATACTATTGTTGTGAGGATCATAGTATGGTTGTATTTGGACCATACTATTGTTGTGAGGACCATAATATTGTTGTAGCACAACCATATACCCAACAATGGTATTAACCTCTTTGAATATTGTCATCACAACCATACTTTTTTTCTGCGTGTACTTCATATCGACTTTTTTCGAAGATGCGCCTAAATTTGAACATTTGAAAATATGGAGAAGATGATTAAGATATATTTGGCTCAAAAACGTTATATTCCTTTCGATTTTGGTTAAAACAATCAGTTAGTTTCAACGTTCTTTTATGGTTTGTCATTCAGAAAGCCATAGACTCGCCAAAGACTTTTTAGGGTGGTGTATTTCAAAAATAGTTGATGCTATTTCTTATGCAACTGCATAAATAGTATTGTTGTTGGACAGGTTCTTATGCAGTTTTTTACATGAGTGAATGAGACAATATGACTGTCGAAATGTATAACTGATCTCTTTATAACAGAATCCCCACATTCACATTACCCCAACGTGGTGCCAGAAAACAAGGTTTGCAACAAGGTTTGTTCTTCATGAGTTTAAGTCGACGATTTAGTTTGTCCATTTTTAGATTCCCCTTTATTCGGCCCTCGTATAAACTAAACACACTTCGGTATACTTCAACATCCATCCAAGGCACATGTTTAATCATGGACATGTCGTGTTAAGTGTTAACGTATCTTTGAAAGAAACAAGCAGACAGACACATCCAAAAGCGAAGCAAACACCGGCACATTGACCAAATGTACCTACATGCGAGTACACTACACTTATGAACCAACCGATTGACCGGCAGACTTCCTCTCCACTGACATGGAAGGTAGTCGTAACAAGTCATTTTCATAACGAGCTGTGTTCTGTGTGATTTCGGGCTCTGTCGTTGTGCTGCAAGTCAAGCGGACAATTTCCTGAAAAGTTTACTTATTTAATTGTAATTTATAAACCACAAAATGTTTTTGGGAATATGGACAGACGGCGGAATATTAACTAAACGCAGACACCACACAACACATTCGGGCCAACACACTCTGCTCTGGAGTTATACTCGTGTTCCATGTTGGCGAACTAAATAAAATGAGCTTTTGCCGGCTTCTTTGGAGGGTTTGTGACGGCGGCAAGAAAGAGAGACCCGCCGCTAAATAGGTTAAAATGTCGTTCAAATGTCAAGTCAACACTATGACTTTGACTTGTAGTTGTTCACATCAGTACAGCCACCGTGTGGCAGAATGGTGGAAATCTGGGAAATATCATTTCTTAGTGCGATATCATGTACGGGAAATGTAGTGGCATTTGTAAATGGAGGTATATTCTCTGGGGGTTACAGGGGTCATCGAGAGTTTTACTAGCGGAGTGCACCGAAGTCGAATGGGAAGAAACTTTACAATAAATAGAAATGAGAAAGTTTGAAAAATGTTAAAATGCTCTGGGATTTTCTGACCTAGAACTGTTGGGAATCACACCTAAAGCTGGATCGACCGAAAAAAAACTACTGATGAGAATGCTAGAATGGATAACACCAAGGGAACACACTGATGCTGAACAATGTCTGACGCTAATCGTCACACCAAGGCATTGTGTCGCTTCTGTGTGATGGGGTTTCATTTACCATAAGAAGAGCAGGATTGAACAAATATCCAAACGTCCCACGGAAACAGTCCAATGCGAATCCCGCGAATCTGGCGCATCTGATAAAGTCACACCAAGGCATTGTGTCGATTATGTGTGATACGGTTTCTTTTACCATAAGGGGAGCCAGATTGAAAAATTATCCAAACGTCCTACGGAAACAATCCAATGCAAAGCCCGCGCATGCAACAAAGAAAGGATACCGATCTCCTTACGCAAGAATGGATATTTCGTAACCTGGCATATAAAAGCATAGTTGACATACTAGATGACACTGTTCTGCAACCAAATCCTCCTTTGGACGAAACCAACTGATCTTTAAGTAAAATGATCTCCTAAATTCGAATTGAAAGTTCGTTTTAAACAAAACATAATGGGGGAGCTCCAGAGTTGGGGTACAATTGGCAGTTGAAAACGAAATTTTACAAAAAAAAATATACTTTTGATTTCTTTTGCCTGTAACTTCCACAATTTTTATTTGATTTTTATAAATTAAAATTTACCTGAAAGATGCAATTCTTAGCAATTAATATTACTCATTTAAGTGAATTGGATAAGAGTTGCTGAAGTTTTAGACAGATTAATCAAAAAGTCATACAAATTTCAAGCTTACGATATCTAGAAAACTACAGGGTGAAGCGCGATAATTTGCTTATTTGGGAATGAAATAAAATAATTATGCACCTTAGAAAAATTTATTTTACATTTTAATTATATTGAACAGTAAGGGAATTTTTTAATTACATGGTTTTTAATAGTGTATCTGGCAAATGTCGACCTTGGCCATCCACGTTTTCTGAAGTTTTCATAAACTCTAACAACCATGTCGACATGTATTCTGCCAATTTCAGCCTCAATATTGTTAATTAGGTCTTCCAAGGTGTTGGGACGGTATATCAGCCTTCGACTTCAGGTAACCCCAAAGAAAAAATTGCATAAGGGCTAAGTATGGTTGAGCGTTCACACCACCCTTCAAAGATACAGGGTGGCCCAAATGAGACCTAGTGATGTTAAACACGTATAACTCTTGTAATAACGTTTTTTTTTTAAAGATTTATTTTTATAATTTAAATACATTTTATGGAAATTTAACGTGACTATGTGTGAAATATGACATCAGACAAATGACCACCATTTTGCTCGACACAGGCATTGGCTCCTTTTAGCGCATTTTGCATTACACGGCGTAAAGTTTCTGGTTGCAGGCGCCGTATTTCGTCTCGAATATTCTGCTTGAGCTGTCCAAGTGTCTGTGGTTTGTTAACATACACTTTGTCTTTTAAATATCCCCAGAAAAAAAATCGGACGCAGTTAAATCTGGTGAACGAGGAGGCCAAGGGAAATCTGAATTTTTTTGAAATTATGCGTTCAGCAAAAATTTCACGAAGCATGTGCATAGTTTGCCTAGCAGTATGTCCAACTTGTTGCAACTACAAATTAGGATGTTGCTCCACTATTGGCCGCAAAAAGTTGTCGATCATTGTTCTGTAAGAAGCCCCCGAGACCGTTTCTGGCGTTTCATCCTCATTCTCAAAGAAATATGGGCCGATGATTTTTGTGGCCATAACACCGCACCAAACAGTGCATCTGATTGGGTGTAACTGATGCAGTTGTAGTGCCAACTGCAACCCAGTTCCTCAAAACGGCGAGCTAAACTTGTAATCGTTGAAGATGTGGGCGCTGATCTTACGTTAAAAACACGGCGATAATTTCGCTGCTTCAGAACAATTAATCGTTGAGAAGAATAACAAAAATCGATCATTTTAATGCGTTGTTGTGTACTGTACGTATTCATTTTAAATTTCCAAGAGTTCAGTTATAATCTGCAAAAAGAAAAAATAAATTATGTTAAAAAATAAAAAAGTTATTTGTGTTTCGCATCAGCTGGTCTTATTTGGGCCACCCTGTATAAGCCGTCCAGGAAACATTTGCCTCAAACAATTCATTGTAACCCTCACTGCGTGTGCAGTGGCACCATCCTTTTAGAACCATCTATCCTCTAATTGCATTGCCTCAACAGCCGGCTGAAAAAAAATCTTGTATCATAGTCGAGTACCGTTCGGAGTTCACAGTTACGGCAAATCGGTTATCCAGGAAAAAGTAAAGGCCAATAATGCCTACTCGCGATATGGCGCACCACACAGTGACGCGGTCCGTACGCGAGATCTCTGGTGAAGTTCTTTAGGGTTTGTTGTATTCCTGAACCGCATATTTTGTTTGATTACGCACCCACGTGGGGAAATAGCGAATCGCTAACGAAAAGCACTCTGCACTGCAATATTCGAGTGCGCATTCCAAAATACACTTTAACAAAAAATGACCTCTCCTCACATGTCCAATGCATGATGGACACAAAAGGGCAAACGAGTACAAACCTCCCGTCAGCCACTATGAACCACGCATACTCTTCACTCTCTGTGACCAACAGTGCCTTCGCAGCCTGCTGTCCAAAAAATCAAAATTCAGCGCTGCACCCTGTATAAGTGGTGGGGAAAACGGACATTCAATTCGGATTAAGTTTGTTTGTCTAAAGGACGGCTCAAAAGTTAATTTTTGCAGAACCGTGTTATGGATAGAGACACTTCATCCACCAAGCATGTACAAATACGCGCTATCGAAGTGCTCGATAAAAGAACAAAAGAGAACAGTGTTTATTGACCCATAAGAAAGCCATTTGAAAAGACAGACAGTGATGAAATAATGAAGCTTTCAAAAATATTACTTTGTAACGCTAGAAGAACCAATGACATCGCGAAGAGCGACTGGATCATCTAATACACGGCTGAAATCAGAAGGTCCAGAATAAAAGTAGCGCCACAAAGGACCCCTTATAAAAATTAACCTCAAACCATTAGTCAAAACACCTTAATTCTGTGGAAGAAGATGGACTAACAGCAGAAGGATGAACAAAGCGACTTACTTCTGGAACTTAAGAAAAATCAGATGACTTCAGGCTAAGTTTGTAAGTGTAGTCAGATAATAGTCTTCCAAATAAGGGCATCAATGTATAAGTAGTCACCAGCAAGAATGACACCTGTAAATCTATCTAGTCCAAATTTGCTCCGGTGTGTGTTATGTGTAAATTACGTAGTTCGTTGCCTAGAGTAGAATTCGTCGAAATAAAGACCACCGAAACCATCTAGGCACCTTCAAGAAAGATACCTGTTAATCTATACTTACAGTTGATATAAAGTACAGGGTGGGCCAAAAGACACCATGGGGTTAAAATTTTTAATAACATTCGTTTACTAATTTTTTTCCTCAGATTATATAGGGTGATCCATCTAGAGGCACAAAAAAGTCAAATTTAATTTGAAAGGACATTTTATGGCATTTATTTTTTTAATATAATTTTCTTCGAATGTTGGCCACAACTACGCCTCAGGGTTTCCATTCTGAAGGTCCAATTCGAGCATTTCGACCGATATGGCTTTATTGACACGCGTAATGTTGGCATCCAAAATCTGAATCGTAGCTGGTTTGTCAGCATAGACTTTGGACTTTACGCAAACCCAAAGAAAAATGTCTAAAGGTGTGATATCACTCGATCTAGGCGGCCAACTCACCTGTCCAAAACGTGAAATTAGCTGCTCTTCGAAATTACCTCTCTCTATATCCATTGTTTGGCCAGCTGCATGGCAAGTGACACCGTCCTGTTGAAACAAAATGTCGTCAAGAATACGGGCTTTAATTTCAGGTAGTAAACAGGCCGATATGATAGAGCAATAGCGATCACCATTGAATGTTACGTTCCGGACATCATCAAGTTTGAAAATATATGCACCGATGATTCCACCAGCTTATAAACGGCACCAAACCGTGATTTTCTCTGGGTATAATGGCACCTCTTGAACTTTTTCTTGTTGCTCTTCAGCCCAAATGCGGCAATTTTGTTTATTGACTATGCCGTTGAGCCAGAAATAGGCCTCATCACTGAACAAAATTTTGGTCGAAAAAAACGGATCTTCCCGTTTCCCACATTTGAAGGTAATTATTTTCAAAAAATAAATGCCATAAAATGTCCTTTCAAATTACCAATAAAGATTCCACACTTGATTTGAATATTTATATTTTTTCTTTTAGAAAAAATACCACTAGATGGATCACCGTTCATAATATACAAAATGGAAAATATACAAAATGAAAAAGTATTAACATCATTAAAAGGCTTGGCTTTAGCGTTCGAATTTCTGCCTTGGCCTTGAGTTAAAGGATTGTCTCAAGCTTGTTCACATATACTCGCTCCTTCAAATAACCCCCAAAAAAAAGTCGGGGGCTGACAAATCTGGCGATCGCGCAGGTCAAATAATTTCCGAATTTAAGGAAACTTTTCGCTCTCCAAAAATTTTACTTAAAAGTGCCATTGTGTCTGGGGCAGTGTGGACTGAGACCACATCTCAGTTTTGTTTTCAGGGGAGAGGCGTAAAAAATGTTCTGTCGTAAACCTATACCGCTTTCCTTTTACGGTTACACCACTTTCATCTTCATTCTCGAAGAAGTAAGGCCTAATGATATTGGCAGATGTGATCCTACACCATACTGTACACCTAATGGGGTGCAATTGCCATTGATGAATGGCTTTTGGATATTCAGAAACCCTGAACCTACAGTTCTGCTTATTAACAAAACCATTCAAATGAAAATGAGCTTCATCACTCATTCGTTTGAGTTAAACTAATTAAACGCTGAATTAAATAATAAAATTCTATTACGTATTCTGGTTCTTTGTTCAGTTGTAAATCTCTCCATTATTTATTCTCTAAGTGTTATTTATATAATCTGAAAAAAATAATAAAAAAAATATATAAACGAAAAAGTTATTAAATTTGTAAACCCCATGGTAACTTTTGACCCATCCTGTACCAAGAATTTGGAACTAACTAACAAAGTGGTAAGTCTTAAAAATATACATGAGATCTAGGGTTTTTGCATTATAAGGAATATTTACTTATACAAAAAAATCGGTTATGCGACTTCCTCGAACGTAGGCAAGCGGCTTACACCGGCAGCGAGATTTATCGGCACTATCAAATTGTTATAAAGCTCCTGAAGACTCCCACACAATTTCCGCCTTTTCCTCTCTTTCAAAAGTTCTGTCTCACTGTACCCCCGAAGGGGAATAGTTGGGTCACCTTTCACGCCTTAGGTGAACCCAGAGCTCTCCTGCTAGATTAAGAGACACCTCGAACTTTTTCTAATCATCCTCTATGTTTGTGGGTAACATGGAGCGAATTCTTGATGTAGACATTGAAGCTACCAGTCAGGGTGTGCGAGACCAGTCTAACTGGAAGTAGACTTGTGCTACGAGTTCGGACCAGAGACTCAATTCTGGTGCCTCGGAAGGACAGGAGCCCCTAGAACTGTTGTTCTAGCTTGCCTGATGGGAACGGCACTTCGCGGTGGCTTTGGTTTACCACCTAAAGCAGGTAAAGCGAATGCTTGGCATGGAGTTGTGTTATACAGCCGGGTGCTACGACCCAAAGAGTAGCAGAGGTTTTAGATAGACCTCACCCCTTACCAAGAGGAAGGTGAAGCCCGCACAGCGGATTCTAAAATTGGTCCTTCGAGTCTAACTGGGGGAGCGTTGGTAGTCTTATTATATCTTACCCCAGTGCTATGGAGTACCGTGGTTTATGCCATAATGGTGGTAATCACGTTAAACTCGACATTAATCTGTCTCACTGTACCTTCCAGTTTCTTTTTGAGAGGATATCATAATGGGCATTCTCAAGACAACTGAGATATGTCTTTTCTCGACCTAACTTTAAGAAGGTGTTTTCGCATTTCCTACAGACCTGGTATGCTTAAACTTGCGCCCAATTCCCCAGCGTTGTGGGCACATTTGGTCGATTATGCTGACCAAAAAAAAAACACAAAGTGCGCGAAATGCATTTTAATCGAAAACCCATTTTAATAAAAGTATTCAACAACCTTAACGCAATTGTTTACCTCTCCATGGTTGACTTTGTCAAACACTGAGACAAAGCAATGTCAAATTAAGCTGGGCAAAAAACTACACGTTAAGGCGTGACTCACAATTAATATTGTGCATTAGGGTTGGGCCACCCTTAACCTAGGTACTACGGTGTGGTGAGGGTATAACAATAAAGAG